>OX456526.1:146332548-147716110 GCA_949748255.1 Eustalomyia histrio
CAAAATCCATACTAAATCTCAGAATTTCGCCGAGATTTATGCACTGCTGAATAGCCCTTTAAATTACCTTTCATTTGAGTATAATATTGAGTGAAAACAAAATTTTCGATTTTTTGCAAAAAATGATGATGTATACACTGTCTTTTTTGCCAAAAAATGAAAACATTTTTTTTCACTCAATATTATACTCAAATGAAAGGTGATACTAAGAGCATCCAATAAAACTACTTTTCACTGCGAAATTCCTAGTAGTTTCTGAAATAATCATGATTATGGAGGATCGACAATGGAATTTTTTATGCATTTTAATGCAAAATCCATACTAAATCTCAGAATTTTGCCGAGATTTATGCACTGCTGAATAGCACTTTAAATTACCTTTCATTTGAGTATAATATTGAGTAAAAACAAAATTTTCGATTTTTTGCAAAATGTATACACTGTCTTTTTTGCCAAAAAATGAAAACATTTTTTTTTCACTCAATATTATACTCAAATGAAAGGTGATACTAAGAGCATCCAATAAAACTACTTTTCACTGCGAAATTCCTAGTAGTTTCTGAAATAATCATGATTATGGAGGATCGACAATGGAATTTTTTATTCATTTTAATGCAAAATCCATACTAAATCTCAGAATTTCGCCGAGATTTATGCACTGCTGAATAGCCCTTTAAATTACCTTTCATTTGAGTATAATATTGAGTGAAAACAAAATTTTCGATTATTTGCAAAAAATGATGATGTATACACTGTTTTTTTTGCCAAAAAATGAAAACATTTTTTTTCACTCAATATTATACTCAAATGAAAGGTGATACTAAGAGCATCCAATAAAACCACTTTTCACTGCGAAATTCCTAGTAGTTTCTGAAATAATCATGATTATGGAGGATCGACAATGGAATTTTTTTATGCATTTTAATGCAAAATCCATACTAAATCTCAGAATTTCGCAGAGATTTATGCACTGCTGAATAGCCCTTTAAATTACCTTTCATTTGAGTATAATATTGAGTGAAAACAAAATTTTCGATTATTTGCAAAAAATGATGATGTATACACTGTCTTTTTTGCCAAAAAATGAAAACATTTTTTTTCACTCAATATTATACTCAAATGAAAGGTGATACTAAGAGCATCCAATAAAACCACTTTTCACTGCGAAATTCCTAGTAGTTTCTGAAATAATCATGATTATGGAGGATCGACAATGGAATTTTTTTATGCATTTTAATGCAAAATCCATACTAAATCTCAGAATTTCGCAGAGATTTATGCACTGCTGAATAGCCCTTTAAATTACCTTTCATTTGAGTATAATATTGAGTGAAAACAAAATTTTCGATTTTTTGCAAAAAATGATGATGTATACACTGTCTTTTTTGCCAAAAAATGAAAACATTTTTTTTCACTCAATATTATACTCAAATGAAAGGTGATACTAAGAGCATCCAATAAAACTACTTTTCACTGCGAAATTCCTAGTAGTTTCTGAAATAAATATGATTATGGAGGATCGACAATGGAATTTTTTATGCATTTTAATGCAAAATCCATACTAAATCTCAGAATTTTGCCGAGATTTATGCACTGCTGAATAGCACTTTAAATTACCTTTCATTTGAGTATAATATTGAGTGAAAACAAAATTTTCGATTTTTTGCAAAAAATGATGATGTATACACTGTCTTTTTTGCCAAAAAATGAAAACATTTTTTTTCACTCAATATTATACTCAAATGAAAGGTGATACTAAGAGCATCCAATAAAACTACTTTTCACTGCGAAATTCCTAGTAGTTTCTGAAATAATCATGATTATGGAGGATCGACAATGGAATTTTTTATGCATTTTAATGCAAAATCCATACTAAATCTCAGAATTTCGCCGAGATTTATGCACTGCTGAATAGCCCTTTAAATTACCTTTCATTTGAGTATAATATTGAGTGAAAACAAAATTTTCGATTTTTTGCAAAATGTATACACTGTCTTTTTTGCCAAAAAATGAAAACATTTTTTTTTCACTCAATATTATACTCAAATGAAAGGTGATACTAAGAGCATCCAATAAAACCACTTTTCACTGCGAAATTCCTAGTAGTTTCTGAAATAATCATGATTATGGAGGATCGACAATGGAATTTTTTTATGCATTTTAATGCAAAATCCATACTAAATCTCAGAATTTCGCAGAGATTTATGCACTGCTGAATAGCCCTTTAAATTACCTTTCATTTGAGTATAATATTGAGTGAAAACAAAATTTTCGATTTTTCGCAAAAAATGATGATGTATACACTGTCTTTTTTGCCAAAAAATGAAAACATTTTTTTTCACTCAATATTATACTCAAATGAAAGGTGATACTAAGAGCATCCAATAAAACTACTTTTCACTGCGAAATTCCTAGTAGTTTCTGAAATAATCATGATTATGGAGGATCGACAATGGAATTTTTTATGCATTTTAATGCAAAATCCATACTAAATCTCAGAATTTTGCCGAGATTTATGCACTGCTGAATAGCCCTTTAAATTACCTTTCATTTGAGTATAATATTGAGTGAAAACAAAATTTTCGATTTTTTGCAAAATGTATACACTGTCTTTTTTGCCAAAAAATGAAAACATTTTTTTTTCACTCAATATTATACTCAAATGAAAGGTGATACTAAGAGCATCCAATAAAACCACTTTTCACTGCGAAATTCCTAGTAGTTTCTGAAATAATCATGATTATGGAGGATCGACAATGGAATTTTTTTATGCATTTTAATGCAAAATCCATACTAAATCTCAGAATTTCGCAGAGATTTATGCACTGCTGAATAGCCCTTTAAATTACCTTTCATTTGAGTATAATATTGAGTGAAAACAAAATTTTCGATTTTTTGCAAAAAATGATGATGTATACACTGTCTTTTTTGCCAAAAAATGAAAACATTTTTTTTTCACTCAATATTATACTCAAATGAAAGGTGATACTAAGAGCATCCAATAAAACCACTTTTCACTGCGAAATTCCTAGTAGTTTCTGAAATAATCATGATTATGGAGGATCGACAATGGAATTTTTTTATGCATTTTAATGCAAAATCCATACTAAATCTCAGAATTTCGCAGAGATTTATGCACTGCTGAATAGCCCTTTAAATTACCTTTCATTTGAGTATAATATTGAGTGAAAACAAAATTTTCGATTTTTTGCAAAAAATGATGATGTATACACTGTCTTTTTTGCCAAAAAATGAAAACATTTTTTTTTCACTCAATATTATACTCAAATGAAAGGTGATACTAAGAGCATCCAATAAAACCACTTTTCACTGCGAAATTCCTAGTAGTTTCTGAAATAATCATGATTATGGAGGATCGACAATGGAATTTTTTTATGCATTTTAATGCAAAATCCATACTAAATCTCAGAATTTCGCAGAGATTTATGCACTGCTGAATAGCCCTTTAAATTACCTTTCATTTGAGTATAATATTGAGTGAAAACAAAATTTTCGATTTTTTGCAAAAAATGATGATGTATACACTGTCTTTTTTGCCAAAAAATGAAAACATTTTTTTTCACTCAATATTATACTCAAATGAAAGGTGATACTAAGAGCATCCAATAAAACTACTTTTCACTGCGAAATTCCTAGTAGTTTCTGAAATAATCATGATTATGGAGGATCGACAATGGAATTTTTTATGCATTTTAATGCAAAATCCATACTAAATCTCAGAATTTTGCCGAGATTTATGCACTGCTGAATAGCCCTTTAAATTACCTTTCATTTGAGTATAATATTGAGTGAAAACAAAATTTTCGATTTTTTGCAAAAAATAATGATGTATACACTGTCTTTTTTGCCAAAAAATGAAAACATTTTTTTTCACTCAATATTATACTCAAATGAAAGGTGATACTAAGAGCATCCAATAAAACCACTTTTCACTGCGAAATTCCTAGTAGTTTCTGAAATAATCATGATTATGGAGGATCGACAATGGAATTTTTTTATGCATTTTAATGCAAAATCCATACTAAATCTCAGAATTTCGCAGAGATTTATGCACTGCTGAATAGCCCTTTAAATTACCTTTCATTTGAGTATAATATTGAGTGAAAACAAAATTTTCGATTTTTTGCAAAAAATGATGATGTATACACTGTCTTTTTTGCCAAAAAATGAAAACATTTTTTTTCACTCAATATTATACTCAAATGAAAGGTGATACTAAGAGCATCCAATAAAACTACTTTTCACTGCGAAATTCCTAGTAGTTTCTGAAATAATCATGATTATGGAGGATCGACAATGGAATTTTTTATGCATTTTAATGCAAAATCCATACTAAATCTCAGAATTTTGCCGAGATTTATGCACTGCTGAATAGCCCTTTAAATTACCTTTCATTTGAGTATAATATTGAGTGAAAACAAAATTTTCGATTTTTTGCAAAAAATAATGATGTATACACTGTCTTTTTTGCCAAAAAATGAAAACATTTTTTTTCACTCAATATTATACTCAAATGAAAGGTGATACTAAGAGCATCCAATAAAACCACTTTTCACTGCGAAATTCCTAGTAGTTTCTGAAATAATCATGATTATGGAGGATCGACAATGGAATTTTTTTATGCATTTTAATGCAAAATCCATACTAAATCTCAGAATTTCGCAGAGATTTATGCACTGCTGAATAGCCCTTTAAATTACCTTTCATTTGAGTATAATATTGAGTGAAAACAAAATTTTCGATTTTTTGCAAAAAATGATGATGTATACACTGTCTTTTTTGCCAAAAAATGAAAACATTTTTTTTCACTCAATATTATACTCAAATGAAAGGTGATACTAAGAGCATCCAATAAAACCACTTTTCACTGCGAAATTCCTAGTAGTTTCTGAAATAATCATGATTATGGAGGATCGACAATGGAATTTTTTTATGCATTTTAATGCAAAATCCATACTAAATCTCAGAATTTCGCAGAGATTTATGCACTGCTGAATAGCCCTTTAAATTACCTTTCATTTGAGTATAATATTGAGTGAAAACAAAATTTTCGATTTTTTGCAAAAAATGATGATGTATACACTGTCTTTTTTGCCAAAAAATGAAAACATTTTTTTTCACTCAATATTATACTCAAATGAAAGGTGATACTAAGAGCATCCAATAAAACTACTTTTCACTGCGAAATTCCTAGTAGTTTCTGAAATAATCATGATTATGGAGGATCGACAATGGAATTTTTTATGCATTTTAATGCAAAATCCATACTAAATCTCAGAATTTTGCCGCGATTTATGCACTGCTGAATAGCCCTTTAAATTACCTTTCATTTGAGTATAATATTGAGTGAAAACAAAATTTTCGATTTTTTGCAAAAAATAATGATGTATACACTGTCTTTTTTGCCAAAAAATGAAAACATTTTTTTTCACTCAATATTATACTCAAATGAAAGGTGATACTAAGAGCATCCAATAAAACCACTTTTCACTGCGAAATTCCTAGTAGTTTCTGAAATAATCATGATTATGGAGGATCGACAATGGAATTTTTTTATGCATTTTAATGCAAAATCCATACTAAATCTCAGAATTTCGCAGAGATTTATGCACTGCTGAATAGCCCTTTAAATTACCTTTCATTTGAGTATAATATTGAGTGAAAACAAAATTGTCTTTTTTGCCAAAAAATGAAAACATTTTTTTTCACTCAATATTATACTCAAATGAAAGGTGATACTAAGAGCATCCAATAAAACTACTTTTCACTGCGAAATTCCTAGTAGTTTCTGAAATAATCATGATTATGGAGGATCGACAATGGAATTTTTTATGGATTTTAATGCAAAATCCATACTAAATCTCAGAATTTTGCCGAGATTTATGCACTGCTGAATAGCCCTTTAAATTACCTTTCATTTAAGTATAATATTGAGTGAAAACAAAATTTTCGATTTTTTGCAAAAAATGATGATGTATACACTGTCTTTTTTGCCAAAAAATGAAAACATTTTTTTTCACTCAATATTATACTCAAATGAAAGGTGATACTAAGAGCATCCAATAAAACCACTTTTCACAGCGAAATTCCTAGTAGTTTCTGAAATAATCATGATTATGGAGGATCGACAATGGAATTTTTTTATGCATTTTAATGCAAAATCCATACTAAATCTCAGAATTTCGCAGAGATTTATGCACTGCTGAATATCCCTTTAAATTACCTTTCATTTGAGTATAATATTGAGTGAAAACAAAATTTTCGATTTTTTGCAAAAAATGATGATGTATACACTGTCTTTTTTGCCAAAAAATGAAAACATTTTTTTTCACTCAATATTATACTCAAATGAAAGGTGATACTAAGAGCATCCAATAAAACCACTTTTCACTGCGAAATTCCTAGTAGTTTCTGAAATAATCATGATTATGGAGGATCGACAATGGAATTTTTTTATGCATTTTAATGCAAAATCCATACTAAATCTCAGAATTTCGCAGAGATTTATGCACTGCTGAATAGCCCTTTAAATTACCTTTCATTTGAGTATAATATTGAGTGAAAACAAAATTTTCGATTTTTTGCAAAAAATGATGATGTATACACTGTCTTTTTTGCCAAAAAATGAAAACATTTTTTTTCACTCAATATTATACTCAAATAAAAGGTGATACTAAGAGCATCCAATAAAACCACTTTTCACTGCGAAATTCCTAGTAGTTTCTGAAATAATCATGATTATGGAGGATCGACAATGGAATTTTTTTATGCATTTTAATGCAAAATCCATACTAAATCTCAGAATTTCGCAGAGATTTATGCACTGCTGAATAGCCCTTTAAATTACCTTTCATTTGAGTATAATATTGAGTGAAAACAAAATTTTCGATTTTTTGCAAAAAATGATGATGTATATTTTATGCATTTTAATGCAAAATCCATACTAAATCTCAGAATTTCGCAGAGATTTATGCACTGCTGAATAGCCCTTTAAATTACCTTTCATTTGAGTATAATATTGAGTGAAAACAAAATTTTCGATTTTTTGCAAAAAATGATGATGTATACACTGTCTTTTTTGCCAAAAAATGAAAACATTTTTTTTCACTCAATATTATACTCAAATGAAAGAGCATCCAATAAAACCACTTTTCACTGCGAAATTCCTAGTAGTTTCTGAAATAATCATGATTATGGAGGATCGACAATGGAATTTTTTTATGCATTTTAATGCAAAATCCATACTAAATCTCAGAATTTCGCAGAGATTTATGCACTGCTGAATAGCCCTTTAAATTACCTTACATTTGAGTATAATATTGAGTGAAAACAAAATTTTCGATTTTTTGCAAAAAATGATGATGTATACACTGTCTTTTTTGCCAAAAAATTAAAACATTTTTTTTCACTCAATATTATACTCAAATGAAAGGTGATACTAAGAGCATCCAATAAAACTACTTTTCACTGCGAAATTCCTAGTAGTTTCTGAAATAATCATGATTATGGAGGATCGACAATGGAATTTTTTATGCATTTTAATGCAAAATCCATACTAAATCTCAGAATTTTGCCGAGATTTATGCACTGCTGAATAGCCCTTTAAATTACCTTTCATTTGAGTATAATATTGAGTGAAAACAAAATTTTCGATTTTTTGCAAAAAATGATGATGTATACACTGTCTTTTTTGCCAAAAAATGAAAACATTTTTTTTCACTCAATATTATACTCAAATGAAAGGTGATACTAAGAGCATCCAATAAAACCACTTTTCACTGCGAAATTCCTAGTAGTTTCTGAAATAATCATGATTATGGAGGATCGACAATGGAATTTTTTTATGCATTTTAATGCAAAATCCATACTAAATCTCAGAATTTCGCAGAGATTTATGCACTGCTGAATAGCCCTTTAAATTACCTTTCATTTGAGTATAATATTGAGTGAAAACAAAATTTTCGATTTTTTGCAAAAAATGATGATGTATACACTGTCTTTTTTGCCAAAAAATGAAAACATTTTTTTTCACTCAATATTATACTCAAATGAAAGGTGATACTAAGAGCATCCAATAAAACCACTTTTCACTGCGAAATTCCTAGTAGTTTCTGAAATAATCATGATTATGGAGGATCGACAATGGAATTTTTTTATGCATTTTAATGCAAAATCCATACTAAATCTCAGAATTTCGCAGAGATTTATGCACTGCTGAATAGACCTTTAAATTACCTTTCATTTGAGTATAATATTGAGTGAAAACAAAATTTTCGATTTTTTGCAAAAAATGATGATGTATACACTGTCTTTTTTGCCAAAAAATGAAAACATTTTTTTTCACTCAATAATATACTCAAATGAAAGGTGATACTAAGAGCATCCAATAAAACCACTTTTCACTGCGAAATTCCTAGTAGTTTCTGAAATAATCATGATTATGGAGGATCGACAATGGAATTTTTTTATGCATATTAATGCAAAATCCATACTAAATCTCAGAATTTCGCAGAGATTTATGCACTGCTGAATAGCCCTTTAAATTACCTTTCATTTGAGTATAATATTGAGTGAAAACAAAATTTTCGATTTTTTGCAAAAAATGATGATGTTACACTGTCTTTTTTGCCAAAAAATGAAAACATTTTTTTTCACTCAATATTATACTCAAATAAAAGGTGATACTAAGAGCATCCAATAAAACCACTTTTCACTGCGAAATTCCTAGTAGTTTCTGAAATAATCATGATTATGGAGGATCGACAATGGAATTTTTTTATGCATTTTAATGCAAAATCCATACTAAATCTCAGAATTTCGCAGAGATTTATGCACTGCTGAATAGCCCTTTAAATTACCTTTCATTTGAGTATAATATTGAGTGAAAACAAAATTTTCGATTTTTTGCAAAAAATGATGATGTATATTTTATGCATTTTAATGCAAAATCCATACTAAATCTCAGAATTTCGCAGAGATTTATGCACTGCTGAATAGCCCTTTAAATTACCTTTCATTTGAGTATAATATTGAGTGAAAACAAAATTTTCGATTTTTTGCAAAAAATGATGATGTATATTTTATGCATTTTAATGCAAAATCCATACTAAATCTCAGAATTTCGCAGAGATTTATGCACTGCTGAATAGCCCTTTAAATTACCTTACATTTGAGTATAATATTGAGTGAAAACAAAATTTTCGATTTTTTGCAAAAAATGATGATGTATACACTGTCTTTTTTGCCAAAAAATTAAAACATTTTTTTTCACTCAATATTATACTCAAATGAAAGGTGATACTAAGAGCATCCAATAAAACTACTTTTCACTGCGAAATTCCTAGTAGTTTCTGAAATAATCATGATTATGGAGGATCGACAATGGAATTTTTTATGGATTTTAATGCAAAATCCATACTAAATCTCAGAATTTTGCCGAGATTTATGCACTGCTGAATAGCCCTTTAAATTACCTTTCATTTGAGTATAATATTGAGTGAAAACAAAATTTTCGATTTTTTGCAAAAAATGATGATGTATACACTGTCTTTTTTGCCAAAAAATGAAAACATTTTTTTTCACTCAATATTATACTCAAATGAAAGGTGATACTAAGAGCATCCAATAAAACCACTTTTCACTGCGAAATTCCTAGTAGTTTCTGAAATAATCATGATTATGGAGGATCGACAATGGAATTTTTTTATGCATATTAATGCAAAATCCATACTAAATCTCAGAATTTCGCAGAGATTTATGCACTGCTGAATAGCCCTTTAAATTACCTTTCATTTGAGTATAATATTGAGTGAAAACAAAATTTTCGATTTTTTGCAAAAAATGATGATGTATACACTGTCTTTTTTGCCAAAAAATGAAAACATTTTTTTTCACTCAATATTATACTCAAATAAAAGGTGATACTAAGAGCATCCAATAAAACCACTTTTCACTGCGAAATTCCTAGTAGTTTCTGAAATAATCATGATTATGGAGGATCGACAATGGAATTTTTTTATGCATTTTAATGCAAAATCCATACTAAATCTCAGAATTTCGCAGAGATTTATGCACTGCTGAATAGCCCTTTAAATTACCTTTCATTTGAGTATAATATTGAGTGAAAACAAAATTTTCGATTTTTTGCAAAAAATGATGATGTATATTTTATGCATTTTAATGCAAAATCCATACTAAATCTCAGAATTTCGCAGAGATTTATGCACTGCTGAATAGCCCTTTAAATTACCTTTCATTTGAGTATAATATTGAGTGAAAACAAAATTTTCGATTTTTTGCAAAAAATGATGATGTATACACTTTCTTTTTTGCCAAAAAATGAAAACATTTTTTTTCACTCAATATTATACTCAAATGAAAGGTGATACTAAGAGCATCCAATAAAACCACTTTTCACTGCGAAATTCCTAGTAGTTTCTGAAATAATCATGATTATGGAGGATCGACAATGGAATTTTTGTATGCATTTTAATGCAAAATCCATACTAAATCTCAGAATTTCGCAGAGATTTATGCACTGCTGAATAGCCCTTTAAATTACCTTACATTTGAGTATAATATTGAGTGAAAACAAAATTTTCGATTTTTTGCAAAAAATGATGATGTATACACTGTCTTTTTTGCCAAAAAATTAAAACATTTTTTTTCACTCAATATTATACTCAAATGAAAGGTGATACTAAGAGCATCCAATAAAACTACTTTTCACTGCGAAATTCCTAGTAGTTTCTGAAATAATCATGATTATGGAGGATCGACAATGGAATTTTTTATGGATTTTAATGCAAAATCCATACTAAATCTCAGAATTTTGCCGAGATTTATGCACTGCTGAATAGCCCTTTAAATTACCTTTCATTTGAGTATAATATTGAGTGAAAACAAAATTTTCGATTTTTTGCAAAAAATGATGATGTATACACTGTCTTTTTTGCCAAAAAATGAAAACATTTTTTTTCACTCAATATTATACTCAAATGAAAGGTGATACTAAGAGCATCCAATAAAACCACTTTTCACTGCGAAATTCCTAGTAGTTTCTGAAATAATCATGATTATGGAGGATCGACAATGGAATTTTTTTATGCATATTAATGCAAAATCCATACTAAATCTCAGAATTTCGCAGAGATTTATGCACTGCTGAATAGCCCTTTAAATTACCTTTCATTTGAGTATAATATTGAGTGAAAACAAAATTTTCGATTTTTTGCAAAAAATGATGATGTATACACTGTCTTTTTTGCCAAAAAATGAAAACATTTTTTTTCACTCAATATTATACTCAAATAAAAGGTGATACTAAGAGCATCCAATAAAACCACTTTTCACTGCGAAATTCCTAGTAGTTTCTGAAATAATCATGATTATGGAGGATCGACAATGGAATTTTTTTATGCATTTTAATGCAAAATCCATACTAAATCTCAGAATTTCGCAGAGATTTATGCACTGCTGAATAGCCCTTTAAATTACCTTTCATTTGAGTATAATATTGAGTGAAAACAAAATTTTCGATTTTTTGCAAAAAATGATGATGTATACACTGTCTTTTTTGCCAAAAAATGAAAACATTTTTTTTCACTCAATATTATACTCAAATGAAAGGTGATACTAAGAGCATCCAATAAAACTACTTTTCACTGCGAAATTCCTAGTAGTTTCTGAAATAATCATGATTATGGAGGATCGACAATGGAATTTTTTATGCATTTTAATGCAAAATCCATACTAAATCTCAGAATTTCGCAGAGATTTATGCACTGCTGAATAGCCCTTTAAATTACCTTTCATTTGAGTATAATATTGAGTGAAAACAAAATTTTCGATTTTTTGCAAAAAATGATGATGTATACACTGTCTTTTTTGCCAAAAAATGAAAACATTTTTTTTCACTCAATATTATACTCAAATGAAAGGTGATACTAAGAGCATCCAATAAAACCACTTTTCACAGCGAAATTCCTAGTAGTTTCTGAAATAATCATGATTATGGAGGATCGACAATGGAATTTTTTTATGCATTTTAATGCAAAATCCATACTAAATCTCAGAATTTCGCAGAGATTTATGCACTGCTGAATAGCCCTTTAAATTACCTTTCATTTGAGTATAATATTGAGTGAAAACAAAATTTTCGATTTTTTGCAAAAAATGATGATGTATACACTGTCTTTTTTGCCAAAAAATGAAAACATTTTTTTCACTCAATATTATACTCAAATGAAAGGTGATACTAAGAGCATCCAATAAAACCACTTTTCACTGCGAAATTCCTAGTAGTTTCTGAAATAATCATGATTATGGAGGATCGACAATGGAATTTTTTTATGCATTTTAATGCAAAATCCATACTAAATCTCAGAATTTCGCAGAGATTTATGCACTGCTGAATAGCCCTTTAAATTACCTTTCATTTGAGTATAATATTGAGTGAAAACAAAATTTTCGATTTTTTGCAAAAAATGATGATGTATACACTGTCTTTTTTGCCAAAAAATGAAAACATTTTTTTTCACTCAATATTATACTCAAATGAAAGGTGATATTAAGAGCATCCAATAAAACCACTTTTCACTGCGAAATTCCTAGTAGTTTCTGAAATAATCATGATTATGGAGGATCGACAATGGAATTTTTTTATGCATTTTAATGCAAAATCCATACTAAATCTCAGAATTTCGCAGAGATTTATGCACTGCTGAATAGCCCTTTAAATTACCTTTCATTTGAGTATAATATTGAGTGAAAACAAAATTTTCGATTTTTTGCAAAAAATGATGATGTATACACTGTCTTTTTTGCCAAAAAATGAAAACATTTTTTTTCACTCAATATTATACTCAAATGAAAGGTGATACTAAGAGCATCCAATAAAACCACTTTTCACTGCGAAATTCCTAGTAGTTTCTGAAATAATCATGATTATGGAGGATCGACAATGGAATTTTTTTATGCATATTAATGCAAAATCCATACTAAATCTCAGAATTTCGCAGAGATTTATGCACTGCTGAATAGCCCTTTAAATTACCTTTCATTTGAGTATAATATTGAGTGAAAACAAAATTTTCGATTTTTTGCAAAAAATGATGATGTATACACTGTCTTTTTTGCCAAAAAATGAAAACATTTTTTTTCACTCAATATTATACTCAAATAAAAGGTGATACTAAGAGCATCCAATAAAACCACTTTTCACTGCGAAATTCCTAGTAGTTTCTGAAATAATCATGATTATGGAGGATCGACAATGGAATTTTTTTATGCATTTTAATGCAAAATCCATACTAAATCTCAGAATTTCGCAGAGATTTATGCACTGCTGAATAGCCCTTTAAATTACCTTTCATTTGAGTATAATATTGAGTGAAAACAAAATTTTCGATTTTTTGCAAAAAATGATGATGTATATTTTATGCATTTTAATGCAAAATCCATACTAAATCTCAGAATTTCGCAGAGATTTATGCACTGCTGAATAGCCCTTTAAATTACCTTTCATTTGAGTATAATATTGAGTGAAAACAAAATTTTCGATTTTTTGCAAAAAATGATGTATACACCGTCTTTTTTGCCAAAAAATGAAAACATTTTTTTTCACTCAATATTATACTCAAATGAAAGGTGATACTAAGAGCATCCAATAAAACCACTTTTCACTGCGAAATTCCTAGTAGTTTCTGAAATAATCATGATTATGGAGGATCGACAATGGAATTTTTTTATGCATATTAATGCAAAATCCATACTAAATCTCAGAATTTCGCAGAGATTTATGCACTGCTGAATAGCCCTTTAAATTACCTTTCATTTGAGTATAATATTGAGTGAAAACAAAATTTTCGATTTTTTGCAAAAAATGATGATGTATACACTGTCTTTTTTGCCAAAAAATGAAAACATTTTTTTTCACTCAATATTATACTCAAATAAAAGGTGATACTAAGAGCATCCAATAAAACCACTTTTCACTGCGAAATTCCTAGTAGTTTCTGAAATAATCATGATTATGGAGGATCGACAATGGAATTTTTTTATGCATTTTAATGCAAAATCCATACTAAATCTCAGAATTTCGCAGAGATTTATGCACTGCTGAATAGCCCTTTAAATTACCTTTCATTTGAGTATAATATTGAGTGAAAACAAAATTTTCGATTTTTTGCAAAAAATGATGATGTATACACTGTCTTTTTTGCCAAAAAATGAAAACATTTTTTTTCACTCAATATTATACTCAAATGAAAGGTGATACTAAGAGCATCCAATAAAACCACTTTTCACTGCGAAATTCCTAGTAGTTTCTGAAATAATCATGATTATGGAGGATCGACAATGGAATTTTTTTATGCATTTTAATGCAAAATCCATACTAAATCTCAGAATTTCGCAGAGATTTATGCACTGCTGAATAGCCCTTTAAATTACCTTTCATTTGAGTATAATATTGAGTGCAAACAAAATTTTCGATTTTTTGCAAAAAATGATGATGTATACACTGTCTTTTTTGCCAAAAAATTAAAACATTTTTTTTCACTCAATATTATACTCAAATGAAAGGTGATACTAAGAGCATCCAATAAAACTACTTTTCACTGCGAAATTCCTAGTAGTTTCTGAAATAATCATGATTATGGAGGATCGACAATGGAATTTTTTATGGATTTTAATGCAAAATCCATACTAAATCTCAGAATTTTGCCGAGATTTATGCACTGCTGAATAGCCCTTTAAATTACCTTTCATTTGAGTATAATATTGAGTGAAAACAAAATTTTCGATTTTTTGCAAAAAATGATGATGTATACACTGTCTTTTTTGCCAAAAAATGAAAACATTTTTTTTCACTCAATATTATACTCAAATGAAAGGTGATACTAAGAGCATCCAATAAAACCACTTTTCACTGCGAAATTCCTAGTAGTTTCTGAAATAATCATGATTATGGAGGATCGACAATGGAATTTTTTTATGCATATTAATGCAAAATCCATACTAAATCTCAGAATTTCGCAGAGATTTATGCACTGCTGAATAGCCCTTTAAATTACCTTTCATTTGAGTATAATATTGAGTGAAAACAAAATTTTCGATTTTTTGCAAAAAATGATGATGTATACACTGTCTTTTTTGCCAAAAAATGAAAACATTTTTTTTCACTCAATATTATACTCAAATAAAAGGTGATACTAAGAGCATCCAATAAAACCACTTTTCACTGCGAAATTCCTAGTAGTTTCTGAAATAATCATGATTATGGAGGATCGACAATGGAATTTTTTTATGCATTTTAATGCAAAATCCATACTAAATCTCAGAATTTCGCAGAGATTTATGCACTGCTGAATAGCCCTTTAAATTACCTTACATTTGAGTATAATATTGAGTGAAAACAAAATTTTCGATTTTTTGCAAAAAATGATGATGTATACACTGTCTTTTTTGCCAAAAAATTAAAACATTTTTTTTCACTCAATATTATACTCAAATGAAAGGTGATACTAAGAGCATCCAATAAAACTACTTTTCACTGCGAAATTCCTAGTAGTTTCTGAAATAATCATGATTATGGAGGATCGACAATGGAATTTTTTATGGATTTTAATGCAAAATCCATACTAAATCTCAGAATTTTGCCGAGATTTATGCACTGCTGAATAGCCCTTTAAATTACCTTTCATTTGAGTATAATATTGAGTGAAAACAAAATTTTCGATTTTTTGCAAAAAATGATGATGTATACACTGTCTTTTTTGCCAAAAAATGAAAACATTTTTTTTCACTCAATATTATACTCAAATGAAAGGTGATACTAAGAGCATCCAATAAAACCACTTTTCACTGCGAAATTCCTAGTAGTTTCTGAAATAATCATGATTATGGAGGATCGACAATGGAATTTTTTTATGCATTTTAATGCAAAATCCATACTAAATCTCAGAATTTCGCAGAGATTTATGCACTGCTGAATAGCCCTTTAAATTACCTTTCATTTGAGTATAATATTGAGTGAAAACAAAATTTTCGATTTTTTGCAAAAAATGATGATGTATACACTGTCTTTTTTGCCAAAAAATTAAAACATTTTTTTTCACTCAATATTATACTCAAATGAAAGGTGATACTAAGAGCATCCAATAAAACTACTTTTCACTGCGAAATTCCTAGTAGTTTCTGAAATAATCATGATTATGGAGGATCGACAATGGAATTTTTTATGGATTTTAATGCAAAATCCATACTAAATCTCAGAATTTTGCCGAGATTTATGCACTGCTGAATAGCCCTTTAAATTACCTTTCATTTGAGTATAATATTGAGTGAAAACAAAATTTTCGATTTTTTGCAAAAAATGATGATGTATACACTGTCTTTTTTGCCAAAAAATGAAAACATTTTTTTTCACTCAATATTATACTCAAATGAAAGGTGATACTAAGAGCATCCAATAAAACCACTTTTCACTGCGAAATTCCTAGTAGTTTCTGAAATAATCATGATTATGGAGGATCGACAATGGAATTTTTTTATGCATATTAATGCAAAATCCATACTAAATCTCAGAATTTCGCAGAGATTTATGCACTGCTGAATAGCCCTTTAAATTACCTTTCATTTGAGTATAATATTGAGTGAAAACAAAATTTTCGATTTTTTGCAAAAAATGATGATGTATACACTGTCTTTTTTGCCAAAAAATGAAAACATTTTTTTTCACTCAATATTATACTCAAATAAAAGGTGATACTAAGAGCATCCAATAAAACCACTTTTCACTGCGAAATTCCTAGTAGTTTCTGAAATAATCATGATTATGGAGGATCGACAATGGAATTTTTTTATGCATTTTAATGCAAAATCCATACTAAATCTCAGAATTTCGCAGAGATTTATGCACTGCTGAATAGCCCTTTAAATTACCTTTCATTTGAGTATAATATTGAGTGAAAACAAAATTTTCGATTTTTTGCAAAAAATGATGATGTATACACTGTCTTTTTTGCCAAAAAATGAAAACATTTTTTTTCACTCAATATTATACTCAAATGAAAGGTGATACTAAGAGCATCCAATAAAACCACTTTTCACTGCGAAATTCCTAGTAGTTTCTGAAATAATCATGATTATGGAGGATCGACAATGGAATTTTTTTATGCATTTTAATACAAAATCCATACTAAATCTCAGAATTTCGCAGAGATTTATGCACTGCTGAATAGCCCTTTAAATTACCTTTCATTTGAGTATAATATTGAGTGAAAACAAAATTTTCGATTTTTTGCAAAAAATTATGATGTATACACTGTCTTTTTTGCCAAAAAATTAAAACATTTTTTTTCACTCAATATTATACTCAAATGAAAGGTGATACTAAGAGCATCCAATAAAACTACTTTTCACTGCGAAATTCCTAGTAGTTTCTGAAATAATCATGATTATGGAGGATCGACAATGGAATTTTTTATGGATTTTAATGCAAAATCCATACTAAATCTCAGAATTTTGCCGAGATTTATGCACTGCTGAATAGCCCTTTAAATTACCTTTCATTTGAGTATAATATTGAGTGAAAACAAAATTTTCGATTTTTTGCAAAAAATGATGATGTATACACTGTCTTTTTTGCCAAAAAATGAAAACATTTTTTTTCACTCAATATTATACTCAAATGAAAGGTGATACTAAGAGCATCCAATAAAACCACTTTTCACTGCGAAATTCCTAGTAGTTTCTGAAATAATCATGATTATGGAGGATCGACAATGGAATTTTTTTATGCATTTTAATGCAAAATCCATACTAAATCTCAGAATTTCGCAGAGATTTATGCACTGCTGAATAGCCCTTTAAATTACCTTTCATTTGAGTATAATATTGAGTGAAAACAAAATTTTCGATTTTTTGCAAAAAATGATGATGTATACACTGTCTTTTTTGCCAAAAAATGAAAACATTTTTTTTCACTCAATATTATACTCAAATGAAAGGTGATACTAAGAGCATCCAATAAAACCACTTTTCACTGCGAAATTCCTAGTAGTTTCTGAAATAATCATGATTATGGAGGATCGACAATGGAATTTTTTTATGCATTTTAATGCAAAATCCATACTAAATCTCAGAATTTCGCCGAGATTTATGCACTGCTGAATAGCCCTTTAAATTACCTTTCATTTGAGTATAATATTGAGTGAAAACAAAATTTTCGAATAGCCCTTTAAATTACCTTTGATTTGAGTATAATATTGAGTGAAAACAAAATTTTCGATTTTTTGCAAAAAATGATGATGTATACACTGTCTTTTTTGCCAAAAAATGAAAACATTTTGTTTCACTCAATATTATACTCAAATGAAAGGTGATACTAAGAGCATCCAATAAAACCACTTTTCACTGCGAAATTCCTAGTAGTTTCTGAAATAATCATGATTATGGAGGATCGACAATGGAATTTTTTTATGCATTTTAATACAAAATCCATACTAAATCTCAGAATTTCGCAGAGATTTATGCACTGCTGAATAGCCCTTTAAATTACCTTTCATTTGAGTATAATATTGAGTGAAAACAAAATTTTCGATTTTTTGCAAAAAATTATGATGTATACACTGTCTTTTTTGCCAAAAAATTAAAACATTTTTTTTCACTCAATATTATACTCAAATGAAAGGTGATACTAAGAGCATCCAATAAAACTACTTTTCACTGCGAAATTCCTAGTAGTTTCTGAAATAATCATGATTTTGGAGGATCGACAATGGAATTTTTTATGGATTTTAATGCAAAATCCATACTAAATCTCAGAATTTTGCCGAGATTTATGCACTGCTGAATAGCCCTTTAAATTACCTTTCATTTGAGTATAATATTGAGTGAAAACAAAATTTTCGATTTTTTGCAAAAAATGATGATGTATACACTGTCTTTTTTGCCAAAAAATGAAAACATTTTTTTTCACTCAATATTATACTCAAATGAAAGGTGATACTAAGAGCATCCAATAAAACCACTTTTCACTGCGAAATTCCTAGTAGTTTCTGAAATAATCATGATTATGGAGGATCGACAATGGAATTTTTTTATGCATTTTAATGCAAAATCCATACTAAATCTCAGAATTTCGCAGAGATTTATGCACTGCTGAATAGCCCTTTAAATTACCTTTCATTTGAGTATAATATTGAGTGAAAACAAAATTTTCGATTTTTTGCAAAAAATGATGATGTATACACTGTCTTTTTTGCCAAAAAATGAAAACATTTTTTTTCACTCAATATTATACTCAAATGAAAGGTGATACTAAGAGCATCCAATAAAACCACTTTTCACTGCGAAATTCCTAGTAGTTTCTGAAATAATCATGATTATGGAGGATCGACAATGGAATTTTTTTATGCATTTTAATGCAAAATCCATACTAAATCTCAGAATTTCACAGAGATTTATGCACTGCTGAATAGCCCTTTAAATTACCTTTCATTTGAGTATAATATTGAGTGAAAACAAAATTTTCGATTTTTTGCAAAAAATGATGATGTATACACTGTCTTTTTTGCCAAAAAATGAAAACATTTTTTTTCACTCAATATTATACTCAAATAAAAGGTGATACTAAGAGCATCCAATAAAACCACTTTTCACTGCGAAATTCCTAGTAGTTTCTGAAATAATCATGATTATGGAGGATCGACAATGGAATTTTTTTATGCATTTTAATGCAAAATCCATACTAAATCTCAGAATTTCGCAGAGATTTATGCACTGCTGAATAGACCTTTAAATTACCTTTCATTTGAGTATAATATTGAGTGAAAACAAAATTTTCGATTTTTTGCAAAAAATGATGTATACACTGTCTTTTTTGCCAAAAAATGAAAACATTTTTTTTCACTCAATATTATACTCAAATGAAAGGTGATACTAAGAGCATCCAATAAAACCACTTTTCACTGCGAAATTCCTAGTAGTTTCTGAAATAATCATGATTATGGAGGATCGACAATGGAATTTTTTTATGCATTTTAATGCAAAATCCATACTAAATCTCAGAATTTCGCAGAGATTTATGCACTGCTGAATAGCCCTTTAAATTACCTTTCATTTGAGTATAATATTGAGTGAAAACAAAATTTTCGATTTTTTGCAAAAAATGATGATGTATACACTGTCTTTTTTGCCAAAAAATGAAAACATTTTTTTTCACTCAATATTATACTCAAATGAAAGGTGATACTAAGAGCATCCAATAAAACCACTTTTCACTGCGAAATTCCTAGTAGTTTCTGAAATAATCATGATTATGGAGGATCGACAATGGAATTTTTTTATGCATTTTAATGCAAAATCCATACTAAATCTCAGAATTTCGCCGAGATTTATGCACTGCTGAATAGCCCTTTAAATTACCTTTCATTTGAGTATAATATTGAGTGAAAACAAAATTTTCGAATAGCCCTTTAAATTACCTTTCATTTGAGTATAATATTGAGTGAAAACAAAATTTTCGATTTTTTGCAAAAAATGATGATGTATACACTGTCTTTTTTGCCAAAAAATGAAAACATTTTTTTTCACTCAATATTATACTCAAATGAAAGGTGATACTAAGAGCATCCAATAAAACCACTTTTCACTGCGAAATTCCTAGTAGTTTCTGAAATAATCATGATTATGGAGGATCGACAATGGAATTTTTTTATGCATTTTAATGCAAAATCCATACTAAATCTCAGAATTTCGCAGAGATTTATGCACTGCTGAATAGCCCTTTAAATTACCTTTCATTTGAGTATAATATTGAGTGAAAACAAAATTTTCGATTTTTTGCAAAAAATGATGATGTATACACTGTCTTTTTTGCCAAAAAATGAAAACATTTTTTTTCACTCAATATTATACTCAAATGAAAGGTGATACTAAGAGCATCCAATAAAACCACTTTTCACTGCGAAATTCCTAGTAGTTTCTGAAATAATCATGATTATGGAGGATCGACAATGGAATTTTTTTATGCATTTTAATGCAAAATCCATACTAAATCTCAGAATTTCGCCGAGATTTATGCACTGCTGAATAGCCCTTTAAATTACCTTTCATTTGAGTATAATATTGAGTGAAAACAAAATTTTCGAATAGCCCTTTAAATTACCTTACATTTGAGTATAATATTGAGTGAAAACAAAATTTTCGATTTTTTGCAAAAAATGATGATGTATACACTGTCTTTTTTGCCAAAAAATGAAAACATTTTTTTTCACTCAATATTATACTCAAATGAAAGGTGATACTAAGAGCATCCAATAAAACCACTTTTCACTGCGAAATTCCTAGTAGTTTCTGAAATAATCATGATTATGGAGGATCGACAATGGAATTTTTTTATGCATTTTCATGCAAAATCCATACTAAATCTCAGAATTTCGCCGAGATTTATGCACTGCTGAATAGCCCTTTAAATTACCTTTCATTTGAGTATAATATTGAGTGAAAACAAAATTTTCGATTTTTTGCAAAAAATGATGATGTATACACTGTCTTTTTTGCCAAAAAATGAAAACATTTTTTTTCACTCAATATTATACTCAAATGAAAGGTGATACTAAGAGCATCCAATAAAACCACTTTTCACTGCGAAATTCCTAGTAGTTTCTGAAATAATCATGATTATGGAGGATCGACAATGGAATTTTTTTATGCATTTTAATGCAAAATCCATACTAAATCTCAGAATTTCGCAGAGATTTATGCACTGCTGAATAGCCCTTTAAATTACCTTTCATTTGAGTATAATATTGAGTGAAAACAAAATTTTCGATTTTTTTGCAAAAAATGATGATGTATACACTGTCTTTTTTGCCAAAAAATGAAAACATTTTTTTTCACTCAATATTATACTCAAATGAAAGGTGATACTAAGAGCATCCAATAAAACTACTTTTCACTGCGAAATTCCTAGTAGTTTCTGAAATAATCATGATTATGGAGGATCGACAATGGAATTTTTTATGCATTTTAATGCAAAATCCATACTAAATCTCAGAATTTTGCCGAGATTTATGCACTGCTGAATAGCCCTTTAAATTACCTTTCATTTGAGTATAATATTGAGTGAAAACAAAATTTTCGATTTTTTGCAAAAAATTATGATGTATACACTGTCTTTTTTGCCAAAAAATTAAAACATTTTTTTTCACTCAATATTATACTCAAATGAAAGGTGATACTAAGAGCATCCAATAAAACCACTTTTCACTACGAAATTCCTAGTAGTTTCTGAAATAATCATGATTATGGAGGATCGACAATGGAATTTTTTTATGCATTTTAATGCAAAATCCATACTAAATCTCAGAATTTCGCAGAGATTTATGCACTGCTGAATAGCCCTTTAAATTACCTTTCATTTGAGTATAATATTGAGTGAAAACAAAATTTTCGATTTTTTGCAAAAAATGATGATGTATACACTGTCTTTTTTGCCAAAAAATGAAAACATTTTTTTTCACTCAATATTATACTCAAATGAAAGGTGATACTAAGATCATCCAATAAAACCACTTTTCACTGCGAAATTCCTAGTAGTTTCTGAAATAATCATGATTATGGAGGATCGACAATGGAATTTTTTTATGCATTTTAATGCAAAATCCATACTAAATCTCAGAATTTCGCAGAGATTTATGCACTGCTGAATAGCCCTTTAAATTACCTTTCATTTGAGTATAATATTGAGTGAAAACAAAATTTTCGATTTTTTGCAAAAAATGATGATGTATACACTGTCTTTTTTGCCAAAAAATGAAAACATTTTTTTTCACTCAATATTATACTCAAATGAAAGGTGATACTAAGAGCATCCAATAAAACCACTTTTCACAGCGAAATTCCTAGTAGTTTCTGAAATAATCATGATTATGGAGGATCGACAATGGAATTTTTTTATGCATTTTAATGCAAAATCCATACTAAATCTCAGAATTTCGCAGAGATTTATGCACTGCTGAATAGCCCTTTAAATTACCTTTCATTTGAGTATAATATTGAGTGAAAACAAAATTTTCGATTTTTTGCAAAAAATGATGATGTATACACTGTCTTTTTTGCCAAAAAATGAAAACATTTTTTTTCACTCAATATTATACTCAAATGAAAGGTGATACTAAGAGCATCCAATAAAACCACTTTTCACTGCGAAATTCCTAGTAGTTTCTGAAATAATCATGATTATGGAGGATCGACAATGGAATTTTTTTATGCATTTTAATGCAAAATCCATACTAAATCTCAGAATTTCGCAGAGATTTATGCACTGCTGAATAGCCCTTTAAATTACCTTTCATTTGAGTATAATATTGAGTGAAAACAAAATTTTCGATTTTTTGCAAAAAATGATGATGTATACACTGTCTTTTTTGCCAAAAAATTAAAACATTTTTTTTCACTCAATATTATACTCAAATGAAAGGTGATACTAAGAGCATCCAATAAAACTACTTTTCACTGCGAAATTCCTAGTAGTTTCTGAAATAATCATGATTATGGAGGATCGACAATGGAATTTTTTATGGATTTTAATGCAAAATCCATACTAAATCTCAGAATTTTGCCGAGATTTATGCACTGCTGAATAGCCCTTTAAATTACCTTTCATTTGAGTATAATATTGAGTGAAAACAAAATTTTCGATTTTTTGCAAAAAATGATGATGTATACACTGTCTTTTTTGCCAAAAAATGAAAACATTTTTTTTCACTCAATACTATACTCAAATTAAAGGTGATACTAAGAGCATCTAATAAAACCACTTTTCACTGCGAAATTCCTAGTAGTTTCTGAAATAATCATGATTATGGAGGATCGACAATGGAATTTTTTTATGCATTTTAATGCAAAATCCATACTAAATCTCAGAATTTCGCAGAGATTTATGCACTGCTGAATAGCCCTTTAAATTACCTTTCATTTGAGTATAATATTGAGTGAAAACAAAATTTTCGATTTTTTGCAAAAAATGATGATGTATACACTGTCTTTTTTGCCAAAAAATGAAAACATTTTTTTTCACTCAATATTATACTCAAATGAAAGGTAATACTAAGAGCATCCAATAAAACCACTTTTCACTGCGAAATTCCTAGTAGTTTCTGAAATAATCATGATTATGGAGGATCGACAATGGAATTTTTTTATGCATTTTAATGCAAAATCCATACTAAATCTCAGAATTTCGCAGAGATTTATGCACTGCTGAATAGCCCTTTAAATTACCTTTCATTTGAGTATAATATTGAGTGAAAACAAAATTTTCGATTTTTTGCAAAAAATGATGATGTATACACCGTCTTTTTTGCCAAAAAATGAAAACATTTTTTTTCACTCAATATTATACTCAAATGAAAGGTGATACTAAGAGCATCCAATAAAACCACTTTTCACTGCGAAATTCCTAGTAGTTTCTGAAATAATCATGATTATGGAGGATCGACAATGGAATTTTTTTATGCATTTTAATGCAAAATCCATACTAAATCTCAGAATTTCGCCGAGATTTATGCACTGCTGAATAGCCCTTTAAATTACCTTTCATTTGAGTATAATATTGAGTGAAAACAAAATTTTCGAATAGCCCTTTAAATTACCTTTCATTTGAGTATAATATTGAGTGAAAACAAAATTTTCGATTTTTTGCAAAAAATGATGATGTATACACTGTCTTTTTTGCCAAAAAATGAAAACATTTTTTTTCACTCAATATTATACTCAAATGAAAGGTGATACTAAGAGCATCCAATAAAACCACTTTTCACTGCGAAATTCCTAGTAGTTTCTGAAATAATCATGATTATGGAGGATCGACAATGGAATTTTTTTATGCATTTTAATGCAAAATCCATACTAAATCTCAGAATTTCGCAGAGATTTATGCACTGCTGAATAGCCCTTTAAATTACCTTTCATTTGAGTATAATATTGAGTGAAAACAAAATTTTCGATTTTTTGCAAAAAATGATGATGTATACACTGTCTTTTTTGCCAAAAAATGAAAACATTTTTTTTCACTCAATATTATACTCAAATGAAAGGTGATACTAAGAGCATCCAATAAAACCACTTTTCACTGCGAAATTCCTAGTAGTTTCTGAAATAATCATGATTATGGAGGATCGACAATGGAATTTTTTTATGCATTTTAATGCAAAATCCATACTAAATCTCAGAATTTCGCAGAGATTTATGCACTGCTGAATAGCCCTTTAAATTACCTTTCATTTGAGTATAATATTGAGTGAAAACAAAATTTTCGATTTTTTGCAAAAAATGATGTATACACTGTCTTTTTTGCCACAAAATGAAAACATTTTTTTTCACTCAATATTATACTCAAATGAAAGGTGATACTAAGAGCATCCAATAAAACCACTTTTCACTGCGAAATTCCTAGTAGTTTCTGAAATAATCATGATTATGGAGGATCGACAATGGAATTTTTTTATGCATTTTAATGCAAAATCCATACTAAATCTCAGAATTTCGCAGAGATTTATGCACTGCTGAATAGCCCTTTAAATTACCTTTCATTTGAGTATAATATTGAGTGAAAACAAAATTTTCGATTTTTTGCAAAAAATGATGCTGTATACACTGTCTTTTTTGCCAAAAAATGAAAACATTTTTTTTCACTCAATATTATACTCAAATGAAAGGTGATACTAAGAGCATCCAATAAAACTACTTTTCACTGCGAAATTCCTAGTAGTTTCTGAAATAATCATGATTATGGAGGATCGTCAATGGAATTTTTTATGCATTTTAATGCAAAATCCATACTAAATCTCAGAATTTTGCCGAGATTTATGCACTGCTGAATAGCCCTTTAAATTACCTTTCATTTGAGTATAATATTGAGTGAAAACAAAATTTTCGAATAGCCCTTTAAATTACCTTTCATTTGAGTATAATATTGAGTGAAAACAAAATTTTCGATTTTTTGCAAAAAATGATGATGTATACACTGTCTTTTTTGCCAAAAAATGAAAACATTTTTTTTCACTCAATATTATACTCAAATGAAAGGTGATACTAAGAGCATCCAATAAAACTACTTTTCACTGAGAAATTCCTAGTAGTTTCTGAAATAATCATGATTATGGAGGATCGTCAATGGAATTTTTTATGCATTTTAATGCAAAATCCATACTAAATCTCAGAATTTTGCCGAGATTTATGCACTGCTGAATAGCCCTTTAAATTACCTTTCATTTGAGTATAATATTGAGTGAAAACAAAATTTTCGAATAGCCCTTTAAATTACCTTTCATTTGAGTATAATATTGAGTGAAAACAAAATTTTCGATTTTTTGCAAAAAATGATGATGTATACACTGTCTTTTTTGCCAAAAAATGAAAACATTTTTTTTCACTCAATATTATACTCAAATGAAAGGTGATACTAAGAGCATCCAATAAAACCACTTTTCACTGCGAAATTCCTAGTAGTTTCTGAAATAATCATGATTATGGAGGATCGACAATGGAATTTTTTTATGCATTTTAATGCAAAATCCATACTAAATCTCAGAATTTCGCAGAGATTTATGCACTGCTGAATAACCCTTTAAATTACCTTTCATTTGAGTATAATATTGAGTGAAAACAAAATTTTCGATTTTTTGCAAAAAATGATGATGTATACACTGTCTTTTTTGCCAAAAAATTAAAACATTTTTTTTCACTCAATATTATACTCAAATGAAAGGTGATACTAAGAGCATCCAATAAAACTACTTTTCACTGCGAAATTCCTAGTAGTTTCTGAAATAATCATGATTATGGAGGATCGTCAATGGAATTTTTTATGCATTTTAATGCAAAATCCATACTAAATCTCAGAATTTTGCCGAGATTTATGCACTGCTGAATAGCCCTTTAAATTACCTTTCATTTGAGTATAATATTGAGTGAAAACAAAATTTTCGATTTTTTGCAAAAAATGATGATGTATACACTGTCTTTTTTGCCAAAAAATGAAAACATTTTTTTTCACTCAATATTATACTCAAATGAAAGGTGATACTAAGAGCATCCAATAAAACTACTTTTCACTGCGAAATTCCTAGTAGTTTCTGAAATAATCATGATTATGGAGGATCGTCAATGGAATTTTTTATGCATTTTAATGCAAAATCCATACTAAATCTCAGAATTTTGCCGAGACTTATGCACTGCTGAATAGCCCTTTAAATTACCTTTCATTTGAGTATAATATTGAGTGAAAACAAAATTTTCGAATAGCCCTTTAAATTACCTTTCATTTGAGTATAATATTGAGTGAAAACAAAATTTTCGATTTTTTGCAAAAAATGTTGATGTATACACTGTCTTTTTTGCCAAAAAATGAAAACATTTTTTTTCACTCAATATTATACTCAAATGAAAGGTGATACTAAGAGCATCCAATAAAACCACTTTTCACTGCGAAATTCCTAGTAGTTTCTGAAATAATCATGATTATGGAGGATCGACAATGGAATTTTTTTATGCATTTTAATGCAAAATCCATACTAAATCTCAGAATTTCGCAGAGATTTATGCACTGCTGAATAGCCCTTTAAATTACCTTTCATTTGAGTATAATATTGAGTGAAAACAAAATTTTCGATTTTTTGCAAAAAATGATGATGTATACACTGTCTTTTTTGCCAAAAAATGAAAACATTTTTTTTCACTCAATATTATACTCAAATGAAAGGTGATACTAAGAGCATCCAATAAAACCACTTTTCACTGCGAAATTTGCAAAAAATGATGATGTATACACTGTCTTTTTTGCCAAAAAATGAAAACATTTTTTTTCACTCAATATTATACTCAAATGAAAGGTGATACTAAGAGCATCCAATAAAACTACTTTTCACTGCGAAATTCCTAGTAGTTTCTGAAATAATCATGATTATGGAGGATCGACAATGGAATTTTTTTATGCATTTTAATGCAAAATCCATACTAAATCTCAGAATTTCGCAGAGATTTATGCACTGCTGAATAGCCCTTTAAATTACCTTTCATTTGAGTATAATATTGAGTGAAAACAAAATTTTCGATTTTTTGCAAAAAATGATGCTGTATACACTGTCTTTTTTGCCAAAAAATGAAAACATTTTTTTTCACTCAATATTATACTCAAATGAAAGGTGATACTAAGAGCATCCAATAAAACTACTTTTCACTGCGAAATTCCTAGTAGTTTCTGAAATAATCATGATTATGGAGGATCGTCAATGGAATTTTTTATGCATTTTAATGCAAAATCCATACTAAATCTCAGAATTTTGCCGAGATTTATGCACTGCTGAATAGCCCTTTAAATTACCTTTCATTTGAGTATAATATTGAGTGAAAACAAAATTTTCGAATAGCCCTTTAAATTACCTTTCATTTGAGTATAATATTGAGTGAAAACAAAATTTTCGATTTTTTGCAAAAAATGATGATGTATACACTGTCTTTTTTGCCAAAAAATGAAAACATTTTTTTTCACTCAATATTATACTCAAATGAAAGGTGATACTAAGAGCATCCAATAAAACTACTTTTCACTGAGAAATTCCTAGTAGTTTCTGAAATAATCATGATTATGGAGGATCGTCAATGGAATTTTTTATGCATTTTAATGCAAAATCCATACTAAATCTCAGAATTTTGCCGAGATTTATGCACTGCTGAATAGCCCTTTAAATTACCTTTCATTTGAGTATAATATTGAGTGAAAACAAAATTTTCGAATAGCCCTTTAAATTACCTTTCATTTGAGTATAATATTGAGTGAAAACAAAATTTTCGATTTTTTGCAAAAAATGATGATGTATACACTGTCTTTTTTGCCAAAAAATGAAAACATTTTTTTTCACTCAATATTATACTCAAATGAAAGGTGATACTAAGAGCATCCAATAAAACCACTTTTCACTGCGAAATTCCTAGTAGTTTCTGAAATAATCATGATTATGGAGGATCGACAATGGAATTTTTTTATGCATTTTAATGCAAAATCCATACTAAATCTCAGAATTTCGCAGAGATTTATGCACTGCTGAATAGCCCTTTAAATTACCTTTCATTTGAGTATAATATTGAGTGAAAACAAAATTTTCGATTTTTTGCAAAAAATGATGATGTATACACTGTCTTTTTTGCCAAAAAATTAAAACATTTTTTTTCACTCAATATTATACTCAAATGAAAGGTGATACTAAGAGCATCCAATAAAACTACTTTTCACTGCGAAATTCCTAGTAGTTTCTGAAATAATCATGATTATGGAGGATCGTCAATGGAATTTTTTATGCATTTTAATGCAAAATCCATACTAAATCTCAGAATTTTGCCGAGATTTATGCACTGCTGAATAGCCCTTTAAATTACCTTTCATTTGAGTATAATATTGAGTGAAAACAAAATTTTCGATTTTTTGCAAAAAATGATGATGTATACACTGTCTTTTTTGCCAAAAAATGAAAACATTTTTTTTCACTCAATATTATACTCAAATGAAAGGTGATACTAAGAGCATCCAATAAAACTACTTTTCACTGCGAAATTCCTAGTAGTTTCTGAAATAATCATGATTATGGAGGATCGTCAATGGAATTTTTTATGCATTTTAATGCAAAATCCATACTAAATCTCAGAATTTTGCCGAGACTTATGCACTGCTGAATAGCCCTTTAAATTACCTTTCATTTGAGTATAATATTGAGTGAAAACAAAATTTTCGAATAGCCCTTTAAATTACCTTTCATTTGAGTATAATATTGAGTGAAAACAAAATTTTCGATTTTTTGCAAAAAATGTTGATGTATACACTGTCTTTTTTGCCAAAAAATGAAAACATTTTTTTTCACTCAATATTATACTCAAATGAAAGGTGATACTAAGAGCATCCAATAAAACCACTTTTCACTGCGAAATTCCTAGTAGTTTCTGAAATAATCATGATTATGGAGGATCGACAATGGAATTTTTTTATGCATTTTAATGCAAAATCCATACTAAATCTCAGAATTTCGCAGAGATTTATGCACTGCTGAATAGCCCTTTAAATTACCTTTCATTTGAGTATAATATTGAGTGAAAACAAAATTTTCGATTTTTTGCAAAAAATGATGATGTATACACTGTCTTTTTTGCCAAAAAATGAAAACATTTTTTTTCACTCAATATTATACTCAAATGAAAGGTGATACTAAGAGCATCCAATAAAACCACTTTTCACTGCGAAATTTGCAAAAAATGATGATGTATACACTGTCTTTTTTGCCAAAAAATGAAAACATTTTTTTTCACTCAATATTATACTCAAATGAAAGGTGATACTAAGAGCATCCAATAAAACTACTTTTCACTGCGAAATTCCTAGTAGTTTCTGAAATAATCATGATTATGGAGGATCGACAATGGAATTTTTTTATGCATTTTAATGCAAAATCCATACTAAATCTCAGAATTTCGCAGAGATTTATGCACTGCTGAATAGCCCTTTAAATTACCTTTCATTTGAGTATAATATTGAGTGAAAACAAAATTTTCGATTTTTTGCAAAAAATGATGATGTATACACTGTCTTTTTTGCCACAAAATGAAAACATTTTTTTTCACTCAATATTATACTCAAATGAAAGGTGATACTAAGAGCATCCAATAAAACCACTTTTCACTGCGAAATTCCTAGTAGTTTCTGAAATAATCATGATTATGGAGGATCGACAATGGAATTTTTTTATGCATTTTAATGCAAAATCCATACTAAATCTCAGAATTTCGCAGAGATTTATGCACTGCTGAATAGCCCTTTAAATTACCTTTCATTTGAGTATAATATTGAGTGAAAACAAAATTTTCGATTTTTTGCAAAAAATGATGATGTATACACTGTCTTTTTTGCCAAAAAATGAAAACATTTTTTTTCACTCAATATTATACTCAAATGAAAGGTGATACTAAGAGCATCCAACAAAACTACTTTTCACTGCGAAATTCCTAGTAGTTTCTGAAATAATCATGATTATGGAGGATCGTCAATGGAATTTTTTATGCATTTTAATGCAAAATCCATACTAAATCTCAGAATTTTGCCGAGATTTATGCACTGCTGAATAGCCCTTTAAATTACCTTTCATTTGAGTATAATATTGAGTGAAAACAAAATTTTCGAATAGCCCTTTAAATTACCTTTCATTTGAGTATAATATTGAGTGAAAACAAAATTTTCGATTTTTTGCAAAAAATGATGATGTATACACTGTCTTTTTTGCCAAAAAATGAAAACATTTTTTTTCACTCAATATTATACTCAAATGAAAGGTGATACTAAGAGCATCCAATAAAACCACTTTTCACTGCGAAATTCCTAGTAGTTTCTGAAATAATCATGATTATGGAGGATCGACAATGGAATTTTTTTATGCATTTTAATGCAAAATCCATACTAAATCTCAGAATTTCGCAGAGATTTATGCACTGCTGAATAGCCCTTTAAATTACCTTTCATTTGAGTATAATATTGAGTGAAAACAAAATTTTCGATTTTTTGCAAAAAATGATGATGTATACACTGTCTTTTTTGCCAAAAAATGAAAACATTTTTTTTCACTCAATATTATACTCAAATGAAAGGTGATACTAAGAGCATCCAATAAAACCACTTTTCACTGCGAAATTTGCAAAAAATGATGATGTATACACTGTCTTTTTTGCCAAAAAATGAAAACATTTTTTTTCACTCAATATTATACTCAAATGAAAGGTGATACTAAGAGCATCCAATAAAACTACTTTTCACTGCGAAATTCCTAGTAGTTTCTGAAATAATCATGATTATGGAGGATCGACAATGGAATTTTTTTATGCATTTTAATGCAAAATCCATACTAAATCTCAGAATTTCGCAGAGATTTATGCACTGCTGAATAGCCCTTTAAATTACCTTTCATTTGAGTATAATATTGAGTGAAAACAAAATTTTCGATTTTTTGCAAAAAATGATGATGTATACACTGTCTTTTTTGCCAAAAAATGAAAACATTTTTTTTCACTCAATATTATACTCAAATGAAAGGTGATACTAAGAGCATCCAACAAAACTACTTTTCACTGCGAAATTCCTAGTAGTTTCTGAAATAATCATGATTATGGAGGATCGTCAATGGAATTTTTTATGCATTTTAATGCAAAATCCATACTAAATCTCAGAATTTTGCCGAGATTTATGCACTGCTGAATAGCCCTTTAAATTACCTTTCATTTGAGTATAATATTGAGTGAAAACAAAATTTTCGAATAGCCCTTTAAATTACCTTTCATTTGAGTATAATATTGAGTGAAAACAAAATTTTCGATTTTTTGCAAAAAATGATGATGTATACACTGTCTTTTTTGCCAAAAAATGAAAACATTTTTTTTCACTCAATATTATACTCAAATGAAAGGTGATACTAAGAGCATCCAATAAAACCACTTTTCACTGCGAAATTCCTAGTAGTTTCTGAAATAATCATGATTATGGAGGATCGACAATGGAATTTTTTTATGCATTTTAATGCAAAATCCATACTAAATCTCAGAATTTCGCAGAGATTTATGCACTGCTGAATAGCCCTTTAAATTACCTTTCATTTGAGTATAATATTGAGTGAAAACAAAATTTTCGATTTTTTGCAAAAAATGATGATGTATACACTGTCTTTTTTGCCAAAAAATGAAAACATTTTTTTTCACTCAATATTATACTCAAATGAAAGGTGATACTAAGAGCATCCAATAAAACTACTTTTCACTGCGAAATTCCTAGTAGTTTCTGAAATAATCATGATTATGGAGGATCGTCAATGGAATTTTTTATGCATTTTAATGCAAAATCCATACTAAATCTCAGAATTTTGCCGAGATTTATGCACTGCTGAATAGCCCTTTAAATTACCTTTCATTTGAGTATAATATTGAGTGAAAACAAAATTTTCGAATAGCCCTTTAAATTACCTTTCATTTGAGTATAATATTGAGTGAAAACAAAATTTTCGATTTTTTGCAAAAAATGATGATGTATACACTGTCTTTTTTGCCAAAAAATGAAAACATTTTTTTTCACTCAATATTATACTCAAATGAAAGGTGATACTAAGAGCATCCAATAAAACCACTTTTCACTGCGAAATTCCTAGTAGTTTCTGAAATAATCATGATTATGGAGGATCGACAATGGAATTTTTTTATGCATTTTAATGCAAAATCCATACTAAATCTCAGAATTTCGCAGAGATTTATGCACTGCTGAATAGCCCTTTAAATTACCTTTCATTTGAGTATAATATTGAGTGAAAACAAAATTTTCGATTTTTTGCAAAAAATGATGATGTATACACTGTCTTTTTTGCCAAAAAATGAAAACATTTTTTTTCACTCAATATTATACTCAAATGAAAGGCGATACTAAGAGCATCCAATAAAACTACTTTTCACTGCGAAATTCCTAGTAGTTTCTGAAATAATCATGATTATGGAGGATCGTCAATGGAATTTTTTATGCATTTTAATGCAAAATCCATACTAAATCTCAGAATTTTGCCGAGATTTATGCACTGCTGAATAGCCCTTTAAATTACCTTTCATTTGAGTATAATATTGAGTGAAAACAAAATTTTCGATTTTTTGCAAAAAATGATGTATACACTGTCTTTTTTGCCAAAAAATGAAAACATTTTTTTTCACTCAATATTATACTCAAATGAAAGGTGATACTAAGAGCATCCAATAAAACCACTTTTCACTGCGAAATTCCTAGTAGTTTCTGAAATAATCATGATTATGGAGGATCGACAATGGAATTTTTTATGCATTTTAATGCAAAATCCATACTAAATCTCAGAATTTTGCCGAGATTTATGCACTGCTGAATAGCCCTTTAAATTACCTTTCATTTGAGTATAATATTGAGTGAAAACAAAATTTTCGATTTTTTGCAAAAAATGATGATGTATACACTGTCTTTTTTGCCAAAAAATGAAAACATTTTTTTTCACTCAATATTATACTCAAATGAAAGGTGATACTAAGAGCATCCAATAAAACCACTTTTCACTGCGAAATTCCTAGTAGTTTCTGAAATAATCATGATTATGGAGGATCGACAATGGAATTTTTTTATGCATTTTAATGCAAAATCCATACTAAATCTCAGAATTTCGCAGAGATTTATGCACTGCTGAATAGCCCTTTAAATTACCTTTCATTTGAGTATAATATTGAGTGAAAACAAAATTTTCGATTTTTTGCAAAAAATGATGATGTATACACTGTCTTTTTTGCCAAAAAATGAAAACATTTTTTTTCACTCAATATTATACTCAAATGAAAGGTGATACTAAGAGCATCCAATAAAACTACTTTTCACTGCGAAATTCCTAGTAGTTTCTGAAATAATCATGATTATGGAGGATCGACAATGGAATTTTTTATGCATTTTAATGCAAAATCCATACTAAATCTCAGAATTTTGCCGAGATTTATGCACTGCTGAATAGCCCTTTAAATTACCTTTCATTTGAGTATAATATTGAGTGAAAACAAAATTTTCGATTTTTTGCAAAAAATGATGATGTATACACTGTCTTTTTTGCCAAAAAATTAAAACATTTTTTTCCACTCAATATTATACTCAAATGAAAGGTGATACTAAGAGCATCCAATAAAACCACTTTTCACTACGAAATTCCTAGTAGTTTCTGAAATAATCATGATTATGGAGGATCGACAATGGAATTTTTTTATGCATTTTAATGCAAAATCCATACTAAATCTCAGAATTTCGCAGAGATTTATGCACTGCTGAATAGCCCTTTAAATTACCTTTCATTTGAGTATAATATTGAGTGAAAACAAAATTTTCGATTTTTTGCAAAAAATGATGATGTATACACTGTCTTTTTTGCCAAAAAATGAAAACATTTTTTTTCACTCAATATTATACTCAAATGAAAGGTGATACTAAGAGCATCCAATAAAACCACTTTTCACTGCGAAATTCCTAGTAGTTTCTGAAATAATCATGATTATGGAGGATCGACAATGGAATTTTTTTATGCATTTTAATGCAAAATCCATACTAAATCTCAGAATTTCGCAGAGATTTATGCACTGCTGAATAGCCCTTTAAATTACCTTTCATTTGAGTATAATATTGAGTGAAAACAAAATTTTCGATTTTTTGCAAAAAATGATGATGTATACACTGTCTTTTTTGCCAAAAAATTAAAACATTTTTTTTCACTCAATATTATACTCAAATGAAAGGTGATACTAAGAGCATCCAATAAAACTACTTTTCACTGCGAAATTCCTAGTAGTTTCTGAAATAATCATGATTATGGAGGATCGACAATGGAATTTTTTATGCATTTTAATGCAAAATCCATACTAAATCTCAGAATTTTGCCGAGATTTATGCACTGCTGAATAGCCCTTTAAATTACCTTTCATTTAAGTATAATATTAAGTGAAAACAAAATTTTCGATTTTTTGCAAAAATGATGATGTATACACTGTCTTTTTTGCCAAAAAATGAAAACATTTTTTTTCACTCAATATTATACTCAAATGAAAGGTGATACTAAGAGCATCCAATAAAACCACTTTTCACTGCGAAATTCCTAGTAGTTTCTGAAATAATCATGATTATGGAGGATCGACAATGGAATTTTTTTATGCATTTTAATGCAAAATCCATACTAAATCTCAGAATTTCGCCGAGATTTATGCACTGCTGAATAGCCCTTTAAATTACCTTTCATTTGAGTATAATATTGAGTGAAAACAAAATTTTCGATTTTTTGCAAAAAATGATGATGTATACACTGTCTTTTTTGCCAAAAAATGAAAACATTTTTTTTTCACTCAATATTATACTCAAATGAAAGGTGATACTAAGAGCATCCAATAAAACCACTTTTCACTGCGAAATTCCTAGTAGTTTCTGAAATAATCATGATTATGGAGGATCGACAATGGAATTTTTTTATGCATTTTAATGCAAAATCCATACTAAATCTCAGAATTTCGCAGAGATTTATGCACTGCTGAATAGCCCTTTAAATTACCTTTCATTTGAGTATAATATTGAGTGAAAACAAAATTTTCGATTTTTTGCAAAAAATGATGATGTATACACTGTCTTTTTTGCCAAAAAATTAAAACATTTTTTTTCACTCAATATTATACTCAAATGAAAGGTGATACTAAGAGCATCCAATAAAACTACTTTTCACTGCGAAATTCCTAGTAGTTTCTGAAATAATCATGATTATGGAGGATCGACAATGGAATTTTTTATGGATTTTAATGCAAAATCCATACTAAATCTCAGAATTTTGCCGAGATTTATGCACTGCTGAATAGCCCTTTAAATTACCTTTCATTTGAGTATAATATTGAGTGAAAACAAAATTTTCGATTTTTTGCAAAAAATGATGATGTATACACTGTCTTTTTTGCCAAAAAATGAAAACATTTTTTTTCACTCAATATTATACTCAAATGAAAGGTGATACTAAGAGCATCCAATAAAACCACTTTTCACTGCGAAATTCCTAGTAGTTTCTGAAATAATCATGATTATGGAGGATCGACAATGGAATTTTTTTATGCATTTTAATGCAAAATCCATACTAAATCTCAGAATTTCGCCGAGATTTATGCACTGCTGAATAGCCCTTTAAATTACCTTTCATTTGAGTATAATATTGAGTGAAAACAAAATTTTCGATTTTTTGCAAAAAATGATGATGTATACACTGTCTTTTTTGCCAAAAAATGAAAACATTTTTTTTCACTCAATATTATACTCAAATGAAAGGTGATACTAAGAGCATCCAATAAAACCACTTTTCACTGCGAAATTCCTAGTAGTTTCTGAAATAATCATGATTATGGAGGATCGACAATGGAATTTTTTTATGCATTTTAATGCAAAATCCATACTAAATCTCAGAATTTCGCAGAGATTTATGCACTGCTGAATAGCCCTTTAAATTACCTTTCATTTGAGTATAATATTGAGTGAAAACAAAATTTTCGATTTTTTGCAAAAAATGATGATGTATACACTGTCTTTTTTGCCAAAAAATGAAAACATTTTTTTTCACTCAATATTATACTCAAATAAAAGGTGATACTAAGAGCATCCAATAAAACCACTTTTCACTGCGAAATTCCTAGTAGTTTCTGAAATAATCATGATTATGGAGGATCGACAATGGAATTTTTTTATGCATTTTAATGCAAAATCCATACTAAATCTCAGAATTTCGCAGAGATTTATGCACTGCTGAATAGCCCTTTAAATTACCTTTCATTTGAGTATAATATAGAGTGAAAACAAAATTTTCGATTTTTTGCAAAAAATGATGATGTATACACTGTCTTTTTTGCCAAAAAATTAAAACATTTTTTTTCACTCAATATTATACTCAAATGAAAGGTGATACTAAGAGCATCCAATAAAACCACTTTTCACTGCGAAATTCCTAGTAGTTTCTGAAATAATCATGATTATGGAGGATCGACAATGGAATTTTTTTATGCATTTTAATGCAAAATCCATACTAAATCTCAGAATTTCGCAGAGATTTATGCACTGCTGAATAGCCCTTTAAATTACCTTTCATTTGAGTATAATATAGAGTGAAAACAAAATTTTCGATTTTTTGCAAAAAATGATGATGTATACACTGTCTTTTTTGCCAAAAAATTAAAACATTTTTTTTCACTCAATATTATACTCAAATGAAAGGTGATACTAAGAGCATCCAATAAAACCACTTTTCACTACGAAATTCCTAGTAGTTTCTGAAATAATCATGATTATGGAGGATCGACAATGGAATTTTTTATGCATTTTAATGCAAAATCCATACTAAATCTCAGAATTTTGCCGAGATTTATGCACTGCTGAATAGCCCTTTAAATTACCTTTCATTTGAGTATAATATTGAGTGAAAACAAAATTTTCGATTTTTTGCAAAAAATGATGATGTACTGTCTTTTTTGCCAAAAAATTAAAACATTTTTTTTCACTCAATATTATACTCAAATGAAAGGTGATACTAAGAGCATCCAATAAAACCACTTTTCACTACGAAATTCCTAGTAGTTTCTGAAATAATCATGATTATGGAGGATCGACAATGGAATTTTTTTATGCATTTTAATGCAAAATCCATACTAAATCTCAGAATTTTGCCGAGATTTATGCACTGCTGAATAGCCCTTTAAATTACCTTTCATTTAAGTATAATATTGAGTGAAAACAAAATTTTCGATTTTTTGCAAAAAATGATGATGTATACACTGTCTTTTTTGCCAAAAAATGAAAACATTTTTTTTCACTCAATATTATACTCAAATGAAAGGTGATACTAAGAGCATCCAATAAAACCACTTTTCACTGCGAAATTCCTAGTAGTTTCTGAAATAATCATGATTAAGGAGGATCGACAATGGAATTTTTTTATGCATTTTAATGCAAAATCCATACTAAATCTCAGAATTTCGCAGAGATTTATGCACTGCTGAATAGCCCTTTAAATTACCTTTCATTTGAGTATAATATTGAGTGAAAACAAAATTTTCGATTTTTTGCAAAAAATGATGATGTATACACTGTCTTTTTTGCCAAAAAATGAAAACATTTTTTTTCACTCAATATTATACTCAAATGAAAGGTGATACTAAGAGCATCCAATAAAACCACTTTTCACTGCGAAATTCCTAGTAGTTTCTGAAATAATCATGATTATGGAGGATCGACAATGGAATTTTTTTATGCATTTTAATGCAAAATCCATACTAAATCTCAGAATTTCGCAGAGATTTATGCACTGCTGAATAGCCCTTTAAATTACCTTTCATTTGAGTATAATATTGAGTGAAAACAAAATTTTCGATTTTTTGCAAAAAATGATGATGTATACACTGTCTTTTTTGCCAAAAAATGAAAACATTTTTTTTCACTCAATATTATACTCAAATGAAAGGTGATACTAAGAGCATCCAATAAAACCACTTTTCACTGCGAAATTCCTAGTAGTTTCTGAAATAATCATGATTATGGAGGATCGACAATGGAATTTTTTTATGCATTTTAATGCAAAATCCATACTAAATCTCAGAATTTCGCAGAGATTTATGCACTGCTGAATAGCCCTTTAAATTACCTTTCATTTGAGTATAATATTGAGTGAAAACAAAATTTTCGATTTTTTGCAAAAAATGATGATGTATACACTGTCTTTTTTGCCAAAAAATTAAAACATTTTTTTTCACTCAATATTATACTCAAATGAAAGGTGATACTAAGAGCATCCAATAAAACTACTTTTCACTGCGAAATTCCTAGTAGTTTCTGAAATAATCATGATTATGGAGGATCGACAATGGAATTTTTTATGGATTTTAATGCAAAATCCATACTAAATCTCAGAATTTTGCCGAGATTTATGCACTGCTGAATAGCCCTTTAAATTACCTTTCATTTGAGTATAATATTGAGTGAAAACAAAATTTTCGATTTTTTGCAAAAAATGATGATGTATACACTGTCTTTTTTGCCAAAAAATGAAAACATTTTTTTTCACTCAATATTATACTCAAATGAAAGGTGATACTAAGAGCATCCAATAAAACCACTTTTCACTGCGAAATTCCTAGTAGTTTCTGAAATAATCATGATTATGGAGGATCGACAATGGAATTTTTTTATGCATTTTAATGCAAAATCCATACTAAATCTCAGAATTTCGCAGAGATTTATGCACTGCTGAATAGCCCTTTAAATTACCTTTCATTTGAGTATAATATTGAGTGAAAACAAAATTTTCGATTTTTTGCAAAAAATGATGATGTATACACTGTCTTTTTTGCCAAAAAATGAAAACATTTTTTTTCACTCAATATTATACTCAAATAAAAGGTGATACTAAGAGCATCCAATAAAACCACTTTTCACTGCGAAATTCCTAGTAGTTTCTGAAATAATCATGATTATGGAGGATCGACAATGGAATTTTTTTATGCATTTTAATGCAAAATCCATACTAAATCTCAGAATTTCGCAGAGATTTATGCACTGCTGAATAGCCCTTTAAATTACCTTTCATTTGAGTATAATATAGAGTGAAAACAAAATTTTCGATTTTTTGCAAAAAATGATGATGTATACACTGTCTTTTTTGCCAAAAAATTAAAACATTTTTTTTCACTCAATATTATACTCAAATGAAAGGTGATACTAAGAGCATCCAATAAAACCACTTTTCACTACGAAATTCCTAGTAGTTTCTGAAATAATCATGATTATGGAGGATCGACAATGGAATTTTTTATGCATTTTAATGCAAAATCCATACTAAATCTCAGAATTTTGCCGAGATTTATGCACTGCTGAATAGCCCTTTAAATTACCTTTCATTTGAGTATAATATTGAGTGAAAACAAAATTTTCGATTTTTTGCAAAAAATGATGATGTACTGTCTTTTTTGCCAAAAAATTAAAACATTTTTTTTCACTCAATATTATACTCAAATGAAAGGTGATACTAAGAGCATCCAATAAAACCACTTTTCACTACGAAATTCCTAGTAGTTTCTGAAATAATCATGATTATGGAGGATCGACAATGGAATTTTTTTATGCATTTTAATGCAAAATCCATACTAAATCTCAGAATTTTGCCGAGATTTATGCACTGCTGAATAGCCCTTTAAATTACCTTTCATTTAAGTATAATATTGAGTGAAAACAAAATTTTCGATTTTTTGCAAAAAATGATGATGTATACACTGTCTTTTTTGCCAAAAAATTAAAACATTTTTTTTCACTCAATATTATACTCAAATGAAAGGTGATACTAAGAGCATCCAATAAAACCACTTTTCACTGCGAAATTCCTAGTAGTTTCTGAAATAATCATGATTATGGAGGATCGACAATGGAATTTTTTTATGCATTTTAATGCAAAATCCATACTAAATCTCAGAATTTCGCAGAGATTTATGCACTGCTGAATAGCCCTTTAAATTACCTTTCATTTGAGTATAATATTGAGTGAAAACAAAATTTTCGATTTTTTGCAAAAAATGATGATGTATACACTGTCTTTTTTGCCAAAAAATGAAAACATTTTTTTTCACTCAATATTATACTCAAATGAAAGGTGATACTAAGAGCATCCAATAAAACCACTTTTCACAGCGAAATTCCTAGTAGTTTCTGAAATAATCATGATTATGGAGGATCGACAATGGAATTTTTTTATGCATTTTAATGCAAAATCCATACTAAATCTCAGAATTTCGCAGAGATTTATGCACTGCTGAATAGCCCTTTAAATTACCTTTCATTTGAGTATAATATTGAGTGAAAACAAAATTTTCGATTTTTTGCAAAAAATGATGATGTATACACTGTCTTTTTTGCCAAAAAATTAAAACATTTTTTTTCACTCAATATTATACTCAAATGAAAGGTGATACTAAGAGCATCCAATAAAACCACTTTTCACTGCGAAATTCCTAGTAGTTTCTGAAATAATCATGATTATGGAGGATCGACAATGGAATTTTTTTATGCATTTTAATGCAAAATCCATACTAAATCTCAGAATTTCGCAGAGATTTATGCACTGCTGAATAGCCCTTTAAATTACCTTTCATTTGAGTATAATATTGAGTGAAAACAAAATTTTCGATTTTTTGCAAAAAATGATGATGTATACACTGTCTTTTTTGCCAAAAAATGAAAACATTTTTTTTCACTCAATATTATACTCAAATGAAAGGTGATACTAAGAGCATCCAATAAAACCACTTTTCACTGCGAAATTCCTAGTAGTTTCTGAAATAATCATGATTATGGAGGATCGACAATGGAATTTTTTTATGCATTTTAATGCAAAATCCATACTAAATCTCAGAATTTCGCAGAGATTTATGCACTGCTGAATAGCCCTTTAAATTACCTTTCATTTGAGTATAATATTGAGTGAAAACAAAATTTTCGATTTTTTGCAAAAAATGATGATGTATACACTGTCTTTTTTGCCAAAAAATGAAAACATTTTTTTTCACTCAATATTATACTCAAATGAAAGGTGATACTAAGAGCATCCAATAAAACCACTTTTCACTGCGAAATTCCTAGTAGTTTCTGAAGTAATCATGATTATGGAGGATCGACAATGGAATTTTTTTATGCATTTTAATGCAAAATCCATACTAAATCTCAGAATTTCGCCGAGATTTATGCACTGCTGAATAGCCCTTTAAATTACCTTTCATTTGAGTATAATATTGAGTGAAAACAAAATTTTCGATTTTTTGCAAAAAATGATGATGTATACACTGTCTTTTTTGCCAAAAAATGAAAACATTTTTTTTCACTCAATATTATACTCAAATGAAAGGTGATACTAAGAGCATCCAATAAAACCACTTTTCACTGCGAAATTCCTAGTAGTTTCTGAAATAATCATGATTATGGAGGATCGACAATGGAATTTTTTTATGCATTTTAATGCAAAATCCATACTAAATCTCAGAATTTCACAGAGATTTATGCACTGCTGAATAGCCCTTTAAATTACCTTTCATTTGAGTATAATATTGAGTGAAAACAAAATTTTCGATTTTTTGCAAAAAATGATTATGTATACACTGTCTTTTTTGCCAAAAAATTAAAACATTTTTTTTCACTCAATATTATACTCAAATAAAAGGTGATACTAAGAGCATCCAATAAAACCACTTTTCACTGCGAAATTCCTAGTACTTTCTGAAATAATCATGATTATGGAGGATCGACAATGGAATTTTTTTATGCATTTTAATGCAAAATCCATACTAAATCTCAGAATTTCGCAGAGATTTATGCACTGCTGAATAGCCCTTTAAATTACCTTTCATTTGAGTATAATATTGAGTGAAAACAAAATTTTCGATTTTTTGCAAAAAATGATGATGTATACACTGTCTTTTTTGCCAAAAAATGAAAACATTTTTTTTCACTCAATATTATACTCAAATGAAAGGTGATACTAAGAGCATCCAATAAAACCACTTTTCACTGCGAAATTCCTAGTAGTTTCTGAAATAATCATGATTATGGAGGATCGACAATGGAATTTTTTTATGCATTTTAATGCAAAATCCATACTAAATCTCAGAATTTCGCCGAGATTTATGCACTGCTGAATAGCCCTTTAAATTACCTTTCATTTGAGTATAATATTGAGTGAAAACAAAATTTTCGAATAGCCCTTTAAATTACCTTTCATTTGAGTATAATATTGAGTGAAAACAAAATTTTCGATTTTTTGCAAAAAATGATGTATACACTGTCTTTTTTGCCAAAAAATGAAAACATTTTTTTTCACTCAATATTATACTCAAATGAAAGGTGATACTAAGAGCATCCAATAAAACCACTTTTCACTGCGAAATTCCTAGTAGTTTCTGAAATAATCATGATTATGGAGGATCGACAATGGAATTTTTTTATGCATTTTAATGCAAAATCCATACTAAATCTCAGAATTTCGCAGAGATTTATGCACTGCTGAATAGCCCTTTAAATTACCTTTCATTTGAGTATAATATTGAGTGAAAACAAAATTTTCGATTTTTTACAAAAAATAATGATGTATACACTGTCTTTTTTGCCAAAAAATGAAAACATTTTTTTTCACTCAATATTATACTCAAATGAAAGGTGATACTAAGAGCATCCAATAAAACCACTTTTCACTGCGAAATTCCTAGTAGTTTCTGAAATAATCATGATTATGGAGGATCGACAATGGAATTTTTTTATGCATTTTAATGCAAAATCCATACTAAATCTCAGAATTTCGCAGAGATTTATGCACTGCTGAATAGCCCTTTAAATTACCTTTCATTTGAGTATAATATAGAGTGAAAACAAAATTTTCGATTTTTTGCAAAAAATGATGATGTATACACTGTCTTTTTTGCCAAAAAATTAAAACATTTTTTTTCACTCAATATTATACTCAAATGAAAGGTGATACTAAGAGCATCCAATAAAACCACTTTTCACTACGAAATTCCTAGTAGTTTCTGAAATAATCATGATTATGGAGGATCGACAATGGAATTTTTTATGCATTTTAATGCAAAATCCATACTAAATCTCAGAATTTTGCCGAGATTTATGCACTGCTGAATAGCCCTTTAAATTACCTTTCATTTGAGTATAATATTGAGTGAAAACAAAATTTTCGATTTTTTGCAAAAAATGATGATGTACTGTCTTTTTTGCCAAAAAATTAAAACATTTTTTTTCACTCAATATTATACTCAAATGAAAGGTGATACTAAGAGCATCCAATAAAACCACTTTTCACTACGAAATTCCTAGTAGTTTCTGAAATAATCATGATTATGGAGGATCGACAATGGAATTTTTTTATGCATTTTAATGCAAAATCCATACTAAATCTCAGAATTTTGCCGAGATTTATGCACTGCTGAATAGCCCTTTAAATTACCTTTCATTTAAGTATAATATTGAGTGAAAACAAAATTTTCGATTTTTTGCAAAAAATGATGATGTATACACTGTCTTTTTTGCCAAAAAATTAAAACATTTTTTTTCACTCAATATTATACTCAAATGAAAGGTGATACTAAGAGCATCCAATAAAACCACTTTTCACTGCGAAATTCCTAGTAGTTTCTGAAATAATCATGATTATGGAGGATCGACAATGGAATTTTTTTATGCATTTTAATGCAAAATCCATACTAAATCTCAGAATTTCGCAGAGATTTATGCACTGCTGAATAGCCCTTTAAATTACCTTTCATTTGAGTATAATATTGAGTGAAAACAAAATTTTCGATTTTTTGCAAAAAATGATGATGTATACACTGTCTTTTTTGCCAAAAAATGAAAACATTTTTTTTCACTCAATATTATACTCAAATGAAAGGTGATACTAAGAGCATCCAATAAAACCACTTTTCACAGCGAAATTCCTAGTAGTTTCTGAAATAATCATGATTATGGAGGATCGACAATGGAATTTTTTTATGCATTTTAATGCAAAATCCATACTAAATCTCAGAATTTCGCAGAGATTTATGCACTGCTGAATAGCCCTTTAAATTACCTTTCATTTGAGTATAATATTGAGTGAAAACAAAATTTTCGATTTTTTGCAAAAAATGATGATGTATACACTGTCTTTTTTGCCAAAAAATTAAAACATTTTTTTTCACTCAATATTATACTCAAATGAAAGGTGATACTAAGAGCATCCAATAAAACCACTTTTCACTGCGAAATTCCTAGTAGTTTCTGAAATAATCATGATTATGGAGGATCGACAATGGAATTTTTTTATGCATTTTAATGCAAAATCCATACTAAATCTCAGAATTTCGCAGAGATTTATGCACTGCTGAATAGCCCTTTAAATTACCTTTCATTTGAGTATAATATTGAGTGAAAACAAAATTTTCGATTTTTTGCAAAAAATGATGATGTATACACTGTCTTTTTTGCCAAAAAATGAAAACATTTTTTTTCACTCAATATTATACTCAAATGAAAGGTGATACTAAGAGCATCCAATAAAACCACTTTTCACTGCGAAATTCCTAGTAGTTTCTGAAATAATCATGATTATGGAGGATCGACAATGGAATTTTTTTATGCATTTTAATGCAAAATCCATACTAAATCTCAGAATTTCGCAGAGATTTATGCACTGCTGAATAGCCCTTTAAATTACCTTTCATTTGAGTATAATATTGAGTGAAAACAAAATTTTCGATTTTTTGCAAAAAATGATGATGTATACACTGTCTTTTTTGCCAAAAAATGAAAACATTTTTTTTCACTCAATATTATACTCAAATGAAAGGTGATACTAAGAGCATCCAATAAAACCACTTTTCACTGCGAAATTCCTAGTAGTTTCTGAAGTAATCATGATTATGGAGGATCGACAATGGAATTTTTTTATGCATTTTAATGCAAAATCCATACTAAATCTCAGAATTTCGCCGAGATTTATGCACTGCTGAATAGCCCTTTAAATTACCTTTCATTTGAGTATAATATTGAGTGAAAACAAAATTTTCGATTTTTTGCAAAAAATGATGATGTATACACTGTCTTTTTTGCCAAAAAATGAAAACATTTTTTTTCACTCAATATTATACTCAAATGAAAGGTGATACTAAGAGCATCCAATAAAACCACTTTTCACTGCGAAATTCCTAGTAGTTTCTGAAATAATCATGATTATGGAGGATCGACAATGGAATTTTTTTATGCATTTTAATGCAAAATCCATACTAAATCTCAGAATTTCACAGAGATTTATGCACTGCTGAATAGCCCTTTAAATTACCTTTCATTTGAGTATAATATTGAGTGAAAACAAAATTTTCGATTTTTTGCAAAAAATGATTATGTATACACTGTCTTTTTTGCCAAAAAATTAAAACATTTTTTTTCACTCAATATTATACTCAAATAAAAGGTGATACTAAGAGCATCCAATAAAACCACTTTTCACTGCGAAATTCCTAGTACTTTCTGAAATAATCATGATTATGGAGGATCGACAATGGAATTTTTTTATGCATTTTAATGCAAAATCCATACTAAATCTCAGAATTTCGCAGAGATTTATGCACTGCTGAATAGCCCTTTAAATTACCTTTCATTTGAGTATAATATTGAGTGAAAACAAAATTTTCGATTTTTTGCAAAAAATGATGATGTATACACTGTCTTTTTTGCCAAAAAATGAAAACATTTTTTTTCACTCAATATTATACTCAAATGAAAGGTGATACTAAGAGCATCCAATAAAACCACTTTTCACTGCGAAATTCCTAGTAGTTTCTGAAATAATCATGATTATGGAGGATCGACAATGGAATTTTTTTATGCATTTTAATGCAAAATCCATACTAAATCTCAGAATTTCGCCGAGATTTATGCACTGCTGAATAGCCCTTTAAATTACCTTTCATTTGAGTATAATATTGAGTGAAAACAAAATTTTCGAATAGCCCTTTAAATTACCTTTCATTTGAGTATAATATTGAGTGAAAACAAAATTTTCGATTTTTTGCAAAAAATGATGTATACACTGTCTTTTTTGCCAAAAAATGAAAACATTTTTTTTCACTCAATATTATACTCAAATGAAAGGTGATACTAAGAGCATCCAATAAAACCACTTTTCACTGCGAAATTCCTAGTAGTTTCTGAAATAATCATGATTATGGAGGATCGACAATGGAATTTTTTTATGCATTTTAATGCAAAATCCATACTAAATCTCAGAATTTCGCAGAGATTTATGCACTGCTGAATAGCCCTTTAAATTACCTTTCATTTGAGTATAATATTGAGTGAAAACAAAATTTTCGATTTTTTACAAAAAATAATGATGTATACACTGTCTTTTTTGCCAAAAAATGAAAACATTTTTTTTCACTCAATATTATACTCAAATGAAAGGTGATACTAAGAGCATCCAATAAAACCACTTTTCACTGCGAAATTCCTAGTAGTTTCTGAAATAATCATGATTATGGAGGATCGTCAATGGAATTTTTTATGCATTTTAATGCAAAATCCATACTAAATCTCAGAATTTTGCCGAGATTTATGCACTGCTGAATAGCCCTTTAAATTACCTTTCATTTGAGTATAATATTGAGTGAAAACAAAATTTTCGAATAGCCCTTTAAATTACCTTTCATTTGAGTATAATATTGAGTGAAAACAAAATTTTCGATTTTTTGCAAAAAATGATGATGTATACACTGTCTTTTTTGCCAAAAAATGAAAACATTTTTTTTCACTCAATATTATACTCAAATGAAAGGTGATACTAAGAGCATCCAATAAAACCACTTTTCACTGCGAAATTCCTAGTAGTTTCTGAAGTAATCATGATTATGGAGGATCGACAATGGAATTTTTGTATGCATTTTAATGCAAAATCCATACTAAATCTCAGAATTTCGCAGAGATTTATGCACTGCTGAATAGCCCTTTAAATTACCTTTCATTTGAGTATAATATTGAGTGAAAACAAAATTTTCGATTTTTTGCAAAAAATAATGATGTATACACTGTCTTTTTTGCCAAAAAATGAAAACATTTTTTTTCACTCAATATTATACTCAAATGAAAGGTGATACTAAGAGCATCCAATAAAACCACTTTTCACTGCGAAATTCCTAGTAGTTTCTGAAATAATCATGATTATGGAGGATCGACAATGGAATTTTTTAATGCATTTTAATGCAAAATCCATACTAAATCTCAGAATTTCGCCGAGATTTATGCACTGCTGAATAGCCCTTTAAATTACCTTTCATTTGAGTATAATATTGAGTGAAAACAAAATTTTCGATTTTTTGCAAAAAATGATGATGTATACACTGTCTTTTTTGCCAAAAAATGAAAACATTTTTTTTCACTCAATATTATACTCAAATGAAAGGTGATACTAAGAGCATCCAATAAAACCACTTTTCACTGCGAAATTCCTAGTAGTTTCTGAAATAATCATGATTATGGAGGATCGACAATGGAATTTTTTATGCATTTTAATGCAAAATCCACACTAAATCTCAGAATTTTGCCGAGATTTATGCACTGCTGAATAGCCCTTTAAATTACCTTTCATTTGAGTATAATATTGAGTGAAAACAAAATTTTCGATTTTTTGCAAAAAATGATGATGTATACACTGTCTTTTTTGCCAAAAAATGAAAACATTTTTTTTCACTCAATATTATACTCAAATGAAAGGTGATACTAAGAGCATCCAATAAAACCACTTTTCACTGCGAAATTCCTAGTAGTTTCTGAAATAATCATGATTATGGAGGATCGACAATGGAATTTTTTAATGCATTTTAATGCAAAATCCATACTAAATCTCAGAATTTCGCCGAGATTTATGCACTGCTGAATAGCCCTTTAAATTACCTTTCATTTGAGTATAATATTGAGTGAAAACAAAATTTTCGATTTTTTGCAAAAAATGATGATGTATACACTGTCTTTTTTGCCAAAAAATGAAAACATTTTTTTTCACTCAATATTATACTCAAATGAAAGGTGATACTAAGAGCATCCAATAAAACCACTTTTCACTGCGAAATTCCTAGTAGTTTCTGAAATAATCATGATTATGGAGGATCGACAATGGAATTTTTTATGCATTTTAATGCAAAATCCATACTAAATCTCAGAATTTTGCCGAGATTTATGCACTGCTGAATAGCCCTTTAAATTACCTTTCATTTGAGTATAATATTGAGTGAAAACAAAATTTTCGATTTTTTGCAAAAAATGATGATGTATACACTGTCTTTTTTGCCAAAAAATGAAAACATTTTTTTTCACTCAATATTATACTCAAATGAAAGGTGATACTAAGAGCATCCAATAAAACCACTTTTCACTGCGAAATTCCTAGTAGTTTCTGAAATAATCATGATTATGGAGGATCGACAATGGAATTTTTTTATGCATTTTAATGCAAAATCCATACTAAATCTCAGAATTTCGCAGAGATTTATGCACTGCTGAATAGCCCTTTAAATTACCTTTCATTTGAGTATAATATTGAGTGAAAACAAAATTTTCGATTTTTTGCAAAAAATAATGATGTATACACTGTCTTTTTTGCCAAAAAATGAAAACATTTTTTTTCACTCAATATTATACTCAAATGAAAGGTGATACTAAGAGCATCCAATAAAACCACTTTTCACTGCGAAATTCCTAGTAGTTTCTGAAATAATCATGATTATGGAGGATCGACAATGGAATTTTTTTATGCATTTTAATGCAAAATCCATACTAAATCTCAGAATTTCGCAGAGATTTATGCACTGCTGAATAGCCCTTTAAATTACCTTTCATTTGAGTATAATATTGAGTGAAAACAAAATTTTCGATTTTTTGCAAAAAATAATGATGTATACACTGTCTTTTTTGCCAAAAAATGAAAACATTTTTTTTCACTCAATATTATACTCAAATGAAAGGTGATACTAAGAGCATCCAATAAAACCACTTTTCACTGCGAAATTCCTAGTAGTTTCTGAAATAATCATGATTATGGAGGATCGTCAATGGAATTTTTTATGCATTTTAATGCAAAATCCATACTAAATCTCAGAATTTTGCCGAGATTTATGCACTGCTGAATAGCCCTTTAAATTACCTTTCATTTGAGTATAATATTGAGTGAAAACAAAATTTTCGAATAGCCCTTTAAATTACCTTTCATTTGAGTATAATATTGAGTGAAAACAAAATTTTCGATTTTTTGCAAAAAATGATGATGTATACACTGTCTTTTTTGCCAAAAAATGAAAACATTTTTTTTCACTCAATATTATACTCAAATGAAAGGTGATACTAAGAGCATCCAATAAAACCACTTTTCACTGCGAAATTCCTAGTAGTTTCTGAAATAATCATGATTATGGAGGATCGACAATGGAATTTTTGTATGCATTTTAATGCAAAATCCATACTAAATCTCAGAATTTCGCAGAGATTTATGCACTGCTGAATAGCCCTTTAAATTACCTTTCATTTAAGTATAATATTGAGTGAAAACAAAATTTTCGATTTTTTTGCAAAAAATAATGATGTATACACTGTCTTTTTTGCCAAAAAATGAAAACATTTTTTTTCACTCAATATTATACTCAAATGAAAGGTGATACTAAGAGCATCCAATAAAACCACTTTTCACTGCGAAATTCCTAGTAGTTTCTGAAATAATCATGATTATGGAGGATCGACAATGGAATTTTTTATGCATTTTAATGCAAAATCCATACTAAATCTCAGAATTTTGCCGAGATTTATGCACTGCTGAATAGCCCTTTAAATTACCTTTCATTTGAGTATAATATTGAGTGAAAACAAAATTTTCGATTTTTTGCAAAAAATGATGATGTATACACTGTCTTTTTTGCCAAAAAATGAAAACATTTTTTTTCACTCAATATTATACTCAAATGAAAGGTGATACTAAGAGCATCCAATAAAACCACTTTTCACTGCGAAATTCCTAGTAGTTTCTGAAATAATCATGATTATGGAGGATCGACAATGGAATTTTTTAATGCATTTTAATGCAAAATCCATACTAAATCTCAGAATTTCGCCGAGATTTATGCACTGCTGAATAGCCCTTTAAATTACCTTTCATTTGAGTATAATATTGAGTGAAAACAAAATTTTCGATTTTTTGCATAAAATGATGATTATACACTGTCTTTTTTGCCAAAAAATGAAAACATTTTTTTTCACTCAATATTATACTCAAATGAAAGGTGATACTAAGAGCATCCAATAAAACCACTTTTCACTGCGAAATTCCTAGTAGTTTCTGAAATAATCATGATTATGGAGGATCGACAATGGAATTTTTTATGCATTTTAATGCAAAATCCATACTAAATCTCAGAATTTTGCCGAGATTTATGCACTGCTGAATAGCCCTTTAAATTACCTTTCATTTGAGTATAATATTGAGTGAAAACAAAATTTTCGATTTTTTGCAAAAAATGATGATTATACACTGTCTTTTTTGCCAAAAAATGAAAACATTTTTTTTCACTCAATATTATACTCAAATGAAAGGTGATACTAAGAGCATCCAATAAAACCACTTTTCACTGCGAAATTCCTAGTAGTTTCTGAAATAATCATGATTATGGAGGATCGACAATGGAATTTTTTTATGCATTTTAATGCAAAATCCATACTAAATCTCAGAATTTCGCAGAGATTTATGCACTGCTGAATAGCCCTTTAAATTACCTTTCATTTGAGTATAATATTGAGTGAAAACAAAATTTTCGATTTTTTGCAAAAAATGATGATGTATACACTGTCTTTTTTGCCAAAAAATTAAAACATTTTTTTTCACTCAATATTATACTCAAATGAAAGGTGATACTAAGAGCATCCAATAAAACTACTTTTCACTGCGAAATTCCTAGTAGTTTCTGAAATAATCATGATTATGGAGGATCGACAATGGAATTTTTTATGGATTTTAATGCAAAATCCATACTAAATCTCAGAATTTTGTCGAGATTTATGCACTGCTGAATAGCCCTTTAAATTACCTTTCATTTGAGTATAATATTGAGTGAAAACAAAATTTTCGATTTTTTGCAAAAAATGATGATGTATACACTGTCTTTTTTGCCAAAAAATGAAAACATTTTTTTTCACTCAATATTATACTCAAATGAAAGGTGATACTAAGAGCATCCAATAAAACCACTTTTCACTGCGAAATTCATGATTATGGAGGATCGACAATGGAATTTTTTTATGCATTTTAATGCAAAATCCATACTAAATCTCAGAATTTCGCAGAGATTTATGCACTGCTGAATAGCCCTTTAAATTACCTTTCATTTGAGTATAATATTGAGTGAAAACAAAATTTTCGATTTTTTGCAAAAAATGATGATGTATACACTGTCTTTTTTGCCAAAAAATGAAAACATTTTTTTTCACTCAATATTATACTCAAATAAAAGGTGATACTAAGAGCATCCAATAAAACCACTTTTCACTGCGAAATTCCTAGTAGTTTCTGAAATAATCATGATTATGGAGGATCGACAATGGAATTTTTTTATGCATTTTAATGCAAAATCCATACTAAATCTCAGAATTTCGCAGAGATTTATGCACTGCTGAATAGCCCTTTAAATTACCTTTCATTTGAGTATAATATTGAGTGAAAACAAAATTTTCGATTTTTTGCAAAAAATGATGATGTATACACTGTCTTTTTTGCCAAAAAATGAAAACATTTTTTTCACTCAATATTATACTCAAATAAAAGGTGATACTAAGAGCATCCAATAAAACCACTTTTCACTGCGAAATTCCTAGTAGTTTCTGAAATAATCATGATTATGGAGGATCGACAATGGAATTTTTTTATGCATTTTAATGCAAAATCCATACTAAATCTCAGAATTTCGCAGAGATTTATGCACTGCTGAATAGCCCTTTAAATTACCTTTCATTTGAGTATAATATTGAGTGAAAACAAAATTTTCGATTTTTTGCAAAAAATGATGATGTATACACTGTCTTTTTTGCCAAAAAATGAAAACATTTTTTTTTCACTCAATATTATACTCAAATGAAAGGTGATACTAAGAGCATCCAATAAAACCACTTTTCACTGCGAAATTCCTAGTAGTTTCTGAAATAATCATGATTATGGAGGATCGACAATGGAATTTTTTTATGCATTTTAATGCAAAATCCATACTAAATCTCAGAATTTCGCAGAGATTTATGCACTGCTGAATAGCCCTTTAAATTACCTTACATTTGAGTATAATATTGAGTGAAAACAAAATTTTCGATTTTTTGCAAAAAATGATGAAGTATACACTGTCTTTTTTGCCAAAAAATTAAAACATTTTTTTTCACTCAATATTATACTCAAATGAAAGGTGATACTAAGAGCATCCAATAAAACTACTTTTCACTGCGAAATTCCTAGTAGTTTCTGAAATAATCATGATTATGGAGGATCGACAATGGAATTTTTTTATGCATTTTAATGCAAAATCCATACTAAATCTCAGAATTTCGCAGAGATTTATGCACTGCTGAATAGCCCTTTAAATTACCTTACATTTGAGTATAATATTGAGTGAAAACAAAATTTTCGATTTTTTGCAAAAAATGATGAAGTATACACTGTCTTTTTTGCCAAAAAATTAAAACATTTTTTTTCACTCAATATTATACTCAAATGAAAGGTGATACTAAGAGCATCCAATAAAACTACTTTTCACTGCGAAATTCCTAGTAGTTTCTGAAATAATCATGATTATGGAGGATCGACAATGGAATTTTTTATGGATTTTAATGCAAAATGAATACTAAATCTCAGAATTTTGCCGAGATTTATGCACTGCTGAATAGCCCTTTAAATTACCTTTCATTTGAGTATAATATTGAGTGAAAACAAAATTTTCGATTTTTTGCAAAAAATGATGATGTATACACTGTCTTTTTTGCCAAAAAATGAAAACATTTTTTTTCACTCAATATTATACTCAAATGAAAGGTGATACTAAGAGCATCCAATAAAACCACTTTTCACTGCGAAATTCCTAGTAGTTTCTGAAATAATCATGATTATGGAGGATCGACAATGGAATTTTTTTATGCATTTTAATGCAAAATCCATACTAAATCTCAGAATTTCGCAGAGATTTATGCACTGCTGAATAGCCCTTTAAATTACCTTTCATTTGAGTATAATATTGAGTGAAAACAAAATTTTCGATTTTTTGCAAAAAATGATGATGTATACACTGTCTTTTTTGCCAAAAAATGAAAACATTTTTTTTCACTCAATATTATACTCAAATGAAAGGTGATACTAAGAGCATCCAATAAAACCACTTTTCACTGCGAAATTCCTAGTAGTTTCTGAAATAATCATGATTATGGAGGATCGACAATGGAATTTTTTTATGCATTTTAATGCAAAATCCATACTAAATCTCAGAATTTCACAGAGATTTATGCACTGCTGAATAGCCCTTTAAATTACCTTTCATTTGAGTATAATATTGAGTGAAAACAAAATTTTCGATTTTTTGCAAAAAATTATTATGTATACACTGTCTTTTTTGCCAAAAAATGAAAACATTTTTTTTCACTCAATATTATACTCAAATAAAAGGTGATACTAAGAGCATCCAATAAAACCACTTTTCACTGCGAAATTCCTAGTAGTTTCTGAAATAATCATGATTATGGAGGATCGACAATGGAATTTTTTTATGCATTTTAATGCAAAATCCATACTAAATCTCAGAATTTCGCAGAGATTTATGCACTGCTGAATAGCCCTTTAAATTACCTTTCATTTGAGTATAATATTGAGTGAAAACAAAATTTTCGATTTTTTGCAAAAAATGATGATGTATACACTGTCTTTTTTGCCAAAAAATGAAAACATTTTTTTTCACTCAATATTATACTCAAATGAAAGGTGATACTAAGAGCATCCAATAAAACCACTTTTCACTGCGAAATTCCTAGTAGTTTCTGAAATAATCATGATTATGGAGGATCGACAATGGAATTTTTTTATGCATTTTAATGCAAAATCCATACTAAATCTCAGAATTTCGCAGAGATTTATGCACTGCTGAATAGCCCTTTAAATTACCTTTCATTTGAGTATAATATTGAGTGAAAACAAAATTTTCGATTTTTTGCAAAAAATAATGATGTATACACTGTCTTTTTTGCCAAAAAATGAAAACATTTTTTTTCACTCAATATTATACTCAAATGAAAGGTGATACTAAGAGCATCCAATAAAACCACTTTTCACTGCGAAATTCCTAGTAGTTTCTGAAATAATCATGATTATGGAGGATCGTCAATGGAATTTTTTATGCATTTTAATGCAAAATCCATACTAAATCTCAGAATTTTGCCGAGATTTATGCACTGCTGAATAGCCCTTTAAATTACCTTTCATTTGAGTATAATATTGAGTGAAAACAAAATTTTCGAATAGCCCTTTAAATTACCTTTCATTTGAGTATAATATTGAGTGAAAACAAAATTTTCGATTTTTTGCAAAAAATGATGATGTATACACTGTCTTTTTTGCCAAAAAATGAAAACATTTTTTTTCACTCAATACTATACTCAAATGAAAGGTGATACTAAGAGCATCCAATAAAACCACTTTTCACTGCGAAATTCCTAGTAGTTTCTGAAATAATCATGATTATGGAGGATCGACAATGGAATTTTTGTATGCATTTTAATGCAAAATCCATACTAAATCTCAGAATTTCGCAGAGATTTATGCACTGCTGAATAGCCCTTTAAATTACCTTTCATTTGAGTATAATATTGAGTGAAAACAAAATTTTCGATTTTTTGCAAAAAATAATGATGTATACACTGTCTTTTTTGCCAAAAAATGAAAACATTTTTTTTCACTCAATATTATACTCAAATGAAAGGTGATACTAAGAGCATCCAATAAAACCACTTTTCACTGCGAAATTCCTAGTAGTTTCTGAAATAATCATGATTATGGAGGATCGACAATGGAATTTTTTTATGCATTTTAATGCAAAATCCATACTAAATCTCAGAATTTCGCAGAGATTTATGCACTGCTGAATAGCCCTTTAAATTACCTTACATTTGAGTATAATATTGAGTGAAAACAAAATTTTCGATTTTTTGCAAAAAATGATGAAGTATACACTGTCTTTTTTGCCAAAAAATTAAAACATTTTTTTTCACTCAATATTATACTCAAATGAAAGGTGATACTAAGAGCATCCAATAAAACTACTTTTCACTGCGAAATTCCTAGTAGTTTCTGAAATAATCATGATTATGGAGGATCGACAATGGAATTTTTTTATGCATTTTAATGCAAAATCCATACTAAATCTCAGAATTTCGCAGAGATTTATGCACTGCTGAATAGCCCTTTAAATTACCTTACATTTGAGTATAATATTGAGTGAAAACAAAATTTTCGATTTTTTGCAAAAAATGATGAAGTATACACTGTCTTTTTTGCCAAAAAATTAAAACATTTTTTTTCACTCAATATTATACTCAAATGAAAGGTGATACTAAGAGCATCCAATAAAACTACTTTTCACTGCGAAATTCCTAGTAGTTTCTGAAATAATCATGATTATGGAGGATCGACAATGGAATTTTTTATGGATTTTAATGCAAAATGAATACTAAATCTCAGAATTTTGCCGAGATTTATGCACTGCTGAATAGCCCTTTAAATTACCTTTCATTTGAGTATAATATTGAGTGAAAACAAAATTTTCGATTTTTTGCAAAAAATGATGATGTATACACTGTCTTTTTTGCCAAAAAATGAAAACATTTTTTTTCACTCAATATTATACTCAAATGAAAGGTGATACTAAGAGCATCCAATAAAACCACTTTTCACTGCGAAATTCCTAGTAGTTTCTGAAATAATCATGATTATGGAGGATCGACAATGGAATTTTTTTATGCATTTTAATGCAAAATCCATACTAAATCTCAGAATTTCGCAGAGATTTATGCACTGCTGAATAGCCCTTTAAATTACCTTTCATTTGAGTATAATATTGAGTGAAAACAAAATTTTCGATTTTTTGCAAAAAATGATGATGTATACACTGTCTTTTTTGCCAAAAAATGAAAACATTTTTTTTCACTCAATATTATACTCAAATGAAAGGTGATACTAAGAGCATCCAATAAAACCACTTTTCACTGCGAAATTCCTAGTAGTTTCTGAAATAATCATGATTATGGAGGATCGACAATGGAATTTTTTTATGCATTTTAATGCAAAATCCATACTAAATCTCAGAATTTCACAGAGATTTATGCACTGCTGAATAGCCCTTTAAATTACCTTTCATTTGAGTATAATATTGAGTGAAAACAAAATTTTCGATTTTTTGCAAAAAATTATTATGTATACACTGTCTTTTTTGCCAAAAAATGAAAACATTTTTTTTCACTCAATATTATACTCAAATAAAAGGTGATACTAAGAGCATCCAATAAAACCACTTTTCACTGCGAAATTCCTAGTAGTTTCTGAAATAATCATGATTATGGAGGATCGACAATGGAATTTTTTTATGCATTTTAATGCAAAATCCATACTAAATCTCAGAATTTCGCAGAGATTTATGCACTGCTGAATAGCCCTTTAAATTACCTTTCATTTGAGTATAATATTGAGTGAAAACAAAATTTTCGATTTTTTGCAAAAAATGATGATGTATACACTGTCTTTTTTGCCAAAAAATGAAAACATTTTTTTTCACTCAATATTATACTCAAATGAAAGGTGATACTAAGAGCATCCAATAAAACCACTTTTCACTGCGAAATTCCTAGTAGTTTCTGAAATAATCATGATTATGGAGGATCGACAATGGAATTTTTTTATGCATTTTAATGCAAAATCCATACTAAATCTCAGAATTTCGCAGAGATTTATGCACTGCTGAATAGCCCTTTAAATTACCTTTCATTTGAGTATAATATTGAGTGAAAACAAAATTTTCGATTTTTTGCAAAAAATAATGATGTATACACTGTCTTTTTTGCCAAAAAATGAAAACATCTTTTTTCACTCAATATTATACTCAAATGAAAGGTGATACTAAGAGCATCCAATAAAACCACTTTTCACTGCGAAATTCCTAGTAGTTTCTGAAATAATCATGATTATGGAGGATCGTCAATGGAATTTTTTATGCATTTTAATGCAAAATCCATACTAAATCTCAGAATTTTGCCGAGATTTATGCACTGCTGAATAGCCCTTTAAATTACCTTTCATTTGAGTATAATATTGAGTGAAAACAAAATTTTCGAATAGCCCTTTAAATTACCTTTCATTTGAGTATAATATTGAGTGAAAACAAAATTTTCGATTTTTTGCAAAAAATGATGATGTATACACTGTCTTTTTTGCCAAAAAATGAAAACATTTTTTTTCACTCAATACTATACTCAAATGAAAGGTGATACTAAGAGCATCCAATAAAACCACTTTTCACTGCGAAATTCCTAGTAGTTTCTGAAATAATCATGATTATGGAGGATCGACAATGGAATTTTTGTATGCATTTTAATGCAAAATCCATACTAAATCTCAGAATTTCGCAGAGATTTATGCACTGCTGAATAGCCCTTTAAATTACCTTTCATTTGAGTATAATATTGAGTGAAAACAAAATTTTCGATTTTTTGCAAAAAATAATGATGTATACACTGTCTTTTTTGCCAAAAAATGAAAACATTTTTTTTCACTCAATATTATACTCAAATGAAAGGTGATACTAAGAGCATCCAATAAAACCACTTTTCACTGCGAAATTCCTAGTAGTTTCTGAAATAATCATGATTATGGAGGATCGACAATGGAATTTTTTATGCATTTTAATGCAAAATCCATACTAAATCTCAGAATTTTGCCGAGATTTATGCACTGCTGAATAGCCCTTTAAATTACCTTTCATTTGAGTATAATATTGAGTGAAAACAAAATTTTCGATTTTTTGCAAAAAATGATGATGTATACACTGTCTTTTTTGCCAAAAAATGAAAACATTTTTTTTCACTCAATATTATACTCAAATGAAAGGTGATACTAAGAGCATCCAATAAAACCACTTTTCACTGCGAAATTCCTAGTAGTTTCTGAAATAATCATGATTATGGAGAATCGACAATGGAATTTTTTTATGCATTTTAATGCAAAATCCATACTAAATCTCAGAATTTCGCCGAGATTTATGCACTGCTGAATAGCCCTTTAAATTACCTTTCATTTGAGTATAATATTGAGTGAAAACAAAATTTTCGATTTTTTGCAAAAAATGATGATGTATACACTGTCTTTTTTGCCAAAAAATGAAAACATTTTTTTTCACTCAATATTATACTCAAATGAAAGGTGATACTAAGAGCATCCAATAAAACCACTTTTCACTGCGAAATTCCTGTCTTTTTTGCCAAAAAATGAAAACATTTTTTTTCACTCAATATTATACTCAAATGAAAGGTGATACTAAGAGCATCCAATAAAACTACTTTTCACTGCGAAATTCCTAGTAGTTTCTGAAATAATCATGATTATGGAGGATCGTCAATGGAATTTTTTATGCATTTTAATGCAAAATCCATACTAAATCTCAGAATTTTGCCGAGATTTATGCACTGCTGAATAGCCCTTTAAATTACCTTTCATTTGAGTATAATATTGAGTGAAAACAAAATTTTCGAATAGCCCTTTAAATTACCTTTCATTTGAGTATAATATTGAGTGAAAACAAAATTTTCGATTTTTTGCAAAAAATGATGATTGTTGAGTTCTTAATGGGTTAATAAGAATATTAACCAGTTTACAGTTTCTATTTACTTTATTTCTTCTAATTGTTTATTTTTTATATTGCACACAAAACTCTCATTTAAATTTAACTAATTTGTCTCTTCATTTCAACCAACAAAAAACATAACAGCCGTTAGTGGACACTCTACATTAAATGTGTAGAGCATTGTCAAACTAGGCATCGATATTTTTTGTTAAGTCAACAAATTAGCTACATCTTATCGTCGTTACTGCCTAAGAATAATTATTAACATTCAACATAAGTTTCTTTTTGGTACATCTTGTTTATAAAATAAATAAATTGTCAAAAGAAATGTATGCATAGTTAGTTCAGTTCAATTATTGTAATCGTCAATACCGGTTTGAATACTGTTTAATCAACATAGAAAAATAAAATAATAAAATTTGAAAATTTGTAACACAATAAATAAAGGTTTACTTTTTTTAATCGGCGACACCGGGTTGAAAACTATCAATCTAAACATAAGGTCCTTCGAACTGGATCGCGGTGCTAGTTTAAATTAAATTAAATGAAAATGTCAACATCGGAAAACAATTCACCCAATGATACCACTCAAAATGTGGAGGTACACACTCCATCGCTCGATCTAACAGTAAAAGGGTATCGTGTTAAAATATTACAACGTAATAAATTAATAAAACGTCTTATTGATTTAAGTTCGCTAAATTTCGATGAAATGTCACTTGCAGAATTAGATGTTAAATTAGAATTGCTAGAGAAAAAATATAAACAATTTGATACATTACAATCCGAATTAGAGCATGTTGATGAATCGCAAATTGAAGAAGATCATCGAGACAAATTTGAAGATGTATATTGCACAGTAAAATCTAAAATTTCGAATAAGATGTCATTACAAAGGCCTCTGACAAATCCATTGTCAAGTACGCAAATCAATCAACATGAATTATCATCGCGACCAACTGTTAATCTTCCAAAAATTAAATTACCTACTTTTGATGGTACACAAAGGCAATGGATAGATTTTTACAACATGTTTTTAGTGATGGTTGACAAAAACGACGAATTATGTAACACTTCAAAGCTTCAGTATTTAAAATCATGTTTAGAAGGTGAAGCAGAAACATTATTACAATCACTGGAAGTCTCTGAAAACAATTATCACGAAGCTTTACAGCTACTGGTTTCTAGATATGATAATAAACGTTACATTTTTAACGCTCATATTCAAGAAATATTTAGAGTCAAGGATATTGCAAATCCAAATGTAATACAATTACGCAGTTTCGTCGATAATATCAATAGCAATCTTAGAGCATTGCAATCGTTTGCATCAAAGAACCAAATTTCAGATGGCATAATATTACACATGCTTGTTTCGAAACTAGACGCAGAAACGGCATCGAAATGGGAAGAAGAAATTGCTAATAATTCTAAAGCCAATAACACAAATTCTGTATATCTTCCATCTTGGGATGAATTATCTCAATTTCTCGAAAGAAGATGTCAAACCCTTAATATTATCGCTAGCAATAACACGTTATCAAAACCCATTATACAACCACAACGTAAACAAACAACATTTCTGGTTTCAGGATATCAATCTTGTAAATTGTGTGATCAACCTAATTACCACAATCCATTTAAATGTACACAATTTATGAAACTTGATCCAATTGCCCGTTACGAACTTGTGAAACACAAGGGCCTTTGTTTGAATTGCTTAGCTTCTAATCATGTAGCTAACAACTGTCCGTCTAATAATCGATGCCAACACTGTAGAGTAACTCACCATACACTACTACATAGAGAGAAACCGAAACCTGTCGTAAACACTCAAGAAAGGCCAAATGAAACTGATTTTGGAAATAACGCACCAATAGCCTTAAATGTTATGAGAAATAATTGTGATGTTATATTAGCAACTGCGCTAGTTGAATTATCAACAACATCTGATAAGAAAATGATAGCCAGAGCACTACTAGACTCAGCATCTCAACCAAATTTTATTACTGAAAGAGTAGCCCAAAGTCTTCATTTATCACGCCAAAAGGGCAAAATTGACATGTCAGCTATTGGCGACAATTCAGTAAAGGCATATTTTTATTGTTCTCTTACATTTAAGTCTTTGCATTGTGCTCAAATATTTTCGTTCGATGCCATCATATTACCTTCAATAACAAAATGCCAGCCACATGAACACGTCGATATCGAATCATGGAACATTCCATCAAATATAAATTTAGCTGATCCAAATTTTAATCACCCTGGTATGATAGATTTGCTTATAGGTGGTGGTATTTTTTATGAACTTTTAATGATTGGTCAAATAAAACTTAATGAAAATCTTCCAATTTTGCAAAAAACCACATTGGGGTGGATAGTCGCAGGAGCTTTATTATCGACACTACAATCGCACTGTTCTCCAACCAATAACTCAGTTTTTACGAACGTTTTCGATAAGCTAGATGAAACATTAGAAAGGTTTTGGTTAATGGAAGATATAAATACTCAGGGTGCAAATAATTTTGATGTCGAAGACCAAGAATGTGAAAAGTATTTTCAAGATACAACAACAAGATGCCCAAAAACAAACAAATTCGTTGTTCGATTATTATTTAAACAAACTCCCCAAATTCTTGGTAAATCTTATGATATCACATTTAAACGATTTTTGTCATTAGAAAAGCGGCTTGAACAAAACGAGCAACTTAGGGAAGAATATTCAGCATTCATCAAAGAATACATCAACATGGGTCATATGAAGTTAGTTCCCAAACATCAAACAATGTATGAATCACTTAATTTTATTCCTCATCACTGTGTAACTAAAATTGACAGTTCAACAACAAGGCTTCGAGTAGTTTTCGATGCTTCTTGCAAAACATCAAATGGGGTATCGCTAAATGATATACTTCAAACTGGCCCAACCTTGCAAGATGACTTGTTTACTATATTATTTCGCTTTCGAATGCATCGATTTGTTTTAATGGCCGATATCGCCAAAATGTTTCGACAAGTGTTCGTCCATCCTGAAGAAACAAGGTATCAGTGTATTTTATGGAGAAACTCATCAACAGAAGATGTGAATTTTTATCAACTACAAACAATAACATATGGCACTAGCTGTGCAACATATTTAGCTATAAAGTGTTTGCAGCAACTCGCTAAAGAAAGTGCATCAATATTTCCTGTTGGTTCTGCGATTACTTTAAGAGATTTTTACGTAGATAATCTCATGACCGGCGCTAATACAATAGAAGAAATAATGGAAATAAAATCTCAAGTGGTTCAGCTACTTAAAACTGGTGGATTTCCATTACGAAAATTTGCAACAAACGTGCCACACATTATCGAAGATATCAACCTAGCAGACAGAGAGCAAGTCATTCAATTACATGGTAGTGAATTTATAAAGGCTCTCGGTTTAAAGTGGTCACCGCATGAAGATAAATTTCTTTTTAGTTATGAAATGCCACACTCATCAACAAAAATAACTAAACGCAAAATATTATCACACATAGCCACGTTTTTTGATCCACTAGGTTGGATAAATCCTATCATCGTTACTTGTAAATTACTCATGCAGCGGTTATGGATATTAAAGCTGGATTGGGACGAAAGTGTTCCGCAATCAATTGCCACACAATGGGAGATAATTTGTCAACAACTTCCACAAATCTCTCATATAAAAATTCAAAGGTTAGTACATTTTGATACCAGTACTGAAATTCATGCCTTTGCAGATGCTAGTACCAAGGCCTATGGGGCATGCATATACGCTGTATCTAGAAGTGATGGTAAAACCTTTTCATCGTTGTTATGTGCGAAATCCCGTATAGCACCAACTAAGGCAGTCACTTTGCCTAGACTGGAACTGTCTGCGGCATTATTATTGGCAGAGTTGCTTGAAGTGATATGCCAAATTCTTAACCCATTTTCTAACAATGTTCACTGCTGGTCGGATTCATCAATAACTTTAGCATGGATTAGTGGGGATTCATCAAAATGGACTCAATTTGTATCGAACAGAGTCAGAAAAATACAAACTTGTACAGCAAGTTTTAAATGGCATCACTGTCCAACAGCAGACAACCCTGCCGATTTGGTATCAAGAGGAGTTAAGGTGATTGATCTCATCAACAATAAGTTATGGTTTGAAGGTCCAGGATTTTTGAAGAAACCCTCTGATTGCTGGCCACATCTTTCACCTCTAAATAAAGAAGATATTCCTGAACAAAGAAGGGAGGTTACTTCCCTTTTAGTAGATACATCGTCAAATATATTCAATGATTTTAAATATGTTAATAACTACAACAAAATGATTCGGATTTTCACTTACGTAAAACGATTCATTGGGTTAGTTAAAAAGCTAAAGGAGGTCCAGACTGGATCGCCTACAGCCGATGAAGAACAACAAACATTATTGATGTTATGTTCTGCAATTCAACGAGACGAATTTCCCAAAGAATATAAAATGTTGTCTACAAACAAAGCAGTAGATCGTCGTTCAAAACTAGTGTCGCTGTCACCATTCATAAGAGATGATTTAATCCGTGTTGGCGGTCGCCTTATGAATGCTTCGTTGCCTTTTGATACAATTCACCCTATTGTTCTCCCAAATCACCACCCATTCGTTCGTACATTAATTAACCACTATCATCGAATTCACATGCACGCTGGAACTCAAACACTCAACAGTCTTCTTCATGATCGTTTTTGGATAATAAATGCTCGCAACACAATTCGCCACATAATACATAAATGCATAACTTGTTATCGTTGTCGACCTGAAATCACTCACCAAATAATGGGACCACTGCCAGAAGATAGAATTAAACCTTTGTACCCATTCTCCATTACTGGCGTAGATTACTGTGGCCCATTCTTGATAACTCATAGAATAAGAGGTAAACAACCAACAAAGGTGTATATTGCCGTATTCATTTGCTTCACAACAAAAGCTATACACATGGAGCTGGTATTGGATCTCACAACGGTGTCATTTATAGCTGCTTTGAAGCGCTTTATTGCCAGAAGAGGTAAATGCAACACAATATATTCTGATAATGCTACTAACTTTGTGGGATCAAATAGAGAATTAAAAACACTACTTCAACATTTTTTAACATCGACCCATATAGTAGCAGTGGAAGATTTTTGTAGACAACAAGGTATAACATGGAAGTTCATACCCCCAAGATCCCCACATTTTGGGGGCTTGTGGGAAAGTGCAGTCAAGCAAGCCAAATATTTTCTTCGTAGAGCTGTGGGTACTTATCTTTTTACATATGATGAGCTGCAAACCGTTTGTTGCCAAGCTGAAGCTGTTATAAATAGCAGACCACTAACACCCATGTCTAGTGATCCTAATGACCTTCGTGCTTTAACACCATCACATTTTTTAATTGGCAGAACCGCAAATACAATCCATGAGCCACCTGTTGGCAACACAGTTTCTGGAACACTTAAAAGATATCAACAAATACAATGGGCCCATCAATGTTTTTGGCAACGGTGGCAAAGGGAATATATCAATGAACTACAAAAGAAAACCAAATGGACTTCGCAACAAACTAATCTACAACTAAATGATATGATACTAGTAAAGGAAGATAATGCTCCTCCATTAAAATGGCAATTAGGTCGCATAGTAGAAGTAATAAAGGGCCCAGATGGCCTAGTAAGAGTCGTGGTTGTTAAAACCCGTGATGGTCAACACAAAAGAGCTATTACAAAAATATGTAGATTGCCAATAGAAAACAATTTAAATAATTGAACCAGTTTAAGGCGGGGGAGTATGTTGAGTTCTTAATGGGTTAATAAGAATATTAACCAGTTTACAGTTTCTATTTACTTTATTTCTTCTAATTGTTTATTTTTTATATTGCACACAAAACTCTCATTTAAATTTAACTAATTTGTCTCTTCATTTCAACCAACAAAAAACATAACAGCCGTTAGTGGACACTCTACATTAAATGTGTAGAGCATTGTCAAACTAGGCATCGATATTTTTTGTTAAGTCAACAAATTAGCTACATCTTATCGTCGTTACTGCCTAAGAATAATTATTAACATTCAACATAAGTTTCTTTTTGGTACATCTTGTTTATAAAATAAATAAATTGTCAAAAGAAATGTATGCATAGTTAGTTCAGTTCAATTATTGTAATCGTCAATACCGGTTTGAATACTGTTTAATCAACATAGAAAAATAAAATAATAAAATTTGAAAATTTGTAACACAATAAATAAAGGTTTACTTTTTTTAATCGGCGACACCGGGTTGAAAACTATCAATCTAAACAATGATGTATACACTGTCTTTTTTGCCAAAAAATGAAAACATTTTTTTTCACTCAATATTATACTCAAATGAAAGGTGATACTAAGAGCATCCAATAAAACCACTTTTCACTGCGAAATTCCTAGTAGTTTCTGAAATAATCATGATTATGGAGGATCGACAATGGAATTTTTTTATGCATTTTAATGCAAAATCCATACTAAATCTCAGAATTTCGCAGAGATTTATGCACTGCTGAATAGCCCTTTAAATTACCTTTCATTTGAGTATAATATTGAGTGAAAACAAAATTTTCGATTTTTTGCAAAAAATGATACACTGTATACACTGTCTTTTTTGCCAAAAAATTAAAACATTTTTTTTCACTCAATATTATACTCAAATGAAAGGTGATACTAAGAGCATCCAATAAAACCACTTTTCACTGCGAAATTCCTAGTAGTTTCTGAAATAATCATGATTATGGAGGATCGACAATGGAATTTTTTTATGCATTTTAATGCAAAATCCATACTAAATCTCAGAATTTTGCCGAGATTTATGCACTGCTGAATAGCCCTTTAAATTACCTTTCATTTGAGTATAATATTGAGTGAAAACAAAATTTTCGATTTTTTGCAAAAAATGATGATGTATACACTGTCTTTTTTGCCAAAAAATGAAAACATTTTTTTTCACTCAATATTATACTCAAATGAAAGGTGATACTAAGAGCATCTAATAAAACCACTTTTCACTGCGAAATTCCTAGTAGTTTCTGAAATAATCATGATTATGGAGGATCGACAATGGAATTTTTTTATGCATTTTAATGCAAAATCCATACTAAATCTCAGAATTTCGCAGAGATTTATGCACTGCTGAATAGCCCTTTAAATTACCTTTCATTTGAGTATAATATTGAGTGAAAACAAAATTTTCGATTTTTTGCAAAAAATGATACACTGTATACACTGTCTTTTTTGCCAAAAAATGAAAACATTTTTTTTCACTCAATATTATACTCAAATGAAAGGTGATACTAAGAGCATCCAATAAAACCACTTTTCACTGCGAAATTCCTAGTAGTTTCTGAAATAATCATGATTATGGAGGATCGACAATGGAATTTTTTTATGCATTTTAATGCAAAATCCATACTAAATCTCAGAATTTCGCCGAGATTTATGCACTGCTGAATAGCCCTTTAAATTACCTTTCATTTGAGTATAATATTGAGTGAAAACAAAATTTTCGATTTTTTGCAAGAAATGATGTATACACTGTCTTTTTTGCCAAAAAATGAAAACATTTTTTTTCACTCAATATTATACTCAAATGAAAGGTGATACTAAGAGCATCCAATAAAACCACTTTTCACAGCGAAATTCCTAGTAGTTTCTGAAATAATCATGATTATGGAGGATCGACAATGGAATTTTTTTATGCATTTTAATGCAAAATCCATACTAAATCTCAGAATTTCGCAGAGATTTATGCACTGCTGAATAGCCCTTTAAATTACCTTTCATTTGAGTATAATATTGAGTGAAAACAAAATTTTCGATTTTTTGCAAAAAATGATGATGTATACACTGTCTTTTTTGCCAAAAAATGAAAACATTTTTTTCCACTCAATATTATACTCAAATGAAAGGTGATACTAAGAGCATCCAATAAAACCACTTTTCACTGCGAAATTCCTAGTAGTTTCTGAAATAATCATGATTATGGAGGATCGACAATGGAATTTTTTTATGCATTTTAATGCAAAATCCATACTAAATCTCAGAATTTTGCCGAGATTTATGCACTGCTGAATAGCCCTTTAAATTACCTTTCATTTGAGTATAATATTGAGTGAAAACAAAATTTTCGATTTTTTGCAAAAAATGATGATGTATACACTGTCTTTTTTGCCAAAAAATGAAAACATTTTTTTTCACTCAATATTATACTCAAATGAAAGGTGATACTAAGAGCATCCAATAAAACCACTTTTCACTGCGAAATTCCTAGTAGTTTCTGAAATAATCATGATTATGGAGGATCGACAATGGAATTTTTTTATGCATTTTAATGCAAAATCCATACTAAATCTCAGAATTTCGCCGAGATTTATGCACTGCTGAATAGCCCTTTAAATTACCTTTCATTTGAGTATAATATTGAGTGAAAACAAAATTTTCGATTTTTTGCAAAAAATGATGATGTATACACTGTCTTTTTTGCCAAAAAATGAAAACATTTTTTTTCACTCAATATTATACTCAAATGAAAGGTGATACTAAGAGCATCCAATAAAACTACTTTTCACTGCGAAATTCCTAGTAGTTTCTGAAATAATCATGATTATGGAGGATCGACAATGGAATTTTTTATGCATTTTAATGCAAAATCCATACTAAATCTCAGAACTTTGCCGAGATTTATGCACTGCTGAATAGCCCTTTAAATTACCTTTCATTTGAGTATAATATTGAGTGAAAACAAAATTTTCGATTTTTTGCAAAAAATGATGATGTATACACTGTCTTTTTTGCCAAAAAATGAAAACATTTTTTTTCACTCAATATTATACTCAAATGAAAGGTGATACTAAGAGCATCCAATAAAACCACTTTTCACTGCGAAATTCCTAGTAGTTTCTGAAATAATCATGATTATGAAGGATCGACAATGGAATTTTTTAATGCATTTTAATGCAAAATCCATACTAAATCTCAGAATTTCGCCGAGATTTATGCACTGCTGAATAGCCCTTTAAATTACCTTTCATTTGAGTATAATATTGAGTGAAAACAAAATTTTCGATTTTTTGCAAAAAATGATGATGTATACACGTCTTTTTTGCCAAAAAATGAAAACATTTTTTTTCACTCAATATTATACTCAAATGAAAGGTGATACTAAGAGCATCCAATAAAACTACTTTTCACTGCGAAATTCCTAGTAGTTTCTGAAATAATCATGATTATGGAGGATCGACAATGGAATTTTTTATGCATTTTAATGCAAAATCCATACTAAATCTCAGAATTTCGCCGAGATTTATGCACTGCTGAATAGCCCTTTAAATTACCTTTCATTTGAGTATAATATTGAGTGAAAACAAAATTTTCGATTATTTGCAAAAAATGATGATGTATACACTGTCTTTTTTGCCAAAAAAGGAAAACATTTTTTTTCACTCAATATTATACTCAAATGAAAGGTGATACTAAGAGCATCCAATAAAACCACTTTTCACTGCGAAATTCCTAGTAGTTTCTGAAATAATCGTGATTATGGAGGATCGACAATGGAATTTTTTTATGCATTTTAATGCAAAATCCATACTAAATCTCAGAATTTTGCCGAGATTTATGCACTGCTGAATAGCCCTTTAAATTACCTTTCATTTGAGTATAATATTGAGTGAAAACAAAATTTTCGATTTTTGCAAAAAATGATGATGTATACACTGTCTTTTTTGCCAAAAAATGAAAACATTTTTTTTCACTCAATATTATACTCAAATGAAAGGTGATACTAAGAGCATCCAATAAAACCACTTTTCACTGCGAAATTCCTAGTAGTTTCTGAAATAATCATGATTATGGAGGATCGACAATGGAATTTTTTTATGCATTTTAATGCAAAATCCATACTAAATCTCAGAATTTCGCAGAGATTTATGCACTGCTGAATAGCCCTTTAAATTACCTTTCATTTGAGTATAATATTGAGTGAAAACAAAATTTTCGATGTTTTGCAAAAAATGATGATGTATACACTACTGTCTTTTTTGCCAAAAAATGAAAACATTTTTTTTCACTCAATATTATACTCAAATGAAAGGTGATACTAAGAGCATCCAATAAAACTACTTTTCACTGCGAAATTCCTAGTAGTTTCTGAAATAATCATGATTATGGAGGATCGACAATGGAATTTTTTATGCATTTTAATGCAAAATCCATACTAAATCTCAGAACTTTGCCGAGATTTATGCACTGCTGAATAGCCCTTTAAATTACCTTTCATTTGAGTATAATATTGAGTGAAAACAAAATTTTCGAAAAATGATGATGTATACACTGTCTTTTTTGCCAAAAAATGAAAACATTTTTTTTCACTCAATATTATACTCAAATGAAAGGTGATACTAAGAGCATCCAATAAAACCACTTTTCACTGCGAAATTCCTAGTAGTTTCTGAAATAATCATGATTATGGAGGATCGACAATGGAATTTTTTTATGCATTTTAATGCAAAATCCATACTAAATCTCAGAATTTCGCAGAGATTTATGCACTGCTGAATAGCCCTTTAAATTACCTTTCATTTGAGTATAATATTGAGTGAAAACAAAATTTTCGATTTTTTGCAAAAAATGATGATGTATACACTGTCTTTTTTGCCAAAAAATGAAAACATTTTTTTTCACTCAATATTATACTCAAATGAAAGGTGATACTAAGAGCATCCAATAAAACTACTTTTCACTGCGAAATTCCTAGTAGTTTCTGAAATAATCATGATTATGGAGGATCGACAATGGAATTTTTTATGCATTTTAATGCAAAATCCATACTAAATCTCAGAACTTTGCCGAGATTTATGCACTGCTGAATAGCCCTTTAAATTACCTTTCATTTGAGTATAATATTGAGTGAAAACAAAATTTTCGAAAAATGATGATGTATACACTGTCTTTTTTGCCAAAAAATGAAAACATTTTTTTTCACTCAATATTATACTCAAATGAAAGGTGATACTAAGAGCATCCAATAAAACCACTTTTCACTGCGAAATTCCTAGTAGTTTCTGAAATAATCATGATTATGGAGGATCGACAATGGAATTTTTTTATGCATTTTAATGCAAAATCCATACTAAATCTCAGAATTTCGCAGAGATTTATGCACTGCTGAATAGCCCTTTAAATTACCTTTCATTTGAGTATAATATTGAGTGAAAACAAAATTTTCGATTTTTTGCAAAAAATTATGATGTATACACTGTCTTTTTTGCCAAAAAATGAAAACATTTTTTTTCACTCAATATTATACTCAAATGAAAGGTGATACTAAGAGCATCCAATAAAACCACTTTTCACGGCGAAAATCCTAGTAGTTTCTGAAATAATCATGATTATGGAGGATCGACAATGGAATTTTTTATGCATTTTAATGCAAAATCCATACTAAATCTCAGAATTTCGCCGAGATTTATGCACTGCTGAATAGCCCTTTAAATTACCTTTCATTTGAGTATAATATTGAGTGAAAACCAAATTTTCGATTTTTTGCAAAAAATGATGATGTATACACTGTCTTTTTTACCAAAAAATTAAAACTTTTTTTTTCACTCAATATTATACTCAAATGAAAGGTAATACTAAGAGCATCCAATAAAACTACTTTTCACTGCGAAATTTCAAGAAGTTTCTGAAATAATCATGATTATGGAGGATCGACAATGGAATTTTTTATGCATTTTAATGCAAAATCCATACTAAATCTCAAAATTTTATGCACTGCTGAATAGCCCTTTAAATTACCTTTCATTTGAGTATAATATTGAGTGAAAACAAAATTTTCGATTTTTTGCAAAAAATGATGATGTATACACGTCTTTTTTGCCAAAAAATGAAAACATTTTTTTTCACTCAATATTATACTCAAATGAAAGGTGATACTAAGAGCATCCAATAAAACTACTTTTCACTGCGAAATTCCTAGTAGTTTCTGAAATAATCATGATTACGGAGGATCGACAATGGAATTTTTTATGCATTTTAATGCAAAATCCATATTAAATCTCAGAATTTTGCCGAGATTTATGCACTGCTGAATAGCCCTTTAAATTACCTTTCATTTGAGTATAATATTGAGTGAAAACAAAATTTTCGATTTTTTGCAAAAAATGATGATGTATACACTGTCTTTTTTGCCAAAAAATGAAAACTTTTTTTTCACTCAATATTATACTCAAATGTAAGGTGATACTAAGAGCATCCAATAAAACTACTTTTCACTGCGAAATTCCTAGTAGTTTCTGAAATAATCATGATTATGGAGGATCGACAATGGAATTTTTTATGCATTTTAATGCAAAATCCATACTAAATCTCAGAACTTTGCCGAGATTTATGCACTGCTGAATAGCCCTTTAAATTACCTTTCATTTGAGTATAATATTGAGTGAAAACAAAATTTTCGATTTTTTGCAAAAAATGATGATGTATACACTGTCTTTTTTGCCAAAAAATTAAAACATTTTTTTTTCACTCAATATTATACTCAAATGAAAGGTAATACTAAGAGCATCCAATAAAACTACTTTTCACTGCGAAATTCCAAGGAGTTTCTGAAATAATCATGATTATGGAGGATCGACAATGGAATTTTTTATGCATTTTAATGCAAAATCCATACTAAATATCAGAATTTCGCCGAGATTTATGCACTGCTGAATAGCCCTTTAAATTACCTTTCATTTGAGTATAATATTGAGTGAAAACAAAATTTTCGATTTTTTGCAAAAAATGATGATGTATACACTGTCTTTTTTGCCAAAAAATGAAAACATTTTTTTTCACTCAATATTATACTCAAATGAAAGGTAATACTAAGAGCATCCAATAAAACTACTTTTCACTGCGAAATTCCAAGAAGTTTCTGAAATAATCATGATTATGGAGGATCGACAATGGAATTTTTTATGCATTTTAATGCAAAATCCATACTAAATCTCAGAATTTCGCCGAGATTTATGCACTGCTGAATAGCCCTTTAAATTACCTTTCATTTGAGTATAATATTGAGTGAAAACAAAATTTTCGATTTTTTGCAAAAAATGATGATGTATACACGTCTTTTTTGCCAAAAAATGAAAACATTTTTTTTCACTCAATATTATACTCAAATGAAAGGTGATACTAAGAGCATCCAATAAAACTACTTTTCACTGCGAAATTCCTAGTAGTTTCTGAAATAATCATGATTACGGAGGATCGACAATGGAATTTTTTATGCATTTTAATGCAAAATCCATATTAAATCTCAGAATTTTGCCGAGATTTATGCACTGCTGAATAGCCCTTTAAATTACCTTTCATTTGAGTATAATATTGAGTGAAAACAAAATTTTCGATTTTTTGCAAAAAATGATGATGTATACACTGTCTTTTTTGCCAAAAAATGAAAACTTTTTTTTCACTCAATATTATACTCAAATGTAAGGTGATACTAAGAGCATCCAATAAAACTACTTTTCACTGCGAAATTCCTAGTAGTTTCTGAAATAATCATGATTATGGAGGATCGACAATGGAATTTTTTATGCATTTTAATGCAAAATCCATACTAAATCTCAGAACTTTGCCGAGATTTATGCACTGCTGAATAGCCCTTTAAATTACCTTTCATTTGAGTATAATATTGAGTGAAAACAAAATTTTCGATTTTTTGCAAAAAATGATGATGTATACACTGTCTTTTTTGCCAAAAAATTAAAACATTTTTTTTCACTCAATATTATACTCAAATGAAAGGTAATACTAAGAGCATCCAATAAAACTACTTTTCACTGCGAAATTCCAAGGAGTTTCTGAAATAATCATGATTATGGAGGATCGACAATGGAATTTTTTATGCATTTTAATGCAAAATCCATACTAAATATCAGAATTTCGCCGAGATTTATGCACTGCTGAATAGCCCTTTAAATTACCTTTCATTTGAGTATAATATTGAGTGAAAACAAAATTTTCGATTTTTTGCAAAAAATGATGATGTATACACTGTCTTTTTTGCCAAAAAATGAAAACATTTTTTTTCACTCAATATTATACTCAAATGAAAGGTAATACTAAGAGCATCCAATAAAACTACTTTTCACTGCGAAATTCCAAGAAGTTTCTGAAATAATCATGATTATGGAGGATCGACAATGGAATTTTTTATGCATTTTAATGCAAAATCCATACTAAATCTCAGAATTTCGCCGAAATTTATGCACTGCTGAATAGCCCTTTAAATTACCTTTCATTTGAGTATAATATTGAGTGAAAACCAAATTTTCGATTTTTTGCAAAAAATGATGATGTATACACTGTCTTTTTTGCCAAAAAATTAAAACTTTTTTTTTCACTCAATATTATACTCAAATGAAAGGTAATACTAAGAGCATCCAATAAAACTACTTTTCACTGCGAAATTCCAAGAAGTTTCTGAAATAATCATGATTATGGAGGATCGACAATGGAATTTTTTATGCATTTTAATGCAAAATCCATACTAAATCTCAGAATTTCGCCGAGATTTATGCACTGCTGAATAGCCCTTTAAATTACCTTTCATTTGAGTATAATATTGAGTGAAAACCAAATTTTCGATTTTTTGCAAAAAATGATGATGTATACACTGTCTTTTTTGCCAAAAAATTAAAACTTTTTTTTCACTCAATATTATACTCAAATGAAAGGTGATACTAAGAGCATCCAATAAAACTACTTTTCACTGCGAAATTCCTAGTAGTTTCTGAAATAATCATGATTATGGAGGATCGACAATGGAATTTTTTATGCATTTTAATGCAAAATCCATACTAAATCTCAGAATTTTGCCGAGATTTATGCACTGCTGAATAGCCCTTTAAATTACCTTTCATTTGAGTATAATATTGAGTGAAAAAAAAATTTTCGATTTTTTTGCAAAAAATGATGATGTATACACTGTCTTTTTTGCCAAAAAATGAAAACATTTTTTTTCACTCAATATTATACTCAAATAAAAGGTGATACTAAGAGCATCCAATAAAACTACTTTTCACTGCGAAATTCCTAGTAGTTTCTGAAATAATCATGATTATGGAGGATCGACAATGGAATTTTTTATGCATTTTAATGCAAAATCCATACTAAATCTCAGAATTTTGCCGAGATTTATGCACTGCTGAATAGCCCTTTAAATTACCTTTCATTTGAGTATAATATTGAGTGAAAACAAAATTTTCGATTTTTTGCAAAAAATGATGATGTATACACTGTCTTTTTTGCCAAAAAATGAAAATATTTTTTTTCACTCAATATTATACTCAAATGAAAGGTGATACTAAGAGCATCCAATAAAACCACTTTTCACTGCGAAATTCCTAGTAGTTTCTGAAATAATCATGATTATGGAGGATCGACAATGGAATTTTTGTATGCATTTTAATGTAAAATCCATACTAAATCTCAGAATTTCGCCGAGATTTATGCACTGCTGAATAGCCCTTTAAATTACCTTTCATTTGAGTATAATATTGAGTGAAAACAAAATTTTCGATTATTTGCAAAAAATGATGATGTATACACTGTCTTTTTTGCCAAAAAATGAAAACATTTTTTTCACTCAATATTATACTCAAATGAAAGGTGATACTAAGAGCATCCAATAAAACTACTTTTCACTGCGAAATTCCTAGTAGTTTCTGAAATAATCATGATTATGGAGGATCGACAATGGAATTTTTTATGCATTTTAATGCAAAATCCATACTAAATCTCAGAACTTTGCCGAGATTTATGCACTGCTGAATAGCCCTTTAAATTACCTTTCATTTGAGTATAATATTGAGTGAAAACAAAATTTTCGATTTTTTGCAAAAAAATGATGATGTATACACTGTCTTTTTTGCCAAAAAATGAAAACTTTTTTTTTCACTCAATATTATACTCAAATGTAAGGTGATACTAAGAGCATCCAATAAAACTACTTTTCACTTCGAAATTCCTAGTAGTTTCTGAAATAATCATGATTATGGAGGATCGACAATGGAATTTTTTATGCATTTTAATGCAAAATCCATACTAAATCTCAGAATTTCGCCGAGATTTATGCACTGCTGAATAGCCCTTTAAATTACCTTTCATTTGAGTATAATATTGAGTGAAAACAAAATTTTCGATTATTTGCAAAAAATGATGATGTATACACTGTCTTTTTTGCCAAAAAATGAAAACATTTTTTTCACTCAATATTATACTCAAATGAAAGGTGATACTAAGAGCATCCAATAAAACTACTTTTCACTGCGAAATTCCTAGTAGTTTCTGAAATAATCATGATTATGGAGGATCGACAATGGAATTTTTTATGCATTTTAATGCAAAATCCATACTAAATCTCAGAATTTTGCCGAGATTTATGCACTGTTGAATAGCCCTTTAAATTACCTTTCATTTGAGTATAATATTGAGTGAAAACAAAATTTTCGATTTTTTGCAAAAAATGATGATGTATACACTGTCTTTTTTGCCAAAAAATGAAAACATTTTTTTTCACTCAATATTATACTCAAATGAAAGGTGATACTAAGAGCATCCAATAAAACCACTTTTCACTGCGAAATTCCTAGTAGTTTCTGAAATAATCATGATTATGGAGGATCGACAATGGAATTTTTTATGCATTTTAATGCAAAATCCATACTAAATCTCAGAATTTCGCCGAGATTTATGCACTGCTGAATAGCCCTTTAAATTACCTTTCATTTGAGTATAATATTGAGTGAAAACAAAATTTTCGATTTTTTGCAAAAAATGATGATGTATACACTGTCTTTTTTGCCAAAAAAGGAAAACATTTTTTTTCACTCAATATTATACTCAAATGAAAGGTGATACTAAGAGCATCCAATAAAACTACTTTTCACTGCGAAATTCCTAGTAGTTTCTGAAATAATCATGATTATGGAGGATCGACAATGGAATTTTGTATGCATTTTAATGCAAAATCCATACTAAATATCAAAATTTCGCCGAGATTTATGCACTGCTGAATAGCCCTTTAAATTACCTTTCATTTGAGTATAATATTGAGTGAAAACAAAATTTTCGATTTTTTGCAAAAAATGATGATGTATACACTGTCTTTTTTGCCAAAAAATGAAAACATTTTTTTTCACTCAATATTATACTCAAATGAAAGGTGATACTAAGAGCATCCAATAAAACTACTTTTCACTGCGAAATTCCTAGTAGTTTCTGAAATAATCATGATTATGGAGGATCGACAATGGAATTTTTTAGGCATTTTAATGCAAAATCCATACTAAATCTCAGAATTTCGCCGAGATTTATGCACTGCTGAATAGCCCTTTAAATTACCTTTCATTTGAGTATAATATTGAGTGAAAACAAAATTTTCGATTTTTTGCAAAAAATGATGATGTATACACTGTCTTTTTTGCCAAAAAATGAAAACATTTTTTTTCACTCAATATTATACTCAAATGAAAGGTGATACTAAGAGCATCCAATAAAACTACTTTTCACTGCGAAATTCCTAGTAGTTTCTGAAATAATCATGATTATGGAGGATCGACAATGGAATTTTTTATGCATTTTAATGCAAAATCCATACTAAATCTCAGAACTTTGCCGAGATTTATGCACTGCTGAATAGCCCTTTAAATTACCTTTCATTTGAGTATAATATTGAGTGAAAACAAAATTTTCGATTTTTTGCAAAAAAATGATGATGTATACACTGTCTTTTTTGCCAAAAAATGAAAACTTTTTTTTTCACTCAATATTATACTCAAATGTAAGGTGATACTAAGAGCATCCAATAAAACTACTTTTCACTTCGAAATTCCTAGTAGTTTCTGAAATAATCATGATTATGGAGGATCGACAATGGAATTTTTTATGCATTTTAATGCAAAATCCATACTAAATCTCAGAATTTCGCCGAGATTTATGCACTGCTGAATAGCCCTTTAAATTACCTTTCATTTGAGTATAATATTGAGTGAAAACAAAATTTTCGATTATTTGCAAAAAATGATGATGTATACACTGTCTTTTTTGCCAAAAAATGAAAACATTTTTTTCACTCAATATTATACTCAAATGAAAGGTGATACTAAGAGCATCCAATAAAACTACTTTTCACTGCGAAATTCCTAGTAGTTTCTGAAATAATCATGATTATGGAGGATCGACAATGGAATTTTTTATGCATTTTAATGCAAAATCCATACTAAATCTCAGAATTTTGCCGAGATTTATGCACTGTTGAATAGCCCTTTAAATTACCTTTCATTTGAGTATAATATTGAGTGAAAACAAAATTTTCGATTTTTTGCAAAAAATGATGATGTATACACTGTCTTTTTTGCCAAAAAATGAAAACATTTTTTTTCACTCAATATTATACTCAAATGAAAGGTGATACTAAGAGCATCCAATAAAACCACTTTTCACTGCGAAATTCCTAGTAGTTTCTGAAATAATCATGATTATGGAGGATCGACAATGGAATTTTTTATGCATTTTAATGCAAAATCCATACTAAATCTCAGAATTTCGCCGAGATTTATGCACTGCTGAATAGCCCTTTAAATTACCTTTCATTTGAGTATAATATTGAGTGAAAACAAAATTTTCGATTTTTTGCAAAAAATGATGATGTATACACTGTCTTTTTTGCCAAAAAAGGAAAACATTTTTTTTCACTCAATATTATACTCAAATGAAAGGTGATACTAAGAGCATCCAATAAAACTACTTTTCACTGCGAAATTCCTAGTAGTTTCTGAAATAATCATGATTATGGAGGATCGACAATGGAATTTTGTATGCATTTTAATGCAAAATCCATACTAAATATCAAAATTTCGCCGAGATTTATGCACTGCTGAATAGCCCTTTAAATTACCTTTCATTTGAGTATAATATTGAGTGAAAACAAAATTTTCGATTTTTTGCAAAAAATGATGATGTATACACTGTCTTTTTTGCCAAAAAATGAAAACATTTTTTTTCACTCAATATTATACTCAAATGAAAGGTGATACTAAGAGCATCCAATAAAACTACTTTTCACTGCGAAATTCCTAGTAGTTTCTGAAATAATCATGATTATGGAGGATCGACAATGGAATTTTTTAGGCATTTTAATGCAAAATCCATACTAAATCTCAGAATTTCGCCGAGATTTATGCACTGCTGAATAGCCCTTTAAATTACCTTTCATTTGAGTATAATATTGAGTGAAAACAAAATTTTCGATTTTTTGCAAAAAATGATGATGTATACACTGTCTTTTTTGCCAAAAAATGAAAACATTTTTTTTCACTCAATATTATACTCAAATGAAAGGTGATACTAAGAGCATCCAATAAAACTACTTTTCACTGCGAAATTCCTAGTAGTTTCTGAAATAATCATGATTATGGAGGATCGACAATGGAATTTTTTAGGCATTTTAATGCAAAATCCATACTAAATCTCAGAATTTCGCCGAGATTTATGCACTGCTGAATAGCCCTTTAAATTACCTTTCATTTGAGTATAATATTGAGTGAAAACAAAATTGTCTTTTTTGCCAAAAAATGAAAACATTTTTTTTCACTCAATATTATACTCAAATGAAAGGTGATACTAAGAGCATCCAATAAAACTACTTTTCACTGCGAAATTCCTAGTAGTTTCTGAAATAATCATGATTATGGAGGATCGACAATGGAATTTTTTATGCATTTTAATGCAAAATCCATACTAAATCTCAGAATTTCGCCGAGATTTATGCACTGCTGAATAGCCCTTTAAATTACCTTTCATTTGAGTATAATATTGAGTGAAAACAAAATTTTCGATTTTTTGCAAAAAATGATGATGTATACACTGTCTTTTTTGCCAAAAAATGAAAACATTTTTTTTCACTCAATATTATACTCAAATGAAAGGTGATACTAAAAGCATCCAATAAAACTACTTTTCACTGCGAAATTCCTAGTAGTTTCTGAAATAATCATGATTATGGAGGATCGACAATGGAATTTTTTATGCATTTGAATGCAAAATCCATACTAAATCTCAGAATTTCGCCGAGATTTATGCACTGCTGAATAGCCCTTTAAATTACCTTTCATTTGAGTATAATATTGAGTGAAAACAAAATTGTCTTTTTTGCCAAAAAATGAAAACATTTTTTTTCACTCAATATTATACTCAAATGAAAGGTGATACTAAGAGCATCCAATAAAACTACTTTTCACTGCGAAATTCCTAGTAGTTTCTGAAATAATCATGATTATGGAGGATCGACAATGGAATTTTTTATGCATTTTAATGCAAAATCCATACTAAATCTCAGAATTTCGCCGAGATTTATGCACTGCTGAATAGCCCTTTAAATTACCTTTCATTTGAGTATAATATTGAGTGAAAACAAAATTTTCGATTTTTTGAAAAAAATGATGATACATATGATGATATACACTGTCTTTTTTGCCAAAAAATGAAATCATTTTTTTCACTCAATATTATACTCAAATGAAAGGTGATTCTAAGAGCATCCAATAAAACTACTTTTCACTGCGAAATTCCTAGTAGTTTCTGAAATAATCATGATTATGGAGGATCGACAATGGAATTTTTTATGCATTTTAATGCAAAATCCATACTAAATCTCAGAATTTCGCCGAGATTTGTACACTGCTGAATAGCCCTTTAAATTACCTTTCATTTGAGTATAATATTGAGTGAAAACAAAATTTTCGATTTTTTGCAAAAAATGATGATGTATACACTGTCTTTTTTGCCAAAAAATGAAAACATTTTTTTCACTCAATATTATACTCAAATGTAAGGTGATACTAAGAGCATCCAATAAGACTACTTTTCACTGCGAAATTCCTAGTAGTTTCTGAAATAATCATGATTATGGAGGATCGACAATGGAATTTTTTATGCATTTTAATGCAAAATCCATACTAAATCTCAGAATTTCGCCGAGATTTATGCACTGCTGAATAGCCCTTTAAATTACCTTTCATTTGAGTATAATATTGAGTGAAAACAAAATTTTCGATTTTTTGCAAAAAATGATGATGTATACACTGTCTTTTTTGCTAAAAAATTAAAACATTTTTTTTCACTCAATATTATACTCAAATGAAAGGTGATACTAAGAGCATCCAATAAGACTACTTTTCACGGCGAAAATCCTAGTAGTTTCTGAAATAATCATGATTATGGAGGATCGACAATGGAATTTTTTATGCATTTTAATGCAAAATCCATACTAAATCTCAGAATTTCGCCGAGATTTATGCACTGCTGAATAGCCCTTTAAATTACCTTTCATTTGAGTATAATATTGAGTGAAAACAAAATTTTCGATTTTTTGCAAAAAATGATGATGTATACACTGTCTTTTTTGCCAAAAAATGAAATCATTTTTTTTTTCACTCAATATTATACTCAAATGAAAGGTGATACTAAGAGCATCCAATAAAACTACTTTTCACTGCGAAATTCCTAGTAGTTTCTGAAATAATCATGATTATGGAGGATCGACAATGGAATTTTTTATGCATTTTAATGCAAAATCCATACTAAATTTCAGAATTTCGCCGAGATTTATGCACTGCTGAATAGCCCTTTAAATTACCTTTCATTTGAGTATAATATTGAGTGAAAACAAAATTTTCGATTTTTTGCAAAAAATGATGATGTATACACTGTCTTTCTTGCCAAAAAATGAAAACATTTTGTTTCACTCAATATTATACTCAAATGAAAGGTGATACTAAGAGCATCCAATAAAACTACTTTTCACTGCGAAATTCCTAGTAGTTTTTGAAATAATCATGATTATGGAGGATCGACAATGGAATTTTTTATGCATTTTAATGCAAAATCCATACTAAATCTCAGAATTTCGCCGAGATTTATGCACTGCTGAATAGCCCTTTAAATTACCTTTCATTTGAGTATAATATTGAGTAAAAACAAAATTTTCGATTTTTTGCAAAAAATGATGATGTATACACTGTCTTTTTTGCCAAAAAATGAAAACATTTTTTTCACTCAATATTATACTGAAATGAAAGGTGATACTAAGAGCATCCAATAAAACTACTTTTCACTGCGAAATTCCTAGTAGTTTCTGAAATAATCATGATTATGGAGGATCGACAATAGAATTTTTTATGCATTTTAATGCAAAATCCATACTAAATCTCAGAATTTCGCCGAGATTTATGCACTGCTAAATAGCCCTTTAAATTACCTTTCATTTGAGTATAATATTGAGTGAAAACTAAATTTTAGGTTTTTTGCAAAAAATGAGGATTTATACACTGTCTTTTTTGCCAAAAAATTTCGCTCAATATTATACTCAAATGAAAGGAAATTCCAGGGGCATTTTAATGCAAAATTCATACAAAATCTCAGAATTTCCCAGAGATTTATGCATTTGAGTGTAATATGGTGTGAAAATAAAATTACAGTCCTTTTTTGCAAAAAAAATTAAAATTTTTTTTTCACTCAATATTATGCTCGAAATCCAGCGAGTACCTGGGAGCACCCGCGGAGCAGATGGGGAGTACACGGGGATCACCTGGGAAGCAACCGTGGAGCACCCAGGGAGCATCCGGGGAACACACGGGGAGCGCCATACCAAAAAGCCTGTATACCAAAAAGCCAGTTTCTTATGCCACAGTTGTAAAAGCTTCTGAAGCTCGAGTTGGGTAACTTCTTGAACGTTAACTCTAGCAAAGACTATGAAACTTTCAGCATGTACACAGTTAAATGCATGGCTAATGATTGGCTCGATGCTTTTAACTGCACATCCCGAAAGTTTCATAATCCTTGCTAAAATCAACGTATTAAAAGTTTCGCAGCACGTGCCATTCAACTGTAGTATCTGAAGCTGGCTTTCTGGCTTCGTGGCTTTCTGGTTGGCTTTTGATTTTGTTTCTATTATTTCTACACAAAACTCGCCAGATAACGCTTTTTTTTATTTTATAATAATAAATTAACCGCTATTTTTTACCGAATAGTTGGGTTTTTGACTTCCAAGTGGTACTTAAGTTTAAAAAATCGATAAAAAAACTCAGCAGCATTACGTCAAGAAACATCTCATCTAATAAATGCTTTTTATTTTTTTTCAGATGATCCACTACTGACTCTTGCAGAGATTTACTGCCAGCGGCTTATTAATATTTTGTATTTAAAATTTAGGAAAATATCATTCACATGTTTTAGTATTATATGAGTATTAATTAAATAAGCCAGCATTATTTGTATCATCTAAAATAAGTCTTTGGAAATGTACTTTTTTTATACTTTTACTTTTATCTGTTTTTTTCTTATTTTTAAATTTTTCTCGTTCAATTTTTATTTTTTTTAAATAAGGGTAAAGGCTCAACTAAGTGACCTGAGCTTTGTTTTATTAGAAATGTAAATTTTTAATTTTCGTTTCATACCGATACCGAGCTCAAGTCATTTAAGCCAATTGTAGTTGGGCCTTAAGGCACGATTAATGAATGTCCCGTTAAAATTAAACTTAATATTAAATTTAAAATTTATTTGGGAACTTCAAAACATCTCAGATTTAACTTAAACATAATAACTGTTTTAGATGCAGTGAAAACAAATCAATGGTTCCGATTCAAATTTTCACAACATCGCAATCAAAATCACAGCTTCTTTTTCTGTTCTTTTTGTATTTGTGTTTGCGGAGATTTCATTGGAATTGTTTTTCCTAGCAACTTTGTTTATAAACATGTTTTTGCATTTTTAAACTAACTACTGTTACTTAATTTCTTCACTAAATTACCAAATTTGGTTAAATTTAATGATTCAATTATCCCGTAAGAAACCATTTTAGCAAATTCCCATATTTGGTGCAAACACAAATAACGATAAAAAAACAAACCTAAGGAAAAAATATTATTGATCAATGATCAATAATATCAGAAAAAAGTAAACTTTGTTTAACTAAATGTACGAATAACTATTTCATTTTTTTTTATTTTTAAGGCCTTTACACCATACTTATATTAAGGTCAATCTTGTAAATGATAATTAACTACGGTATACCCTAATTGTGGTTTCTAATTTGAACTACAATTACAAATGACTTTTTTCAATAAAATTCTATAAGGCCTGACTTTGGGCAATAAAATTAAACGTGATTACACTCGGAATTTGGACCAGAAACTGAACTACAATAACGCTAGACTTGGGATAGGAGAAGAAAATAAAAGAAATAATGCTTTAAAATTGGAGTAAAAAACAAACTAGTTTTTGTATGAAAACGTGGCTGAAATTTACAAAAATTTCATTCAGCCTTAAAGTTCATGAAAAAACAAAAATTTGTGTATAAATATTGCCTATGTCGTGGATCCAGCGTAGCCACATATTTGGAATATAGGTGAAGAAAGCCGACAGTTCAAAATGATCTTTACAACATAAAAACCTATATGTATAAACCCTTTGATGAAAATTCTTACATTCGACCTTTAAATAGTATTCAACAGATATCATTTATGTAACTGTCAGAATACATAATAGTTAATGGTAGACCCACGCATCACTGCTTTGCATGTGATGCGCATCACGTTTATAAAAGCATCATATGGCAACACTGTAAGCTGTTCGAAAATGCAAATATTGCACAACAAGAGCGCAAACAAAAGGCAAACACGCATCACAAAAATTGCTGATGCAATGCAAAAGTATAAAATTTGTTATTTATTTAATAGTTTTCTTTAATTTATTTTTTGTTTATATATATTTTTTAGATTCAGCATTGGTGCAATCCAAGATCCAACTTACAAATTAAATTTATTATTAAGTTTTCCATTTTTAATGCTAATCGAAAATGTAAACAGAACTGCACAACAAACAAGCATCGGCATCAGCTGATTTGCATGAGCATCGCGAATTAATCACAAATGCGCATCATATGCAGCGCAGTGATGAATTTGTGGACAGGCCTAAGATGGCCAAGGAAAACAAGAAATATCTAACAATATGTGATGTGCACAATGAAAAAAGTCAACCAGAAACCCAGCAAAAAAATAAGTAGCAAAAGAAGCTGTGATTTTAATTCCAGTGTTGTGAAAATTTTAATCGAAACCAATGGCATAGGAGTGTCATAGGGTGGAAGTTCTCTTATATGATGTAAAGCGGTTCTTAGGGTTTAGTGAAAAATTAGATCTTTTGAGGTTTCCAAATAAATTTTTAATTTTGTATTTTAATTTTTTTATAATAAATTTTTTACTTTTTGTGTTGATATCTACGATTTTAAAAATTTAAAATCTGGTAAATTGTAAGTAAAAAATTCATACAAATCACTCAAACCTTATAAGTTTTGTACTTAAGCATAGTTGTGAATTTAAAATTTATATGTAAATATTTGTGGTTAATATATAACCTTGCTTGTTTTTCAAATAAGTTACCTGTCATAGATTTGAAAAGTGTTAATTTAATTTAAAATCACATTTTTGAAGTTGTAAAAAAGATCTGCTTTGGAATAGGAAAATCAGTACTAAATGATACTAGGGAATCAATGAAAAATTGGTTCCTTAAGAATCACTTCCATTTATTTTTGCTGGGAGGCCATACATCTATCAAGCCAAAAAGCGAGTTTCAGTTTATATGCACGAGTTGCGAAAATTTGAATACCTTGATTTTAGCAAAGCCTATGCAACATTAAAATATAATGAAATAAATCGAAAAAAAAAACAAAAATGGGAAATTTTGGATCCCAAAATTTATTTTCAGGAAACATAAAGAATTTGTTTAAACCTACAGTGACACGTTTCTTTTTGTTAATACCGTTTCTGGCGTCTTTACGCCAAAACTGTGGGCTTAAAACTTATGACAACACTGTTTATGTATAATATTGAATGTAAAGGGTGGTTAAATTTTAAGGGCCGATGTTGATTTTAAATAAAACACAAATTATTTAGGAAATTATTGTCGTTTCTTTTTATTATGATAATATGGTATGGTTCAATTATGTATGAAAAAATATCGGCCAAATGGCCTCCGCGACCTCGGCGGCACACCCCCATCCGATGGTCTAAATTTTCGATGACGCTGAGGCATAATTGAGGTTCTATTCCGTTAATGTGCCGAATTATCTCATTCTTTAGCTCTTGAATTGTTGCTGACTCCAAAGAAAAAAGTCCAACGGTGTCAAATCACATGATCTTGGCGGCCAATTGACATCGCCACCACGTGAGATAACACGGCCATTGAATTTGTCGCGCAGCGCAAAAGAGCCATTGTTTCGTTAGCTGTGTGGCAAGTGGCAACGTCCTGTTGAAACCACATATCGTCCAGGGTCATATCCTCAATTCCTGGCCACAATAAGTTCGTTATCATAACGCGATAGCGAACAAAAATGCTTGGCCGACCTCATAATACACTATCGAATGTTTTCCGCAGAACGAACTGGGCGAGCATGCACAGATGTTTTCACAGACCCGGTTTGCTGAAATTTGCCTACAATTCTCCCGATTGTGGACACATTTGGTCGATTATGCTGACCAAAAAAAAAATCACGAAGTGCACGAAGAAATGCATTTTGATTTGAACGCCATTTTTATAATAAGTCTGAATAACTTTAACGCGTTGCTCGATTGTGTATCTTTCCATAGTTCAAATTGAGTTAGTCTGAAATTGAGAAATAACAAATGAAATGCAGAAAAAACTTTATACAACAGCTTTTTTTTATTTTTGTCTTTCATGTGTGATTATTTTAAAATCTAGCCAATAAAGAGCCAGTGTAAAACCCTTAGTATTTTAATACGATTATCGTAACGATAACTTAACTACAATTTGTTGTAAACTAATGTTTTATAGTTTTACGCAATAAATATAAATTGACAGTTATTTTTTCGTTGAGTTGAAAGTTAAGAAAAAAAACTTACAATATATTGAACAAGTATGTAACATTAATTGACATGACAGCAGCATGATGTGATGTGATATTAAATGTCTTCAGTAGAAGTAACTAACAACTTGTGTGGCGATTGACATCTTAAAATTCAGATATTGCCAAAGCAAACAATATCTTCAAAATCTAAAGAAAGCTTTTGAAAGGAAGTTTTTAACATGAAGAGATTTGCAGATTTGAAAGGCAAATGTTGGTAAGGCTAAAACGTTGCAGATATAATAGAGTTTATAAACATAATTTAATAAGATACAGATAAATTTATGTTAGCAGGGAATATCATCTTTATAAAAACTTTAAATAGAATTTCAGCTATGTTTATGTAATATAACTACCATCAGAAATTTACAAATAAAATCAATGTCAAAAATCTTAGTTAAATCAGTAATTATATGGTATTTGAATTCAAATCTAAATTTTTACAAACAATTTTAAATTGTGTATTTATCTTATTAAAGTAAGTATGATTCTAGCAAAAAAATAAAATTTTTCGTTTTTAAATTAATACGACCATATTTTAGAACTTATTTTCATATTTTAAAAGTAAGTATAAACATATTTTTTTATTTTCAACTCTGTTTCAATTTAATATTGTTTCTGCTTTATTTTAATATTATTTTGTGTGTATTTTAATATGAAATATAAAAATTTATTTCAAATTCGTTGCTGAAACCCATTTTAAAATATATTTTTTTCTAATTTGATATTTTTTATCAACGTATAATAGCGATATCTGAGTTTCGTATCGGATATAATAAATACAGGATGGAACAAAAACCACCATCTGATTTTCTTTAGCAATGCAATGTCAGACACAAAAACATCACACATTTATGTCAAGACATAAGATATTTTTATAGTCAGTGATAAAGTGGTATTAAGCTATCTTAAAAAGTCTGGGAGTCGTTTTGACCAACTACATATATGTATAGTTTTCTCTCTAAATTTTTATTTTATCATTTCAAAATCTTTTTTTTTTTTTGTTTTGTCTACAACTTTTCTAAAAATCATTTTCAAACTTTTTTTACATTGAAATGTTGTTTGATTTGCAGAAATTGCAATTTAACTATACCTTTCAAATTCAATTTAAATTTTAATACAATATACAAATAATTCAATTAAAAAAATTTCAATTTCATAGAAATATAAAGAAAAATAAAAAAATAAAATTGTCAAAATAATACGATTATCACAGAGTTGGAACTAGCAAACAACCTTGTTTTTAAAATTTGAATTGACGTCAACATATCGCCAAATACAGATATAGATTTTTTTTAACAACAACAACAACAGCAACAAGAAACAAAACAACAAATTGCAATGGATTCATGCTGTGATGACTAGTAGCGAAAATAGCTTGAACATTAAAGTTAAAAAAAGAAAAAGAATTTACATAAAATTCAATTTCAATACAGAAATACACATTATACAGTGGTTAAACCAATTGTGACAATTTGAGAGAGTGAAAAAAGTGGTACATACATAACTAGAAAGAGTAGTCACAGTTGGTGATACACAACATGACCCAGAATTTTATACATTAAATTAAGTTAAAAAAGATCTATAGTGAAGTAAGGTTTTGGACTATAAAATGAACTACGATTGAACTTGAGATTGGACGAAAACATAAAATTTTAAATTATCTACGATTAAACCCGGCTTTGGACTTTGAAATTAACTGAAATTGAACCTTTGTTTAACTGGGACTATAAAAAAAACTACAATACCATTAAACTTAACTATAAAATTCACTTTGATTAAATTAGAATATAATCTATGATAGATTAACTAAAAGATGAACTTAAGATGAACTACTATTTAACCAGAAATTGGTATATAAAATGAACTACAAGTGAACCTGAATTTTGAACCTAGAATTGAACATGATTATGAACTATAAAATACAATGTAGTAGATATTTGAACTATGCTGAGATTCTACCATAGTCCAAAAATGAACTATAAAAGCATCACCAAATTGTCCTTTAAATTAACTGTTCGGTTAATTTTAATTGATCATTCAGGAATTGGGCCTGAGTTTGAATTTGAACTCTTCTATGATCTACAATTGGGCCTAACTTTGGATTGACAAAACACCGATAATTTTAGAATATATAAAATGAAATAAAACTGAGATTGATTTTCAACAATAATATGACTTTGATATTCAACAATAATATGACCTGCGGCTGAGCCATATTTTGAACTACTAAATGATTTACAAACAAACCTACCTTTGGTATACAAAATAACTTACGAATGAGCCTTAAAGTCTGACTTTTAATTGAGCCAGACTTTGGACATTAAAATGACCTTCTATCGAGACTGACGAGTTATTACTAGAATATTATCTTTAATTAAATCTTACTTTAGACTATTACATGACTATTTATTAGCGCTCAACAATTTTATTTTATGTTGTTAAAATTGCATTTATGACATTACCATGCCAAACTGTAATCACCCCTATTTTATAATCATACAAAAGTATTACATTCAATTGAATTGGCAACACTTTACTTTAAAATTACTTTAACAAATCTTTCATAATGGTCTCTATAATGGTGACCATAACGAATATAAAAAATATTAATTAAAACGTATTAATTAATAAATTTAATATTAAATTCAGTGTTTGTGTAATGAAATATGATCATTATGGCCGGCATTAAACAAAAAAAAAATGTTTTCAAAAATAAATATAAACATTATTAATGTCTTGAACATAAATCTGTTAATTGTTAAAAACAAGCAAAAAAAAAAAACTTGAAATAATGAAATATATACACTTGAATTTATAGTTAATAATGCAGAATGTGGGCCATATTGTAGAACTGTTAATTTGGCCACACATGGAAAAAAAAAAACTACATATATAACTCGACTTGGATTTTTCCTTATAAAACCACTTGATTTTTTTTTAAACTCCAAGTCTTTTTTCCAGTTGTTTTCTTAAGATTTATTTGTTTCTGTAAAAGAAATCATATCAATTTTGTTTATACTATAACAACAATATTTTGATCAAGTGTTATTAAAACATATGGTTTTTCCATTACAGAGTGAATCAAATCCAATTTAAATCAAAACAATTCAATTTTTCAGAGGATTTTTTTATTTTCCTACAAACAAAAAAAAATGTTTTTGTTAAAACCATTTACAGAAATAATACATGTGTTAAAGGGGTAATACTTATTAATAAAAATTTTTATTTTAAAATAAAAGATTTTAGCAAAATTCAATGTTTTTTGAAATAAAAATTAAATTTTTTTTAAAATAGGATCACACATTTTAATTAACTTAATTTTTCCTTTTTTTATTACTAAATGTCTGGTAAAAAATTTAATAACAGTTTAATTCAAATTTTATATAGGAAACAATAACAAAAGTTAGTTAGTCAAAATAGGGACAAGAAAAATTAAAAAAAAAAAAAATTAAGTCGGGCATGCCCACTTCTAAGAAGTGTCTTGATACTTATTTTATGGTTAAAGCAGAAAATATGTAGATAAATCTGAAATAAATTGATGAATAAAATCATTAAGCAAATACCAGGAGATGCCTTCAACTTAAACAAAATTCGCCAGTGTGAATAAAAATTTCCAAAATTAAAAAAACGCTAAAAATTAACACAAAGAAACATTAGAATTAGAAAACACTAGTATTAAAAATCGCTGAAATCCAAAGAAATTATCGAGATGTCCTTAATATAAAAATATATTATAATATTTGAAAAAAAACGATACAATTTTAAAATATCGCTTAAAACTAAAGAAAACCTTAAACTAAAAATTACAATAGAAACAGAATCGCTTAAATTGGAAAAACGGTAAAAACTGCTAAAAATTTAAAAATATAACGACTACGTTGAAAGTAATATACATTATAGATTTCGCAAAAACTGAAAAAGACAATATTAAAAATTAAAAAGAAACTTGTTTAAAAAAAGGACAAGACTACTAAAATGTGAGCAAAATCATCTTAATTGAAAAAAAAAAATCGTCAAAATTTTAAAATAGCTTAAATTAAAATTTTTTCTATGTGATTTTAAAAAATTTATATTCTGACTTTCAAACAAAGCCGTTGTCGGTAATTTAGTTTTGGAGATTCGAGCGATATTTCAAATAAAAGCTTTTTTTCTCTCTGAGATGCTTAGGTAGCAAAATAATAGCGAATTAAATCGAAATTTTGTATAAATTTCGCATAGTAAAAATCCTTTACTGAAGTTAATTCTTTTAAAATTAATAACAAAAGACTTCCTTTTAAATAAGTGCCGCCCTTTTTTAAAAGTTCTATAGGTTTTTTCCTCCAATATACACTTGAATTTATGTCTGATTTTATATTTTCGTATTTGTAGTTATTATTGTTTAAATGCAATATGACATACAACACATTCCATTTCAACAGATTATTAGTGCTTTTTAACAACATTTTTTTTTCATCACGATCATGGATGGATGCATGGGTTGTCAGAGAGAAGGGAGTGATGAACTTGTTGTGCTTTACCTCATGCGTTTGACTTTGAACACCTCTGGTTAAGCACACGAAGTTGTTGATATTGTTGTTGGTGTTAATTTGGACATGTTGTCTAACAACATCCTTTAGTTTATTTTTATTTCTTTGCTTGTTGGTTTCAATACAATTTTGTTTGTCTGTATATCTTGATGATATTCAATTTATTTGATTCAATTCTATTGATTTCGTTATTTTTTTTATTTATTTATTTATTTTTTATTTTTTTGATAATTAAAATAAACAGAAAATTGTATATTTGAGGTGAATAATAAATTAAAGAACATTTCTAAAGAATTTATTTAAATCCCTGAAGAGGTATGTATTCATAAATCAAGAATTTTAAATGATAAAGGTGTGAGGATCCAACATTTTTGGGGTAAATTTTGGTCCCAACAGTTTTATAGATTTTAAGAAAATTGAGGATTTGTCATAAGTAAAATAGATTAAAGCTTTTGATTTAATAAATGTGGATTTTTCGAATACGGGAAAGTAAACCGTATTTCTAAAAATGGATAACATCCATTTGATGTGATTTTTACAAGTGGGGATTTTTCAGCAGAGTTAGGTTTTGTCCACAAGTGTGAAATTCTAAAAATAAATTAAGAACAAAAAATAAAAGTACTTATGGGATATTTTCGAAAAAAAAAATTATGAGATTCAGAACAATTTCGAATTATGTTCACAAAAGAAGATTTTTAAATTTAAAAGGACTTTTGTTATCTATAAGAATTAAATATTTGACGTAATTTACTTAAGAGGAAAAAAGTTTCTAAGAAAATTAATTTTCAGTAAATTTTTTTCAATATCAATGCCCGATTTAGATTCTGAAGTTAAACTCAACTAAAACCTTTATGTGGAGTTAAAAATCAAAGGCAAAAATCAGAATCTATAAAATGTTGGAAAAATATATACCAAACATTTTGTTGGTCCCAAAATTTACAAAGGGTTTTGCAAATATCAGTGTAAAGATAATAATATTATTTAAAAAAAAAACTTACCTGTTTTAAATCCAATGTTATCGTTATATATTCATAATTTCTGCCATACTGTAAAGTCGGTGATTGCCACCATTGATCATGCATATTTGTATTAGAAATTATCGATTCAATGGGACGATGTTTGGCGACATCTGATGAATGAGCATTACATATACCACACTGGGTGGCCCATTTTTTATGAGGATAAGCATCAACTAATTTACAATATTCCTCTCTACCATTTTGGCCACAAGTCGCATTAACTGTAATAGAAGCCCTGGTGGCCACATTAAATAATTGTGGAAATAAGCCGCCACTTTGTGGCGAAGATTGTGCTTCACTGAGACTATTTAAAAGTCTGAGAGCTGCAATGAGAGAAACAAAAAGTGGAAGTTAATAATTAAGATTTCATTAAATCGTGCCAAAAATTTACATGTTAATTTAATGATAATAATTTTTTTTCCTAAGTATACAATTTTATTTTTTTTTTCTTGCGTTTAGGCTATTTGATAGAAAAGCCTCTATTAGTTGAAAACTAATGTTATAAATTAGTTAAACTAAGCCACTAACTGTCAAATGTGACAGTTTGCATGCTAATAATTTTAATTGCACTCATGGTAGTCGTCAATCTTGATTTCTTGGTACTTACTCTTAGTTTTATGGTTTAAAAAAATAATAAAAGTAAACTTAGCATGTTTACTAGGATTTACACCATTTTTAGAACAATTTAGGAAAATATTATGTTGAATTTAACATTTTTCCAAATTATAATAACTTGGCAATTTTTAAAATTCAATTCTTCAGAAAATTTTATTATATATAAATTAGAATAAGCCGACGATCGAAATTTATATCAGACAACGGCAATGATAAAATTCATATACTAAAATAATATGAAACACAGTTATATCAAAAACATAAAATTGTTCATCTATAATTATGAGGAACTTTATAAGGAAAAGAGACAAAATTTTGAACTCCTATGGGGCTGAAATTTAGAGGAGAGGAAACGTAACTAATAGGTCCAATCTCAATTTTAGTGGCTCAAAAGAGCGTGGTGGGGAAAAAGTACGGGTACGTTCGTCGTAAATGCAGAAAATTTGTGCATCACTGCGGCAGTTATGCCAATTTGTGTTGCTAATGCGTGATCATCTGTTGCAGATGCTTTGCTACTGCTTGAAAACTGCACAGTTTGCTTTTTAGAACGTTTTGCAAAAGATAAAAAACATGTTCACCACAATAACATTAACAAATATTATTGAAAATCTCGATTCTAAAATGACAACTTTTTGTTAACTTATAATAAAAAAAGAATTAAAAGAAATAAAAAATTAAAAATCAATTAAAACGAAGAAGACTGAGTTCGCACTAACTATTGCATCAGAAATTTTAATGATGCCATAGTTGCAAAAATTTGCGGCAGAACTGCCAATTGTTTGCATTAAAAAACGATTGACGTAATAAGTGCTGCCAAGTGATGCTTTTTTGAACGTTTTACTTTTATTATGCTGCAGTGATGCGCAACTACTGCATTTACGAACGTACCCTACATTTTTGTATGGGATCATGTCTGAAATTTGCAAAGTTAAAAACTTTTTTTATATCCCGTCAAAGTATTTAAGAAAATACAAATTTTTCGTACATATTTTCTCTGTGTTTCGAACAAAGAGTTACCCTCTATTGGAAATATTTGATATACATATGGATGAAAAGGAAAGAGCTTTCGGAAAAGTCGAATGAAATTTTCATTCACTTGAACCCAATGGCTTAGAAAATACATAAATTTTGTTGCTAAACTCATTATAAAATCATCACCAACCAAGCCACTTTAATTTAAGATGTTTTATACTATAAATATACTAAAAGATATGTCTTTTCATTGGATATCTAATTTTCCTATCGTTACTTTCGAAGAAATGTGAAAAATCTTAAATTAACATATTAACCCTCATTTTAAACTCTAAAGGGGTTAGGAGGGTTTAAAAATTCGAATTCGTCACACGCAAGAGCAAAAGGGATGTCCTAGATATTGCTACTGCTGCATCTTCTTTACTTTATGGTGCCGGCATCGATGATTCTATGTGTTTCAAAATATTCCAACTAACTTTTACTACACGGACCTTTTGAGACATTTTTACTGGCTAACGGACCTCCAAAATTTTAATTTTTTTATGTTTAAATAAAAAACATTTAAATCTGAAGATTTTCAGAAAAGATAGTAGTAGTAAAAAATACGAAAGATGGAAAAACGTTTTTATTATTGTAGAGATTACAGGATTTAAGAGGTTTACCTGATAAAATTTTTGGAAGAATCTTTCAATTAAATTACGCCAAAAAAAAAAACTTAAAAACTCTAGGACTTTGAGGAGTTTCCTATAAAACAAAGGACTCGTAAGTATCTGTGATATTTTAATAGGAAGAATTGATTATTAAACACACTCTGATGATTTTTTTTCGAATCTGAAAACGTTTTCTATAGGAGAAATAAAAATTAAAGTGTATTCTAACTGAAAACAAAGAAATTTCCGGAATTTGTGTACCACAAGTTTATTTTTATGCTACACATAGTTCTTATTTCCTTCAAAAGTTTTGAAAATCGCGCTATAATCATTTTTTTTTTTTTGATTTTTTTAAATACAATTAAGACAACTGACATTGGAAGATTGTTAATTATTATTTTTGAATAATGTTTTCCGAGCTCTTCTCTGACCCCCAAATTATCGCGACCAATTTGGGAACCATTGATCTGGTGCTTGAAGGTACAATTTTTTTGATTACAACTTATTTTATGAGCCAATACGTGGTGAAAATTTAACCAAAAATCCGCCAAACATTTTAATTTCAATACATACATCTTCTTACAGGAAAACAAAATGTTTTTTTTTTAATTTCAAATGAACCAGTTGTGAGTTATCTTGACTACGCCAAGAGGTCTTTTATCTGAGAGGCCAAGGAAAATGAGGTTCCATTGGCTAAATTTTTAAATAAAAAATTCACAAAGTACTTGTTAAATGTGTATCTTTGATATGCTAAATTATTTAAATAAAATATGTTATTTAATATATTTATTTTATTTTATTTGATATATTTATTTTATTTTATCGCGCCCTCAGTGGTAAGTTAAAATTTTTACACTTAACTGTTTGGGATTTTATCGAATTTTAAATTTTTGTTTATGGCTTATTCAGAAATAGTATACAAAGTATTATCTTTCTACCTTTTACGATTTTTAAGAAATTTTTACTATATTAATAATAACTTTTGGGAAATGGTGTTTTAATTTTAAATCCGTTCAGTGCACAACAACTAGACGGACAGATTTGTTGTAAGTGCATTAAGTCGACTTATATTTTTATTTTTTTTTTCTTCTAGTCTATATCATAAAGCTTATCCTAAGCTATGTTTATGATATCGCCTAGTATCTTTTGAGATGATGATGATGAAGTTATAGGCCACAACAACTTGGTTGGTTTTTTCCAATCAAAGTTGACTATAAATCACCAAATACAAAAATAATAAAAATATACATATATTCACGCTTTGTATATTGAGTGAAAACATGGGCTATCTGATCAACATATCTCTATTGAGATAAAATTTATAAAAAAAATATATATAAACATAGTTGTGATAAAGCAAACAGAGTGTTGGTGTGTTTTTGTTTTTAATGTTGTATAAACATTTTCTGAAAAATTTGTAATAACATGGAAAACATACGAGTACATACGATGAATTTGTAACATAGTTATATAGAAAATTCCTTATTATAATTTATCATGATATTAGAGAATGGTATAATAGTGGTGTTTTGATCAATATTTCTATATAATTTGGTTGATTAAAGAGAGGAGGTCATATGAATTATTATGAAATTTATGTTTAAATTGTAATATTTATGATGTTTTTTTTCCTGGTTAAAGCAACAAGTTTTGAATTTTTATGATATTTATGATACTCATATGATAATTTCAATACTTCTTTTTTATAATTTTTGGCCTAAATTAATGCTAGATATTTTATAACTTAACCGAAGGTTTTTTTTTGGCTCATGTTCAAATTTAACGGTAAATTTGTTTATAGTATAAAATCAGGTTCCATTTAAGATAAACTTTCTCGTCGCCAATTTATCAAAAAATTAACAAGACTATAAAACAAAATCTTAGTTATTTTATTCAAGACGGTTATAAAATAGATATTTTAAACAATAATTTCCTTGTCGCCAATCTATTAATAAAATATCGGAGAATAGATATTTTCATAGTGCAAGATTATGTTCAATCGTTGCGGAAATTCTGGCTTATCTATTTGTGACTTTGTTATAGATTATAACAAAATATCATAACATAGTTAAAAGATTAAAAGTTGGGAATGTTGATCATATGATTCCATACAAAAAGTATAATTTTGATAACATTTCAGGAAGCGGCCCAAATTGCGAAATAACCAAAAAAAGTTAATTTAAAAAATACCATGAAGGTAACTTTATATGGTTCCAGATATCTATGGATTTGTGTATCTAAATACTATTTAACCCCAATTCAGAAAGGACCTATCTATGGGATGTAGGTCTGAATGTGAACCAATTCTAGCCAAATTCAATAGGGTTCGCTTGTATAAAAAATTATGTACATAATTTCATCCAAATATTTTTATATTTGCAATTTGTAGTTTGATTACAAGGTTTACATATAAATGTTTCTGAGTTAATTGGCAAAAAGGTAGGTCTCAGACCGATAAAAACATAATCAGGGTATACATATTCTTATTTTTAATCATTTATTTATGTATATTCCAACATCGTCCTGATTGTAGGTATTTTATAGTCCCAAGTCTGGCCAAAAACTTCCTCGTCGCCAAGTTATTAAATAGTCTTTTATTTCAATGAAAAAATTATCTTATTTCTTCTGTAATATATAATATTTTCATCAAGCATCTAAAACTTTCAGCTAAAAGTGTTAAAACTATAAAAAGTCTATCTTATCCTCTCATAAATTTTTTCCGTTACAACATTTTTAACACATTTTATAAATTTATTGTATCTCTGGTACTGATTTTAATTTAATAACAATGAGTCATAATCATTTAGGCTTAACAGAAAAACCTAAAAATACTTCTTCATGTACCAGAGACAGACATAAATATATCCACAATATGCAAAAATATTAGACATATTATGACAAATTAACACAGTACGAGCACAAAAAAAAATGAAGTAAGTAAAAAACATGATAAATAACAATTTTATGGAATTTTAATTTGAAACAGCAGCATGTAGGCGGTCATTTAGACACAGACAACTTGCAATATTTAGGTGTAGGGTAACGAACCAACCAGCCAGTCAGCTCTCCAAGATAGGAACAGAATTAAACGAAAAATATTAAAAAAAAAAATACGATAAATGAAAAACGAGTGGCGCTTAACATTGATTTGGTACGAGTGAATGAATGAGTGCTTGTTAACATGATAAAAATGTGCAAAATGCAAACATGTTCATTCAATATATTAAATTACAATAAAAATAATAATAAAAAAAATACTTAAAATGATAAAATTAGCAATTAAATTTTAAAATATTTGAAAGCTTTATTGCACAGAATTAAGACAATATGAAATTTTAGCACGTGCTGAAAATAGCAACGTTGTAGTTTCTATTTTATAGTACGTGCTGAAATTAAAATGACTTGTTCAACCCAATGTAATCCAAAGACAAGCTCAATCTACGGTTGTACAAAGTAAGACTCAATCGAAGGTCTCTAAATATTAAAATTGGCTCAAAGACAGGTCTTATTATAGTCCATTTAAGTTTAATTGCTGCTGTTTATAGTATCCAAAGTCAGTCTCAAAAGTAGTCCCTTTTATGGTCCAAAAGTCTGACTTAAATTAAAACTTAATGAAGAGTTTATTACAGCTCAAAGTTAGCAGTCCATTCGATAATTTCGTTACCGAGTCTATGGCCTAAAATCAGGACTCCTCAAAGATGTTTAAGATTTCACGGTAAAAGAGGTTTTATTTTCAATTAAAACCACATTTTAAAGTTGGGCTTATTTCAAAGTCCAAAATTGAGTTCAATTTTTAATATTTCAAAATCAGTGCCCAGAGTCTATAAGACGAGCGACGACTATCGTCCACTTTCAAAGTTAAAATTCTATCGTTTTAAAGATGTTACCAAACTGTTGAACTATTAGATTGAAAATTACTGTATTTTACCAAATTTATAATAACAGTTTCAAATTTCTATGTAATATGGAAGATATTCAGCGTCTTATAGAATCTGGGTATGCCTTTATGTAGGTACTAAATAAAATCAAACCCAGGCATATTTTTATACAGTCCGAATTCGTTGTCTTTTATAAGATTTTGTATAATTCGAAATCAAACTCAAAATAATTATTTTTATAGACCATTGTAAGTTTTAATGGTAGGTCTTTATATATTCCAAAGCCATGCTCAGCCAGCCATAGGAATTAAATAGGTTCAAACACAGGTTTATTGTGGATCTATGTTTAGTTTAAAGTCGATCTCTATTACATGTCATGACGAACTAAATTCTTAAATTTTATACAATCGAAAATCAAACTCAATATAGTTCTTTCTGTAGGATATTTCTAAATAGGATTCGGAAATAAATGAAAGTTATAACAAGGACTATCTAACAATAGGATGTGCAGAATCAAAAGCCAACCCGATATCCACCACGCCAAAAAGCCAAGTTCGGATACTCGAGTTAGAAACCTTCCGATGCTCCAGTTAAATCACTTCTTCTACGTTGATTTTAGCCAGAACTATGAAACTTTCAGAAAGGACTAAAAGTTTGTACATCCTTAACCCTTAACATGCCTTAAGTTTCAGAATTCTTGCTAAAATCACCGTATTAGAGGTGATTCAACACGAGCATCAAACGCTTCTCAACACTAAGCTTTTTGGCTTTCTGGTTGACTTTTGATTTATCATTCTGCACATCCTTTTGCTAGATAGTCCTCTATTGTAACTCCTTATGGGCAATTCGAAAAATAACTGGTAATTTCAGAATTTGTTATTAATTAAAAAATGCCGGTACACAATCACAAAAATTATTTTTCTCAATGAAATTTTTAAATAATTTATTTTTCATGAATTCTATTTCAAGAATTTTCTTTCTTTTATATTTTTTTTCCATTACTATTTTTAAAATATTATATAACCAACTATTTTATTTATTGTTAGCTATGTTTGTCTATTTGTTTTAAAACGTAAATATTTATCAATTGTCTGTCGTCGATGTTATGATGATGTTTGCTAAGAACAGTCAGCCAGTTTCAAAAGGTTTTCTTAGGTCAATATACCAAAGAGTAGTTATTTACTACAGAATGTTGTTGGTATTATTAATTAAGTAGGAGTATATTGTAGCATCAACATCATTAACACATTAGGAAGAAAAAAGTTAATAAATAAACCATTTTAATACAAAATTTTCTTTAAAAATATTCTAAGCAAACTCTTGGAGTTAATGCATGATCAATTTTTAGAGGTTCTATGAAAAAAATGCTATAAGAAATAAAAACTAATGCATTTTAACACTTTAAAAAACTATATAAATTGAATTGAACAAAAAAAAAATCATGTTTGTTTTTCGTAAATTAGTGTTAATGGGTTTGACAACACTTTAGTAAAGTTGTAAAATAGGGATTAACAAAAGGAAAACAGTGCGACCAGTAAGATAAATACATATTACGTATTTTTTGTATTAACCACAACAATCAATTAGAATTCGCATGGAAAGCCGTTCTCAAGAATAATACATTTATCCTATACACATATTAAAAGAAGTGTCCAACTGCTTCATTTCGGTTATTCTATCGAAACCTTATTATTTCCACTATACTCACAACCTTATCTCTACCACAATACTCTCAACTTTGTCCTCTGAATAATCAAAGAGATCATCATGGGCCTTAAGATTGAATACTAATCGGACAGGGATAACATAGGTATCAATAAATGTATCGAACCTCATTCTGCACCAGTTGTCAGCTAATAGCAGAATTTTCCAGTATTCAGTTGTCACATAAAGATTTTTAGTCGCTCAGTAACCTTAAAATAGAAACAACAACTGGTGTTGCTGGAATGTAAGCACAAGTGCTTGGCGGAGACGTAATGTTGACATGATTTCCAATATTTTGGCCTAATTCTCCCTCATTTCCAAAACTGCACCCGCGTCCTCTAAAAAATTGTTTGCTCTTTAAGTGAAGCCTGAACATGTTTCACTTTTGTCAGTATCTATCCAATCACACACAACACGATGGTGTTAAATAGAGCACTACCAGCCTACAGGAATTCTTCACATTCACAAATTTTCGATCTTTCCGTCGGCAGTGTTATAGACCCTCAAAACAGATTGAACTTTAACTGGGGTTACCGAAAATTCAAGCATAAGTACTATACTTGTGTACTTTTAATTAAGCTCTTGGTCAAATATTCTCCAGTTTGTTACTAAAGAGTGGTTTTTAAAAGAAACCAATTTTACCCTTTTTTAGTACCATCAAGATAAAATACAGTCTGCAAAATCTGATTGCAGACTGTGTGATGAACTTCGTATCTAACATCACTTTGGCCCTAGAGTAAGTATTGCGATAATAAGACTTGGCGGCCGAAAGTTGATCATGTTGCAGCTAGGGATTTGCCAAACAAGATCTTTCGCTTGGTCTGCATTAGCTTCACAGAGCAATGAGGTCCTGGTTCCACTGAGGCACTGCTACATATTTTCCGTCTTTGTATTATTGAGGTGAGAGGGGCGCGCAACTTCCGGGTGTGAACACTACCAAGGTACATATGAGGGTTCTGAGACCCTTTGAAGTTTGCCCAATAATGAGGATCTTTTAAAAGTTTTTGTATACAGAAATGTTTCTGTACATATTCCCGAAAGGAGCCACTTAACTGACCATGAGTAGCTACCTTCCGTTGGGGAAATTGTTAGCTAAGGTAAGTAAAAATACTCCTCTCTTTGTTTAAGGAATATTTATTCATAGTTGATTCTGCAGAAATTGTCTTGTTTCCTATAAACTTCTGTTGTATATATGTATCACAGCTGAAATATCCCATTTTATCACAAAAGATGTATATATGTATCAGAGCTGAAATATCTCATTTTATCACACTAGATGTATATATGTATCAGAGCTGAAAAATCCCATATTATCATACTAGATGTATATATGTATCAGAGCTGAAATATCCCATATTATCATACTAGATGTATATATGTATCAGAGCTGAAATATCCCATATTATCACACTAGATGTATATATGTATCAGAGCTGAAATATCCCATTTTATCACACTAGATGTATATATGTATCAGAACTGAAATATCCCATATTATCATACTAGATGTATATATGTATCAGAGCTGAAATATCCCATATTATCACACTAGATGTATATATGTATCAGAGCTGAAATATCCCATATTATCATACTAGATGTATATATGTATCAGAGCTGAAAAATCCCATATTATCATACTAGATGTATATATGTATCAGAGCTGAAATATCCCATATTATCATACTAGATGTATATATGTATCAGAGCTGAAATATCCCATATTATCACACTAGATGTATATATGTATCAGAGCTGAAATATCCCATTTTATCACACTAGATGTATATATGTATCAGAGCTGAAATATCCCATATTATCATACTAGATGTATATATGTATCAGAGCTGAAATATCCCATATTATCACACTAGATGTATATATGTATCAGAGCTGAAATATCCCATATTATCATACTAGATGTATATATGTATCAGAGCTGAAAAATCCCATATTATCATACTAGATGTATATATGTATCAGAGCTGAAATATCCCATATTATCATACTAGATGTATATATGTATCAGAGCTGAAATATCCCATATTATCACACTAGATGTATATATGTATCAGAGCTGAAATATCCCATTTTATCACACTAGATGTATATATGTATCAGAGCTGAAATATCCCATATTATCATACTAGATGTATATATGTATCAGAGTTGAAATATCCCATATTATCACACTAGATGTATATATGTATCAGAGCTGAAATATCCCATATTATCATACTAGATGTATATATGTATCAGAGCTGAAATATCCCATATTATCACACTAGATGTATATATGTATCAGAGCTGAAATATTCCATTTTATCACACTAGATGTATATATGTATCAGAGCTGAAAAATCCCATATTATCATACTAGATGTATATATGTATCAGAGCTGAAATATCCCATATTATAATACTAGATGTATATATGTATCAGAGATGAAATATCCCATATTATCACACTAGATGTATATATGTATCAGAGCTGAAATATCCCATATTATCATACTAGATGTATATATGTATCAGAGCTGAAATATCCCATATTATCATACTAGATGTATATATGTATCAGAGCTGAAATATCCCATATTATCACACTAGATGTATATATGTATCAGAGCTGAAATATCCCATTTTATCACACTAGATGTATATATGTATCAGAGCTGAAATATCCCATATTATCATACTAGATGTATATATGTATCAGAGCTGAAATATCCCATATTATCACACTAGATGTATATATGTATCAGAGCTGAAATATCCCATATTATCATACTAGATGTATATATGTATCAGAGCTGAAATATCCCATATTATCATACTAGATGTATATATGTATCAGAGCTGAAATATCCCATATTATCACACTAGATGTATATATGTATCAGAGCTGAAATATCCCATTTTATCACACTAGATGTATATATGTATCAGAGCTGAAATATCCCATATTATCATACTAGATGTATATATGTATCAGAGCTGAAATATCCCATATTATCACACTAGATGTATATATGTATCAGAGCTGAAATATCCCATTTTATCACACTAGATGTATATATGTATCAGAGCTGAAAAATCCCATATTATCATACTAGATGTATATATGTATCAGAGCTGAAATATCCCATATTATCATACTAGATGTATATATGTATCAGAGCTGAAATATCCCATATTATCACACTAGATGTATATATGTATCAGAGCTGAAATATCCCATATTATCATACTAGATGTATATATGTATCAGAGCTGAAATATCCCATATTATCATACTAGATGTATATATGTATCAGAGCTGAAATATCCCATATTATCACACTAGATGTATATATGTATCAGAGCTGAAATATCCCATTTTATCACACTAGATGTATATATGTATCAGAGCTGAAATATCCCATATTATCATACTAGATGTATATATGTATCAGAGCTGAAATATCCCATATTATCATACTAGATGTATATATGTATCAGAGCTGAAATATCCCATATTATCATACTAGATGTATATATGTATCAGAGCTGAAATATCCCATATTATCATACTAGATGTATATATGTATCAGAGCTGAAATATCCCATATTATCACACTAGATGTATATATGTATCAGAGCTGAAATATCCCATATTATCATACTAGATGTATATATGTATCAGAGCTGAAATATCCCATATTATCATACTAGATGTATATATGTATCAGAGCTGAAATATCCCATATTATCATACTAGATGTATATATGTATCAGAGCTGAAATATCCCATATTATCATACTAGATGTATATATGTATCAGAGCTGAAATATCCCATATTATCATACTAGATGTATATATGTATCAGAGCTGAAATATCCCATATAATCATACTAGATGTATATATGTATCAGAGCTGAAATATCCCATATTATCATACTAGATGTATATATGTATCAGAGCTGAAATATCCCATATTATCATACTAGATGTATATATGTATCAGAGCTGAAATATCCCATATTATCACACTAGATGTATATATGTATCAGAGCTGAAATATCCCATATTATCATACTAGATGTATATATGTATCAGAGCTGAAAAATCCCATATTATCATACTAGATGTATATATGTATCAGAGCTGAAATATCCCATATTATCATACTAGATGTATATATGTATCAGAGCTGAAATATCCCATATTATCACACTAGATGTATATATGTATCAGAGCTGAAATATCCCATTTTATCACACTAGATGTATATATGTATCAGAGCTGAAATATCCCATATTATCATACTAGATGTATATATGTATCAGAGCTGAAATATCCCATATTATCACACTAGATGTATATATGTATCAGAGCTGAAATATCCCATATTATCATACTAGATATATATATGTATCAGAGCTGAAAATCTCATATTATCATACTAGATGTATATATGTATCAGAGCTGAAATATCCCATATTATCATACTAGATGTATATATGTATCAGAGCTGAAATATCCCATATTATCACACTAGATGTATATATGTATCAGAGCTGAAATCTCCCATTTTATCACACTAGATGTATATATGTATCAGAGCTGAAATATCCCATATTATCATACTAGATGTATATATGTATCAGAGCTGAAATATCCCATATTATCACACTAGATGTATATATGTATCAGAGCTGAAATATCCCATATTATCATACTAGATGTATATATGTATCAGAGCTGAAATATCCCATATTATCACACTAGATGTATATATGTATCAGAGCTGAAATATTCCATTTTATCACACTAGATGTATATATGTATCAGAGCTGAAAAATCCCATATTATCATACTAGATGTATATATGTATCAGAGCTGAAATATCCCATATTATCATACTAGATGTATTTATGTATCAGAGCTGAAATATCCCATATTATCACACTAGATGTATATATGTATCAGAGCTGAAATATCCCATATTATCATACTAGATGTATATATGTATCAGAGCTGAAATATCCCATATTATCATACTAGATGTATATATGTATCAGAGCTGAAATATCCCATATTATCACACTAGATGTATATATGTATCAGAGCTGAAATATCCCATTTTATCACACTAGATGTATATATGTATCAGAGCTGAAATATCCCATATTATCATACTAGATGTATATATGTATCAGAGCTGAAATATCCCATATTATCACACTAGATGTATATATGTATCAGAGCTGAAATATCCCATATTATCATACTAGATGTATATATGTATCAGAGCTGAAATATCCCATATTATCATACTAGATGTATATATGTATCAGAGCTGAAATATCCCATATTATCACACTAGATGTATATATGTATCAGAGCTGAAATATCCCATTTTATCACACTAGATGTATATATGTATCAGAGCTGAAATATCCCATATTATCATACTAGATGTATATATGTATCAGAGCTGAAACATCCCATATTATCACACTAGATGTATATATGTATCAGAGCTGAAATATCCCATTTTATCACACTAGATGTATATATGTATCAGAGCTGAAAAATCCCATATTATCATACTAGATGTATATATGTATCAGAGCTGAAATATCCCATATTATCATACTAGATGTATATATGTATCAGAGCTGAAATATCCCATATTATCACACTAGATGTATATATGTATCAGAGCTGAAATATCCCATATTATCATACTAGATGTATATATGTATCAGAGCTGAAATATCCCATATTATCATACTAGATGTATATATGTATCAGAGCTGAAATATCCCATATTATCACACTAGATGTATATATGTATCAGAGCTGAAATATCCCATTTTATCACACTAGATGTATATATGTATCAGAGCTGAAATATCCCATATTATCATACTAGATGTATATATGTATCAGAGCTGAAATATCCCATATTATCATACTAGATGTATATATGTATCAGAGCTGAAATATCCCATATTATCATACTAGATGTATATATGTATCAGAGCTGAAATATCCCATATTATCATACTAGATGTATATATGTATCAGAGCTGAAATATCCCATATTATCACACTAGATGTATATATGTATCAGAGCTGAAATATCCCATATTATCATACTAGATGTATATATGTATCAGAGCTGAAATATCCCATATTATCATACTAGATGTATATATGTATCAGAGCTGAAATATCCCATATTATCATACTAGATGTATATATGTATCAGAGCTGAAATATCCCATATTATCATACTAGATGTATATATGTATCAGAGCTGAAATATCCCATATTATCATACTAGATGTATATATGTATCAGAGCTGAAATATCCCATATTATCACACTAGATGTATATATGTATCAGAGCTGAAATATCCCATATTATCATACTAGATGTATATATGTATCAGAGCTGAAAAATCCCATATTATCATACTAGATGTATATATGTATCAGAGCTGAAATATCCCATATTATCATACTAGATGTATATATGTATCAGAGCTGAAATATCCCATATTATCACACTAGATGTATATATGTATCAGAGCTGAAATATCCCATATTATCATACTAGATGTATATATGTATCAGAGCTGAAATATCCCATATTATCACACTAGATGTATATATGTATCAGAGCTGAAATATCCCATTTTGTCACACTAGATGTATATATGTATCAGAGCTGAAATATCCCATATTATCATACTAGATGTATATATGTATCAGAGCTGAAATATCCCATATTATCACACTAGATGTATATATGTATCAGAGCTGAAATATCCCATATTATCATACTAGATGTATATATGTATCAGAGCTGAAAAATCCCATATTATCATACTAGATGTATATATGTATCAGAGCTGAAATATCCCATATTATCATACTAGATGTATATATGTATCAGAGCTGAAATATCCCATATTATCACACTAGATGTATATATGTATCAGAGCTGAAATATCCCATATTATCATACTAGATGTATATATGTATCAGAGCTGAAATATCGCATATTATCATACTAGATGTATATATGTATCAGAGCTGAAATATCCCATTTTATCACACTAGATGTATATATGTATCAGAGCTGAAATATCCCATATTATCATACTAGATGTATATATGTATCAGAGCTGAAATATCCCATATTATCACACTAGATGTATATATGTATCAGAGCTGAAATATCCCATATTATCATACTAGATGTATATATGTATCAGAGCTGAAATATCCCATATTATCATACTAGATGTATATATGTATCAGAGCTGAAATATCCCATATTATCACACTAGATGTATATATGTATCAGAGCTGAAATATCCCATATTATCATACTAGATGTATATATGTATCAGAGCTGAAATATCCCATATTATCATACTAGATGTATATATGTATCAGAGCTGAAATATCCCATATTATCATACTAGATGTATATATGTATCAGAGCTGAAATATCCCATATTATCATACTAGATGTATATATGTATCAGAGCTGAAATATCCCATATTATCACACTAGATGTATATATGTATCAGAGCTGAAATATCCCATTTTATCACACTAGATGTATATATGTATCAGAGCTGAAATATCCCATATTATCATACTAGATGTATATATGTATCAGAGCTGAAATATCCCATATTATCATACTAGATGTATATATGTATCAGAGCTGAAATATCCCATATTATCACACTAGATGTATATATGTATCAGAGCTGAAATATCCCATATTATCACACTTGATGTATATATGTATCAGAGCTGAAATATCCCATATTATCATACTAGATGTATATATGTATCAGAGCTGAAATATCCCATATTATCATACTAGATGTATATATGTATCAGAGCTGAAATATCCCATTTTATCACACTAAATGTATATATGTATCAGAGCTGAAATATCCCATATTATCACACTAGATGTATATATGTATCAGAGCTGAAATATCCCATTTTATCACACTAGATGTATATATGTATCAGAGCTGAAATATCCCATATTATCATACTAGATGTATATATGTATCAGAGCTGAAATATCCCATATTATCACACTAGATGTATATATGTATCAGAGCTGAAAAATCCCATATTATCATACTAGATGTATATATGTATCAGAGCTGAAATATCCCATATTATCACACTAGATGTATATATGTATCAGAGCTGAAATATCCCATATTATCACACTAGATTTATATATGTATCAGAGCTGAAATATCCCATATTATCACACTAGATGTATATATGTATCAGAGCTGAAATATCCCATATTATCATACTAGATGTATATATGTATCAGAGCTAAAATATCCCATATTATCACACTAGATGTATATATGTATCAGAGCTGAAATATCCCATTTTATCACACTAGATGTATATATGTATCAGAGCTGAAATATCCCATATTATCATACTAGATGTATATATGTATCAGAGCTGAAATATCCTATATTATCACACTAGATGTATATATGTATCAGAGCTGAAATATCCCATATTATCATACTAGATGTATATATGTATCAGAGCTGAAATATCCCATATTATCACACTAGATGTATATATGTATCAGAGCTGAAATATCCCATATTATCACACTAGATGTATATATGTATCAGAGCTGAAATATCCCATATTATCACACTAGATGTATATATGCATCAGAGCTGAAATATCCCATATTATCATACTAGATGTATATATGTATCAGAGCTGAAATATCCCATATTATCACACTAGATGAATATATGCATCAGAGCTGAAATATCCCATATTATCATACTAGATGTATATATGTATCAGAGCTGAAATATCCCATATTATCACACTAGATGTATATATGTATCAGAGCTGAAATATCCCATTTTATCACACTAGATGTATATATGTATCAGAGCTGAAATATCCCATTTTATCACACTAGATGTATATATGTATCAGAGCTGAAATATCCCATTTTATCACACTAGATGTATATATGTATCAGAGCTGAAATATCCCATATTATCATACTAGATGTATATATGTATCAGAGCTGAAATATCCTATATTATCACACTAGATGTATATATGTATCAGAGCTGAAATATCCCATATTATCATACTAGATGTATATATGTATCAGAGCTGAAATATCCCATATTATCACACTAGATGTATATATGTATCAGAGCTGAAATATCCCATTTTATCACACTAGATGTATATATGTATCAGAGCTGAAATATCCCATTTTATCACACTAGATGTATATATGTATCAGAGCTGAAATATCCCATATTATCATACTAGATGTATATATGTATCAGAGCTGAAATATCCTATATTATCACACTAGATGTATATATGTATCAGAGCTGAAATATCCCATATTATCATACTAGATGTATATATGTATCAGAGCTGAAATATCCCATATTATCACACTAGATGTATATATGTATCAGAGCTGAAATATCCCATATTATTATACTAGATGTATATATGTATCAGAGCTGAAATATCCCATATTATCATACTAGATGTATATATGTATCAGAGCTGAAATATCCCATATTATCATACTAGATGTATATATGTATCAGAGCTGAAATATCCCATATTATCATACTAGATGTATATATGTATCAGAGCTGAAATATCCCATATTATCATACTAGATGTATATATGTATCAGAGCTGAAATATCCCATATTATCACACTAGATGTATATATGTATCAGAGCTGAAATATCCCATATTATCATACTAGATGTATATATGTATCAGAGCTGAAATATCCCATATTATCATACTAGATGTATATATGTATCAGAGCTGAAATATACCATATTATCATACTAGATGTATATATGTATCAGAGCTGAAATATCCCATATTATCACACTAGATGTATATATGTATCAGAGCTGAAATATCCCATATTATCATACTAGATGTATATATGTATCAGAGCTGAAATATCCCATATTATCACACTAGATGTATATATGTATCAGAGCTGAAATATCCCATATTATCACACTAGATGTATATATGTATCAGAGCTGAAATATCCCATATTATCATACTAGATGTATATATGTATCAGAGCTGAAATATCCCATATTATCACTAGATGTATATATGTATCAGAGCTGAAATATCCCATATTATCATACTAGATGTATATATGTATCAGAGCTGAAATATCCCATATTATCACACTAGATGTATATATGCATCAGAGCTGAAATATCCCATATTATCATACTAGATGTATATATGTATCAGAGCTGAAATATCCCATATTATCACACTAGATGTATATATGTATCAGAGCTGAAATATCCCATATTATCATACTAGATGTATATATGTATCAGAGCTGAAATATCCCATATTATCACACTAGATGTATATATGTATCAGAGCTGAAATATCCCATATTATCATACTAGATGTATATATGTATCAGAGCTGAAATATCCCATATTATCACACTAGATGTATATATGTATCAGCGCTGAAATATCCCATTTTATCACACTAGATGTATATATGTATCAGAGCTGAAATATCCTATATTATCATACTAGATGTATATTTGTATCAGAGCTGAAATATCCCATATTATCACACTAGATGTATATATGTATCAGAGCTGAAATATCCCATTTTATCACACTAGATGTATATATGTATCAGAGCTGAAAATCCCATATTATCATACTAGATGTATATATGTATCAGAGCTGAAATATCCCATATTATCACACTAGATGTATATATGTATCAGAGCTGAAATATCCCATATTATCATACTAGATGTATATATGTATCAGAGCTCAAATATCCCATTTTATCACACTAGATGTATATATGTATCAGAGCTGAAATATCCCATATTATCACACTAGATGTATATATGTATCAGAGCTGAAAAATCCCATATTATCATACTAGATGTATATATGTATCAGAGCTGAAATATCCCATTTTATCACACTAGATGTATATATGTATCAGAGCTGAAATATCCCATTTTATCACACTAGATGTATATATGTATCAGAGCTGAAATATCCCATTTTATCACACTAGATGTATATATGTATCTAAGCTGAAATATTCCATTTTATCACAATAGATGTATATATGTATCACAGCTGAAATATCCCATATTATCATACTAGATGTATATATGTATCAGAGCTGAAATATCCCATATTATCATACTAGATGTATATATGTATCAGAGCTGAAATATCCCATATTATCACACTAGATGTATATATGTATCAGAGCTGAAATATCCCATATTATCATACTAGATGTATATATGTATCAGAGCTGAAATATCCCATATTATCACACTAGATGTATATATGTATCAGAGCTGAAATATTCCATTTTATCACACTAGATGTATATATGTATCAGAGCTGAAAAATCCTATATTATCATACTAGATGTATATATGTATCAGAGCTGAAATATCCCATATTATCATACTAGATGTATATATGTATCAGAGCTGAAATATCCCATATTATCACACTAGATGTATATATGTATCAGAGCTGAAATATCCCATATTATCATACTAGATGTATATATGTATCAGGCTGAAATATCCCATATTATCATACTAGATGTATATATGTATCAGAGCTGAAATATCCCATATTATCACACTAGATGTATATATGTATCAGAGCTGAAATATCCCATTTTATCACACTAGATGTATATATGTATCAGAGCTGAAATATCCCATATTATCATACTAGATGTATATATGTATCAGAGCTGAAATATCCATATTATCACACTAGATGTATATATGTATCAGAGCTGAAATATCCCATATTATCATACTAGATGTATATATGTATCAGAGCTGAAATATCCCATATTATCATACTAGATGTATATATGTATCAGAGCTGAAATATCCCATATTATCACACTAGATGTATATATGTATCAGAGCTGAAATATCCCATTTTATCACACTAGATGTATATATGTATCAGAGCTGAAATATCCCATATTATCATACTAGATGTATATATGTATCAGAGCTGAAACATCCCATATTATCACACTAGATGCATATATGTATCAGAGCTGAAATATCCCATTTTATCACACTAGATGTATATATGTATCAGAGCTGAAAAATCCCATATTATCATACTAGATGTATATATGTATCAGAGCTGAAATATCCCATATTATCATACTAGATGTATATATGTATCAGAGCTGAAATATCCATATTATCACACTAGATGTATATATGTATCAGAGCTGAAATATCCCATATTATCATACTAGATGTATATATGTATCAGAGCTGAAATATCCCATATTATCATACTAGATGTATATATGTATCAGAGCTGAAATATCCCATATTATCACACTAGATGTATATATGTATCAGAGCTGAAATATCCCATTTTATCACACTAGATGTATATATGTATCAGAGCTGAAATATCCCATATTATCATACTAGATGTATATATGTATCAGAGCTGAAATATCCCATATTATCATACTAGATGTATATATGTATCAGAGCTGAAATATCCCATATTATCATACTAGATGTATATATGTATCAGAGCTGAAATATCCCATATTATCATACTAGATGTATATATGTATCAGAGCTGAAATATCCCATATTATCACACTAGATGTATATATGTATCAGAGCTGAAATATCCCATATTATCATACTAGATGTATATATGTATCAGAGCTGAAATATCCCATATTATCATACTAGATGTATATATGTATCAGAGCTGAAATATCCCATATTATCATACTAGATGTATATATGTATCAGAGCTGAAATATCCCATATTATCATACTAGATGTATATATGTATCAGAGCTGAAATATCCCATATTATCACACTAGATGTATATATGTATCAGAGCTGAAATATCCATATTATCATACTAGATGTATATATGTATCAGAGCTGAAAAATCCCATATTATCATACTAGATGTATATATGTATCAGAGCTGAAATATCCCATATTATCATACTAGATGTATATATGTATCAGAGCTGAAATATCCCATATTATCACACTAGATGTATATATGTATCAGAGCTGAAATATCCCATATTATCATACTAGATGTATATATGTATCAGAGCTGAAATATCCCATATTATCACACTAGATGTATATATGTATCAGAGCTGAAATATCCCATTTTATCACACTAGATGTATATATGTATCAGAGCTGAAATATCCCATATTATCATACTAGATGTATATATGTATCAGAGCTGAAATATCCCATATTATCACACTAGATGTATATATGTATCAGAGCTGAAATATCCCATATTATCATACTAGATGTATATATGTATCAGAGCTGAAAAATCCCATATTATCATACTAGATGTATATATGTATCAGAGCTGAAATATCCCATATTATCATACTAGATGTATATATGTATCAGAGCTGAAATATCCCATATTATCACACTAGATGTATATATGTATCAGAGCTGAAATATCCCATATTATCATACTAGATGTATATATGTATCAGAGCTGAAATATCCCATATTATCACACTAGATGTACATATGTATCAGAGCTGAAATATCCCATATTATCATACTAGATGTATATATGTATCAGAGCTGAAATATCCCATATTATCATACTAGATGTATATATGTATCAGAGCTGAAATATCGCATATTATCATACTAGATGTATATATGTATCAGAGCTGAAATATCCCATTTTATCACACTAGATGTATATATGTATCAGAGCTGAAATATCCCATATTATCATACTAGATGTATATATGTATCAGAGCTGAAATATCCCATATTATCACACTAGATGTATATATGTATCAGAGCTGAAATATCCCATATTATCATACTAGATGTATATATGTATCAGAGCTGAAATATCCCATATTATCATACTAGATGTATATATGTATCAGAGCTGAAATATCCCATATTATCACACTAGATGTATATATGTATCAGAGCTGAAATATCCCATATTATCATACTAGATGTATATATGTATCAGAGCTGAAATATCCCATATTATCATACTAGATGTATATATGTATCAGAGCTGAAATATCCCATATTATCATACTAGATGTATATATGTATCAGAGCTGAAATATCCCATATTATCATACTAGATGTATATATGTATCAGAGCTGAAATATCCCATATTATCACACTAGATGTATATATGTATCAGAGCTGAAATATCCCATTTTATCACACTAGATGTATATATGTATCAGAGCTGAAATATCCATATTATCATACTAGATGTATATATGTATCAGAGCTGAAATATCCCATATTATCATACTAGATGTATATATGTATCAGAGCTGAAATATCCCATATTATCACACTAGATGTATATATGTATCAGAGCTGAAATATCCCATATTATCACACTAGATGTATATATGTATCAGAGCTGAAATATCCCATATTATCATACTAGATGTATATATGTATCAGAGCTGAAATATCCCATATTATCATACTAGATGTATATATGTATCAGAGCTGAAATATCCCATTTTATCACACTAAATGTATATATGTATCAGAGCTGAAATATCCCATATTATCACACTAGATGTATATATGTATCAGAGCTGAAATATCCCATTTTATCACACTAGATGTATATATGTATCAGAGCTGAAATATCCCATATTATCATACTAGATGTATATATGTATCAGAGCTGAAATATCCATATTATCACACTAGATGTATATATGTATCAGAGCTGAAAAATCCCATATTATCATACTAGATGTATATATGTATCAGAGCTGAAATATCCCATATTATCACACTAGATGTATATATGTATCAGAGCTGAAATATCCCATATTATCACACTAGATTTATATATGTATCAGAGCTGAAATATCCCATATTATCACACTAGATGTATATATGTATCAGAGCTGAAATATCCCATATTATCATACTAGATGTATATATGTATCAGAGCTGAAATATCCCATATTATCACACTAGATGTATATATGTATCAGAGCTGAAATATCCCATTTTATCACACTAGATGTATATATGTATCAGAGCTGAAATATCCCATATTATCATACTAGATGTATATATGTATCAGAGCTGAAATATCCATATTATCACACTAGATGTATATATGTATCAGAGCTGAAATATCCCATATTATCATACTAGATGTATATATGTATCAGAGCTGAAATATCCCATATTATCACACTAGATGTATATATGTATCAGAGCTGAAATATCTCATATTATCATACTAGATGTATATATGTATCAGAGCTGAAATATCCCATATTATCACACTAGATGTATATATGCATCAGAGCTGAAATATCCCATATTATCATACTAGATGTATATATGTATCAGAGCTGAAATATCCCATATTATCACACTAGATGTATATATGCATCAGAGCTGAAATATCCCATATTATCATACTAGATGTATGTATGTATCAGAGCTGAAATATCCCATATTATCACACTAGATGTATATATGTATCAGAGCTGAAATATCCCATTTTATCACACTAGATGTATATATGTATCAGAGCTGAAATATCCCATTTTATCACACTAGATGTATATATGTATCAGAGCTGAAATATCCCATTTTATCACACTAGATGTATATATGTATCAGAGCTGAAATATCCCATATTATCATACTAGATGTATATATGTATCAGAGCTGAAATATCCTATATTATCACACTAGATGTATATATGTATCAGAGCTGAAATATCCCATCTTATCATACTAGATGTATATATGTATCAGAGCTGAAATATCCCATATTATCACACTAGATGTATATATGTATCAGAGCTGAAATATCCCATTTTATCACACTAGATGTATATATGTATCAGAGCTGAAATATCCCATTTTATCACACTAGATGTATATATGTATCAGAGCTGAAATATCCCATATTATCATACTAGATGTATATATGTATCAGAGCTGAAATATCCTATATTATCACACTAGATGTATATATGTATCAGAGCTGAAATATCCCATATTATCATACTAGATGTATATATGTATCAGAGCTGAAATATCCCATATTATCACACTAGATGTATATATGTATCAGAGCTGAAATATCCCATATTATTATACTAGATGTATATATGTATCAGAGCTGAAATATCCCATATTATCATACTAGATGTATATATGTATCAGAGCTGAAATATCCCATATTATCATACTAGATGTATATATGTATCAGAGCTGAAATATCCCATATTATCATACTAGATGTATATATGTATCAGAGCTGAAATATCCCATATTATCATACTAGATGTATATATGTATCAGAGCTGAAATATCCCATATTATCACACTAGATGTATATATGTATCAGAGCTGAAATATCCCATATTATCATACTAGATGTATATATGTATCAGAGCTGAAATATCCCATATTATCATACTAGATGTATATATGTATCAGAGCTGAAATATCCCATATTATCATACTAGATGTATATATGTATCAGAGCTGAAATATCCCATATTATCACACTAGATGTATATATGTATCAGAGCTGAAATATCCCATATTATCATACTAGATGTATATATGTATCAGAGCTGAAATATCCCATATTATCACACTAGATGTATATATGTATCAGAGCTGAAATATCCCATATTATCACACTAGATGTATATATGTATCAGAGCTGAAATATCCCATATTATCATACTAGATGTATATATGTATCAGAGCTGAAATATCCCATATTATCACTAGATGTATATATGTATCAGAGCTGAAATATCCCATATTATCATACTAGATGTATATATGTATCAGAGCTGAAATATCCCATATTATCACACTAGATGTATATATGCATCAGAGCTGAAATATCCCATATTATCATACTAGATGTATATATGTATCAGAGCTGAAATATCCCATATTATCACACTAGATGTATATATGTATCAGAGCTGAAATATCCCATATTATCATACTAGATGTATATATGTATCAGAGCTGAAATATCCCATATTATCACACTAGATGTATATATGTATCAGAGCTGAAATATCCCATATTATCATACTAGATGTATATATGTATCAGAGCTGAAATATCCCATATTATCACACTAGATGTATATATGTATCAGCGCTGAAATATCCCATTTTATCACACTAGATGTATATATGTATCAGAGCTGAAATATCCCATATTATCATACTAGATGTATATTTGTATCAGAGCTGAAATATCCCATATTATCACACTAGATGTATATATGTATCAGAGCTGAAATATCCCATTTTATCACACTAGATGTATATATGTATCAGAGCTGAAAATCCCATATTATCATACTAGATGTATATATGTATCAGAGCTGAAATATCCCATATTATCACACTAGATGTATATATGTATCAGAGCTGAAATATCCCATATTATCAACTAGATGTATATATGTATCAGAGCTGAAATATCCCATTTTATCACACTAGATGTATATATGTATCAGAGCTGAAATATCCCATATTATCACACTAGATGTATATATGTATCAGAGCTGAAAAATCCCATATTATCACACTAGATGTATATATGTATCAGAGCTGAAATATCCCATTTTATCACACTAGATGTATATATGTATCAGAGCTGAAATATCCCATTTTATCACACTAGATGTATATATGTATCAGAGCTGAAATATCCCATTTTATCACACTAGATGTATATATGTATCTAAGCTGAAATATTCCATTTTATCACAATAGATGTATATATGTATCACAGAGCTGAAATATCCTATTTTATCACACTAGATGTATATATGTATCTAAGCTGAAATATTCCATTTTATCACACTAGATGTATATATGTATCAGAGCTGAAATATCCTATTTTATCACACTAGATGTATATATGTATCAGAGCTGAAATATCCCATTTCATCACACTAGATGTATATATGTATCAGAGCTGAAATATCTAATTTTATCACAACAGATGTATATATGTATCACAGCTGAAATATCCCATTTTATCACACTAGATGTATATATGTATCAGAGCTGAAATATCTAATTTTATCACAACAGATGTATATATGTATCACAGCTGAAATATCCCATTTTATCACACTAGATGTATATATGTATCAGAGCTGAAATATCCCATTTTATCACACTAGATGTATATATGTATCAGAGCTGAAATATCCCATTTTATCACACTAGATGTATATATGTATCACAGCTGAAATGTCCCATTTTATCACACTAGATGTATATATGTATCATAGCTGAAATGTCCCATTTGATCACACTAGATGTATATATGTATCACAGCTGAAATATCCCATTTTATCACACTAGATGTATATATGTATCAGAGCTGAAATATCCCATTTTATCACACTAGATGTATATATGTATCACAGCTGAAATGTCCCATTTTATCACACTAGATGTATATATGTATCAGAGCTGAAATATCCCATTTTATCACACTAGATATGTATGTCTCACAGCTGAAATATCCTATTTTATCACAACAGATGTATATATGTATCACAGCTGAAATATCCCATTTTATCACACTAGATGTATATATGTATCAGAGCTGAAATATTCCATTTTATCACACTAGATGTATATATGTATCAGAGCTGAAATATCCCATTTTATCACACTAGGTGTATATATGTATCTGAGCTGAAATATCCCATTTTATCACACTAGATGTATATATGTATTAGAGCTGAAATATCCCATTTTATCACAACAGATGTATATATGTATCACAGCTGAAATATCCCATTTTATCACACTAGATGTATATATGTATCAGAGCTGAAATATTCCATTTTATCACACTAGATGTATATATGTATCAGAGCTGAAATATCCCATTTTATCACACTAGGTGTATATATGTATCAGAGCTGAAATATCTCATTTTATCACACTAGATGTATATACGTATTAGAGCTGAAATATCCCATTTTATCACAACAGATGTATATATGTATCAGAGCTGAAATATCCCATTTTATCACACTAGATGTATATATGTATCACAGCTGAAATATCCCATTTTATCACACTAGATGTATATATGTATCAGAGCTGAAATATCTAATTTTATCACAACAGATGCATATATGTATCACAGCTGAAATGTCCCATTTTATCACACTAGATGTATATATGTATCTAAGCTGAAATATTCCATTTTATCACAATAGATGTATATATGTATCAGAGCTGAAATATCCCATTTTATCACACTAGATGTATATATGTATCAGAGCTGAAATATCCCATTTTATCACACTAGATGTATATATGTATCAGAGCTGAAATATCCCATTTCATCACACTAGATATATATATGTATCAGAGCTGAAATATCCCATTTTTTCACACTAGATGTATATATGTATCAGAGCTGAAATATCTAATTTTATCACAACAGATGTATATATGTATCACAGCTGAAATATCCCATTTTATCACACTTGATGTATATATGTATCAGACCTGAAATATTCCATTTTATCACACTAGATGTATATATGTATCAGAGCTGAAATATCCCATTTTATCACACTAGGTGTATATATGTATCAGAGCTTAAATATCCCATTTTATCACACTAGATGTATATATGTATTAGAGCTGAAATATCCCATTTTATCACAACAGATGTATATATGTATCAGAGCTGAAATATCCCATTTTATCACATTAGATGTATATATGTATCAGAGCTGAAATATCCCATTTTATCACACTAGATGTATATATGTATCAGAGGTGAAATATCCCATTTTATCACACTAGGTGTATATATGTATCAGAGCTGAAATATCCCATTTTATCACACTAGATGTATATATGTATTAGAGCTGAAATATCCCATTTTATCACAACAGATGTATATATGTATCAGAGCTGAAATATCCCATTTTATCACAATAGATGTATACATGTATCACAGCTGAAATATCCCATTTTATCACACTAGATGTATATATGTATCAGAGCTGAAATATCCCATTTTATCACACTAGATGTATATATGTATCAGAGCTGAAATATCCCATTTTATCACACTAGATGTATATATGTATCAGAGCTGAAATATCCCATTTTACCACACTAGATATGATAAAATGGGATATTTCAGCTCTGATACATATATACTTCTAGTGTGGTAAAATGGGATATTTCAGCTCTGTCACATATAGACATCTAGTGTGATAAAATGGGATATTTCAGCTCTGATACATATATACATTTAGTGTGATAAAATGGGATATTTCAGCTCTGATACATATATACATCTAGTGTGATAAAATGGGATCAGAGCTGAAATATGTCATTTTATCACACTAGATGTATACATGTATCCAAGCTGAAATATCCCATTTTATCACACTAGATGTATATATGTATCAGAGCTGAAATATCCCATTTTATCACACTAGATGTATATATGTATCAGAGCTGAAATATCCCATTTTATCACACTAGATGGTTATATGTATCAGAGCTGAAATATCCCATTTTATCACACTAGATGTATATATGTATCACAGCTGAAATATCCCATTTTTTCACACTAGATGTATATATGTATCAGAGCTGAAATATCCCATTTTTTCACACTAGAAGTATATATGTATCAGAGCTGAAATATCCCATTTTATCACACTAGATGGTTATATGTATCAGAGCTGAAATTTCCCATTTTATCACACTAGATGTATATATGTATCAGAGCTGAAATATCCCATTTTATCACACTAGATGTATATATGTGTCAGAGCTGAAATATCCCATTTTATTACACTAGATGTATATATGTATCAGAGCTGAAATATCCCATTTTTTCACACTAGAAGTATATATGTATCAGAGCTGAAATATCCCATTTTTTCACACTAGAAGTATATATGTATCAGAGCTGAAATATCCCATTTTATCGCACTAGATGTATATATGTATCACAGCTGAAATATCCCATTTTATCACACTAGATGTATATATGTATCAGAGCTGAAATATCCCATTTTTTCACACTAGAAGTATATATGTATCAGAGCTGAAATATCCCATTTTATCACACTAGATGGTTATATGTATCAGAGCTGAAATTTCCCATTTTATCACACTAGATGTATATATGTATCAGAGCTGAAATATCCCATTTTATCACACTAGATGTATATATGTATCAGAGCTGAAATATCCCATTTTATCACACTAGATGTATATATGTATCAGAGCTGAAATATCCCATTTTATCACACTAGATGTATATATGTATCAGAGCTGAAATATCCCATTTTATCACACTAGAAGTATATATGTATCAGAGCTGAAATATCCCATTTTATCACACTAGATGTATATATGTATCAGAGCTGAAATATCCCATTTTATCACACTAGATGTATATATGTATCAGAGCTGAAATATCCCATTTTATCACACTAGATGTATATATGTATCACAGCTGAAATATCCCATTTTTTCACACTAGATGTATATATGTATCAGAGCTGAAATATCCCATTTTATCACACTAGATGTATATATGTATCAGAGCTGAAATATCCCATTTTATCACACTAGATGTATATATGTATCAGAGCTGAAATATCCCATTTTATCGCACTAGATGTATATATGTATCACAGCTGAAATATCCCATTTTTTCACACTAGATGTATATATGTATCAGAGCTGAAATATCCCATTTTATCACACTAGATGGTTATATGTATCTATGCTGAAATATCCTATTTTATCACACTAGATGTATTTATGTATCTAAGCTGAAATATCCCATTTTATCACACTAGATGTATATATGTATCTATGCTGAAATATCCTATTTTATCACACTAGATGTATATATGTATCTAAGCTGAAATATCCCATTTTATCACACTAGATGTATTTATGTATCTAAGCTGAAATGTCCCATTTTATCACACTAGATGTATATATGTATCTAAGCTGAAATATTCCATTTTATCACAATAGATGTATATATGTATCAGAGCTGAAATATCCCATTTTTTCACACTAAATGTATATATGTATCAGAGCTGAAATATCCCATTTTTTCACACTAGATGTATATATGTATCAGAGCTGAAATATCCCATTTCATCACACTAGATGTATATATGTATCAGAGCTGAAATATCCCATTTTTTCACACTAGATGTATATATGTATCAAAGCTGAAATATCCCATTTTATCACACTAGATGTATATATGTATCAGAGCTGAAATATCCCATTTTATCACACTAGATGTATATATGTATCAGAGCTGAAATATCCCATTTTATCACACTAGATGCATATATGTATCAGAGCTGAAATATCCCATTTTATCACACTAGATGTATATATGTATCAGAGCTGAAATATCCCATTTTATCACACTAGATGTATATATGTATCAGAGCTGAAATATCCCATTTTATCACACTAGATGTATATATGTATCAGAGCTGAAATATTCCATTTTATCACACTAGATGTATATATGTATCAGAGCTGAAGTATCCCATTTTATCACACTAAATGTATATATGTATCAGAGCTGAAATATCCCATTTTATCACACTAAATGTATATATGTATCAGAGCTGAAATATCCCATTTTATGACACTAGATGTATATATGTATCAGAGCTGAAATATCCCATTTTACCACACTAGAAGTATATATGTATCAGAGCTGAAATATTGTTCTCTTTGCTGAATATATAGTTGAAATGATTTAACAAAAATAATCGTTTCAATTTCAATTAATATTTAAATTATCAGTATCAAAATATTTTCAAGCCGCTTATAAAATTTAATTAACTTAGATTTTTACTTGTTTTTTTTTATTTTTGTCAAAATAAAAAAGACCACATTAAATTAAAATTATTATCAGACACAGCCAATTATAATGTGACCAAAAAAAAAGCATCAAAATAATGTCTACCAAAAATTAAATGCATCATCGCTACATGCTGTCTGAATTGCTTCCTAAAAAACAACCATCCATCCATCCATCTATCGTCCCTAAATGATGAAAAATCTGTCCCTTTCATTGTGTGTTTTGTTGGATGACGATGATGATAACATAACATCAACACTACTCATACTTTGATTTTGAAAACCAAAACTAATTGAGTTGTAGTTTTTTTGCATTTTCATGTTGCCACAACATGAACTCCACAGAGAGATTCTGTTTCTTTTATAGGGGGTATTATAAATAAAAGGCACAATAATTTTGATACGCTTATTTATTTATTTTTTTTTTTTTTTCATTTGGTTAGTGTTATAAAGGAAGGAGTATTTAAAAATAAGAACCAGACCAGACACTCAGAGTAGTATCATAATGATTTTTATTTTTTGTGGCTTATTTTAAGTATTCTTGTTGGCTTGTCCGTCCGCCTATCCGTCTGTCTGTGGGTGTTGTCGTCATTTCTAAAACACTTTTCTCGTTTTGTTTGGATTTTTTAACGTTATATGTAGGTTTTTGTGTGGTTATTTGTATCATAATGTGTCTGTTCTTTTTACGCTTAATTTGGCAGCCTGTCGAGATGATATAAAGATCATTGAAGTTTGTTTTTTCTTCTTCAAATATGATCATACTTCATTCAAAACTTACATCCCTCTTAAAGGATAATTTTCAATATATGTATGTGAAAACAAATATTCACCGCCATAAAGGATGCTACCGAAATTTAAGCTAAAGTATTGGAAGACTTAAAAGTATTAAAATATGCAGAGTTATATAAAAAGGGAAGGAGGCCCACGAAAAAATTACAGATGTTTTTAAAAATGAATTATAAAGAATCCAGGAAAATGGAAGAATTTAAAACTCTTATTACTAATTCTAACCTCATTTACAAATTTTGTAAGAAGTCTTGTTATTTGCGTAGGAAACCTTCCCCTTTTAAGACGTATAATAACAAGCTGGATTTTTTGATTTTCTTCCCAAAATATATATTTTTCTTTCATCTCTGTACTTTTGTAATCCTTCCCTCTAAAATTTATAATAATCCATATTTTAACAATATCTCTTACAAAATAACAAATTCCCTTCCCCCTGCCTCTCTCTCCTATATGTTTCCACCAGCACTTCTTTAAAAGTTTATATTGCATCGATTTCATTCCCTTTATACACGCAAAGAAAAAACATAGTTGGGTCAATCATATTCGAAGAGCATCATATATTTTTGGGTTTTTGCCAACCATAATCGTACTATATTATGGTTATCATATTATGATAATAAAATAACCATATTTTTACCATAATATGGTCCCTACAGTTATATTATGATTTAAAAATTACCATATTATATAAACATTTTATATTGAATTTATCATAATATGATCGCCCGTAATCATAGTATGCTCAAAATGTTATCATGTTATAGTCCCTCATAACTATATTATATTATATGATCCATAATCTAGGAAAATTTCTTAATGGAAAAGTTCTTAGAAACTATGAAAAAGCTCTTTAAAGTTAAGAATACTTCCTTTAGAAATGTTTTTTCTAAAACAAATAATATTAAGTACTTTTTGAAGAAAAATTATTACAAAAAAAAAATCATAGACTTTGAGAACTTTTCTTTCTTTGATTGTATAATTATTTATTGATTGTTGCCAGTATTTTATCGTTGCATAATCATCATATTTTTTTCATAGTCAGAATTTTTGTTACCACAGTATGGTTACAGCCAATCATGATATAAAATTGAAGGTGCCAATCATAAAATTGTAAAATATTTACTAAACAGTGATGGTAGCGACCATGTTGATGGTTAGAAAACCAATTACTTGGTTGTGACAACCATATCCCATTGCAGCAAGCACATTACAGTAGCAATGATCATATTGCAACCATGTTTTTTCTCTGCGTGTAATGAATATATATTTTTTTCATAGTCATTAATCAAATTTATACGTAAATTTTCAAAACATTAATTTCTTTTATATTTTATCAACTTTTTTCCTTGCCGCATCCCATTATTGTTGATTAATTTCCTTGTTTCTTTAAAATAAACATCATACAAAACAATAGCCACTTAACCCTACATTAGCCTTGCTAACACCTTTAGACCATGTTTGTTTGGGCCACATCAATGTAAATATTTCAACATTAATAATTCAATTCAATTTATTTAGTCAAGAGAGTGCGATAAGCTTTAAATGCACAAAATAAGGAAAAAACAAAAAATAGTTTTGATATAGGCGAATTTTTTATACCCTGCACAAATATTAATGGGAGGGGAAAATCAAAATCTAAAAAACATGATCGGCTGAGAGGTTCTCATTTTAGTAACATTGTACTGTAATCGTGGTTAGTTTTAGAAACCAAAAAGTATGTTTTTAATTCAAAATTAACTTTATCATGGGAAGTATTACATTTCAAATAGTACTGATGATCCATGTACTGCTGTAAAAAGTCTGGCGTGAATTTGGTGGTATCAAGCCCCTAACGTCAATTGACTTTTCAATGCAGTTATTAGAGCCTTAATAGAAGGTATGCGCTGGATAAGGTCACTCAAAGTAGGAGATTCGATGGGTTACTCTCGTGGTCATGAGGTTTTAATGATCTGGCGAACCTGTCCGATATAGGTTTCGGTAGGAAAAGTCTGTTCATCAAGAAATCTGGCTGGTTTCATTTGGACCCTGGTATAGCCACTTAAGACCATTTCTAATTTTATTTACAACGGAAACACGTTTTCCAGGACTAATGCGAGCTGCGCATATCGCAGATTTTTTAACCTAACCGAAGACACATATTGATCTAACATTAAACAATTTTATTGCTACCAACCTATACCACCTTATTTGAAAACAAAACAGTAAAATGCTTTCATCACATTTTAAACACTAGATATAATCCAAAACTCCCAAACACCCATACTCAATAATAATAATAGTCCATAATTAATCAGCAACACAACAAATAAACATCAGCAACAACTAACAAACAAAATATTAAACATGTACATGTACTTCGTGCATGCAATTGACTATAGAGAAGTGATTCCCAAATGGTAGTTTTAAACTAATTTGCAATCAAAATATAAACATATTCGGATACATATCTATTTTTGGCTTACAAGTCCGATGCTCAGATCTTAATTAAATTGTGATAGAGGTGTCTATGGAAATAAGGCCCAAAGCGTAGAAAACTGTTTTCCCATTCAAAAATTTCACTCTAACTTTAAATATTTTAAATTTCGAAACTGGACAATTTCTTTATTTTATAGGAAAGACACAATAACAACAAACACAAAATGTTACATTTCACTGAAAAATTAGTAGTCTTGAATATTAAATATGCATGAAAATGAATTGTACTAAATTTTCACGTAAAATTCATTATTGTACAAATTATTTTTTTATATGGAGTAAAACAGTTTTTTTCAGGTGAGTCAAAAGTGTAGTCAAAAATAATCCTAATTTTTCGTTACTCGAATTGGGTGCCAGATGTAAAGTACTTTCATGCTCTATCCAATGCACTTATAAATATGTTTAAGCAAAAAAGTTTTAGACAATTTTAAAACTTATTTCTACGCCGATATATTTATTATCGAAAGTTTTTTTAATTGTTCCTCCTCTATTACATAACTAAATAGGGATAGTTTCCTTCTTCCAAGAATATAATAACTTTTTTTGAGTCTTTGAATGAAAAAACTTAGCAATTGTTTCTATAAATTTTGACAATTTGTTTAAATATTCTAAGACATTTTTTGGGTAGTAATCAGATTTTGAGATGATGAATCCAAATAATGGTTTCCAGCTTTTTAAAAATAATATTAAAGTTTTTTTAAGTAAATTAGGCTTTACTTTTAAGACTTTGAGTTAATATTAGTTTATAAAATACAGCATTTATTTATCCCCCATTTAAAAAAAAAAATTTAAGTACCCCTGTATTAAAGTAGTTTCTACTCAGTAGTAGGCAGGGGTGTTGTTAATACCATTTTACGCTTGCTTTCAATTGTTGGTACGTTTTTTATTTATTTTTTTTTTTTACCGTACACTATCAACAGTTTATTTTGCAGTTAATTGCAATGAAGCATTGACGATAAAGCGCAAGAAAACCGCTAATATGGCTTGTCTACTTGTGGCAACATGTGTGTAGACTGTGATTTTTTATTATAAAGCCTTTGAACACGTTTCTATGAAAAATGGAAAAAATAACAAAATTCAGTTTTTCCTCAATGATAATAAATGTAAAAATGTGTGTTTTGCACAAGAAGCCTTAAGAAAAATGTACAGTAAGGAGGAGCTAAGAACAACAATAATTTGTGTAATAGCATACAAAATAAACAAAAAAAAATGTATTTTTATTTAATGGCTATTTAAATAACTAAAATTTACATAAATTGTAGTTATTAAAATGTTATTAACTATGAGAGGAGCAACATCGAAGTAAAACAATGTGAGAAGAAATGCAGTTTTCCACTGGTGGCTCAAAAGCATATATCACGCATCTGAATTATATTATTGTCCTGCCTTGCGGTACCAAGAATACACTACAATCTGCCCTCAAGGTGATAGATCTTTGGAAACTAGAAATAGAGTAATTTTTGGCGCTCAACTTGGGGCATAACCCCCTACTCGATGAATAAGTTTTCTGAGTGGTAAGATTATGCCTCGCGTTGGGCGCCAACAAAATTCTACAAATATATAATCTCTTACAATCTCCTTGGGAGAAAGCAGATCTTAGTGCAAAGATTGTTATAGTATTATTTGGCTTCCAACGTGAAGCACAATCTTATGACTTAGATATAGCAATTAATTAAATCTCAGGCTTTTTCCCAAAGTCACACACCAAAAATTTCTATAATCCTAAGTGCCTAAGCTCAACCACCTTTACAGCAGATAAGAAGGTATTATTGTACCTATGAAGATAGAGGAGAGGCTTTAAGTGAAAAGTTTTAATAATTGTATTTTTCTCACCGAACATGAAACATTTCTTATCAACTGTAAGAGTTAGTTGTGTATAATTTTTGCCAACGATATAGAAAATATTTAAAAACCAATCTTTCAATACAACTGATTGAATCTAATATTTTTTAAAAATTAATATCTTTTTAACTATAATCTAAAATCTCTTAATCATAAATCTATCCTTAAGTTAATAATCGTGAGACATTTACCTCAATTGAGTTTATCTTAATTTAAATCTTTTTAAAAATATTGCTACCAATTAAATATAATTTTTTTTTTTTTTTCGATAAAAGCCAAACGTTAACAACAATTTTTTATTAATATTTCTATACGTAAATGTTGACAATGTTGTTGTTGTGTATTTTACCAATTTCGTGTTAGACATTATGAACCCAGCAGTAACAGTTTAATACCAAAACAATTTCCCAGTCAGAAAAAAAAAAATCGCAGGTGGTGTAAATGCTTTCCCATTGTCAAAATGATAAAATCACTAGATAAAAGCGCCGCACAGAGAAAACAAATTTGTAGCCAATCGAATGTTTCGGTTGTGGTAACCAAATTTTTCGGTTGTGACAACTAAAAACCAATTGAGACATGAGTAATTTGACTGTGACAACAGTATTTCAGTTGACGCAATAACAATTCGGTAGTCACAACCAAAAAATTCGGTTGCTGCAACTGAACCATTTGATTGGCAACAAAGTCGGTTGTCAGCACAAATCTATTTTCTGGGTGCGGCTGTTCAAAAGGAGTCGGAAACTCATTGGGGAAACAACGTTTTCAGTGTTGGCAAAACGATGGCTAAACCAAAAATTAGGTGATCTAAAAATAGATTTTCCAAAATAAAATTTAAAATGTATACCCAGACCGACAGGCCGGGATTTGAACACAGAGCTCTACCCACTAAGCTTACGAGACATGTAATACTTGGAAACTAAAAACCTTAAAAACCATTAAAAGATTTTAAAAAAGGGGACTGAGACTCGAACTTGGAACCTTCTGGCTACTGAAATTTTTGAAAAACAAATACTGGCAAAACGCTATTGCAAACGCTGGCAAAACTTCCAACATAAGAGTTCTCCCTGTAATTATTTATTTTTTTTTAATTCTACGTTCAATCAGTGGTTTGCTATTACTTGATTTTTTATACCACTGGCACTTTCTGACTGGGTTTATATGAAGATATTTTTCAGCTAAAACTACTAATGAGAAAGGTCTCTTTGAAGTTAAATCCAGATTGTGATTAAATTTGGATGTTTTGTAAAGAAGACAAAATATAAAAATAGGCTCGTTTTATATTTTCAATCTCAATTTCAATAAAGCTGCTAAAGTAGGGACAAAAATAGAATATTTTTCAAAAAACTAGGTATCAAATGAAGGTTGCTTAAAGTAGCTCTCTAACGATACATTTTTATAGCAACGTCTTCGACTGAAGAATTGTAAGTAAAAACTTAAAAATCACAAACCCGTAGATAATAACCCCAAAAAATCTAAGGTTTTCTTAGAGGAAACCTTCCATTTAAATCATTTTTTTCGATTTAAGTATTTTTTTACAACTTTAATACAAATTTTTAATGAGCACAGCTCTTAAATCTCTATTCACACTCAAGCTGAGTTTTGTGCTAAAAAAATTATAATCAAATTGTTAAAATCTATTGGCAAAGTAAACAGCACTTACAATTAGAAGCTCAATGAAGCTTAGGATAATGAAAAAAAAAACTAATTAAGATGTAAAAATCAAGATTTTTTTATCTTAAGCATGTAGTTTCCCAATTTTATAAATATAAATAAAGATTTTTATTTTATCAATTAATATGGAGGATTTATGATATAAAAAAAATTATAAGTTATTTGAATTTTTTTTAAATAATTTTTTCAGACCACCATTGGATGTTTGTAAGGCAAGAAATACAATTGCAGCGACAGGCTATAATAAAAAATCAAAGTTGTAAGCTTCATTTAAGACATTTAAATGTCTAAAATTAAGAATTTATTTTGTAATTATATCCACAAATAATAAATTTTCTTCACAAATAAATATATTGATTTAATTACATAGTGTTGGTTAATTTACAACACTTATACGATGAATGTATAGTAACTTAAGATACAAAAACAATTAAATTAAAGAGTTTATACATATTAGAGTATTCAAAAACCGAAACCGAAAACCGGTCAACCGGTTTCTTTATTTTTAAAAACCGATCGGTTTCGAATATTTTGTAAATTCGACGAAAACCGAAAACCGGTCTTTTTTGTTCGGTTAACCGGTTTTTTTAATTACATCACCAACTGGTCTCTTTTATTTTTTCCGAACACTTTTATGTATAATCGTTTGTTTGGTTATGAAGATTTAGATGTAAGTCTGATAGATTACGATGAAGACTTAACTTTGGATATTCCAAATTCAAATTTCTGATCTAAATAACACAATAAACAGTATTCAAAATCCTAAAAAAGAGACTGTACAAAATCATTCATCATTATATGATGATTTCATATATCTTAATAAATGCGACAAAAGAACTGAAAAGTTGGAAAATTTATATAGTTGTCTTTTGACTATTTGTCCAACATCTAGTATTAGTGAAAGAGTATTTTCCACTTCTAGTATTTAATGCCAAAAAAGGAATTTAATATATAAAGTAATAAAAATAAAAAAATACATTCTTTGAAACATATATATACATATATATATATATATATATATATATATATATATATATATATATATATATATATATATATATATATATATATATATATATATATATATATATATATATATATATATATATATATATATATTTCAAAGAATGTATTTTTTTATTTCTTTATATATTAAATTTCTTTTTTTTTTATTCAAATTAAAAAAAACCGAAAAAACCGGTTGACCGGTTTTTTCTGCAAAAACCGAAACCGGTTTTTTCAAAATTCGATTTTTCGAAGAAAACCGAAACCGGTTTTTTCAAAAGGCCGGTTTTTTGAATACTCTAATACATATAATGGATTTTTAACTGACTGAAAAATCTGTAAAATAGTGGCCTGTCGCTCCAATTGTGGTTCACTACATAAAACTATTATTTCTTTAACTTTTCGTATTCAATTTTACGATTTATGTATATTTCTCATATAGAAATTAAACATTTTATTATTGTTTACTTTACTGGCTTAAAATCATATGTGTAAGGAGTAAGTTTGTATGGATCATAAAAAGCTAATACTTTTCTGCATTAGATGCATATAAATATATTTCTAAAATTATGTTATACTCTTTCTTTAGTCTACGTGAGTTAGCTTTTCTCTATTGCTTCAGATTGTTTACATGGGCTCTTGGAAGTTTTTTTTTGGCTTTATGGTATTATGCGTAGATTTTTTTTACAATACATGCAACATACAATAAAAACTCATTGGCCATGTGGCAGGTCTTAATTTGAATGTGAATTTATGCTTATGTTTACAGATTTATAACATGTTTGTGGTTTGTTGTTTCTTTCACTCTGTTAAAGGAAGTAATTGTATAAAAACGAAGATATGGCAAAAGCTTAACATGAGATATGTGTAGATAACCTAATTTTTTTTGAGATTAGCAAGACTAAAAAAGTTAGAATTTATGATTTTTATACCAATTCACTTTTTATGTTGGACAATGTAATAGAAAAAGAAGTTACACTTTATTTACAAAAAGTTTCATTATTAAAATTTTTCATAAAATTTGGTGGAATCATTCATTATATTATCATTCATTATATTATATTCATTTATAAAACACTGTTTATATCATAATCACATAAAAGAGTGGACCAAATTTTAATATTTTTTGATTTTTACTATTGCAGAAAAATTTTGGAAAAATACTTCGTCACGGAAAAACTAAATTTTAATGCCATTTTCTAACAGGGAAGATATCCCGATATCTTCACTTGGATAAAAGTCGGATATGTCTATTTATTTATTTATTTGTTTAATTATTTATTTATTTATTTATTTTTTTATTTTTTTATTTATTTATTTATTTATTTATTTATTTATTTATTTATTTATTTATTTATTTATTTATTTATTTATTTATTTATTTGTTTATTTATTTATTTATTTATTTATTTATTTATTTATTTATTTATTTTATTAAACATATAGCAACGAAGGCTTTCGGCTCGTTGTAGCGAAAACGGATCAAAGCCTCTGGTGGGAATCGAACCCACGACCCCAGCACTGATAAGCTAGCACGCTACCAACTAGCCTACCGGGGCGCGGATATGTGAGAGAGGCGACAAAACTAAAAGAAATGTATTTTTTTAGCGGCCCAATCTCACGTTCAGGTGTTATAAGAAGTGAGCTCAAAAATTGCTGGGTTTTTGTATAAAAACGTGTCTTAAATTTATGAAATATAGATTTTTTGTGGACACCATTATAGTACTTAAGAAAACTAAAATTTTGATGCCCATATTGTCCATGCTTTCGCAGTAGAGTTTCACTTAAAAAAAAACGTCAAACGGTAACGAATATTAAAACAAAAGCCCAGACTCCTCTCGAAAAATTAATATGCCTTATTATATGTAAATTTGAATTCACACTAACCATTGCCTATATTTTGTGCTATTCGAAATAAAAAAAAATAAAAAAAATGGCTCATATTTAGCACATTTCTTAAACCCCAAGCGTGAAATTTTGCCCCTCAAAAAAATGTTGCCTCTTACTTTTTGATTTTATCCGAATTTCAGTAAAATCGGAGGAAAACCATAGCAATACTCTCCTTGTGAGTTCCTAAAAATCACCAAAATTAAGTTAATTTACATTGTGTTATACATATTTGTACCACACACCATTACGAGGTCAGAGTAGAATTAGTTTTTGCTGATGTTTGTAACTCCTCCCTTATACTATCCAACCGGCTTTCCGAGTCACTTGTAATAAAACTACAGGTCGCATATATAAATATATTTAGATGAAATTAGGTACAAAGTTTCTATTGACCGGAGAACAAACCCTTTTCAATTTGGTTAGAATCGGTTCATATTGAGAACTTCCCGCCCATAAAAAGTTATGGGACCATTAATTGTGCCTCCCGACAATATCGTTGGGCATTATTCGCCCTGTTTATAAAAAAAGGGTTATTACCCTTTCAGAAACAATATCTAATTGAAATTAGGGTTGTTAATATCATATGGTACCATTAATCATGCTTCAAAATTTAAAGAAAATCCGACCATATTTGGACCTAGTCCCCATATAATTCCTCCTTCCTTATTTAAATGATTTTTTTCAACAATTTTGTTCAGGTTTATCGATATATATTTTCGCCCTGTTCATAAAAATAGGATTAGGACCTCTCCCGAAATTAGGACTGCTTCCCGAAATTTGAAACAAATTATACTTGGTGTAGGGTATCATCTAGTCAGTATGGTCGACTTCAATATTTTTACTAGTTTCTATATAATTTTGGTACTCTGAACACGAATATGACAAAAATTTTTTTGTATATCTTGAAAATTTTTCAAAAATAGGATTTCATTCCCCAATGAATTTTCCCTCGGAACTTGGGCGCAAAATTTGTAATAGACCTTTAAAACGCTGTTAAAAGCAGGGAAGTTAGGATATTCCGGTTATACAACATTTATTAGGCCAGATATTTTAGTTTTCGGGTTGCTATGTTTTGTGGATATCGGGCCGACACGTTTTGAGATAAATCCAAAATGGCTATCGTGAATTTTTCCTCGGAAGTTGGGCGGCAAAATTGAAGTCGACATTTAAAACTCTGCATAAAACGGAAATTACCGTTTTCTAAAATATATACAGTTTTTGAGATTGGTTGAATTCCTAAATTGTAGTGATTAAATTCAATGATTGATAAAATAGAGTGAGATTTAAATTGATTCCAGTGAATGAATTCATTCAATTTCAAAGATGATTGAATTTGAGTTTTAGGGATTTCATTTATAATATAGTTCCATTTTAAAGTTTTGTCTTGTGGGTTTTTAATCGAATTTATTTTTTATATTACATATTCTACTTTTTCATTTAAAAAAAATAATTTTTTTTATGCCTTTTAAGTACAAGAAAAAAAAACATTTTCCAAAAAAGGAGTGTATTAATGATAAAACAAATTAATGACAATAAAAGCAAACATTTATTTTTAAATTAAATCACTTTGAAAAATATTCATTCGACCACAAAGCAAAATAAATTAAGTAAATGTTTGCACAAATGTACAATGTGTATGATTCATTTCATTAAAAATATCCTATAAATATCCTAGACAGCTTGTCGTTTGTTGATTCTAAGAATGCATTTTAAGAGCAAACCCAAAACGAACACAAGACAGAAAAAATTATTTTAAAGTGTAAAAAAATGTTGCAACTTTATAGACAATGTTGATGGATGGATATATAAATTGAAAGGCATTGATGTTAAAACTGCCACCACTATATAATTTTAAAAATATATTCTGCAAATTAAAAGACTTCAAGAATTTTCACGTAAATAAAGAAACTAAAAAAAAATATGGATGATGATTTTTCTAGGAAATTAAGGTAAATGACCTTGATTTATTTTTAAATAAATGTTAAAAATTAAAATTCCCTGACCCCTTTTTAGGATGGTATCATTTAACTCTCCGTCATTATAGAGGTCTAGTTTAATTCACCCACCACAAATTGTGAGAATTGAAATTTATATTATATATTTTTTGTAGCCATTTTATATTACCATATTTAACGCCACCTACCAACCAATCTTGATAAAACTCTAAACAAAGCAAAATCAAAATAGCAACTCCTTTGTTCAAAATCTTTATTTGTATGTTTAACATTTAAGTGGCTGCCTCAAGATGGTGTCAAAATATTCAATTTATATAAAAATAATAATAAAAATTCCTATATTTGCTAACTTGAGACACCAACAGGGTTGCCAGACTTAACACTTTTTTATATGTTGATGATTTTAAGTTCAAATCTAGTAAAAAAAACTAAAGTCCGGCGTGCTGATAACAGGCTTTGTTCTTTGCCCGATGTGCCAACTAAATCGACTCAAAAAGTGATTCTGAGTCGATGGGTATACTAAAAGATTATTTAAAATCCAATACAAACTCATAATTCCTGATCAGGTGATGTTTGAGGATATGATAAGACATCATGATACTCTTAGCAACTGGGTCTCTGGCTGTGGTCAATGATTTTTGCCACTAAGGCTAAATCAAGCTTCGGTGTTAAGATCACAGAGTTACGACGGCGTCTGTTTCTTTCTACTCCTGCAGAAAAATGTTCAGTTTAAGATGAGGTTCATATGAGCCCAAATATGTTATTGTGGATTTATATAAGAGAGCGCCTTCTGCTAGCAGTGCTGCATGACTTGCCGCTACAGATTCTTAAAAGGTCAGAACCCATTGACTTCTTCCATTCTAGAGAGGAATGACATAGGAGGGATCCAACAGCTGGATTTGACATCATAAACATCGACGGTCTTCCTTGGTGATTGTGACATACAAGTCTCCTTCAGAATACCCGATAATGCTAGTGTCTTCCAAGCAGAGGAAAGCTTGCAGGCTGTTGTGAGCCGTTGGAGCTCGGAGAACTATTGGCATTTTGGTCGATAGCCCTGAACTCGTATATAACATCTTCTATTCTCGTCTCTCGGTAAGAAGTAGACGGTAGGTCATCTCCTCTGTGATTGCCCGGCACAGCAGCGCATCCGCCATAGATCATATTATACAAGACGATGATATCGAACATAGGATTGGGTGATCTTATCCGTTATATCAATCTTTCGGGTTGAGTCTAGTTCTCCGAATATTAGCTTCGTACGGGTGGTGTGGTCTTTCAAAACAGAAACGCTTAAGAGTGCATTAGCTGCCCCTTGAGGCAACATAGTGGTGAAGGGTATAAATTTTCCAGCGTCAATTTGCTAATTTTTAGACTCAAAACGTAGATTTTTTTGCAAACCACAACATTAAAATAACTTTGACGCCAATGATTTGGAATAAAATAATTCATAAAATACTCTAAAGCTCCTGAATTAAAAACAGAATTGAAAACTATTCTATAGAAAAAATAATTTTAATCTGAGAACTTTTTCAGAGAATCAAATTAATTCCTTAGAACTTCTTTGGAGAATTATGTCACATGATGTAAATATTCTTTCTAAAAAAATTACCAAAAATTTCAAAACTATTTCCAGAAATCTGTATTTGAAAGCTAAAAACTTTTCTTGAACAAAATTTGTCTAAAGGAAAATTATTAATCAAGAATATTGCAAATTTTTGCGAGGAAATTTAAAAAAAAATTTTCAGATTTTTGAACTAAATCATCTGGCAGCCTTGGTCACCAATATTCATTGTAGTGATCACTAGTTAGTCGTGTTGTGGCGGTGGTGACATTTAACGGAGACTTCCATCGTTGGATATTGCGTTGCGCGTTATACTTCCAATTATGGTAGGAAACATATGCGTGCATCTTAAAATAATGATAAGCTCAATAACCAAATATTTGTAAATAACACAAAAAAGTGGTTATGATTGGTTATTGTGTAAAGCAAGAACAAGCAATTAAAATTTAAATAATATTAAGTAATTTTTTTTTTCAAATTTTACATAAAATTTCAAAGATTGTTTATATAAAATAAATAAAAAAATACATTACATATTTAATAAAGTAAAATTTCCTTTTCGCACCAATTGTAATTTGTATTTTAATTTAAACAGTAGCCTCATTAAATGTCAACAAAATTTATTTGTTTTGCACCTTGTGCGTTGACATGTCCCCCTTAAACATGAAATTATGGGACTTCTGTATAAAATTTACCGTTGAAAAACTGTCAAGACAAAAATCCAGAAATTTTAAAGATATAAATGACCAGACATAAACAATAAATTTTGGAAAATTAACATAAAAACAAGTGTAAAGTAACTAAACGAAAAAAGTAATGTCATTAAAACTTTGATCATTAATGACAAAAAAGCAATAAAAAATTAAATAACGTTTTTATTAAGCTGCCACCTTTACAAGAAACTTATAGCCTTTTGTTTATGGAAATTTAACCCATCAGTGACTGGTTCCTGTAACTATTGCGAAAAGTTTTTCCATAGAAAATGCAACTCTTCCATATTTAGAACAGGATTAAATGTTAAACATATTAGAAAAAAAAAGTTGTATATAGGTAAATTTAATATTACTTGAGTTATTCTGTCCTTAGTATTGTAGTGTTGCATTTTCCGATGCAAAAATATATTCAACCCCATTCTAAAATGAAGTGAATTACAGTCCGCCAAAAGTTGAAATTTAAAGGAATCATGCATACATATTTGCCAAATCCAGGAATTGTATTCGTTCTCCTTGCACTTATTTCTCTTTTTTCGCACAGTCCCCGAACTTTTGAGATATTTCTCACACATTTATCAGCCAGCTTGTTCCCAATAGACCCAGTATCTGTATAAATGTCCCCTTGTTTTTCTAGTCCTCATTTTTCTATATGTGGATTTGAAAACACTATGGAGGTGAATAAAAAAATTTTTAGGTAAAAATTTAAAGCAATGTAGTAAAAAAATTTAAATAAATACAATTTTTATGGTGAAAAAAAATTTTGTGGTGAAAAAAGTTTTTGAGGTGAAAAAAGTTATTAAAGTGAAAAAAAATTGAGGTAAATACAAAATATTATTCAACTCTAAGCGACTGGTAAAAAATCTTTACACCAATTTGTATGGAAAACTTAGCGGTACCTTCAACTTTTCACTCATAACTTTTAAGCCGCTGCACTGATTTTGCTCATTTTCAATACCAAACTTCTGCAAGGATCTCCATTTATCTAGGTCCCAACGAGCCACCCCGATTGCGTATTCGCGCCGTGATCGCCCTTTTAACAAACATCGCTAGATCGACTTAAAATTTCATAATAATCATGTATATATTATATACTTTACGGGGTCTTAAGGCAGAAACATAATTAGCTTCAGTGACTTAACCCAGCAAAACTACACATTACCAAATAATGGGTAAAGTAATGTATAGCCATAGGGGCCGATGAATTACTTTACACCTTACTTCATTGATGAATTTTACAGGCGATGAGCCTCAAAGTAATGTATATACCTATTTTACTTTAGAGGTGATAATGTAAGGGGTTACCTTTATGGTTACGAGAATGGAAAAAGTAATGTGTCTAAAAATAGATTTTTAAAGACGAATTTTTATTAAAAAAAATTATTACAAATATTTTGTTTAAATTTTTTGTAATTAAATATAATGTGGTCAAGATGGGAATCGAACCAGGGAAATCTGGTTGCCAGCCAAGAACTCTACCCATTGAGCTATCGACGCATATAGTATTTGATTGCTTTAAACTCAAATGAATTGTTGCGCTTCGTTTTTTCGCTAGTGTTATCAAAACAAACATGCATTACCCTTATGCTTACAAAAAAACACAAAGTAATGTATCTAAAATTTGATTTTCGAAAATATTTCAATTATTATTTAAATTTATAAATCATTTATTACGTAATCAATAATGAGTAACTTATTACTTTATGTTTGCAAATAACGAAAAAGGTAACGAGCTATCATTACAAGGTAACGCATGAGAATATCGCACCCATTACCAAAGTACGAAATAAAAATTCAAAATTTTTAAAATTTTGTAAAATTTGTTTTAAAACCAAAACGAAGCCTAAATCACATAAGCCTATCGTAGTTGGGCCTCTAGACTCATATTTCGAGGTAAACAAAAATTTTGTGGTGAATACAAAGTATTATTCACCTCTAAGCGTATGATAAAAAATATAGAGAAAATATTTTATTCACCAGACGCTGCTATAAAATTGTACACTTTTAAAGCACATCAATTTGTATGGAAAATTTAACCGCTGAACCAATTTCGCTATTAGAGAGGATGTCCATTAATCTAATTAATTAAGTAAGCACCCCTTTTGCGTTTTTATATACTACATTAAAGTCTCAAAATTTTCTACTATAAAACTTTTTAGTATGAGTCTCAAATCAAGCCCCGCAATACCACCCGAGGTTAAATCTCATAAAAGTCCTACTAGTTAAGCATATTTTCCTGTTTAATTTTATTATGTTTATCAATATGTATATATTTTATGTTTAAATTTATACTTTTTTTAAAGTTAACATGCATATTTAACCTAAATTGTCTTTAGGTGATCATTTAATAATAATTTAATAAGAAGTGTCAAACAATGATCACGATTTTTTTGTTTTGTTTAATTTTTTTGCCATTAAAAATTCCTTGAAAAGACAAACGACAATATTTTATGGTAGCAACTTTTTTTATTTTTAAAGGCAGGAGTTATTTAAACAACAACAAAATATGCTGTAAAAAGAATATTAAAATGATAATTATCACGATTTATGAGATACCGAATACATAACGTTAAAAAAGCAGGCTTGGAGTTCACATAAATTATGATATCAAAATTATTTAATCTTAAATATTATAATATTTATAGGAACTTGTTTAAAGGAAAAAAATACAAGGGGAAATATGAAAAGTAAGGTAAAGCAATTTAAAAATAAGATTTGTTTTTTTTTTTAATTTATATATTTCACAGATTTTGGCGTTTAATGTAAGTTAGGAGTTATCAGCAAAGAATTTCATATGAGTTAATACAAGTTTTTTTTTTAATTATTTCTATGATAACTAATATTAAAAATTGGTGGTAGAGATTTTAAAAAATTCTATATCATTACAAAGCTCACACTAAAATATTTTATAATAATATTTGTTTGGTACTCAATGAGTGGTTGACTTAACAGCAATTGATGACCGAAATGTAAATTTAAGCTTATCTGGCCAATATAATTAATGATATATTTATAAAGGGTGGTTAAATTTTAAGGGTCGATGTTGAATGTGAACCACACCTAAACGTCAAGTTTTTTTCTGCATTTAATTTGACATTTCTCAATTTTAGACTAACTTAATATGATCCATGGAAATTTACACAAGCGAGCAACGCGTTAAAGTTATTCAGGCTTATTATGAAAATGGGCGTTGAAATCAAAATGCATATCGTGCACTTCGTGATTTTTTCGGTCAATTTAATCGTCCAAATGTGCGTACAATCGGAAAAATCGTGCAAAAATTTGAGCAAACCGGGTTTGTAGGAGAGGCGAAAACACCAGTGCATGCTCGAACATAAGAAAATATTGCTGCCGTTCGCGATAGTGTGGCTGAAGAGCCGTCCACCTCAACTCGTCGTCATGCCCAACATTTAAACCTCTCATGCTTGTCGTTGATGAAAGTTATGCATAAAGACTTGCATTTACTCGCTTACAAGGTGCAATTGACTCAAGAACTAAAGCCTCTTGACCATTCCAAACGTCGTCAATGGTCAGAATAGTGGCAAGAAATGACAACAGTGGATGATCAATTTTCGAAGAAAATCATCTTCAATGATGAGGCACATTTTCACCCCAGTCGATTCGTCAATAAGCAGGATTGCCGCATTTGGGCAAATGATAATCTAAGAGGGACTTTCAAAAACCAATGCACCCACAAAGAGTAACTGTTTGGTGCGGTTTATGGGCTGGCGGCATCATCGGGCCGTATTTTTTCCAAAATGAGGCCGGTCCGGCAGTTACTGTGAGATGATAACGAACTTTTTATGGCCCAAATTGGAAGATGTGGATGTGCACGATATGTGGTTTCAACAGGACGGTGCCACTTGCCACAAAGCTAACGAAACAATGGCTCTTCTCCGCGTCAAATTCAATGGCCGTGTTATCTTACGTCGTGGCGATGTCAATTGGCCGCCAAGATCATGTAATTTGACACCGTTGGACTTCTTTCTTTGGGGTTATTTGAAAAAAAAAGGTGTACGTCGATAAGCCAGCAACAATTCAAGAGCTAAAGGATGAGTTAATTGGGCACATTAACGGCATAGAACCTCAATTATGCCTCAGCGTCATTGAAAATTTGGACCATCGGATGGAGGTGTGCCGCCGAGGTCGCGGCGGCCATTTGGCCGATATTTTGTTCCATACATAATTAAACCATACCATATTATCATAATAAAAAGAAATGACAATAATATCCTAAATAATTTGTGTTTTATTCAAAATCAACATTGGCCCTTAAAATTTAACCACCCTTTACAAGTCATATATCATTGGAAAGCTCATAGAAAACACATTTACTAATTAATTTTTTACTACAATATACAACACGTTAAATGGAAATTAGTGGTTTTTAAGCCAATCAACCTACTTGCGGTTGTCAATGTCAAAAAGAACGCCTTCATATAAAACTATAGTTTTTATTTTTAATTTTACAAATAAAAACAACTTTCCCGACAAATCTATTGCAATTTAGAGGATACAGGAGATGAACTCACTTGTAAAATTTAGCATAAACTCTTTATAACGAATTTTTAATAAAAACGCCTAACTGATATCGACAACGCCAACCACAATTAGGCCCAATATCATCTTCATTTAAAGATATATTTAATATTATTATAAAACTTCCGCGTAGTTCAAAATTTAGTGATTTTTCATATATTTAAAACTTCCTGTATTAAAATTATTTTAACGGATTTGTTTAAATTGAGAAAAAATTCATAAATACTACTTTGTAGTAAATTAAAAGATCAAAGTTGTCATTAAATTTTATATCATTTGAATAATGATGAAAACAATAGAAAAAATATTGATTTGAGAAATGAAGTTTGTTAATACAACAATATTTTTTTTTTTTAGAAAAACACACAATATAAACAATTTTAACAAACAAACAAAAAGTAAGATTAAGATAAAAAAAATGTATTCTTATGTAGATTTTTAACAATAACAAAATCAACACAAAAGGAAAATTGAAAATACACACATACTTTCTTTCTTTTATATACAAATTCAAAACAAATTGATTTGAAAACCCCAAACAGATCGATACAATGAAAGAAACTGAAAATGATTTAGTGGTTTTTGAGGAAAGTAATTTAAAAATGTTTATAAACGAATTGTTTAAAAATAATTTGAAATATATTTATATATTTTCTTAACTAAGGCACCTATTTACAATATTTAGTTTTTATTAGTCGTTTAGTGAATTTTTTTGTTTAAATTTTCTATTTAAAAAATTCAAACAAGATAAGACAATTTGTTTTAATAAAAAATATTGTAAAGTTGAAAATAGTGATATTCTGACAAATTAGTTGTCTTTATGTAAAAGGTGATGCAATAAAACTTTATGTTAACTTTTGATTAAATTCTTTTGTATTTGTTAGCAGATGCTTCCAAAAAAGACCAGATTTTAAAACAGCTGCTTCTTCTATTTAAAAAAAAACTCTCAAACGAAAAAAAGTCATCTGTCTTTTAAAACAAAAACTAAAAAAAAAAACATCAGAAAACAAAAAATTCAGCAGTGCAGGTGTTTTAAAATTAATTTTAGAATCTCTTTCGAATGAAATTTTTGCATGAATCATTGCAAAACTCTTAAAATGTTAAAACTTCAAAATAAAATTTTTATATTTAAAAATAATTTTTCAAAACAAACATAAATCCATTCATTCATGCAAATGTTATAAATATTTTTTGCATTAAATTATAAATTTTAAAAACTCTATTTAAGACAAATCATTTTAATCATTTCGTTTTCACTTTGTTTATGCAGTTTCAAAATACTCTTAGCAAATTGTATCCAGACATGATCTTTGTTCAGACACTCATTAATTTAAAACAAAATGTTAGGAGGGTGTTAATAAATGATGTTGATTTAACTGCAGAAACACAAAAAAAAATTAGATGATGTCATTTAAAATGAGTAAACATTAAATAAAAATCCTTTATAGAAATAAAAACATTAATGAAATCTTGTTTTTAAAAAGTTCTATTTTTAGTATCAGAGATCATTTCGAATTTTAGAGTTTGAATGGCACATATTGTTTAGGAGATTTATTGTACGCTCAAATTTTAAAAATACCAGAATTTAATTTACTTAGTTTTCTTGACACACAAGAATATCTCTTAAATTCCGCCAATTAAAAATTTTGTTAAATAAAAAACGCTTCGATTGATTGAATTACAGAATTAATTGAATATGATTTCGTTTTCAGTAAAATTTTTAGTATGAAGAATTTTATGGATTGTTTTGTGTATTTATTGGCCCATATCTTAGAACCTAAAAATTGGAATTCCCTCTACATTAAATCAAAAGCAATTCACACGTTGACAACCATTATATTATATCTCATAAATCATAAAATTGACAAAAAAAAAGTACTTCACAAAAAGTTAGAATGGGATTTTTTTAAGCAGCATATTCCCACTTTCATATACAATTTTTTTTTTTCTAAAAATCATAGGATTAATTTTGGAGATACAACAGTTCATTTATTTTTGTGTCTCCAGTCCAAAAGTAGAGGTTTCAATCGGAAAAATAAAATTTAGGGTTATAATTTTAATTAACGATATGCCCGCGTAAAAAATATTATATCTGTTCAGATCTGCTTGAATCCAATTAGATATGATTAAATCTAATTAGATCTGTTGCAACTTTATGGACAGATCTGATCAGATCGTGGGCCAGATCTGCTCATATCTAAAGGAAGCTGGAAAATTTAATGATTTTTGTGACCCCCGTGTAAAAAGATTAGAAGTGATCAAATCTGTTTAGATCTAATTAGATATGATTGAATCTAATTAGATCTGGTATAAGATCTGATCATATATGATACAGTTTATGGCCAGATATTAGATCTAGGGCAAATCTATTCATGTCTTAAGGGATCTGGAAAATGTTGTGCCTTTTGTGGCCAGATATAAGAAGATCTGCTTATATAAGATCATATCTGGTGCCTAATCTGTTTATGTCTGATATCAGATCTAGACCGCTGATCTTTTAATATCGAATTTCGTGGAGCTTCCAACGGCTTTTGTTTTAATTGTGGTTTTTAAAAGCCCCTTGACAGCTTTTAAAATTTTTATCAGATTTGTGCTCAAGACACCTGGACTAATAGAGAACCACTTGTGGAAGTGTAAGAAAAAATTAAAAGAAAAACTTTCGGCAATTAACACATGTCGGACCAAGTTGGTATTTAGGGATATAAAAATGAGTTTCGATTTTTTTTGCAATTTTCATTGCATATATGTCTTTAAAATACCTTTCATTTGATACCCAATTTTTATTTATTTCTCTGAACAAACAAAACCCGGGATAATTATTTACCTCACTTTTTAAAAGTCAAATTTCATATATTTTATTAAATTCAAATAATTTTCAAAACTCAAACGTGGGTTATTAAAATTCAAAATCAGAAAATTTTCAAAACTCTCATCGTGAATATTTAAAACCAAAATACCAAAATATCTTGTATTTTACTTTTAAGAATAAATACGAGGGCAGATCAATAAGTCCGTGACTTTTTGAATGAAACACAGTTTTTTTTGCAAAAAAAAAATGTTTTTCAACATAATCTCCTTTAAGCTTAATACACTTAGTCCGTTGCTCCAATTTTTGTATCCCTTCAAAAAAAATAAGATTTTTCGAAGTCCATAAAATAGGCATTTGTTTGATCAATAATTTCATCGTTTGAGTAAAATCTCTTTCCACCGAGCCATTTCTTTATGTTTGGAAATAAAAAATAGCCACTGGCGGATGAGGTACCAATTCGTAGCCAAATTCATGGAATTTTGCAATGGAAACCAAGTTGTCACACGATTGCGTTTGTGGTCGATTGTGAACAAACGCGGCACCCATCTTGCAGACAGCTTTCTTAAATCCAACTGATCATTTAAAATCGAAACCACACCGCCATATGAAATGCCTATGGCATCAACAATCTCACGCACTTTTACTCTTCGATCGGCCAACACCATATCGTGGATTTTTTCGAAATTTTTAGGTGTATTGACCTCAATTAGCCGTCCAGAACGTTCAGCGTCATTTGTACTTGTAAGACCACAACAAAAGTCAGTCACCCACTTTTTTACCATTGAAATCGATGGTGCAGAGGTATTTATCAAGCTTTTCCTTGGTTTGATTGACGGGCTTATTGATCCGCCCTCGTAACATGGGTTATTTAAAAAAGCATGATCAATACAATCTTTGAAATAGTTGCTGACCAAATTGGGAATACAGGAATTCCCACAATTTTAATATTTGCATATTAAATTTTGCACTGGGTATAATTGTTATTTAAAAACATGAACATTTTTACATCAAGCTAAATCAATGCAAAAATTCCATTACAAACATCCAATCATCTAATTTATTCCTCTAGTTCTTTCATATATTTATTTCCATCTAAACCAATTTACCAACATTTACCTTTCTTGTTTCATCTTGTTTGTCTATTGATTTTTCTCATAAACCCAAAACAAGTATCTTTGTTTTAGCGTTTTTATATTTTTAATATTTGCATGTTACATGTAACAATTTGTAACAAATGCCATTCAAAATCTTGAGATAAATGTTCGTATGTTAAATATTTCATATTGAATGTCTAATACTCGTAGATTGTAGTAGATGTGACTGAGAGTTTGTGTTAGTTATGTATATTTATTTAACGCATAACTGTCAATGTCAAAAAATGTTGTTAGCTGTCATCATAAAAATCAAACATTAAATTGCAGCGTATAGTAGTAATTTTTTATTTTTTTTTTTTTTTCATTTAAAGAAACGTCTAAGGAGATACGAAGATGTTTTAGAAAACATGAAGAAATGTTAATTGAACGATATGAACAAGAAATAAACAAGGAATAACAATTTGTAAAGCAAAAAGAAATTATTTTCAAATTTTAAATATTTAAAAAATTAACAAGTGATCAAATTGACAGGAAAAAGGAACGAAGCAAATATTAAAATTCAAAGATAAGATCTACAAAATGTAATTAAAATCGCATAAAAAATTTTTATTTGTTCTTCAGCGATTATATTTTAATTCATAATTTTATCAAAAATATCTGTAAATGACATATAAAATTATAGATTTCTCTCTAAAATCAATGGGGGTTAGATTTTTATACAGATTAACTATGATATTAAAATATTTAATGACATTTTATGGAATTTTAAATCTATTTAATAGCTTTTTAACTAATTTTTCTATCAATATTTCACTAAGGAAAAATTTTATAGTATATTCAACATTGGGCTCCAAATTTATTGCACTACGTTTACTGAGGTTTTTAACCAATACAAAAAAATTATTAAAAGACTAGGAAGCCCTCACGGTGGGCGCCAAAATTGTTCACTACTTTTAATTAATTTTTTCAAAATGTACAATTAAATTCATAACAACACAAACACCAAATGTTAAAATAAAAAGTCTTAATATTTATTTTGAAAAAATAACAAAACAAAATAATATCTGTTAAAAATTAAAAATTTTGTTGAATAATAAGGTTATAATCAATTAACTTTGTAATTGATTTAATTAAAAAATTATCAATATTAATAAAATAATTAATATTAAAACTCGTAATATTCACTACTGATAAGTAAGATAAGCTCATACTTAATTAATATTTTTTTTGTAAATTAATTTGCAATAAATAAATAATAATTTATTGAATCAATCAAAAAATTAATTGAATATAACCGAATTTTTAACTGGAGGATTTAAATTTTTTTTTTTGTTTGTGTGTAAACATAAAATTCAATTACTTATAAAACCCTAATCTTTAGCAGATAACTAAATAAACCATCGATGAAGTTCAAACAAGAGCATAAAAAATAAATAATAAACCCCAAAAATAAAAAATAAATAAAAACAAGTAAAAAAGGGCTAAATTCAGCTGTGCCGAATCTTTGAATACCCTCCACCAATATCCTAAAAAGATGTTCTCTTCTGTTTTTGATACAAATAATATAAAAAAAAGTAAAATTATGTAGGTGAAGAATTTTTTGACGTAAAAAACTTTTTTAGATGTGAAAAGAACTTTTTTGGTGGAAAAAAATTTTAGTGGTGAAAAAATGTTTGAGGTGAATACAAAATATTTACTGCTAAGCGACTGGTGAAAAAATATGACAAAATATATTATGTACCAGTCGCTACTATGAAATTGTACTAAATTTGTATGGGCAATTTAGAAGCACTTTTACATTTTTCGCACTAGTTTTTTTAACCATGGACTGCACAAAAAACACATTTTAAAGCATAGTTTTTGTCAAATACTCAATTTTGTTCCGGCTAATGGGGACTAGCTCTGCAGCTGAATATGCCTAATGGAGAGAATGCACTTTCTGATGCGCCACGAATTGATAAATAGTTGCAACGAATGTTCTTTATTTAAAAAATTGAAGTGTGTTTGTCTAATGGAGAGAATACAGCAAAAAAATTAATTTGTTAAAGAAAGAACATGAGTTGTAACATTTTGTCAATAGATGGCCCATCAGAAGGTGCATTCTCTCCATTAGCCATATTGTGCTACAATATGCAGTAGAGTATTATTGATTTTCTACATAAATGAATATTTGCCAAAAACTATAAAAAATATATGTTTTATGTGCATATTATACCTTAATTTTTTAAATCATTATTCATTTAGATGTTTAAGAGCACAATATTGCACTTTATTCATGTGTATTTTTTATAAAAGAAAAAATTAACATAACTATACATTTGCCAATCCCTCTATTCTCAAAAATACAAATGAAATAAAAAAATACTATTTTCCTCTATGAAAATTTCTTTTTTGACATAAAAATGTGAAACAAATGCCTTTATTACGGCAAATATTTGAAAAATTGACTTTAAAATTATGTTATAAGTCTACTAGCAACATCTGAATGTATTATAATTTAAAGTAAGTAGTTAATTTAATATTTTTGGTAAATTAATTAAAAGCCTAATCCAAGGCTATATCGCCATGGGGCAGGATATAGTTTTAATGTGATTCTGCGAAACCTATTCAAAAGTAGCGGCACTAAAGCAATTATGGATTTTGCTCTTTCTTTATATATAAATTTCTTTGGACCTAGCCATGGGCCAGGGTATTGTTTTAGTTAATTCAGCGCCACCTATTCAAAAGTAGCGGCACTAAAGCAATTATGTATTTGGCTCATTCTTTAGATATAAATGCCATTGGTTACAAAAACAAAAAATACATTTTATGGAATGAAACAAAAAACCAACAAAGCTTAACAGAAAAACCTAATCTGGTTTACTATATCTCATATAGTAGCCAAAGAATTGGAGATATTTGAACAGAAAATCCTATTTGAACGGAAAATCAAATAGTTACGTCTATGAAAATGCCGATGTTCTACCCTTCTGTAGGTACGCCATATCGTTGCAAGCCAGATTTGTTGAGAAACTTGCGCTACACGATAATATGCTTGTCAGCCAAATATACGAAAGCAAGAAAAACACCATCTGGGCTGGATCTACATAACTTTCTCCTGTCGGTATAATTAATGGACGCATTAGCGACGATCCAGCTCCTCTGTACCTTACCTCATTCTATATGAGCCCATCCTCCGGCAGTCATAGGGGCTGAAGATGATATACGTATATACTAAATTTTGCATGAACTGTAATATGAATATGTTTTGTCAATTTATGTAACAGAACTTTTGTTAATTAGTTTTAGTAATGTTATTTATTTAGTTTAAGTAATGTTATTTACACTGCTCGGGAGGATGTTCAATAATCTGGGTAAAAATAGGCACCCCCGCTTGCGTCTTCGCGTCGTGATCGCCAGACAGACGGACATCGCTAAATCGACTTAAAATTGCATAATGATCACGAATATATATACTTTATGGGGTCTTAAACCTATATTTCGACATGTTACAAACGGAATGACAAACTGATATATACACTCACCATATATGGTGGAGGGTATAAAAAAAGTCTTTTTTTCTACACTAAAAAGATCAATGTCGTCGTCATCATTATATGTATACTCCACTAACAAATATTTTCTTAAGCAATTGATAAGCGTTACAAGATATAAATAAATACTTGCAGTATTAAACAAATTCCTGCTGCAATTACTCACTCACTTGTTGTATAGACAACACCACCAGAAAGTAAATCTATCTACCTGTGACTGTGTGTGACTGAGAATGTTGATGATATGGTAAGGTATGGCTTCGAAGGGCCCGAAGAGTGTCTGGAAAGTGCATAGAGTGCAGTAGTTGGTGTAGTCAAGTGGCTGTCAATACATTATCTGTTAACGTTTGGATAACTACAAGTTTATATCGGTTTTGATGACTATACAACAACAACATATCATCATGAGACTCCTTCACACAGCTTGTCATTACAATATAAAAACAAAAAATATCAAACAGAGTTGAAGTCAGACATAATGCATACACCGACAGACAGAGGAATAGATATACAAAATTTATAGAAAAAAAAAAAAAAAACAGTGAAGAAATATTTATTTGATGAAATTTCTTAGAATTTTTTTAGTTTGGTAAGAATATTAATAAAAAAGTATTCATTTGAATTTGGTTTACATTATAACATGGATTTTTAATATCAGGTAAAACTGCACAAGTCTTAATATTCACCGACATATTATTCGTTTTTCCGAATTTGTTTACTTGTAAAATCTTTAAGATAAACTGCTAGAGAAAAAGCAAAAACACATGCTTATTGGTCATTTGTAAATGATAAGATGTTTTTGCTGAATCTCGGCAGTTTCTCTTTTTCCTTCTCTCTCTCTCTCGCTCTATGTGTCTTAAAGTAAAAAAGTTTTGCAGTTTCTCTCTTTCTCTCGTTCTCTCTCTCTCGCTCTCTCTCTCTCTCTCTCTCTCTCTCTCTCTCTCTCTCTCTCTCTCTCTCTCTCTCTCTCTCTCTCTCTCTCTCCCTCTTATAGATATGTCCTAAAGTAATAAAATTTTGTAATCAAAAATCCTTGAAATTAATCTGAGATTTGACTTTTAGGAGTTGCAGATCAATAATTTAAGTCACACCAACGAACATAAGATTTAAGATTTAGCTTCCAACATAATTACGATTAAAGCTAAGATTTGACTTCGAACATCTACAATAAAAATAAATTTTAAAAGAATTACTTTTGTTCCTGAGATTTGACATTCAAATAATCTGTATTTTGTACTAAGATTTTAATTCCAAGAGATTTTAACCAGAAATATGGCTTCGAAAAAATACGATTGAATATTATTTGAAAAGACCTGCACATTTTAACATTTATTTGTTACTGATTAATCATTTGTTTTTTACTGATGTGTCAGTTGCTTAAACATCATTTAAAACTAAATAATTAAATTAAATATCATATATTTTAAATGGTATTTTATGTTATTTTAAGGTATAAAGTATTTTAAATGCACACCTATGATAGGAAGTTAAACTGGAACTGGACTTATAAGACCTACAAAAAGGAGTTAAAATATGACTCTTAATTGAGCTACAAGTAGATCTGAAATCTAAAGTATACCACATTAACGGATTGGTCCTACAGTTTTTTTTTCTCTACAGTAAAAAATAATGTTTCATTATATTTGGGAAACTGTTTCATTGGACGAAGAATTGCGATATTTCTAAAGATTTATGAAATAAATCATAGAAGAATGTCCTCAATATCAAGGACATAACTGTTATAACCAATATTTGAAAAAATCCTGAAATAATAATTTATAACAAATTTTTAAAACCTGCTCTCTGAATAATAGTTACAAATAACCAATATTTTGTTGGTCTTTGATAACCATTATAGTTTGTTTAGGTTTTTTTGGGCTTACATAACCATTACAAAATATTTTAATTTTTTTTTTTTGGTCTTTCGTTACCATTACAAAAGACTTTTATATTTTTTGGTCTTCTATAACCATTATAAAATATTTTAGTTTTTTGTGGTCTTCTGTAACCATTATGAAAGATTTTTATTTTTTCGGTCTTCCTGTATTCAAAGAAATTTTCATTATAAGTAAGGAACTGTAGCGTGGTTATAGAAGACAGAAAAAATAAAAATCCTTTATAATGGTTATAGAAGACCAATATGAATAAAAATCTTTCATAATGGTTATCAAAGGCCAAAAAAATAATAATCGTTCATAATGTTATGGCAAGACTAAAATTTTCTGGGTAATTTATAATTATTATTACTGGACCAATTTTGTCAATTATTTTTTCCATAACCTATTGCATATTTAAAATATAATAACAGATATTTTGGGTCCCTGCTCAATAACAGGACAATTGAGAAGTCCGTGGCCTGACACATAGATGGCGCTACTAGACTTAAATCGATATGATTTTTAGTTAGCCCTAACCTTTAAAAGACACGTGTATAAGTTTGACATGGATTGATGACAAGTTTCCGGACACTGCCCTAAGAAAATCAACCATCAAGGATTGGTATGCTAAGTTTAGACGTGGTGAAATGAGCACCGAAGACGGTGAACGCAGTGGACGCCCAAAAGAGGTTGTTATGGACGAAAAATCCACAAAATGATTTCGAATGACCGTAAATTGAAATTGAATGAAATAGCAGGTATCAACTGAACGTGTACATCATATTATTCACGAATATTTGGGTATGAGAACGCTCTGTACAAAGTAGGTGCCATGCGAGCTCTCTTTTGACCAAAAACAAGTCAGTGAAAACCAAGGCGAAAATCCATGAATTGGGCTTAGAATTGCTTCCGCATACACCGTATTCTCCAGATCTGGCCCCAGCGACTATTTCCTGTTCTCAGATTTAAAAAGAATGCTCGCTGGGAAGCAATTTTCGTCGAATGAAGAGGTGATCGCCGAAACTGAAGCCTATTTTGAAGCAAAGGACAAATCGAACTACAAAAATGGTATCGAAAAGTTAGAGTGTCGCTATAATCTGTGTATCACCCTTGAAGGGAACTATGTTGAATAAAAAAATAGTATGGTCTATTTTCTGAAACAAAAAAAACAAAAAAACTAAAACTGAAGCTAAAACTAAAACTAAAATGCTGGAAAAAATATATATTCTAAGTCCCGGTTTACACACAGCAATTTTAATTGCAGCAATTCTGAGCTTATAGGAGAGGGAGGAAAGAAGTACGGAAAGGAATACAGACTTGCAGGTACAAGCAATTCTCTTGTGTCTTCTAATCAGTACTTTTTTTAACATGTAAAAATATACTAAAATTGCAATAAAAGAAAGACTCAGTTTGAGTAATATTTAGTATATTTCCCCCGAAAAAATTCCTTTTTGCATTTAATTTATTTCAAACCAAAAATTTGATCAATATCATTTAAAATCAACAGTGTTCCACATAAAAATTTAAAATGCTCCAAGAGAAAACAAACAAATGATCATAAATGAACTTAAAAGAATTTTCTTGAAACTTAAATGACAACAAATAAAAAAAAAACACAATGTCGTTGTTAAAACTAAATACCTTTCAATAATAATGATGCAATGTTGCAACTTTGAAAACCCAGCTCCACAAAAAAAAAAAAAACAACGCAGCAAAGCGTGACGATCACAAAAGATTTTAAAAGAAAACAATGATATTACGTATTTAAAGCCTTTGTTGTATAAACCCAGATCAAATTTACTACATGTGCTTTAGTTTTTACACTTTTTTTCAAAAAAAAAAAAGATAAAACTTAACTTTCTTGAAAGTAAGAATAAATAAATATAATAAATTGAAGGTAAAAAGTCTATAAAAACAGAATAAAAAACAGTTTCTTTTTGGTGTTATATGTTTACAAAATAAAAATAAACTTTAAAATAACAAATTTAATGATCTTGATTAAATATAAAAATTAAGAGAATCTACAGCTTTGAAATGGTATATGATCAACAGTTTACGAGATTTTAAATTTATGAGTTTAAATTTTTTAAAAAGATAAGAAAAATAATTTAAATTTTTTTATCATTGGGAAAATACAAAACTCAAAAGGTTCCTATTTGTAATTAATGATGCTAAAGTTTTTACAATTTATAAGAAAAATAGGGGACTAATTTGAGAATCTAATTAGCAAGATTTTGTGTAACAAAACCGAAAGGTATGTTTAAAAATATAAGCTTTAATTAATTACCCGAATAAAGAAAATATTTTGCGTCTTATTTAATTAAATTTTTTTTTCTTTTTAAACAGATAAAAATTTCAAAGTTTCATAAAAAAGCGAAACCTAAATATAAATTTAGTATTGCCTAAAACTTTCCTAGAATATTTTTAATTCTGTTTACAAGTTCTGCTCAATCTTCCCGAAATGCTAGTTGTATTTTCGCCTTAACGTTACCCGTTTACTCATAAAAAAAAACAAAAGTACTCGGAAAATGCGTTTTAGGTGCCAACTTACACAGAACCTTTCATTTGCACGTTAACTTTTTAACGTTGAAAACTTAACGTGGGAAAAGTGGCGAGTGTGTGAGGAAAAGGAGTTTTCAAATCCTTAGTAAAATTCGAACCCACACGAAAGCACACAACAAGCCGTCTTTCAGGCTCAAGTGTCCCAGCAAAACTTCGGTAATGGGTGCGATATTCTCATGCGTTACCTTGTACTGATAGTTCGTTACCTTTTTCATTATTTCCAAGCATAAAGTAATAAGTTACTGATTATTGATTACGTAATATATGATTTATAAATGTAAAGTAATAATTTAAATATTTTTGAAAATCTGTTTTTAGATAAATCACTGTGTTTTTTTGTAAGCAAAAGGGTAATGTATGTTTGTTTTTTTAGACACATTACTTTTTTCATTCTCGTAACCATATAAGTAACTCCTTACATTATCACCTCTAAAATAATGGGTACATACATTACTTTGAGGCTCATCGCCTGTAAAATTCATCAGTGAAGTAAGGTGTAAAGTAATCCATGAGCCACTATGGCTACACATTACTTTACACATTATTTGGTAATGTGTGGTTTTGCTGGGGTATATCGTATTTTTGGGCATGAGACGGTTATGAAGGGTATCTTCACATCCTCCTTCAACCTAACCGAGTGCATATGCAGATACTTCTTTTACTCTTTAACGAAAAATAATAAAGTGATTAATTATTATTTCTCATTTTTTTTTTTATATTTTCTATAATGAGTTTTTTCCTTATCCCTTTTTTCGTCAGTTGATGTTAAGTTTAACTAAATAAACCAACCATATGTTATTATTAGCGCGTGTCCATAGTTATAAACCTTCCTTTACTTTTTTTTACATTTTGTATTCGTACTTACAGATGACTATTTGTTGGAGTACCTCATTCACTTATAAGACCAGACGAATTTTGAATCCAAAGACCAGACCATATCTTTTTAGTTACCGCCCTATTGTTTGGCGTGAAGTAGAAAGACACAACACATGTTGTTACATGAGAGTTAAAGAATTGCCAGCCTTCTTTTTGTTTGGTGTGTTACTTTGTTTATTACTGAATGCTATTCTTCTTTTGTAATGGAATAATAACAATGGTTTTGAGAGGAAAAAAAAACAATTTTTTGTAACAAATGCTTTTAAAAATGGGCAATTATCAGAGAGTCATTTTTTAGATGGTGAACATGATACTTTTTGATGTCAATTTATAAACAATTTGAACAAAAGTTGGAAAACATTAAAAGTGATACATAAATTAAGGGATAAAAACTGAAAAATATGAAAAGGACTTTTATTAATGATACATAGAATTTTTGGAAATTTATTTGACAGACCTCTTAATCAATTTTTTCTATTTGACTAATAGCTGGTTTTAAAAATATTTGTTTAAAAATCTATTTATTTATAAGGACTATGAATTTCGTTGGGCGCCATATAAAGTCAGTATTAGAAAACCAAAACAAGGTGACATAATTTATGAATAAACACTTGAATTAAGAAATAGTACATAAAGTTATTATATCGGATCTCCAAAGTTTGATTTTGTACACCTTTTTTGATATTTGTAGCAAATTATAAAGTAGTATGGATCTGCTTTATAGAATTCAATAAGAGAGATCAATATTATAAAGGATATATGATTTATCGGCGTGACTTCTAAATTTAAGCAAAACGTATTGTGATCGATACTAGACTTTAAAAACTATAATTTCCATGTTTTTTTTAAACAAAAAATAAGTATTAACGTCGGCCCAGAATAAGAACACGACATACCATTGCTGCTGTGAGAGAAAATAGGCCCAAAATAACAACGCACAACGGTGACTGCAAAAACTGTCATATTTATTTTAGTGTAAAGAGTACCGTAGTAATTATCTTTCTTACCCAATTTTTCTTTGATTTTCACATTTTAATTTTATTTATTTATTTATTTTATATAAATCATATAATTACAATTTTAATCATATAATTACAACAAAGGCCATCGGCTCGTTGTAGCGAAAACAGACTAGAGCCTCTGGTGGGAATCGAACCCACGACCCCCGCACTGAAAAGCTAGCACGCTACCAACTAGCCTACCGGGGCGCTCATTTTAATTTTATAACAACAATAAAAAGAAATAATTATTTTAATAAAAATTTAAAAACAAACATACCAAATCGCTTCATAGTGCGTTGTACATTTGCTAGTACACAAAGAGAGCATTAATGTTAATTTTACTCATTTTTTGTTTTTTGTTTGCAAATATTTTTAAAATGCGGGAACTCTGTTAAGAGAATAAGAAACAAAAAACAAGAGATTAAGAAAAAATGTTTTGAAAATAAAATATATTTTATTTGACAACTTCAATGCTCGGCGCGTTTTGATTGTCAATTTGTATAGAAAAATACATTACGTTGTTTTTCTGGGCAATCACTGCACAACTGCAACGCTCAACGCGTTTTTATTGGTCAATTTGTTTGGAAGAATACGGTACGTTATCCTGGGCTGTCACTTAGTGGTCCAAAATTACTCAAACGAAATTTGAAAAAAATTACGCAAATTTTGATACCACTACGTGATCAGGGTATTATAATTTTGTGCTGATGTTTAAAACTAGTTAGAGCCTTTCTGCATTAAGTCATTGATATTTACTCTTATAAACGCTGAATAATTGAACACTGGTAGAGAATAAATTTTCTTTGTTCCCTAACTTCTTATATGCACTTATTCACAAGATCTTCCGATTTGATAATTTTAGATTTTTTTCTATAGAATTTTTCGAAGCCACGGAAATGGTGCATATCTAGCAGCTGTAATTTTATCGCCAAAAGTTTTAAAAATGTTGTCGAAAATGTTGTGTAAGGCGCAGAATACTAAAGGGTGTCCCAAGAAGAACGCAATTTTTAAATCTGGCAACATTCGAAGTGTCATTGTTTGACATTTGAACAATTGTTATTGTTTGCTAGTAGAAGGTACGAGGTTAGTAAAAATGGAGCGCTACACGAATGAACAACGCATTCTCATTGTGAAATTGTTTTACCAAAATGGTGAAAGTTTTGCGGCTACAGTTCGCAAATTGCGATCAATTTGGGGTCACAATAATGCTCCAAAAGAGTCAACTGTAAAGAGATTAATGGATAAATTTGCCGAAACTGGATCTGTTAGTGATGTAAAGACAACAACGCGCCATCGACCAGGTCGATCGACCGAAAATGTCGCAGCTGTACGTGATGATGTCGCTCAAACTCCATCCACCTCAATTCGACACCGAGCTCAGCAAATTGGTGTCTCCAAATCCACTTTGCAGCGAATTTTGACGAAAGATTTGCATCTTCATGCATACAAAGTTCAATTGACTCAGGAACTGAAGCCAGTTCGTTAATTGGGTATTGGAGAGACAACATGAAAATGCTGATTTTGCCGATAAAATCATCTTCAGTGACGAGGCCCATTTTCATCTTGATGGCTTCGTCAATAGGCAGAATTGTCGCATTTGGGATGAGGAAAATCCTCGAGTGATTCACGAGAAGCAAATGCATCCTGTATGGTGTAGTTTTTGGGCTGGAGGAATCATTGGACCTTTTTTTTATGAAAATGAGGCAGGTCAAGCGCAAACAGTCAATGGTGTTCGGTATCGTGAAATGATAACCAGTTTTTTCTTGCCTAGAATTGAAGAAATGAATGTGGAGGGCATGTGGTTCCAACAAGACGGCGCCACATGTCATACAGCCAGAGAAACAATTCAATTGCTGCATCAGTCATTTCCCGGTCGTGTTATTTCGCGTTTTGGAGATCAGAATTGGCCGCCTAGATCGTGCCATTTAACACCATTAGATTTTTTTCTTTGGGGTTTTTTGAAGTCGATGGTTTACGCGAATAAGCCGACGACGACTCAAGCCTTAAAAGAGGAAATTGGACGCTGCATTAATGAAATACCGCAGCATTCATGCAAAACGGTCATTATAAATTTCATTAAAAGATCGCGTGCATGCCAGCAAAGCCGCGGCGGCCATCTGCACGATATATTGTTCCATACATAACCTCATTCTGTCTACTTTACGATATAATAAAGTTTCACGATTTTTTTTTAAATATCTGTGTTTTATTTAAAATTTAAAAATTGCGTTCTTCTTGGGACACCCTTTATTATTATCATATTTTTTTGTCAACTCTTTAGCGTAAACTTAGTAAAAATATTTAACAAATGGATTTTTTTTATTTGAAAACAAACTTAAAGTCTTAGAAAATAAATTGCAGGCATTTGCAACATCTTAAATTAAAATTATGTATACATTTTTGTGGTATTTCAATAATTTTTAAAACTTTAATACGAAAAAAAACTTAAAAACAATTTATAGGATTTACGAAAGGTAGATGTGTCCTAGTTTCAACTTAAAACACATTCTGTTTACATATTTATAGCTACATACGCCATATATATGCCAATATTTAAAGGATTTCATTAATTTTTTATAGCTTTTAAAAAAATTTTGGTTTAAGGATATATCACCTGTAGGCGACAAAAATTTAAATTCATGTTTTTCTTAACTTTTCATAAGTTGATTTAATTTTTTTATATAAAACTATTGAGGTAAATAAAAATATTTTAAGAAAATTTCAACATAGATTGGAAGTAATCCTGAATATAATCTGATAAGATAATACATTTTTTCAAAGTTTACTATCTCCACTTAAATTAAAAGTATTTTCTTATTTCAAATAGGTAATTTGGATCACATTAAAGCTTTATTCAATAAAAGATATTTTCAAATTGAAAAAACCCTATAAAATTTTAATATTTTTTTGTGATATATTAAACTACATATAATATGGTAATGGGTGCGATATTATCATGCGTTATCTTGTAATGATAGCTCGTTACCTTTTTCATTATTTGCAAGCATAAAGTAATAAGTTACTCATTATTAATTACGTAATATATGATTTATAAATGTAAAGTAACAATTGAAATATTTTTGAAAATCTATTTTTAGATACATTACTTTGTGTTTTTTTGTAAGCAAAAGCGTAATGTATATTTGTTTTGATAACACTAAGGAAAAAACGAAGCGCAACAATTCATTTAAGTTTAAAGCAATTAAATACTATATGCGTCGCTAGCTCAGTGGGTAGAGTTCTTGGCTGGCAACCAGATTTCCTTGGTTCGATTCCCATCTTGACCACATTATTTTTAATTACAAAAATTTTAAATAAAATATTTGTAATAATTTTTTTTAATAAAAATTCCTCTTTTTTAAAAATCTATTTTTAGACACATTACTTTTTCCATTCTCGTAACCATATAAGTAACCCCTTACATTATCACCTCTAAATTAATGGGTATATACATTACTTTGAGGCTCATCACCTGTAAAATTCATCAATGAAGTAAGGTGTAAAGTAATCCATCGGACCCTATGGCTATACATTACTTTACCCATTATTTGGTAATGTGTGGTTTTGCTGGGTAGTTTTCAAAATTGTTAACATAAATATTCAGTTAATTTTTTTTATTTTTTTTTCAAAACAAAAAGTTTTTACTTTTCCTTTTATTATAAATTGTAGACAAATACTGTTCCCAAACTTTTGCATCTATAACGATTTTATTTTCTACTTAATTAAAACGCATATAAAATTTTTTTTATACTACATGACAAGTTTACACATGTAATAAACAACACAATCAACTTGTTAATTGGCGTTTGACACTAGATGAAAAGATAAATATCTTTTTTTCCTCTTCATCTTCTTCATCTTTAGTCTATTAAAAATCTGCCTCGAAATTCGAAAAAAAAGTCTCAAATCGACAAGCAGAAATTTATGGGAAAAAACGAGCCAAAAGATCTTAAAAGAGTGATAAGTATTTGAAGTTGAAATTGACAAAACGATAAATGTTTATACTCGTACCAAAGTTAAATGTTGCTCATTGGTGATGTTGCTGGATATTGTTTTGGTTTTTTTTTTTGTGTGATGATTATAAAATTAAAAATTAATTTCATTTAATTGATGTAAATTACTTTGTGTTGTGGCAACAAACGATAATAACACAAGAAAATTTGTTGTTTAAGAAATTCCAATGCAAACAAATGTTGGTCAAGTAGTAAAACTGGATTTTTTATGATTATGATGGGAAATATAAAGAAAATTTATATCTTATGGGAATTTGATGGAGTCAATGAGAGTTTAAAGATGCACTCAAAGGTAAGATGATACAGATCCATACAAATTTTAAATATTTTCTTTAAAAAAGATAACAAAAGTGTGAAAAAAATTCTAAATGTTAAAGAAAAGTAGAGCAAGAATTTGCTCCAAAAATTGAGATTCTAGGGAAAAAAATCTTCTAGAACTCCGATGTTTTATTAAATAAAAAAAATATCGGCCAAACGGCTTCGATTAAACATTTGATGTTTTTAAAATATATTTAATTTAATTTGATATAAAATTCGATAACTCTATATAAAGGGTGGTTAAATTTTAAGGGCCTATGTTGAATGTGAACCACACCTAAACGTCAAGTTTTTTTATGCATTTCATTTGACATTTCTCAATTTCAGACTAACTCAATTTGATCCATTGAAAGATACACAATCGAGCAACGCGTTAAAGTTATTTAGGCTTATTATGAAAATGGGCGTTCAAATCAAAATGCATATTTAATCGTCCAAATGTGCGTACAATCGGAAAAAATCGTGCAAAAATTTGAGCAAACCGGGTCTGTAGGAGATGTGAAAACACCAGTGCATGCTCGTACAGCTTGTACTGCAGAAAATATTGCTGCTGTTCGCGATAGTGTGGCTGAAGAGCCTTCCACCTCAACTCGTCGTCGTGCCCAACAATTGCACCTCTCACGCTCGTCGTTGATGAACATTATGCATAAAGACTTGCATTTACATGCTTACAAGGTGCAATTGACTTAAGAACTAAAGCCTCTTGACCATTCCAAACGTCGTCAATGGTCAGAATGGTGGCACGAAATGGAAATAGTGGATGATCAACTTTCGAAGAAAATCATCTTCAGTGGTAAGGCACATTTTCACCTCAGTCGATTCGTCAATAAGCAGAATTGCCGCATTTGGGCGAATGATAATCCAAGAGTGATTGTCTAAAAACCAATGCAACCACAAAGAGTGATAACGAACTTTTAATGGCCCGAATTGGAAGATATGGATGTGCACGATATGCGGTTTCTCACGTGGTGGCGGTGTTATCTCATGGCCGTGTTATGTCACGTGGTGGCGATGTCAATTGGCCGCCAAGATCATGTGATTTGACACCTTTGGACTTATTTCTTTGGAGTTATTTGAAAGAAAAGATGTACGTTGATAAGCCAGCAACAATTCAAGAGCTAAAGGATGAGATAATTCGGCACATTAACGGCAATTATGCCTCAGCGTCATCGAAAATTTGGACCATCGGATGGAGGTGTGCCGCCGGGGTCGCGACGGCCATTTGGCCGATATTTTGTTCCATACATAATTGAACCATACCATATTATCATAATAAAAAGAAATGACAATTTCCTAAATAATTTTTGTTTTATTCAAAATCAACATCGGCCCTTAAAATTTAACCACCCTTTACATTCTATTTTTTTTTTTGTTTTTGTTCAATCAATTCTATTTTATAAATTAAGATGAATGTGTGAATAGTAAATATTATTTAAAAAAAATTTATTAGAATCAATGAATATTGTGATTGAAAATAATTTATATAAAAACATTTTTAAAAAATTATAAAAATGTTATTTAAAATATCCCAACACCACTTTTTTTAATTAAAAAAAAACTAATGAAAAATTCTTTCTAATAAATGAAAGAAAAAACTATAACAAAAAACTTTCTCATCATCTTAATCTTTCAATGGAAAAGGTCTTTAAACTCTATGAGAGTACAATCTTGGATTCTTTTTTCTTCATTCGAATACTATATATAGAAAATAATAGAAGAAAACTATCTTTAAGCATATAAGTTTTCTATTGATTTTATTTAGTAAAACAATTGATCATGCAATAACAAATAAATGTACGATCGAATATGTCTGATGATGATCATCATCATCATCATCATCATTATTATTGTTATTATTAGCTTTTTAGTAAAAACAACACCACATTTTGTCTGGTCGGACTATAAGTAACATTGAAAATTGATCTGCAAAGTGTAACCGTATATGGTTACAATGAAACGGATGGATGGATGGTGCTGGAGGAAAATTTATAAAAAGACAATCTTTAAGCAGGAAACTATTTTAACCAACAAAGCACCATATTTGACCAAAAAGTTAAAACAACAAAAAAAAAAAAGCATTACAAAGATTGTTTACGAGAAAAATGTATGAGAGGAGACACCTAGTGAATTAGAGATTTAAGGTAGAGCAATAATTGACTTCAGTAAACATAGGTTTTTGTGGTTAAGTACTAATTTTGTTTTTCTCTGTGTAATATCTCTTTAACCTTTAACTATGGAGGTAAGATTTTTGGACATAGTCATTGACGTGATGGTAAATTTGACCCTTTTTTCTTTTACTAAAAAAATTTTATAAAAAACGGTTTTTTAAATTTTTAATTAAAAAAAATAAAATAAAAAAATTTAATTTAATTTTTTCAACAAAGCAGACACATTAATTACTTAAAATTGTAAAGGTTAAAAGTACTATTTATCGAAAAATGTAACTAACCCAGCAAAACTTTGGTAATAGGTGCGATATTCTCATGCGTTTCCTTGTAATGATAGCTCGTTACCTTTTCATTATTTGCAAGCATAAAGTAATAAGTAACTCATTATTGATTACGTAATATATGATTTATAAATGTAAAGTAATAATTGAAATATTTTTGAAAATCTATTTTTAGATACATTACTTTGTGTTTTTTTGTAAGCAAAAGGGTAATGTATGTTTGTTTTGATAACACTAGCGAAAAAACGAAGCGCAACAATTCATTTAAGTTTAAAGCAATCAAATACTATATGCGTCGATAGCTCAGTGAGTAGAGTTCTTGGCTGGCAACCAGATTTCCCTGGTTCGATTCCCATCTTGACCACATTATTTTTAATTACAAATAATTTAAATAAAATATTTGTAATAATGTTTTTTAATAAAAATTCCTCTTTTTTTAAAATCAATTTTTAGACACATTACTTTTTCCATTCTCATAACCATATAAGTAACCCCTTACATTATCACCTCTAAAGTAATAGATATATACATTAAAATTCATCAATGAAGTAAGGTGTAAAGTAATCCATCGGCCTTTATGGCTATACATTACTTTATACATTATTTGGTAATGTGTGGTTTTGCTGGAAAGCCATGCACTACTTTAAACCATACTTCACTGATGAGTTTTACAGGCGATGAACTCCAAGATAATTTTGGATATAAAAAAGTAAATCGTTACTTATATGATTACGCGGATTGAAAAAGTAATGCGATAAAATTAAATTTTTATTTGTTTAAATTAAAGGACAAATTTAGCGGACCCTATATAATGAGGTCCAATATGCTCTATACATTATTATATTTATGTCCATCAGCTTTAATAAGAAATAAGAAATGGTTATGATTTCGTATTAGATCTGATATTAGATATGTATAGATCTGACACTAGATATGATCCCATATGACCACATTTGCTCATATCTGGCCACAAAAATTAATACATTTTTCAGATCTCTTTATATATGTATAGTTGTGGTACCAGAACTGCCATATATAATCATATATGATAAGATTTAGCATTAGATCTAATTAGATTCAATCATATCTAATTAGATTAAAACAGGTCTGAGCAGATCTAACGTTTTTTATAAGCGCCATGCTAATATTTCAAATAAGTGTCAGTTCTGGATCCAAACCATAGGCGCCTCGGTAGGCTAGTTGGTAGCGTGCTAGCTTATCAGTGCGGGGGTTGTGGGTTCGATTCCCACCAGAGGCTCTGGTTTGTTTTCGCTACAATATTGTAATAGAAATTCGCGGCTGATCCGGAGGATATCTTTCTGTTTGGGAATTGTGGAATTAAAAAGTGTAATAGCAAGAAAAAAAATAGGCCCTTACAACAACAGCAAAAGTATTTTAAAAAAAGTAACTGTAAATGGGCTTTAAAGATCCCTTTGCAACAATACCATACTTTAAAATGATTCCTTTTGATAAAATGACAAAAATAAAATCGAAATCATACTAAAACTATTCCTTATTCTTGGACAGTTTTCGTAATTAAATTATGGCTAAACCTCTTTTGGAAAAACTAAAGTAAAAAGTATTTTTTTTTTTGTTGTTTAAAAAGAACTACAAAAGGAAGAAATTAAAAAAATGTTCTTATAACTTAAAACGGAAACTTACCGTTGCGTTGTAATTTTTGACGTTGACCGTTGTTATGACCAAAACTACCTCCGCCCCCAGCACCACCACCACCATTACGACCATTACGTTTCCGTTGCTGTCTATTACGTTTACGTTCTTGTTTATTATCAAAAGAACTGGGAGAAGCTGATGTTTGTAACAAATCAGCTTCTGTTTCATGATCATTGGTTGGCGTAGCTGGCAATTCCGAATAATCCATTTCAATATTGCTTTCAATCAATAAACCACTTTTAGTTTTGCGTCTTTTATTATTAGTGCCACCACCACCACCAACACCAACTCCAGCATTATGAAGAGCTGGATTTTCTTGTTGATGATCTTGTTTTAAATGTTCCAGTCTTTTGGAAGCAAATGTTATTGAAGAAGATGGCGATGAAGAGGATAAGGTGGAGGGCATGTTAGATAATTTGGCGCCTGTCCATGATACCACACTAGTTTCAAAATCTTGATAGTGTATTTGTGTTGCATTATTTAGGCTTGTTTTCAATGATGCATATTGCTTGAGCAAATCTTCGGCTGTATGATGTTGCTGTTGTTGCTGATGGTGATGTTTCTGTCTTACACGGTGATGCATTAAATCTTTGGTATTTGAGGGTGTTGTTTGTAGCAGAAAAAGTATGATGATTAAACTTAAGTTTAGGCAAAGGTTAAAGGGTTTGCAAAAGGCCATTAAGTGCCTTCTACATGATTTAGTTGTTAAAAAACACATTGTTTTAGCAGGATTTTCGTTCTATGATAGTGTTTTTATTGGGTTCTAATGTTAAATCATGGTTTTTGAAAAATGTTTTGATATGTTTGTTGTTTAAGAACTAAAATAAGAGTTTAAAAGTTAAAGTCTTCGAGAAATGGCTAACACGGAAGGTATCCCCGATCTCACTTACAGGTTTCGCTGAAATTTGGATATGTGATAGAGGAGAGAAAATAAATGAACATGTACTCATGTCATGGAGTTCTTTTTAGTTTTCTTTTTTTTTTTAATTTGAAGTTTCTTTCAAAAACAAATTAAAACCAATTGAATATTAAGTGAATAGTACTTAAAAGACCTTTCTAGTGATATAGAAGGCATACACAATCCTGCTTAATTATTTATGGTATAAGTCTATAGGATCGCATACATTTTTGTGGAATTTGCTTGAGTGTGGTATGGGAGCCATGAAACATGAGTTGTACGTCATTTAATTTAAGTGTTTGTCTTTTTTCGATACTTCTGTTAGGTAATTTGGGTTTTAGCCGATTTTTCCCGAAGCGCTGTATTCACCTTATATTTTTAATATTTTTAATAGGTAACAGCCCTATCGGAATAGGTGACAGGCTATCGGAATTTATGTTTTTTGAAGTTCCATAATTCAGCCTACAAATTAATTTAAATATTTTAAATATCAGACATATTCTCATACAAACAAATCTGCAGCATTTCCCCCCTAGACATGAGACTGGGCAGCTATAAAGGTACGTGACCATTAATTGTCTCTTCTCTATCACATATCCAAATTTAACCGCAATCTGTGTGTGTGTCCTGTGATACTTTTCTTTTCAGATTAAAAACAAATATATTAACAAACATGTCTTAAATTTTTTATCATTTTGTCTAAAATGTTTCCACATAATCTAAGTATCTTTGTCGGGGATGAAAAATTCTTGAAACAGTATTGAACCTCAGCAAAATTAGTGTTTTCGTAAAACTTTGGAAACCTGGCAGGCGGTTTAAGACTTGCTTGTTAGCTAATAAGCAAAAAGTTTTCTTAAGAAATCTTATATTTTGATTGAAGTCAGCCACTCGCCAGCCTGGAAAAATGTCGAGTGTTTGAAGTAAAGGAGTCGTCCAATCCTCAGTAAAAAAAAATCTAACCTACATGAGATTGCACAACCAGCCGACTTTAGGACTTAAGTGTGTGTCCTATTTTTGAACATGAGTAGATTGTCAAGTATCTTCACTTCCGATTCCTCTTTTTAAACCTAACCTAACCCTTTGAATCGTAAGATATAATACACTAATTAAGATTTTCCGAGAATTTTTTCCTTAATCTGAACGAAATTGCGGAAAAAGTTAATTTAAGTTAATACCGGTATGATTACTAGGTTCAAATATGGTCTGGTTTTAGTTAAATTTGTAGGCATGATTTATACTCCCGTATAACATTTACAACCCAATTTCAACCATATATATCTACCCAATATGGATAGAACCTTTCTATGGGAGGTAGATCCTAATATATACCGATTCTAGCCAAATTCAATAGGGTTCGTCCTTGGGTCAATGGCAACTTATGTACCACCTGTAGTTTGATTGATTACAAGTCTGTGTGTTCATGTAAAGGACACACGGATGGACAGACTGACATCGATGAATCGACTCAGAAAGTGATTATGAGTTGATTGGCCTTGATGGGTCTTAGTCAGATATTTTTGTTAGTTAAAAACATTATCATAAACTTATTATACCCGTATAGGGTAAAAAAAAACTGTGGACGGATTATTAAGTGACATGGTAATTCGAAAGCTTTAATATCTGGCCTAACAGACAGCATAGATTCCGCAGCTCCGATCGAGATTTGAATTTTTCAAACTGCATTTTTACAGAATTATTTCCACCGCTATATGGAAATAGGTATGACTTTGTGGAGATATTTGGTTTTAGTAAAAATATTTGATCCAGACCCACTTTCTATTACACCTCTTATATTTTTCACTTTATTTATTGCTGCGTTAATTGAAAATCCTGCCCTAATTTAGAAGAAATTGGATTTTGGTGTATCTTCAAAACCAATTAAGCTAGAATCACAAGGCGCTCAGCTTTTTCTAATGATCAGTCCTAAACTAAAAAAAAAAAGAATTTTTGTATCTTCAAATGTTTGGGCTGAGAAGTTTGAAAAATTCGATTTTTGAAAGCATTTTTTGGTGTGCGAGAAGGGAAGGGAGCATACATGTATTTTTTTTTTTTTAATTTAACACCGATCTTAAAATATCCACAAACAAAACGTCTGTAGCAAAAGGGTTAAGAAAGCAATATCCTATTCTGGAGATATTCCCCCGATAAAAAAAAATAAACAATCCAACGCATTCCAAAGTTAAAATTTTGTAAAAATATTCTGGCATTTTCTGATCAGAAAAAAGTGTCAAATTCTGGAGATTTTTTTTCAGATAGAAAAATGGTTTATGATTTTGAAAATGTTTAGGGAATTAAAAATCCAAATTTAAATTAAAAAAAAAATTTCATATTAGAAAAAAAGCGTTAAATTCAGCTGATTTTTTACTTTTAGTCATGAAAAAATTCTAAACAAAAATTCTTTATTTAATTGAAGATTCTAAAAAGTTTTAATCAAATTCTGAGGTATTTTTAAAAGATTTTGATTAATTCCTGATTTTTGTTCTGACGATTTATGCAAAAATGAGTATCAAAACGTGATCTGGAAACACAAACTTGATCTTAAATTCTTGATTTTAAAATCTGAACATGTTTTTAGATTTGATTCTAAAAAGTTTTCCTTTCGTTTAGTAAAGTATTAAATTTAAAAGAACACTTTTTTTAGGCTTTGCCTAATTTTTCATAAGTAATAAATTTGAATGATTTTTTATGAGGAATGTTCTTCAAGATTTTAATGATTTATTTTTTTTTATTATAAAAACATTATTGAATTAATGTTTTTTTCCAAATATTTTCTTAATTCACAAAATTTATTTAAGAAATTAACATTTCCTTCCAAAATCATTTAAAACATTTTGTTTGATTTTAATCTTTTTTCATATCACTTTTATGTTTTACTCTTTAACAATTTTTTGCGTTTAATCTTTTGAAGAATTGCTCCCCCAAAAAAAAATATTTTTGTTTTTTGTTAATCAAAACTTCCTTTAATTTCTTCTTACATTTATGGTGATTCTTAGAAAATTTTCAATATTTTTTTATAACGATTTCCGGCGCAACAGTGTTGTTGTGTTGTTGTGTTGATTTTTTAGATGGTTTTCTTTTTTTGTAGATTTTTGTACGTTTAACTTTAATTGCTTGGCACTGCACTTGTTTTAAATATAATTTTTATTATAGATTCTCTGCAGCACATGACATTTTTTATTTGGATTTTTTTTCAGTAGAAATTCATGCAACATACAGAACTGGCATAAAGGGCTTTGGCAACAACACGTGCATTTGCATATTTTTTGTATGATTTTTTTAACAAACAGTAGCACCAGACGTTAGACGTTTTAGGACAACGCATTAAAGTTTTGTCGTTCTTTTTTTTCACTTATTTTCTAAAAAAAAACCGTATCTAACATTTTTTAAAGGGCGCGTTTTTATAGGCGCGTTTAAAAATTTTGCATGCCACGACAGACGAATTTTGGCACAAGCCTCTTGTTTCTTTTTTTTATTTTTTAAAAAAAAGAGGCAGACTATTTTTGGTACATCCTCATTGACGCCGTTTTAAATATATTTTTTTATTTCTTATTTTGCAAATACTTTTTTTATATATTTTTTCTAAATATAGATTTGCTTTATTTAATTATTTTCTTTATTTTTTAATTCTTTCCACTTTAACTTATATTTCAAGATTACAATTTTTTTCTTGATTTGATATTCATTCAACACTTTTCCTTTTATTTTTATATTGCACTTCCGTTTTATAGAAAACCTTCTATCATTCGCTTTCTTTCCGTATCCACAACCGTTCGTTACGCGCCTCCTCGTTAAACTAACTGCATATTGTGTTCTTCGTTGCTGAATTTTTGTGAGTTTTTTTTTTTTTGGTATGGTGAGTTTTTTTTGTGGATTGTTTATTTTAGTATTGCACTAATAATAAGTGCAGTTCGTTTTAGTGATCTTAACTAAAGAGAGTTTAGAGTTTGTGGATCGTAAGTTTTCATAACAACCATAAAGAGAGTTTGGAAATTAAGAGCTGATACATTTAATAAAAGTTTAAGCAAAATTTCAAATTGAAGTTTGAATATCCGTTATTTCAGTTAGTGCTGTGAACACTGAAACACAATACAGCTTTAGATCATTCAGTACCAGGTACCAAAAAGTATTCAGTACCAGGTAGTTTTATGCTGGGTAGCCAAAAACATTCACCCGATGTTGTTTTGCTATATCTTTAAAATGAAACGACATAATCAAATTTCTTTTAAATGGTATTTGGCCCTTAAATTATTTTTCCATTAATTTTTGAATACTATATCGGTCAACTAGGCGCCGCCATTGTTGATGACCTTTTGGGCTCTTTTTATTACATTTTCCATCGTTCTGGAAAGAATTTCGGGCGATTAGTTTTCGCACTCTTGTCGCATATTCTATTTGAGAGCTTCCAAGGTATGTGGCTTGTTCACATAGATCCGTGACATAAAAAAACACCAAAGAAAAATATGTGGACCGTTTAAATCCGGCGATCTTGCTGGCCACTGCAAAATGGGACATTAGACATTCCCAGCAAAACTTTAGTAATGGGTGTGATATTCTCATGCGTTACCTTGTAATGATAGCTCATTACCTTTTTCATTATTTGCAAGCATAAAGTAATAAGTTACTGATTATTTGTTACGTAATACATGATTTATAAATGTAAAGTAATAATTTAGATATTTTTGAAAATCTATTTTTAGATACATTACTTTGTGTTTTTTTGTAAGCAAAAGGGTAATGTATATTTGTTTTGATAACACTAGCGAAAAAACGAAGCGCAACAATTCATTTAAGTTTAAAGCAATTAAATACTATATGCGTCGCTAGCTCAGTGGGTAGAGTTCTTGGCTGGCAACCAGATTTCCTTGGTTCGATTCCCATCTTGACCACATTATTTTTAATTACAAATAATTTAAATAAAATATTTGTAATAATTTTTTTTAATTAAAATTCCTCTTTTTTAAAAATCTATTTTTAGACACATTACTTTTTCCATTCTCGTAACCATATAAGTAACCCCTTACATTATCATCTCTAAAATAATGGGTATATACATTACTGAGGCTCATCGCCAGTAAAATTCATCAATGAAGTATGGTGTGAAGTAATCCATCGGCCCCTATGGCTATACATTACTTTACCCATTATTTGGTAATGTGTGGTTTTGCTGGGTTATTTTTTTAAACGTCCATAGTCGCGCGAGCTGTGTGTGCAGTTGGAAACACATGTCCTCCAGTCACAATTCATCAATTTGCGTTAATAACAACTCGTTGATCATGGTTCTATGTCGCTCATCAGCCACAGTAACCGTGTTACCTATATCGTCGTCGAAATAATAAGGACCGATGAAAAAGTATCATCGTACTTTACTTTTCCTATCTTTTATTTTTTAAAATTATTTTTGTGTAATAGATATTTGTTCTTTACCGGCATTTAAATGGTTTTGTTTACATTTTTCACAATTTACCACCAATGTTTACAAAGCACTCTTATGATCCACAATTCCACCTTAGAAAACTTATCTCTCCGAAAACTCAACTTACTCGTGTACTCTTCACTTAATCCACAATACTTATTGATGAGATTTTAAAAACTCTCAAATAAACAAAAGTAAAATGGTCAAAGTAAACAACAATAGATGATCCTTTCATGGCCTTTGAAGTGTTAAAAACATTTCAAAACAGTTTTTAAATTAATTTTTGTAAAATAACAAGTGGCATTAAAATCCTTAATAGAAATTAACAGTTTTGTGTGAAATGTAATAGGCCACATCATTGTTTTTAAGATTTAGCGCCACTTGGTCTCATACAGTGTTGAAAGAAACAACAGGGTGGTTAAAAACATCATCCTGAGAAATAAATCACATTGCGAGTATTTTCATTTCTTGGAATTTTTTTTGTACACTCAATGGTATGTCGTCTCATATTCGTGTTGGTATAGTGTAAAACATGGTTTAACAATTTCATTCGTTTATCTTTTTTTACACGCAAGCCTCTATTTTTAAACTCATACATTCTCCATGGAGTGAATTCCACGAACAGTTTCTATTCAAACGCCCGCACACGTGTTGCTGCATTTAAGAAACATCTTCTTGTTTCTATAGTTGGTGTAAACTCAAAGGTTGATCCTGTCATGCTTCGATCATTATCTTCATTATCATTTTACTTGAGCATTTAAAATCCATAGTTTTAGCTTCTCTTCCACTCTCTGTACTAACCTCATCATCAGAAGCAATAAAATTGTGTAGGAAAAAATATCAAAGTAGTAAAGGCATACTTTAGTCTATAAGTTTAAACATGTGTTAGCGGCTTGTTTTAAGTCCACACCTCGACATTTTAAATGGACAAGCGTTACATTTTAGTAGTACTTCTTAGGGTTGCCAGATTGTTTTTAATATGAATTAAAGCATTAAATTCGGGAAGCCAACGTTGATAGCTTCCACATAAACATTGCCATTATTAACGATAAATTTGTAAGTAGTACCAAACGAGTCAAAGGAGCTCCATAGTATTTTTAAGATTTTAATAGTCCCACAAAAAGTGCTATAGTACCAACTTTATCATTTCTTCCTCCCATAGGACTTTTGTTATAAATTTAATAAAAAATTAAAATCTGAAAAGGGCGCCTCGGTAGGCTAGTTGCGGGGGTCGTGGGTTCGATTCCCACCAGAGGCTCTGGTCTGTTTTCGCTACAACGAGCCGATAGCCTTCGTTGCTAGTGCTCGGTTAGGGTATTAGGATATAATTTGTAATTATATCATTAATATAAATATAAATAAATAAAATCTGAAAACATTTTTGAATGAAAAACAAATTTTTGTAGTGAAAAAATTATTGAGGTGCAAAAAAATTGTAAGTGAATATAAAATATTTTTCACTTCTAAAGTGTTGTCTCCAGATCACGCTTTGATTCAGATGAGCGAAAATACCATAACAAAATACATATAATACAATACCGAAATACATGCAGATTTTCATTCGTCTCGCGACGAACCCCATGGAAATTTCATGTGTCTGGTGAAAAATTTTATTAGTAAACCATCTTCAGTAGCCATGTCCTTTTGAGTTAATGAGTAATGATTCTCCACTCAAATTTAACGTTGAAACAAATTAGAGACCCCGAAACAACACAAAAGATCTGGCTGGCCAAGCGAAGCATTGTGTCGCGTGCAGGTTGACAGGTCCTGTTGGACCCGCATGTCCTAAAATCCAGATTGTTAATTTCCGGTAAGAAAAATTCAGTCAGCATGGCTCCACAGCGCTACCGTCGGCTCCTTCGAAAAAAAAAGGTTCAATCATATTTTCTGCCGTAACCGCACACCTCACGGCGCTTCATAATTTGAAACGCCAGGCGAAGACATTCGTCAATCTATCTAGTGGAAACTCCAGGAGACAGTAATCCAGAACAGTAATTTAAGGTAATCTTAGGGTCTGTCTGATAGGGACACTTGTAGGCTCAGCAAATTGGACGTTGAGACATCGGAACATATACTCTGCGAATGTACTAGGCTTCGTGGCAGAAGGCTACAATTCCTTATTGTGGTGATTGGCTTCATTTGGAACATCAATATTAAGGGAAAAATGACGCTGCACAAAATATCGCTTTTTGTTCGCGGTGCATAGGGCCTATATAATCTAATCCGTCCCCCAGAACCGAGAATTCTGATTATTGACTCATACTCAATTTTGATGGAAAATCATCTACTTCGTCGTTGAGTTCCAAAAGCTAACGGAAAAATGCGGCGCAGGGAACGCTGCAAAACTTGCAAGTGTTGAGCACGTTTTCTTGTGGATGTTTCCGGCTTTTCTACTACATTTTCATACACTGCTTCTATGTTATTAACCGAAAGGCCGGTTCGGGACCAGGGTTTCGGCTATCCTGTGTGGCCAGACGTTGAATTGTTTACGCTGTGGGCGCTACACAATTGAGACATTTTTGCCAAAATTCACGTTGCGTTAACACCACTGACGAATTATTGCGCGAATTTATTGCGCATCGTTCTAGAGGCGTTTAGCGATTCATTGTTACCTGCTATAAATTTCCCATGTGTCTACTCTACAGATGTTAATCGTCGAGTTACCGCATTAATGATCGAAATTTTTTGATAGAAATTAATTTTTTGCTATACATATTAAATAAACATTTGTCGAACAATTTCACTCGGTACTTTAAAAAATTTAATTAAATTACTTGGGATACATCTCACGTAAGTCTTTATAATAAGACCAAAAGCTGAAAAGCTGATTTGAAGCCTTTAACATCAAAATTTTTCAAAACTTCAATTCTTAATAGAAAAAAATTAATCTGGCATCTCTATTATCTGATCGTGTTGATGTTTTGATGATTAGTATTTCTTCATAATAAAATAGATTCTCATGTTTTATTTTGTGTCTTTTTGGACATGTTACGTATAAAGATCGATCTCTTTGTAAAAGTCGCTTTATCTACAACAACTAGCATTCATTTAACTTTAAATACTTTATATAACGTTTTTTTTTTTTTGTTTTCAAAAAAATAAAGTGTCTAAGCGTGGCTACTTTTCATGTTTTAAGGCGATTTTTAGCGATTATTGTTGATGGTTTTAAATTACTACTTTATCCATTCATCCATCCACACAACACACTGAATGCAAGAATAAACGAACGAGATTTTTTTTTTTTTTAACATAAGTGATGTTTATGTATGTATGTTAAAGATTAAAAAAACATAAATTTTTCTAAAGGGGATTTACAGGTTATTAAGCTATAGTTAAATGTTTTGTTTAATTTTTTTAATCCAGAATTAGGAGAGAGAAAAATGTGATTAAAAAGATTAACTAAAACAAGATACTAATTTTGATAATGGCAAGAATAGAAAGAAGACTTGATGACAGTAAAAGGCAAATCTGTAAAATTTATAATATACACGAAAAATACTCAAAGAAATCTTAAACGACCTGTAGGAAATAACAAGGGAAATTTAATGTATTTAGCTCTTAAATACTTTAAATTCTTAATGAAGACATTGTGTAAATACCCTATTGTAATCCTAACAATTTCGATAGAAATTCCCAACGGAACTATAAATAATGTCTCTGACAAAGCACTGATTACGATACTTTTTTTAAGATGCTTGCTTTCCAGCTCGAGATGAAATCCTTTTAGGGGCTCTGTGTCGATAGAATATTTCTGCTTGGGAAGTTATTTTAAAGATAACATTAACAAATTAGTAAAAATTAAAAAATCCAATTATTTTTCTAAAGTTTTAGCTATCTTTTGTTTTAAACTAATTTAAAATTTGTCCATTCCTTTATATTCCTTCCAACAATCAAATGCCAATTGGTCTACAGTATGTTATAAAAACCAAACCATGTAATTCAATTTTTTTTTTTCATAATAATGACCTCAGGGGAATACAAATTTCATATAAACTTCCAATCACGTGACATTTATGAGTCAACTTCCCACCAAACTAAGCTCAATATCTAAGTTACATTTTAAGCCACACTCGTTGATGTTGTTGTGGAAGGCGCCTTAAAACAAATAGTTTTAAACTAGTTTTCGACTTTTTTTTTGTCTCACGCACGGATGGTAACTGAAACAAATGCGGTTATCGGTAAGGGTAACGCTATTTTCTATTAATTCGGTAACGGTATTTTAGCGATAACGGTATTTTTCAGTTATTTCGGTATCGGTATTTTAGCGAAAACGGTATTTTCTATAATTTTGGTAACGGTATTTTAAGGATAACGATTTTTGCAGTTATTTCGGTAACGGAATTTTAGGGGTAACGATAGTAAGTTGAAAGGGTATTGAATCGATAACGGTATTTTATGTTCTACAAAAAAAACCCTGAAAATTTAATTGAAGACATCCGAAATCAGAATTAAACACAGAAGAACGCTTATACTGATTTTTGTGTCTTATATTGTACAGCGGTGGCCCAAAAAAAAATTAAAACTTTAAACGGCCATAAAACTTGACTGTACCCACACAGCTTCAAAACCTTCGAGGGTTTTGCTATACTAACATAATACATTCATCTGGCATAGGATTTTTCGAAGCCCAAAAATACTGTTGTGCAGTGTTATTATTCCAGAAACAAATTTAAAATTGCGGTGTGATGTTTCTGGAAATATTTATCGCCCCTGCATTCATGTTAGTAGCCGTTACAAAATTTTAGTAACCTTTTTGTAAATTGTTATTTAAAATCTGTTTGCTAAAATCAGCAAAAAAAATTACTAAATAGTATTATTAATACAAAATTTCAAATTTATTTTTTTATAGAGCATCAAAATTTTATTTTATCTATTTTTTTCAAACATTTTTTTAAACAAAATTAAAAAAAAAACAAAGGCTTAAAGTTGATGTATATATAAAGCAGAGGTGATGTATATATAGAGCAAAGCTGATGTATATATAGAGCAGAGCTGATGCATATATAGAGCAGAGGTAATGTATATATAGAGCAGAAATATCACATTTTATCACACCTGATGTATATAGAGCAGAGCTGATGTATATATAGAGCAGAGCTGATGTATATATAGAGCAGAGGTTATGCATATATAGAGCAGAGCTGATATATATAGCAGAGGTGATGTAACGGTATTTTAGGGGTAACGATAGTCAGTTGAAAGGGTATTGAATCGATAACGGTATTTTAGCGGTATTGCCTGCCAACCCTGGTTTCATGTCAACCTAAAGCTTTGTCAACGCATAATCCATCATTTTCAGACGTCATCATCATAAACTACAAAGTGTAAGTTTTTTGTTTGTTATTAGTGTTTATAACTCTTGACAGTTTTGAGCCAATGTAAAATATTTGAAAATACAGATTTTTTTCTTAACGAAACAAAAAGCTACCACTACACTACTAGAGAAGTAATGAGATCTAAATCAATTTTAAAAAGATTGAAGACTGAGTTGTTGTATTTTAAAGCTCATACTGTCTTTTATTAAGAGTTGGCAATATTTTTTTTTACTTTAGTAGTTGTGGTGATGATGGTGGTGTTTAAACTCTTCTCAGTTTTAAGCCTTAATTGGACATAATTTAAATTCCATTCGTGAGTTGGTATACGAGTTTGTAGTAGTAGTTGAAAAAACATTTGGTATAGTTTTCAGACAATTTTTTACTTTTTTCATAGTTGATAGTTGAAGGTGTACACTCGGAAAAACGATCATCAGACAACATTTTGTCTATCATCGAGCTTTGGTAAGAAAATACACTTAAAGCTGTACGATTCAAAAATTTTAAAATTCCCTTTCACTTTTTTTTTTATCAATATAGCTCGTTTAAACAAAATTATTTCAATACAAATTATAAAAAATTGTTGACACATACATAACACACATAAAAAAAGAATCTATGTGCTGTGTGTGTGCTGTTTTTATTTATTTATTTATTTTTTATTAATTTTAGAATCACAAAAATGTTGGCGTTAAAAATTAATTACAAAAAATTTGTGAACAAAAATATTTTATTGTAAAAAAATTTTCAATTCAGTCAAATAATGTAATCGTAAAAAAAAAACTTTTTCACATAAAAATTTCAAGCTAAATTGTTTCGCTACACAAAATCGCGCAATAAAATATAAACCAAATGTTTTCGAACACAACATCAAAAGTAAAAAAAAACGAGTAAAATTTTTCGCGGATAAAAGTTATACGTAATAATACTTTTCGAAATAAAAACTTGAGCGAAAAAAATTTACGAAAAATTTATTTTCAAGTGAGATTCCAGAAAAATCGAGTGAAATTAATTTGTTTGAAAATAAAAATCTAAGCGAATTAAAAATGGATGGAAAAAGAATAAATATAAGTTCAGAAATAAATTTGTTTAAAAATAAATATTTACGCGAATTGAAAATGAAAAATATTAAAAAAAAAAAATGTACGAAAAATTTATTTTCAAAAATCTAGTGAATTCCAGAAAAGTGAGATTCGTGAAAAAAGAAAACATAACATCATTAGAAAAAAATACATGAAATTAAGCTATAAAAAAAATTGTGCAAAAAAAAATTTAACTAAAATTCGCGAAAAGATATTTTTAGGGAAATAAATTTTTGGGAAAAAAATTGTATCCAATTTAAACTTTGAGCAAAACAAAGTAGAAAAACAAAGTAGATTTTTTTTAAAAAAATTATTAAGGCTAAATTTTACAGAAAATATTTTAACTTAAATTCGCGAAAAAAAAATATTTTTAGCGAAAAAATTTTTGGGGAAAAAAATTGTAGCCAAATAAAATTTTGAGCAAAATAAAATTCAAGTAAAAACTTATTTGGAAAAAAAATATTTTTAAAAATGTTTAGAAAGAAAAACAAAGTGGAAATATTTTTAAAAAATTGTTTAAAGTAAATTTTTACGGAAAAATATTGAATTTATTAAATTTTGCGGAAACAAACTATGTAACGCTATGTGGTATTGGTTAAGATGAAAAAAAATGTTTGTGCCATTCTTTAAATTAAAAGTTTCCAGTTCACCATTTTGAGTGAAATAAATATATAAATATTAAAGACGATTTCACATATTTTCAATGCCAAATTAGAGAAATAGGGACGTTAATCAGTGTTCTTCGCATGTTTAAAATAAATTAAATTTTTTTTGAGTAATTTCGAGATATTTATGAACTCTATAATTCACTTTAAAGGAACTCACGCATTATATTAAGATAATCAAAAATTATCCACAAATGAAAAATTTCCAAGCATTCACAACATTTGTGTCAAATTTATAAAATTAATTTTTTGTAGTGTATATTTATTCTAGTTATGTGAAGGCGGTTTTTTGTTTGTAACATTTCTTAACAAAATGCAGTTACATTTTTTTTTTTTTGTAAATTTAAAATTCTATTTAAAACTGTCATCAACATTTGTGGTCTACCAAACGAGTAACTGCAAAAAAAAAAACACCAACCATTACAATTCTGGTATGTGGTGGTATATTGTTTTCCTAATTATTTCCTCCAAAAAAGACTTCCTTATTTCTTGTAGTAGTTGTAGTTTTAACTGCCGTTTTGCTGCCCATTGAACCATTTTTAAATGTTAATTTGCTGTTAAAAGTTTTTAACAATAGATTTATTTTTATGATAAGTTTTTTTTTTCCTAAACGCGCATTTTAAAAATAAACAAATGGTTTTTGTTATCCCAAAATAAACCTCCTATTTGAAGCACTTAAAATACTTAAAGGGGTTTATTATGCTGTGTCTTATCTTATTTACAATTCTTTGGAAAAGGAGTAAAATATCCTTTTGTGTTTTAAACATTGAATAAACATCATAATTTTTGTGTACCAAACAATTATATACCCATCTCAAATTTCTTTGAATTGAGATATTCAAAGCAGCATCAAAAGAATAGAGTTTACTCTGGGTAAATCTGACGTATCTTTGTTTAAAGAAATGTCAATCATTTTAGGGTGGGGGGATATGACAAAAAAACAAAACTACATACATACAATCATTTATGAGTTTTTGTTTAAACATTTCCATTTCCGGAGGATTATTTAATAATATTTAGGATCATGTTTTAGTTTTTTCATAAAATTATAATATTTTATTTTTGGGTAATAACACGCAGAGTTATCAGAGAACTGCATTTGCTGATTGCAAAACGTTCATACGCAATCAACACAAGAATAAATATGTTTTTGCGTTCAAACGCTGAATATACCCCAACACACATATTTGTTGATGATTTTAAATCAATCAAAGGACGTGCAAATTGTTTTGTCACTGATTTATACTCATCGGTCGTTGTTAAACCAATGATTTTATTCTGTTCATTCGAGCCAACAATAATTATGTTGCTGTAGAATAAATCAGAAAAAACAACAAACAACGTGTATGTGTGTAATCATAATTAAAACAAAATAGTTTCTTATCTATAAAAAGGGGTTGGTTTTGTAGAAACACATTTCATAAATGTTATATGTATATTAGGGTGGGTCTAAAATACGTTTTTTTAGAATTTTTATTAGGAATACCAAAAATATTGTTCTTTTTGAAATTATTTTTTTTTTAATTTAGGTCGACATCTCAGGCTCGCCCAATCCGGTTAAAGTTAAATATTGCCTAATTTTCCAATTAAAATAGATGAAAAAATATTAGACAATATTTAAATTTTTCCGGATTAGGCAAGCCTGAGATATGGACCTAAATTTTTTTTCCAAAAAAATATTTATATTTCACAAAGAAGAATATTTTTATTACTAATAAAAATTTTAAAAAAGCGGATTTAAGTCCCCCCTTAATGAAAACAATATCATTTATGAAATATGTTTCTATTTTGTTTTAATTATTAATACACTCATACGCGTTGTTTGTTGTTTTTTCTGATTTATTTAACGCTGAATTTTTGTTGAGTGATTAAATTTGCAGTAAACATAATCGACATATGATTCAAACTGATCCGAATCACGCGTTCAGTAACATGATGCTGATTTTATTCTACAGTGAATTTTGTTGAATTATTAAATGTGAACAAAAATTTTTGTGTATGAATAAATCAAGAAAAAAGTTGATTTTGCAGTTTTCTGCTATCGATGTCGTGTACCCTTAGTTGGCGAAAGAAATGGCAAAATTTTTTAACAAAAAAGTGTTTAACTTTCTTAAGCAACTTTTTACTAAAAAATTAAGAATATTGCTCGACAGATTCCAATGGATCTAGTGTAAGTTGTAGGTTTGCTTGAGAAGATCACATTGAATATTTCGAAAATTTTAATGCATATGATGTTATAAAGTTCTTTACTTTCAGAAAGGCGAATAGTTGAGTTTTCCGATTGGAATATTTTGCAATAGAAAACCATTCAAAATTTTTTTTCTGTTTTAATATTTTTTAATTATTCAATTTATACAAAAATAAAAGTGAAATAATTTAAAATTAAAATATCTTGTATACATTATTACTCAAAAATATTAAATATCTTTGCTAATAAAAATAAACATAATTTTCCACTAATTTATCAACAAAAAACCAGTATTCATATTTTTTTTTATTAATATACATATAATTTGTAGAACATGTCTATGCGTGTCTTTAATATATAAATAATCTTGTAAAGAAATCAAAAGCTTTTTTTCTTCCATTCATTCATTGATACAGAAAACTCAAAACATAATTTACGTTAAACAAGTCCTTTGTTGTAATTAACAACACAATGATTAAGTGGTCTCCATATATAAATCCTTATAAAACACTTTATCACGTCATTTAAATATCCCCAAGAGTAGAGAAATGATAAAGATGAAAACGAAAGATGATGGAAATCATGCTGGTGGTGCTGGTGGTTATGTACTGTTTTCAGTACCTCTAAATACTTGAATTAACAAGCTACTGGCTTAGTAAACCAATTTCAATTTGTTTGCAGACAAGATCGGAAGAAGAAAAAAAAATATATTTAGAGAAGCGCAAAAAAGTTGTTTTGTTTGAGTTTACTTTTTTTTAGATTTCAATTTTATTTCGTGATGTGTTGCAAGTTTTGACCTACTAAACGCATTTAAATAACAAACAATTTGTTGTGGCAAGTCACGCAACATTGAATTGATGACTACGATTGGCAAAAGCAAAAAATCTGAAGTAATTGGAGAGATAAATTAGGGAGAAAATTATTGCGGGCGGCTACAACTAATGATGCCAACTCTTTTATTACTAAATTAATCCAAGGCCAGCAAGTCCCAAATCCGGTGAAAATGAAATATTTGGTTGGGAGGAAAATTGTCCCCGCCCAAAAAAATTTTAAAAATTTAAAGCAAAAATAAAAAATGGGAAAATTTAGGTCGAATTAAATTAGAAATGTGGATGGAAAAATCTGTTAAAAATATAGAAACTTTTGCAGCTTTTGTTGCTAATAATACAACCGCTTTACTACAGAAAATTTTCTGAGTGTTATTTTGATAAATTAGAGAAATATAAATATTACATTTTGTTTAAAAACGTTCAAATTAGTTAAAATTTAATAAAAACAAATATTTCACCAAAAAGTCGCTAAATAAAAAAAATTCCAAAAGTAACATTCTAACCTCTTTTTCTAAACAGCTCTAACAGAAAACGATGCAAGTTATCTGCAGTACAAGACCGCTAAATTGGCAATACTGGCTTCAACTTTGTTACTAAAACAGGGATGGAAAATTCAGTATTTGTAATGGTTGTAAAACTTGTAAGCATTCAGATTCCTAAGAAATTTTACTATAAAATATTATCACTTTTTGAATGCCAAGTTTTAAATTATAAAATTTCAATATTTTTGAAAACCCCTCCACCACAAATAACTGCCAACCTAATTTATAAGTTTATAACGATTTTTATATTAAAAATTTTTAAGTAGTATTTTTATTTAAGGTGTGTTTTATAACTGCCAGGAAAAAAAAAGGGAGGCAAAAATTCAACTCAAAACCTTTAATGATCATTGAAGCATTACCCGACTATTAATATCTACTGTTTTGATTATAGAAATTTCAAAATTTTTTCAATGATTAATTGAAATTAGTATCTCTGTGAAACATATAATTTACTAGAAAATGAACAGAAACAAAATAAGAATCTATAATAAAATTACTACTATCAAATTCAATTAAGTGTCTGGGATTCTGTGGGATTTAAAATAAAATGAAAAGAAAAAATCCTTCAAATGTCTAAATGGAAAACAATCTTACAAAAAAATTCTTTAAAAAAAGCAGAAATATGTCATTGCAAACCAGTATATTATCAAACAGAGATTACATTCTGTCTAAACCAACCAACCGACCGTTTCGCAAAAAAAAAACACAGTCAGATAGTTGTTAACAATTAATACCATGGGCTTTAAGTTTAAAAAGCATTGAGCGGTTTTTTTTTTTAGTTTTGTATTGTTGGTTAGCGACTTTATGTAATTTGTGTAATGATGACCAATTATGGAGGCGCAAATGAAAATGTTAACGTTTTTTTTTTTGGTGTTTCGCAGTGTTTTGAATTTCAGTTTTAAAACTAAGTGAAGATTCTCTACCATGCATTGTTGACATTAAGGTATTTTCTTGCTTAATTATGTGATAATTGTTACACAAAAATATAAGGAGATAAATATTTGATCAAAAATATTTTTTATTTTATGTGGATTTTAGGAGTGGGAAGTTGATTACATAAAATTTTCAGTTAAATTCTATAGATTCATATATGGAATGAAATGGAATTGAAACATTGCATTATAGAGAAAAGCTATCTGTTATTGAATTATGTGCACGAAAGGACATATTGGCTAAGAATAGGGAACGAAATGGAATTGAAACAAAAGTTTAAAATAATTGATAGAAAACCAAATGGAATTGGCACATTACTAAAAACCCTACGTAAAAAAAGGAGTCAGTTGGGAATTGCGACCTGTCCCGTGATATATAAAAAACTCGACTGGTTTCGAAAATACATATCAAGAGATAGGTGAAAATAGGACCGGTTCCTTAAGTACCTACCACGTGACCCGTTTAAAAGTTATGACATGTTCTTTTAGACCAGTCCTGTGGCATGTCACAGTGGGCAATTGACCCCTCCTAGGACAAGCCCATGTTAAAGTGATCGATCTCGTGAACAGTCCCTATCACAATGAACCGGTCACGTGACGTGTCCTGGGATAGGTCCTTTTCCCGCAAGGGAGTTTCAGAGATTGAAAGTTGGATTGAAAGTTGGTATTTTTTTAGTATTTTATTGCTCCCATAAGAGCCACAACAATTTTGAAATTTTAAAAATCATAATTTTGTTCGTATTATGAAAAACAAAATCTGTTTAGAAGTTATGAAAAGTAAATAAAAATACTAAGAAATCCTAAATATTTTACTCCTAAGAATTTTACCATATAACAAAAATGTTTTTAAAATAAATTAAAAAAATCTAAAAAATTGTTTTTTATTTTATCTGAAAGTAAACTCACATTAGCAAAATTTACGATATCAAAAAAATACGTTATTTCTTAAATTTCAGAAAAACTTCAAATTTCAAATTATTAAACAACTGTCAAAATAATATACAATATTTTTAATTTTTTTATAAATCTGTGATAATTGTTTAATACAGAAATGTACGATATAAGAAAAAATACGATATTAAACTAAAACTTGTTTAAAGTGATTAAAAGTAGGATTAAGTAGGAAAACGTAGCAAAATATTTTGCTGCTAATAAAAAAATATTTTAAAACCACATACAAAATTAACAAAAAAAAAGAAACGTTAAAAAAGTTTACGATATAATCAGTTTAACAACAAAAGCATTACGATAAGTTCATAAAATTAAAAAAAAAAATATAAAAAAATTTTTGATATTTTAATAATTTCACAATTATAAACTTGATAATTAAAATTTACGATATTGCCAAAATATACGATATCTCACAAAAATAAACTGTTTGAATTAAATAAACAAATAAAAAATCATTAAAAATTTTGTTTATTAGAAAAAATTTATAAAAAACATTGACGATATTGTAAAAAAAATTTACGATATAACACAAGTGTAAGTAAAGGATCACAAAATAATACAACAATTTTATATAAATCATATTATATAATCATATGAATTTAATGAAAATAAAAAAAATACTAAAACATTTACAATATTACAAAAAAATTTACGATATATCGTAAATTTTTAAAAATGAAAAAATGTTGGTTTTTATAAAAAAAATTTTAAAAATTATTTAATTATAATTAGAGTGATGATTTTTATTTAAAATTATATAACAGAATGTAATAATTGATTAAACAAAATCATGAGATTATAAAAATTAAGCAGTTTAAAAAATATTTTTCAAAAATTACTATTATGTATAAATTTTGCTAAAAAATTGTTATATAAATGTTAAGATATTAAAAATATACGATATTTTAGAAAATCCAATGAAAACATATTATCGTAAGTAATAAATTTAAGAAAAGTGCATGGGAATTTTTATAAAATATTTACGATTTTATAAAAAAGAAATTTACGATATTGCAAAAAAGTTCAAACGGAAGATAAAAATTTAATAGAAATGTTCAAAAATTTCTTTTCAAAGTCATTACAACAAAAAAATCAATTATCAAATTTACGATATTCAAGAAAATGTGCAATTTTTAGAGGGAAAAACACAATATTTTTGTAAAATAATTTAAATGTAATAAATTTAGAAGTTAATACATTAGAGTAAATGTAAATTTGTTAAAGTATTGCAAAAACCCAACAATTACGATATTTTAAAAAAGTGATGAAAAAGACATTAACAAGAAGATAAAAATTTGCATATTAATTGCAATAAAAATATTAAAAACAAATTACATAAAATGATGTAATATTTTTACGAGATTAAAAAAACTAATTGCATTACTACAAAAAAATACATAACAATTTTATATATATCAAAATTTACGATATGGAAAGTTTAAAAAATACATGGGAAATTATATACAAAACAATTACGATATTACAAATATACAAAAAAATACGATATTTAAAAAATGAAGGATTATTAAAAAAAATCAATTTTGTTATGTAAAAAGGACTCTAGTGGCAAATATCTTTAATAACAAATTGTCCATCTAAGATAACATAGTTTTATTTTATATGCTTAGTAAGAAGATTTAATCTTCAGGTCACCCACTTTATTTAACTTTAATTCCTTTTTATCCCAAATGTCATTTAGACAAATTTTTACTATTCTTTTCCTGTTAACAAATCTTATTTCAAATCAAATTTATTTAAACTTGTTATTAATCTTAATAAGATTTTTTTCTTGTACATTTTCAATGCAATTCCCATGCAATTTTTTCTATTAAAATATTGCATTACTTTGTGTTTACAATTTACTCCTTTACCTTTTATTTTGAAACCATAGTTTACTGTCTATCTTAATAATTTATGAGAGACTAAGGTATTTCTTTTAGACGTGTTTTTTTTTTCTCTCTCTACTTCTACGCATTGAGGAGGAAGACTGTCTGAATATTATGTATTTTGATTATTAAAATACAAAAATATTTAGCCATGGTTAAACCACCGGCACGTAATGGCCAGACAGCAGAAACAAAACTAAAAACAACATACAAAACATAAACAGCAGACAAATTTTCTTGCACTATGTTCAGTGGCACATGCACTTGGATACACCATTGGATATCAACGGTAACCACCTCCTCCTCTAGACGTCATGGTTAAGCAATGTTTAGATTTTTTTTGTTAATGTTATGTACGTATTTTTGTTTGTCGTTTACGTTCCTTAAGTGGTTACACAACTTTAAATATACGAAAAGTGCGTGCATAAATGTATTGGCCAAGTTAAAACAACACAACAGCAACAACTCAACTCAACTCCTTCAAATGCAGTGTTTAGCTACTGTATTAAGCAGGGAGTTGTAATGTGTTCCATAGCCATGTTCTCGAACTACCCGGCCGGCTGGTTTTTAAGTGTAACGAGTATAATGACAACAATAAACACTGTTTCTAGGTTAAAAATTTACATTGTGCTCATAAGTTTTGTTGATACGAGGGCGGATCAATAAGTCCGTAACTTTTCGAACTTCCCTCGTAGTTATATGAAATGCAACACTGCTTCCATCAAGTACCACCTGTTAATCGACTACTGTCAAATGTTGAGCAAGTTCTGTCATTTACTTTGCGTTTAACAGCTGTTCAAAACATACAACCTCGTGCATTTTTTTAAAAGTGGAAAAAAGTGAATTTCGTGTTCTCATTAAACATTATTTTTTGCGAAAAAAAACGTCAATCAAACCAAGGAAAAGCTTGATAAATACCTCTGCACCATCGATTTCAATGGTAAAAAAGTGGTTTACTGACTTTCGTTGTGGTCGCACAAGTACAAATGACGCTGAATGTTCTGAACAGCCAATTGTGCCCAATACACCCGAAAATGTCGAAAAAATCCACGATATGATGTTGGCCGATCGAAGAGTAAAAGTGCGTTAGGTTGTTGATGCCATAGGCATTTCATATGGCAGTGTGGTTTCAATTTTAAATGATCAGTTGAATTTAAGAAAGCTGTCTGCAAGATGGGTGCTGCGTTTGCTCTTAATTGACCATAAACGTAATCGTGTGGCGACTTAAAAGGATCGTTTAACCGCAATTTGAATGAGGTTTTGCGGCGTTTTGTATTTGTGGATGAAACATGGATCCATTACAACACTCCGAAAACCAAGCAGCATTCTAAAGAATGGGTTTTTCCGGCTCCGGCTCCGAAGAAGGCCAAGGTAAGTTTTTCGGCGAATAAGGTGATGGCAACAGTTTTTTGGGAAGCACGCGGGATAATCCACATCGATTACCTTCAAAAGGGAAAAACAATAAACGGCCAACTCATTGGACCGATTTAACGAGGACCCCATATGGCCAAGAAAAAAGTTCTTTTTCATCAAGATAATGCACGGGTGCACACGTGTGTAATCTCAATGGCAAAATTCCATAAATTGGGCTACGAATTGGTACCTCATCCGCCATATTCTCCGGATTTAGCTCCCAGTGACTATTTTCTATTTCCAAACCTAAAGAAATGGCTCGTTGGAAAGAGATTTAGCACCAACGATAAAATTATTGATCAAGGGAAGGGATACAAAAATTGGAGAAATGTTGGACTAAGTGTATTAAGCTTAAAGGAGATTATGTTGTTTGGCTTTATTTTATTGGTGATTATTTCATTTCTTGGTTTGGGTGTAATTTCATTTATTGACTCGGGTGTTATTATATAGCGCCTATTTTTCCCTAACTCTTACAGTTTTTTTGATGATTTTATACTACTGTGGAAACAGTGTTGATTACCTACTACTGAATAATTCGTTCATCTCCTTCTCATGTTCCATACACCAACGCAAATTATGTTTACATTGTTGTTTAAAAAAAAAAAAAAAAATTTAGACTTTAGAACAACTAAAAACCTTCAAGCATTATGGCTACTGTAAACCAACCAACTGGAGGTATGTTGATTTTCTTTTAAAGATTTTAACATAAATTTATTTTAAAAGCCTTTTTGGTGTTCTAAGAGTTTAAACTTTAGCTCTAGTGTAGGTTTCGGCATGTAAACAGATTCAATTTAATTGTACGTTTATCACTTTATTTTGTCTTTGGCGTACAAAAATAGTTCTATAGTTAATTGAATTCTTTAAACAATTTGTTTTAAAAGATGTAGTATTTTTTTTTTTTTTTTTTGTGCTTCAAAGGAGGTCTTTGAGACCAAATGGCAAAATTTATTATTTTCTTTTAAAAAAGTTAATGCTTTTAAGATAAGTTTTTTTTCTATTCGTCAAAGGAATTTGTTTGCTTTTTATACCCTTCACCATAGGTGGAAGGGTATATATAAGTTTGTCATTCCGTTTGTAATTTCTACAATATTGATCTTAGACCCTATAAAGTATATATATTCTGGGTCCATATGAAGAGCGAAGTTGATTTAACGATGTCCGTCTGTCCGTCTGTCCGTCTGTCCGTCTGTCCGTCTGTCCGTCTGTCCGTCTGTGTGTTGAAATGGGTTTTCCGAAGAACCCAGACATGATGAGGACTTGATTCTTTTTTATTTCTGTTACATGTGATCCATTTCTGTTTGCTATTAAAAATCAGACAGATCGGTTAATAAATGGCTGAGATATTAGCAAAAAACCAGGACTACCTCTAATTTTTCCAGTAAAATCCCTTTGTTTAATAAGAGTGTGAAGATAAATACGTAGGTTAAATACGTTTCACAACTATTGTGAATGATATAAATAAAAAATAAATAGTAGTGTCGCCAACTTTTTTTTGCCTAGAAAATGCCAAATTTGACAAGAAAAGCGCTGAAACATATGGAAAAATATAAATTTGAGATTTTACATGACATATTATTTTGGATTAAAATTTTTGGACATTTAAGAAAAAATAAATGGGGATACCGCTTGTTTGTGGAGAGCTATGAGGTAGTAGATTCCAACGATGTATTCATCTCCTTCAGAATACCATGGTGAAGGGTATATAAGATTCGGCATAGCCGAATTTAGCCGCTCTTACTTGTTTTAATTTAAGTGATTTAACAGAAAATGTTTTAATTCCATTGCGTTTCTTTACAATAAAAATTTTTTTGTTTTAAGTTAGATTCTCATAAAAAGTTTCTCAATCCCAGCTCGTTCCCCCTAAAAATTGAAATTATTAAATCACTTAAAATAGTTTGTAAGTTAAAATAACTGAAAATACCATTTACAAGAAATGATATTTAATTTAAAAAACAGTCTACTTAATTTTCATTTAAATCAAATGGCTTTTGTTATTCATTTTTAAATGTTGTTTAAACTACTAAAACATCCGTAAGAAACAAGTGATTTAATCAGTTAAAATAAATGTTTTTTTTAATTTAACCTACCAATTCCTTTAAAAATAAATGATTTAATCATTTACTTGAAATTGTTTCCGTTTTTTAATTTTTTGTATATTTTTTAATCTACAAATGTATTTCTATGGACACTTTTTTGTGAATTTGTTTGTGTATGTGGTGTTTATGAAGTTCTTGTAATTTGAATTGAAATAATTTTGTATATAAACAAACAATTAAAATAAGAAGCAAATTGGAATTTTTTGAATTTTTTTTTAAACAGTTAGAAACAAAATTTAAATTTGTAATAACTGTTACGGATACAAATAAAATGATAGTAAATTATTTCGATCAAATGTATAAAAAAGTTAATATAGATATTTCTTTGAAAAATAAATGTATGTTCCTTTATTTTTAAATGGAATGGAAAACTTTTTTTATCAAACTACAAACAGTAAACTAAAGGGTGGTTAAATTTTAAGGGCCGATGTTGAATGTGAACCACACCTAAACGTCATTTGACATATCTGAATTTCAGACTAACTCAATTTAAACCATGGCTCAAGCAACGCGTTAAAGTTATTAAAGGCTTATTATGAAAATGGGCGTTCAAATCAAAAAGCATTCGTGCATTTCGTGATTTTTTTTGGTCAGCATAATCGACCAAATGTGTTCACAATCTTAAGAATTGTGGGCAAATTTCAGCAAACCGGAAAACATTGTTGTTGTTCGCGATAGTGTGTCATGAGGTCGGCCAAGCATTGGTGTTCGCTACCGCGAGAGGATAACGAACTTATTGTGGCCAGAAATTGAGGATATGACCCTGGATGATATGTGGTTTCAACAGCACGGTGCCACGTGCCACACAGCTAACGAAACAATGCTTTTTTTTGTTTTCTTTGTACACTTAAGCTAGCAAGTTATTTCATTTATATGGAGAATTAAGCGAGTTAAGAACTAGTCGCTTAGTACTCGCTTAATTATCCATATAAATGAAACAACTTGCTAGCTAAAGTGTACAAAGAAAACATGCCTAATGGCTCTTTTGCGCGACAAATTCAATGGCCGTGTTATCTCATGTGGTGGCAATGTCAATTAGCCGCCAAAATCATGTGATTTGACACCGTTGGACTTCTTTCTTTGGGGTTATTTGAAAGAAAAGGTGTACGTCGATAAGCCAGCAACAATTCAAAAGCTAAAGGATGAGATAATTCGGCACATTAACGGCATAGAACCTCAACTATGCCTCAGCGTCATCGAAAATTTGGAGCATCGGATGGAGGTGTGCCGCCGAGGTCGCTGTGGCCATTTGGCCGATATTTTATTCCATACATAATTGAACCATACCATATTATCATAATAAAAAGAAATGACAATAATTTCCTAAATAATTTGTGTTTTATTCATAATCAACATCGGCCCTTAAAATTTAACCACCCTTTACATAATATTCTGAGTGATGCTTTTTTGAAAGACAAATTTGCTTTTTTGCTTTTTTTTGTTTTTCTTCTACTCATATTTGCTTTTTCGGTTTTTTTTGCATTTTCTGCTTTTGAACTTTGACATAGTTTTTATTTGCTTTTACATAATGCTTTTTTTTAAACAAAAAAATATTTTTGTGCTACTTTTGTCCTTTTTTAAAAAGTGTTTTTGTGCTTTTTTTAAAAAAAAAGTTTTTTTTTTACTCATATTTGCTTTTTGCATTTTCTGATTTTGAGCTTTGACAAGTTTTTAATTGCTTTTTTCATATTTTTGCCTCAAAATGCTTTTTTTATAAAAATTTTTTTTTTCTAGTTTTGTGCTTTTTTTTAAATAAAAAGTGTTTTTCCAAATGTTGCTTTTGGTTTTCCAATATTTTTTCTTGTCTGGTTATAACTCAAGTCTTTACTATTTTGCAAATAAATTAGACTTTTTTATTTTAGGTGATTTTAAAGAAAATGCTTTAATTGGATATTTGTTTCATTAAAAAATTTAGTAAATAAATATTTTTTGTCATTTTGAAAATTATGTTTCAATTCCAATTCATGTCCTTGTTAAAACAGTTTAGTAGAATAAATAATACTTTGATAATAAACTAAAAATATTTACATAAAACAATTTTGAAACTTGTTTAATGCTTTTTTTATAATTACACTAGGCAACAGCCATTTTGTTATTTGTTTCTAGCATACTTTTTCTCATGGATTTGGACCTGCTGAACACGAAAATGAATTTTAAAAATTTTTCTGTCGATTGGTTTGCGAGATACAAATTTTTTAATTTTTTTTTTTTAATTTTTGGAGGTACACTTACTATTTTGAGCATATCTTTAGTCTTCTTTGACCTATTTTATCCTACTACTACTCAAATTAAAGACAATTGAGCCGTCTACAACTTATTCTCAGAAAATTTTCAAATCGGGTTAGTAGTTTTGATGTTGGCGGCTTAAAAAGGTTAAAAACTGCGTTTTTTTAGTAAAAATGTGGCTGAAAAATTCATATAAAAATTCATATAAAATGTAAAACGCGATGTTAACAGCGATTTTAATTTTTTTACGTATAGCTGACACTTTTCCAAAGAAAATAAGCCCTTACTTAACAAAATCTGATGACAAATGGCCGACTTATTATTTTTTTGGTAAACGACCGAAATTCCGCTATTTCACGATTTTTTGATTTTCATTATTTGCACAGCTTACCTACCCAACGCAAACGAATAAATACATTTGAACTTAATTTAAAATAAACAAAGTAGTCTTCGTATATTTTTTTTTAATTTATTTACAGCACTACATGCTCATACATATTTAAACATAAGGAGACACGGTTATCAATTGCATTTCAAAACTGTCTGTGAAAGTGTAAAGAAGTTAATATTTAGAAAACGCAAGGAAGACAATGAGTAAAAGACTACGTGTGTTCGAGTGTTTGAACGATCCAGACAATTTCTGCAATGTTTGTGGCCAGTTTATTAAAAAAAATCACGCACACAAGTTTACTCCAGCAGTACAATTGCACTATTTGAATTATTTTGGTATTTCACCAAATATCACAGAACCATGGACACCTAAGTCGCTGTGTGATCTTTGCTATATAGTCTTAAGCAACTGGGCAGCTGGCGGAAGGTAAGAATTTTTATTTAAACACATTATACATAGCGAATATAGTAATTTATTTTAATTTTAGCCGCCATATGAAATTCGATACACCAATGATGTGGAAAAAGCCGCTATGCCATTCCACAGACTGTTATTTTTGCCTCACCACAAACAGTGGGGTAGGAAGATTTTTTAAATGGAACTACGCTCAAGTGGGATCGTTTGCGCTTCCAGTACCACATTCGCATGATGTGCCATATCCAGTGTGCCCTGGTGCATCTCTTCAAAAAGCAGAATCGTCAGAAGAAGAGTCTGAGTCAAATGCAAGCGAATTTGAGCCGGGTGCAAAGCGAAAATTACTGTCACAGGCCGAACTAAACGATCGGGTGCGCGATTTTGGTCTCACTAAGGAGAAATCCGAACTTTTTGCGTCTCGGATGATACAGTGTGGATTTGCGGCTTCAGAAGTGAAAGTATCAGCGTACAGAAACCGTCACAAGGAGTATGCAAAATTTTATACAAAGAAAGACCAAATATGTTTTTGCAGCGACATTTCAGGCTTGTTCCAAGAGCTTCACCAAATTCACAACCCCAACGAATGGAGGTTGTTTATTGACAGCAACAAAGAGAGCTTGAAGGCAGTTCTCTTACATAATGGGAATGAAAAGCCATCTGTTCCTATTGCTCATGCGGTTCATTCAAAGGAGAACTATGAAACTATGGACATTTTGCTGAAATGCATAGAGTATAGGAAATACAATTGGAAAATATGCGCCGACCTTAAAGTTGTGGCCATTCTGTGTGGACTCCAAGGAGGCTATACGCGACATTGCTGTTTTCTGTGCCTTTGGAATAGCCGCGCTGATGATCAGCATTATTTAAAAAAAAAATGGCCGGTACGAACGAAACCTGTAGTTGGAGAAGCGAATGTTCAGCGCAAACCACTAACAGAGAACCGTGAAAATATAATACTTCCGCCGCTGCACATAAAATTGGGTTTGATTAAAAATTTTGCCAAAAAATTAGACAAAGAAGGTGAAGCTTTTGCCTATTTACGGTCAATTTTCCCTTACCTTTCGCTGGCAAAAATTAAAGAAGGAGTCTTCGCAGGACCCGAGATAAAAAAAATGTTGAAAGATGAAAAATTCCCAAAGCTGTTATCACCCATCGAAGCCGCAGCATGGAATTCCTTCAGGCTTGTTGTGGAAAACTTTTTAGGAAACAACAAAAGCCCGAATTATAAGGACACAGTTGAGGATCTGGTAAAGAACTATGAAGCCATGAGAGTGCACATGTCACTTAAAATACACTTTCTGGATTCTCATTTGGATTTTTTCCCTGAGAATTTAGGAGACGTGAGCGACGAACACGGCGAGCGCTTTCATCAGGAATTGAAGGCTATGGAACGACGCTATCAGGGCAACTATGACACGGCTATGATGGGTGACTATATTTGGACCCTAATACGTGAGACCGATTGCAGCGAATACAAAAAACAAAGAAGAAGTCAGCAGTTTTTCCACATGGCATAAAATGTACACTTATATCTTTGTTTTTACTCATTTTTTTGTGCGTTGATTTGCTTAATTTAATTAGTTAGTTTAATTTCGTTAGTTTAGCTAATTGTGCGATACATTGAGCATGTAGTGCTGTAAATAAATTAAAAAATAATATACGAAGACTAATTTGTTTATTTTAAATTAAGTTCAAATGTATTTATTCGTTTGCGTTGGGTAGGTAAGCTGTGCAAATAATGAAAATCAAAAAATCGTGAAATAGCGGAATTTCGGTCGTTTACCAAAAAAATAATAAGTCGGCCATTTGTCATCAGATTTTGTTAAGTAAGGGCTTATTTTCTTTGGAAAAGTGTCAGCTATACGTAAAAAAATTAAAATCGCTGTTACCATCGCGTTTTACATTTTATATGAATTTTTATATGAATTTTTCAGCCACATTTTTACTAAAAAAACGCAGTTTTTTAACCTTTTTAAGCCGCCAACATCAAAACTACTAACCCGATTTGAAAATTTTCTGAGAATAAGTTGTAGACGGCTCAATTGTCTTTAATTTAAGTAGTAGTAGGATAAAATAGGTCAAAGAAGACTAAAGATATGCTCAAAATAGTAAGTGTACCTCCAAAAATTAAAAAAAAAAAATTAAAAAATTTGTATCTCGCAAACCAATCGACAGAAAAATTTTTTAAATTCATTTTCGTGTTCAGTAGGTCCAAATCCATGAGAAAAAGTATGCTAGAAACAAATAACAGACAAAAGTTTGTTATTTGTGACCTAGTGTTATTACATTCAAAATCAGTTTATTTTCATATTTATAGCTATTTAACAAAATGCTAATGATCGTGTATTTCAAACAGTAACCGCCTCTCGTTTAATACATAAATTGAAACTTCTCTTAATACCTTAATAATTACTTGTTAGATTTTGTAAAATGATCTTTAAATGTATAAAATTACATTGCAATTCCCACCATAATAATGATGATGAAAAGCAGGGCGGCAATTTTCATGCAGAAAAAAAATATGCATTTAAAAAATGAAGTAAAATAAAAGCAAAATATGCACTTAAAGAGGGAAATACTCACTAAAATCAAAAATGTGCTCTAAAAATAAAGAAAAAAACTAAAAAAAGTGTGTCCTTAAAATTAATTAAATTTTAAAAGATCAGATTTATTACTCGAGGCAGTTGATTTAAAAACGAATTTCAATAAAAAAAAAGATGACATTTTTAAATACTTGCTTTTGTTTATTTTCAATCAATATTAATTTTTAAAAATATGAAAAATCCACAATTAAATGCAAAATATGTATAAAATATGTCAGAGAAAAAAAATATGCATTTATACCTAAAATATGCAACAACAAATTGATGAAATTTTCTTGCAAATTCTTTAAATCGGAAAAATATTTGGTGGAAATCATTTTTGGAGTGCTGACCAAAAACATGAATTTGCTTAAAAGTCGCTGCCCTGATAATAAGTAACAAAAAATATGGGGTTTTCTTTATTTCACGGTGTATTTCTATCATTTCTCATTTTACACAAAAAAAATGCCGCTAGCTTGTTTGTACAATTCGTATGCAATCGCATGCTATAAACTAAATCTTGTCAATGGTTATTTTGAACGTGTTGCATTAAACATTTTTTCTTTAAGTTTTTTTTTTTTTTCATCCTCATGATGGTTTTTTAAATAGCTTAAGGTCATTAGTAGCAAAATCCCTCGAACCAGTTTCCAAAGTTGGTTTCTTTTTCAATGTTTTTCACATTTTTTCCCCCCCTTTCTTTCTTTTAGAATTTGTTTTTGTTAAAATTTTTATAGCATGTTAAACATAAACGTAATGACACTTAATGTTAGCGGGAGATTTTCTACACTTTTGTATTCATAAATTTCCTTTTAAACTGTTGCATGATGTAGCAGAAGGTGTTAAACGATTTTGTAATAAACAAAAAGGTTAAAAAGTTAAATGGTATGTTTCCAGGATGATTTGAAGTAAAATGATCAATTTAAAAACCAATAAATACAATAAAATGCTAAACTTTCTCTCAGGGTAAATAAGACTTTTGCAAGGTTTTTTCAAATGCCCTACAACTGATTTTATTTTATATAAAGGAAGAATCGTGTACCAAACATACTAAAAAAATTTCTAAAACTTTGAGATGAATCACGATTATTTTTTTTAACAGAGAATTTTCTCTTAAAAAAGCTGTTGAAAATCAAAAAAAAAAATAATATTTTTTTACAGATTTTAAAATATTTTCACAATTTTTTAATTTAAATAGGTAGATTTTGTATTTTCCATAAATTTTTGTTATGAAAAAGTGTTTAAACTCTGAAATTTTTAAATAAAATAAATTGGTAAAGTTTTTCTATAGAAAAAGTATATAAATTTTGAACTTGGTAATCCCCGTTTTTTTTTTTTGAAAAAATCCCCGTTTTTGAGAGAAAAAAAATGTTTATATGATACAGAAATAAAATCTAAGTTTTATTGCTTTCTAGGCACAGGTATAACTTTTTGGAACGAGTTTCAATGAAATTTTTTGGTTAATCAACTTTTACAAAATTATTAAACAATTTCTTAAATTTAATAAAAAACTTAATATTTTCTAGGAAATTATACTTTAATAAAATTTTTTGACGGAGTGAAGGAAACTTGTAATAAATTAAATTTCCAAATAATTTGTAAGAATTTCCTGAGTGTTAGTTCTCTTATATCAAATTTGCTCTTTTGTCGAGTACATAATATTATATACTTTTCGAAAATTTTAGAAAACAAAGTGCCAAAAATATCCTTGTATCTAACCCCTAAACAATGAATATGGATCCAAAAATAAATTGTGGTTAAATTTTAAGGGCCGATGTTGAGTGTGAACCACACCTAAACCTCAAGTTTTTTTCTGCATTTCATTTGACATTTATCAATTTCAGACTAACTCAATTTGAACCAAGGAAAGATACACAATCGAGCAACGCGTTAAAGTTATTCAGGCGTTTCGTGCACTTCGTTTTTTTTTTTCGTCAGCATAATCGACCAAATGTGTCCAAAATCGGGGGAATTGTGGGCAAATTTCAGCAAACCGGGTCTGTGAAAAAACCTGTGCATGCTCGCCCAGTTCGTTCTGCGGAAAACATTGCTGTTGTTCGCGATAGTGTGTCATGAGGTTGGCCAAGCATTTACCGTGAATGGTGTTCGCTATCGCGAGATGATAACGAACTTATTGTGGTCAGGAATTGAGGATATGACCCTGGACGATATGTGGTTTCAACAGGACGGTGCCACTTGCCACACAGATAACGAAACAATGGCTCTTTTGCGCGACAAATTCAATGGCCGTGTTACTTCTGGACTTCTTTCTTTGGGGTTATTTGAAAGAAAAGATGTACGTCGATAAGCCAGCAACAATTCAAGAGCTAAAGGATAAGATAATTCGGCACATTAACGGCATAGAACCTCAATTATGCCTCAGCGTCACCGAAAATTTGGACCATCGGATGGAGGTGTGCCGCCATTGGCCGATATTTTATTCCATACATAATTGAACCATACCATATTATCATAATAAAAAGAAATGACAATAATTTCCTAAATAATTTGTGTTTTATTCAAAATCAACATCGGCCCTTAAAATTTAACCACCCACGAGTGCAACCTTATATTTGGATTCTCTATTACGCGGTGGGTGGGATTTTTTTTTGTGAGTGCAAAGCTAGAAAATTTCAAAAAATTGTATTGTGACAATGTTAAATTATTATTTGTAGAAACAAATTATAAATAAATTTTAAGCTAAACCGTGTCCTGCTAATATAATTGAAAATTGGAGAGAGAAAAAAATTAAAATACATAAAATACAAATTAAAATACAAAGAATAATTATACATCAAATAAAACATGACTTTGACATTTACAGTCATAATACGAGTATTGTCTTGTTTTCATAAAAACCAAAATGTCTTAAAAAAACAATCATATATTGTTTTCTAAAACTGGACAAATATCAGATGGGTAGAAAATATCTTTCATGTGGCATTAAAACATTTCATCAATTGACCTATTAAGATCCAGTTTATTTTTTTTTTAACTTTAGAAGATTTTTTTTGAGGGTTTTTTTCGAAAATTCCTCATACATGTAATATTATTTAAAATAATCAATTCATTGTCAAAAAGATTCTATATAAAGATCATATTATGATAATTCAGAAATCATAATATAATTATGGGGACCATAATGTAATAACATTTTGAGCATACTATGATGATAAATTCAACATCATTAGAATTATAATATGGTAATTTTTGGATCATAATATAACTGTAGGGTCAGTATTATGGTAAAATTATGGATATTTTATTATCATAATATGATAACCATAATATAGTACGACTATAGTTGGCACAATCATAAACCCAAAATATATGATGCTCTTCGAATATGATTCTCCCAACCATGTTTTTTCTTTGCGTGTGCCTTTCTCACCAAAATAAACAAATATCTTAGTGGGTACAGCTCAAATCAACTTTTGTTTAATTTTACTCTGGAAAATCTATTTTTAGAAAATCTATTTTTAGGCCATCGTTTAGGCACCACCGACAATTTTATTTTCCCAGTGCTTTTTCGACGCTTTTTAAACAGCCGATAATTTTGAATAATGATGTTATCATTACGGGATTGGAAAAACACTTTCTGCCAGGGCTTTCCCGTTTTAATTTTTCTGACTGGGCGATTTTGTAAATATCGATAAATATCGATAAAAGCAAAAGGTTTTTTGAAATCGAGAGTTTCAGAATTGGTATCCATTATCAATTTGATACGGATTACGGTATTACAAAGGTATTAGTTGCCAACCTTAATTTTCAAAGATAACCCGCATTCAAAATCAGGTTTATTCTAGGGCTTTATCAGCAAATTATAAAAATATTTATTTTAAATGGAATCATAAATCAAAAAAAAAGTTTTATAAAAAATGCTTTTATAAAAAATGCTTTTATAAAAAATGGTTTTATAAAAAATTGTTTTATAAAAAATGGTTTGATTCTTCTTACTTGTGCATTGTAGGACAATTAATATTCGTCGAAAGTATCTAAAGTATTATTTTTTTTTTTTTAAATTTACCAAAGTTCAGTTAATGATTGGCATTGGTAAAATACACAAAAAACAAAAAATATTCCCATAATTATAAAGAAATATTTCATTTATTTTGCTATATAACCAATTCAATGATTTCTTGTTACAATTGTTAACAAAGATCGTTAATGAAAAAAAAAAGGTTTTTATGTCTTCACTTTCTTTTTAAAGCACTGGGAATATAAATCATGAACTTGTTACACTACTTTACTTGTAGGCGTTTTGTAATATTAAAAGTTTGCAAAAAGTCCAAATTGCAAAAAAAAAACATAAGAAATATTTAAAGGAATCGCAATAATGGTTGAAGATAAATAAATTCACTTACCAAATGAAAGACTTCTTGTAATAATAAATATATACAAAAATGGCAAAATTGATGAGATTTTATAACCATTTTTGGGTATGGGAACAAAGTCCCTTTATATATGTTGCTTTTTCCGTTGTATTTTTGCAAAAGTGGTAAAAGTTGCTGCTGCTGCTGCTGAATGTTGCCATACGGCAACATAGTAGTGGCAAAACTAATGAGCACCTTAAATGGTTGCTTTGGTTTTGAATCTTGTAATTCAGTCTGAAAAAAAGGAGAAAAAAAAACAAGATAATTGTTATAAAAATTTTAACAAATTCTTAAAATTACTTAAAGAATATAAATTGGAAAGATTTTGTTAAATTAAAGCTAATCAAAAAAAGTTATTTGTCTTTAAAAGAAAATGTGTCAAAATTGTAAAAATTTTAAAGAGACGTGACCAGAATGAATGTAATATAAAGAAAATTTAATAATATAAATATGAAAAATACTTTTAAGTTAGATTTTAAATAAATGCTTCAATTTAAAATTGTTCTTTTTCCTATAAATCCTAAGATATCACACAACTAGAAAACGCTTTACACTCACCAAAAAAGACTGTAATGGCAACTGAAAATTTTGCTGTTAATACGGGAAATTTTGCTAATTTGAGCCCAGCGGTTTTTTTTGCTTATCTTAGCAACACATGTCAGCTGACGTGTAGTACAATGAAATTAGTAGAACCAACTAAATTTTAGTATACTTTTTGTAAAGTGTTATTTAAAATCTGTTTGCTTAAATCAGTACAAATTTTCAAATTTATTTTGTTTTATCGAGCATCAAATTTTTTTTATTTTATTTATTTTTTTCAAAAAAAATATTTTTTACAAAATTAAAAATTTTTAAAACAGAAACAAATTAATCATTTTGTTTTTATTTGGTAATTTCTGTTTTGAAAAATATTTTAGTTATTTTGTTTATACTTTTAAGATCAAATTTTAATTGTTTTTAGGGCTGATTTTTAGAACTAAAAAAACTTGTTAGTGCTATTTTAAGTGGATGTGGTATTTTCAGACATGTGTCGGTATATTTACTTCCGATCCCTTTTTTAACCTATGCAACATTTTGAGGCAATTTCAATTTTTAAAATTAGTAAATTTTAGCAAACCGGTTTTAAAAAAATTTTAAAATGATTTCTGAAATTAGTAACAAAAATTTGTAAATATTCTGTAATTTGTAAAATGTAAATAAAAATCAGTACAAAAATAGTAAAGTAGGATCGAAAACTGTTTACAAATTTTTCTACTAACTTTTTTTTCTGAGTGTACGAGGGTGGATCAATAAGTCCGAGACTTTTTGAACTTCCCTTGTATTTATATGATATGCAACACTGCTCCCATCAAGTACCACCTGTTAATAGACTACTGTCAAATTTTGAGCAAGTTCTGTTATTCACTTTGCGTTTAACAGCAAAATTTTTCGAGGTCCATCAAATAGGCATTTGTTTGATCAATAATTTCATCGTTAAAGCTAAATCTCTTTCCATCGAGCCATTTCATTAGGTTTGGAAATAGGAAATAGTCACTGGGGTCTAAATCCGGAGAATAAGGCGAATGAGGGGAAATTCGTAGTCTACTTCATGGATTGTTGCCATGGAAACTAAGCTGTCGCACGATTCCGTTGGCCGCAAACGCGGCCGCCATCTTGCGGAAAGCTTTCTCATACCCAAGTGATCGTTCAAAATTGAAACCACTGAGCCATGTGAGATGCATATTTCTTCCACAAACTACCGCACATTCAATCTCCGATCGGCCCACACCATATTGTGAATTTTTTGAATTGTTTTGGGTGTAGAGACTTCAAGTGGGCATCCAGAACGTTCGGCATCTTCCGTTCTTGTAAGGCCACAACGAAAGTGAGTGAACCACTTTTTTACCATTAAAATCGATGGTGCAGAGTCCCCATAGTATTTATCAAGCTTTTCCTTGGTTTTTTTTCGCAAAAAATAATGTTTTATAAGCACTCGAAATTCACTTTTCTTCCATTTAAAAAAAAAATACGAGGTTGTATGTTTTGAACAGCTGTTAAACGCAAAGTAAATGACGGGACTAGCTATTAAAAGGTGGTACTTGATAGGAACAGTGTTGCATTTCATATTGTTACGATTTAATAAAAAACACTGTTTGAAATTATTTATAGCTCTATTTATTATATTACAGAAAAACACTTTAATAGCACACTTTATTTACACGGCATAGATAGACTAAACGTTAGCCACACTTTAGTTCTTCACACTCTGCGTTTTACTTATCAACTGAACTGCTGCATCACCGAGTACCAGTATTTATATGAGTAGTCAGGTATTCTAGTTATTTCCAGTTTATTATGACACTATATTTTTCCAGCTGTCAAAATTCGTGTGAAGAAATTTCTAATTGTAGAAATTTCTTGTAACAATATAACTACGGGAGAAGTTCGAAAAGTCACGGACTTGACTTATTGATCTGCCCTCGTATTATGTTTAGTCATATGTATATGTCCAGTCATATTTACGAAACATTTCATAAATATAATAAAATGGTTTATAAATATGATAAAGTGTTGAACGCTTTTTTTTTTTGAATATGATGAAGCTTTTTCTATTAGATTAGGTAAAGCTAAGAAATTTAATTCTGCTCCGTTTCCCTGAAATAGAATATTTAAAATTTCAATTTTAAATATATTATTTAAAAAACTATCTATAAATAAATTATTCTTTACCTTTTTCGAAATTAACATAATTAAACAAAAGAAAACATCCCTGCCTTGTGACCTTTTCTGATTGCCTCGTAATTTACCAAAGTGTACTTAAAATTCCCTACCATAACTATTTAAATAGAAAACGTCTCTTTTAAATACGATATTTTTTAAAGGGAAATTTTCAACATCTTTTTTTCGTTGTTTAAATAAGCCGCTCCTGTTAAAGTGAACCACAAACTTCATAAAAAAACTAAATTAGTTAAAAAAAAAATCATGTTAAACCAAATTGAATTTTTTTTATATGTCTATAAAATTTTTAGTTCTTCTACCCATTTTATTTTACAAGAGCTCGATATACAAATAGTGAACGATGTGCGTGTGAAAACACTTGTTGTTTTAGATCTTTCAACATTGCTTTTGTTTTATAATATACGTCGTCCATTGGACAGTGGATAACAAATTAGACCACCCTAGGAGGTATGTGTGCATTTTTTATGAAAAATTTGTAAAGAAAAAAAGGTTCTTTGTCAGGGTAAATAAAATATCATTATGAATATATTAAATCAAAGATTTTCTTGAAATGAATTCTTAAGAAGTAATAGCAATTAATAATAAAACTGGTTAAATATACTCATAATTTGTTTCCCATAGTGTATAATTGCTTAATGATGAGTTAAAAAAATATGTTGAAAGTTTAAATAGGGTTTAAGTACCCAGCAAAACTTTGGTAATGGGTGCAATATTCTCATGCGTTACCTTGTAATGATAGCTCGTTACCTTTTTTATTATTTGCAAGCATAAAGTAATAAGTTTCTCATTATTGATTATGTAATATATGATTTATAAATGTAAAGTAATAATTTAAATATTTTTGAAAATCTATTTTTAGGTACATTACTTTGTGTTTTTTTGTAAGCAAAAGGGTAATGTATGTTTGTTTTGATAACACTAGCGAAAAAACGAAGCGCAACAATTATTTTTAATAACATTTAAAATATTTGTAATATTTTTTTTAATAAAAATTCCTCTTTTTTAAAAAATCTATTTTTAGACACATTACTTTTTCCATTCTCGTAACCATATAAGAAACGCCTTACATTATCACCTCTAAAGTAATGGGTATTTACATTACTTTGAGGCTCATCGCCTATGAAATTCATCAGTGAAGTAAGGTGTTAAGTAATCCATGAGCCCCTATGGCTACACATTACTTTACACATTATTTGGTAATGTGTGGTTTTGCTGGGTATAGAAAATTTCTCACAATATGAGAATTTTTTAATAAGAAAAAATCTGAGAATATAGTTTTAAAATAAGTTAAAAATTTTTATAAAACTAAAAAAATTTAAAAAAAAATCACCAAAACTAGATAAAAATCGCCAAAATTTAAAAATCGCCAAAAATTTGAAATAATAATGCCATCATTTAAAAAAATAACCGTTAAAACTAAAAAATTGGCAAAAGTAAAAGAAATCGTCAATATTAAGGAAAAAAATCGCCAAAACTAGAAAACAAAAAAAATGGTAAAATTTAAAACAATCACCAAAACTAAAAAAAAATTACCAAATTTAAAAAACGCTAAAATTGTAAGAATCGACATTAAAAAATTGCTAAAACTGAAAAAATATTGACATAAGAAAAAAAATCGACAGAGCTGACAGTTCCCAAGTGAAAATTTAAATATAAATGAACACACATAAACATGTATGAGCATTACCATACATGATGCCATTTTTGATCATATATCTTCGGATCAGAAATTTTAGAGCATTTTAAAATGGGTCGCCAAAATTGAAAAAAAAATTGCTAGAAATTGGGAAAACGCTAGAATTAAAAAATCGTCAAAACCAAAAAGTTGTGCAAACCGTTGTCTATTTTAATTTATCTCATTTAGTTTGCGAGATGTCGTTGATAATGCAAATAAAACTATTTTCTTTTTGCGATACTTAGGGTGAACAAGCTTAATTCAAACTAAACTAATATATTTTTTTAATAAACAAAAATTGGCAACGCAATTTAAAATACATATTTTTTGAACTCAACTATTGGAAAACCTAAACTAAATTTTTTGACAATTTTTGAAAACCGAATTTGTTTTGAAAATTAAAAAGAAATAATTTCCATAATTATTTTGTATCGCAAATTTTTTTATAATTTATTATAATTATTTATTTATTTATAATATATTATAATTTAAAAAAAAAAATTATAATTTATAATATTTTTTTACAATTTATTATAATTATTTATTTATAATTTATTATAATTGGGTTTTCAAAAATTTACAACAAATTTAGATTAGGTTTTCCAATAATTGAGTTCAAAAAATATGTACTCTAAATTGCGTTGCCAACTTTTGTTTATCAAAAATATATTAGTTTAGTTTCAATTAAGCTTGTTCACCCTAAGTATAAATTTGCATCAATTTCTGTGGCAAAAGCGGGAAATTTTTAAAATTCTGGATGATGAACTAATGTAATATTAAAATGGGTTTCCGCACACTTCAGTCTAAATTTTTGAAAGTTAATTTAACTTCAATTTAGCCAGCCTTATTTTCCAATTTTTACTGTTTTCCAATTATGTTGTTTTTATTATCAGGTATTTTTTTAATTCATGACATTTTTTCTAAATTCAGCGATTTTTTTAAGTTTTTGTTCGAATTTCCGAAAGATCGAATCAGATCTGCTTAGATCGAAGTAGATATGATTGAATCTAATAAGATCTGGTGGCAGATCTGGTCATATATGATATGTTATGCCACAGGGCCAGATCTGATCAGACCTAACGCCAGATCTTTTCATAACTAAAAATATCTGGAGAATTTCTTGATATCTAATACCAGAGCCTAACCAATTGAGCTGTTTTAAAAGACACCAAAATAAAAATCATTAAAAAAATAAAAGTATTATTTATTTATTTATTTTATTTATTAATCATAAAATTACAAATTATATGTTAATACCCTAACCGAGCACTAGCAACAAAAGCCTTCGGCTCGTTGTAGCGAAAGCAGAGCAGAGCTTCTGGTGGGAATTTAACCCACGACCCCCGCACTGATAAGCTAGCACGCTACCAACTAGCCTACCGGGGCGCTCAAAATAAAAGTAAAGGTGTCTTTTAATTTCTTATTGAATCTGATTAGATTCTATATGCCCAGAGCAAGTTACATCTGATTATATACGGTGCGCCTTATCTGCCTAGATTTGATCACATCTAATTAATTTGTCTACAATTAGATCTAATGAGTTCTGTTCAGATCTGATCTTTTTACACCGGTACTTTTTTAATATTAGCGACATTTATAATTTTGACGACTTTTTTTAATTTTAACAATTTTGTACAATATTGGTGAATTATCTTTTTCAATTTTTTTTTTTTTGATTGTTTCAATTCTGAAAATTTTTTAAAATTTTTAAGATTTTTTTTTTAATTTAAACCGTTTTTTTAAATGTTTGATTTTAGGAAAATTTAAATTTATTTGCACCTAGAGTTAAGGTACTCCAGATAAGAAAAATTTTGATGCCCACATTGAGAGAGCTGTCACTCATTTAAAATACAATTCGAAATATTGGCTTCAGGAAAAGTCGAAAATTTCTTGAAAATAGTTCGACTATTACTGCAGAGATTAAATTGAGTGATTTATCAAATGTCTAAAATTTAAGAATTAATTGAGCATGAAGGTGCCGGTCATGCAAACCATGAGATGGCTTTTTGAAATACCTTTCATTTGATACACCATTTACGTATAACTGCTAAAGAAATTTAATTTTTTTTTCAAAAAATTTACAAATTCTTTTTGTTTCATCAATGTTTAAAACTCGCCAAAATATTTCACTAAATTTACCTTAAGATATTTATAATTTAAAACAAATTCTTTAAATCGTAACAATTCAATTTTGTGCCACTTTTTTTTTAAGTAGCATGAAATAACATTCTTCTCACAATTTACTGCATAATTTCTTATTTAACATGTAAATTAACCTTTTTTTTTCTCTCGAATTATTTACGGTCATTGGTTTAAATTTTACAGCAACAGCAGAAAAAAAAATATCTTAAGAAAATTATAATTTAAAATCAAAATGAAATAATGTAATTTGCATAGAAAATTAACTGCAAACAACAAAATGTCTATCAAACCATAGATGCCAAAGATGTAGCTAAATCACTTGAGATGATGAAAAACGACTATACAACTTCCTTCTGGACAAGGATGGCATACAAAGTGTCAGACTTGGTGGTAAGATAAAATTTAAGAATAAAAGAAATTTCATGTTTAAAAAAGAATCTTACCTTGTTTCACAAATAATTTTGATGCAAAAGATCAAAAAATGTACGATTGGAACAGGTTGTGGTAAGAGTATTCAAAAAACCGGTTTTCGATTTTAAATACACTAGTTGTTGTACTAAAATCCCTTGAATTAGAACTTAGATTATACACAGAGAAAAAAATCATAGTTAAATCGATTAGGAGAATTTTTAAATTATGTATGAATATTCTTAAAGTAAATATGATAGTAGTTAAAATAAACTTTTTCATACACCAAAAGTTTTGTTTTGGTATGAAATAAAAATCTAAATTTTAGAAAATTTTGAATTTTTGTTTTATACCCATACCTAAACTAAAGTCACTTCAGCTAATTCTATTTTAGACTTGAGAATTTGAATGTTGGCATTAGTGAAAGTCCCTAAAGCCAACAGTATATTAGCCTAACATTTTTAGCTTAGCATACTTCCCCGAAAGTTTTCATTCCATGTAACATACATGCCATGTATGTTTTTTTCACATTTAAAATTAATGTAAAGAAGACCTTTAAATGGGGAAAAATATATATTTTACTCTATGATTATATGATGCCTCAGAACTTCATTCACTTTGATTGCTATTTTAAGTAAATTGTATTTGTGAAAAAAACTAACACACTAATAGAGTTTCTGGAATACAACTTCATGCCATAGATTTCAGAATCTATTCATATAAACTTTATAGGCTTTCAGTTTTTTTTTTTTTTTAATTATGCCAATATATTTATATTGTATAAAGACATTTTAAAATTTTATTCTGTAGTTTGTAGTTTTGTTTATGGCATAGTATTGTAGTTGAGCCTCAAGTTAAATAAAAATTTTGTATTTTTCATAATTTTTTTTCATAAACATAAATAATAATTGGCCTCAAGATGAAATAAGAGACATTTTCATAAAGTTTATATAACTCAAACTCTACTCTTGGGTTGAGGCTGTCTCAACTAGCTTTGGGAAATTGATATAATGTTGGAGCAAGTTATAGTTTGAAGGATATTAAAAAAAATATTTAATTAAAATGTTATAGGAGAACATTTTTTATTTTTTTTTGTATATAAAGACCTTAAACTTTTGTTTAATGATATGATAAATGTTGGTATATTTAATATGACATATGGATGGTTATTACTTTGTAATGATATGTAGTCAAATTATGTAAATTTATAAAGATTTATGTAGGTTATCAAGATGTTAAATTAATTTTACATTTATTAAAAAGATTATTTTTTTAAATTATATTATAAAGAATTAAAATGCTATTTGGTTTTTCAGTGTAAATTTTTTCGGTGTAAAAAAAAAAGATTCGTGACATGTGGCAATGCTACTTCACCATGAATAGACCAACAAACGAACAAAAATTGCAAATCATTGAATTTTATTATCAAAATTCGTACTGTGAGAGAAATGTGTTTAGTAAATTAAGTCCATTTTATGGTCGTCTTAATAGAACCACCGAACAGGCTATTCAAGCTGTTGTGATCAAATTTCGCACCAGTTTTACTTTACAGGACATTAATCTACCAACCCGTATACAAAAAGTGCGTACCGATGAGAATATTGCTGCTGTATCGGCAAGTGTAAGGACCTCGGTACAAGGGCGGATCAATAAGTCCGTGACTATTTGAATGAAACATAGTTTCTACTACTACTATTTTTTAACATAATCTCATTTAAGCTCAATACACTTAGTCCAACGTTTCTCCAATTTTTGTATCCCTTCCAAAAAAAATAGGATTTTTCGAGGTCCATAAAATAGGCATTTGTTTGATCAATAATTCCATCATTGGAGCTAAATCTCTTTCCACCGAGCCAACTCTTTAGGTTTGGAAATAGGAAATAGTCTCTGGGGGCTAAATCCGGTGAATATGGCGGATGAGGTACCAATTAATAGCCCGATTCATGGAAATTTGCCATTGAGACTACACACGTCACACGATTACGTTTATGGTCAATTAAGAGCAAACGCGGCACCCATCTTGCATACAGCTTTCTTAAATCCAACTGATCATTTAAAATCGACCACTCTGCCATATGAAATGCCTAGGGCATCAACTATCTCACGCACTTTTACTCTCCGATCGGCCAACACCATATCGATGGTGCAGAGTCCCTATAGTACTTATTAAGCTTTTCCTTGGTCTGATTGGCATTTTTTTCGCAAAAAATAATGTTTAATGAGCAATTGAAATTAACTTTTTTCCATTTTTAAAAAAATCCACTAGGTTATATGTTTTAAACAGCTGTTTAACGCAAAGTAAATGACATAACTTGCTCAAAATTTGACAGTAGTCTATTAAGAGGTGGTACTTGATGGGAGCAGTGTTGCATTTTATATAACCTACGAGGGAAGTTCGAAAAGTCACGGACTTATTGATCCACCCTCGTATGAAACTATACAAATTACAGCTGCTGCAAGAATTGAAGTCAGGTGACGTATCACAACGTCGTTTGTTTGGTGAATGGGCCACAGGAAAGTTGTATGAAATTTCATTTTGCTATGAAAAATTGTCTTCAGCGACGAAGCTCATTTTTGGCTCAATGGGTACGCCAACAAACATAATTTGGTGTGAAGAGCAGCCAGAGGCAGTTCAATAGCTGCCAGTGAAAGATGCTCTGTTTGGTTAGGATTGTGGGGCGGCGGCATGATTGGACCGTATTTCTTCAAGAACGAATCGCAAGGTACCGTGCGAAGATAACCGAGTTTTTTTTTGCCTAAATGGAAGAATTGGACTTGGTTAGCATGTGGTTCCAACAAGACGGTGTCACATGCCACACGACACGCGGTACCATGAAGTGATTGAGAGGCAAATTTGGTGTGCAATTAATCTCACATTTTGGAGCAGCCCATTGGCCGCCAAGATCATGCGTTTTGACCCCACTAGACTATTTTTTGTAAGGATATGGGTAAAATTTACATGAAATAATGTTAAATGGCAGACATTCAATTATCGCCTCAAATAAATATTTCATTCACTTTTGCAAATTTTCTGTTTTTTTTTTTAATTTTTAAAAACCAAACGGTTAAAAATCACCCTTTATATTGATATGGTATTCTTGTAATTAGCTAAGATATTTCGAGGCACTAAGCACCGCGACGAGTATAGCCGAATCCGACAAAAAGTGGTCACCCAAAAACCTAAGTCTCTAATTTTAGATTCCAACTCATAAAACCTACAAACCTCAGCGTCCAATTATCGCTACTTGTTCCGCTATTACCTGAGAGGTATGTCTTTATGGTAAGGACTATCTAACAATAGGATGTGCAAAATAAATGATCAAAAGCCAACCAGGAAGCCATGGTTCGATGCTTTTAACTCTGTACAACCTAAAAGTTTCATAGTCCTTGCTAAAATTAATGTACGCAACTCAACTGGATTTTCTGAAACTGGCTTTTGGCTTCGTGGCCTTCTGTTGACTTTTGATTTTTTATTCTGCACATCCTATTTTTACATGGTCCTTGGTTAAGGTCCTCAAATCCTCCTTATCAAGGTACAATAGAAGTTTTTCAGAACCTAGAAAATACTGATTCCCTCGATAATCTGATCTTCTGCCTAACATACCCCGTGGGTACTTGGCAGAAAAGGACCTTTCCTTCGAAGCGATTAAAGGAATTTAACCTTCCAGCCTTTGGACTTTCGTACAGAAACCCGAAATATATGTGTGCTGTGGTTTTAAATGTAAATTGCTCCTATGAAAAAATAGGGATAAAAGTTGTTGAGCAGCATCCCTATGCTCCTTAATCTCACATCAGACCAATGGAAGCTTCATTTATAAATTAATTATTTATATTCTTAATTTTATAGAAAACTTTATTATTCATTCAATTATTAAAAGAAAAAAACTCTTGTTATGTGTTCTTCAGTTTCGAAATTGTCATTCACACTAATTGATAACATTAAACTTAAACGTATCGCGTGTAAAGGAGAGTGTTAAAATTTTAAACTCTATAACATTGCACGCTTAAACACTATTTAAGGTATTAAGAGGTTGGTTTAAATCCTACATAAAATCAATTTTAAAGCAATATAAATTAAAATATGTATTCGAAAATGTCATAAAAATTCGATTAATGTCTTTAAACGCCTCTTTTTATAACCTCATCAAATTATTTACGCGATGTATACTTTTATTTTTGGAGCTAACAATTATAAACGGTAAAAATTACTATCATTATGAAAATAATCTTAAACAGCATTAATGGTAACAGTTTAACAACAATTTTCTCTCTTAATCGTTGACTACCAACAAGACAGTCAAGCAGGCAACTGCAAGCAAAAACATGTTTTCCATTATCAATATTTTTTTGTTTTCTCAAACATTTCAACAGGTTTCTATTTTATCGGTTTTATTAGATAAAAAAAATGTTTAGTTTTATTAATTTTCTACAAGCTTAATATTATGTAATTGATATTGACAGACACTTTCCAAACATATAAGAAAAAAATCACAAAAAACCACTCGCATTCTAAGATTTCTATATCTGGCAGTAGCATCCAGATAGAGATGAAGAAAACAACACCCATCGAATTGTAGCCAACACTATTTCCTTGGGGGTATATACTCGTATTAAAGAAAAGTGTATGCCAATAAAGGAAGTAAAAGAAATGTAAAAAAGAAAAGCAGTCAAAAGAATTCTTAAGCATTTCGACATATTGCGCATGCTTACATGCTTGGAAAATTGAGTGGGTTGTCAATTATGTTACTGGTTGATTATTCTTATTTCTGTATATTTAAAAAAACCCAGTAATATTTTTGTAAACGGGTTCGATATATTTTACTATGTTAGCGAATATAAAATTTGACTAAAATTCACTACAGATTGGAAATGAAATTTGACTACTGTTTTGCGATAGGCAATGAAATTTGACATTTAATATACCTACAAGTTGACAACAACAATACAGTTTAAGAATCTATAATTGGGCTTAAAAACATGCTACTACAAGATGTTATATATATTATATTGCGCTGCTAAAATATGTTGTAACAGCAGTTTTGAAGAAGTATTTCCTAAATCACCAAATTTTTTTTTTTTTACAAATTCATTTCCTGGGTTATATCCATCTATCTTTCGTGAAAGAAAGTCATGGAACTTATTATATGAACTTAGTTTTGCTGGTGCTTACAGTTGCAGGCAGTAGTTACTTTAAATAGTCATTATGTGGCAATTGACTTTTAAATGCAAGCACATGCCTTGAATATTTAAGTGGGTTAAATTGCAGTAGAGTTCAGTCCGTCATGTTTGATTCGTATGTAGATGTTATACTACTAACTATTCTTTGCCTGTGCTGAATGAATGACAGATTGTTACAATTGAGTTGTCAGAAGAAGTAGAAGAAGGAAGTCAAAATTTTAATACAATTCTAAACAGTTTTCAAACAAGATTGTTGTTGTTGTTGTTGTTGTTGTTGTGCTTAATTTGAAAACAATTGAATGGGGAATAAATAAATTAATTGAAATTTTAACAAGTGGGACAAAATGAAATTGAATTTTATTAATAAATGTCTTAAAAACTGGCATTGCAATGTAATCTCATCAATATGATTTTAATACATATATTAAATAATGATCATGATACGAGACTCCTTAATCGGCATTATTTTACACTTTCAGATCAACATGGCAAACAACTTTTTGTTCATACAGAATTAATTAAAAGATTTCAATTTATAACCATCAATTTTTATTTTAAACATCTGTGTATTCCAAGCGTAATTTATAAAGTGTTTTTATTTAACATTGCAATTACACTGCATACGATGATCTTGTAATAAGTCTACTTGTATTTAAAGGAAACCCTCTCAACTCATTGAGTTATAAAAATATTTATTAGTAGACGAAAAAAGTTTTTATATAGTCATATATAACTGGATTTAATAATATATGTATATATATACATATATATGTGCACGGCGCATGTTGCGGCGACGGATTTTCGTTTCACAAGTTACTATGAAGACATTTAGGTGCTTTGGGGACTGTCCTTAAACTTTTCGTTATTCTACTGTTTACACTGAAGACATTTTACTGGATACAGCGAATATTATAGGGACTTTTTTGGCAATGAATATATATATATATATATATATATATATATATATATGTATTTCACATACTTTAAAGACATCTGTATATACAGCCAAAAAAGACCCCGTAATATGATCTGTATCCAGTAAAATGTCTTCAATGTAAACAGTAGAATAATGAAAAGTTTGCGGACAGTCCCCAAAGTAACAAAATGTCTTCATAGTAACTTGTGGAACGAAAACCCGTCCCCGCAACATGCACTATGCTAAGACATCTGTATATACAGCCAAAAAAGTCCCTATAATATGCGCTGTATCCAGTAAAATGTCTTTAGTGTATACAGTAGATTCATTAAAAATTTGAGGACGGATATATATATATAGGGTGGTTAAATTTTAAGGGCCGATGTGGATTTTGAATAAAACACAAATTATTTAGGAAATTATTATTTCTTTTTATTATGGTAACCATTATCATATATTATGTATGGAACAAAATATCGGCCAAATGGCCGCCGCGACCTCGGAGGCACACCTCCATCCGATGGTCCGAATTTTCGATGACGCTGAGGCATAATTGAGTTTCTATGCCGTTAATGTGCCCAATTATCTCATCCTTTAGATCTTGAATTGTTGCAGGCTTATCGACGTACACCTTTTCTTTCAAATAACCCCAAAGAAAGAAAGAAGTCCAACGGTGTCAAATCACATGATCTTGGCGGCCAATTGACATCGCCACCACGTGAGATAGCACGGCCATTTGTCGCGCAAAAGAGCCATTGTTTCGTTAGCTGTGTGGCAAGTGGCACCGTCCTGTTGAAACCACATATTGTGCACATCCTTATCTTCCAATTCGGGCCATAAAAAGTTAGTTATCATTTCACGATAGCAAACACCATTCACAGTAACTGCCTGACCGTCCGCCAGCCCATAAACCGCAGTCACTCTTTGTGGATGCATTGGTTTTTCGACAATCACTCTTGGATTATCATTCGCCCAAATGCGGCAATTCTGCTTATTGACGAATCCACTGAGGTGAAAATGTGCCTCATCACTGAAGATGATTTTCTTCGAAAATTGATCATGCACTGTTGCCATTTCTTGCCACCATTCTGACCATTGACGACATTTGGAATGGTCAAGAGGCTTTAGTTCTTGAGTCAATTGCACCTTGTAAGCGAGTAAATGCAAGTCTTTATGCATAATGTTCATCAACGACGAGCGTGAGAGGTGCAATTGTTGGGCACGACGACGAGTTGAGGTGGACAGCTCTTCAGGCACACTATCGCAAACAACAGCAATATTTTCTGCAGTACGAGCTGTACGAGCATGCACATCTCCTATAGACACTGTTTGTTCAAATTTTTCCACAATTTTTCCGATTGTACGCACATTGGGACGATTAAATTGACCGACATAATCACGAAGTCCACGATATGACGTTTCGGTGTGGTTCACATTCATCATCGGCCCTTAAAATTTAACCACCCTTTTTATTTATAATGCTCCCAAAATGCTCGGAGGTTGCTCCGTAGGGTGCTCCGAGGGTGCTCCGTAGGGTGTTTCGTAGGATGCTCTGTAGGGTGCTCCGTGAGGTGCTCCCTGGGGTGCTTCGTGGAATTCTCCTGAATTCGCATTAATTGCAGAAGATCTAACATTTTTCTTTTTGATTCGCAAAATGTTAAATTTCTATTTTTATTAAAAAATTAATTTATTAGGAGTAAATTTAATTTACAATTGCAATTTTTATAAAATCAATGTATTAAATGTAAGTTTATTTCTACATATACATACATATTAAATACATTAATTCATAAACAATCAAAAACAATTTTTATTTAATAATTTTTAGAAATTAAATTATTGGATTTTAATTTAATATTATGTACAAATTCTCTTTTTGGAAGTCAACCTTTTGGGGCGATCGGATGCGATTTCGGAGAGTAAAAGTCAGAAATACATCGACAGCCAAAGAGATAAACTTCGTCCTAGGGCATTAGCTTGAATAGAACAGTTGGGCCTCCACACACCTGCTAGTAATACTACTCATAATTTGAAAATTTTTAATTAATTTTTTGTTTAATTAAATAGCAAAAATTTGTTTGTCATGTTCTCAGTCAAGTGATATGTCACGAATCTATTCATTCCCCACAAATTATGCGTTAAAGGACTCACCATTAAAATTGTTTTTAAAATAAAAACAAAATTTGAAAAAATTTCCTTGTTCGAAAAAAATGATCATGTTTGAAAAAAATTTTTATGTTGGAAAAAATTGTTCATGTTTGAAAAAATGTCTTAGTCTAACGCCTAAATTAACCCAAAACTATTTCCTGGAATTATGTCAAGGTATATTAAATTGTATAAAGTTATATCAAATTATATGTATATATAAAATTTGATGAAATTAGATGAACCCATTCTTTGAATCAAATTATATCATATGAGATTTCACGGAATCACATGACATCAGATTATGTATGCCATTTTTCGGATTAAATAAAATATGATGTAATATAAAATTATATATAAAACTATATATAATTATATATAAAAATATCTAAACTTTTTTCATCGGGTAAGCAAAATACCAACATGAATTTCTTGTTAAAAATACACATTATATGAGTGATTTTTTTTTTTTTTTTGATTTTTTTGTTAATCTACAACTCAAGGTATTAATATGGTTACACCTTTTACATTAAGGATATTTTCAGATAATTGCATAAATTAATTTTTTTTTAGCTTTATAAAATAAAGTTCAAGGTAGGGAATTTAATTAAAATTACAAAAAGAAATAAACTGTTATAATACAATTTTGATGTAATATCAAAGCAAACCGATTTCTGGTTATACAGCATTTTGTAAAATGGTGTCAAGTTCTGTTGTAATTACAAAACAAACACATCAACAAATTGGACAAATATTAAGTTTCTTTTCTTCCATCTCCAGGGTTTAGTTTACGAGAAAAAATTGATTCAAATATTTAAAAAAAAAATCATATAAAATTATATTTTTAGGTCGAAAAATAAATTAATATCAAATAAATTAATATCCGAATACGAGAAAAATTTATTGGAACATTTTTAATAAAAATTTATATAAAATTCCATTTTGGGTCGAAAAATTAATTAATATCAAATAAAGCTCCTTTAGCCCTCCGATTACGAGAAAATTTTAATAAAAATTTATACAAAATTCCATCTTGGGTCGAAAAATTAATTAATATCAAATAAAGCTCCTTTAGCCCTCCGATTACGAGAAAAATTTAATAAAAATTTATACAAAATTCCATTTTGGGTCGAAAAATTAATTAATATCAAATAAAGCTCCTTTAGCCCTCCGATTACGAGAAAAATTTATTGAAACAGTTGTAAAAAAATGTATACAAAATTCCATTTTGGGTCGAAAAATTAATTAATATCAAAAAAAGTTCCTTTGGCCCTCCGATTACGAGAAAAATTTATTGAAACAGTTTAATAAAAATGTATACAAAATTCCATTTTGGGTCGAAAAATTAATTAATATCAAATAAAGTTTTTTTGGCCCTCCGATTACGAGAAAAATTTATTGGAACAGTTTTAATAAAAATGTATACAAAATTCCATTTTGGGTCGAAAAATAAGTTGATATCAAATTAAGCTCCTTTCCGCCCTCCGATTTGAAGAAACATTTATTGGAACATTTTTAATAAAAATTTATATAAAATTCCATTTTGGGTCGAAAAAAAAGTTGATATCAAATTACGCTCCTTTTCGCCCTCCGATTTGGAGAAACATTTATTGAAACATTTTTAATAAAAATTTCAATTTTGGGTTGAAAAAATATATTATATCAACTTAAGCCCCAGAGGTGTAGAACAAATTATCAATTTATTTCATACCAACTTTAGAAGTTTAATAATTTAAACTATTAATTTTTCTATCTATCCCACTGTGCATAGTAAGACTATATAAATATTTTTTAACCTTAATACCCAACTTTTCCCAAGTAAACTTGGTAATTTTCTAACTGAATCAATTATTAATAATTTAACTCCCACACACTTATTCTATCAAACAGAAGAAAATAAAAAATCCCATCCATCATCATGTTGTTTTATTTGCTATATTCAACTGTCAATTTTTGATCTGTAAGCATCATTCCATCACCATACCAAAAAGAAAGAGAAGCACTTCCGTATATCCAGGCATCCATCCATATGAAACACACAAAACATAAACATTATATGGCATCGCAACTGAAAACTTCAATGAACATTGAAGCCAATTTAAAAAGTTTATGCAAATTCCTGCATTTCTTTTAAGCCACAAGTTTTAATATTTTTTTTTTTTTGGTAACCACAAAAAGCAAGTCAAAATGTCAATTATCAGTAAAAAAAAAAGTAACACGAAACAAGAAAAACAAAGAACAAGAATCTCTTCTTGTACCAACTCTTTTTTTTATACAACTGATTCATCTTCTTCTTCTTCGACGGCTCCTGCTATTATATTTTGACCACACTTATCACTAGGACAGACATGGACTTCAACTTTTGGAAAAATACAAAAAAAAAATCTAAAGAAATAACTGATCATGTTACAATTACCATAAACAGAAGGTGATATTGGAGAAGGAGTTACCGCTAACGATAAAATTGAGAAAGCAACACCAACCACACATCGATTTCATACATACAACAACAACAATATACCGCTAACCTAGAGGAGCTCTGTATGCCAAACAAAATATATAAATTTCTGGTTTACTTTGGCATTTGGCAAAGTCAATATTGAAATGGCTCCTTCGTTCGTACCAATATCATGGCAAAGTAAATTATGTAAATTGCCTGAGAAATTCACAGTAGTTGTAACAAACAAGACAATTTGTAAGTTCACAACAAAATGATAAGAATCTAAACAATGTTTAAAGTTTTTTTTTTTTTTTGTTTTTTTTTTTATATTATTTTGGTATAAGATGAAACTTTTTTTTGAAAGAAATTTTATGAAAACAAGAAATAAATAATTGCAAATTTTATGATACAGTTGATGGTGTGATAAATGATTGAAAATTTAATTTGCAAAAAAAATTAACCTAGATTACAAAAAAAAATTAACACTTTCATTATGTAAGAGGTCAATTGAGAAGTGCCCGGCCTGACACATAGATGGCGCTACTAGACTTAAATCGATATGATTTTTAGTTAGCCCTAACAGCTGTAGGATCATTAGTTTGTGAATTATAGCATTTTGAGTGAAGCAACTTTTGTTATTTGAAAAAAAATGGATAAAATGGAATTTCGCGTTTGATAAAATATTGCTTTTTGAAGGGGAAAAATACAGTTGAAGCAAAAACTTGGCTTGATGAGAAGTTTCCGGACACTGCCCCAACCATCAAGGATTAGTATGCTAAGTTTAGACGTGGTGAAATGAGCACCGAAGACGGTGAACGCAGTGGACGCCCAAAAGAGGTTGTTACGGACGAAAACATCAAAAATATCCACAAAATGATTTCGAATGACCGTAAATTGAAATTGAATGAAAAAGGTACTCTAAAGATATCAACTGAACAGGTACATCATATCATTCACGAATATTTGGGCATAAGAAAGCTCTGTGCAAAGTGGGTGCCGCGCGAGCTCACTTTTGACCAAAAACAACGATGAGTTGATGATTCGGTGCAGTGTTTGGAGATGTTCAATTGTAATAAACCCGGCCGTTTTCCGGCCGCATTTGAAGAAAAAGAAAGTGCTGTTTCACCAATACCAGTCACAAGTCAGTGAAAATGATGGCGAAAATCCAAGAATTGGGCTTCGAATTGCTTCCGCATCCACCGTATTCGCCAGGTCTGGCCTCCAGCGACTATTTCTTATTCTCAGATCTCAAAAAAATTCTCGCTGGGACTATTTTGAAGCAAAGGACAAATTGTACTACAAAAATGATATCGAAAAGTTGGAGGGTCGCTATAATCAGTGTATCACCCTGAAGGGAACTATGTTGAATAAAAAAACGAATTTTGCCAAAAAAAAAAAAGTGTTTTACTTTGGTAGGCCGGGAACTTTTCAATTGACCTATTATATAAGAATGTGCTGTAAAAATAAGCATAAAAAATCAATTAATACTCATTCTGTCTATAAGAATGTAAACTGTCCAAAAATCGAGTCTACTTATCAAATGTGTTGTAATTTTTTTAGTATAATTATATTAAATTAAAACAAAATAAAAGTTTTACAAACTGTTATGAAAGTAAATAAAATCAATCATTTTACATTCAATCAATTTTTTTCTATATGAAAGATTCTTTTAAAAGATTTATTTTTAAAAATAAAAATAATTCTTAAATTTTGTCTCTTTAAAAATTAAAAAAATAACGACTTTTCAGTATAAATTAAAAGTTTTAAAAGCATTGGATATATTTAAAAACATTCAAGTCTAAAAGTATGCACTCAAAACATATGAAAAATAAGTATTCAGATGAAAGGGTGGATCGACTTTATGCTTTGAAGAAATTTTAACAACGTGGAATCACTGCAGCTGAGATTACAAAGGGTGTAAACGAAAATATTGATCATAAGATTTCAGTGTGATCAAGACAAAGAATAATAAAAAAAAAACATTTCTGATATGACAAATTAAGAACATTGCCCCAAAGTTTGGGAATTTAGCGAATTTTCGTTTCTTTCGCCTTTAAATTAATTCGGTAACTAACGTATATTTTTAGTTTTCTATGTTTTCAAGTGTATTATTTTTATAAAAATAATTGTTTAAGTGCATATTTCCCACGTTTTAAATGCATATTTTTTTAATGCATTTTAAGTCTCATACATAATTTCGTAATGGCCGTCTTAAATTTTCTTGTTAAAATACCAGAACCCTTTTCGGAATTTGTACCGCTTCCGAAATTATACTTGGCGTAAGGGTTTAATATACTCGGTATTTGCTTAAATTAACTTTTTCGTAAATTTCATTAAAATTGATCTGCATATTAAATGCCCTGTATATAAAATAAGTATCAAAACTCTTCTCGGAATATGGAATACTTGGTATATGGTATCACAAAGTTGGTATTTGCTTTAATGAAATTTTTTCGACTTTTTGCACATTTTGAAAACTTTTTGGTGTTGTAAATCCGAATTCAAAAAAATCGAATCGTCATTTCGAGTTCTGTATTTCTTCAGGAAAGAAAATACATTAAGTATCAATATTGCAAAGGATGACTTTATATTTTTATAATTTATGGATTTGAATTCCAAAGAAAATAACTTTCATTTAAGTACAATCATCTCGGTAAAAATGCAATGGTATTTCCACGGGGTTGATCTCCAAAATCGCAATAAACCATATAGCAATAGAATTTGCTAAAAACAAAAAACTTGGACACCGAAGAACTATGTTTATAGTAGACACTTCAGTAAAACAAAAATAAGTTAAAACTTGCGAATGGATTGATTTATTAGACCAGAAAACCGAATGTTTTTGACATCAAAAATGTTTCGTAAGATCGCTCTAACTGATCTTTTTTTATTTGATGACTTTTAATAAAATTTGTTAGTAAATTAATGAAGTTTTATTCAAAAAGCGAATGATCAATTTGTTTAATTTAACGAAAAAGCTTAATAATTTTTACGAAATCATTGAGTACTTATTTAATGAAAGTTGCAATGGATGAAACTTCATTGATTTAAAATTAAATAATTGATTTAAAATTAAATAATATCGGGCAAAAGAAGTTTTTTTTTTATTTTTTTATAATTTTTAAATTGAACACTCATAACAGTTTTTCGGTAGAATCTACTAGACGTACACTAAAAATATATTTTTCAGTAACTGACTGTAGTTTATGTTAAAAGTAATTACTTTAAATTTATTTTTTTTTTTTTTTGAATCTTGAATATTATATTATTTTCTTAAATTGAGCTTGAGATCTTATTTGTATAAAAATAATAATGATTATTTATTTTGCAAAATTTCGTCTCCATATTGGATGACTTCTTCTTAAAAAAAATTAATGATTAAATAGCTAAATTACAAAGAAATATATTTTTATACTTTTTTATATTTATTTAAATAATAAATTACATATACAGTTTGTTGTTGCAGTTAAGATTTTTCATTTAAAATTATTTGTAAATAAATTGGTTTTATGTTTTTAATAGTCAATTGTCTGATAATTGAAATAAACATAATAAATGAAAATTCGTTTATTTTTACAAACTGTAGTTAATTTTTACGACATTTAAAAAAAAACGATATACCATTTATTTTAGTTAATTTGTTGACAGTTAAAACACTAAATAACGGGAAAATCATTACTTTTAACGGATTTTGCAGTTAATTACTTGACAGTTAAAAGCAATAAATACAAAAAAATATTACGGATAATATAAAATAATTTATTGACTTTTACAAATAAAAAGAAAATTCTTTTAAGCGATATCTAATAATTTTAACTGTTTACATAACTTTCTTCAAGCTTAATGGTTATTACCAGAAGATGTAGCAAATATTAAAAAATAAAAAATATTTAAAAATAAAAAAAATTTTAAGGTCGAAGAATTGTGAAGTTATAAATATCTAAAAATATAATAATTGGAAAAACTAATGTTGTTTCAGTTAATTTTTTCGGTATTATGATATATAAATATGTTTTAATATAAAAAATATAAGCAAAACAATTTTTTTTTCGGCTAAAAAAATTATATTATTATTTTATTATTACACAAACAACTGTGATGTAGTAACTGACAAACTTTTTTGTGTGTATTTTAATGATCACATGTTTTTGTTACTTTTTTTATGTCGTCCTTAAGGGCACTTTGGTTAAAAAAAGAGGTCTTTAACCCAACAAAATAGAATGCAAATTGTTTATTAGGATTATAGGTAATTACAATTGATTCTGTTGATTATTGGCAACCCTATCACAAACAGATGTTTATTATTTCTAACAGTACTTTTGAAACTGTAAACCACATTCCCCCTCGACACAGCTGTTCATTCAAAATGCTCTCTGTTTATGTTGTTATTTGTTGCGTCATTGGGTTTTTGTGCTCTCCTAAATTACAAAATAGAGCCACGCTATTAGAGCTCCACCAAATTAAAAATACCATCAGTAGTTTTGTGTTTGTGAAACCAAACGGTTTAAATTGGAGAAAAAATAAAAAAAAAAAAACAGCTCATATAAATTGAATTATTTGTTGTGAAAGAACAAGAAAAAAAAACAAAAGAAATTACAATAAATTATTACAACAGTTATAAAGAAATTGCAATAAAAACATAAATGAATAAAAAAAGTTTGAAAATAGAGCAAATTAAACATAAAAGAAATATTCATTAAATCAATTCAATTTAACAAAAATTTAGCTTGAGAGCCACTCTTCAACCAAGTGGAAAAAAAAAACTGTATTAAAAAACCCCACGTAATTGCCTCTTGTTTAGAAAAAAAAAGTATATTAAGCAAAAGAATAAAAAATAATAATAATACAGAAATTGTGTGTGAAAATAAAACCAATCGAAACCCTCACCATCCAGCCAACATGGATTCAGTTAGTACTAATTATGAGGAATTACAACATAACGAAATTTCTGCCATACCACAATATGGTTTAAAATTAAAATTCGATCATGTATGGCCAGAGAAACGTAACCAGAATATACGTCCCTCCATTAGGCAATCATTGCCGTTGGTACCATTAGCATGGAGGTGAGTAATGTATGTAGAATAAAAGTAATTTTTGTTTTCGTACAGGGATCCTCAAACCGTTTGAAATGATTCTATTGTTTAGTTATTTTTTAAGCATCATAATTATTAATTATTATTCCATGAAGTTGCTACACAATGGTGTAGCAAAATATTGAAAAATAGTATTTTTATTTAAAAAAAAATAAACTTAAGAGCAATTATATTATTTTCCCTGCTCTACCTTAACTTACAAACACATTATTCATTTGTTAGCTTGTGAAGTTTTTTTTTTACATTTAAAAGAGAAACGCCAATAATTTCTAAGACTTGGCAGCATTTTTATACATTCTTAATTTTATAATTAGCTATATCTATAACTACTTAGCAAGTCTATTTATACTTAAATTTGTATGGAATATTTATATAAAATTCGAAAAAAACAAACCTATTATTGAAGTTAAGAATTGATAAGTGAGGATTTCATATATTGGAAAATTTCATATTCATTTCAAAAATGTGCAATTTTAATTTGACACAAACTGCTTGAAGTTACTTGCAGTGATACCAAAACTTGATGCTTTTGGACTATTTATAATAAAAAATATGCATTTCACCGTTTGTTCCGTGTCGAAATCAGCACTTCTAAACCGCACATAATATCTCTTGCATGTTGAAATCGATACAACATATTCAGCATAAGCTTCGGTGAGCAATCGATGTGCTTCAGCTGCACTTTTTTTTTAAACTAAAGAATTAAAACAAAACTTCCCCCAAATGATGCATTGTTGGCATTCAATTCGACATTTTCGAAGCAAAATAAAAGACTTTGTTGTTTACATTATTTCGTTTAATGATTAAGTGAGAATAAATGGCAGGTGTTTATCCTCCAAAATGCAATACAAGTTATTGAAGATACAAACCATGTGTAAAAGATACGCCATCTTTTGTGAATCCCGCATTTTTAAGTTAAATTAATTAATTAATTTTATGCAAAAATATACAAAAGTAATTCTAAAATAAGGAAAGCTATCGTAAAATAAACAATTTTTCGTTCTTTTGACGAAAGTTTTTTTAAGATTTTTTCCTATATTCGTATTTAGAGGTTTGTTCTACCTCAATTTCAAAATCTAATATGATATTGTCATATTAGATGTTATATTTTGCTTTAAAAAGCTTGACCCTTTTAATTTTTTTCACAATTTGCCTTTAAAATTAAATAAATAACTTTTTAAAGCATTTCTAATAAGAAAATATGTTTAGAATATTTCTATACTGATACATTTTAAAAAGGGCAAAAATGTTTTGCCACCCTGGTTTGGGATAACTTAAATCTTATTGTAGGTCATATTTTAACCACCGATTAAGAACCTCTGTCTGAAAAGCATTTAATAATGCACAATGTACACTCAGAAATGTGTATATTTCAATGGGGGCAAATTGATAACCAAGAATCACGAAAAACGTTAAGTTTTTTTTTTTACCTGAAAACCAGTTTTATTAAAGTTTGCATTTGAAGAATTTGTTATTGAAATATTTTTTCATAAAATAAAAATCCCATGTGTTTTTTTTTTATATGAAAAGCATCAAATTGTAAAATGAAAATTTAAAATTGTCTAAAGTAAAGAGTTCTCTCAGCATTAATTAGATAAAGATTTTTTTTTAAATTTAACATTTTTTCAATTCCCAGCAAAACTTTGGTAATGGGTGTGATATTCTCATGCGTTACATAGTAATGATAGCTCGTTACCTCTTTCATTATTTGCAAGCAGAAAGTAATAAGTAACTCATTATTGATTACGTTATATATGATTTATAAATGTAAAGTAATAATTTAAATATTTTTGAAAATCTATTTTTAGATACATTACTTTGTGTTTTTTTGTAAGCAAACTCTAGCGAAAAACGAAGCGCAACAATTCATTTAAGTTTAAAGCAATCAAATACAATATGCGTCGATAGCTCAATGGGTAGAGTTCTTGGCTGGCAACCAGATTTCCCTGGTTCGATTCCCATCTGGACCACATTATTTTTAATTACAAAAATTTTAAATAAAATATTTGTAATAATTTTATTTAATAAAAATTCCTCTTTTATAAAAATCTATTTTTAGGCACATTACTTTTTCCATTCTCGTAACCATATAAGAAACCCCTTACATTATCACCTCTAAAGTAATGGGTATATACATTACTATATATACATCGCCTGTGAAATTTATCAATGAAGTAAGGTGTAAAGTAATCCATCGGCCCATATGGCTAAACATTACTTTACCCATTATTTGGTAATATGTGATTTTGCTGGGTTTGTTTAACCCTTACAAATATAAGACTTTTTCAAGATCAATCGTTAGACCGAAATCCCTCTTTGTCGAGCCATTTTCTTAGGTTTTAATATCGAAAATAGTCACTGGGAATAAATCTGGAGAATCTGGCAGATAAGGTAGCAATTTGTTGCCCAATTTATGGGCTTCAGCAAAAAGTTCATATTTGTTTATCCACAACATCGAAACAATAACTAAAATGGTAAAAAAAATCTGTTACCGGCATAAGGTCCTATGAAAACTCCTTCCATTATTATAACTTTGTGCAGTTTCTTTTGAAGAAATTTTAAAATATTAAAAAAAAATGAAAAAAGTACCAAATATTAGGACAAGATTTTTTACCCTCTAAACAGTGGAGATGGTTCAAATTTGTTTGGTACAATAAATCTTCATTTCATTATTTCTCCTTTATTTTTTCATTCTGTTAACAAATTATCAACTGGAGTATATTTAAGCAAATTAAGGGCTAACACCTATGTAAAAAAAAAATTAACCAGAAACTTGTTTTAAATTTTTTTATTTATTGAATCGTGTTAACAAATCACTATTTTATTTTTTAATAGATTTTTGTCTTAAATTCCTCTTTGACGTAAAATTTGTTAATTTTTTAACTCTACTGTTTTTGTATTACTTTCTTTCAAATTCTATAGAAAGGTATAAAATATAACGAAAAACAACTTTTAATTAAGTTTGTTCAGTAAGTTCAGTTTTATAGTTAAGGGGATACACCTATGGAAACAGCTGAATAAAATGCTTTTTCTATAGAATTGCATTTTATTCAGCTGTTTCCATAGGTGTATGTATCCCCTTAACTATAAAACTTAACTTACTGAACAAACTTAATTAAAAGTTGTTCTTTCGTTATATTTCATACCTTTCAAAACTTTTACATCATAAACATATTTTTGTTAATATTAGCACTGTTTATGTGGCAAGCTATCAAAGTTGGCTTATGTCATTTTCGTATTTAACATAAGCCAACATTTAGTGTTAACGCTTAACGTTACTTATGTGAAATTTTTATAAGAATGACAGAAGCCAACGTCGATAGCTTCCCTCATAAACACAGCTATTAGTGACCAATTTATTTAACTAAACATCAGTAGATTAGATTTGAATTCGTTTAACTTTTAACCAAAAAAATAAAACCAATTTAGAGATGAAAACTTTTTCGTTTCTTTTTTTTGGTTGCTAAAAGCAAAGTTAAGAAAAAAGAAATTTATAAATAAAATTCAATAAAAACCAGCAACAAATACAACAATATGTTACAGGAAATCCAACCTACCATAATAATAATAAAAACAAAATCTCATAAACTGACTACAAAACCATAAGGAATCCAGTAAACGCACGTAAACAATAATAGAATATTGAAATCAACATACAACAAATACAGACATAAGTTGTGTTGGTATTTGTAGGGAGTGAGTATGTGTGTAGCTAGCGTATATTTGACGCCATGAAAATTTGTTTTTAACCAAATATGTCGTCAGCATGACCATAGTATGATGTGACGGTAAATATATACAATAAATGGCTGTAGCAAACAATGTTGCCAATAAATTTGATTATTTGGAAAAGATTAAAGGATCTTTGATGAAGAACTCTAACTGATAAAAATTTCGGACTGTAGACATATTGAGCATATGCAATGATTTTTTTTATAAGCAGAATATAAATATTATATTATTGACTTTTATTTTAATATAAATAAAATGAAATTCCATTCTATTATATATATTCTATAAAAAATCTGGCCGATTACAATCAATTTACCAACTTAAAAAAATATTCTAAAATTTTTTCGGTTTTAAGTTCTCTTTAAAATAAATGCCAGGGTTACCATATTATAATTTGAAAAAACTTTGATACAACTTTGGTTGCCAATATTTCCACTAAGAAGCGCAAAAAAGTTTTAAATATCCCAGCGTTTTAAATATCCCAGCTTATCTATGCTACCACAAGTTCTCTGCTCTAGATTTTGATGATTAAATTTCTTCATAATATTGTCAACACTGTTGAATATTTTATATACGAAGCTGGGTCAATAAGTCTTTACAAAAACGTAGAAAAACACATTTTTGGGTTAACTCTTTTTTATTTTTGAATATAAGTTTTTTTTTTCGAATTTTACATAAATATTCTATACAAATTTAAGTAGATATAGACTTGCTAAGTAGTTATAGATATAGCTTATTAAAAATTAAGAATTTATAAAAATGCTGCCTAGTCTTAGAAATTATTGGCGTTTCTATTTTAAATGTAAACAAAAATATTTGTCATAAAAATATTTGAAATTTTTGTATTTTTAATTTGTATTCAAACAAATAACAAATGAATTATGTGTTTATAAGTAAAGGTAGAGCAGGGCAAACAATATAATTGCTCTATTTCGCGTTCCCGCGAAGTCCATATCCGAAAACAGCTTTCGTGCAAAAGCGGCCAAAATGTTCAAATTGTATTTGTTTACAAAAAAATAAAGAAAAGTCAGGTACGTAGGGATAGTCGTTATATTTACAAGTAATTATAGATATAGATATAAAATTCGAAAAAAAAAACAAATCTATAGTCCCCTTTTAGCTCATCCAACGATTTTCTAACTTTGATCAGCCCTACGCAAAGTATGATTTTGAAAGGTCCTTAAAATAGGCTTATATTGCAGAGATGACGCCGAGGCATATCTTAAAATTTGGAAATATGTAAAAGTCACTGGGAGCCAAATCTGGAGAATAAGGCACATGCGGCAACAATTCGAACCACAACTCGTGTATTTTTGCCATCGAAGAATGATTTCTTCGCTTAATTGGCCTGAATAATATTCTCCATTTTTTGGTTTTCCCTAAAAAAGAGATCATGACCTTACCAGCACATTTTACTATCTTTGCTTTCGTCGTGGCCGATACATCTGGTAAAATCTATTGCTTTGACTCTTGTTTCATTTCTGGTGTATAATGGTGAATCCATGATTCATCAACAGGCGAAAAAATTCATCAGTATCGCAATGGAAAGGTTCTATACCAGCAACTGAATCAGTCACACGATTGTGTTTATGTTCGATTGTGAGCAAACGCGGCACCCATCTTGCCGATAGCTTTTTTATACCCAATATTTCGTGCAAAATTGAAATCACTGAACCATGTGAAATGCCCGTGGCCTCAACGAGTCCACACACTATAACTCGTGAGTCCTTAAAACTACATAATGGATTTTTTTGATGATTTTCAAAGTAACTGCCTCAACTGAACGTGCTGAACGAAATTCATTATTTGTGGCTAGACGGCCACTTTTAAATTAATTTACCCAATTGTTGATAAACTTAAATACTAGTGCAGATGTGCCATGGACTTTGACTGATCTATCTTTGATTTTTCTAGGTGTTATTGCCTTCCCAGTAGCAGTGTTTACCCTGCGGGAAAAAAGGGGTCAGTTGGGATTTGGAACCTGTTCCGGAATAGGTGAAAACTGAACCGGTTCCGAAAAAACATATTACGGGATAGGTGAAAAGGGTACCGGTTCCTAAAGTGACCGGTTTAAAAGTCACGACTTGTCCTTTTAGACCAGTCCTGTGACATGCCACAGAGGGCAATTGACCCCCTCCTAGGACAAGCCCATGTTAAAGTGATCGGTCCCGTGACCGGTCGCTATCGCAATGAACCGGTCATGTGACGTGTCCTGGGATAGGTTCTTTTACCGCAGGGTAATGACAGCAGGAAATTTATTTTTTTTACATATCGATTGTTAAATAAAAAACTAAATGACGTTTTTTCCTAAAAAAAAATTACCAGTCGTGTTTGAACCTTGATATTTTTCAAAACCCTACTTTGTTTTAAATTCTTTTTACTCCTTATATGATTCCTTAAAGTTTTATTGAATTGCCCTCGTACATTCAACTAAATTTATTTGCGTGTTGTTATGGATTTTATTTAAAAAGAGTCTGAGTTTGATAAGGAATACTTCAATAGGTACTTTGGCACCAAAATCCTATTTAAGTTTTTATACTTTTACTGATGTCAGTTATTTTTTTTTTTGTGCCTTATAACCCCCACAATTCATGTAAAAATAATTTTACATGTTAATAAATTGTAATAGACCATAAAACTTGTAGAATAAAATATGCTAATTTCATTATCTCTAGATTAAAGGGAAATTTTTCAAGTTTGCTGGTTTTCAATATCGATTTTTTTTGAGGGTTTCTTAATGTCGAGTATTGACTGTGGTATGTGGAGTTATTAAAAATACATTAAGGTGTCATTTACCTTTTTCTTGGCTTTTCTATATAACATACATATGTACAGTATGTTACTACATTTGTTTACTGTGTAAAGGATATGTCCTTGTTATATATCCTTTGGCATTTACTATCGTTTTGTGTAAAATCTATTTGTATAAAGCCCTGACCTACCACCACTTTACTTTGTGAGGGCAATAACCAAAATTGAATGAATTTAAAAAGAGAACTTATTTCCTTCATTCTATGTTGCTAGCTTTAGGTAAATATTTAAAAAGGATATTTTTTGCCAATAGTGATGTATCTAAGGCGAATAGATTAGGAAACCGATTCGAATACTATAATTTTAATGATGCTGATGTATAATTACTGTCCATTATTTAACGGGTTAAGGAATCAAAAATCAGAAAGGTGTTCTAATTGAGAGCCTGTCATTATATTAATTACACATTTATAGAATATTAACACCTAACCCAGGATAAAGAGTTAAAAATCAAAACGGTATTCCGATTTCAAACTTATCTCTGTTATAAAAAAATTATGAAATATATTTAGAGAAACATTTCTTTTTATTCTAGCAATATTTTAAACATCTCTATAACATTTTTCATATTTTTTTTTTTTTTATCAAGAAAAAGTTTTTTTCCTTTTATGCCACAACGGAAACATGTTGATGTTGCTTAGAAACATTTATCAGGATTACAGCTCTATTATGTGAAATATGTTTAAAAAAAAAAAAACTTTATCTTCCGCCTTATTCTTGGTAGAAAATTGAATTTTTAATGTAATCAAAACTAATGTTGTAGTTTTAAAATTAAATTGTTAAAATATTTTCATGAAATAAAAAAAATTCATATTTCTTAGTTTGTAAACTATGTTATAATAAGATAGTAATTAATGAATTCTTTTTTTAAGTTAAACAAATTTTTATAATGATAAGGAAATATTTGTTATCATAATTTTAGTAAAAAAAGCATTTGGAGATACCAAAATTTTAACAACCCGTTGAAAAAAGTTGCAATATACATATAATTCCATATTATATATCTTTTCTGATCCGAAAATGGTATACATACATAATCTTATGAGATGGAATCTCATCTGACAAAATTTGATACGAAAAATGGGTTTATATATTTTAATGAAGTTTAATATAATTTGATAAAAAAAATTGTTTTGAAGAACGCATTAATATATTTTTCTACTTTAAAATTAATAAAAATCTATTAAAAAATTTATAAAAAAGAACAACAAAGACAAATATGAAATAAAAATATAATTAATCGTTACTTATAGCTAAATACAGTCAAAGAAAAAAGTCTACATACACCCTACAATTTTGAAGTTTTAGAGAATAAGTAGCGATGATTTAAAAAGATTTTATAGCAATGTTTAAGGCATGTATAGAATAGATTACACTAGGCAACAGCCATTTTGTTATTTGGTTCTAGCATACTTTTTCTCATGGATTTGGACCTACTGAACACGAAAATGAATTTTAAAAATTTTTCTGTCGATTGGTTTGCGAGATACAAATTTTTTAATTTTTTTTTTTAATTTTTGGAGGTACACTTACTATTTTGAGCATATCTTTAGTCTTCTTTGACCTATTTTATCCTACTACTACTCAAATTAAAGACAATTGAGCCGTCTACAACTTATTCTCAGAAAATTTTCAAATCGGGTTAGTAGTTTTGATGTTGGCGGCTTAAAAAGGTTAAAAAACTGCGTTTTTTTAGTAAAAATGTGGCTGAAAAATTCATATAAAAATTCATATAAAATGTAAAACGCGATGTTAACAGCGATGGGTGACTATATTTGGACCCTAATACGTGAGACCGATTGCAGCGAATACAAAAAACAAAGAAGAAGTCAGCAGTTTTTCCACATGGCATAAAATGTACACTTATATCTTTGTTTTTACTCATTTTTTTGTGCGTTGATTTGCTTAATTTAATTAGTTAGTTTAATTTCGTTAGTTTAGCTAATTGTGCGATACATTGAGCATGTAGTGCTGTAAATAAATTAAAAAAAATATACGAAGACTACTTTGTTTATTTTAAATTAAGTTCAAATGTATTTATTCGTTTGCGTTGGGTAGGTAAGCTGTGCAAATAATGAAAATCAAAAAATCGTGAAATAGCGGAATTTCGGTCGTTTACCAAAAAAATAATAAGTCGGCCATTTGTCATCAGATTTTGTTAAGTAAGGGCTTATTTTCTTTGGAAAAGTGTCAGCTATACGTAAAAAAATTAAAATCGCTGTTAACATCGCGTTTTACATTTTATATGAATTTTTATATGAATTTTTCAGCCACATTTTTACTAAAAAAACGCAGTTTTTTAACCTTTTTAAGCCGCCAACATCAAAACTACTAACCCGATTTGAAAATTTTCTGAGAATAAGTTGTAGACGGCTCAATTGTCTTTAATTTGAGTAGTAGTAGGATAAAATAGGTCAAAGAAGACTAAAGATATGCTCAAAATAGTAAGTGTACCTCCAAAAATTAAAAAAAAAAAATTAAAAAATTTGTATCTCGCAAACCAATCGACAGAAAAATTTTTAAAATTCATTTTCGTGTTCAGTAGGTCCAAATCCATGAGAAAAAGTATGCTAGAAACAAATAACAGACAAAAGTTTGTTATTTGTGACCTAGTGTTATTTAAAGAAACAATAGATATGAAAAAAATATAACATAGAAATTATTAGGGAAAAACATAATAATAAGCGGGAAAAAAGTCGACATACAGCGTGGCAACTCCTAACAATAAATAGAAAATTAAAAATAAAGAAAGAGGAATAACCGTTAACTTTGTTAATTTATTAAATTTACAAGCTTTACAATCGTTTACGTTGTCAAAGTAATAACTAAAGAAAATATTATTTAAATCTTTATCCTTGAAAATGGAAAATCGGAAAGAGATTCATATTTCAGTTAGAAATATGGTAGAAAATCTCCGAAAGAAAAATAAATCTTATCGAAAAATTGCTAAGATCGATAAATTAAGTCGTGCTACTGTGCAGACGATCATTAGAAATTGTGATAGTACCAATAGCACCGAAAATAAGCCACGATCTGGTAGACCCAAAAAGCTTTCGAGACGCGATGTTAGTAGTATTATTAAAGTAGTCAACCAAGATCCGAAAATAAGTGTCCCAAAATTGGCGGAACACATCGAAAAATGTTCCAATATAATTGTTACTCCACGAACAATAATAAACGTTTTGCATAAAAATGGTTTTAAAATCAGACTAGGATTTTCCAACAAGATAACGACCCTAAGCATACTGCACACGTAGTTCGAGACTGGTGCTTCTTTACCATGCCCCAAGACAGCTGAATTCACCACCCCAGTCACCAGACTTAAACCCAATAGAGCACATATGGGACGTTTTGGAAAAATTTGTACGAAAACTCGACATTAGTAGCCGTGAAACATTAAAAACGGCCCTTATTTATGCATGGGCCGAAATAACACCCGATATTACATAGAATTTGGTGACATCAAAGCCCCGTCCTCTTCAAGCAGTAACTGATGGCCAAGGTGGGCCGGCCAAATATTAAAAATTAAAATATTTTCTTTTTATTTGCAAAATTTTCTAATAATATTAATTTTTTGTGGCTGTACATATGTACACTTTTTTCTATGAATTTTTCATGTTTTTGTTATTATTGTTTTTACTATAAAAATGAATTACTTTTTTATTTAACAAATAAACTTATTAATTAATAAGCCTTAAATATTTGTATAAACATTTTTTGTTTATTTTCTTCGCAAACTCTGTAAAACCCATAAATCAAAGGGTGTATGTAGACTTTTTTCCTTAACTGTATATAAATATATATAATTATATCAAATTATATATGACTATATATAAATTTTTTCGTTGGAAATACATTAAATTTTTCAACAAAAAAAATTGATTAATATTTTATGGTAAAATTAATGAAAAAATTTTTGCCTTTGTTTTCACAGAAAATCAAAAGAAAGTAATTTAAAACTGCAATATTTTTTACTTCGATTTTAAAACACTTTACTTTTGCAGGTGTTTTTGATTCGATTTAAAATGCTCATTTGTTTTTGTAATAAAGAAAACAAATATTTTTTCTTATCTATTATTGCAATCCTAACGATTTTTACAGAAGAGATAAGAAAACATATGCATTAGAGTGACATTTTTTTTACTGAATTTAAAAGGAACTCGAACGAATTGTTCCGCCAGGTTAAAAATTGGAAAATATGTAAAGCTTTAAGGCCGAGTTTTTAATATGTGTGTTAAGCCTTGTTTATTTAAACCGAGATCGAATTTTGCCAATCATTTCCTTGTTTATTAACATAAATTTGTGCCAAAACAACTTTTTCTCGAATATAATTTTAGTATTTATTAATAAAGATAAATCACATTTCAAAAACAGTATTCTGAAAATAATCTACATCCTAAAAACTGTGCCCAAGCCGTTAAAGTTTCGGAATTTTGTAAGAAAAAATATTTAAATTATTTCTTGTAACACATCGTTTCGAATTAAATTTAGTATGATGCACATGAATTTAAAATTATTTTTGAAATCGTTCAGACAGTTTTTAAGATGTGAAAATTGAACTTAAAATCAAGATATCTCTAAAAATGTTCAAGAAATTTTCTTAGAAAAGATGTTTTACAAGATGCAAGAAATTTTTTTTTTGTTTCAAAATTCCTAAACTTTGACCTCAAAGGTGAATGTCTTAGAGATATCAGATTTAGTTCAAAATTTTGCCTTTACTTAAATTAAGACTAAGTGCTACAATATTCCGCTTGGCTATCACTTTAAAATATAATTATAATTTTTATTGCCACCCTAATATGCATATAATTATCAAGATTAGGTTTAAGATATAGATAAGTCTTAAAGTAAATATTATGTACAGCCGTTGTGTTTTTGCAACACTTACATTTCGTCAAAAAATTTCCAAGGAATCGATCGGGGCTACAAAATAGTTTAAAGACGAATGCTTTGTTAAAATGAGCTAATTTTAGCTTGGTGTTTCGAGATGATGTTTTTCTTTAGACGAACGAATATACAGTAACAAAGTTCATGCAATCATTCGTCTCGCGACGAACGTCTTAAGTAAATACCATGTAGATTCCTTGTTTTTTGGTTAGTGCTTTAAGTTTTTTACCAAGGTTTTCAAAAAACAAAATGTGGCTAGAAAGTGCGGGCAGTGCTTTATGTATAAAGTTTGTCGCTTGTCGTCCTAATTATGTTAAAGTGCTATAGTGAATTTTTTTAAAGATTAATTTCATACAAAAAATGATTGAAAATCAAATATGAAGGTTTAAATTAACATAGTTATTGTATTATAGCGAGCATAGGAAACTAGAACAATTGTTATTGTGATAAGAATGGGCATGTGAAATTCAAATCATTCCCAGTATAGAAAATTATTAACAGACATGGGGTTATATAACCACACATCTAGTAAGGGTAATTAGTTACTTTTCTTTTTAATTTTATGTGAGGATGTCGCCCAAAATAGTGATATATGCTTACACACTGCCATACGAAAAACCCAAAAATATGTGTTTACCAATATTGACAAAAATAATTTTTTTGAGAAACAAAATTATATAAAAAAAAAATTATTATAATTTTTTTTTAATGTGCTCGTCCCGAAAGTCGAACCTGGAACTCCAGATTGCTAGTCAACAGCTCTACTATCTGAGCTATTTCGATATATTACAATTAATAGATAAAAACATACAGCACTTGCTGCACATAAATTTTCAGTCCAAAAATAAAATTTCAAAAAATCTAAAATTTACTTTACATTTCGAATAATAATACAATTAAGTCAGTATTAACAACCATTATGTTTTTCTATAAAATAATTTAAAAAGTAACTCATTATTATATGTTTTAAAGTAATGCATAAAGTAAGTAGGTATCATTACTGGTAGTCCAAAAAATAATGTTACAATATTTTTTCTTTACATTGGGTTTATTTAAATTTACTATAAAATTCAACACTTTTCCACCAAAAAAAAATTTAAAGCCCAGTATTCTGTTCACTACAGTAACAAAAATTCTCCCTATTTATTTAATTTGAAGTCGTAAAGCCTTGTATTCTATTCAAGATAGCCAAACAAGGTTTGAAGCCCTAAAATTGTAACAATATTTTTGAACATTTTAAAATTTTACACTCATTGACTTTCTAATAAAACATAACAAACTTTTTCGCTAAATTTTCAAATGATCTTGTCTATAAAATTGAAGCAAACGAATTTCCTTTGCAATTTCGCAACAAGTCTAGGCAAGTGAAATTTTATTATTTTTAACACATATGTAAAGTTTATCATGACTTTTTGAAATAATTGCAAGCAGAATAATAGGCTTGATAAAAATAACTTTATTTGTTTTATCAAAAATAAGGTAATTGGCCTTATACAACCATTACCTGGTAATATTTGTACAAGTGCAATAATCCAAAAATACTCCTAAATTAAGATAAAAAGAAAACAGTAAATGTGCATACAAAAAATCCACAATGATAAGAACAAATATTTCATATCAAAAAAATTTCTAGACAAAAATTAAAAAAAAACTCTTCTTTATTGGCGCAAATAACATTTCTAAAGTTACAATGAACTCTTTCCTATATTTAGCCATGCTACTGCGACATACTCGAATGTGAAAATATCAAATAAACTAATAGAGGGAAAAAGAACTAAATTTATATTTGGCAAATATGTACAAACACGACAAAAACCTAAAACTCTAAAATTTAAACATGAAAATCTAAAAAATTTCAACATAAAAAAACTTTGTGTTCGTGGACATGGAGTTAAAAAATCTATATTTAGAAAAGAAAATCAAAAATATTTATGTATATTCAACACCAGGGACTAAAATAAAAATGTTGAAGTTTTTCTAGATACAATTTCAAGTAAAAAGACTAAATTCGGGCATGCCATCTAAATTATACACTACATTAAGTATAATTTGGATCAAATTTGGGCAAGCGGTGCTATTTCCTTTTTTATAAACAGGGCGGAAAATATATCAACGATTCCGCCAACTCTTCATCAGAAGGCGGGTAACAACTGTTCCAAGAATAATTATCTCCCACAATTACAGTGTTGCCATATTTAAAGCTCGTTTATCTTTCACCACCTTTCGTCTCTTCTCTATTCCCTCTCAGAAGAAAGTTACACATTATTTAGTAGGAATAATTTCGTGAGTGTGACTTCTCCTTACAAAAAAAAGGTTCATGATGGAAAAATTTCGAAACAGAACACCCAAATCTTTCGGGTTTAACAATACTGAATCCGGGGAGATCAAAATTTCTCCCACTACCTTTATTGCTAAATGTTGGTAATAAAATTTCATTGATTAAAGGTTTTGTAAAGGCAGATATATATAAGAAGCTTTTTTATAAAAAAAATAAATTTTCTTTACAAAAACTGTTTTATCGGGAAAAAGGTCTTGTAGCACCATGGAAAAAAGGGACAAAAAGTAGAAGGAAGTTTTAGAATCACGAATCTAAGATTAAAGTTAATAAATAACAAAAAAAAATGGCGGATTCAAAATGTCGGCCATAAATTTTAAAAAGTTTATATATTAGATCTTAAAGACACATTTGTACATGATTTTGGATCACTTAATACGAATCTGAAAGTAAAAAATTTTAAATACAAAACGGCAGATCCAGTTTTGCGATGAACATTTACAATATTCTCCGCCATATTCAACCTGCCATTTTTTATTTAAAGTTTCTGGCCGCAGATTCATGATCAGTAACCCAAATTTTTTTTTTAAACATGCAGAGAAAAAACATGGTCACTGCTACTATATTGTGCTTGCTGCAATCGTGTATGGTTGTCACAACCAAGTTATTGGTTTTCTAACCATCAACATGGTCGCTACAATCATTATTTAGTAAATATTTTACTATTTCATGATTGGCACCTTTTATTTTATATCATGATTGGCTGTAACCATAGTGTGGTAACAAAAATTCTGACTATGAAAAAAATATGATAATTATGCAACGATAAAATGCTGGCAACAATCAATTATTAATTATACATCATGTAAAACATGACTTTCGACATTTACAGTCATAATATTGTCTTGTTTTCATAAAAAACAAAATTGTATCAGTTCAGTTAGTTTGGTTTTACTACAAAATGTCTTAAAAAACAATCATATATTGTGTACTAAAACTGGACAAATATCAGATGGGTAGAAAATACCTATCACATGTCATTTAAAGATTTCATAAATTGACGCATTAAGATCCAGTTAATGTTGTTTTAGCTTTAGAAGATTTTTTTTAAAGGGGTTTTTCGAAAATTGCTTAAACATATAATATTGTTTACACTAATCAATTTATTGTCAAAAAGATTCGATTGAAAGATTTTATATTATTTAATTCTTTTCAATAAAAACAATTAGAATTTTTTTAAATATGTTTATTAATTCATTTCACAGAATTAAAGTTTTCTTGAAAGAAAAGTTCATAGAATCTATGATTTTTTCCTATACAATTTTGCTTCAAAAAGTCCTTAATATCAATTTTTTTAGAAAAAACATTTCTAAAGGAAATATTCTCAAAGAGCTTTTTCATAGTTTCTAAAAACTTTCCCTTGAAGAAATTTTCTTAGATCCATAGATCATATAATGATAATCCAGAAATCATAATATAGTTATGAGGGACCATAATATGATAACATTTTGAGTATACTATGATTACGTGCGATCATATTATGATAAATTCAATATAACATGTTTGTTTAGGACTTTAATATGGTAATTTTTGAATCATAATATAACTGTAACTATATATAACTGGGACTATATTATGGTAAAAATATGGTTATTTTATTATCATAATATGATAACCACAATGTAGTACGACTATGGTTGGCAAACCATAAACCCAAAAATATATGATGCTCTTCGAATATGATTGCCCGAATCATGTTTTTTCTTTGCGTGAATGCGTCTGTTATATACAAAATATTTTTTTAATCAACGACCGCCATTTGGAATTTTTTAATTATGATTTCAGATTCTTGATTAGTAATCTCTAAATCTTCGAATTATTAGTTCAATTTTTCCATAAGCTAAATTATCTGTGTGTGTCTCGGTGGAAGGCCTCGAAATCCGAATAAAAAATTCATAAATATTCATTCATCGGTTTAATACAAGCTAAAGTCGCTTTCTTATTGATATATTGAACTATCCATGGACTTATATGATTATTTACAAACCCATGTACGATCTTGAATATTTATATATGTTTTGATTTTCACAAGGGTAGAACAAATGATACTCCAGAAGATATAATTGTTGATACCCATATATTGCCTATCCAGAGCTGCCAATAGTAATCAATTTTTTTCGTATGAGAAATCTTCGCTAACCACAGAAACAGATTCATTGTGACAACCGTATTTATTGACAACTGAATAGTTTGATTGCAGCAATCGAATTTCCTGGTTGTAGCAGTCAAATGCGTTCCTGGATAAGTGAAATATAATGTACCAACTGAAATTTTGTTGTAATAACCGATTTTCTATCTGCAAACTATCCAAGCAGTTGGCAAAAAAAATTCGGTTGTGACAAATAATATTTGTTCCCTGTGCATTTAGTTAAGCAAACATATTTTTTTTTTTCAAATGTTAATAAAAAAAATCTATTTTTAAAATTCATAACTTCTACATAACCTTTATAATGAATTTTCATTATCAATTAATAAAACTATAAACTTTATGTTGCTTTAAGCAAACGTGTTATTTTATTAAATTATAAAAAAAAATTTAATAATATGAATCACTTTTATAAAGGTATGAATTAAGGATAATCACTTCATAAAAATAATTTTTATAGCTTGCAAGTCAGACACGAATTTCTTAAGTAAAAAAACTTTAAAACTAATATGAATTCTCATACAAAATTTATCGATTGCAAACGATGGCAGAAGAAAAATATTTTTTATAACTATTTAAAAATTTTACTATACTTCACTGATTACCCGTTATAAAATTGCACGTCATACTTTTAAACAATAGCACAAAAATAGAAACTTTATTTACAATTTATATTTTTTTTACCCTCGCCTCCCTTACACTACATCCTCGAAAAACTTTTTCACATTTACTGGCTTACACCTTTAACACATAATAATTACTTGGAAATGCAAAAAAGCGAACACACCTTAATGGATTTTTTTTTTATGTTGCTACACGAGTTTATACAAAAGTGCTACACTACACTGAGAGAAATATATTCAGGATATAATAAATTTATGCATAAAATTAATGAAGTTGCTTTAAAACTCGTCTATTGAAAAATTTTATCAAATGTATGTAATTTTGTTTTATAAAATTTAATGAAATATTTTATTTTATTTATTTACTTTTTCATACACTTAATGCAAAAGTTTCATTTAAAAACTAATTTAATTAAAATTATAAAAGTTTGAATAATTTTTTAAATATGTTTATTAATTTTTCTCTGTGTATGTACATTATTTTTTCACTCATTGTCAGTCAGCTATTCGTATAGAACAACACCCTTTGGAGCTTTGTTTAAAGGACTTATTTGTTATGATTGTATGGAAAGTGAATATATTCCGACATAAAAATATTTATATGCAAAAAATCAAAGCTCCTTTATTATAAAAAAGCTTATGTCAGAACAAATACACGGAATGTTTTATAACCGCAAACATTACGAGACAACTAATTAATAGTACATATGAACACTATAAATTCATGCAGAAACAATAAGAAATTTTGAACTTCCTATCACTCCTTAGAAGCATTGCTTTGTTTGAGCAATATGAGTATTTGTTAATTGGAAGTGTTGCATGTGTTAAACTCAAAGAAAGGGGAGAGGATGAGGTCTTTTATTTTCCCTTCTTTTCACAAAGTTTTAAACATTTGTTTTATTGTCATTCTGGCCAGATCTCCTTAAGGAAAACTAGAAATTAGGAATTTGAAAACTTTTTTAAAAGCTCAGTTTAGAATATTAACAAATCTATAAAAAGAAAATTTGAATTCCTGAATGTATTTAAAAGACTCATGATGGAGTTGTAAATGTTCTCTTAAAATAACACAAAAAATGTTCGGTCATAATTAACATCTGGAAAAAGTCATAATACCCACAGGGATTACATATCTTTCTGAAACAATCATAGTCCTAACCTTGGATTTTGGGACTATGGCTATGGAAAATATTCTAAATTAATTCCATTTTTGGTTAGGGGAATATTTGTGGAAAACATAGCCGAACTATTCATGGTAGAATACACAAAACTTAGGTCCAAGACTAGTTGGTATTCCATTCATTTAGGAAATTTGTGATCTACATATACTGTGTTTTCCCAAAATATCTTTAGTCTACGCTTGCATTCTTGGTTGACTAAAGAACTGTAGAATCAAATGTCTTAAGAGTAGCCTGACTATCACTTCTGATACTTTTGTTTATTCAAACTTAAAACCAAAACAAACAAACTCAGTTAAAAGCTAAAGTCAAAACTGGGGACAATGATCAAAAATCTGTTAGTTATAAATACCCATTTTCCATCCGAGGACCGCTACATGAAAAACAATTCTTTAGCGAAGACGGCTTCTAATATTTCACAGATGAAAAAATCGAGCAGCCCACAAGTTTGCCAGCCTCGGACATACCACAGAGTAAAAATTTCTTAGCCCGACTGCAGGTCGGTTACTAAAAACAACTTAACTCGAATTGTCCATTTGAAAAACAGTCTTAATGTTTTTGAGTAAAATGCCTATTTTATGTTTGAAACTAGTATAACCAACTCCCCTCATTTGTTTAGGGGTTATGTTCGAAAAATTTTCTCTCATAATCCACAAATGGGAATAGAGGATAATGTCCGTGCAACCCGGTGCAACCTCAAAATACCAATGAAATCCTGGCATAGCTGCTATACTATTCTCCTACCCGCATACTTAAGACATAATAATAATAATGTACGGAGTTCTGAAATACGATATTCTTCAGTCTATTCAGATGAACTTAAAATTCGGGTCCATATTAGAGTCGCCAAGATCAAGTTGGCTAATTAATATACAGAATGATGTCATTGGTGTCGCAGTTCCTCTGATGAAGTTCAATAAAATAGCGAATAGGGTGATGAAGCCTTGGGAACATGTAGGAGATATCGTATTTGATTCCATAGTCATTTTCTAAGCCAAGATGAACAAAAAAGTCGCCTTCTAACTATTTCCTTGGTCAGGAGTGGTATTCCGGTGGGACAATAATCGTGTCGGAGATGGTTTGATGGCTTTACAAGTGGTGATTTTGAGCTCAAAGACAAGGAACGGCCGAGTCAACCCAAAAATTTTGAAGACGAAGAATTGGAATCATTAGGAGTTGTCGGAATCCTTGGCAGTGGATGATTCAACATTCCGCAAACACTTAATAGCTACGGGGTTGATTCCAAAGTAAGGAAACTGGTCTCTCATACGAGTTGAAGCCGCGCGACGTCGGAAGGCGATTTTTCGCTTCGCAGCTTTGGACGCCACAAAAGGAAGTATTTTTTGCATCGCATTGTGACTGGCGTTGAAAAGTAAATCAATTACGACAACCCCAGCGCAAAAAAAGTCACGGTCGAAATACGAAGAAAATCATAACAAACTTATTTTACAGCATGAAAACGCTAGGCCACATGTTGCAAGACGGATCAATACGGCGGTCAATGATTGGATTGCCCCAAAAAACGAGTCGTTCTTCCGAGCTGGTATCTGAAAGATGGGGAAAAGTTGTAGCCAGCGATGGATAATACCTTGAATAATATATTTGTAACCATTTTACACAATAAATCCGTAAATTTAGAAAAAGAACGCTCATTATTAATAAAGGTCTCAAAAATATATTTGGGAAAACTCTTTTTGGTTTTGACAAGGGAACAAATAGTAAGCTTACAAAATTCCTCGCTGAGCACTACGCGGTAGGGATATAACTGCGCACTATGTTTTTCACTGGCGCGCTATAGTGAGTAGGTGGGGGTGGTAATAGTACAGCATTTTTTCTGTCAAGGAGTAAAGAAAAATTCTTTGAGACATCTAAGGAATAGATATTTCAAACTAGGATTCAAATCTTCGCAATGGATTTGATTCTTTAAATAACATAAGATGCTTTCAAAATAGTCTGAGCGATGTCGAGCAGTTGCTTTTATGTTTGAGATGAAACTAAAAGAAAGCAAAACTAGTTTGAAAGTCATAATAATCAACGATCAGGCCACCAGTTTAAGCCGGAAACTTTCTGAGGTAAACCTACTTGGAAAAACAAGAAGATGCTTACTGTGTGGATTATATGAAAAATCACTGATCATTGGAATAATTAATCCAAAAGATTAATCAATCCACTCTAGTAAAAAGTAGTGTAGGAGACTACTTTTTCTTGACAAAAAGGATTAACATAAGAAAACTTTGAAGAATACTGCAAACTTAAATACCACTCAAGATAAGAAATATATTCCAAATGTTGGAAGTTCTACGATAAATGTATTACCAAGGGATCATTGCCAAGTGAGAATTTTGCTTGCGCAATACGTTTTAACATGTGATACAGATAAATTAAGATGTTTCGAAAGATTTTTTAGCCATTAAAAATGAGATTGGAACGAAAACTTCCACTTGCATTTATTTTCATGCTTTCCCTTTCTATTTATATCTAAAATAATCCAATTTAACACTAAGTTGACAAAAGAAACGGGTCTGGTTGTTTTATCTCTCCTGTCACGTAGCCAAATTTTAATTCTAACTCGATTGAGTTTTCTTGTTAATGGTAAATTCAGTTGCTTTGCTAATGAATTCTGTATCGAGCGAGATAATTGTCCATAATATCAAATTAGTTACAGTGCATAGTAAAATTTAATAAAGGTTGATTAAATTTTAAGGGCCGATGTTGAATGTGAACCACACCTAAACGTCAAGTTTTTTTCTGCATTTCATTTGACATTTCTCAATTTCAGACTAATTCAATTTGAACCATGGAAAGTTACACAATCGAGCAACGCGTTAAAGTTTTTCAGGCTTATTATGAAAATGGGGGTTGAAATCAAAATGCATTTTGTGCACTTCGTGATTTTTTTTTGTCAGCATAATCGACCAAATGTTTCCACAATCTGGAGAATTGTGGGCAAATTTCAGCGAACCGGGTGTGTGAAAACACCTGTGCATGCTCGCCCAGTTCGTTCTGCGGAAAACATTGTTGTTGTTCGCGATAGTGTGTCATAAGGTTGGCCAAGCATTTACTGTGAATGGTGTTCGCTATCGCGAGATGATAACGAATTTATTGTGGTCAGGAATTGAGGATATGACCCTGGACGATATGTGGTTTCAACAAGACGGTGCCACTTGCCACACAGTTAACGAAACAATGGCTCTTTTGCGCGACAAAATCAATGGCCGTGTTATCTCACATGGTGGCGATGTCAATTGGCCGCCAAGATCATGTGATTTGACTCCGTTGGACTTCTTTCTTTGGGGTTATTTGATAGAAAAGTTGTACGTAGATAAGCCAGCAACAATTCAAGAGTTAAAGGATGAGATAATTCGGCACATTAACGGCATAGAACCTCAATTATGCCTCAGCGTCATCGAATATTTGGAGCATCGGATGGAGGTGTGCCGCCGAGGTCGCTGCGGCAATTTGGCCGATATTTTGTTCCATACATAATTGAACCATACCATATTATCATAATAAAAATAAATTACAATAATTTCCTAAATAATTTGTGTTTTATTAAAAATCAACATCGGCTCTTAAAATTTAACCACCCTTTATAATCTATAAAATTTGCACAAAAATAATATCCACAATAATATTGATGAATGGTAATTTTTTATTAGGAGTGTCCCAGATTTGACAAGAAAACGAATAGTACGATCTGAGGAGCTTAAACAATGACATAATGGTTTCTATAAAATATTTGTTAAATAGCAGTCATAACAGTTTTTAAAACTGTTCTATCACAGTTTAAAAGAAAAATCTTCGCAATTTATATATTTTGCAGATAAAGATAGAAATTGTAAGAAATTTTAGGCTTTTAAGTATTAAAACACTTTAGCCATTAAAGAAGAAAAAAAGATGGTGCTCAATAATCAATTTTGTAACTATTCTTAAACATAAATATATGAAACATCTCCCCATTTTTAAACATATAACATTCCCTTTCATCTATTAAAATCTTTATAACCACCAGCAAATAATCTTGACTTTGAAGCATTATTGACCTCTAACAGAAGTGCTAGAAAAATCATGATACCCAGCAACTAACTAACTACGAGAACTAACTAGCACATGTGGATGACATAGAAATTAAAAATTGTACTGACAAATAATAAAATTTACACAAACAACATGGTAACACACATAATTTCCTTACAACATTTTTTCACAACAAAACAAAAATATGACATCATCATGGATAGAAATTAGAGAAGAAATTATGTACAACAGAAAATGGAAACTGATAGACAACACACACACACAGACACATTTCTCTACATGTTTGTTTTTGTAACCATTTTTCATTACAATTTTTCTTTCTTTTTTTGTTTTTGCAGATATACTGCCTACTATTGGAAAGTTACACGTGAGGGTAGACGTTGTTATATGGATTATTATTATGCGGAACATGGTAAGCAAATGTATGGTGTACCCTTGGGTGGTATTGGCGGTGGTACCATAGGTCGTGGTTATGCTGGTGAATTTTGTCGTTTTCAAATGCGTCCTGGCATCTATGAATACAATACTGTGCAGGCCAATCAATTTATTGTAACTATCAAAAATCAAAAAGATGAAACTATTTTTCAAAGTTTACTCTCCAAATCAAATACCAGGTAAGTTTTCACTTTAGGCAAAAACAAAATGTATGCTTGCAATGTTTGTTAATTTTGATGTTGTAGCTTTGACACCTGTTGTGTATAAGTGTTTGTTGTGCTGCTGCTAAATATGTTGTTTACTTTGCTTGCTATGGCAGAGATTTTAAGGAATGAATTTCTTTCAAATAATTGTGCTTCAATAAAATCAAATTTATTTTTTTGTGTGTATTTTTATGTATTTCTGGCAGTGTTGTTAAAACTTTTACGGATTCTAGTGAGACACTTTTAGCTAAAACAATTCCAAGCATTTAACATTTATGCTTAATTCCAATTTATAGAAAGCATTTCTTTTCATATTCTCAGCATTTAAAATACAATATAAAGGGTGGTTAAATTTTAAGGGCCGATGTTGATTTTGAATAAAATACAAATTATTTAGGAAATTATTGTAATTTCTTTTTATTATGATAATATGGTATGGTTCAATTATGTATGGAACAAAATATCTGCCGAATTACCGCAGCGACGTCGGCGGCAGACCTTCATCCGATGGTCCAAATTTTCGATGACGCTGAGGCATAATTGAGGTTCTATGCCGTTAATGTGACGAATTATCTCATCCTTTAGCTCTTGCATTGTTGCTGGCTTATCGACGTACACCTTTTTGTTCAAATAAGCCCAAAGAAAGAAGTCTAACGGTGTCAAATCACATGATGATGGCGGCCAATTGACATCGCCACCACGTGAGATAACACGGCCATTGAATTTGTCGCGCAAGAGCCAATGTTTCGTTAGCTGTGTGGCAAGTGGCACCGTCCTGTTGAAATCACATATCGTGCACATCCATATCCTCAATTTCTAGCTTCAAGAATTCCGTTATGATCTCACGATAGCGAACACCGACGGCGAGTCGAGGTTGACAGCTACTCTGCCACACTATCGCGAATAACAGCAGTGTTTTCTCATTTCCTACAGACCCGATTTGCAGAAATATGTGCACAATTATCCCGATTGTGGACACATTTGGTCGATTATACTGACAAAAAATAACAAAGTCCATTTTGATTTGAACGCCCATTTTCATAATAAGCCTGAATAACTTTAACGCTTTGCTCGTTTGAGAATTGAGAAATGTCAAATGAAATGCAAAAAAAACTTGACGTTTAGGTGTGGTTCACATTCAACAACGGCCTTTAAAATTCAACCACCCTTATTAAATTGTATTGGTATCTAGATTATTAGCATTATATAATTAACACTGATAAGTCCGTAAGATAACCAATAAAACAAGATTTTTTTTTGGCAAAATTCGACTTTATTCATCAATATAGTCCTTCAAGAGCGATACAATCACTCCAATGACTTTCTAACATGTTGATACCTTTTTTTTATAGAATTATTTATCTTTGGCTTCAAAAAAGGCCTCTGTTTCGGCAATCACATCTTCATTCGAAACAAATCTCTTTTCAGCGATAATTTTTTTTCGAGGTCTGTAAACAGGTAAAAATCGCTGGGAGCCAAATCTGGCGAATACGGTGGGAGTGCGGAAACAATTGAAAGTGCAATTCGTTCAATTTGGCCATTGTAGCCAACGACCATCCCGATTGCCTCAAAAAGCCCCTAAGTCGGCCGATATCGATATCAGTCAAATCAGCCAGGTCCTCAAAGAAACATGAGCCCAAATGCAGTCCCCTCCTGCGAGCCAGGGCAGGATAAGTGCAGAGAAGGTGCTCCACAGAATCCTCCTCCTCCTCGTCACCACAGCTTCTGCAAAAGTCACTAGCCGCAACCCTCAACCTAACTGCGTGCCTTCCAATCAGACAGTGTCCCGTCATGACGGACACAAGTAGGGATCCAGACGGGGCCACATCTGTCTGGAACGAATAAAACCACGGTCAGAGGCCCACCTATCTCTTGCCAACCCAGAAGCACTCTCCCGCAGCAGAAACTTGCAAGTGGCCAGAGGCATGCCCACAGATTCTATTTCGTGTGGAATGTGTAAGGTAGTCCCCAGTCTTGCAAACTTGTCTGCCTTACAGTTCCCCGGTATGTCCCTGTGGCCCGACACCCAAATAACATATTTAGTAAATTTTTTTTGCTGATTTTAGCAAACAGATTCTAAATTCCACTTTACAAAAAGTTTACTAAAATTTAGTAGCGGCAGCTAATTTTTTCTACAAATTTCATTGTACTACACGTCAGCAGACATGTGTTGCTAAGATTAGCAAAAAATACCGCTGGGCTCAAATTAGCAAAATTTCCCGTAATAACAGCAAAATTTTCAGTTGCCATTACAGCCTTTTTTTGGTGAGTGTGAGATTATGACTAAACCCACAATGATTCTTTAAAAAACGCGTTTTATGCCCATGGGGAATAGTCTACTTTTTAACTGGGAATGATGACCAAAATCATGTTTGTCACAGTCCTCCTCCCTCCCATTTTTGGTTTGGTGGTTATGACCGAAAATTGTAAGCCAAAAATTCGCAAATCAGAAATAGGAATAATGTCAGTGGATCATTAATTAGAATTCAATATTAAACATCGAATTTAGAAAGAAATTCTTTAATATCTCTGCTACGACAATAATGTATGGAAATGCTTTAAAAAAAATTTCACTTTAAAATTATTCAGATTGAGTGCTTTTATATGTCATTTTATGTTTGTTTCAACTGTCATGTATATGTATTTTTAGGTCACAAGTGGTTTTATTGTGGAGTTGAATTATACCATTATAATATATCCTGTATTTTTTTTTTTATTAGGTTTTAATGTACATTTCTTTGTTTTCGTTGATATCCTTTGGGACATTCCAACTTGGTATTACAGACATTTGTTTTATTTTTTCTTTCTTTATTGTAATAATTTTGTTTTTATTTCGTGACTTATATTTGCATGTTAGTATTTCACATGTCAGTAAGTTTTTTTTTATCGCTTTCGTTTTATAATTTATGTTAATTGTAAAGGGTTTTGCGTACTCTATTTTGTCCAAAAAACAAAATATGATGTAATTTTTTTTTTCATTAAATACATTTTTCATTGTATAAAATCAACATCCTTATGGATAAATTAAATATGTTTTCAATATGGGAGAAATTGAGGAATATTTTTTCAGTGGTAATTTCACTAAACAACCTTAAATTTTTTCATAATAATTTTATATAAGATATAAATCATATTAAAGTAAATATACATCTAGTAATAATAAACTGTTTTACATTTAAATTGATATTTCAACATTTTTACATTTTATAGAAATATGTTAATACAGTCAAGAAAAAAAGTCTACATACACCCTTCAATTTTGAAGTTTTAGAGAATTAGTAGCGATAATTTAAAAAGATTATATAGCAATGTTTAATGCATGTATAAAATATATTATTTAAAGAAACAAAAGATATGAAAAAAATATAACATAGAAATTATTAGGGAAAAACATAATAATTAGCGGGAAAAATGTCTACATACAGTGTGGCAACTCCTAACATCAAAGAAAGAAAGAGGAATAACCGTTAACTTTTTTGATTTATTAAATTTACAAGCTTAACAATCGTTTACGTTGACAAAGTGATAACTAAAGAAGATATTATTTATAGTTGTATCCTTTCAGTTAGAAATATGGTAGTAAATCTCCGAAAGAAAAATAAATCTTATGGAGAAATTTGCGAAGATCGTGAAATTAAGTCGTGCTACTGTGCAGACGATCATTAGAAATTATGATAGTACCAATAGTACAGAAAATAAGCCACGATCTGGTAGACCCAAAAAGCTTTCGAGACGCGATGTTGGCAGTATTTTTAAAGTAGTCAACCAGGATCCGAAAATAAGTGTCCCAAAATTGGCGGAACACATCGAAAAATGTTCCAATATAATTTTTACTCCACGAACAATAATAAACGTTTTGCATGACAATGGTTTTAAAATCAGATAAGCACGCAAAAAACCACTAATTTCAGCGTTTAATCGTAAACTTCGCCTTTACTATACCCCAAGACTGTTGAATTCACCACCCCAGTCACCAAACTTAAACCCAATAGAGCACATATGGGACGTTTTGGAAAAATTGGTACGAAAATTCGACATTAGTAGCCTTGAAACATTAAAAACGGCCCTTAGTCGTGCATGGGCCGAAATAACACCCGATATTACAGAGAATTTGATGACATTAAAGCCCCGTCCTCTTCAAGCAGTAATTAATGCCCAAGGTGGGCCAACCAAATATTAAAAGTTAAAATCGTTTCTATTTATTTGCAAAATTTTCTAATAATATTAATTTTTTGTGGCTGTATGTACAGTTTTTTCCTATGAATTTTTCATGTTTTTGATATTATTGTTTTTATTATAAAAATTAATTACTTTTTTATTTTATAAATAAACTTATTTATTAATGCCTTAAATATTTGTAACAGGTCAATTGAAAAGTCCCCGGACTACCATACCAAAACACATTTTTTGGCAAAATTCGTTTTTTTTATTTAACATAGTTCCCTTCAAGGGTGATACCCTGATTATAGCGACCCTCCAACTTTTTGATGCCATTTTTGTAGTACGATTTGTCCTTTGCTTTAAAACAGGCCTCAGTTTCGGCGATCACCTCTTCATTCGACGAAAATTTCTTTCCAGCGAGCATTCTTTTGAGATCTGAAAACAGGAAATAGTCGTTGTGGGCCAAATCTGGAGAATACGGTGGATGCAGAAGCAATTCGAAGCCCAATTCATGGATTTTCGCCTTGGTTTTCACTGACTTGTTTTTGATCAAAAGAGAGCTCGCGGCGCACCCACTTTGCACAGAGCTTTGTCATGCCCAAATATTCGTTAATGATATGATGTACCTGTTCAGTTGATATCTTTAGAGTACCTGCTTTTTAATTCAATTTCAATTTACGGTCATTCGAAATCATTTTGTGGATTTTTTTGATGTTTTCGTCCGTAATAACCTCTTTTGGGCGTCCACTGCGTTCACCGTCTTCGGTGCTCATTTCACCACGTCTAAACTTAGCATACCAATCCTTGATGGTTGATTTTCCTAGGGCAATGTCCGGAAACTCGTCATCAACCCCAAATTTTTGCTTCAACTGTATTCTTTCCCTTCAAAAAAACAATATTTTATCAACAGGCGAAATTCCTTTTTATTCATTTTTTTCACAATAACAAAAGTGGCTTGACTCAAAATGCTATAATTCACAAACTTATGATCCGACAGCTGCCAAATTTATACACGTGTCTTTTGAAGGTTAGGGCTAACTAAAAATCATATCGATTTAAGTCTAGTAGCGCCATCTTTGTGTCGTAAATTTTGTAAAGCTCATAAATCAAAGGGTGCATGTAGACTTTTTTCCTTGACTGTATGTATTATCAATGAAAATTTACTTGTGTATCTTCCAACTGCATTATTGTTAAATAAACAATTGTTAAGCCCTTCAATTGCATGTCAAATAAAATTACCAAAACCGGAAATATCATGTCTAAACTAATAAGCAACCAAAAATACATTCAAAAAAAGTCTATCTGGTAACCAAATGACAGTTGTTTTTGTAGTATTCAATTTACAGAAAACAAACAAAAAAAAATATGCAATAATATGCAAAAAAATGCAGAATGGGCAAAGTATGCATTGAAAATCAATAAATATGCACAGAAATTTAAGGCAGTTGTTTCAAAATTTGTGTATTAAAAATGTGTCAGTTAATTTTAACTATATTCACTGCATTTAAAAATTACCCAATTTTTAGTTAATTTATTTTAACTGATATTTGCAGTAGATTTTGCCGACCAACTTTTTTGAATGTAAATTTATAAATAAAATATCCCCAAAAAAAAATGCACTTCTTCCCGTACTAAAATTTGTCATGCTCATCTTATTAAATGGTTGGTGTATAGAATAAGACCTAAGACGCAAACCATCTTAATTAATTTATTATTTTTTTATTTTCTTTTTTTTTTTTTCTTTTATTGTACCCGCACACATTTGATAAATATGAAAAATACACAAAAATTATATAAAATGAACTATGATTTTTAAAATGGATTATTATTGGAATTTCAAAAAAAAAAAACACTTGGACAATGGCTTTCTTATTAAAAAAAAAATAAATGATTTTGGTTTGTTTAAAAATAAAATACTCTTTATAATTCTTATATATGAATTGCTTAAAAATTCTAAAACAGAATGAATAAGTTTCAGACTAATTTTCAATTGCCCAATTGCAGTAATAATCGTGTCAAACAACCCTTAAATTTCTGGCAATCAAATTTAGATGATGCCAAATGTTCTTACACCGGCTTGTATCCCAGATCTTGGACCGAATATGATCTCTCCGAATATGGTGTACGTTTAGTATGTCGTCAAATTTCTCCAGTTATACCCCATGATTATAAGGAATCATGTTTACCGTGTGCCGTATTTGTATGGTCCGTGGAAAATGTTTGTGAAGAGCAACGTACGGTGTCCATAACTTTTACCTTTAAAAATGGTACAGGTAATAAGAAACAAGATGCTGAGGGTGCAGCTGCGTCTCTGCTCTTCTCTGAGGGTAATGCTAAAGGAGTGTGCATAAATCAACTGATTGCTGAAATGCCTTGTGCCTATAATTTGGCTTGTCGTGTATTGCCGGAAATAAATATAACCCGGTGTACACAATTTGATCCTAGTGGTACTGGAGAACATTTGTGGCAACAATTAAAGGAACAGGGACAACTGAATGAAGACTCAGCAGATGAAAGTTTAAAAAGTAGGTGGCAATATTGTATACTTGTTAAGGCCGCTTTTGAGTATTTTTCCTTTTTTTTTTTTTTTTGTTTTTTAGCCAAAGATTTGGGTGTTGCTATATGTGCACGTGTATCGTTAAAACCTAAATCCAGCCATGATTTGGAATTTGTTTTATGTTGGGATATGCCTATGATCCATTTTCCTAAAAAGCTTAAAGCTTATTCTCGTTATTATACGAAATACTTCAATGCTCTTGGTGATTCGGGACCAAAAATTTGTGAATATGCTTTGAAACATTATGCAAATTGGGAGAAATTAATTGATACTTGGCAGAAACCTATATTAAATGATGAGTAAGCTTTAAAGCTATTCTGTGAAGAATAAACATAATTTTAAGTTTTTTTTTCGTTTTAGAGGATTACCAGACTGGTATAAGTGTGCTATATTCAATCAACTTTATTACATATCGGATGGTGGTTCTTTATGGTTATTTTGTGATTCTTCTTTGGGAAAAGAATTGGATAATAATGATCCAAGGTAAGTTATAAATAGCTCTTGAAATCCAAATTGATTTACCTTAAACCTGACAAATCTACCGAAACCATCAGATCAATTCATGTTTCAACAGTAAGAATATTGAAAACTGGATTTAATTTGAATTACTTTTGAGACAAGTTGAGGTTGATTTAAAATTAAATTTTATTTGCGTTTGGCTTCATATTGTGTTGGGTTTATTTCAGGCTTGGAAAGAGTTCGAAATCAGTTGAATTAAGCTTCGATTTGAGTTTAGTTAAAGAATTAAAAAATATGAGAAGATGTAAAAAGTCTTGAGTCTGTAAAGTTGTCTAAAGATATCGAAGTTTTAAAAACAAAACTTGTCAATGCAAGTTTCTGAGGAAATCCAATTTTAAATTAGGTCTAAGTATATCAAGTTCGATAGCCCCCCGATGAAGCTAAAAATTAGGAGTATGATAGCTGTTAGATTAAAAAAAATGCGAATTAACACTTTAACGGGGATTAACTATTTATTCATGGATCAAAAATATCCTGCGGACTTTTATGAATTGAGAGAACTATGTCGGAAACTTGAATATTTAAGGGATGAAATATGAAAAAGGGTCCGAAAGAGAAGCTGGACATACTGGTCTCCAAAGGTAAGACTTGTGAAGGATCGCTGCATTTTTCAAGAATTTTTGTATGTAATTAATTTAGCCGCACTGGTAACAATAGAAAACGATACGGATCTTAAATTCATTAGTATTTTCTTACACAGTCCTTATGCCTTGTAGACCTATTTGATTTAGGTGTTTGAAAGATTAGATTTTGTCCCTAATGTATGTGAGAGGATTGTATCTGGGTCAGTCAGCGATTCAATACTTGAGTTATTTAATAGGATGGGAAACAAAGGGTGGTTAAATTTTAAGGGCCGATGTTTATTTTGAATAAAACACAAACTATTTACGAAATTATTGTCATTTCTTTTTATTATCATAATATAATATGGTTAAATTATGTATGGAACAAAATATCGGCCAAACGACCGCCGCGACCTCGGCGGCACACCTCAATCCGATGGTCCAAATTATCGATGACGCTGAGGCATAATTGAGGTTATATGCCGTTAATGTGCCGAATTATCTAATCCTTTAGCTCTTGAATTGTTGACGAATCCACTGAAGTGAAAATGTGCCTCATCACTGAAGATGATTTTCTTCGACGACGAGTTGAGGTGGACGGCTCTTCAGCCACACTATCGCGAACAGCAGCAATATTTTCTGCAGTATGAGCAGACCCGATTTGCCCAAATTTTTGCACGAGTTTTCCGATTGTACACATATTTGGACGATTAAATTGACCGAAAAAATCACGAAGTGCACGATATGCATTTTGATTTAAACGCCCATTTTCATAATAAGCCTCAATAACTTTAACGCGTTGCTCGATTGTGTATTGAGTTTGTCTAAAGTTGAGAAATGTCAAATGAAATGCAGAAAAAAACTTGACGTTTAGGTGTGGTTCACATTCAACATCGGCCCTTAAAATTTAACCACCCTTTATAAAGGATAGCAATGTGAGTATAACATCGACATACTTGTCTAATCCGACAATGAAAATTCTTCTTACTTTTGCTAAGGAGACAATCAAGGCTTAAACAGAATTCTTTACATGTGTTATTTACTCAGGATTTAAATTAGAGACTGCGATACTTTAGATTAAAGTGTGTGCAAGGATTATATTGAGACCCTTGGTCAAATCCATGACATAGGTCCCAGGATATATTGGGACTATAAGGAATTAGTTGTCAAATGAGGATTACCGCTGAGCAATTCTTAGTTCCTTTAGTTCAGTTCTTACATAGGTTCGCATATATAATGGATAAGAAGGTGAGGATTGGATCAGCATCCCTGACTAATTTAAGATCAAAAATCTTTTATACAACGTTCATACTGAGCCCAATAAAGGTCCAACTTAACTTAAGCTTTATTTTGTTATAAACCCAAATTTTAGAGATAAAAAATTTTGAATTTAAATCACTCAACCTTATAATGTTTTCTTTTTTTTAAGTTTTGTTTTAAAGTTTGTATGGAATTTGAAAAAAGAAAGGAAATAAATTTGAAAACTACCAGATTTTGGTTCAGTATAAAAGTAGTATTAATGTTATCACGCTGACAAACAGGACGCTTACAGTAATTCTCGCGCACTAGTGCATTCAATCTGGGTTAATTGTAAGATCTACTGTCTTAATTGTTCTCAGAAAATAGTTTTTATCCAAACTCTCGGACTTTTTAAGAATGTTTTATGATTTGGGTTTAAGTCTTAATATGGCGGTAAGAATAAGCTTTAGGGAATCGTAATGGATGGCATGCCTGCCATCCATTGGAGTCCGTTTAATCTGGAATCAAAACTTAGTAATTAACTTTTCAAAAACCAATGCAGTACAACCCAACTTTTAAAACTTTTATCTTAACTTTATTTGTTCAAAATTTTCAGACGTGCTTATGGTCGTTTTGGCTATTTGGAAGGTCATGAATATCGCATGTATAATACCTACGATGTACATTTTTATGCTTCACAAGCCATAGCCCATTTATGGCCCAACTTACAGGTTAATATTTCTAAAACATTCCTATTAAATCCAAACATAATTCAAATTTACAACGTCTTTTCTTAACAGGTTAGCTTACAGTATGATTTCAAAGATGCCATTGCCGCAAAACTAACCGATACCCGTAAAATGTTGTACGACGGCAAAATAATGCCACGTAAAATTAAAAATTGTGTACCCCATGATTTGGGTGATCCTGATGAGGAACCCTTTACCTTAATTAATTGTTACAATATTCATGATGTTAATGATTGGAAAGATTTAAATACGAAATTTGTTCTGCAGGTCTATAGAGATTATTATGTTTTAAATGAATTGGCTCAAGCCCAAGCCGATAATGCAAGTAAATTTAGTTCCATCGAATTTATTGACAAGGACAGTCTGTATGAAATGTATACCCAAGATAATAAAAGAAAGAATTCAGTGGAAGAGAAGAAAGGTAAGGACTACGGCTGTAGTAGAAAGCAATATACGAATAGTTTTAAAATGTTTTTCGTTTAACAGAAAATCGTAAATCCGCTTGTTTGTATATTAATGAAACAAATGGAAAAGTTTATCTAATGGATGCAATGACTTATTTGAAGGCTATGTATCCCTCTTGCAAAGCTATAATGGAAAGAACAATGGAATATGATAAGGATAATGATGGTTTAATTGAAAACACCAAAATGCCCGATCAAACATATGATTCTTGGGTTATGGAAGGACCCAGGTAAGAAAAGGGGTTTTAATCACTTGAAATTCCTCTCACTTTAATGTTTTTTTTTTTTGTTTGCAGTTCTTATTGCGCTGGTCTATGGTTGGCAGCATTGCAGAGTATGTCTGTTATGTCTACCATATTGGATCAACCCAATGATTGTGTACGTTATCAGGATATTTTGGAAAAGGGTAAACGTTCATTGGAAGAGAAATTGTGGAATGGCAGCTATTATCGTTTCGACACCTCTAACGGTCATAAAGATACTATAATGGCTGATCAACTATGTGGTCATTGGTATATGAAAACATGTGGTTTCGATTATGAGGTAATATATGATTTTACATAAATATATTCACACATTATTTAATTTTCTTTGTGTTCAGATCTATCCCAAAGAGAATGTTCGCTCTGCTTTAAAACGCATTTACGATAATAATGTTATGGGTTTTCATAATGGCAACATTGGAGCCGCCAATGGCTTTATAGCCAATAATGATCCCGAAAAACCGGGACATGTCGATAGCAGCAACATACAAGCGGAAGAAGTATGGCCGGGTGTAACTTTTGCTTTGGCCGCCACTATGATACAAGAAGGTATGTTTGAAGAAGGTTTCAAAACAGCAGCTGGTCTCTACGAAACTATATCAAAAAAATGTGGCATGAATTTTGAAACTCCCGAGGCATTTTATGGTGAAAAGCGTTATCGTTCTATCGGCTATATGAGACCCCTAAGTATTTGGTCTATGCAAGTAGCTTGGGAAAGACGTAAAGCTTTAAGAGATTAAATTGAGCGCTAAGGTAGAAAGTAAAGTAAAAAAAGCAAACATTTTTGGAGAGTTAGTTAAGGTGCAGTTAAAAGTACAATTTTTTATTTATATACATACATATGTTCATATGTATTAAAATATATTCAAAACCAAAGATTTTTAGAATTGTAAAGAAATTGTGAACTTAAAGAGCTTGTTTGTTTGAGGCCTCAGCAACAATGGTTTTTAAAAGAAAAACATAAAAGCACAAAATTTAGATTAAGTTTTAGTAAAGAAATTTTTAATGAAAATATTTAAGAAAAATATATTTTTTTCATACAATATTTTTAGATTGAGATGGTGCATAAATTTGTTTTTGATTACATTAGAGTGCTTAGAAATTTTGTGAGTCATTTTATTTTTTTTTTTTAATATTTTTTTAAACTTAAGTTAATTTATAAAAACAAATTGTTTAATGCTACGTTTCCACTAGCGTGTTTTGAGCAAATCATGTTGTTTTGACAAAAAAAAAATTATATGGGAAAGTACAAAACAAGGTTTTGTTTCAAAACACATGCAAAACACGTTCAGTGGAAACGTAGCCTAACACAATAAAACCCAGCATTTTGCCTGTATTTTTCTAGTTTTTAAGAATTTTTTATATAAACAATTTAATTTTTTTTTTTAATTTTAATTTTAACTTGAAAAAAAAACAATTCTGTTAGGAGACTTAATTAAAAAGTTTTTGTAAACATTTTTTTAAGTTAAAATTTTTAGATTCTGAAAATTTTTTTGATATAAATATCTCAGAATTTAATAAATTGTTTGTATCGACAAACACAGAAAATTTAAAATGTTGCGGATATAGTTTTGCCCAGCAAAAACATGGTTTAAAAGTAGTTTAAACCAGCCTGATTACTTGCTTAATTACATTTGTTCGCATTGTCGCAAAAGTAATGAGTATTTATTATTTTCTCACTTACAAAAAAAAAAAAACAAAGTAATGGGTGGTCATTACCCTATCGCTTACAAACATCCAAAAATATAATAAGTACCCATTACTTCTTCGACATCGTGAACAAAAGTAATTAAGCGAGTAAATAGGCTGGTAAGTAGTTGATACCATGTTTAATTATTCCTAAAACACAATTAATAATTAATTCATCCTAATTCCTAATTCAAAGTCAAATTACCAGAATTTCGAAAATTATAAAATTTCGTAACGTAATAGCGCTCAAATCTTGCATATTGTTCGCACTACAGTCTGTTCTATGTACCGAAACAACTTGAAGCCCATTAAATGGTGAACATAGTTTTTCACCTCAGCAGCTATGCTGCCAAAACAATAACGTTACATATTCTTGAGCGGATTATAGGAAAAATGTAAAAAAATCGAAGGTACTTCTAATGGTTCCCTAACGAATCTGAAGTTTGCTTACGTAGAATATTTTTAAATTGTATGTTCTCGAATATTTCTCTAGTTGTTTTTTGATTTTTAAATAACCATCATAATATTTGTTTTGTATTTTTCTATAAAATCAGAAATTACAATTAAAAGCAACAACCAGATCAACCAGATTCTCAGATCTATAGAAATACATATTAAAATTTTAAATGAATTAAAACCTGCATTTGTAATTTAAAAAATTTTTGTTATTGAACACAAATACATATTTATTATTCTTACCTTGTTCCTGTTAGATTAATGTTTATTTTTAAGTTTTTTCACTAAATTTTGTTTTTTGTTGTTTTGTATTGTACGTCCGGGAGTGCACACAAATTGTATGTCTTAAGTATTTGTTAAGAAGAACATTTGTTTAATTATTTATTGTATTACAAATTGGTGTTATATTAAAATAAAAGAAATTATATAAACTATTTAAAAAATATATATAAAAGCAAATATTTAATCACAAAAATTGCGTTTAATTGAAGAAAAAATCACAAAAAACACTCGCAAGAAATTTTTACACAGAACTAAATTGTAATATGTGCTATGCGTAATGTTTTCTAAACTGTATAAAAAACCGTTAGTAATAGTGTTGCCAGATTTTTGTGTTTAGGACTGCTATTGGTAGAGCTGCCAGGTTTAGTGGGTACAAAACCGTCTAAATTGAAAAATCGTCAAAATTTAAAAAAAAATCTATTTTTATTACTAAAACTCTGTTATACAGTTATACTTCACACAAATTTAATATACAAGACCATTATGTTTCTAGTGAAAATGTTGCATTTTGGGTTGATTGTAATTGTATCTTTCTTACGAAATAAAAAAAATTGTTTTTACAATTTGAGGTCGTTAAATTTCCAGTGCAATTTTTCCATGGGAAAATCAATTATTTACTATGCTTTAAAAATTAGTAAGTAATGTAAAAATATTGAAATATTACGTTTAATGGCATCATCAAAGTTCAAAAAATTTAATAGAATCACATCATGTAGATGTCGCTTACGTAGTAAAAAACGTTCTCTTGGTTTTATACAGGCAAATTACAAAGGTTCGGCATCTTTTCAAATTAGTTTTTTTGCGATTCCAATTGATTTTCTTTGCAAATCCAATTAGTTGTGAACATATTTTTCAATTGGATTTGAAAAAAGGTTTGAAAAACAGGGAAATTTTTGCTCAATTTTCCCCTGTTTTCTCTCAGTTTCCGAACCTTTGTATTTTGTATAAAATTTTATTTGGCCGCTGCCGGCATTGCAATCTCTTTACTATTCTTCCTCTATGATAGAATTTTAAAAATTTTCCATATCCTGAAACAAGTTGCTCTGAAGAAAAATTTCATACTTTAGCGCATTTTTTTGCATGGCAAAAAATCTAGAATTTAAAATATTAAATCTAGAAATATTTTAGATACATTCTTTCTTTCGACAAAGTTTTAATAAATTTTCTATTTTACAAGAAAGACAAAATCACAATAAACCCAGAGATTTTAACATGAAAAGCTTTGATATTCTATATAAAGCAAGATAATCAATTTCACATGGAAATTGTATAGAGCTCATTTTTACGCAAATTTAATAAGCAAGACAATTATTTTTCTGGTGATAAGTTACCTATTTTACTTTCAAAGTTAAAATTATGATTCGAGGCTTCTTAATTTGAGTAAAAATTAATAATCAGTATTACATTACCCTTTAAAAACAATTATTAGTTTCTCTTCTAACTCTTCCCTCTGTCATAGCAATATTTTGCTTCAATCTGGTAACTCTTAAGATGTTATTTAATACCATTGTGAATTGTAAAAAGCTGATTATCGCTTTTCTTTCTTTACACGCCAACAAAAACATTTATTAGAAATATTGCAATTTATCAAAACAACACAAAATGTGGCGTAATTTAATAAAATCCTTCGAACGTACTCTAACCATTAGTCCCAAACAATTTAAAACAAATCAAAATATATGGAAAACCGAATTAAAAATTTCAAAACACGGGCAAAGATTATTTGGTAGTGCCACAGGTAGTAATACAGAAACAATACCAGCAGAAGCTTCCACGATAGCGGCAAACGATCTCGAATATATTGTACCTTATAATCAGGAATATGAAAAACCGATTTTTTTAAGGACCTTAAAAGAAATTTTGCGTACTAAATTCGGTTTAAGCGAAGAAGATGCAGAAATAGTAATTTCTAATGAAGTGGTTTTAAAACAATATAAAAAGAAATCTTTGATGGATACTCTGGAAACTTTATGTTTAGAGGACATAAGTAAAAATAATATTGTAGAATATCCTTGGTTGATAACATTGAATAAAAGTAAGTGGATACAGTGATGGTTTAAATTATACAGCTTGTTACTATTTCGATATATTTTCTTTTTATTATGTGTAGAAAAATTACTACAGAAATTAACGCTTTTAAGATCGTTGCATGGTTTCCGTGACATCAATGATTTTGTGCCTCTGTTACGTCTACAATTGTCTCGACTAGACAAATTGGTTGCCTCTTTAAATTGTGAAAGTAATAACATTAGCCATGGCAATAGAGTTTATTATATAGCAGAAAAGTTACAGTTACAACCTTGTATAGTAACAAAGTATTTGGCCAAGCGATTATTTGTTTTGGAAATGCCACTGATAAAGTTAAAGTACAATTTGAAAAATATGATCGACTATAAAGTAGATCCTATAAAAATATTAAGAGATCCCCTGGTTTTTCGTTATGCACCCTGGGCGGTTGAATCAAGATTGAAAAAAATTTTACCCTCTAAGAAGAATAAAATTATGCCTTGGATGATCATATGTACAGAACCAGTATTAGAAAAGTAAGAGTATCAATTGAAAAATAAAATTTCTTTAATCAAAATTTCCATATACTTTCTCTTCCAGATTGTTACAACAATCTTTGGCTGAATTGCAAGTTTTGGGCAAAAAATCTTCGGTAGCCGAATATATTGGAGAGCGTTTAGGTTTTAGCGCTGAGGAGGCCCAAGCCATTATGGATAAACATCCTCAGGTCAATACAGTTAGGGTTACAAAAATCAAAGAAGTTTTGGACTATCTTTTAAATGAAGCCAAATTTACACGCTATGAAATTGCTCAAGTACCTAGAATACTTTGTCATAGTTTGGATACTACAAAACAACGTATAGAGGAACTTAAACAATATGGTTGTAGACCTTCCAGTTTGGTTATAGTATGTCTTAGTAAACGTGAATATGAAAAATTTCTTAATCAGTGGAAGGAGCAATACAATCCCAATAAAAGTTTAAATAAAGCGGTACAAGGAATAGAATAACTTTAAAAAGAATATATTTAATTAATATAATTAAAATCATGTTTTTAAACAGAGTTTAATTGTTGAAATAGAAAGGGTCGTTTTGTTTAATTTTTTTTTTTTTAATCAACTTAATGTACATTTTGTGGAGAAAATTTTGGTTTAATTGTTGATCTGTTATAGTCCAAATCTGTGTTGAATAAAACATCCAAATCAATGCTTAATTGCAGAAATTTTAATATCCCAAATATATTGACATATTTTGGCATGGCAATAATTGACTGACTCAGTCATGCAACCTTTTCTTGTCGAATTGTGGGTTTAATTATAAATTTTGAAATAGGACAAGGAAAAATAATAACTTTTTTAGAATCCAAATCTAGGCCCAGTAATATTTTTTTTACATGGAATTTCCATAAGACATTCGTTGCTTTCTATTGCATGCAGGGACGTAACAGTTTAAAATTTATTCAATATAATTTCTTTTTTGTTTATAGATTTTTACATATTTGTTTAATGTCTGTGTGATTTTTACTAGAACTTAAAAAACTTCAAACAGTTCTTAAATGAAATCATATCCAATAGAATATTGTAATTTGGCAGTTTATGTGATCTGTAAGTATGAAATGGTGCTAAGCAAGTGTTGGACAATAAATGATCACAATAATGTGCACATTAGCCAACGTCTTACAAATAATTCAGTCATATTTGATGATTTTTATTTAAAAACTAAATATAAAAGTTAGTGCTTGATTGTTCCAAAAAGGTAATGAGGCAACTTTTATAAATTGTTTTTAAATAAAAATCAAAAAATAACAGAATTTTAAAAAGTTTAGGTAAAACTCGGAAAAATAAAAATATTTGCATGGTTTTTGGTTGTTTAGTATTGAAAGCACTAGTGCATTAATTAAGTTTAATTTGGGACTTTTTTTATTTTGGGTCTCTGATTGCATGTATTTTAATATTGCATTTTCGTTCGTTTGAAAGATTCTTAATGACACTTTTATCATGGTTCTTTTAAGATTAATGTATTTGGGTGTTGTTCTCGTAAACTTCAGGTAAGCCAAATATAGGATTTATATCTCTATTTTTAATTTGAAAATGGCAAAATTCATTCAAATTCTATAAGCAATATTGAAAATAACTTACTTGATTTTTAATTTATCTTGATCATGAATAAAATTCATTATGGCCGCCTGTAGAAGGGCACTAAACAAGTTAAATAACACACTTTTCACTTTCCAATAACTTTATTAACAATTAGTTCAAATTGTAAACACTTTTTAATTAAATTTCTTTTACACACAATATGTTTTCTTAAAATTTGCATTATTTTATTATGTACAAATCGAGCACTTTTGTGTTGGCTTTAAATATTAGTTTTTTGCAACTGTTTCAACGTTATTTCATTATTTGAATATTCTTCACTATTAAATATCAAAACTTATGTTTTATTTTATAAAGTTATTGCATACTTTTTCTAATAATTACAATTTTAACTGGTTTAAATTCCTTTTTTATTAAAACTGTAACAGAACCACAATTTTTTCCAATTAGAAAAAATGCTAAGCTTGGGTACAACAGCAGTGATGCCAACTGTTGCTAAAAGGACAAAAAATAATGACGGATATATTTGCCGATTTGATGTTACCAGCTTGTCGCTTTTTTGCTAATACAGTTGCAAAATACTTTAACAGAAAATGTATAGCATTTTTAGTCATAATTCGTTAGACTTTAAAATCTTGCGCTTGTAGCACAACAGTTATCTTTTACAGCTGTGTTTATGCGACAAGCTATTTTTGAGGTATATAAAGCTATGCAATGTAGGCAAAGCAGTCTATGATTACCTTTAAAGATCATGTCATCGTTAAATTTGCATAAATATCTTTTAAAATTATTTTTTTTAAGTAAAGAATTTTAGACAAATCTCTAGAAAAGTGTGTATTAAAGAAGACAAAAAAAGAAAAATTCAATGTATTTAAAGCAAAAAATACTTTTAAAAAGAAAAAAACTAGCAGAAAAAATATTTTTTATTAAAAAAAAGCACTTTGAGGCAACAAAATATATGATATAAGCAATTTAAAGTTTAAAAATCTTATGAAAAAGCTGCTTTGAAGCTAAGAACTAGAAAATCAAAAAAACAGAAAAAACTAATATTTGTAAAAAAAAAAGAAAATCTGTCTTCTCTGGTGATTATAATTAAAAAAGAATTATTTACTTTTTAAAAAAATCTAATCGGGAAAAGTGTTAAAAAAGTTTGTATAGATGCAATTTGTACTTCTTCGAGATATTGTTTAAAAGTACTTAATTAAAAAACTTTGTTATTCGAAATATTCAACTTTTAAACTAGAAATCGAAATACGAAATTATGCTGCTTAAAAGTTAATCCTGACCAGTTTTAAAACACAATTCCTTAATTTGATTTTTAAATCTGATTAAATTTCAAAACTCACCAATTGGTTTGTGTTTTTTTATTCCTTTTTGATAGAATCAAACGAAGTGATTCAATTATAACGAATCAATCCAACCAAACATTTTTGTCTTGATTTATAATTTCAAATTACCTCACAAATTATTCAATCTAATCAAAATTTAATTAATATGTTGTATTTCTACTAATGTTCCTTCGTCTGTAGCATAAAGATTTTTTAACTTTTATTCAATACCATATTATTGCTTAAAAATTAATAAAAATTATTCGCTGTTTCATAAAATGAATTAATAATTACTGATTTCAAGTTATTATTTAGAAATAACAGTTAAAGTTCAATGTACATAATATTTCAATTTATGCTTTAGACACATAGACGACAGCAGCTACACGACTACAGCCTGTCAAAAATAAAATACACACGTTAATATGAAAGCGATTATTTTGACACCGAGACAGCTACACGACGACTTTTGCCGCTGTAGTCAACTTTGAATAATTTATATTTTTGTTGGCTACAAAACAAGAAGTGTTGACAATATAACAATACAAATTAGTGCTATAAAATATTTTTTGTTAAACAAAAAAATAAAGAACACACCGGAAAATTAAATGCTATAATTGCATTAATATTCAAGAGGAGTTAGATACATTCATTTATATATTTTTACGTTATTATAATGTATTTTAAATAAGTAATTGTATTTTTGAGTTAAGTTTTTATATGAGTCTCATGCATGTTCTATTTTAATAAAGTAAAAAACAATGTAAGTGGGTGCCACTGAAATAAAAATGCATTTGCATAAGAAAGAGCTGTTCATATTTTACATTTGTTTGGTTTCTTTAGTTGCTGTCGTTTTCAAAAAAATTAATTAGCTGACACAACTACAATTGCAGCCAGCAGCATGTGTAATCGTGTAGCCTCAGTCGTCTATGTGTTTATTGCATTAGTTTTAAGTATTAAAAATCGTTAGACTTAGCGGCAAAACTGAATATCTACTGTTAGTGACAAGACTACCAGATTGTGTTGTTTATCCGAAATGAAAACAATTTTGACAACGCTTTCGGCGGTAAAATATAACAAAGTTTATTTGTGTTTATAAAAATATTAAACTTATATTAAGAATTGGTGGTCAAAAGTGAATGTATATTTTAAACAAAATGTGAAAGTTTTTCATCATGGAATAAAGAAGCTCGGTAATATTTTTAAGAAAAACTACTAAACAATTGGTAAGTAATTTTTGAAACGTTTTATAAAAATGTTGATTAAATTGCTAATTCGGATACAAAACGATTGACATAGAAAAAAATATACAAATAATAATGCCAATAAACTCTCAAGAAATCTATGCTAAAAGCCCCCTTAAGGTAGTGTTTCCAGAACACGTACGAACGAAAATGCTATAACAAAATACATACAATACAAAAACCAAACCTAAACTTGAACGTCGAAAAGTTCTTAATTTGTACTATGTGTTTGAAAATTTATGTTGAACCCCAGGATTCGAATACAAAAGGTCAAATTTGAGACAGATCTGAAAAGTTTGTACTAAAAAATGACAACAATGTATTTGATAATATTTGAGCTACTAAAAGTCCTTCAATTAAGCATTGATTTTGGATTTTTTATTTAACAGTGAAGTATAATAAATCCACGATCTATCCTAAGATTTAAAAAAAAAAAATTTAAATAAAACACCCCTTCTTATTTGAACAATAAAAATTTTATTTTAAAAAATAAGTCTTATATTCCTTCGAAAGTTATTCTGTTCCTTCTACCTCTTTATTTAAACTTTTATTGGGATGGCATTGCTCCTTCCACTGATCAAGAAATTTTTCATATTCACGTTTACTACGACATACAATAACCAAACTGGAAGGTCTACAATCATATTTTTTAAGTTCCTCTATACGTTGTTTTGTAGTATCCAAACTATGACAAAGTATTCTAGGTACTTGAGCAATTTCATAGCGTGTAAATTTGGCTTCATCTAAAAGATAGTCCAAAACTTCTTTGATTTTGGTAACCCTAACGGTATTAACCTGAGGATGTCTATCCATAATGGCTTGGGCCTCCTCAGCGCTAAAACCTAAACGCTCTCCAATATATTCGGCTACCGAAGATTTTTTGCCCAAAACTTGCAATTCATCTAAAGAAAGTTGTAACGATCTGAAACAAAAAGTGGACAAGAATTTTGAGTTAAGAAAATTTTTGTTCCAATTGATATTTTTACTTTTGTAATATTGGTTCTGGACATCTAACCATCCAAGGCATAATTTTATCCTTTTTAGCCTGTGAAGCTCTTTTCAATCTTAATTCCACCGCCCGGGGTGCATAACGAAAACCCCATAGATCTTTTAATAAATTCATAGGTTCCACTTTATAGTCTATCATATTTTTCAAATTGTGTTCAAACATTCCCAATGGCATTTCCAAAACAAATAATCGCTTGGCCAAATATTTTGTTACTATACAAGGTTGTAATTGTAACTTTTCTGCTATATAATAAACTCTATTACCATGGCTAATGTAATTACTTTCACGATTTAAAGAGGCAACCAATTTGTTCAGTCGAGGCAAGTGTAGACGTAACAGAGGCACAAAATCATTGATGTCACGGAAACCTTTCAAAGATCTTATAAGCGATAATTTCTCTAGTAATATTTCTAATAATAAAATTTATTAAAATAATAAAATGTATAGTTTAATCCATCTCTTTATGCACTTACTTTTATCCAATGTTATCAACCAAGGATATTCTATAAAATTTTGTTTTCTTACACCCTCCCTGCATAATGTTTCTAGAGTATTTATTAAACATTTCTTTCTATATTGTTTTAAAACAACTTCATTGGCCATTATAATTTCTTCATCCTCTTCGCTTAAACGAAATCTACTACGCAGAACTTCTATCAAGTTTCTTGAACACTTAATTTTTTCATTTTCCATATCATTAGGTACAATATATTCAGGTTTGGTGTCCGTATTACGTAGTATCGTGGTGCTGCCAAAGAATCTTTGCTCTGGTTTTGAGTTTTTTAATTGTGTTTTCCATATTTTTTGATTCGATTTGAATAGTTTTGGACTTATAATTAGAGTACGTTCAAAAGATTTTATTAAATTACGCCACATTTTGTGTTATTTTAATAAAATTTTTAATAAATGCCCAGTTTAATCTAATGTAGTAAACGCGATAATCAGCTTTTTTAAGAATTCACAATAGTTTCAAAACAACAGCTTTTCGAGTTACCAGATGGAAGTAAAATATTGCTAATAACGGATAAAAATAAAGAAAAAAAAATTGGTTTCGAGGGTAATATTGTGTGTGAAGAAGTGGTACGTAAACAAATCACACGCACAAATCAATCGTGTCAGGCCACCTTTAATGATGCAGAAATATGGGTCACACCACAATCTGAAACATATTAAAAATGGTATTGAAATCTCTTTCTCCCATTGCGTGGTGGCCAAAAGTGTTTTGTACTTTTCGTAATCTGTAAGGCTCAAATTTAAATTCATTTAGTTTAGAATCCCTTTTCTGAGTTAGCCGGCATCTCCCATGTTTGTGAAATTTCTCTACATAAAAATATCATTCACAATAGTAGTAAATAAAAACATAACCTCAAAACAAAAGTAAACAATTAATTTTTGAGTGAACAAATTTTATACATCTTTAATTCGAAATAACAACAAAAATTAGTATTTGATTGCACAAAATGTCCAACGATTTTTGTTCACCTTTGCACTGCAACATTTGTGTATTGTTCCAAGAACGCAGCGAAGACCCGCAATGGCTACACACCTGTACTGGATGCCACCTGGCAATATATTGTACCAGGCTTCATCAAAAAACAGATTGGAATATACATCGTGAATTTTGTGAGGCAATACAGAAAATTAAACAAATTTGCAATATAAAACATCCTTTCCATATATCCGGACAACCACATAATAAGGAGGATATTGAGAAAGCCACCGTGCAACTCAAATTTATGCTAACAAGTGTCTTGCAAAGACCTTTAGAACACCAAGAGGAAGAATTAACCTCATTTCCCGCCCACTGTCCGGTATGCTTTAAATTCAAAAACTTAAAGATTATTTGTCACGGATGTTTAAACCAAGCCTATTGCTCAGAGGAACATAGACAAAATCATAAGGATGAGCATCAAAAAGTTTGTGCTTTACTGCGGTTGTATTATTGTCCTTTTAAAGTATTACCTGTTGAACGTGATCTATGTTATAAATTTTACAGTCGTGTCATTGGTTTGCATAACATGGATTTGGTGAAGGCATTTCAAACAGCATTTAATATAAATTTACCTTTAGACCCTTGCGATAGTGTGGAAGATTATCGACTTTTCTCATTTGCAGCTGATTTCAGTTGTATTATGTCTATATGCTACGGACTTTGTCACACGGATATGAAAAATTTAGAATCATCCAAATTCATCATATTCATTGTAGGAGCTAGTATTGAGCCAGTGCTATGGTTTCGTGATGAACATTGTAAATTCTTTTTTCTACAATATCCACGAATTAGACAACTGGAATTGCATTTTATAGGCCCGGAAGTAGTAGAACCGGACTATTCAATGATAAAATTTAAATTTTTGGTAAGATGTCCTTTCCTGCTAAACTAACGTTTTATAATGAATTGTTTTTTTTTCTTTCTTTCTCAGAATTCGGAACGTACAATAAATTATCACATCTATAAGGGTCTCTTTCAAAATTATTGTAGAAATCATGCTATAAGACCTTCTTTAATAGTGGCCTACAATTGTGGCTTTTCAGAACATCGACCATCCTATAATTCTTATCCCATGGTAACTAACTTAAACAGTTTGGAGTTCTTGGACCCTATTATGACAGCTGAAACATCCACCAAAGATACTTGGTCTTCTGGTCTGGTAGAAATTTTACAAACATTGGAAACACCCATTGTGTTCACCTCATTTACACAACAAGAATCGGAATTTGATTTTGGTGCTTTGCAAAGATGTGCAGCTGAACAGCAGTTAAAGGTTCATATTGATCGCCTGTTCAAAGTTTCAAAAAATCCTTTTCATGATTTACGTCCACTACGACAATGGTATACTAAAGATAAAGAATCAATTTACTATCGTAATGGTTACATACAAGCCATACGTACTAAATTAGAATTTTAAATTGTGTAATATTTATGACTTCTTATACATTTGAAAGTTATAAATTGAATTATAATTATTATATTTTATTTAACGTCTACACGAGACATAAAATCAATGTTGAAACACGAAATATATAGTATATGATAAAATCTTGATTTTAGTTGATTTATTAAACTACATATGTATGTATTTCATGTTTTTTTTTTATTATACCCTCCACCACATATGGTGGAGGGTAACATCTCGAAATATAGGTTTAAGACCCCATAAAGTATATATATATTCGTGATGCTTATGCAATTTTAAGTCGATTAAGCGATGTCCGTCTGTCTGTTGAAATGGCGATCACAACGCGAAGACGCAAGCAGGGGTGCCTATATACCTGGATTGTTGGACATCCTCCCGAGCAGTTTGGTATTGAAAATGAGCAAAATCGGTCCAGCGGTTAATAAGTTATGACTGAAAATGTGAAGATACCTCTAAATTTTCCATACAAATTTTCTCATACTTTTTTGTCAGTCGCTTAGAAATTGATAATATTTTGTATTCACATCAAATATTTTTCACCTCAAAAAATGTTTATCACCGCTAAATTTTTTTTTTTTCACCTCCATAATTTTACTTCTAAAGTTTTTTACATTATTTGTATCAAAAACAGTAGAGAACATTTTTTTATGATATTTGTGGAGGGTATTCAAAGATTCGGTACAGCCGAATTTAAGTCTTTTTTTACTTGTTCTAACTATTAAATTTAGCAAAAAAAAATTAACAAGAGTTAAGAAAAAGTTGAAGGAGTTGGGTTCTAAATCTTATAATTTATATATTTGTGTTAAATTCCTTAATTTTATTTTAACAATTATTCCTTTGTTTTAGAAGCGAGCAGAATAACTTCTGTAACCCCATGTCTTCACATGCAACAAAATGATAGCAAGCAATTGCCAATCTGATTTCATCTTAAGTTAAGACACTTAATTTCAATGTTATTGCCACTAAATGTGCTTTTTAGTTTACATTTTAATTACTTCTAGAATCTAAAACTTTTGTCTTCCCAAATTCAAGAGTGATCTAAAATTTTGTTTATGAATTGATTCGCAGTGGTTATTATATTCACTTGCGATCGAACTTTTACATAAAATTTATTATCGAAGGAAAACCCCAAACTTTAAATGTCAAATATTTGCATCAAAATTTATTTAAAATTTATCACATAATTTTGAAAAACATCAATTCTTGGTTTGAAAAAAAAAAAAACATCGCAAAACTTAAATTTATTCTACAGAAACATCCTTAATAACTTTACGAATCCAGTAGGTGCCACCATCCTTAGCAACCGTACCAACAAATTTGACGGTACCCTTGTAATTAGCAGGGGCAACCCATTGGAATTCAACGCTTGTAATAGGTTTTTTATTCAATTGAACATGAGTTAGAGTATCCTAAAAAAGAAAAAAAGGGAAAAGAATTAAACACCTGAAGTTTTAAGAAATAAAAAGAAAAAACTAATTAAACTTACCCCAGCTCCAGAGCAAGTCAACGTTTGTGATTTATTAGATTCTACAACTTTGAAGGTACCAATTGGTTTCTGGCTAGGATCTTGAGCTTGTAAAGCAAAACCTAAGAAATCACCGCCACCCAAAGTCAAAGTGATTTTATCGCCAGCCTTAACTTTGTTACCACCCGAAAAACTATAGGGCACAGGGGAGGCTTGTGGTTCCACATGATGTTCCGGTGTTAAACCATTTTTGCAAATAGCTTGTGGTGCGCCAGCAGAATTACTAAATACAGGAACAGCCAAACAACAAGCAATTACCAGAAAACGAAACATATTGACTGTAAATATAGAATTGTATAATATTTAATTAAAACCTTGTTAAAATATTCACTATGAAATATATATTTTTTTTATTAATATCGCATGGCATTAATTAAGTAATTGATTTCTTTTGAGTTATTATTTAAAAATTAAGATTTTTTTTTTCATTATTGTTGTTTTAACTTTACTTGCTATTTGCATGTTTAATTTATTTTTTTATTTACCTAAAATGTTAATTAACCTTGGTTTCGAAATATGTTAAATAAATGCACTGTCAGTTTAACATATTGACCAGCAATATGCAGTTTATGCAAACTTGTCAATAAATCAACTATTTATTAGACTTGTTTTTGTAGTGGAAATAAAAACTTGGAAGTTACAAAATGTTAATTTTGAAAATTTAAATATTGTCTTTAAGAAAATAGTTATTTCGTAAATATGTATTTGCTTTTAGTAGAAATCTACTCATTTGACAGATGAGAATTTCGTAATTTTGAAAATTTAAATATTGTCTTTAAGCTATAGTCATTTCGTATTTATTTGCTTAGTGGAAATTGACTCATTTAAAAGATGAGAATTAAGTAAATTAAAGTATGTACGGGTACAATCGTAAATGCAGAAAATTTGTGCATCACTGAAACGTGATCAGCTGTTGCAGATGCTTTTGCTACATTTTCAAATTCTAAACCTAATAACTCCAAGACACAAAAAGTTAATAACTTTCTAAAAACAACCTGGAATTTCCGCTAGAGCAAGTGGTTAGATAAAAAATATACAGGTTGGTTGAAAAGTTCCTGCGCTCACCAAGAGATGCCACTGCTAGCTCCAAACTTTTTTTCTCAAGTTGGAATAACTGTCCTGAGAACACATGCAAAGTTGCAAGTCATTCTGTCAATTCTTTCTTTGTTTACAAGCCATTTGAAGTTGACGTGTCATCGACTCTTTGTTTTGAAGGGTTTAAAAGCAAAGGAAATTTAGGAACAATTGTAAGAAGTGTATAAGGAGTCCTCACCTTCAAAACGCACCGTTGAATTTTGGGCTGGTGAATTTAAACGTGGTCGTACCAGCCTTAAAGAGAATCCACGCGAAGGACGACCAAAAACTGCAACCACAGCAGAAATCATTGATCAGGTACAAATATGGTTAGTGAAGATCCAAGTTTGACTAAGCGTGAAATTGCTAATGCCATAGGCATCTCAGACGAACGAGTACTCGATATTTTACATGAAGAATTACGTATGAAAAAACTGTTTGGAAAGTTAGTGCCGCACACATTAACAATTCAACAAAAACTAGATCGAAAACAAATTTCTCAGCGTAATTTGGAGCGTTTTAAGCCGAATAAAACCGACTTCTTGCATCGTTTTATAACTATGAATGAGACTCGGATCGACCACCATGATCCTAAAGAACGTTTACAGTGGACTGAAGCTGGTTGTTCAGCTCCAAAGCAGGTGAAGTCACAACGAACAGCAAAGAAGGTTATGGCATCAGTTTTTTGGGATGCAAAAGAAATTTTGTTGATTGATTATCTTCAGAAAGGTAAAACAATCAACTCTGAATATTATTGCAGCCTTTTGGATCAGCTGGATGAAAAAATTCGTGAGAAAATACCTGGTTTAAAGAAGAAAAAATCATTTTTCATCAAGACAATGCACCTGCTCACAAAAGTGTTTGACGATGGCTAAATTCAAAGAATTCAAGTACGAATTGCTTTAACATCCACCGTATTCACCAGATTTGGCTCCCAGTGACTATTATCCCTTCAGAAATCTCAAACAATTCCTTCGTGGAAAGCATTTTTCGTCGAATGAAGAGGCCATAGCAGCCGTAGACGGTTATTTTGCAGAGCTTCCGGAAAACCATTATAAGGATGGGATAAAATTATTGGAAGATCATTGGAACAAGTGCATTGAGCTTCTAGGAGATTATATTGAATAAAAAAATATATTTCGTAACAAAAACATTATTCTTTCATTTCGAGTGCAGGAACTTTTCAATCAACCTGTATATATTTTTTTTTTTTTTAAAAATTTACTCGATTTCTTAATTCCTACAAAACTAAGAAAATAGTTTTTCCCTTACCCAGTATATGCATATAAAATAAAAGCCATTATCCAAATGCTAATTACTCAATCGTAACATATTGAAATCTAATTTTTTTTATTTCCTTCCATAATGTTGGTTTTGTTGCAAATCTATGTAGGTTTGGCTAAACATCAGCAAATGCTGAATTTGTTCAACCACATACATACATGTCTGTCATTTTTCAATGAACCCAACTAAAGTAATCAAGGTTAAATTGCTTAATAGGAAAACAAGATTTTGGGTACAAATACTACAAAATCTACTTGAATTTTACAAAAGTGTTATTCTCTTCTATTCCTAATTGATTCTATAGAAGAGGTCTATATATTAAGGCAAGCAAAACCATTAAGTAATTTATCAAATTTAAGACCGGTTTTAATTGTTTAACAAAAAAAAAATAAATAAAAAACTAAAATCATGATTGGTAAAAAAACCACAGTATTTTAATTTTAATGTTTAATTATTAAACCGGTTAAAAAAGTATTTTATATATTTGTATGATTGTTGACTTAAAAGCAATTATTGTTGACAATTGTTATTTAATAATGAAATGGTATTTTTTATAGCATAATTAAGATTTCTAATTTATAGATAGAACTACTTTTACTTAAAAAAAAACAATAATAAAAAACTTCCTTATAGAAAAAATTTATAAACAAAACATATCATTTTATAGCAAATTTTAAATGTCAAGAGATTTATAAAGGGTGGTTAAATTTTAAGGGCCGATGTTGAATGTGAACCACACCTTAACGACATTTGACATTTCTGAATTTCAGACTAACTCAATTTAAACCATGGATCGAGCAACGTGTGAAAGTTATTCAGGCTTATTATGAAAATAGGCGTTCAAAACAAAATGCCTTCCGTTCACTTCGTGATTTTTTTTAATCAGCATAATCGACCAAATGTGTCCACAATCGGGAGAATTGTGGGCAAATTTCAGCAAACCGAGTCTGTGAAAACAACTGTGCATGCTCGCCCAGTTCGTTCTGCGGAAAACATTGCTGTTGTTCGCGATAGAGTGTCATGAGGTCGGCCAAGCATTTACCATGAATGGTGTTCGCTATCGCGAGATGATAACGAACTTATTGTGGTCAGGAATTAAGGATATGACCCTGGACGATATGTGGTTTCAACAGGACGGTGCCACTTGCCACACAGCTAACGAAACAATGGCTCTTTTGCGCGACAAATTCAATGGCCGTTACTCTCACGTGGTGTCGATGTCAATTGGCCGCCAAGTTCATGTGATTTGACACCGTTGGAATTCTTTATTTAGGGTTATTTAAAAGAAAAGGTGTACGACGATAAGCCAGCAACAATTCAAGAGCTTAAGGATGAGATAATTCGGCACATTAACGGCATAGAACCTCAATTCTGCCTCAGCGTCATCGACAATTTGGACCATCGGATGGAGGTGTGCCTCCGAGCTCGCGGCGGCCATTTGGCCATTATTCTGTTCATACATAATTGAGTCATACCATATTATCATAATAAAAAGAAATGACAATAATTTCCCGGTAGGCTAGTTGGTAGCGTGCTAGCTTATTAGTGCGGGGGTCGTGGGTTCAATTCTCACCAGAGGCTCTGGTCTGTTTTCGCTACAACGAGCCGAAGGCCTTTGTTGCTAGTGCTCGGTTAGGGTATTAATATATAATTTGTAATTATATGATTAATAAATAAAATAAATAAATAGTAAATTTGTGTATTATTTAAAATCAACATCGGCCCTTAAAATTTAACCACCCGTTATATTGTTAACGCTGTATTAAAGCATTGACTATTTTAAATCATTAACATTTTGTTTAATTCTGAATGCTTTAAAAAAAATTGTACCCTTATCCGCCAAAATTTCAAAGTTTCTAATCATAATTAATTACTTTTCTTTGAAATTGGGTACATTTTAAATTATGTATATAAATAAAAAAAATGTACTAACTTAGGCGACAAATTTCATTATTTTCAATTTTTTTAAAGCTTTTCCATTTAAAAATTAATAAATTCCTAATTAGATATAAATTTTAGAATTAAATTTAACGCATTTTAGAATAAAATGTGTAAAAAAAATAAAAATTGAAACGAACATCTCTGTTTGGGCGCCATTTCTTATTATCAATGCAATTATCTCCACTTCAAATAAAGAATAATAAATTCAACTAAATAATCGGACATGTTCTGGATTTCACTTTTAGGTGAAAGTGAAAGTTTTATCATTTTTTGCTCAATTTCTTTTAGTTTTCTTAAAAAAGTAATTTAATTGTTATTGTACAGTGTACAAATAAAACTTTGGAATACAGTGAAATAGGTGCCTTAAATTTCAACTTCAAGAGGCTTTGAATTCAGACTAATTCCAGATCATGCCGGAATATATATTTATAATAGAACAAAAAATTAAATAGGAATAATGTCCCTGCTCGGGCGCCATTTAAAAAATTTAAAATTATTGTTTCAATTAAAAACTGGCTTCTGGCATTCACACATAGTATAAAATATTTAATGCCAGTTTTATTTTTTTTTTTTTTTTTTTTTGATGCATTTTATATTTACATAAAACATCAACTTTAACCTTGAAATTGTGATTAATAACCAAACATTATTTTATGTTTTTGTTTGTCAAATATTAAACATATGGACAAACCATTGTTTTATATTCACAAAAACACAAGTTAATTTATTGTCGAAGTACTAAATCACAAGAGTTTTGTTTTTTTTTTTATTTTGTTTTAATCTTGATGATCCCACGTAATTAGCATAAACATGTTTTGGTTAGAAATCATTATCACTTGGCTTTGTTAGTTAATTAATACCGAAGTATATCGGACTTATTTGGTCTTTAATTGGTCAGTAAATGTAAACAACTAATGAATTTCAAAATTTAGAGAATTGTTTTTTTTAGAATAAAAAATCGAAAAATTTACTTTTAGTTTTAATTATTTTAAAATTTGACGTTATATGTGGAAAATTTTTAAAAAAGTATAAAATCTTAAAACTCGTTTATACAAAATTTTTCAGAATTTGAGGGTGTTCTATAAAAACACATTAAAACGGCAGAGAAAAACTGCTAGATATAAAACAAAATCACCTCCAATGCCCGTAATTTCAAGGTAGTTATCTATTGCTTCAAATTTATTGCACAAATAGCTAAAGTCATTCAGAATAGAACTATGGGGAGGTGTTTTTACTCCATCCCTAGCAGTTTTCTCTCTAGTGCTGGCTGGCTAGAATCTGGGAGTTTTTTTAATATGAATCTGTTATAGAAAACTGAAGGATTCATTGGCATAAATTCCTAACTGCCAGAGCTAAAGAAAACAAAGAACAAGTAAAAAAGGCTTAACTTCGGCTGTGCTGAATCTTTGAATACCCTCCACCAATATCCTAAAAAAATGTTCTCTACTGTTTTTGATACAAATAGTGTAAAAAACTTTTGAAGTAAAATTATGGAGGTGAAACAAATTTTTTGAGGTGAAAAAAATTTTTTGTAGTGAAAAAAAAATTTAGTGGTGATAAAAATTTTTTGAGGTGAAAAATATTTGAGGTGAATACAAAATATTATTAATTTCTAAGCGACTAATGAAAAAATATGAGAAAATATATTTTGTACCTGTCGCTTCTATTAAATTGTACTAAAATACACCAATTTCTATGGAAAATTTAGAGGTATCTTTACATTTTCACTCATAACTTTTTAACCGCTGGACCGATTTTGTTCATTTTCAATACCAAACTGCTCGGGCACCACCGCTTGCGTCTTCGCGTCGTGTTCGATATTTCAAAAGACAGACGGACATCGCTAAATCGACTTAAAATTGCATAAGGATCACGAATATATATATACTTTATGGGGTCTTAAACCTATATTTCGAGATGTTACAAACGGAATGACAAACTGATATATACCCTCACCATATATGGTGGAGGGTATACAAAACATGTGAGGTGTTTCAGTCTTAAAGCAGTGTAATCTATAATCTAAATATGGTATTATGAGTTTGTGCCGTAATGATTTTTCAGAACGGCGGCTCCTGTATCAAATAATTTATCTAAGATTAAAAAAAAAAATTTAAGAAATAATTTTAAAAAAAAATTTATTTGTAGTCTGTTTGTATTAGTTAAGCGGCAGCCGGTGCAAAACCATATGGTCGGCTGCAGCGAGGATACAGAAGTTCTCGCCGCTGGCTAGTAGCTACACTCAGAAAAAAAGTTAATAGAAAAATTTGTAAACGGTTTTTAATCTTACTTTACTATTTATGTATTGATTTTTAGTAAAAAAAATTATTAGTTAGCAAATTTTTTTGCTATTTACATTTTACAAATAACAGAATATTTACAAATTTTTTTTTGCTTATTTCAGAAATTATTTTACAAATTTTTAAAAACCGATTTGCTAAAATTAGCAAAAAAAATTACTAATTTTAAAAAATTGATATTGAAGAAAATGTTATTTCTAATTAAAACTTACACCTACAAACTTAAATTGCCTTAAAATGTTACATAGATTAAAAAAGGGATCGGAAGTGAATATATCGAGTCATGTCTAAAAATAGGACATTTATTTAAAATATTACTAAAAAGTTTTTTCTTAGTTCTAAAAATCAGCCCTAAAAACAATTAAAATTTAATTTTAAAAGTAAAAAAATATTTACTGAAATATTTTTCAAAACAGAAATTACCAAATTAAAAATAAAATATAAATTCGTTTGTTTTAACAATTTTTAAGCATTTGATTTTTGTTTAATTTTGTTTAAAATATTTTTTGAAAAAACAAATTAAATAAAAAAAATTTGATGCTCGATAAAAAAAAAAAAATTTTAAATTTTGTGCAAATATTAATAATATTTAGTAATTTTTTTTGCTGATTTTAGCAAACAGATTTTAGATTCCACTTTGAAAAAAGTTTACTAAAATTTAATAGTGGCTACTAATTTCATTCTACTACACGTCGGCAGACATGTGTTGCTAAGGTTAGCAAAGGTTGCCATTACAGACTTTTTTTGAAAAATCGGACACTGTTTAAATTTATGACAACCCCGAATTTTAAATAAAATATATGTCAGGCGAAAACATAAAACCTATTCTCGTATCTAGAATATAACTAATTCTGGTTGTAGGTTTTAGAAAAAAGAAATAGCATTTGAACTTACACTAAAACCCAACACAATTTCCCTTTAATTTCATTCAAATATTGAAATTGTAATTAAAATAATAAATTAAAATATGTTAAAAATTATTTTAAAAAAAATAATAATAAATTTTCTGCTTTGATGAATCCCATAGTTCTTTTCCAAGGCAGCTTTACAACCAATTAGCATAATTAATAGACAGATTTTAACAAATTATTAACAATGGAAGTTTTGAAGAAATAAATAATAAAATTGAAAAAAGATTTGGGTTATACTTCAGTGAACACTAAACAACAATTAATTAATTAATTAAATTTTTACACTTGTAAATGTTTATTTTTCTTTCTTATATATTTAAATGCAATTTAAAACTTATTCATTGTATTTATTGTTTTTTTTTTGCTTGACATTTAAACTTTACCTTTATTTTTAAACAATCTTTTGACACAACTTAAAATAAACTAAATTTGTCTTTAAGTTTGATCACTTATTTATACAAAATTCTATATTTTATAAAAACAAAAACAACATCATATAAAATAGAAGTTTAAAATCTATAAGCTTTTAACATAACAAAACAGGTAAAACAAAGCTTTGATATTGTGGCTCAAAAAAAAAAGAGATTTCATGTTTCATATGTTGATCAAACAAACAGACACTCAATACTGCGAAACACTGGTTCACGACGATAAAATGATGAAAATTGTCTTGAATTAGCTTCATCATAAAGACTCTGTAAAATAAATTGTATAATTATTAACATTTAAAAAAAATTAAGTAGCAAAATAAAATTAAAAAGGGTGGACACAACAAAATTGAGACGCCTTTTCCAGATCACAAAATCACTTCAAAGCCACTTTTTCCGGGCACAGGAGATAAGATATTCTGTCAATTTAAGAATGGCTCACATCTGGACAAAATCCAACAAGCAAAAAAACGTAGCACCTGTTGCAACCTCGAAATTGTTTTAAATGTAAATGTAAATCACTCCAATTTTGATGATATTTAACAAACCAAATATTTAAATTATTTCGAGTTGTTTTTTTCTCTACCTTTAGCAGATTTTTCTTGCGGTTATTTGCGAAGCTTTAAAACAATAAAACACTCATTACAAAACTGGTACCAAATGACAGTTTTTATAACTTTAGAGCTTCTCAGGCCATTCAGAATCGGTACTAATGCTATCATTGTGGTACAGATTTTAAGGTCTATAATACCACGATCGAGTCTTAGATTTAAACATGTTTCTCTAGTACAATCATTGAGATCTTGATTAAGAGATCAATAGTAGTAAGTTTGAGTTTAAAAAAAGGACTTTAGTACCACGTTTGCACACCAGATTTAAATTTTCATATTACCACATTCTATGTTCAGATTTTGATCTGTAAATGTTCAAGATTACGTTGCGAGTTTCATGTTTTATAGTATTACGATTAAGGTCCCAATTTTAATGTGCTTACCCTTTGATTTCAACTCGTAAAAGTTTGGCAGTTACTAAATGACAGTTGTTTGTATACTAATCAGTAATTGTTTTTAATTATTATTTAACAGATGTTTTTCTATGGAAAAAAAGTTATGTGAAAAACTACTAAGTAAAAGTACTGCATATTGTAACAATTATTTGAAACAGTTATTTTTAATACATTTTATAATAAACAATTGCCAAAACAGTACTTTTCCAGTAAACAGTAAATTTTGTTAGTTATTTAAAAAATAGAAAATTCCATTGAGTTTTTGGAAATTCTTATTTAGTTTATATTTGTTATTATTCATACAATCTTAAGTGTTAATTTATAAAAACTTTATAAAATTAAAGTTTGTAAATAAAAATCAGAAAATTGTATTGTATCTCCATTGTATAAAAACGTCATAACTGGAGTAGAATTCTTGAATGAAGTAATTACTTTTTCCTTGTAGTCGAAAAAAAATTGTTTTATCAATATTTTTTTACGAAATATTTTTTTTTGTAAAACAAAAAAAAAATCAGTTTTTACTAATTTTATCAATTGTTTCTAATTTTTGTAGTAAACATTTATTTATTCATTTTTATGACATTTGCTAGTTGTTCTTAAGCAGTTAAAAATAACTATATTTATACGCTTTTTTTAACTACATATACCTTTGTATTAACTGTCATTTTAAGTACATTCTACCGACAAACTTTTATGAGTGTACTTATATCCTACCATAACATCTTTAAGCGATAAAAAACTTTCGAAATTTAAAAAACAATTTTGTGTAGTTTGTTCCTCCGACCATTGCTTTTTAAATAGTAAATCTTCTGATTTAGGGCAGCCGTATATCTTAATCATCTTAAGATTTTGATTAATATGTGTTAATTGTAATAGTTGATCATAACTTAGCAAACGACAGTAATGTAAAGATATAGTAAGTAAATTTTCAAAATGTCCTAATGCTGGGGCAATTTTTTGGAAAACTTCTTCGGACCACTGCCAAGATTGTCCATTTATGCATACGTTTTCACGCATTATTGCATATTTTTCATCAGTCCATATCTGCAAAGACTCATCTTCCAGATAATAGCGATCATTTTCAAATTTAATGTGTCTAAGATTAAAAGATTTTTGCGAGTTTTCATTTAATTCCAAAAAGAAATTCTCTTCAAAATTTAAAGGCATAAAATTTATCCAAAAGAATTGCAAAGTCTTCAAAGAGGGTAAATTTATTATAGCTTTTAAAAATATGTTGTCCTGTGTAAAAGCTGTCAATCTCAGGGTGACCAGATGTTGCCAGTATACACATAATTTTAACATCTTGGGTATATCCTTTAAATTATCACATTCTACTATATTAAGAACCTTTAGCGGTCTCTTTTGGCAAGTTTGTAATAAATGATTAGGATCCAAATTACGACATGACTTTAATTCTAATTTTTCTATACTCTCTAAATCTTGTAAATGTTCGCCCCAAAACCAGCGATTATCACCATCCATTAATTTGATCGTCTTCAATTTTCTACAATATTTTGTTAATTCCAATACTGTTTGATCTTGAAGAAATTTTCCTTGTACTTCTAGTTCTTGTAAATATTTAAAATATCTAACATTTTGTTTAAAATTATCATTTATAAAATATTTTAAATTTTCCATAGGATTTGTTCGTATACCGCTCCATTCTATATGCTTTAATAAATCCATATTAAAATATGTGCTAAATCTAAGTTTTTCCACGGCCCTGGAGCATAGAAAACATAATTCTGTTATTTCGAAATCTTGTAAGTGCAGCGAGTATTTAAATGTTAAATAATTGTAATTGAAAATTCGAAATTTTCGTTGATATATTGTGCATATAATTTGACGAAATTTTTTGCATACTTTTGCTAAATTTAATTGGGATTTTAAATCACATATTTCGAATATTTGATAGAGTATTTCTAAAGGTAGTGAGGTCAAATGAATTTCCGTTTTTAATTTCAAGGATTGTAAATTTTCTGTTAAAGCAGGGCATTCGTTTAACTGAAATCTTAATAAAAATTATTAACAAATTATTTTGAAAATTGTTAATGGTTTTTTAGAAAAAAAAAATCGTACTTATCTATGGGCTCTTCCTTGGACATTGTTGTTTTAGTTTATTTCCCAAATACTCTACAGGATTTGGCTTTACTAATATAAAAACGCAAAATACATAAAATTGTCAGGATTTTAAATTTATTCTTTTAAATAAAACTTACTTGTATTTTCTGTATTTATTAACCGTTACTTATATCTCCATATTTCGTTTTATTTAAAAATTTTATACTTTTACTAATTTTTATTACTTTGCAAAAGTTTCATAATAACAGCTGATTTTAGGATTTTTGTGGGGAAAATGTCAACGTCATGAGAGAAACGATGCGGAATGACATATGACCTACGCTAACTTACTTGACGTCTACACGAGATATAAAATTAATGTTATAACACGAAAAATGCATACAAAGCAACAATTCATTTTTGTTTTGAATGCTTCTTCAAAGAAGCACAGTATTTTTTCCTACTTTTGTGAAAAATGCTGTCGAACTCTATAATGCCTGAAAAATTTGTTATTTGAATGTTTTTGGGCAAAATACTGCATTTATGTCCCATTTTATATTAAACAAGTTGCGGTCAATAAAAAGACTTTCGGTCAGTTTTTAAAATAATTTTTGTATTTAAAATACTTTATTTACACTCTTATAAAAAAACTATAGAAAAATTACTACAGTCAAAGAAACACGTAATAAATTTACTTAAAATTAACTTTTTTTAATTTCAAAGATTTTATAGGTCTTATCAATTTTTTACGTTCCTCACGATGTTGTTTCATTTGAAATTCTCGTTTACGCATATCTTTTGAGGGAGGTTTTTTCATTTCAAAAGTCATTTGACGATTACCTAAAGAACGACCAATAGTCTGAACTTTAGAATTTGTCTCTTCTACTTTGGCAACACGATCTTGCAAAGAAACTTTTATCATGCCACGTTTCGTTCCACTCATTTCGGTGGTAGATTGTAAAGATGTTAATTTAAAGTTTTTGGGTTTAGCAGAGGATGTAATGGAAGATGATTTTTTGTTATTAAAAGCTTTATTTGTTACTTCTTTTATTTCTTCTTGTTCTTCTTCCTCCTCCATGTCTTCTAATTCTTCTTTCCTTTGTTTTTTAACATCTTTGTATGCTTTTTTCATTTCTTTAGCAAATTCTTTAACATTTCCATCATCAGATGATTCTTCTCCCGAAGAATCTGTTTCATTATCACTTTTCTCCAAACCAAACAAATCTTCATCATTGTCACTTTCTTCATGAGGTCTATTTTCCTCCTCATGTAGTTCATTTACTCGCGCAACTTCTATACGTTTTTTAACTTCTTTAAGTTTTGATTTTTCCAAACGATTTAATACTGGCGCCAATAGTTTATATTCTTCAGCATTTTTATTGATATTAAAATCAGTATTTTCAAACATAGCCTTGAACCGATTATCTTCCAATAAATTGGATAATTTTTTAGTGCCTTGTTTGGCAGAGCGATTAAATTGTTCATCAATAATTTTAAGAGCCAGTTCTTGATTAACTTTCGGCAATTTAGTATCAACTTGTAAGCGTGGTTTACGTTCACTTTCAATTTCTTGTCTAATCTTTTCTTTACGGAAACGTTCAAAGGCAAAGGGATCTGCAACGGTTTTAGCTTTATTGTACAAACGTACATCAATAAAATAGCTGAAATGTATTGGAAGAACATAAGAATTTATATTTAATAAAATGTATATTTTCCAATCGATACATACCCGTGCATGGAGGCTTTTAATAAATTGCTGCCTATTAAGTGCTCCAAGCCCAGTTCTTCCAATTCCTTTTGAGTAACAAATTGATAGTCATCATACATATTCTCCACCACTTCCGACTCAATTTCTTCGGTAAGATTATCTAGGAAAGAGCACCATCTGGGTGCAGGACCCATAGCCGGTACATAGAAGGTTAACATTTTAACATCTTCTTGTGCCATAAAGAACATACCCGAATCGGGTATAGTACAGAAATCATTAAATGAGGAAGTAGATTCAATATAAGCGATTTGTTTGCCCTGAATGAAATAAATGAAAACATTTTCAAATCACAGGTTGGATTTTTGGAAAAAAAATGTTCGTTAATTAAACATTTTCTTACCGTTTGTTCATCCCACATCTTTAACATAGCTTCATCCATAGAATAAACGGCTTTATGACTAGGATTAAAAGCCAAACGTTTAACTGGTACTTTATTTAAATGGTCCTTTATCAATAGGGGTTCTTTGGAACGTATATCATAGAGTAGAACATGACCCGAATTAGTACCAACACCCAAATGTAGACCATCTTTATATTTTAAGGCCGAAACAGAAGGAAATTGTTTAACTCCAGGCAATTTGATGGCTACATCTAAAGTGGCACATTTCGTTTTTGATCTAGGATCCCAAGCTTCTACGGTACCCTCTTTAGAACCTACCATTAACAAACCATGTTCTGGACTAACATCACAGGCATTGATACAAGAAGCCTCAGTTTCATAAGGCTGTAAAAATTGACCTCTTTCTAAATTTAATCGATAGATATCCTACAAAAATTAAATTTTACAGAATTTTGATTTTTTGAAAAATATGTATGTATAAAAATTTTACCTTTGTGGTGCCCACTATAAACAGATCACAGGACGGTTTATGTAATTTCAAATCTCTACCATATCTGGGTATTCTCAAACGATAGTGTCTGCCATGGGCGACATGAATTTCCACATAACGATCACATTGTAGAAACACCATTTTACTATAATCATCACTTAACATCTCAAAGGTAGTGACCTCAGAATCAAAACATCTTTCAAATTTGGTGGATAAATTGCTGACCTCGAAACATTTGACGCGAGGCTTATAAGTGCCCGTAGCCAATATATACTGCATATCAGGAGACATACGTATGGACGTACAGACATCGGGCATATCAAAATCTTGTATAAGTTCAATCTGTCTTCTAGAGTCAACCTTTTTCATCAACTTGGACTTTTTGCGGCGGTCCGTAAGCCACTGCAATTAAACGATGAAAATTAATGAGAGTGTGGTTCCCTTTAAGGTAAGAAAAACTTACTTCTGGTACAGATTTACCCGCACTAAGATTATAAATTTTAACTTCATTTACTTCGTTAACAAACATTTTAACATAATTTTTAAAAAAAAAACTCTCAAAAAGTTAACACTATTAATAAAATTTTTTTTTAACAAAAAAAAAATATATAAACACCGATAGTGCACGTGTAGTGAGAAAAGTAGTTCACGTATGTGCAAAGAAAACAAACTCTGAAGGAAAACAAACAGCAAAAATTCTATTGTCAAACTATCGGCAACAGTAAAGTTAACAAGATGGATGACAAGATGCTCGTTTCAATTTCACAAATAACTTGCAGAAACAGCTGCTTTTTGGTTACAAAGCGAAACAAAATCACGAGGTGCTTAGATAATCAAATAACTTAAAAATATACATAAATGTAATAATATCAAAAAAACATATTTTATTTTTATTTTCTAAAAAATACACTAAACGCAACAAACAAAACGTTCCGTTTACGTACCGTTGTTAGGATCCGTATCTGGTCCGTATTCGTACCGTTTTTTCAACAACAGCAGATTTGTGTAAATGGCTAAATTTTTTAAATTTGAATAGAAAATTTTGTTTTGTTTTTTCTCTTAATTTATTTATGAAAAAAAATAAAAATAAACAAAATAAAAAACAAAACCAATGAGTGTTTTTAAAATAATATTGTAGATTCAGTTTACGCATTTTAAAAATAAGTAGAAACATATTTAAATTAAAATGAACTTGGTTTGATATCACATCTGTTTCTATTTAATTTAATGTTGATTCTACTTGATTTGAAATAATTTTTTCTAAATGTAGAAACAAATCAAGCCTTATATTGCATTCTCGAACATTAACGCTCAAAATCTAATTAAAACTCTGGATTTTGATTGTAAGGTTACTAAAAAAAACTACATTTTTATGTAAAAAAGTAGAAATCTTGCATTGCTGCTAAATAGCAATAGATTAAAAAATAGCGGCGTAACATAAATCCGACGGCTTTATACTTTTATATTTTAAGCCGATTCTTGCCGTTTTAAATTACGGCGAAGATAGATTAAAAATAATTTTTGGCGTGGGTCGGCCTGGGACTCTAATTTAACAAGGAAAAATTATAAAAAATAAAATTTTAGCAACAATAACTTAAAAATATACTTCTTACAAAATAAATAAACAATAGTTTGTAAAGTAAACAAACAAAAACTGAGTTTTTTTAATACTACAAGCTAAATACGTATTTTTTTTTTGTTTCTTTTCTGTACATGAGTGTATTTTTTTCAATTTTTAACAAAAGAGAAAACGCAATTATCGAGTATTAAAAAATTATTAAGGCAATCAAGAAAACAAAAAACAGTTGCAAAAAATTTGTAGTTCAATATAACTGTTGTCTGCGTATTAAATAAACTAATACCAATCTGATAATTCATCAGGATTTGCATTCGTTCAATCAGTGCAAAGTGCGAGATTAAATAAAAACAAATTACAATTGTTTATAGAATTTTCTCATAAATTTGTTAAATAAAAGGTAAGTGTCGTAGATTTATGTATATGATTCATTTTACACATTTTTTCCATTCTTGAGATCCTCTTTATCTGCCAAAAAAACAACAATAATAGTGAGAAAAAGGATGTAGTTCCGTTAATTATTAGTTGGTCAACCCGACTACACCCCCTTTTTTAAAAGCAACCTAGCAAAATACAGTCAATGACAAAAGTGAAACAACAAATGACAGTGTCCCAATGGTGGATTCAATTTTTTAGACTACAAGATGTCGACATCCATATAAATTAATTGACAAATTAATTCGGCTAAAGTGCACTTAATCGGGCGTTGCTAAAAGAAATACAGGAAAATGATTTTCTAGGTTTTTGGGGCCGGCGCTCCCAGGCACTAAAAACTTTTTCGCCTAGTAACATATCGTTAGCTGTAATGCAAAAGGGCTTAACTAACATTTTTACTTGTTTTTACGGGAGAAGTAAAAAAACGCCAAAAGTCAATTTAACAAATTCGTTTTCATTATAGAACGATAAAATTTTGTGAAGAGCTGTAGTTCAATGAATTACTTCATAATCTCTCAACCACATCTTAAATTTGTACAGGGCAACCAATAAACTTGATAAATTAAAAACATTCTCTTAATCGCAGAAGTCAGAAATTTTGTGTATGCATGAATGAATCATAATAAAAGCGCTTTCGAAAATATTGTTAGTTAGGCCCTTTTGCATTTCAGCTAACGATATACAACAACAATGTATTTTGCTTAAGATCCTTTAACTTTTTAAATTAAAAGGGAACGATTTAACAACAAAATTCAAATTTTAAATTAAAAAATTGCGTGATTTTTCCTTTTTTTACCTTTATGTTATTACGAGTACCGGTTTTTAGGTCCTGGGCCCCACAGGCGCAGGCCAAAAAACCAAAGACAGAATAAATTTCTTGTTTTATTCCAGAAGGATTCTAGTTTTTTTAATAAACTATGAGCTATATGTTAGAAAATTTTCTTACTACGAGTACCGGTGAAAGGAAATTTCATCAGGATTGCATTTGGCTCTCTCTAGATCCATTTTAGACCAATTGGGGTCCACATTATACCTAATTCATTGACTTACTGTTACTTCTTGCACTTTCACGTTTTTGTTAAAATTGTGTGTATTTATTATCGCTGAACGTAATCCTGAGTTAGTTTATCCGATAATCCATAACACGAGCATTGATTTTTACTTTCTCAAAACCAAAAGCTAAATTATTGTTTTTGGGCTTTCTTGCCACTCATTAATACAAATATTGTACCTTTTTAAAGGTATATTTACATATAATTATCTGCAGTAATATTATTTTATTCTATTATTATTATTATTCCATTATTACTAATTACTAGTTTTTTATAAGATACTTTTACAGCCCGATTGGGCTCGTTTAATTTGAATGAATGAAAATTAATCGAATATGATTCTATTCTTTTTTTGGTTAGAACATCTAGACTTTGGAATGGACTTCTCATTCACATAAAAACCTTTCTTCCAGTCTAGTTCTTAAAAAAAATATAATTTATTTAACACCACTGATCTAATAATTTCATTAAGGGATTTAGTTAATATTACTTTAATTTTATTTATTTATATTTTTAAATATCAATATAACTTCAAAATTTGCATTAATTTTTTTTTTTTTTTTGTTTCTAGTGATTATTTTTCTGATCATTTTTAGTTTTTCTAGTACATTCTTGAATATCCCATAAGTTAATTATATTATTGTGAAAATTGAATATTTGATTTCTACTGATAATAATTTGTTTTTGTTAATTATTGTATATTTATAATGAAATCATATATTTAATTTTATATGATTGCAACGAATAATATAGAAAAATACTTTGTTATGTATTAAAAAGATTTTCATTAAACTTTTGGGAACTTTGAGGGATAAGTATTATAATTAAGTTTTATTTATTTTATGATAAGAATTAAGAGAAGGTTAAGAAGAATATGGCAATCAAGTAGGAACCCGAGGGATAAAACAAATTACAACAGAGCATCCAATGATCTAAAAAAACGTATTGCTGAAGTAAAAAATGAAGATCTTTCAAATTTCTTAAGAAATTTGGACATCAGAAACAATAACGAACACAATTTATGGAGAGCCACAAAGTACCTAAAGAAACCAACTAAAAGAAATGTTCCAATTAAGAACGCAAGCGGAACTTGGTGTCGAAGTAGTAAAAGTAAAGCTGATTCATTCCGTGAGCATTTAGAAAAAATCTTTCAACCATTTCCAACAACAAATAATACGGATGACAATAACATTCAACAATTTTTAGAAACTGCTTGTCAAATGGATTTACCAGTAAAATCTTTTTCACCTATAGAAGTTCAAAATGAAATCTCCAACCTCAACAACTCCAAATCGCCTGGATATGACAAAATTGATCCAATGGTTGCAAAATCTCTTCCAAAAAAAGGTGTTTTATTTCTTACCCTTTTATATAATTCTATATTAAGACTCTCACACTTTCCAACTCAATGGAAATGTGCTGAGATTATTATGATTCTTAAGCCCAATAAACCTGAAAATACAATGTCATCCTATAGGCCAATTAGTTTGCTACCTACCTTTTCAAAAGTTTTCGAAAGACTGTTCTTAACTAGATTACTTCCGATTTTGGAAGATCAAAAAATTATACCTGATCACCAATTTGGCTTTCGGCATAAGCATGGAACCCCGGAACAGTGTCATCGAATAGTTAAAATGATAACAGACACATTGGAAAGAAAATTGTACTGCTCTTCTGTATTTTTAGATGTCAAACAGGCCTTCGACAGGGTATGGCATGAAGGTCTTATGTTCAAGCTCAAAAAATGTTTTCCTGCTCCATTTTATTTATTTTTAAAATCATACCTAGAAGACCGAAGATTTTATGTTAAGGTAAACGATGATACGTCCAATCTATGTGAAATTAAATCAGGTGTCCCGCAGGGCAGTGTATTAGGACCTGTGTTGTACACTATATATACATCAGATATCCCTTTATCTGATAATGTTGTTATAGCAACCTATGCCGATGATACTGCTATATTAGCATCTAGCAACTCGGAATTTGAAGCATCATACTTAGTTCAAATGTATCTAAATCGACTAGAAGAATGGCTTACGAAATGGAAAATTGTTATTAATGCTGATAAATCCAATCACGTCACATTTACTCTTAAAAAAAAGGAATGTCCATCGTTGTATATTAACGGTTCAGAAATCCCAAAAACTAATTCTGTTAAATATTTAGGAATGCACCTCGATCAAAGACTTACATGGAAAAATCACATTGCTGCTAAGAAAGCTCATCTCAATATTAAGACAAGAAAAATGTGGTGGTTGTTAGGACCTAAATCTCAAGTAAGCCTGGAAAATAAGGTTCTACTTTACAAGACTATATTAAAACCAGTTTGGACATATGGTCTTCAACTATGGGGTACAGCAAGTAACTCAAACGTGGAAATTCTGCAACGTTATCAGTCTAAAACTTTGAGGTTTATAGCAAATGCTCCGTGGTATATGACCAACAATCAGATCCATCGAGACCTTAGGGTTCCTTTAGTTAGAGATGAAATAAATCGGTTTAGTTCTCGATATATAGATCGTCTAAGTAACCACTGTAACGTGTTAGCAATTTCTTTATTAGATGAAACTGAGGAGATTAGGAGACTTAAAAGGTTTCACATTTTAGATTTACCTTACAGGAAATAAATATATAAAATAAAAGTGTAAATGCAAATATTGTTAATACCGTATTGAAATTTTATTTCTAAAAATATTGTTTTTCTTATCTTTAAAAAAAAAAAAAATGTAAATAGCTTTGTTAACATAAATTTTTAAGATAAGTTTATTAAGCTTGCTGAAGCTTAATAACATATGTTAAGTACTTTTTTTATAATCAAATTTACTAAATATTATATAATAGATTGTAAATAAAATTTAAAAAAAAAAAAAAAAAAAAAAAAAAAAAATTACGTAGTGTGCTTTAAAAACTTACTTTTAAATTATAAATACTTCGAGCCCAATAGTATTTTTAACTGCTTTTGTTTCACCTACGCCTCTGCTTGAACTTAACATTTTTTTAAATAGAAAACTACACGACTGCAATTAAATTTATTCTAAAATGATATCGTATGGTAATTTTTCATTTTGATATCCCAATTTTAAGTCAAGACTCAATTTTTTACAATATATATTTTACTTCACTTCACTAGCAGTTAAATAAAGTTGTTTAGCTCCAATAAATGGAAAGAATTATGTCTGGCAAATTTTTAGTTATTTATAATAAATTTTATAATGGCCTTGATATTGCTTATGAAAAATGTAAAGAATTTGAAAAAAATAATAATGATAAAATTATATTGAGTATTTTCTTGTTTTTTATATTTATAGATTCCACAATGTCTTCGGCACCATATAATTACAATTACATATTCAAATACATCATAATTGGTGATATGGGTGTTGGAAAATCTTGTATATTACATCAATTTACAGAAAAGAAATGTGAGTATAAAATATTGAATTATAATTTTGAAAATACGATCCGATTAGGGCAGTATTTAATCTAATAAAATTATAACTGAGTTAACTGACCATAACCGTGATGTGTTTAAGAAACAAACTGTTAAATTATTTTGTATTAGAAATATAAAAAGCATTTCGATTTGTATTATAAAAAGTGTAACGATGAAATTAGAATGCGAACTCACAAGTTAACGCTTTGACGCGCGAATTTTAAAGGTAGGGAATTTTACCCCCTTGGCGAAAATATTTAGAACTAAAATTCAAACTGACATGCTACAGCTTGTAAACTGATTAATATATATTTTTTTAATTTCATTTTGTATATTTTCCATGGCAAAATTAAGCATAACATTTTAAGATTTTTTTTTTTAATTTTATTGATATCAAGCGAGTTTTAAGGCTTAAAAAAGGAAAAATTTTAAATTTTACAATTTAAAAAATAAGTGTTTCTGTTCTGTTGTTGTAAACGAAAGAAATAAAGAAAATGACAAAGAATCAACATTTACAAGCAGTTTACTAAACAAACAAAGTTGCAAAATTAAAAAAAAAGTGTATGCAGCATTGGACATGCAAGGGTTAATTGTATCTAAATTCAAACTTTAAAAATTGGATTAAATTTACATTGGATTTTGGACTATACAAAGATGTTCGATTATTTCGTTATTTTAATTTCAACAATAATAACCTGTAGTGTTAAGCCCGGATTTGGAATAAAGAAAACTATGCTAAACTCTTAATTATGGATGTGAACTGCCAGGATTTACCTAGAAAAGGATTAATACATGTTATCAATATACCCATTTGTTTGCTGATATTTTTTTTATTATTATATTCCAGTTATGGCTAATTGTCCTCATACTATTGGTGTTGAATTTGGTACTCGTATTATAGAAGTTGACGATAAAAAAATTAAATTACAAATTTGGGATACGGCCGGTCAAGAACGTTTTAGAGCTGTGACTCGCTCATATTATCGTGGTGCTGCTGGTGCATTAATGGTCTATGATATAACCAGACGTTCCACATATAATCATCTTAGCAGCTGGTTAACTGATACACGTAATTTAACCAATCCCAATACTGTGATTTTTTTGATTGGCAATAAATCCGATTTGGAAAGTACACGTGAGGTGACTTACGAAGAAGCCGAAGAATTTGCTAAAGAAAATGGTTTAATGTTTTTAGAAGCAAGTGCTATGACGTGAGTTGGAAGTTTGAGTAGCCTTTTCCTTTTTTTTTTTTTTCATTTTAAACGTGTAATTCTAGTGGCCAAAATGTTGAAGAAGCCTTTTTAGAAACAGCTCGAAAAATTTATCAAAATATTCAGGAAGGACGTTTGGATCTCAATGCTTCGGAATCGGGTGTACAACATCGTCCCTCTCAACCCGGACGAACCTCATTAACAAATGAGGCCCCTAATAATAAAGATCAGTGCTCATGTTAAATATATTTATCTGTTTTGTTTTTTTTTTGTACAATGTTTTCAAATTTAGTTTAGAAAAGTTGTTTATATATTCAAAATTTTCACGCTAGATGTAAAGCAAAATACAACACTGAATAGCTCGGAAGGAACATTTAATCGCGAAAGAAATTTGGTAGATATAGAGCAAATAACGCCCCATAATTATTCAAAATAGGTCTACTAAGGGGTGTTTTTTGCTCTATCCCTGGCAGTTTCCCTCGCGCTTAAATGTGCCTTTAGAGAAGTTTATTTTTAGCTAAATTTTTTGTCGCAGAATTCTTCAAAGCCTTAACAATTTTACTAGAAGGTTTAAAGAATTGAAAATAAAAAAAAAATCAATTTAATTTAAAGATTGTTGTTTAAAATTTTTATTTTTTTTTTGGTTTTCTAATTTTTAATAAAAAATAATGTTGACAAAATAAAAATTTTACAATAAACATGAACATGGTGTTTCTTTAAGACGTTTGTCGCGTGACGAATTAGTAACAACATTTTGTTTTTGTATTGCATATACATTATTATTGTTTATTCGTTCGTCTAAAGGAAAACGTCATCAGAAAACACCACTGAAGTCTTAAAATAAAAAATTGTAATTTTTAAAAGAAAATTTCAAATTAATTAACATACAAAAATATTAATAACAATGAAAATTCTTGGTACTAAATTTTCGCAATTTCGTGATTGAAATATTGATTCCAAATTTCGAATTTCACAAGAAAAAGTCAATTTATTAAATAGCTATCGATACATCTGTATAAAATGTTTTATGTACATTTTTTTATAGAAATCCCAGGAAGTGAACTAAAAAAACTGTCTTAAAATTTACTTTTGAAAAAGACCTTAAGTTGATTAAAGTTATGTCAATAAGTCGATTAAAGTTTTGTCAAATGTCCACAAATAAAATGTTGAACATTTATTTGCCGTGTTTTTTTTAAAACCTTTTAAAAGTTTAAATACTTTGTCAAATTTTTAATAAAAAAATTCTTTAAATTAAATTGCAATTCTATAACTGAGAAAATTATAAATTTAATGTGAAGCGTTCCATAATATAAACAAATTTCTCTAAAATAAAAGTGAAAACTATTTAAATTTTTTTCTCCACTTAAATTTTTTTTAATTGTATTAATGTAATTTTTTATTTCAAATATTTTTTGCATGTATATTATTTTTTTCTTTCTTTGTGTATTTTGAACAAATAGTTGTTTATTATTAAATTATAATTTAAGTAATAAATTTATTTAAAAAAACATTAGTATAATAAATATACGTATATACAAACAACAAAAATAAAACAAATAGTACTCGAAACAAACAAAAAAAAATACAACTTTTTAGCTAACATTAAATAACTTTTTCATACAGAACATTACATAGTCTTTAAAAACAAGAGACAAATATCAATACTAATTATTATAAAAAATACTAAAAACAAATAAAAAAAAAAATTAAAAGCCATATGCACAGACATTTTTTGATTCTTATAACACTTATAAATCAAATTTGTTGTTGTTTTATAAAATGTCTCCGCATTTGGCTATTAGTAAAAATTCTTCACGTAAGGTAGCCTAGAAAAAGATATTGTAACCCAAATATGTTTTGAAGAAGGAAGTGCATTTTTTAAATTCAAGTTTTAAATTATATTCCATCTTATTAAGTTTTAGTATTGGACAATGAAATACTATCAACTTGTTTGTACTGATTGTTTTTTATTTGTTTCTTAAACAGGATTTAAAGATTTAGTTTGGTTTTAAAAAACGAAATGTATGGAATAAATGTTAAAAAATAAATAAATGGTAGTTATAGAAAAAATACAAATGTTTTAATTTTTATAAGGGTTATAAAAATAATTTGAATTTGGGATTAGATAAAAACAATTAGTAAAAATATCTCATAAAGTACATATAGCACAAATTATATCGCAAGGTTTTGTAAACATTTTATTGAGAATAAAAATTAATCGCCGACTTTTTTAAATATTTTGTTGAAAATAAGAGTTAATTGCCAGTCTTCGAATTCATTCAAAAAATTTAGTGTTTAAAGCTAGAACAATATAAATATCCAGCAAAACTAATTGTCCCAGTAAAACTTTAGGTATTTTTGTATTTCTGGAAAAAGATGAAAATATTAATGAATTACAGGTATTAAAATTTTAAATTAAAAGTATAATCTTATTACTAACAATGAAAAATAAATTAAGGTCTTTTAAAATGCATGCATTTCAAATAATTAGTGCCAAAACTTTCATTCATAATTTATATTTTAGGCAAGATTCGCTATTCCAAAAAAAAACTACAGTTTATTTGTTTAAAATTTCTATAAAAACGGGAAAGTGTTTATTAGCATTTTATCTTAGAAAATATTACAAGTGTGTATAAAAATGTATAAAAACAATTAAAATGGACGAAAATAAAATAAAAAACAAAAAGTCTTTCTTAAAAATATATATTTGTAGTTTTATGTACATTGTGCAAGACAGTAAAAACAGTTTTCTTTGTATTCGCACTATTACTCCTCCATTCCCTTAAGAACTATGATAGATCAACACTAACAATATCCCAAGAACTGGCTTCATGTTTAGAACATAAATCCATACGTAAAGTGGCTCCAAGTTCGGCCTTATCAGCTCTTAAACATGTACCCGTAGCTACATTATAAAGAGGACTACGCTTTGACTTTGTATGTCTCCATTGTTGGTCACCCAACAGTTCATGACATTTATTTATAACAACATGTGTTTCACCAGAGGCATCCAAACACAAAAGACGATCTAAAACTATTTCAGACTTATCCGTTTCATACCATATTTGATTTTTATGTTCTTTACATTGTTGCAATACCAAAGGGCTGCCTTTTCTCCAAAAACCCTTTACCTTAGGTGCCACTACCGAGACACATAGATTAGAGGAGGATAGTCTCAACATGTAGGTAGCTATATAGTTACGTTTTCTAGAATGCCATGGTTGAAATACTGGTGGTTTTTCCTTTGTCATACTTTCTCCTGGTAGTCTTAGCTCGGGATAAACATTTTTTAAATACCATTCGAATGATTGACATTTTAATTTATCTCTTAAATACAATCTTTTCGATATATCTCCAAAATCAATTTTTGATGCAGCCTTTTCCAATTTTAAATAATATTTTTTATAATCATCCATCCAGACATAAGCTAATCTTAAAGAATTTTTCAACATGGTATCACTGCCATCCGGAGAACTGTAAGGTCTTCTTTTGCGAAAGATATGACCAACCCTAGAACAGGGTACTATTTTAATGGCACCACCACATTGCCAAACACGAAAAGAAATTTCCAGATTTTCACCGCCCCATATATCCATGCCCATATCGTAGCTGCCAATATAATCAAAATATTTACGATTTACGGCAAATAAACCACCTGCCATAGTGGGAGAATTAAAGGGACCTATGGAGAAATGAATATTATACATTTGGACGACTTTTAATAAATCTGGGTTTTGACAGACTGCTTAAATTTACCTTTAAAATCCTCCTCCTGCTTTAAAGTACCCTCAGGCAAATTTTCCCATTTATAGTGAAGTCCCCAATTGAAGCCACCTCTCACCAAAGGACTGGCAGTATATTGGAATGTATCAGCATTAATTAAATCTATTACAGGTACGGCCAAAGTAGAATTCTCTTGTTTTATTAAACGCAATAAAGGTTCAGCCCACTGTTGATTGACTTCTATATGAGAATCAAGGAATATTAATACCTCACCCTTGGCCTCATTAGCTCCTATGACACGGGATCTGATTAAACCTTCTCTTTTGGTATTTCGAATGTAACGTAAATTATCATAATGTAATTGAGAATGTAGTTCTCCTTGTAAATGGAATTCCAATTCAGGTAAATCACTAAAATCATCGACAAGAATGATTTCTTTTAATAGCCATGAAGGAGTACGTTCTAAAACACTATTTATAGAACGAAATAGGGTCACTTTATGTTCATTATAAAAACACATTATTATGGAGGCAGTTGGTAATAATTCTGATTCTTGTGTAGGCAAGCGTGGACACACCTTATGTCTGGTATCTGGTATGTCTCTAAATAAACCAATATTATTGGATACTAAAGCATTAAATGCGTGATGTTTATAACCTATATCACGTATATATTTATCTTGTTTATTCCTTACCACACCTGGACCATTTACGGGATCATCAAGCTCAGAGAGATTAATTAAAGGATCAGGTGTGTAATCTTCTTTTTCACTTAGACATTTTATTTCCACTCTAGCTTTGTATTGTAACAATGGGTTTATACTTGCTGGCAAATCAGTAGACCAACCACCTTTTTCAATGTCACTCCGCAGCATACGAAGGTAAATTATTAAAGACAAGACTCCCAATATTAACAAATAAGTTTCCAATGTAAAAGCTTTACAAATTCTGCGTTTTATCTGCATTTTTATCTACTACTCTATAAACTACTACTCTTAATTGCGAATTTGTAATATATATCTCTCTGACTCTATAACCTAATTTACGAAAAAGTTAAAATTTTGCAATAATATTTATGCATTTTAATTAATTACTAATTGCCGTTAATTTTGTTTATGTTTCCACCAGAGACGATAATGAGAATTTCTATATGGTAGTACAAATAATACCTTCGACATGAAAAGTACCAAAAATTTGTTTTTTGTACATATTCCGAATTCTTTCATTCTTTAAATTCGTAAAATAAAATATTTAATCAATTTGAGGAGGAATTGATCAAACAGGTACATTGCTGACACCGATAAAAAACGACTTTTAAATGTAGCAGTATTTTAGTGATTTAAGGTCCTTTTTGTAACACAAAATCTACTATAGCACCAATTTTATAATCTCGGAAAAGTTGCTTTCTATCAGACCTGCATTTAAAAAATTAAATCACAAATATTAAATTAATAAAAAAGGGAACCATTTGTTCATAGTACCAAATGCGTCCGAGGAGTACCATTGTAATTTAAGGAATCAAATAGTACCCCAAAACGCATACTGATACCAATTTCATCATCCCTGTTTTCCACTACACAAAAAGCTACCAGATCGTTACATAACGTATACACGTCACAAAAGCAATGTAGGTGGTTCACGAGACATACAATCAATATATGCCTTTTCAAAGTTGCTTCCAAAGTTATGTCTATTTATACGGTGACTTTTGATGCACAAAAACCGAATATGAATGAAGCAACATAAGAAGACTACATATCAGTGCAAAAGAGAAATAACAAAAACATGCGCTTGCTTTTCACCGTTCGCCAACAAACGAGAATTGCATAAGTAATTGCAAGCAACAAACTCACCCTCTAAAATTGGCTCTTAAAATGCACTCCTTATAGTATTAAATTAATATTTTATATATAAAAAAATATTAGAAAAGTAAAAAAAAGTTGATAAATTTTTGTATAATAACTGCGGCGAATCTCAATTTTTTTGGAGGGAAAAACATATATAAAATTTATTAAACATTTAAAAGTCTTTAATTTTTTAAAAATGTGAAATTATGTAATATAAACCGATCCAGGCAAAAAAATTTATATTACACAGTAATAGTAAGAACCTGAGTTTAAAGCGTATTAATAAAAAAATTTATATATTTTATATGAAAATGGCATAAGGTAGCTTTGATAGCTTGTACATAAACACAGCTATCGTTGATTATTCCGTTTTTTTCCAAATGAGTTGATTTTTTAAAGTTGAGACGATTTTGTGTCAATAAAGCTGGCAGCACTTCCTATTACGTCTGAAACAGAGTAATCTGGTAGCTCTGAAACTAACGGATATTTATTTAGTGACGCTTTAGTTTAGTGTAAAAATTTCTGTTCAATTAAACGCAATTTTTGTGATGTGGTTTTATATATTTAAATAGTTCATATAATTTCTTTTTAATTTTACACTATAGCGTCAATTTCTAATACAATGCAAAATTAAACAAATTTTATTCACAACAAATACTAAAGACAGAATTTCTATGCATAGAGTGACACAATTTAAAAAAAATTGGGGAAAAACTTGAAAATAAATATTAAAATAACCGGTCCAAGGTAAGGATAAATAATAAATTTGTATATAAACTCCAGAAATTTCTATATTAAGCTTGCAATTTTCAATTCATTCAAAATTTTAATCACCCTTTACTGTACAAACATTAAAGTTGTAGTTGCTTTGAATTGGTTTATTTTACAGACATTCTAATAGGTTGATTTATTTTTAGCCAATTTAAAAGTTTTAAACCGTAAATGTTTTTTGTAGAGTTTTCATACTTAATACCTAAAAAACGTAGGTTTAAAATATTGTCGACTTTATATAAAATTCTCTATATATTAGGGCACAATATTTTTAAGTATTCAGAATCTGCCGTTCTCTTATTGGAATTTTAAGAATGTAAGTGCCTATAAAGGCGGCCATACACTTGGTTCTTTATTGGCAGCACGGGTTTGTCATTACATATTACCTATGTCAAATTTGTATGGAAATGACACAAACCATGATAGCCTGCCACATAACCACAACTAGTATATAGGAAAAATGGCTTTGCTGAAAGCAGAAGTGCAGACTAAACATATACTACACAGGTGACAAATGTCAAATATTAACACCAATTTGAATATTTATGAACACCAATTAGAAAAGTACCAACGATGTATGTTTAGTACAGAACAAATAGAAACGAAACACTTATATTTTCAATATGGCTACATTACACTTGTGTTTGATATTAGTTGGAATGAAATGACTCGAAAGTGTTATTGTGTCGTTGTTTTCTCATATATTTTGTAAACATAAAAGTTAAACCGTTAATTCTACAAGTATATTACATAAACAACATGGTTTTTTATTGTTGCTTTGGTAGGTCGATATGCCAAAAACAGCTGAGTGAAACAAAGCAAATTGTTTTTGGGAAATGTTTGTATATTTATATATGCATGCACTTCTAAACAAACCCAATCGTAAACATACTTTTTCTCCAATTGTATAAAAAAAGTATCTCAACTGCGTTAATGATACCACCTGGTGTTAATTCGCCTTGATACCAATTTTTTCTCCCCTGCTTTTCACTAAATAAAAAGGTACCAGATCGTTACTTTACGTACATAATCAAAACAGGTGGCTCACGAGACATAAAACCAAAAGAAGCAGAAATAATAACATATAAATTATTGTTGCTTTTCATGTGTTTTTCTTGTTTAAACATTAATTTTATATCTCAATTTTTCTTAACCCTTTCACAACTATTGGGATTTGAATGAAAAAAAGTTCCATTGGTAGCTATAAAAAACAACAAAAGAATAAAACAACAAAAGAAGAAAACATATGAGTGCGAAAGAGAAATAACAAAAATATGCGCGGAAAACGAAAACCGTGCTTTTTTGTTACCCCGCTTCTTACCCTGTTCGTCAAAAAAAAAAAAAACAAAAATTGCAAGCAACAAAGTCAACGTCTAAATTGGTTCTTAAAAAGCAGTCCTTATAGTACGGTAGTGAAAGGGCTAAAACTGGCTTAATAAAATCTAAACTAAATTCAGGTTTCCAAATTTTTACGAAATTTAAAAATATTTTAAACTATTTTTTAAAGAAATATTAAACCCTGTGCACCTCACATGCTAAATAAATTGTAAACTAAACACAAAGTGACAAAAGTGTTTACAATTTATTTGAAAAAATATTTGGAAAATTTTTCAAATTTCATTGCAATTTTTGTAAACCTGAATTTAGAGTTTATTTAGCCAGTTCGCACCTTAAGCTTAAATTTTATTTAGCCACTTCGCACAGGGCTTATATTTGAAAAACTTATAAGAAAAGTAAGAAAAAGTTTTGTAAATTTTTGTATAATAATTTTGTATAATCTCAATTTTTTCGCCGAGACAAAATATGTAAAATAGATTTAACATTTAAAAATCTTTAATTTTTTAAATATGTACAAACATATTTTAAAAAAGTAAAATTCTGTAATATAAATCGATCCAAGCCAAAAAATATATATTACACAGTAATGATAATAACCTGATTTTAAAGGGTTTTAATATCGCCGTTGGCTTCTGTCATCGCAAACATATTTGGCATAAGTAACGTTAACGGTTAACACTAAACGTTGGCTTATGACAAATTTATAGGAAAATGGCATAAGGTAGCTTTGATAGCTTGCCATATAGACACAACTATTGGTGATTATTTAAAGTTTTTTTTCAAATGCGTTGATTTACTAAAAGTTTAGACGATTTTGTGTCAATAAACCTGGCAACACTGCCTAGAACGTCCCGAACAGTATAATCTGGTAGCTCTAAAACTAACGGATATTTTTGTAGTGACGCTTTAGTTTGGTGTAAAATTTTTTTTTCAATTAAATGCAGTTTTTGTGATAAATAATTTGTCTATATATTTCAAATAGTTCATATAATTTCGTTTAGTTTTACTATAATGTCAATTTATAATACAATGAAAAATTTTATTCACAACAAATGTTAAAGACGATTACTGTGCATGCAGCGACACAATATAAAATAATCAAAAAAAAAAAAAAAAATTGGTGCAATAACAGGACCAAGGTAAGCGCATGTAAGGAATTTGTATATAAAATACAGAAATTTATATATTAAACATTCAATTTTTAATTCATTCAAAATTTTAATCACCCTTGTGTACAAACATTTAAAGCTGTAGTTGCTTTGATTTGGTATGTTATGTCCCTGTGCAAAGTGGCTAAATATATTTAAAACTAAATACAAAATGACAAAAGGGTTTAAAATTTCTTTGACAAATAGTTTAAAATAATTTTTAAATTTCACAAAAATTTGGAAACCTAAATTTAGTTTTTATTTTAGCCATTTCGCACCCACCTTTTATAGACATTTTGATTGATTGGTATTAAATACCTAAAAAACGTAGGTTTAAAAATATTGTCGAATTTAAATTTAAAATGCTCTATATAGTAGGCCCCAATATTTTTAAGTATTTAGAATCTACTGTTCTCTTATTTGAATTTTGAGAACCTAAGTGCCTATAAAGGAGGCCATACACTTGGTTCTTTTTTTTTTTTGTTGAAGTTTTAACTGCGCGGTTGTGTCATTACATTTTAGTCATGCCAAATTTTTATGAAAATGACATACAAACATTGAAAGCCTGCCGTATAACCACAACTAACCTGTCTTGCTGCATTTGCATTAAATTTGCATACAAGAAAAATATATTTCATAATTGTTTTTATTGCATTTACATAACAAAGAATGTAAATCAAAAGAAAAGGAGAGAGCTGATTTTTGCGCACAAAAATTGATATGTATTATAAAATAAAATTTTATTCTCTTCAATACAATTTTATTATTTTCTATTCTATATTCTAGTTTAGTCCAAGAACAAATTATGATTAATTGTATATAAAAGGAACATTTATAATTTTGTTTAAAATACAATTATCGATGGTAAAAGTAGAAAAAAAATATGAATGAGCCAATTTATACGATGCAATTGATTGTATGCAATATCCTTAATTCCCTTTTCAAAGTTACTTCCAAAGTCATGCTATTTATACTTTAACTTTTGTTGCACTAAACCCGAAGGTGAATGAAGTAACAGAAAATTACAAATGCGTGTGAAAGAGAAATAACAAAAACATGCACGAAAAACGAAAACCTTGTTTTTTTTGTTACCCCGCTTGCTTCTCTACCTCGTTCGCCACCAAATATAAGAATTGCATGCAACAGAGTCACAGTGTAAATTGGCTCTATCATGTAGATTTTAAGAAAAAATTATGTAAAATTCTTCGTTTATTTTCTATACCGACTTCTTGTATAGGTAAGCCAATAATAAGCTGACGATATGTCTTGCTTTATTAAAGGAAGCTAAACAATCTGGCATCATTCATTTCACGGAAGAAAAAGCTTAATTTTTGCAAATTGTTGATAGAAATTGGCGGTACACAATTTTTGCAAAAAAAAAAAGTAATTTAAATTCTTTAAAAGTATAAAAATACAGAAAATGGAGGCGGTAAACGCTAATAAACAGGAGCCGAAATTAAATTTAGGTAATTATTAATAAAATATATCATTAATTAAAGTAACAACATGTTGCTAACTTTTGCAGACACAAATGCCAGACGAAATTTTGTTAAATACTTTAAAAAGTTAGGAGAGGTATGTTTTTCATATGATTCTTAAAACTTTGTTTGTTTTATAACTTTGCTATATCTTAAAGAAACCCTCAACTACGGTACGTTTCTATGACCGCACAGATTCTTATTCTGTCCACGGCCAGGATGATTCTGAATTAATTGCACGCTTGATTTATAAATCTACAGCCTATGTCCGTCAATTGCTACCCGATGACTCGGATTCTATACCCTATGTTATGCTTTCCAAATCTAATTTTGAGAATGCCATTCGAGATTTGTTACTGGTACGCAATTATCGTGTTGAAGTTTTTGTACGCCGCTCAACAGGTGGCGATTGGCAATTAGAATATCGTGGTTCACCCGGCAATTTATTACAATTTGAAGATATCCTTTTCTCCAATAAGGAAGTTTTAGTGGGAAATAGTATTTTATCTTTGCAATTACGTCCTCAAAATAATCAACGCAATGTGGGAGTAGCCTCTGTAGAACAAAACGATTGTTTATTTCAAGTTTTGGAATTTGTCGATGACGATTTCTTTACTGAATTGGAAGCAACCGTGGTATTGTTGGGACCAAAGGAATGTTTGTTGCCACAACAGGATGGAGAGGTAAATGAAAAACAAATTTTTAAAATATCGCTGAATTTAATCATTTTTAAATTCACAAAAAACGTATAATATAAAAAGTTTACAGATTGTATAACATTTTTCGTATAGAAAAATACTTCCATACTAAATAGTTTTTTTTTTGTAAGACAGTTTGTAAATTATAAGATACATTTAGAAAAACAAAATTCAGACTTCAGTTATGTTTGATATTGGAAAATGTATTCCAAGTATAATATTTTGCATGGAAGAAAATCGATGCATTCACAGCTTACATTCAAAGATTACATGCACAGATCCATTCACTGTGTAGAAAACTTTTTAGATTTCAAGAAATTATTAGTGTACTAAAATTTTAGATTTTTTTTAATAAAAATTGTCAGATTTTAAGACATTTTTTTTACAGAAAATTTCCAAGATTCGTATAGATTTTTTTGTATAATTTGTTTTATACAGTAAAATACTTTATTATGTAGAAAAATTTTCAGAATTAAAGACATTTTTAATATTCTAAGATTATTTTATTAAAGATCATTCTATAGATTTTTAACAAATTTTATACAGAAAAATTCTCAGATTTTGATACATTTTTGTTTAAGAAAATTAGCAGATTTTTAGATATTTTCTTCCTATTTTAATTTTAAGTATGAAGCTGTTAAAAATCTTTTGGAACGTAATGGTGTCATGGTTACCGTTCCACCAAAATCTGCCACTGTCGACAAAAACGATTTAATACAAGATTTAAATCATTTGCTACGTTTTGCCAAAGGACAACAAGAAGATGCCACTGGTATGACTGAACTACAGTTATCGGTGGCGATGGAATCTTTAAGAGTGGCCATTAAATATTTAGACCTAATCAATGATGCTGGTAATCTGGGGCATTATGAAATAAAACAATTAAATTTGAAAAGGTAGACAACAAAATTCAAATTTAAACCAGATTTTATCCAAAAACTAACAAAAAAATGTATTCTTGCTAGATTTGTACACTTAGATGCCGCAGCGGTTAGTGCTTTAAATATCCTACCCAAACCGGGTACGCATCCCTCATCATCCTCTTATAGATGGCAAAGTATTTTGGGTGTACTAGATCATTGTCGTACTCCCCAAGGTCATCGTTTAATGGCTCAATGGGTCAAGCAACCCTTGAGAAGTCGTGAAATTCTCAATGATCGACATAATATTGTCCAATGTTTTCTGGAGTCGCCTACCACTTTAAATTCCCTTCACGAAGAATTTTTAAAACGTATACCCGATGTTTTAATGTTAACCAAAAAACTTCTAAGACAAAAGGCCAATTTACAAGATATATTTCGTATTTATCAAGTTATGTTACGTACTCCAAAAATCGTAAATGCTTTATTATCCCTGGAACATGCTACCATAAAAAGTGTTTTATGTGATCCTTTAAAAAGTAATCTAGAAGATTTGTCTGGTCTTAAACAAATGGTAGAACAAGTAATGGATTTTGATGCCATCGAAACGGGCGAGTACATGGTGAAGGCGTCTTTTGATGCTGAACTGTTAGAAATGAAAGAAAAAATGTCTAAATTACTTTCAAAAATGGAAAAATTACAAGAAAAGGCCATACAGGACTTAGATTTTGATAAAAATCAAACATTAAAATTACTCAATGTCTCCCACTTGGGTTATCATTTCCGCATTACCCTACGCGATGATTCGGCCTTGCGCAAAAATAAAAATTATAAAATTTTAGACATTGTCAAGGGTGGTATACGTTTTACTACAGAAAAATTAACCGAAATTAATGATGAATTTTGTTCGCTACGTACACAATATGAGGAACAACAAAAAACTATTGTGGAGGAAATTATAAAAGTTGCTGTCGGTTATGCAGGCCCCTTGACATGTCTAAATAATGAATTTGCTCAATTGGATTGTTTAGTAAGTTTTGCTAAAGCTGCTCAAACGGCTCCCACGCCCTACATCAGACCTAAGATGTTGGAAGAAGGTGCCGGGGAGTTGGTATTAAAAGATGTTAGACATCCTTGTTTGGAATTACAAGAACATGTTACTTTTATAGCTAATAGTGTGGAATTTAAAAAAGGTAAGTTATGTTTTAAAAGAAGTTAAATAATTTACTTTAAAATCTCATTTACTGTCTTTACAGACATCTGTAATATGTTCATTATAACCGGCCCTAATATGGGTGGTAAATCCACTTATATACGTTCGGTGGGTACAGCCGTATTAATGGCTCATGTTGGTAGTTTTGTACCCTCTTCCGAGGCTACTATTTCCATGGTAGATTCCATCTTGGGTCGTGTTGGAGCCAGTGATAATATTATTAAAGGTCTTAGTACTTTTATGGTGGAAATGATTGAAACTTCGGGTATTATAAGAGTAAGTTTGAAAGAGAGAGAGAGATGTATAAAATATAAAGAAATAAATGTTTGATTTATTTTATTTAATTTTTTTAGTCTGCCACTGATAAATCTTTGGTTATTATTGATGAATTGGGTAGAGGTACTTCAACATATGAAGGATGTGGCATAGCCTGGTCTATAGCTGAGTAAGTTTTGTTTGATTTTTAACAAATATATTCGTATAAGCTTAAGTTGGGATCATATTTTTACTTAAAATTTAAGCTCATATTTGGGTCCAATAAAAACGACCATTGATGTTCAAATTGAAGCTTCATAGCATTACGATATTTCATATGTTAGATTAAGTATTATAGTCTCCGAGTTGGTACGGGTCGTATACCGAGAAAATATTTAAAATGGCGATCATGAATTGTTATTCTTTAACCTTTACACTTTAAACTTTTGGGTTTTTAGCAGGGTATCTGGTCCAAAAGTGGGTAAATCAGTAAGATATCCAGTTCGAATTTTCGATGCGGTACGAATCATCCCCCAACCTAAACAAGATATTGAAATTTATTTTTTTAAGTTTTCGATTTTTAAAACTCAAATAACAGGTCCCATTATTTCGGCCAATCGTGTATTTGTTGTTTTCAAAATCTCGTTTTTCCCTTTTCCGCCACAACCGTAAAACCCTACATTGTCTTTGTCCAACTTTTGATATTTTTATGTTGTGACTTTTTGGCTTTTTTTTTGCCCAATGTTTAATATCTTCCATTTTACTATGTAGAAATTTTCTTCTGCTAAAATCTTTTTACAAAAAAAAAATTGCAAAATTTTTCGCCAAATTTCACAGTTATCATATTTGAGAGTATAAAATATTTGCCTAATTTTAGGAAAGTATATCAGAGCCCAATCGAAAACGCTTTAATTGTGTAATTTTCTAGTTCCAGTTTAAGTATTTTTAAAGCCCATATGTTGTCCCGACTGGGGACTTCTCTATTTGTCAAAGTTCTAGTAGTTTATTTGCAAACCTTGCATTATTTTACATTCAGAATCTCGGGTTCTTTTTATTACAATTGTGTTTCAATTTTGAGATTTTTTTTTTAGCAGTTATATTAAGTCCATTGTGGAAAATCGTTTTGTATATAAATCTTGATCCAATTTTGGTTAACGACCAAATATTTTATCTCTTTATTTTTTATTAATTCCAATTTTCCTTTTTTTTATTTTCAGACATTTAGCTAAAGAAACAAAATGTTTTACCCTCTTTGCTACCCATTTCCATGAGATAACTAATTTGGCTGATACCGTAAAAACTGTTAAAAATTGCCATATGGCTGCCATAGCCGACAAAGATAATTTCACACTCTTATTTCAAGTTCGCCCGGGGGTAATGGAAAAAAGTTTTGGCATACAAGTAGCTAGACTTGCAAATTTTCCCGAAAAGGTGGTACAAAATGCCCAACAAGTATATAATGAATTTGAAGATGAACATGCTAGCAAGCGATCAGATGAAGATAAAGCTTTATTGAATAAAATAAATAAAGCTATAGAAGATTTGTCAACCACGGGCAATAATAAAGATATTAATGAAAAAGATCTATCAAAATTGGTAGAACAATTTACCAAGGATATACAAAAATTGGATACAGAGTACTTTAAATCAGTTTTTACTACCGCCAAAGGGGATAAGTGAAAAAGTGTGCTGTCGGCCGAGAGAGGGAAAATGAATTGAATTAAAATCCTTGTTTTAAAAAACTTTAAGTAAGTTTGTATTTTTTTTTTTTTATTTTATCTTATTGTTAGTTTTTTTGTAATTGTATTAATTTCTCTTAAAGCACAGTAAATTGTTTCTCCACTTACTGTGTTTAAAAAGTGAAATATTTGAAGTTTTATAAAATATAAAAATTCTTTTATATAACCAGTCCTTTCGAAAATGGCTAATTTAATTTTTATTTTGGCAACTAAATCATAAAACAAATTATTCAATCACATGAAAATTGAATCAATATAATAAAGACTAAATCATTATCTCACTTTATTTAATATCAAATCATTTGTTTAAAGTCATCATAAATTATTCCCTGATTCATAAAATCAATTCTTATGCGAATTGATTGAAACAAAAATTATCACGTTTTCTTTTATTTTACAGGATTATTTTCACATTCGTTTGTCAGAAAGAAATATCAAGAAAAAAATCTACATTACAGCGGCTCATTTTTATTAACCAGTTAGAAAAGGTAGGTGGTAATATTTTTTGACTAGATAACATTTATAAGTGACTTAAAATTTTGGCGTTTTTTTTAACCCTCCACCATATATGGTGTATATATTCGTGATCCTTGTGAAATTTTTAGACGATACAGCGATGTTTGTCTGTCTACCTGTCTGTCTGTTGAAACGGCGATGAGCAAAATCGGTACAGCGGTTTTTAACCAGTCCCTTCGAATTGAATAATATTATATATACACCTTAAATATTTTCACATCAAAAAATTTTTTTCACCACTAAATTTTTTTTCACAAAAAATTTTTTTCACCTCAAAAATTTTTTTACCTCAAAAAATTTTTTTACCTCAAAATATTTTTTACTTCAAATTTTTTTTCCAACCACAAAATGTGTTCTCACATCCAAAAAAGTTTTTCACCTCAAAAAAATTTTTTTACCTCCATAATTTCACTTGTAAAGTTTTTTACATTATTTCTATGTATCTAAAACATTGAGAAGATTTTTTAAGGACATTGGTGTAGGGTATTCAAAGATTCGGCATAGCCGAATTTAAGCATTTTTTACTTGTTTTTTTTAAGTTTTTACTAAATTAATATTAAACTCATTTTTTTGCTAAATTTATATATGATTTAAAATTTTACCATCATTCTCTGTAGGAATTATTAAATTTTGGTAAAATTTTAAACTGACATTAATTCCTTCCCCTTTGTATTTAGTTGGGAGCGTTTCATATTTTAATTAAGGATGGTTGCGAGCTTTCTGAACTAAGTCAAAATCAAAAAGAATTTTACAAGTTTGTAATAAATTTAATTTTTTATTTTTTGGGATTTTAAAGTTTTCATATACAATAATAATTTTACTACTATTTATTCGTACCTTTTCTTACTAGGAAATATATTCAATTAATTAATCCTGTTGAAAGTTTTTTTTTAAGTGTTTTTTTATAGTTTTCTTCGATCTTTTTGATTTGTTTAATATTTCTCATCGAGCTAAAGATCTTTTATTTATAAAAAATTAATTTTAAATATTTATTTATCCCAATATTTCGTCACGAAATGAATTTTTTTTTTTTATTAAAATGATTTTGATTTTAAATTTCGTCTCTTTCCTTCGAATTTAAGAATTGGGGTCGTTTATACAGGCATGTTCTAGAATTAGTGCGAATTCAAATCCGCGTGAAATTAAAATTTATCGCACCTTTTTTACTGTATTCCAAAGTTTTATTTGATTCGATTCAACTTAACTGCATTAAATGAACAATGTTCAATTATAATTCAATTAAATTTTTGAAAATATAAAATTTTCACTTTCACTGATAATTTTTTTTTATAAAATTTTTCTTCAAAAAATTGATTTTTTTTGTAAAAATTATGAATGATTTCACACTGTGCCATTTTTTCATTTAAACCCTGGACATAAACCGAAATAATCCTCTAATTGTACAGCTAGCACAAGGATGACAGGGGAAATACGAACCGCTATTTCTGGTAGAAGGCCTATATTAAATTGTTTATATAATTTTTGTTTGTTTTTTTTTTTAATTAAATTTTTCACATAAAAATTAATTTTTGCTACAAAAAAAAAATATCGTCCTTCTTTTTCTAGGAGCTATTTTCCGCTTTTAGGGTCATTTAAATTTTTTTTTTTATTATTTTACATAAAAATCGAGTTTTGGAAAAATTTCGTCCTTTTTCTGTCTACTAGTAGCTATATTTAACGAATTAGACACGTTAAAGTTTTTTTGATTAAAATTTTCATATAAAAATCGATGTTTGTTATAATTTATTAATAATTTCAAATTTCGTCCCTTCTCTCGAATTAGAAGTGTTTTTATTTGTTTTATTTATAAAAATATATTTTTGCTTATTAAATTTTTCTTATAAAAATCAAATTTATAAATGAAAATGTCGTCCCTTTTTCATAAGCTATCTTTGGTTAAAAAAAAAAAGATTTTTGGAAAAACTTATAAACAATTTAAAATTTCGTCCAATGTCTTTCTTTTGTGATTAAATTTTTAATCTAAAATTGATTTTTGGTAAAATTTATAAATGTTTTCAAAATTCGTACATTTTTATTACTTTTCTCTTAAATTGGGGCCGTTAACAAATTTGTTTAGTGGATTTTTAGATGATTTCCAAATTTTTTTGCCTTTTTCTTTGACTTTTGGTAAAATTCCTAAATGATTTCATAATTCGTACCTTTTTAATTTTTTATCTCTTAAATTAGTTCCGTTCAAAAATTTGGTTCTGATAGAACTTCTTTCCAAAATTTTGTCCTTTGTTTATTGGGCAAGACCATTTATAAAATGATTTAAACTTTCGTCCCTTTTTTCTCTAGGATTTAAAAAATTTTTCTGGTTAAAATTTATAAATGATTTATAATTTCAGTAGTTTTTTTTTTCAATACGATTGAAGCTATATTTAATAAAAAATATTATTAGAGTTTTGCTAAAATTTATAAATGATTTTAAACCTTTTTGCTAAGGCAGAACCAGAATTAGCTTAAGTAACTTAAGCATATGAAACGAAAATATAAAATGTTTTAAAATTAAAAACTTATATTTCTTAAATTTTGTTTCATAACAAAACAACGCATAAGTCACTTAAGCCAATTGTAGTTACGGCTTTAGCCTATGGCATAGAATTGATTATAATACTTACCTTCTCTGATTCTTAAAGTTCTTTATACAGTACTCATTGATTAAATTTAAACAATTGGTCTTTTTTATTATAATTTTTTTACTTAACATTAAAACAATTTTTTAAAGAAATTTTATTAATAAATTCTTGTTTTTTTTTCTCGTTTTTTTTAATTTAAAGTTTTCAAAAATAAATCTTTTTATTAACTATACATCTTTTTCTAAGGTTTGTTCATTAAGGGCCAGTATTATGGTCATCACTAAGTACGATTTTTTTTACAAAAAATTTCACTTTAAGTGTGACATTTTATTTGAAAATTTTTTACTCAAGTAAAATTTGAGTAAACAAATCCTTTGTACATGGAAGGTACTTCAGTGGGCTGTCTACGATCTCAATGAAATTCGGATATGTGATAAAGGAGAGAAAAAATAAAAGACATGTAATTTTTTTACGGTCATAATCTTACGTTTAAGGTTTAAGAAGTGGGGCCAAAATTAAGTCAGTATTTGTTTCGAAACATGTTTTAAATTTTTTTGACCAAGAAAAACATTGCATTCTTTTTTGCCCCAGAGTTCCCAAATATTTGAAAATTTTTAAATAATTAGTGAAAAAATATCTTTGGGTAAAATCACTTAAAAGCCGAACGGTTGCGATTAATTGGAACCAAAACCATTTTCTTATGAACATTTTGATATTTGAAAAATGTTTTATTTAAACTGATAGAACTAAACTAAAAAGGCGTAATTTTTAAGCACACTTTTTTTTAACCCATAAGCCTGAGATTAGGTCGCTAAAAACATGTGTCTCGTACATTTTGTTCTCTATCACATGTTCGAATTTTATTAAGAACGGAGGAAACCCATTGGTCCTGTTAAGGCTTGACAAATATACTGGCGCTAAATTTAAATTTATAGAATTCTCCTCTCATGTAATGTTATAAATTTTTCTAAAATAACTTTTATAACTATTAAACAAATTAGTTTTAAAAATTAAAAGTAATAAAAATTAAATGTTGTTTAATAAAAAAATAACGTATTAAAGAGATTGTATTGGTTTTGCTCCAAGTTGGGCGCCATTTACGAAAAATAGTACATTTCTAATTTAATGCATTCAGTTTAAAATATTAATGGGCATATTTAAAATAACAATAAAAACATTTAATTGCACAATTATTGAAGCATTATTGTGTGAAAATATGTTTTCCAGTACAACATATTGACTTAAAGTGAACTGCGTTGGGTGCCAAAACTTACTTTAACTTCAAACCAAATTTGTTTAATTTTAAATACATTGACTACAGTTTTTTTATAACTTACAGAGAAGGATCTTCTTTTTTTTTGCTTAAATTTTTAACTACAATTTTACGTTTTTTTTATTATTTGGATTTACATTAATAGTTAACTTCTTTTTTTTTTTGTTTATACATTAATACATAATTTTGTTTTAAAGACAAACCCTTTAAATTTTGATTTCCGTTATTAATGTATCTAGTTTTCATTCAATTTTCATTTTCTTTTAAAGATTAAATATTTTTAAAATATAAAGGCAATTTTTATGTGTTTGTGTTGTGTTTAGGATTAACATGATTTTTTCCTTTTGTTATTAGTTAAATAAAATGTGGACTAGAGTATGACAAAAAAAAATTAGAAATGTATTTAAAAATTGTTAACTTAACTTTTTTGTATCTTTTGTTTAAAAGATTTGTAAGGTTTTTTGCATTTTTTTCAAACTCTAATTAAAGAAACTCTTTGTTTTAAGGACAGAGTTTTGATTTTTTTTTGTAGAGTTTTGTTACTTAAGGTGGTTGTAACTAAGTAGGCCTACTTTAATTGATCTTCTAGTTAAACGTAACTAATTGTTTTAATGATTTCTACCGTAATTTTCTGTAAATTTGGTGCATTCTGTTAACTCTCTGTTGTTAACATATTTCACTAAAAATGTAACAAACTTTGAGGACTTTTCACATACATATTATACACAATTTGTTGTCAAGTCCTTAAAATATGTTTGATTTCTATTGTTTACTTAACAGAAAGTTAGTATTTATTTCTCCCTGGTTATTTAAAATATTATAAAATCGGCCCTTAGTATTCTTTGTGTATTTCATAAAATTTTATATAAATGTAGTAACAAAATTTGTTTTATTTTATAAAAAATCTATTCATGTTTGGTATAAAAAAACTTAATTTTTGGCTTTATAAACTTTATATAAAAAACATATGTTTAACAAATTTCTTTTTCTTTAACAAATAAACAATATATAACTAGTAAAACGGAAACTACAGTATATATATATTTCTTTTGAGTTTTGGACATTTTGTGGCACTCAAAAGAGAAATAAAAAACTAAATAAAGTTTGCTAAATTGATTTGGCAAATTAATCATTTTGTATTTTCCCTGATTGTTATATTTTCATATATAGTTTTTGGCTAACGTTTCTGGTATTGTTTGTGCATATTTTAGTAGAAGTAGATTTTACGAAAATATTACAAAAAAAAAAAGAAACAAAATCTTTAGTTACGTCTTAGAAAACGTGTGATTAAAATGATCGACAAAGTTATCCATAAAATTATTAAATTAAATTTTACAGACGATGCATCACCACAATAGGTAAAGTTTGCTTCCTGAAAATAGAGGAAAAAAATAGGATTAAGTTATTAAGACACGCGAGATATATTGTGAGAGATTTAAGCTATTTGGAGATGTTATTTGCTTTATCTCCAGTATTTTTTCTCGAGTGTAAATGTGCCTTTATAGCAGTGCTGTTCATTTGATGGGACAATTGTCCCCTGCTTAACTCACATGTATTATTACGCTCTTGCTTTTAGTCGTCACTGAAACAGCGACGAGTGAAAATGTGTAGCGGATTTTTTTTCAATGCACTGAAAAAAATTAATAGCCATAAACGAAAAATATTTTGTGATACTACAAGATCTATAAAAATCTTTAATAAAAAACCCATTTTTTTTAAAATAAAAGTTGAAATGTTTTGAAAAATTCGAGTCCGATCGTTCATTCATTTATTCCGATCAAATGTATCTGTTTTTCCTTCCGAAAATTGCATTTTTTTAACAGAATAACATAAGAAATCCAACATATTAAAGATATTTTATTAATATGTAAATATAATGAAATCTTTTATATTGATTAAAAAAATCTTCAACTTTTTGTTTTTATACAATAAAAAAAGACACCCTAATGTATATATGTATTTCTTTTTTTTTCCTTTCAAAAATTTAATTTTTGTTTACTTTTTATTTCTTTAAAACAGTTTTACACAAAACATTAACAGTTTCATATTTTCAATAAAAAAAAATTCATTCAGATACTAGCACTGCTATTAACCCATTGAACATTTCTTACAGTGCAATTCTCACTTTCTCACAAACACAACTCCTTTTTTGTCTTTAAACAGCACTGCTTGATAGCTTAAGTCTAAGATAGAGTTGTTATGTTTTAAAGCAGGGGTTTAAAAAGTCTAAAGCTCGATATGTTGAAATTAGGTGTTACATTAGATGTTCATATACAGGTTGGTTGAAAAGTTCCTGCGCTCGAAATGAAAGAATACTGTTTTTGTTACGAAATATATTTTTTTATTCAATATAATCTCCTAGAAGCTCAATACACTTGTTCCAATGATCTTCCAATAATTTTATCCCATCCTTATAATGGTTTTCCGGAAGCTCTGCAAAATAACGAAAAATGCTTTCCACGAAGGAATTGTTTGAGATTTCTGAAGAGATAGTAGTCACTGGGAGCCAAATCTGGTGAATACGGTGGATGTTCAAGCAATTCGTACTTTAATTCTTTGAATTTAGCCATCGTCAAAACACTTTTTGTGAGCAGGTGCATTGTCTTGATGAAAAATGATTTTTTTTTCTTTTTTAAACCAGGTCTTTTCTCACGAATTTTTTCATCCAGCTGATCCAAAAGGCTGCAATAATATTCAGAGTTGATTGTTTTACCTCTCTGAAGATAATCAATCGACAAAATTCCTTTTGCATCCCACAAAACTGATGCCATAACCTTCTTCGCTGATGGTTGTGACTTCACCTGCTTTGGAGCTGAACAACCAGCTTCAGTCCACTGTAAACGTTCTTGTTTCAATTTGAGATCATGGTGTTAGATCCAAGTCTCATCCATAGTTATAAAACGATGCAAGAAGTCGGTTTTATTCGGCTTAAAATGCTCCAAATTACGCTAAGAAATTTGTTTTCGATCCAGTTTTTATTGAATTGTTAATGTGTGCGGCACTAACTTTCCCAACAGTTTTTTCATAGGTAATTCTTCATGTAAAATATGGAGTACTCGTTCGTCTGAGATGCCTATGGCATTAGCAATTTCACGCTTAGTCAAACTTGGATCTTCACTAACCATATTTAGTACCTGCTCAATGATTTCTGCTGTGGTTGCAGTTTTTGGTCGTCCTTCGCGTGGATCGTCTTTAAGGCTGGTACGACCACATTTAAATTCACCAGCCCAAAATTCAACGGTACGTTTTGAAGGTGAGGACTCCTTATACACTTTTAACAATTGTTCAAAAATTTCCTTTGCTTTTAAACCCTTCAAAACAAAGAATCTAATGAATGCACGATATTCAATTTTTTCCATATTAAAAAAAATCAATGACACGTCAACTTCAAATGGCTTGTAAACAAAGAAAGAATTGACAGAATGACTTGCAACTTTGCATGTGTTCTCAGGACAGTTATACCAACTTGAGAAAAAAAGTTTGGAGCTAGCAGTGGCATCTCTTGGTGAGCGCAGGAACTTTTCAACCAACCTGTAGATATTAAATAAGATTTTAAGGAAAGTCTTGAAATTTGTGTCAAAATAATTGGTCCAAACACAAATAAATTGTACACCCTTCTAATGTTCTAAGCTCTATGAATTATCCTTATCTTTACTTAATGATAAAGTTTTTCTATAATTTCTCATTATTCAACTTACATTTTCATGTTCCGTAAAACATTCCTCAATACGTCTTCGCTCATAAAAACTCATATTGAGTTTATAACATGGAAAATCTTGATTGTATATAATTGGTTGTGGTTCGGTGGTTAATTTAATTCCCTTGGAGGGCATTAAAACATTAATGACTATTAGCAATAAATTTGAGTTGGGAATTTTCTTTGCATAAAATGGTCGAGCTGTTGGCACTTGTATGTAGTCATTAATTCCCTCCAAGGAATTTGGTTGCAAATTATACAAAGTTATCTCTTTATCACATGGTTTATAAACTGGTGGTGGTGGGTGTTCGATAAAAATCTTTTCACCATCTTCACCTTCTTCGGGGGCGGTTGGTTGAATGCCCGCATAAGTGTCATGACCATAACCGGCATCATAATCATCTTCTATATCATCGTTATAATCGAGAACTTGAAAAAGAAAAGATTATGAAATGTTAAACTATTGAATTTATTTTTTAAAACTTACATGGTGCTCCATCCACCCACCATTTAATTCTGGAATAATGCCAAAATATAGAAGTCACTAACCATTTCCAGGCGAATGTCATTACTTTCCAGGGCTTTTAAATTTTAAAAAAGGGTAATTGTTTTTTTTTTCTTTCTATTTTCTTGTTGCAAAACTTACGTGCATTAATAGATGTCCTTCATTTAGTTTGGCTGTTTCATCAATACATAACGATTGATAATCATAGACTGCTATACTTTGGAAGATCTCTTTTTCTACCATTGCTTGCATAACATCTCCTTGAAATTCTCCGAAAAATTTACCCGTGTGATTGACATTACGTGCCAATATAATGTAGGCATTATTATCAATTACATAGCATTCATTTTCATCACTGTTGCAAGTTTTGATACATCCATGACACTGGAAAAAAGAGAAGAATTTGGGGAGTGTGTCTTTTTGCTTTACAAGGGAATATAGAGAGTTTTTAAAAAGTACCAAACTAGACCGAAATAATACCAAAGAACGTTCGTTATATCTTAAAAAATGGTTAATATAGAAGAGTTCTAAATGGTACCATACTGGGGCACAAATCTTTTTATGAGGTAGTTAAAAATTGTAGAGGCTTGAATAGAACTAAACAAGGTGTTTTAATGTTCAAAATTGGTCGCCATAGAAGTGTTTTAAATTTTTCCAATCTTTGATTTATCATGTGTCGCTTTTTATTGTCAAAATTAAAATAGTACCAATCTTTTTATTATTCAAAACTAGTATTATTGGTTACATCAACCGAAATATTCGGTTGGAACAAAGATTTAATAGTAAGTTTCTAGATGTGCCGATTACTGATTCTTAATTCAATCTAAAGAACTCCTAATCAAGCTAGAAGTACCTAGAATTGATACTCTCTTAATTCAATATTTTGTTGCTTTATGGTTGTATGTTATGCAGCTTAGCTTTTAAAGATATGAGAAATTCTTGATTTAATCGTGGGTTTCTTAAAGAAAGAACATCTTTAACAACTCTTCTATAGGTACCGAGAATATAGGAATTTATTTATTTCTTTTTGCATATGTCAAGGTCGATACTTAATTCAGTCATGGGTTTCAAAATGCTAAATGATCTGAAATTATTTGATTTAGTCGTAGTTTTTTAGAAATATACAGATCAGAAAAACTTGTGGGTTTAAAACATTTAAAAGATATGAGTAGCTTCTGATTCAATTTTGGGTTTCTGCAAATACCGAGATAAGAAAAAATTCAAAAAGTGGATTTTCTTATTTCAATCATATACATTCTCAGATCGGAGAAGCTCGGAAATCATTCGCGTGGGGGTTTAAGAAGGTTTAAACATTTAATTGCAGGTTTTTTAAAGTGGCTTGATTTTGAAATATGATCACATAAATTCTGTCATCAATCATGGACTTTAAAGGTTTAAAGATCTAAGAAACTTTAAATTCAATCGTAGATTTCTAGTAGTGAAATTCTTGATTTAATTCTTAAGATACCGAGATCAGAGAATCTCTGTGTTTAAGGCTCTGAAAAACTTGTAATTCAATAGAAGGTTTCTTAAGGCGCCGTAACTCAGGTTTCAATTTCTGTACTCTTAGAAACGTCCTGGTTTTTTTAGTCCAAATTCTGTCTATTTTAAATTTCGTTTACAATTCTTCTTCGGCTTAAACTTACATTATCCGATGATGTTATATTAAAAAATCTATCCAACATCATAGCATGTGAAAATTGAAATCCAACTACACAAGCGGGTGCCTCTTTACCACCATCCCTGGGGAATATAGCATGTGAGGCGGTTATTTTTAATTCATTATCCTCGGTAGGATCATTATGATGTTTTACAGAATACACAAAACTTTCTGTACGTTCTTCATGATGCTGCAAAATAGCACTTCTATACCAAGTTTCATCGATAGCTTTGGTATGAAAATCACCAAATTCACGATCTGTATCAACTTCTACTTCACCATGGATAAATTGCCAGCGAGTTAAACCACTCATGGTGGCCACAAAGCGTAAGGTGGCACCAAAACTTTTTATTAAATTCTTCTCTTTATAATTTTCAAATTTCCAATCAGCATAACTGAAATTTGTTACTTTAGCGTCGAAGATTAGCAAATGAACCAATTCTTTGTTGCAATAATAAGCATCATCTGATAAAGATTTGCGGCCGCAATTATCTTAGGAAAGACAAGGAAACAAAATTTTTTAATATTTAATGTATATAACTAATTGTATTAACTTACATTCTTCATCTTCATCATTATCTACATCTTCATCTTCTTCATATTGCTCCGACCATTTCCAATCTTTATGTACCATTTTTCCTAGGAAATGTTTGAGTTCTGACTCGGGAGTTTTAAACTCGTGACCCTCTAAATAATGATATTTACAATAGACCCAATCAGGATGTATCTTCCAATTATCACCCATAAAAAAATCCGATATATTCACTTTCATATGGATATTCTTCAAAACTTCTTCACCAACTTTAATCCAGGTTTTACCATACTCACTGGGTAAAACAATACCCAAAGAAAAGGGTGTATTGGGTAAAGGGGCAAAAAAATAATCTTGTTTCTCTTCCGATACCCTACGCATTTTATCATAATGCAATTTTACGCTAATATCCTTAAATTCTCCAGTTGAATGGTGTACCAAACCACCACGGATTTGTAAAATTGAATCACCTGGTTCACGGGGAGAATTATCTTCAAAAAGTTGTTCAACTTCGGTAAAATCTATACTATTATAATTAGGATTCATAACACCATTGGTCTGGAAAAGAAAAATTATGTTTTAACTTATGTTTCTCGATAGTAAAATTTTAATAAAACTTACTCCTATTGGCCGCAGATCGGGATGTAATAACACATAGCCGTTATTGGAAACCACAAACGAATAACCATTAACACCTAGCTGAAATTAAAATACAAATTACTTAAAGAACTATTGTTAAAATTAGAGCATTTTACACCTTATATGGCAATGTTAGTTTATCGATATCTTCGACTGGCACATCGGTACCTGCTACACCCAATAGTCGAGCGTAAGGTGTTGAATTTCCATCTAAATAGGAGCGATCAAATGCTGGCACACCCACTGCTATCATAAGTCGTGCATTTGAAGCATTTGGCTCGGGTTTATACTACAACAAGATAATACAAAATTATATTTTATTAAGTATTATTATATGGATACAAATGTCTTTAAATCCCTGACGAAATAGAATATCGTGGATCTTTAAAATACAATTTTTAAGGGATAACCTTTAGACCTTTAAGGTTTGGTTTGGTGAAATAAGAAATATTTAAAATCTTGGCTACTGTTTCAAAGTTCAATAATTTATCTTATTAATGTATATTTTGAAGTCAAATCGTGGTTTTATTAAGGAACTATTTTGAGGTCAGATCGGGGGTTTCAATAAGACACTTTTTTGTGGCAAAAATTTTGGATTGTTTAAAAAGGTTTGAAGATTTGATTGTATATCATAAAAGCGGTAGAAAGGGGCTTTTGTAGATAATCTTTAATGAAGAATTATTGATCTTTCGAAGTTAAGTTAAATGTCATTGCGGAGACTATCCAGCCTATTTACTCGCTTAATTATCTTCTCACTTACGAACATGCAAAAAATACCCATTACTTTTTGGACATCGTGAACAAAAATAATTAAGCGAGTAAATAGGCTGGTAAGTAGTTGATAACATGTTTTTGCTGGGATTTGGTTAAAGAAACTACTTTACAATATATTAATCTTTTTATAAGATATTTCTTAAGGTCCGAGATAATATATTTAAGAAACTTTAATAAGACACATATTTAGAGGACGTTGTGGTGTAACGCGTTGGACTGTTAGTATGTTGCCATATTTTACTACCTTTCAACTCTACTCTATCCTCTTTCCGAAGAAAGCTACTCATAAATTAGTAGGAAGAATTTCCTGAGTGTCGCTTCTCTTAAAAAAAAACAAGATCAAATCATAGGTAAATTTAAACTCCATAAGTGAGTTCCAATCCTGTTCATTCATTTCAGAGTAAATAAAATTTTTATTCGTGAAATTGTTTTGATCGAGTTTTAGACATTCTTTAATATCTCCTGTAAGATCTAATACTGACGGTCTAATTTGAGATTTAGCCATTGTTTTGGATCTTTTAAATTTAAATTTTTTTCTTACAGTTTAAAGATCCATTGTATATTCATAATGGAACTTACCGTTTTATCTGTAAATGAATGCGTCCAAGTAGGCGGATGTTCCTTATCTTGCAGCACCAGCGGCGTTGCTATAACATCCACATATTTCAGCGCCTCTTCCTGCACCTCATCCAACGTTTGAACATGCGAATAGTAGCCCCGATTTAAACATGCCATCCATTGTATTTCTCGTACCATTGTAACCTCTTTACCCATGAGATAAGTAAATATTCGAACTTTCATACTCATTGTACCGTTTTCACCATCACCCCAATTGTATTTTTCAAAAATTTCTGTATTATTACCAGCGACGCCATCGGTAACTACCATAATGGCTTGATTGCAAGTGGAGGTTTCATTACAACGTCGTTCTATGTAATACTAGAAAAGGCAAAAAAAAAAACAAATGTTCTCGAAATTTTTATGATTTGTGTAAAGAGTGTCAATTTCAAATTGCTGAAAAACTTTTATGATATTCTTGATTAAAAATTTTCTGATTTCAAATGTTTCTATTCTATATATTTAGTTCAATTTTTAAATTTAGTCAAATTTTTAAATGTTTCAATTCCATATTCATTTTAGTAAAATCCCTAATCCCTTAACTTTCCCTCACTTGTTTACCTTTTTAAGTAATTCGAAAGCCTTTGTAAATGCTATTGATAAATTTGCATATCCTTGGGGTTTAAGTTCACTTATAGCATCGTTAAAAACGTTAATATTTTCGGGTGTCGCCTGTACCAAAGCATCCTTAAAGCAAGGTACAATATCATCAACTTCAGACGAATAATTAAAGATATTGAAAAAATCATTATTTGAAAAGGTATCCAATATACTACGTATCGTAAATTTGGCAACATGAAAACGAAAACCAGTCATAGAACCCGAATTATCCAATAATATAACAATATCTTTTGAACACGTGGCGGTTTCAATGTACCACGAACGTTTACGACAATCATATGTATCAGCATTACCATCTTCTTCATGTTCTTCCCATTGAGAGGCTGGGAAATGCCTTAATATACCAGTATCAGAACCAAAATATTGCCAAGATAAGGCGGGGTCTGATTGATAGTTTTGTTTAAAAACCTCATCTAATTCCTCAGTCCACATAATGGCCCTTAGAACCTTAGGATCTATAGAAATGTAGATATGTTTTATATTATTTTTTTCTTTCTTATTTAATATTTTCTCTTACGTCTATCATATACATTAGAGGGTGTATGGACGGAGCTATGCTCCGTATCAACAGATATATTATAAAAATGTGTATCTGGATTAAGCGTAAAATTTAAATACATATAACGATATTTATCTGGATCCTCGCCAATTATCTCTTCGGCCGCCTTTCCATCATATTGTGAAAATTTACTTGAATAGTATTGAAATTCCGTTTCGGCATATGTTGCATTATATTCAAAGTTTTCAAAAGTTTTTTCAGCTTCACGTTGTATACACTTGACGGCATCCATTTTGCGGGCCAACATTTTACCAACATTTGCTGTTATCGATTTAATAAGTTCAGATCCATTTTTTAATTCTACACGGGCATTGTATTCTTTGTATTTCTATATAGAAGACAGCGAAGAAGGAAAGTGTTAAAAAAAGTAACGAGATTAAAATTAATTTGAATTGCTTCTTACTGCTTTAATTTCTTGAGATTTTGTCATACGTTGAGCTAGTTCCCATAGCTCCTCGCCTAATTGGGCGGCCCATTTTCCAACTCTAAAAAGATAAAAAATTTTTTTTGCAGTTAATATAAAATTTAGAACCTTGTTATTTACTACAAAAAATGTATTGAAGAGTTTGTTTCAAGATATCGAATTCTAATAAAGATTGCTTACAGGTTTCTAAACGATTTAATCTTGGGCATCTTAAGCTGCTTTACTTAATGTATAAGCTATTTAATTTTAAAATATCTGTATTCAATAGTGTTTTCATGGATATCAAATTCTTAAAAGTATCAAATTTTCTTAATCGTCAGCTTTTAAAATTATTTCAATGCTGAAATTAATCGGGGTACCAAAATTCGAAAAGCTCGAGAAGATCGGAGAATATAAAATTGTTATTTTATCGGTGATTTTCTAAAAACACAAGAAGTTTCATATATTTCTGTTTGAATTCCCGTTATAAAGGGGACGTTTTGTTCAACACTTAAGTTTATTGACTAATGATATCAAGAAAATGGTTTATAGGGGAAAACCAAAATTTTTGTTGCAGTTCCATTTTTTAATTTTTGTTTTTTTTTTCTTTACTGATTTTTAAAATCTCTTGAAAGATTTCAAGTATTTTTTTTAAATTGAAAGTTGAATACAAAAAGTTTGGGTGTTTCTGTTCTAAATTTTACTGGAAATGATCGGCATTTTTTCAGTATAAGGGGTACAATTTTATATATTTTTTTTATATTTATATTTAATGACGTTTGATATATGCCCCAGAATTTTAAATGTTTCAATTACATTTTTCATAAGTGTTCTTGCAAAATTATATGTTTAAATTTACAAAATTAATTGTTTCAATTCAAATTCCCATAGAAACGTTTTGAAATTTTTTCGGTAGGGTAGCATTTTTATAATAATAATTATTAAATAAAGGTTAAGATACGAGTATTAAATTGATTCAATTACATTATTTATAGGAATGATCCAATTCCATTTTTCATAGGAATGTTTTGCAAAAGTTATATTTTATAAAGCATACTTGTAGGAACAGTTAAAAAAAATTTAAATAACATTTAAGTTGTCTTTCCAAAAATAATTTATTTAAATTTTATTTTTCTTACGAACAGTTTAATACACTATTCCTTTATAAACATTTGTATATAATTCACTTTCCTTTAATTTAAATATTATGCAAGCTTTTTATTTGAAAATTCCTTCAACATTTTTTCTTTATCATATCAATGTTTGGAAAAATTTTAATTTCTTTAAAGTTCATTGAATTTAACTAAATTTTTCAACCGCAAAATCTGTCATATTAAACAAATTTGCTCTACATCGCATCCCCCATTTCGACATGTAGTCAGCGCGTCTGTCGAAATATTCTAATTAAATTAATTTTCATATGTGTATAACCGTAATCATCACTTAACTGCGTCATGTTTAGGTTTAAATCACACAAAAAATTGTATTTTAATTCTAAATATAGACCACATGTGTTAGTCAAATGCGTGTCATTAACACCAAAAACAACATTTTTATAAACAAGAGACAACCATAAACAAATTTACACCTACACGACGACAACGACGAATTGAAAAAGACGAGCCCTCATTTTTCTGATTTGTTATTTTCTATGCAAATGACATTTAGCAACAAGTGGTGGAAATTGTTTTAAAGCATAGATGAAAAAAAAGAGAGGGAGAGAAAGTGAAAGAATTATAAAAAACAACTGTCAATTTCTTGCAATTTGTTTATATTTCTTTCAATTATTACATTTCGTTTAATTGCTAGAGTTTATTGCTGTATTTGTTTTGCTACCTATCTTTCAGAGAACCTAATTTATATTTTCTGTTCGTCTTTCTTATATTTTCTTGCTCTTTAACTGTCAGTTTTTATTTTGCTAGTAAATAGTTTTTTTTTTGTTATATATTTTTTTTTATACATGCACACAATGTTTTTTTTTTGTCAGTTTCCAACTGAAATTTGGTTACTGCGACTAAAATCAGTTAGTAAAACGGATTATTGGTCTCCACAACAAAACTTGGTTAATACGAGTACAAATGAATTTTAGCATTCTCATTTTTATTTATTAGGCGCCACTTTACTTTTATCTGTGTTTAAATGTCTCACTGAAACAAGGGCGTAAGATCCATCTTTTGATATTTTTACTTAAAACTCAAAACCCTTCAAATTTCTAATATTTATTTTTGATATCTATAAAAGTATTTAAGTATATAACATTAAATGGTATAATAAGCTAAATTGCTCCACTTTAAGTGCAGAATTTTGGATATTTTCGTCTAGATGTCTGAATAAAACTTTGTATAAGGGTGTAATGAGATCCGTGTTATGCATGTGTCGAAAAATAAAACATCAAACATTTTAATTTATTACGGTTTTTCATGTTTTTCTCGTCTTCTGTAGAGTTCTTAAAAAATATTTAATGCCCTTATTTGGGCGAGACATTCACGTGTAGTTAACCCATCGTTAATTTTTTTTTTAATTTTTTATTATTTCTTTTTCACCAGCGAATACCGTAAGTGCTTGTCACTGTCATAAACTTTTGTACATACTTATATATGTTTGAGTATCATCTTCACAACAATGTTGCCTTACGTAGAGATTAATTCCAATCGTATCGCTATAGCATCGGGCGACAGGCTACAATTTTTTCTTTGAATCATTAGCAAAAATCACTTTTAGAAATCCACAATGAACCCGCTGGTTTCGTAGATTTGTACTTTTTTATGACTTCAAAGTTTTCGCAGATTTGAATTCTTTTGGAAATTCTCTTTGGATTCACATAACTTAACTATTTCAAGCCGAACTCTTAAGATCGTAATAAAACTTGGATATGTTTTAGAGGCCACAAAACTGCGCTTTAGCTACCCATTTCATAGTTAGGAGGAGAAAAACGTTTGAAATTTTAAATTCCACAATTTACACCAGACCTTCTTTTCTTTAGAATACCACCATTGTCTCGTAATCGTATTTCCTTTAGAAAACTAAAATTGACTCCTAACGTTCCCATCCGATATAAATTGCTTAAGACAGTCAAGATTGACTTTATTTTCTGGTATATAATTTGCTTTATAAATACCAAAATATCTTGATTTTTTCTTTCACTATTACGATTTGTTACTTTTTAGAAACCAATGTGTTTACCAAAACCCGGGGGATGTCACCTATTAATGCAATGCTCTGTCTTGATGATAGGAATATATGATTTGGTAAGTTGGAAAAAGGGACTAATGTGTGTGAAAATTGATTAATACCCTAATGAACTGATTGATACTCTCAGAAATCGGTTGAGTTAGGTAGTTCCTCGTTTTGTAAAAGCGCCCTCCTACGTAAACTGTCCGGAAGAGCCAAAGAAGTATTAGAAGCTCCTGCCATTACAAGAGAGTTGTATTGAATTTTCGTTCAAATGTAGGTCGTATATATAAAAGAGATCAGGTGCATTGAGCACCTCTTAAGCCGGTTTAAAAAACCTAGTAATTTTTGTTTCTTTCAACACCCCGAATACGTGCTTACTCTAACGGACATCACAATAAATTCAATGAAGAAATGTGAATCAACAGTCAAATATTTGGTCTGGCGTTCATTTTAATCGATCTTTATATTTCTATTTTATAGCGAGCTTTCAACCTCCGTATATTTACCTCAAGTTATCGTAGACATGTCCTGATTAAAAAAGCCCTGTGGCAACATTGCATTCAATACATAGTTTTAAGATGAGTACTGGGAGGACCCCATTAGTCTGCTGGATTTTTTTTGTATCAAGATCTCCAAGAACCCTTGTGCGTTCTAAAGAATATATTGGGCACTTTATATATAACAAGCAGTGGTTCTCGAAAGCTATTCGATAGTGAGTAATTCTGAGAGAATACTTAAAGGTTAGCTTTATCCAGCGGACTGGTGAATAATTGATCTCCTTTAAAAGAGTGGAAATCGAAAAACTAGCTTTGTATTTTAAGATTTTTACAAATAAGCAAAATTTCATACTATTCTTAAGAGCGGAGAGAATTTTGGCACGAAGTCGTTTTTTGAGGAGAAACTTTTCCTGGTTAAGTACTTCGGCACACTCAGATCTTGCCTTCTTATGTAGCTGTAATTCAGCTCTGATTATCACTTAAATTTCTTAAAGTTTCCTTCTTGACCCGGAAAGCATCTCTCCATGACCTGTTTAATCATCATTTCAGTTTAACTGAATAAAATACTTCATTCCAAGTATAATTATGTATATTCACGACCATCTTTGCGGCTCAGACCTTTAGAAAGATTAAAAGATTTCGTTACCTTTAAAATCTCATAAGCAACTGAGTTTCTTAAGAAAACCCATAACTGAAGCCTTTGGGACATTTTAGAACTTCTCAGTTAAATTTTGTTTTAATCTACAGTAATTTGACGAATTTTTATGAAAATTTTAAAATTACAATGTCTTTTGCCGCCTGACGCCTGGTGTTCTAATAAAAAACTCTCCTCTAATAAAAGTGTTTTAGTTTTGTTTTTAATATAGTCATAAAATATTTCAATTTTGATGATTCCTCTTCTCTACTAGGGTTGGTTGATTTGTTAGTTGTATGTGCTGGGTGCTTGTGTCGGCGATGTGGGTGTTTGTTTGTTTCCATCTTTCAAGTGGGGCAACAAGTGTAGTATGTTTGATGTTTATATCGATTATTGGGTTTTTTTTTTCTATTTTGTTTCAAATAATTTAATAAAGAATATCAAATTTTATTACATCAAAGACTATAATTTAAATAATAAACTTGGTAAAATTTTTTTTCTTTTATTTTATATACTCTTCAACAGCATTGATTCTTTTGTAGCTACAAAATGTTTACAAAGAAATTCTTTTTGTAGAAAGCGGATGTTTTAGGGCGATTTTTTTAATAGCAAAATATATAAACAAATCAACAGATTTTTTTTTTAATTTTAATTTTATACAAAATGATTTTAATATAATTTCTGCTCATTAAAATGGATAGCTTTGATATTAAGATACAGACAATGATTAATGTGACCTAGAAAATTTTTGGGGTGTGTGGAAAAACATACAAAGTATTTTGGTAGAACCTTATCAGTTTGATTTTAGAATTTCCCAGCAATACCTTGGTAGTATATTGGCATTACTATGGTTATTATTTGGTAATGCATCAAACCCCTTACTTTGAATTACATAGCAACCTCACACCTTACTCCTGCATTAATCCAGATACCAAATTAAGAATAACATGTTACTAGGTAGGGAGTTAACTCGAGGGATATGTCCTTGTTTAAAAAAGTTTGAGTGGTTTATGTATTAATAGAACCTTTTGCTGAGTTGTTGACCATGGAAAAGTTTATACAATGACATTGTAACAATAGTATGATCAGAGCTAAAAACCAATTGTAAAAAATATTTGTCTTGCTTCAATGCTGGCGTAGTAAGCCAGGTGTATGTAGGTTTTGAAGGTACTCGGAGATTCTTGTGTATGCCTACTGGGATCTTCGAGTACTTATTGGGACTTTGACTAAATAATATGTGTTTCACACAAGAGGCCTCCACTAGTATATGAACCAATATTCCAGTTTCCAATGTCTTGCCGTTTAAAACCTATTGTGAAAGAGCGTCTTTGGCAGCTTGTGACATTTGATTGAAATGTAAACAACAATACTAAATATTGCTTCGAACATGTCGAATTTCGTTACAAATAAAATGTTTGTTTGACGTCGAAAGGCGATTTTTCACTTGAGAACAGCTCCTCGAACGCCAAAAAAGGAAGGGATTTTTGCATCGCATTGTGACTGGGAATAAAAAGTGGATCCTTTGCAACAACCCTAAGCGCAAAAAGTCATGGGTTTTACGTGGACAGCCATCAACATTCTTTGCAAAGCCGAATATTCATGGCAAGAAGCTTATGTTCTGTATTTGGTGGTATCAGCGCAGCGTAATCTGCTATGAGCTGCTCAAACCGAATGAAACGAGCACAGGGAGAAGCTATCAATTCATGCGTTTGAGCCGCACACTAAAGCAAAAACGGCCGGCATAGGAAGAAAGGCATGACAAAATAATATTGTCACATGTTTCAGGACCGGTCAAGACCTACCCCACTCACTGTTTTCTTCAGATATCGCTCCTTTCTACTACTTCTTCTTTCAGTCGTTGACACTTGGCCTGTCCCAGCAGAAGTTCACTTCATACGAACAATGCAAAAAATGGGTCGATGAGTGGATTGCCTCAAAAGACCAGTCTATCTTCCGAACTGGTATCCGAAAATTGCCAGAATTCGCCAATATTTTGAATAATACACAAATCCGCAAATTTCGAAAAAATGCTTATTATTAATGCAAGGCCTCAATACATAAGCTACATACACACAATGTGAGGCATACGAAAATGATGACATTACATGGACTTACACAATTTTCTAAAGAGTACATTTGGTAAGGTCACTCCTGAAGATTTTGCTATTGTTAAACTATTGACAAATCGCGATTAAACAAAATATCTAATGGAATAGAAATGACACTTAAAAAGGTTTTACGGTTTTTCACTCCCCCCAAATTTTCCAGAGCCATTTCCGTGCATTTTTTTTTTTGTGAATAGTCCTATCCTTCCTTGATCTTTATATGAAAACCAATTCTCACTATTTCTGTATTTTTATACAATACGTATAAATGTTAAAGGGTAGTTTGTTCTTTCGTATGATTAATATATACCCTTTCGACGGAAATGGGTTAAAGGTAGTATGTTCTTTCGTACCACTAATATATACATATCTCTGGTAAAAGATAAAATTATAACAGTCAGCAGAATTTCTTATTTGTTTACAAATATGTATGTTTATAACTACAAAAGAAAAGCCCCTTGGAAAATTTAGTCAAGTCTACTTATTCTTTGTTTTTTGCAAATAGACGCATTAAAGCGTTAATATATATAGATGTAGACACTCACTCATACTCTTGAGATCCCGTATATGTAAACAAGAAACATCATACACACTAAATGACAATTAGGGTGGTGTAAAATCATCTTTTTCGCTCGAATCATTTTATAGGGCGTTTCAAAAGCATAGAATTATTGAGAGTAGACCACATGAAAATTTTTTTGAATGCATATGAAAGAGACAAAAAAGCATCATACCAGATGTTCTCTATATTTTTAACTTTTTCAATGTATAAAAGGGCACTGCGATTAGGTCTGGGTAATCTACCTTAGATCTGAGTTATTGTTATTTATATTGTTCTAACATAGGAGGAATTCCAAGCTACTCGTAACACTCTGATTTTAGTTTAACTTGCTTATATTGTAGAAATAAAAATTGTCAGATAGACCAATCTCGGCTTTTGGGTTACCAATCTCGGCTTTTGGGTTACCTGGGTTAAAAATTGGCATCTTTTTCGAAGTTTTACCTTGATTTCCAAAGCAACCATATGCAAATGTGGTACAGAAAAAAAGGACTTTAAAAGCTATTTCCTGGTACTTTTTAGCTTTGTTTTTAAGTAATTTTTGGGTAGTTTATATGGAGAAGTATACTGTAATAACTTCCAAATTAACATATTTTGTACCCTATTTAATTTAAGCTGATGTGTATCTATTCTTTTTTATTTTTGTTATTTTAATGGTTTTCAACGATACTTTATTGATGAACTTGGTGGTGCTGCAGTAAAACTTCCACTTTTGGAGAATACCTTATAGCTCTGCAGTTTATTTTTTCGAAAATTGTACGTTTTTGATTTGGTCCCAAACAGAAAATATCATACACACAGGAGAGTGAAGCTTGGAATGGGCACATTATAAAAAGGCTAAACATCGAAGGGGTTTTAGGGGAGCATAATTTTATATCAAAGTAGATTGTGAGATAGGTGTTGTAAAAAGAAGTGGAGGTAGGTGGTTGGATTGGTTATTTTACTTTAAGCTGATTTTAATGGTATCGAAATTTAAAGAAATACGTCAGAAAGATCGACAGTCTTCAGAGAAGGAGTGGGATAAACGTGTAAAAAATGCTAAGAGTGGGATAAAAAATTCAAAAATTGTCTAAATGTTTTAAACGTACTTTTCAGAACTTTTTTATGTTAGGTTTGTTTTTTTCGAATCTTATATCTATATCTTTAACAAATATGCCTACTTACCTGACTTTTCTTTATTTTTTTTTTGTAAACAAATACAATTTGAACATTTGAAACCGCCTTTGTACGAAAGCTGTTTCCGTATACGGACTTCACCGGAACGCGAAATACAGCAATTGTTTGCCCTGCTCTACCTTTACTTACAAAAACATATAAAATATAAAAATTTCAAATATTTTTATGACAAATTTTTTTGTTTACGTTTAAAAAAGAAAAGCCAAGAATTTCTAAGACTTGGCAGCATTTTTATACATTCTTAATTTTTTATGCAGCTGTATCTTTGTGCAGCATATTTGCTTAAATTTGTATAGAATATTTAAATAAAATTCGAAAAAACAAACCTATAATCATTAATTGTCAACTTTGAGACCTCCTATTAAAAGATCACCCTAATTCCCATTTATAAACATACCTTTCTATAAAAAAAAAACATAATAAAGAAAAGCTAACCTATGCATTGGGGTGTACCGAAATTTGAAAAATTAATATTATTCTGGGAAAATTACGAAAAAAGTGTTTTTCAAGCTTACTTACAGTTCGCTATCCGTTTTTGGTACACCAAATCATCATTTACACATGGATAAAACAGATTCATTGTAACAACCGAATTTCTCGCCAACTGAATATATTGGTTACAGCAGCCGAATTGTTCGGTTGTCGCAACCAAATATATTTCTGATTCGATTGCAATATATGGTTTCAACCGAATTTCGATCGCCACAAATATCTCGGTGGCTCCAAAACCATTCGGTTGGCAAGAAGTTCGGTTGTCACAATGAACCTGTTTTCTCATAACATATATAGTTTGAAAAATTATCAGTACATTTTTAAAACAATACAAACAAACAATTACTTGTTTCAAACAAAATGATGGTATATTGGTCAAAATTTACTTTATAGACATTTTTAAATAATGGTGGCCAGCATTGCCAAACGCGGGTAAGTGCCCTTGAAAAAAGTTTGGTATTTTTCCCATAATCAGCTAAAGAACAAGAACCATTTAAGTGCTATTACATTAGGAATTTTGAAAGAGCTCGAAATACGGGACAACCTACTATGCATATAATAGGAAAGTGTTGCCTACTTTGCCGTTTTTTTTTTTTCAAATTATTACGAAAAGTATCACTTGCTGAGTCGATTTAGCAATGTCCGTCCGTCCGTCCACGTAAAATTAAAATCTTGTAATCCAACTTCAGGTCGCATGGCCGTGGGGGGGGGGGGGGGGAGGTGCAAACAGGCTAAATAAATTTAGGTTTTGATATTTAAGAATATTTTCAAATATATTTCAAAACAATTTACATTTAGTTTAAAATTTATTTAACCACCTCGCACAGGGCCTAAAAACTGATTTGTTGATTGTATTATAATGAAATATTTACTACTACACTTGAAAAAATTATGGTATCAGGTTAGCCGTATGACGTATGGAAATATTAACAACCAACATATTTTTAAAAATTGACTAACTGATAAAAATTTCAAAAAATTGTCAAACGTCAGATTGATTTTACCAATTTTTAACAAATTTTTTGTTAAAACAAAGATTTTAGTTAACTTCATTTAACACAATAATACAAAATATTTTCACTGCTTTATCTTATTTTGCTATCAAACGGTAGATGCGATTACCAGTGCATCCAATTCGTTTCCACAGATCTTTGAAAATGGCCCATATCTTGAAAACTATGATACATAGCATAAAATGAAAAAAAGCATCAATTTTTTAAATTGACAACACTGCATGAATCAAGTGAAAAAAATTACAAAAAGATACATTCATTTTAAAAATATGTACATTAAACATTCATTTGCATTTCAATAGAAACAATAAATGTGTAAAAATAAACAATAAAAAACACCGTTCCACAAAATGTTAATTAGAATTTAAAAAGAACACAATGACATCAAGACAATAAACTCTCAAAGGATATTTTTAACACATTATATATGTGTTACAGACAACAACAATGATGATAAGAATAATAACAATAATAATAACAACTACATTAGCAACAACTACTTTTACTATCACTTACGCTTCATCCTCGGGAGTGGCATTTACTTGTGTCACATTTGAGGGCAGGCATATTAAATAAAACAGCAGGAATGCGGTCAAAACAACTGAAATATGTGTCATCAACTTATCACACGATGAACAAAACATTTTTCTAGCATTTTCTTAACGTAATTTTTTCTTTGTAGAAATTTGTTAACATGAATTTAGATAATTGATGAATTTTATTTTATTATACTAGAAGAAGACAAATCTTCTTAAAACACCTTTAAAGATTTTCAAATATATATATATATTTTTTTTTTATAGATTTTAAAAATATTTAAATTTTCTTTTTAAAACTTTTCTTTTTCAAATTCAGGGTGTAGCCTGTTTTTACGTTTTTTTCTTGTATTATTTTCTCGATTTATTAAATTTCTCTTTCACTTTTTTTTCGATTTCCATGTTTTTCTTAACCGTTTTTTACATTTTCTTACAACGATTCATAATTTTTTTTATTTAATTAATGATTTTCAGTATAATATTTAAAATTTGTAGTCGATTTTTGTTAGAAAACCATCAAAAATTTTCAGCTGTGCGTTAATTTTCTATATATAAACCACGTTCAACCTCTATTTCATTATTTTACACACATATGTTGAAAATATATTAAAAGTATGGGTGTAAATGTATGTGTGTGTGTGTAAATAATTAAATTTGAATGTTTTTCTAATAGTTTTCTTTTTTCCCGTTGGTCCACCCGTTTACTTTGAAAAGCTGCGAAAAACTAATAAAGAAACAAAATTTTCCTAAATTTTCTTAAGAAAAAAGAAAAAAACAGACAAATGTCAAAATTAAAATGTGGGAGAGAAATAATGTCAGAAGAGGGCTATTTTTAGAAGGACTCTTTTTGTAACTTGTATGCTTAAAGAGTAATGTCAAAATCAGCTGCTTTATATTGCTATATGCCGTTATAACGATTTTTGTTTATATTTTCTTTGCTTGCTCGATAGTGAAATATTTTGTTTATATGTTTTTCTAGCGTACGATATATTGATTTTTCAATTTTTCATGTTTTCTTTACTTTTTCTTTTCTATATGCCAAGTTGTTTTTATGCTTAATTGTTTTCTGCGCCATATTCGTTTATTTTGATTTTATATATGTTTTTTTTTTTGGGAAGAAAGCACGTGTATCGGGTATTTTCCGTTTTGTTTTCCATATTCACAACATAATCAAAGAATAAGAGAGAAGTACTTGGGAGGGAAAGAAAACTTTCTATTGTTTTTTGTTAATTAGAGGCTGTTTGTTTAAAAAACAAAAACAAATAAAAAATAAACATCTATTTGTATTTCCTTTTAATATTATTTCATTTAATTGCCTTGAAACTTAGGCAATATAAATTTAAAGATTTTATTATTAAAAATGTTTAAAAAAATATTTTGAAATACCTAGCATAGGAATAATAGAAATTATTACACTAGATTGAAGGACTTTTAATTAAAAATTTAAATACATAAACAATTTAATTTAAGACAATTAAAAATTGTCAAAACTGTTCGACAGATTTAAGTCTTGGTAGTAAAACGAACTTCAAAGTGTTATTTATTTTGTTTGAAAATGTTTTTGGCCAATACTCCGTTTTGTATGTTTTCCCATTCATTTTTATAACCTTCGCCATATAAGGTGAGGATATATATACATCACTCCGTGTGTATACATATATTCGTGATCCCTTTGATATTTTAAGCCAATCTAGCGATGTCCATCTGTTTGTCTGTTGAAATGGCGATTGTGGGACTTCTTCCCGCGAAGTTAGTTATTGAAAATTATCAAAATAGCTCTGGCGGTTTAACTGTTCTGACTGAAAATGTGAAAACACATCTTAAATTTTTCCATACAAATCGGTTTTTAAGTAAAAAAATTTATTGAGGTGAAAACAATTTTTGTGGTAAACAAAATTTTTTGGGGTGAAAAAATTTTCTGGAGTGAAAAAAATGAGGTGAATACAAAATATTATTCAGCTTTAAACGTCTGGTAAAAAAGATGAATTATATTTTGTATTCATCTCGTTTTTTTTTACCTCAAAAAATTTTTTCACTCCAAAAAATATTTTCACCCCTATTTTTTTTTTTTCACCACAAAATCTTTCACGCTTCCTTTTGTTTTAAAACATTGTGTCTGAAAGTGCTTTCAAAAGTTAAATTTATTGAAACTATTTTCCGAGAATTACTGTACAGCTGACCCTTTTGTCTAATGATGTTATCAGTTTGGGATTGGGAAAGAAATTTTTCTCAGCATTTGTACGACCTGTTAAAGTGGCTTTTCAACCCTTTCCTGTTTGTATTTTCTGTATAGTTAGTTTCTTTAAAATCAAAAAGTTTATTTGTAATTATTTTGGTCGCGCCGGGACTCGAACCCAGGCTAACGAGACATATAATACCTGAAGGCTTAAAATCTAAATGAATGATAACAGTGAAAAAATATTTTCTGTTAACATTGGCTTAACATTTGTTGGAAGTGACTTGCCAACTTTGGCATAACGTCGTCGCAAACGCTGGCAAAACATCCCAAATAGGTTTTCTGACATTAATGGTTGGCCAGTGTCTATTATAGTACTTAAAATTTTTGTACCGAATGGGTAGTTTCTGGTTAAAACTTAACCCAATACTATAACATTAAACAAATACCCTTTCTGTGTGCTCCCAAGCCCATGTCTCTTTGAGGCTCAAAAGTTTTTATACCGCAAATGTAAACCAGCTACACAATTGGGCAATTAAAAAAATTTATGAAAAGTGATGAATTCCTTTTCAAAATTCACTTTTTACATTTATCAAAAATGTTCTTTATTACATTCGTTTTTACCAGCATTTAAATACCTAAATAAAATATTGTGGTTTACAGTATTACAAAATAATTAATCTTTTTCCACAACAATTATTTTCAAACCAAAATATGTATATTTAAAAAATTTTCAATAATTAAAATTTAAAGTTAAAATTTAGTGTAGCATGTAGACCAATAATTACTAACAAATGATAAAAAATATATATGGTCTATATGCGACAGTAAATTTTCCAACATATGTCTGCACACATACATTTAACCAGTAAACAGAAAAAGCCATAAGACATAGCCAGCCTACATACAGACGTAACAATAACATTCCAAAGGACGACATACTACTGTATGTGCTATAAACGTAAACTACGTGTATGTATATAATTTAACTAGAGACGACCCCAGTAGAAACCACAAGATTTAATGCATAAGTAGTGGCATGTGGTTAAAAGAAGAACGACAATATTTACAAGAACCAGTAAAAGAATAGAGAAAAACTTAAATTTACGCAGCATGGTCATTAGGATGGATCGTATTTGGAGTTTTTAAGGAATTTCGCTTTGGTAGATAAATACATTTTTTTTGAAAGTTTTAGTCATATTGAAGTTGATTTTCGACTTGTTTTTTTTACCAAAAAAAATCTAAAATTTTAGAAACAAGTGAAAACTTCTTTTTTTTTTAAATTTATTTAAGAAAAACATTTCTTCATTATTTCTTTTTTTTTTAAGTCCAAAATCTATTGTGATTTGGCTGAAACTTTCCAACAACCCCTTGCCTAAATGAAATTCCTTTAACGTTTCTAATCGATCCACCCTAATGCCCATACGTACTATGAAAATGTACAGTATGTATAAATGTATGCTGCATGCAACGAAGAGAAAGTCCTTTTTTAAAAAAATAACTGTCAGTGCGTATATTAAGGGTTTATTTGCATGTGTGTTGCATCATGTATTACACATACTTCATTATGGGCCGGAAATGCATCCGAAATTACAAAAAAACAAATGAGAAATCTATCACTCAAAATTATTTACATTTCTCGCCTAATTGTCTGCTCCAAAAAACCATATTGTTTTGCTTCACTACCTGTTGTATCAACGATGGTTACACCCTACAGCACTATTTGTAGTGATCTTTGTATATAAAAAAGAACCTAACCCATCTTTTTTATGTTTACCAAACGACTCAAAGCAATTTTTTAAGTTGATTTAGTATATATGTTTGTATTGTTTGTTGGCTATTGAATATAGTTGAAATCTGTCCATGTTTTAAGCTATCTGAATTGGGATTAAGTGATATTAAAACACCCCAAACCATTCATATCTCCCTCATTACCAATAACTCTAAATTGAAAGAAAATCAGACAACTTTTGGATGAAGTCCGTCCACTCATATATTTGCTATAATAAACTTTTTTGCCAAATTTATCCAAGATTTTGTTCTGTATTTTCTGTCCTTGATCAGGTCCCTTCGCCGACTATAATTGTTCACTTCAAACTAGAACTTGTTCCTAAAGTGCCAGTTCTGAATCTCGTTCTCGCCCAGTTTTGGTTTAGATTTCTTTTAGGTATTAAAAACAGGTTTATAATATAGAATTTAAAATTCTGGAACCTAAAATTTTAATCTTAGAATCCATAAAAATTTATAATATTTAGTTCAGTGCACACGAGATTCAATTTGGAACAGTTTGTTTTTAAGACTTTGTCCTAAAGTATATTGTTTGCATATAAAGAATTGTTCAAAAAGAATTATAGTTTTATATGGTCTTGTTAAATTTTTTTCTTTATTTTCGTTGTACTACTACTTTCTTTACTATGTGTAAGTACTTCCATACTACAACAACGACAACTACTGTATGTCTGTGGTTTGAAAAACAAGTGTGTGTTAAAATATTGCCTTAAAACAAAAGAGGGGATAGTAAAACAGAAATTAAAAGGTATTTACTAAACTAAACTACTAAACTAATTTACTAAACTTAACTATTTAAATGGTAAACTACACGCTACCAAACCATTATATTAACGCTACTAAACTATTATATTATTAAACTACAGAACTACTAAACTGCTAAACTACAAAACTACTAAATTACTAAAATAATAAACTTCTGACCACTTAACTATTAATCTATTAAGCTGCTAAACTTCTAAGCTACTAAACTATTAAACTACTACATTCCACATCTACTAATCTACTAAACTACTACATCTTAAATCTACTAATCTAGTAAATTACTAAACTACAAAACTACGGTACTACTAAATTACTATAATAATAAACTACTAAACTGCTGAACTACTTCTCTATTATGCTACTAAACAATTGAACTACTAAAATAATAAACTACTGCATTCCAAATCTACTAAACTATTAAACTACTGTACTACTAAATTACTAAAATAATAAACTACTAAACTGCTAAACTATTAAACTACTTAACTGCTTAATTATTAAACTACAAAGCTACTATTAAAACTATTAAATAACTATACTACTAAACTACAAAAATAATATGCTACTAATTTTCTTTACTACTAACTTACTGAACTATTAAACTAAAAAACTACTAAACTTTCTACACTACTTAAATAATCATTGAATTTTACTGAATGAATTCATTCTTTTGTAAGTGCATGAATTTTGGTTTTTCTGTATGCCTGAATACATGTGTTGTGTTTATTAAGTTGATTAAGTGTTTTACATGAGTTAAAACTGAGTGCAAACTGTTTAAATGGATTGTGAATTTTTTCACAAAAAAAAAAAAAAAAAAGTTTTTCTAGCAACAATTTAGACATTTTTTTATTATTTTCATTTCTTTATATAAAAAGTTGTTAATTGAAGAAAAGGTAATTTAAAAGTGGGATTTTAACAGAAAAAAAAACAAAATAATTAAAATGTTTAAATAAACTTGACAACCGGAAAATGTTCATCTGGCTGAGATTGATTAGGTTTAAGGTTAATTAAGATTATACATTTTTAACTGGAAATCATGCCAAATGATGTGTTGTACACACAGAAAAATAAAGTGGGCACCGAATTGTAAAGTCTACTTTGGTTGCTAAAACCAATAAATTCGGTTAGTACTACCATTTTTAAATGTGAAATCAATATTCAATTGAACCAACCGATTCTAGTTGTAGTTACTGAATTTCAGTTGGAAACTGACAACATTTTTCTCTGCGTTTACTTTTACATGGGGTTTTTACAAGACGACTTAGTGTACACTCACCAAAAAAGTCTGTAATGGCAACTGAAAATTTTGCTGTTAATACGGGAAATTTTGCTAATTTAAGCCCGGCGGTATTTTTTTGCTAAGCTTAGCAGCACACTTCTACTGACATGTAGTACAATTAAATTAGTAGAAAAATTAGAAGCCGCTACTAAATTTTAGTAATCTCTTTGTAAAGTGGAGCTTAAAATCTGTTTGCTAAAATCAGCAAAATAACTAAAAAATTACTAAATATTATTAATATTAGTACAAAATTTTTTTATTTTATTTTATTTTTTTTTCAAAAAATATTTTATACAAAATTAAAAAAAAACAAAGGCTTAAAAATCTTAAAAATTGTTAAAACAAACGAATTTATATTTTATTTTTAATTTGGTAATTTCTTTTTTAAAAAATATTTTAGTAATTTTTTTTTACTTTTAAGGTAAAATTTTAATTGTTTTTAGGGCTGATTTTTAGAACTAAAAAACTTAAGTGTATGTCCTATTTTTAGACATGAGTTGGTATATTCACTTCCGATCCCTTTTTTTAATATATGTAGGATTTTAAGGCAATTTAAGTTTGAAAGTGTAAGTTTTAATTAGAAATAACATTTCCTTCAATATCCACTTTTTTAAAATTAGTATTTTTTTTTTTTTTTTTGCTAATTTTAACAAATCGGTTTTCAAAAATTTGTAAAATAATTTCTGAAATTAGCAACGAAAATTTGTAAATATTCTGTAATTTGTAAAATGTAAATAGCAAAGAGATTTGCTAAATAATAATTTTTTTTTACTAAAAATCAGTACAAAAATAGTAAAGTGTGATTGAAAACCGTTTACAAATTTTTCTACAAACTTTTTTTCTGAGTGTATGTAGCAAAACATGATCTGGAAATATCACCTAAGTAATAGTCAAAATTTGCATCTTTTAAAGTCTCATTTCAAAGCTAATCGTGCATTATTTTTAGGTACCAAAAAAAAATATATTGTAGTTTCAAGTTTTTTTTTTATTTTTTTTTAAAATTAAAAATCTTTTGCTAATACTTTCTAGCATTTAAAATAGTTGCAAATAAAAACTATTTCATTAACACGCACTTTTAAACTTTTGTTAATTAAACCATACAAACCGACAATTTATATGTTTCGTGCGAATTACAAATAAACCGCCAATATTTTATTTGTTCTACACATATTCCATACATGTTTTTTTATTAAGACTCTGTGGCATCTATATTGAACACCTTCAATAATATATGGATATTATATGCACTATCGCAGTAATAAATTAAAAACTACATAGATATGACAAATTGACCTTTAATGCGTGCTGGGATGGTTGGCTGGCTGGCTGGTTGTGTGAAGTAAATTGTTGTAGAATGGTTCTTTGTTATCTGTAGTGGACAATAATTTACATGAAACGTAAAGAAAGTACAAAAAATATTGTCTGTACTGTATATTATTCTGAAAAACTTTCTCACATGTGATACTCATAAATCATAATTATGATCAACAAAAGACCATTATACAATATTTTTTTTTATATTTTTCTTTTAAAAAGATTTTCTTTAAAAGAAATTTTTTATTTAATAAAAAAAAAGTTGTTCAATATAAAGTAATATACTTTAAAATAGTTTTTTTCTTTTTCAATTTCAATTAATGTCGTTTTAATTGAGTTTAAAAAATTGATCAAAAATAAATCATGCAAAATAACGATTGTTAACATTACTGACAATGGGGTTATATAAATAATAATGTCTTTACTATAAATGATTGTAATATATTTTAAATTAATTTTGTACTTTACCGCATTCAAGTGTAAAAACATTTCATACGCAATTAACTTTATTGAAAAAAAAAAAATACCAAATAGTTTAAATAATTTTTGGTAGTTGATCCCCTACATGCAATTTAGTAATTTAGTAGCTAAGTAGTATTGTAGTTGATCCCCTACATGCAATTTAGTAATTTAGTAGCTAAGTAGTATTGTAGTTTAAAAGTTCAGCAGTAGTTAAGTAGTTTTGTGGTTTAGTATTGAGTGTATAACTTAAAAAGGGGAGTTTTTTTTAATTTTGGGCGTTTATTGTGAAACATTGGTACACTACAAAGTTGTTCAAAGTACGAACTAAGCCAATTTCGGATACACTGTTCTGAAGTCAGAGCGTTCTGCCATCCATCGAAAGAAATGGTAGTCCTACGGGGCAAGGTGTATGCTATAAGGCGGGTGAGGCAAAACTTTCCAACCACTTTTTTTTTAAATATTTTTTATCCAGTCTAGCAGCATGTGTGGCTTCATTTCTGTTCTCATATTCAGGGCGTTTTTCAGCCAATGCTCGCTTCAAACGAATTTATTGTGTTCGGTACAAGGGTCCTGTGATCGTGTGGCCTGATTTCAGCAACTCATAATAGTTGGGACCCTTCTGGTGCTACCAAATATAGAGCATTTAATTTGGCGCCATGCATATTCGGCCTTGGCTTTAATTTAGCTAGTTGGCGGGGCTTCACTTAAGATTTATTTCACTTCGAATCTAGATCCACTTTCATCGCCAGTAATGATTCGATGCAAATACTCTTATTACTTCTTTTTATGGCGTTCAAGCAGCATTTCGGACATGCAAAATTGTCTTTTAACGTCTCTTGGCTTCAACTCATGTGGTATTCAATTTCGTTACTTTTGGATGAATCCTGTTGCTTGCAATCATTTTTAAATTGCTGCTTGAGTGGCTCTCCATGATTTTCCTAGTTCTTCTTAAGTTTTACAACAATCTTTATCAAGAAATGTCTTTTATACAATCATCTTCGAACTTTTTTTGGCTGACCGGGGCAGTCTTTGTCTTCCGTGTCAAAATCACTTCTGAACCGCACAAACCATCTTTCGCACGATAAAATCTATGGAACATATTCTGGATAAGTACCGGTGAGCAATCGATGTGCTTGAGCTGCACTTTTTTTTAAAAATTGAAGAAGTAAAGCAAAACTACCCGCAATTGAAAATCAAAGCAAAGAAAAAAAATTGTTTACACATTTAGTTCAATCACTAAGTGAGAATAAATAACAGATGTTTACTCTCACAAAATGACAATAAGTAATTAAAGACACAAACCATCTGTGAAAGATACGCCATCTGTTGTTAAGCCCTCATTTTTAAGTTATACAATCAATAGTTTTGTAGTTTGTAATTTTGTAGTTTTGTAGTTTAGTAATTTAGTAGTAGTTTATTTATTGGTAATTTCTCATTTCTTTACCTCTTGTCTTTAATTTAGGTAATTTTACTGTCGTTTTTGCCTCTTTGTCCTTTTTTGTGGTTTAAATTTTTTGCGGTTATTGAAATTTTTGTTGATTGAATTGTATTCAAGGTTTAAATAATATAAAAATTATTAGTACTTTTTTTTTTTGCATCTCATATGAATATATGATTTTATTTGTATATATTTATATTTTCTGTTGTTGGATTTGGATTTATATTGGTTTGGATTTAAAGGCCAACATCCATGCATCGTGGTTACACATACGCATATTGAAGGTCTATAAAAGTGTATGTAAATGTTTTTATGAATCACCTACATATTCTTAGTATAAGTTTAACAACAATAAATATAACAATAGGAATGTTGGATGGGATGAGGTCCAGGGATTAAACAGGGGGGGGTTTTAGAGGTTTATTTTCCATTACCTTCATTGCATCAATACTCATACATATTAACAAAAAAAAAAAAGGAACACCTAAACTCATACAACCATATGTTGTTTACGTTCTTTAATCTACATTTACGTATTATTTTTTGTTATTTTTTTTTATCCAAATACAACAACTACAGTAACTTTGTTTTTGTTGTTTTTTTATAAATCCTTTAAATTTACATACAGTCATAATATACAAATAGTATAAATACCAGTCAGTTTACATACATATCAAATACATTAAGCCAACACTTTTTCTTTCAAAACATGATAATAAAACTTTCTATTATTGATACGTTTTGGTTGCTTCAAATCTGAAATATAAGTGGCATCCTAATGTTTTTTATGTAGTTAGGTATTTAAACTTATTCTGTTAGAAAAAAAAAATGTTATATGCATATAAATATTTTGTTATTTTCTTGTTTTTTTACTGCAATTATTTGTTATTAGAACTCGTAACCCTCTGTATATTGTAAACAATTTACAGTCAGTTGTTTTTAAGGTTTATTTTGTTTTTTTGCAATATAGAATTTGTTTTTATACAAAATATGAATAAAAATTCATAAAATAGGCAACAGATTTTTTTATATTGTTGTTTTATAAATTCTATTTACTCGAGATTTATTTTTGTTTACTACAAATAATATCATTGAAAATTTTCTCATATTTTTGCTAATATTTCGAATGAATGTTTAAATAATTTTTTTAAAACCTTTATCCACTTTTTTATGAAACCTAGATATATAAAGCTGTCTTTTTTTTATACAAATATTCACATACCTCAAGATATTTGGTAATTTTTATCTGTTTATCATAATTAATATTAATTATACACCACCGGTAGATTTTTTAAAATTTTTTATATTTTATACACTGTTTAAAAAAAAAAAGCTGATAGTAAAAAGTAAAAAGGGAATGGTGAAAGTTTTTATGACAATCATTATTAAAATGTTACACACAGGAAAATAAATTGCCTACCGAAATAAGAAGTATACTTTGTTTGTGACAACCAATTAATTCGGTTACAACAACCACATTCAAATGTGATTGCTAAATATTTTGGGTGTTGCAACCAAAATTCAGTTGGATTAACCGAATTTTCGTTGTAGATACCAATATTCAGTTGTGCCAACCGATTTCAGTTTTAGAAACTGAATTTCAGTTTGAAATTGGCCAAATGTATATCTGTGTGCAGACACTTCTTCACAAAATCAGATTGTTTGATTAAAACCTTTAGGGTAATTTGGGACAAAGTGAGAAACTAATCTGGCTCTAAAAATGTACAAAGAATATTTTTTTTGCTTCAACAAATTCATTGTAACAACCGAATTTCTTGCCAACCGAATGGTTTGGTTAGAGACACCGATATATTTGCTTGTCGCAACCGAAATTCGGTTATTGCAACAGAATTTCAGTTGAAATTAAATATTTCAATTGTATCAGGAAAATAGTTGGTCGGGACAACTAAATAATTTGGTTACTGCAACCAATATATTCAGTTTTCTTTGGTTTGTTTTAAAATATTCATGACATAAACACCCAAAGGTAAAATTCGTCGTTATACCAATATGGCAAATTTGTTCAAATAAACACTTGGCCGCTGCTATCAAATATTATGTGTAACGAAAGCCCTCTTGGTAGAGTTCTCGGCTGGCAACCATAGATTCCACGATGACCACGTTGTGTTAAAAATAATTTTTTAATGATTTTTTTATGGAAATATTTATTTAGACACATTATTTTTCCCATCCTCGTAACCACTTCGAAGGTTATCACCATCAAGGTTGGGGCTCATCGCCTGTAAAATTTATGATTACTCTTAGCATACATTACTCTATACATTCTTTAGTAATGTGTGGTTTTTGAAAAAGCGTCATTTCCCAGATTGTACCTATAATGTTGTTTCACATTTTGTTACTAAAAGAGTGACGACTTGTCCTCAGCTTGGACCATGGGTTGGGCTTTAGAAGTTGTTAATAAATGATTGCGACCATCATTGGTACCATGCACTTGATAATAAACGACCCATGATTGGTACCATGAACTTGGTAATGAAAATGCCACAATTGGTCCCAATAATTTAGTAAAAATCAAGCCACCATTGGTTCAAAATTTAGTAAAAATCTAATAAGTAAAAATCGAGCCACTATTGAATCCGATAATTTTTTTATAAACGAGCTGAATCAGCTTGGACTTCAGTAGGTGATTATAAAGACTTATTTTTAGTCCCTGTATTATACTTAAGATTTTGATACTCAAAGTCCTCACATTGGATCACAAGACTTTAGTACTAAAATAAATTTGCTTACTTTGACGAAGGAACCCTAAATCATGCTTGTCATTCAATAGCTTTTCATAATAACGGTAGTTGGCTACCACAGCTATTTTAAGACCGATATGAAAATTTTAAAATGGCGATTCCATTAAAGGCATGTAAGTATAACTGGCTTTATTGCGCTATTTTACCGGTTTAATTTTGACATATCTTAAACTACCGTTATAATAACGCTAAACTACCGAAACACCAATTTATAACGGTATTTTGCAGATATAACAAAATTTAACAGGTAATATTATGAAATAAGCCCCATTATGTTAGAAAACACATGTCATGCTATTGGAATCACATGCTATTGGAATCGCAGTTTTAAAATTTTCGTAACGGTATTGATCAGAGCGTGATAGACAACTATCGTTACTATCGAAAAGGCATAGCTTGCCAACCATGCTTTAAATTTCACCTAACCATTAATTAATATTTTTAAATTTCAACAAACCCACAATAATTTTCTATTTTTGTTTTTACAATCCATAAATTAACATCAATCATACGCCACATATATTTATCAATTTTCAAACTACAATAATTTGTATAAATTATAAAAAAAATAAATTAAACAGAATTTTCTCGCCTTTTTTTTATTTTTTTTATTTTGCATAAATTTAAAAGGTCACTATAACAATATAAAAATAACAGTACTTGAAAAAAAAACTAAGGAAAATTTAATTAAAAGATGCGTTAAATTAATGATATAAATTTCAAAAATTATGTAAATTATACAGAATTATATTACCTTTTAAAGAACTAATAAAATTGATTTGAATGAGTGATTAATATTAATTTAAGGGTTTAAGAAAGCAAAAAAAAAAAAATTTAATTGTAGGGCAGACAAAAACTAATTTAAATTTAATTTTTAATTGATTAGTAGGACGCGATTTTATTATTTTAAAAAATAAAATAAATTTTTAAAAGTTGTTTAAAACTAAGAAAAATACTTTGATAACTTCAAAGATATATTTCTAATATTTTTGACTCTGTAGACAGCACTTAGTAAAAATTCTTACTTTAATTTAATTCATTCAGAATTTTTTACTTAAGTAATATGATTATGATACTCGTTCTAAGCTTTCAACAATTATTTTGCCTATGAACAATTTATTTATCTTAATTATAACAACCATAATTTTATAACTTTTCACATAAATCCATCAATTAATATCAATCATACGCCACATATATCAATCAATTTGTAAACTATTTTTTTTTAAACATAAATTGCTCAGTAAATTAAATGCAAATATTTATGAATTAAAAAAGAAATACTCAACGGGGAAATAATGTCAAACTAAATTCCCACACCTGATTGGGAATAAATAAATTTTGCATAAAAAAAGTTCAATGTTGTAAGGTCAATTTCAAGCAAATAAATATTGTAAAAAAAAAATAAGCAACATAAATAAAAACTCTTTTTGTAGCGAAATTATTAATTGAATATTGAACATTTTAAATATTATTATAGCAATTGCAATGTTGATTTTTTGTATTAAATTAAATCATGGCATTCTGTAACTGACTGACAAGGAAAGTATCCCAACCTCAACACTGCGATTTTTGTGAAATTGGGGTATGTAATATAAAAAGGAAATCTAAGATAAACCTCTGTCACTTTTTCGATCACTTAGGGGAAACAGGGAGAAGAAATTTTATAATTTTTGATACTCTTTGTTCATGTCGGAAATGTTAGAAATTCTATATTAAAACTCAATATATTCGTCAAATGTGAAAGGTTAATATACTGTGAGAGTCAAACAAAATTGTACACGTTAGTATTTTATGTTTTCAACTTTATTTTACTAACTAGCTTTTGAGTTTGATTTTTTTTCTTACCAAAAATTTCAAATCTGCTCTTATCGTTAAAGCGGGGTTTATATTATACCACAAGTCATAGGATATTAAAAAACGAGTTGGATGGGCAAAATCCTATGGTGTGAACTCATTTTGTCTAATTCGATTACAAATTTTGAGTCAGATTGATTTACTCGTTATTTAAAATATTTCTTAAAATTATGAAAATCAAATGGTATAAGTGTTGTATTTTTTTTACAAAGGAAGAAAAAACAATTGAACAGCAAACAGAAGCTCAAAATATTACTTCACATAAAAAGGTGTAAAAACACAACGGTATACCACAGAGATTTTTTTTTTGACAAGCGCATCATTTCATAGGATTTTTGATTTGATTTTCCTTAAATTTAATAAGGAAAAATATGTGAATTTGGCAGTCATAGCAATACACTTCTTCACATAAAGTCTTCCAAATTTTTGAGATTTTTACAATAGTAAATTAAATTAAAAAAAACAAAAAGTACCTAATCAAGGTTCATTTAGTTGAAATACCTTCCAAATCTCCAAAAGAAAAACAATTTGAATTTAAATTCCGAAATAGCCCAAAAGCCGAGACAGATCAGTTTAAGATTTTCTTTTTCTAACCCACATATCCCAATTTCATCAAAATCGGAGTGTTTAGGTTATGATACTTTCTTTGTGAGTGCAAATGTAAGTGTTACCGTGAGAGGCGAGTAGAAGTAAATGTCAATTTTAATTTACAAAAAAAAAAAATCATGGTAAAATTATAAAAAAAAAAATTCATCATAACATCAACTGGTTCAGATTTAATAATGAACAAATTTAATACAAAATATATGATTGGAATATTAACAACTTTTTATTTCCATTTAATAAACAATATTCTTGTAATTACAAATTAACGTGACACAATATTTTATCCTTGTCATTTTTTTCCTGTACTTGTTTTCTGTTTTATCTTCCATAACAATATTTAAATTAATTATTTTTTGTTATTTAATTTACACACCAATCACATTTACAATTTTATATTAAAATAAAAAATTTAGTATGTGATTAAGGAACAATCAGCTGAAATGAACTTAAAGTGACTTACAATTATTTAAAAATAATTATATTTTTACATATAATATTAAAAAAAAAATAACACAAAATTGGTCCTTAAATTTGGTCCTAACGATTATTGCTTAGGTCTAGGATAACTTTTAAGATATATTTACGACACAGTAAAATTTCTGGGATAAGTTTCATTGAAATTTTTCAGTTAACTAATAAAGTTTTCTTCACAAAATGATAGAAAAATTTCTTAAATGTTATGATATTGGATTTATGAGATGTTTCCTCACGGGCTATTTTAGTCAATAATTCCTTTTATTTGTAAATAAAAATCAATTTACTTTATATTATTGCTCAACGTTTTCAAACTTCACGATCGAAATTGGTTTTATGAAATTTTTTCATTAAAAAATCAAAATTTTTATTAAATATAACGAAAACAAAATCTTTGCTTTAATGAAAAGTTTTAAAGGACGAGTTCCAGAGAAACCATTGCTTAATGCAAAAATTTATTAATATCATGTAGATATATCCTTCAGTCGATCATAGCTTGGAACTTTTATTGTTTCTTTAGTTTTTTTTTATTGAGAGAGACGCGATTAGTCTTTTTTGTAACTAAGTAAGACGTGATTAGTTTTCGTCTTAAAGCTTTATTTTGTAACTAAAGGAGTCAGAATTTCTCTCTGCTTGTACCCACGGTTGAACTTTATATTTTTCTCACTACAATGTCGCAATTTTGTTAGATAAACAACAATACTAGTGCTCAACGTGAACCTTAGTTTGAAGCTAAGTTTTGTCACGATTATTCGGGTTAAATCTCAAACCACGATTGGTCCTCAGCTTGTAATATCATATTGGTCCTCAGATTTTGTAACTGAAAGAGCTATGATAAGATCACAGATTAAAGCTTAGACTGGGCCTTTGATTTTTGTACTTAAAGAGCCTTGATTTGGCGGAAAGGCAATGGGGAAGCAAAATGTTCATGTGATGGCAAACCTAAATGTTAAGTGGATTAAAACGATATTTTCTAAAATAAAATTGAAAAAGTTTATTCGTAATATTTTTTGGTCATATCGGTATTTTTAGTCAGATTGTCAGAGGAGAGCTCTACTCACTAAGCTAACGAAACATATAATACTTGAAAGCTTAAAACGTAAATTAATAACAATTGCTGGTTAAGCGCTGGTTCCCTGCGGGAGAGGGACCTCTCCTAGGACATGTCACGTTACAGGTTCATTATGACAGGGACCGGTCACGGGATCGGTTATTTATATGAAAAGGACCGGCCACTTTAACATGTGCTTCCCTCTGTGACATGCCACAGGACTGGTGTAAAAGAATATGTCACACAACTAACCCCAAAGAACATATCACAGATTCAACCCAAAAGAACATGTCTTGACTTTTAAACCGGTCACGTGGTAGGTACTTTAGGAACCAATCCTGTTTCACCTTTCTAGTGATATGTAATTTCGAAACCGGTCCAGTTTTCACCAATCACGGGACAGGTCCCAATTCCCAACTGACCCCTTTTTTCCCGCAGGGTCGCGCTAATATGAAAGCACTGACATATATCTTGTTGGAAATAACTTTTCAACTTTGGGAAACAAGAAAAATCAATTTTATGTAAAAAAGTTATAAAAAAAAAATAAAAAAAATGTCTGCCTGCAAGCGGACTCGAAACGTTCCTATTACAACTTTTTTTTTTAACAAATCATCATCATTTTTATAAATTCTGCTAGTACATTGATTGTTGCACCGTAGGATATTTTTGACTTGGTTAAACTGGGAAAAACACTTTGCAAACACTGGCACAGCGGTCTGAGCCAATTTTTAGCCACTGCTTTTTTTTTTATAAACAACTGAACTTTTTATTAAAGAAATACTGGCAAAACGGTTTTTACATATAAATAAATATAATCATATCAAATTATATACGGCTATATACAAATATTTTTCTTCGGGTAAGAAACCTGTGCTTTGGGTTTTACCGTTTTACTGGGTTGCAAAACAGGTGAATAAAAATTCTTGAGTACACCAAAAAAAAAATTCCGTTAAATTCCTTCAATTATAAATTTTATTGAATAACAAAGTTATTTTTAATTAATTTTTTAATTGATTCAATTAAAAAAATGATGAATGATGACTATAATGTTGATCATTTTTTAATTGAATTATAAAACTATTTTTTTATGGCCTTGTATCAACAACATTTTTATTTAAAGGAATTTAAGAGATAATTATTTTTTTGTGAGCATTAACTCTTTTCAGGCCGGTGGTATAACAATCATACCACTATTCTAAATAATTTGTATAAATTCTGTGCGCATTGGTATGGTACAAATACCGTTTTAACATGTATTTTAAAGCTTATATTTTATAAAAAAAAATATTTCAAATGCGAAAAAGAAATAGATATGGGATTTATTTAGGTACAAAGATGAACGTCAGAGTAGTGCCAAAAGTAAGCAAAATTCTACAGGTCAGATAACATCATTTTCTGTGTCGAAACAGGGACCTACTCCAATAATCGACCTCGACTTGTAATGTACCTCTTTGTCCAAGCAAAACTAAATCATGCTTTGATGCTCAGAATCCTACAAGAATACACATTTTTTTAATACATATTTTTCAATAAAACTCGATAATAAGTGAAAGCAAATTAAAATTTTAATTTTCACTGATATCTTATAGTGCCCCGGAAAGAGTTAATTAACAATCCTTTTAGAAGCGTTTTACATAATTAGCTCTAATTTTTCTTATAGCTAAAATATTATAAAATATAAATATTATATTCTGAGCTATATTTTACACACGTAACAAACTTAATTAAAATTTTAATTAACCATCCTGTAATTGTAGTTCATTGATATTAATTATATACATGAAATAGTGGGTATCTTAACATGGCATACGGAAAATGTACGTATGTAATAAATTGTCATGCAATATGTTTGTGTATTTTGTTGAACGAATAAACATTTATTATTTTACATTATATTAATATCATACAATCCATCTACAATCTGTAAATGTACCTGCTGATACATATCCTTTTTTTCGGTGGGGGAAAACAACGAAAAACATTTATTGCACACAAGCTCTTGAGAGTTTTTTTATGCATGATTAAACTTGAAAAAAAAAAAATACAAACTACTGTTTGTACAAATTAATAATATTTTTAATTCCATTTTTTTAAACGCTTAACCACAGCACATACACCAACACATAACCCATCACCATAATCTTTGAGTTTTTAAAAGTGTATTATAATTAAATTTTAAGGTTTAAAAATCATTAATATTTTATAAGGCTTAAAATTAAAAGTCAGGAAAATAAAATTAAAATCAAAAGATAAGTGGTAAAAAACTTTAAAGGTTATTAAAAGAAACTTTAAATTAACAAAATTCATTTGAGTTAAACAAATTTGATGCTTTTTATATAACTTTTAAAAGCAATCGATTTTAATTTTTTCATTTATCAGCTTTCATTTGCGTTTTAAATTATTGTTTTATAGCAACTCCAAAATTAAAAATTAATCATACGCCTCCTAGTTTCATGAAAAGGGTTTTCCATGAAAAAGTCAAACTGTATATATAACTTCATCAAATTAGATGAGCCCACTTTTCCGATAAAATTATAGCAGATGAGATGTCACGGGATCCCATGAAATCAGATTATGTATGCTATTTTTCAGACCAAATAAGATATGGTGTGATATGGTAATATATATGACTATAAAATTATATATAATTATATCGGGATGTTATTTACTTTTGTAATAACAACTTTTGTAACATTTTCAATTATATGTTATAGCAATATTTTGCTAACTTTTAGACCTTAATTTCATAGGTCGTTTCACTTAAAATTTGACCTTTAGTCTTTGTAATAGAAATCCTTTCATTTCTCTTTCTCTTTTTTTTTTTTGTAACAACACAACAAAAGTTTATGTTGCAAGTTATAGTTGCTAATAATTACAAAAGTTTTTCTACTTTTTGCATATACTTTAACATTTACAACGTTTATTAAGCATAAATTGTAATTTATTTAAATTGAAAAAATAACAACTATAAACCGGAAATACACCTTCCCTAACTCTATGAAAGACTTACAACATATGACAGGACAAAATAACGTCAGCAAAAATAAAATAACAAAAACTGCAACTTTTGAAGAACACACATACATACATAACATGTATGATAACAACAAAACTACATTACCATTAATACAAAAATAGCAACAACAAATAATAATACGACGAAGGATAAAGCAAGCAAGCAAGCAAAAAAAAAAACAGGACATCAACAATAATTGACTATTTGCACAAACAAAAATAAAAGAAGATAAAAAATGGACAAAATAAGTAAAAACAGGTATTTTTACAATGTCTAACCGTGATGGCGCCCACCTTTAAACAACACTTATGTTACATGAATGCAGATAAAATCCCCTTTAAAATGAGTGATGCCAATTTTTTTAAAACGTCAAAAGCGCCGGTAGAATCCTGCGATTTAATTTCGCAGTAAATTAAATTTTCAAAGTTCAAAATATCAAGTACTGGCAAACAATTAGCCGTAGAATTGAAAAAAAATTAATAGCTGTGATAATACTTATTTAGGTAAATTTACCAACGCTAGCTCACAGCTTTTCGCCAGTATTTGTTTTACAAAACATTGCTTCATGACAAAAAAATTACAAATAAATTTTTTTTTGTATTATTTTAGAAAATTTATCTTTAGACCACCTAAAATTTTGGTTAAGCCATCTGTAGAAATTTCGTTTTTCCAGTGCTTTTTCGAACAGCCAGCCCTTTTTTCTAATAATATTATCATTTTGAGATTGGGGAAGCACTTTGTGCCAGCAATTGTAGCAACTGTTAAATTGTCTTTACAGAATTTTTTTGTTTGTATTTTTTGAGTGGGAAAATTCAAATAGTTCCTGATTAAGTCCCATAAATAAAAACACTAAAGGTCCTTATCTATTGGTACAAATTCACTTTAAATTTCGATCCACTCTTTGGTGCTAAATAACTTTCCAATATGCTCAACTTTTTTTTTTTGGTATTTAATGACTAAAAATTGCGTCCCATTTATATTATATACTTAATTACCTTTAAAAAGGCTCCAATCCTTAAATTTAACCAACATTAAATAGTGTTTCCAAAAGAGTCCTGGTTTTGGTCTTTAATGATCTACGATTGAGTACTATTTGTGTTAAAGATCTCTAGATTGTGTCCCAAGTTTGTTTAAATTTTTGGTACCAAATGAAGTAAATTACCTTAAATTGTGTGCTATATTTTTTTAGTACTAAATGATCTATAACTGGGTTTCATTATTTGACATACACTTTTTGTAATAAATAACCTACGATTAATATTAATAATTTGTGTTATTTTTTAAGTACTAAATAACCTACGATTGTGCCACAGCATTTGGTACTAAATTATTTATAAGAGTGTACAATTTTTTGTTACTAAATGATCTGCTATTGGACAACATCAAATTCTTCAGATGGTGGCTAATTTATTGGTACTAAAATTTTCCTAATTTAGTGTCCGATATTTTAGGACTGATTGGTTTACGATTTATGGTCCATATTTTTGGTACTAAATGACCTACTATTGGACAACATCAAATTCATCAGATGGTGGCTAATTTATTGGTACCGAAATTTTCCTAATTTAGTGTCCTATATTTTTAGGACTGATTGGTTTACCATTTTTGGTCCATATAGATAGAATAAATTAACTTTAGATTGTGTGGAATGTTTTAGAACTAATTACACTTCGATTATGCCGTTTTATTTGATATAACATATATTAAGATTGAGTTCCATTTTTAGCACTAAGGGTGGATAAGAACTGGCAAAATAAAATCTAAACTAAATTCTGGTTTCCAAATTTTTAAGAAATTTAAAAAATATTTTCAACTATTTTTCAATGAAATTTTGAACCCTTTTGTCAATTAGTATTTAGTTAAGAATTTTTTTAGCCACTTTGCACAGGGCCTAAATTACTAAAGATTGTTTTTCATATTTTGGTACAAATTGTTAACAAAAAAGAAAAAATCGCTCCAAATTGTTACTTGTCAAAAACCACCTAAATTATTCCAAAAAAATCGCTAATTTATCATCATCAGCTTACAACAATAAACCTGCTATTGCTACTTAATACTCATACTTTTGCCTTAGGAGCAAATCACTACCACCTCTGAAGGAGATTGGGGCTGTGTTGGTTTGCAAATTAACATCCCATATAGACTATTTTTCTATGTTTGTTTACTATTTTGTAACGTTCGTTAAAGTCAAAACCATCGTCAATTTATAAACATAAGCGGCTCTATACACAAATGCATGCACACACACTGGGGCATACACAGTTATACTATTACAACACGTACATACATAGATCTTAAATACAGCCTCCTATAATTTTTTTCTATTTTGTACGTGGCTGTGGTTGTCAAGGTTGTATTTTGGCATTCGTTAACAATAACAATTGTTACCTTATAAAATAGTTCTATACATATGGTAAGAAAATGCGACCAACTAAAGTTCTTTACAAAAATGTATTTGTTCTCTTTGAAAATATGTAGTACTAAAAATTTTGGTATTTTATTAGTTAAGTGCCATATTGAAGTACTAATTACCTACAATTTGGGCCTATTATTTGGGGTAGCAATGCCAGGTAGTGTTCAAAATATGCAACAATAACTTCAAATACTTATGTTATTTTCTTTTCTGGAGTAACTTAACCCTATGTAATTTTGGCTTTTCTTCGAAGTAGGCGGTTGAGATCCATTGCAAAACACTCAAAATCCTCAGATTCAGAGGACATTTTCCTATAGAAAAACCATTAAATTCCGAAGACTGTTGAGATTTTAAGGATTTTTTATCTCTGTAGAAAAATGATCAGATTCTAAGGACTTTCTTCTAGAAAAAAATCCCCAGATTCTGAGAACTTTTTCCCACAGAAAACTCAGTTTGGGAGGATTTTTCCTTCCAATTCGGAGATTTTGTCTCATAGAAAAGCCCACATATCTTGACAAATTTGTTCAATAGGAAAACCTAAAGATTCAGAGCATTTTTACTTCTCAAATCACTTTTTCCTATAGAATAAACTCAGATTCTGTAGACCTTTTACTATAGAAACCCCTTAAATTCCTATAGGAAAAACCCAGATTCAACATAAAAACTATGATCCCGAGGACTTTGTCCTATAGAAAAAAACCTCAGATTCTAATTGACCTTTTTCTATAGAAAATTTTCAGATTCTGAGGACCTTGTCCTATAGCAAAACAAACGTAATATGAGGAATTTTTCCTTAAGAAAAGTCCTAAGCTTCTGAATACTTTGCCTATAAAAAACCCCGCCAGAATTAGACAACAGCTTAAGGTTCTGATGAAAACTTTTAGATTCTAATATACATATTTTTCCACCCACAAAACCCTTCAGCCTGAAAATTTTTTGAAAAACTCTCAGGGATTTTAATGGCTTTTTAATAGTTTTTCTGTACAAAAACCCACAGACTGAACCCCTTTCCTATAGAAAAACTCTCATATTAAAATGATATATAGATAAACCCTCAGATTCAAAGAACTTTTCTTATAGAAAAACCCCTCAAAGTCTAAGCATTTTTTCGTATAGGAAAACTTTGAGATTCTAAGGTAGTTTCCACTTACCCACAAAAACCCACAGAACCTGAGGACATTTTCCTATAGAAAAACCTAAGGACTTTTACTATAGAAAGACCCTCAGATTTTCTAATGAATTTTTCCTATACGAAAACCCTTAGATTCAAATGAATTTTCCTATACAAAACCACTTAAGATTCTTAAGGAAAACTCTCAGATCCTGAGGTAGTTTTCCTATACCAAAACTATTAGATTTTAAATGTCTGTTGCTATAGAAGAACCCTCAGAATCTTAATTGTTTTTATTAACAAACTCCTATTCTTACGTGTTTCCTATTTTTTCTGCGAAAATTAGTCTATAGAGCTTTTATTATATTTTTATTTTTTTATATTTTCGTAGAATTGTTGTAAGTTGTTTGCGAACAAAGAAGGAATCTAGTGTCCAGAAATTAGGATATGCTTTATAGGGGTCGAAAAAAATTAATATACTACTATTTTGACTGACCAATCTTACAGTATTGCAAGTAATTTCAAGCAAAAATTTGTCTTTAATTATACTTTTACAAAGCTATTCCATTCAGATTTTTGAAATTAAAGGATATCGGCACCTTTAGCGGACCCAGTTCTTTTCTAATTAGGGCGTCTATTTATACTACACTTAATTTTCGATATGTGCGACATTTTATTAAATGGAATAAAATTTCCGAGAGTCCCGGACTTCATTTCTGCATACACTGATAATAATCCATGCAGAAAAAAAACACATTTTTTTTTTGTAAAACACGACTATTTCACATTTTACTTTTCGTAGTTTTGTCTTTTTATAATTCTTGTGGTAATTTTTCTATAGACATTAAATTGCTCATATTTTTAAATCACTTTTTAAAGAGCCAACTTATACGATGCAATTGATTGCATGCAATTTTTACAATTCCATACGGTGACTTTTGTTGTACTAAAATCGAATGTGCATGAAGCAACAAAAGAAAAATACATATGAGTGCGAAAGAGAAATAACAAAAACATGCACGACAAACGAAAACCGTGCTTTTTTTTTGTTACCCCGCTTGCTTCTCTACCCCGTTCGCCAGCACTGGGTAAATTGGCTCAAAGTAAAAAATCTGTTTTTTTTTAAACTGAATTTTATAAATTCCCACATAGTTTCCTTTGAAATCCCACATTAAATAAAAATTTACCTCTTAGTTGGTCTTTTGAACATTATTTACCGCACCACCCATTTTATTCTTAACCAATAGATCTAACAACATATTTCAGTAGCATCATACCAAATATCTTCACATACACACACTCGACATGCGATGTCTACACTTGACGACTTTACTCCCAATTGTAGAAGGTACTACGATAGTTTGTTGACAAAACAAAAACAACAATAACAAAAATGGAAGAATTGAACAAATAGCATAGAAAACATAACCTTACCTAATAAAAATTCGTGGTCGGTAGAAATTCATACAAACACATATAAGATATTGTTTTTGTTTTTGTTTTTTTTTATCTGACCTTCATTAGGACACCATCATCTTGACTAGCAAACAATAACACAAAAATATCCTATTATTTTCTCATACTCTCTTCCATCACTAGCTGTGTCTGTTAGTTGTTTAAGCTTCTTCTTGATTTGCACATACACATTTTCAAACACAGTGTAATTGAATAGATAGGAGCATAAAGCTTTTTTGCGTATGTGTGTGTGTGTGTTAGTTTACATCAGTTTGTTAAAAGCATCTCATAAATACAGGATGTCTTTTTTAAAATAGTAATATACAATGTAATGTTGGGGTGGGTGTTGGTGTAATAGGGGTAGTTAGTCATAGTCACGATACTTTTTGCTCATATAATATTTATTCCTGCAAGGTTATTATTTACACACATACATTCATTGGGCTACATGAAAAGAACTTTTTTAAGATAAAGCATTCTGTTTTTACTCATTGATTTGGAAAAAAGACACTACCCATTTTTGAAAGTTTAAAGCTTTTTCTCTCTCTCTCTCCTTTTCTTTTTCTCTATATGTATGGAATTTTACTATGCTGGGTTGAGCTTTTCATTGAAATCCTTTTAATATTGCATGCTTGGTGTCTTGGGGTTTTGTGTAATTGAATGTGTGATACTTTTTACGTCACAGACACCGCTAATTTTAGTCTTGAAATTGTTTTTGTTATGATTCGTTTACCGAGAGAGATACTGAAATAGAGTTGTGCGAGTAAGAGAGATAAACAAGTTAAATGTTTTTTTTGAATATTGAACAATTTTCTCAAGAGTTTTAAAATTGTATTACTAACTTGAGAAAGTTTTAAACAAAAAATCACAGTTGCAATAAAATGGACAAACTTGTTCTACATTTGAATATTTAGAATTTTTCTTCAAGGAAAGTTTGAATATTTTCAATTTTTTTTCAAATAAAATTTTTTTACATTATGTACATCATTTCGATTTAAAAATTTCTTTACACTTTGAAATTGTCGATAAAAAATTATTTCTACAACCTGTGATAATTTTTCAAAGAATATATTTTTTAATCTATGATATATTTTTTAATCTCAATTTTTTTTTAATCAGTTTTCTTGTTCAATATGAACTTTTTCAATCTGAATGATTTTGTTGTAGAAGTATTTTCTGAATCGGTGATAATTTTTAATAGAAAGTTGTGTTAACAATCTGTGTTAGTAGTTTATAGAATATCTTTTAATCTCTGTTATTTGTCTTTTTTAACAAACATGTAATCGTTTTTTTTTTTGACACATTTCTAAAATCATGGAAAAATATTTTTTGTTAATTTTTCTTAATCTGTCATAGATTTTTCTTTTTTTTTAATATTTGGTTATTCTTTGATAGTTTTTCAATATACATTTTTTCACAATCTGTGATAAGTTTTCTTTCAAAATATTCGAATAGTTTGTAAGAGTTTTGTTGCAGACAATTTGTCTCAATCTGAGGTAGATTTTTTAAAAAAATTTTTTTACTACATTTATATTTCGGTATTGCCAACTTTTATAAAAAATGATTTTAAAATTTTTCACAACCTATAATATTTTTTCGGTAGGACATTTATCACAGCTTTCAACAATTTTTGAATATTTTTTAAGTTTTTTTTTTCTACAAAGAATTTTTGAACTAGTTCTAGAACAAATTCATGAACTAGTTCTAGAACCAATTCTTTTTTTAATTTTTACTAAAAATTACTTTTTCTATACAAAAGTTTGCAACCCCAATTAAGAATATTTTATCCTCCAAATACGTAATTTATTGCTCTCTTTCTTTCTCTTTTCTCATTTAAATGCACACCGGCTTTTTTCAGTAGGCCAAAAAATATTATATAAAAATATTTTATTATTTTTCGCAAAGTGCAAAATAAACATAAATACAAAATAATAATAAGTACTTAAGTATTAAAAGCTTTTATTTGCTCACACTCATTATAACAATCTCTGTCTCTTTCAAAAAACAAAATGAGCAAGCTCATCTTTACCCTCGTAATTGCTCTTTTTATCACGTGTATTATATAAAAAAGAAAATACTCAATAGGTTTTAAGTTGATGCTTTAACAATGACTACACTAACGAACAAATGCAATCATTGGATTCTTTTGCACAAAATGTGATAAACCGAACTTTTTTTGTGTTTGACGCAATGTGATGTCAAGTGTTCTACAGCAAAAAAGCGCAAAATGTTTTGTAAAATTGCAGAAGGCGAAAATAGTTTTGTAAATGTACTAAATCATCCAGCGGGGTAATGAAATAGTCACAGAACTAGTCGCATGACTGGTACAAAGTGTCGGTAACCGGTCCTATGTCAAAAACTTTATTGTTGTAAAAGTGATATACGTTTTCGTTAAAGACGTATGGGGAGTTTTTTTTTTTTTAAAGTAGAAAAACTTAAAAAAATTCATATTGAGCAACCAGTGCGAAATTTCCAAGACGTCGATAAGCGTTATAAAATTAATTAAGTCCTTAAGCTCTAAAATTAAATTTTTATTTTATATTTGTACCTGTTACGTAATATGTCCTAGATCGGTAAAAAGAGGAAAAGCCTCCTCCTGGGCGGCCTGCCAAAATCCTTTTGCTAGAAACTTTTAATTTTAAATATGTGTTACTTGGAGTATGTGTAATTTAACGGCCACCCAAGCCGCTGGGCGTAGAAAGTTGAAATGTAAAATATGTGTTCCATGGATTTTTAGCTAATTCGCTGATGAGATATTTTTTTTTTAAATTTTCTTCAGGAACGTGGTAAATAGGGATTCACAAGGATAAAAGTGGCGTCCTTGACATACTGCTGAAACCACTTTGGACAGAGTTGTCACACTCAAATTAACAAACGATATGGAATGGAACTGAGAACGATTGAAATTGAAACACTGACAAGGGAACAAAATGGAATGGATGGGGGATGGGAAACTGAAACACTACATAAGGGAAACTAAAGACTAGACAAGAGAAATGAAACGGGAATGCAATGGGGAAAGGGGAATGCAATGAAATGAAAAGAAACAAGTGTAGGGAGATGAAATGAAATAGAAAGGAGAATAATCGAAACAAAAAATTAGAACAGGAATCCAGTGGAGTAGAAACACTACAAAAGCAACTGAAAACAATTGGAGTTGAAACACTAGACTTACAAATGTCATGTAAAGGGAAACGAGTGCACTTTTAACACTAAACACAGGAAGCGAACTGGAATAAAACCTTACAAAAATCTTACCTGTTAATGATAATGAAATGTAAAATGACTCTCATTAGTCAATGAATCCTTAAATCATTGTCATTAATTTTTAAAATAATATTGAAAATACTTTCATTTCAATTGATTGCAATGGAAAATTAACTCAACATGTATAGCAGTTATAAAATGGTTTTCATCAATTCTTCATCAAATTTATGAAGTTTTCATAAATATAATAAAGGGTTTCATAAATTTTCATCATTTCATAAAAAAAAAATTTAAAAACATTTATTAAAAAATTATTTATTTCGGCTGCAAAATTCTCATTAATGCATTTTTATTCCCTTAAATAATTAAAAACAATAAATATGAAGACGTATTTTATAAATCTTATTTAATATTTTTAAAAATTCTTCAACATATCTGTTAAGATACATGAAATTTGGTATGTAGGTTTCTCTTCCAGCGTACACATTCACAGAGATGGGACTTTTTTTAAATTTTTGTTTGTAGCGGAAAATATCCCCATTAGTATTGAGCCATAAAGCTTCGGCTACAAAATCAAAAATATTTAAAAGTTAGTAAAATGTCACAAAAGTTCTTGTATTTGTTTTAGTTTGACTTTAGACATCTAAAAAAACGCTTAATTGTCAACACTTTTAATGTATATTTGCAAAACTACTAGCAGACACAAAAATTAAAGGTTTTTTTAAATATTACTTTTTGTGAGTCTTATGTGCCGCACGAAATAACGACGCATGCTACACTAGCAAACATTCAAACGACTAAATACACTACATATTTTAAATTGTGTATGTTGTACGTATTTACGGTTGATGTTTCAGAACTTTTCTGCTGCTGCTACTTTTTTTTTTTTTTGGTCAATACAAATGAAAGTGAGTGAGAATATATTTCGTAAATTATAGACGACAATACTTAAAACAATTTTTATGAGCAGACTTAAGCTCAGTTGGGTGCAATACGCGGAACGCGTTAGAACGTTATTAAAAAAAAGTTAAAAATTAAAAAAAAAAATATAAAATTTTTTTTTTTGGTTAAAAAGGAAAGAAATTTATTTTAACAATAACAGAAAATTGGAATTTTTTCATAAAATTCAAATGTTATCAAATAAACCAAAGAAATCCTTAAAAAAATCAACACGAAATTTATGAAAAAGAAACGTAAAAAAATTTTTACAAAAATTTTAAATTCTTATTTTGAAATTTTTATGTTAATAAATAAAAGTGAAATTTTCTTAACAAAAAGGAAAAAAAACCTTTGCATACCAAAAGTATCCTGGATTTTAACCTGGAAGTGAAAATATTTAAATAAAAATCTATTAAAACAAAATTAACATATATTCTAAACACAGGTGTAGCCTTCCTAGAGCCTCGGAAACTAGAAAAAAAAATAAAATAGAATTTTTTGTTGGGTTTGGTTAAAGCTTTGTTTAAAACAAAAGAAAAAATTCCGCAGCTTGGAAAGCAGATTTTTAAAAGGACTCAAGAAGAATTCAACAAAGTATCCTTCTTTAACATCTGCATATGTAGTAGTAGTAGTCATAGTAGGGTTTATATGTATTTTTTCGGTTGTTATTCAAGTTTCAACTTGCTATGTTTGATTGTTTGTTCTCGATACTCGGTTAAAGTTTCTAATAAGTCGTCTATGTATATGTGTTGATATTGTATGTGTACGTGTTTGTATATAAATAAGTGTTTTAGTGTGTTTGTGCAAAATAAAAAGCTTTAGAATAACGTTTTTTTACATGAATTTTATAAAGAAAAAACTCATCTTAACAGCAGAAAAAATTAATTCACCAGAAATTTACACAATAATAGTTTGTTTAAATACATTTCAACCAATATAAGGTTAGTATTTGGTTTTATTGAAATTTTCCATTTCAAACTTTTTAAAATTTCAAAACTTTATTTTCGACATTGATTACCGTTAAATGTCAGGGCCAATACAAGAAGTAGTACGATGAGTGTTGTACGAACAGTAAATATAGTGTTGTACGAATGTTAAAACAGCCACTCACAACAATAATATTGAATTTATCGAAGTTTGTTTTTACAACTTTGAAGTTATTCAAAATCTATGAAATAGCTTATAAAATTTTATTTGGGTTCTATGAAATATCTAACTTATTATCTTTTTACTAAATCGCTTCATCGCTTTTATAAAAATATATAAGAAATAGGAGTTTAAAATCTATTTTACGCTAGTGGAATTTGTATTTGTAGTATTCAAAACCGAAACCGAAAACCGGATAATCTGTTTTTATTTTTTATTTTTAGGAATCCGACCGCTTTCACTTTTTTCTTAAATTCAAATAAACCATGTAATTGGTGTCGCTGCAGTATTTTTTTTTATAAAAATACATATTTTTCTAATATTTGCACAAATTTTCATTTTTTTTAATATGCTGAAACGGTAAAAATAAAAAAAGTGAAAACCCGGGTGTTTAAGAAACCTGTTTTTGTTTTACCGGTGCTTTGCCAGCGCTTTGAGTTGAGGGTTAAAATTGTTTAATCCATTTGGGATTCTTGAATTGGGTCAGTTGTGGTAAGTTGCCCTTTGGGTGGACAAAAGTGTATTCAGTTCAATTCAATCTACTTTTCATTTTAGTCGATTAATTCAAATAATTATGCGCTTTTTTTCTTAACCGGTTCATCGAACACTCACAATATTATTTCGTTAAAAAGAACTTAAAATGCATATTAAATTAATCGAAAAAGAGGACTACTGATTTTCCATTATATTCAACCCATATTATTGTTTATTTTCAATAATTCTTTAATAATCGACAAATGTAGTAAAAACAATAGAAAGTCGTTTAAAATAACCATCAATGTGTAACTGCCAAAATATAAAAAAACTATTTTTGTGGTTTGTTTTTCAAACTGAAATTTTTTTTATTTGTATGTAATTACAAAATACAACACTACACACACTGATATATATTTTTTTATTGGCTTTGTGTGTATGTATATTTAAACAATTTTTATTGAAATAATTTTGTATATATACAAACTATTTTGCTAAAAAAAAAAATAAAAAAGAATTATGTATATGAATTTCAATTTTTAGAAACAGAAAACATAAAATTTTACTTTAACAGAAAATATCAACTCCAACTGTACATTTTTATAGTTTGTTTTTTTGAATGACATTCAAATACTTGTAGTTAAAAAATATATTTCTATGAATTTCAATTGATTCTTCATTTGAAAACAAACTTTACGTATTACTTTTTAAATAAACTACAGTCGGTAACGGAAAATATATTGTGAGTGAATAAAATTTTAGAATGGAATTAATTGCAAATAGTGTAGAATTTTTTTGTTGTTTTTAATAATTTCATTTCAAAAAGGAAATAAAAATATGCTCAGTAACATTAAAAATTCAAATGCATAAAAAAATGTATTAATTGATCAAATTTTTTAAGCATTCTCAGTTTTTCTTTCCTCTCTATCACATATCAAAATTTTATCTACGTTTTACATTTTATAAAGTTAAGCCTGGATTAATGAGACATACGTTTTCGTCTATAATGCATTCAGATCGGGTAACTTTTCTAAAAACAACTTGAGTTAAAATTTAACTTCAGATATTTCTCTACAGTCTTGACACTTATTACTATACCTAGCGAAATAAGAGCTGAGGAAGAAGTAGTTAAACACTACATCTACTAAACACCAGTTGTAAAATTTCGGTGAATCATTAATGATTTTAACATTGGCGTGTCATTGGGAGGAAGTAGTTTGTTTCGGTGCTATGAAATATCGATGAGTAGATGGACTTTTTCATTAGTTTACGGAAGTTGTTAAATATAGGGACTACAAAATAAATATAGGGAGTGGCTTTTTTAAAGTTAAAAATGTGATTTTGAACACGCCAATAATTATTATTCCGACCAGGACAAAGTGAATATCACTGGTATGCAAAATATGTTTTCAATAAGGCATTTAATGACTGCAGGAATTAACCATTTATGGACCAAATAAATATTTGTTTTTTTTTTACTAGTAGGGGTTAATATCAACATTTTGGAAGTTGTTTAAAATGACTTTTTACAAATCGGAAACTTTGCAGTATTAACTTCTTTGGATGTTCTGAAAAAGAGATTCGTAAAGAATAACATCCATTTTATTTTGCTGGGTAGTTAAGCACTAAACTTTGCACAGAGAAAACAGATTCATTGTGACAACCAGAAAACTGCAAAATCAACTTTTTTCTTGATTTAATCATACACAAAAATTCTTGTTCACATTTAATAATTCAACAAAATTCACTGTAGAATAAAATCAGCATCATGTTACTGAACGCGTAATTCGGATCAGTTGAATCATATGTCGATTATGTTTACTGCAAATTTAATCACTCAACAAAAAGTCAGCGTTTAATTAATCAGAAAAAACAACAAACAACGCGTATGAGTGTATTCATAATTAAAACAAAATAGAAACACATTTCATAAATGATATTGTTTACATTAGGTTGGGACTTAAATCCGCTTTTTTAGAATTTTTATTAGTAATAAAAATATTCTTCTTTGTGAAATATAAATATTTTTTTGGAAAAAAAATTTAGGTCGATATCTCAGGCTTGCCTAATCCGGAAAAATTTAAATATTGTCTAATTTGTTTTTCATCTATTTTGATTGGAAAATTAGGCAATATTTAACTTTAACCGGATTGGGCGAGCCTGAGATGTCGACCTAAATTAAAAAAAAAAAATTTTCACAAAGAACAATATTTTTGGTATTCCTAATAAAAATTCTAAAAAAACGCATTTTAGACCCACCCTAATATACATATAACATTTATGAAATGTGTTTCTACAAAACCACCCCCTCTTTATATATAAGAAACTATTTTGTTTTAATTATGATTACACTCATACACGTTGTTTGTTTTTTTCCTGATTTATTCTACATCAAAATAATTATTGTTGGCTTGAATGAACAGAATAAAATCAATGGTTTAACAACGACCGATGATTATAAATCAGTGTCAAAACAATTTGCACGTCGTTTGATTGATTTAAAATCATCAACAAATATGTGTGTTGGAGTATATTCAGCGTTTGAACGCAAACACATATTTATTCTTGTGTTGATTGCGTATGAACGTTTTGTAATCAGCAAATGCAGTTTTCTGGTGACAACCAAATTTTTGGCCAACCGTGGCAACAGAAATTCGGTTAATACAACAGAAATTCGGTTATTACAATCAATGGCTTAATTGGCTTCTGAAATACTTATATGTTTGAAAAGTTTATTTAGTTACCATTATATAATAAGTGTTACTAAATACAATTTTGTAAGCATATTATTTGTAGATTTCTTTGTTTTATTTTTTAAACTGCATTTTAGAAAACTTTGAATCTATAGGCTTTCGAAATATCTATTTCTTGAGGATATTCTTATGAATGCTTTTGTGTTATATCAATCTTTAAGAAATCTTTGCAAATATATTTTTGAAACAGTTTTAAGATTTTTTTTCTTTACCAGTTTTGATTAATCTATTGGGAATTAAATAAAAAACAACTTTGTATTTAAATACGAAAGTATTCTGTTACTTTCTTCTAGTCTTACCTAAAAATTACTGAGACTCGAGAATTTTTCATAACAAATAGATCTTATACGAAAACTTTTGTCTATCGAAAACTTTTGTCTCTCGAAAACTTTTGATAATATTGAATATCTCTTAGGACGGCAATCTTATTTAATCGCATGATAAATTTAACACTAAAATTTTTTTTACTGGTACCATAACAAAAGTTGTGTTAAAATAACTCTGAATAGTGTTAAATTTAGCTTACGTTTTGATAAGTTAGCCGACCTTCGATTTTGTTAATGAAAGACCATTGAAGCGTCCGCAGTATCACAAATACTGCGGACGCTCACAAATTGTTCCTCGAGTAGTTTTAATTTCAGAAAGTTTTTTTTTATTGTTTACATAACATAACCGTGAAACTCTTTCTAAAACTCGTATTTCTACGGCTTTCATTTTATTGATTAACAATAATCAACAAATAAATTTTTTTGAAAAAATTTAAATTACTGTTTTTAGTTGATTTATAACTTGAAATCTATTTTACGGCCTCCTTTGAAATTAAAAATTCGCAATATTTTTCACAACTTTTTTTCGGATTTATCTCCTAGAATTTGTTTTAATTTTTTTTAATTTTGGGTTTCTCTTTCTCAGAAGCATTAAAACTAAGTTTGTATTACAAATCAGCGTAAACCCGGTATCTTCATATGCAATAAAATAATAGCAAGCAATTGTCAAATTAATTTCATCTCAAGTGAATATATTTATTTTCAATGTTATTGCTGTATAAAATGATATCGTTGACATGCAATCGGCTCTTGTGCCTTCCCAACTAAATAGCAAATTATAACATTTTGACGTTTTTTTGAAATCGATTTGGCAAATACTTGCTATCACTTTATTGCACCTCAAGACATCGGGTTACACTAATTCGAACAAAAACTTTCCCCTGACTTTATAATAAAATGGATTTGGATTTCTTATATAGCACCATGAAAAACATTCTCCTTAGTATGGCCACAAGATCTTAATGAATTCGTGGACCATCATTCTTTTTTGTAAAACCACCTTTAATTTTTATGATTAAAAACAAACAAACAATTAAAATAAAAGTAAAGTAAAATTTGGCTTAGCTTAATTCAAATTTTTAACCTGATAAACCTTAGTAAACTCTTATCTCTTAAATACCAAATGTCTAAGGTTTTGGTTTTTGCTTTATATGCTAATTTAAAGAAAAAAAATCAATAATTTTATAAAAGAATAAAATTATCATTAACCTCATGCACTTACATTTAATGCAACTTATAATCGTTTTAAAAACATGGTGTTAATTATTACACTTTAATAAATGTTAAGCGGTTTATAAAAGAAAACACCCAAGCAAATACAAAAATAAAAAAAGTAGTGTGAATATTACTCGTAGGTAAATGTTAGTATTATACCACATCTTTAACGGAATTTAAAATATACTTCTAAGTGAAATTTAGAATTCTAAATGTTTGTATTGAAATTGTGCTTGGCCAGAGCCATACAACTCTGCGTAGTATTAAGACAAAATAATTGTTAAACTAGAATTGTTAGGTCTGTCTATTGGGTGCCGATATTGTTACGATGGAATTTGAGAATTTTGAAATTTAAAGAGGCTGTTTTAATACAACCCTGCGTATTTTAAATACTAAACTTAAAATATGTGTCTAATTTAAAGGAAATATTCTTAAAAATTAGTAAAATTACTTGTAAATAACTCGTCAGCTTATTATTACTCTGACCCACCGACGATTTTTGAAAAAATTAAATTATGAATATAATCTTTTTAATTCCGAAACCCGTTTTTAGATATTTGGTATGATTTCTGAAATATTCAGTATAGTCTTTGAGCTACCTGACAGTTTTAAATACGGGTTTTCTCAATAACAACGTTTTTTTTTTCAATATTAAGCTTTATTTGGGAGCTAGATAAATTTAAATGGCACCATCGCGAACAAATTCTTTTTGTAGGCGGTGTTTCAGTAATTGTTTGCAGTTGTCAAATTAAAGCTGCTAAGCTGTTCAAGTTATTTTGTTGGCCACCAAAGTTATTACGATTAATTTGAAAGATAATTAAAAATTTCTATGAATTGTTAAGTCTATTGTAATTCCTGTCGCTTTTAGAGTAAATAACAAATCGAAATTTACACATTATTTTTTGCTAGTCTAAATCTGGTATAAGATTGTCCACATAAGAAAACCTTAGTTAATTTATGCATAAGTATAAACTCTTATATCTTTTTGTTATATACAACCTTATTTGTAGCTTTTAAGTGTTTATTTTTTTTTTTTTGTATGATAAAAAGGATTTCAACCATTCTCTAAAGGCTTTGTAATGTATTTCACATTTGCCACACATATTACGTTTGTTTGAAAGTTTTTGCTTTTTGTGTTTGCTACAAAGACCATTTAAAAATTTAAAATAAAAAAAAACAGGTAAACATGCAAACATTATTTTCATAAACTGAAATTAGCGTGTGTGTTATATATTGTATTTTAGCCAAAGCACAAATCGATATTAGGGATATGCACTTTTGGATGAAAAACTAATGGAAAAAGTATTTTCTTCATAGTACAAATATACACAATAAATCTCGTTTAAAACGAATTTGTTTATTCTGAACTAGTTTCAACGTCCTGACGTTTTGGTATCAGCTTTCATAAAGAGTCATCTGTTAATATGAACTCATTTTAGGCGCACCTTCGGTTAAACCGAGCTGCTTGTGGATTGTCACACTAATTTGTATATTATTCTCCACTTTTTATAAAAACTTTAGAAAAATCACGTACGTATTAAAAACAATTCATTTATTTTTTAATTTTTTTTGTTTATTATTTTTTTTTTTGTTTATTTTTTTTTTTTTTTTATATACGCCGAGATTTTTTGTTTGTTATTATTGTTAAAAGCAAATTCCCATTTATAGCTAGGCTGATACATGTATTTCGATCTGATACAAGATCTCTTCAGAATCAGACAAGCCTAGAGCCTGCAGAAGAAGGCAGAGCTTTTTTGTTAGTTATTATTTTTTATTTATATGGAATTTTCAACCTACTGAAGAGATCTTTTAACGGATAGAAATACATGTATCATCCTACTTTAAAATTGTTCATGCTGAATACTCGTTATAAATGAACAATAACAATAAATATATGTTAACAAAAGCTTTGCTTATAACGAACTAATTTCTTTGGTCACCTGAGTTCGTCTTAAACGGGTTTTTCTATGGATTGTTGTTTTTTTTATAAGGAGCATAAGGCCTCTCTCATTATGAACCTTTCTAAACTGTATTTGAAATTACTTCAGGAGAAAAAATTTTCCAATCTCTATGGATCTACTTTGTCCAGCTCTAACCGCTGGAGAGCACAGAAATTTAAAATATGTACCCAAGGGAGTATTCACGGATAAGTTACTTTTTGGACTTTTCGCTAGAAACGTGGGGGTTGAAAAGGGGAAATGTATCCGGCTTTGACCTCAACCCAAATCCCATGAGCTCAAAAGGGGAGAATTCTTCCCCTTTACGACCTGCCCAAACTGTTTTGGGCTAGAAACTTGAAATTTAAAATGTATTTCTTGTGGAAGAAGGATTTTCGGAATTTTTTACGGAAAGGGCAAAATAATTTCCCCTTGTCTCACCCTTGACGGCCAACGAAACCTGAAATGTAAAGTGGTGTCATCTAAGATATGGGCAAATTTACTAATAAGGTACTTCTTGGAATCTTTGTCAGGAATGTGGGTTAGAAATGACGATAGAAAAATGAAAAAGTTTCCCTTTGTCGGCTTTCCCTATCGGCCCTAATGACTAAAAATATTAAATGCAAAATTAATGTTTCTTAGCGTATGCGCTAATTTATTTCTATGATTCTTTTTGGAATTTCCAATAAGAACGTGGTAAAACTGGGATTAAAAAGGGGAAAAAAGTCCCTTTAAATGCCCGGTTCAAACTGCAGGATCTAGAAACTTAAAAATTGTCATGGATATTGTTCATCCGGCTTGGACATCCACCAAAACTGGATGTTTTAAAATTTGCTAAAGTTAAACTTTTTGAAATTTCGAACACGAATGGGTTAAAAATATATTTTAAAAGGGGGAAAAGTACGCTTTAATCATACACGCCAAATTGCTATAGCTAGCAGCTTGAAATTTGATATGTAAACCCCTTCGGCCCGAACGTCCACAAACAGAATATCTTACGACAAATGAAAAATTTGAAATTTAATGAGTACTTCCTTATAATTTTATCTACTCATGCCGATCAATTTGAAATTTGATCAGGCAATCAAAAACTGTGTCACTTATCTAAGTTTATTTCCCTAAGTGATTAGCCCTAATATGTTATGTTCTTTACCATGCATAGAATACACCATAAGCATACGACATGCATGCAAGTTACTCTGAATATTTTGCTAATAATGTATATTTTACTATGTTTTTAGTTTTGTTTGTGGTTTATTTCAAATTATAACAAAAGAATGCAAAACAAATATTGCTAGTATAGAACATTTTGAATATGAGAAATTATTCACTTTTAATTTGTTATTTAAAATTACAGGAACTGCTATAGGTTTAGAAAGAACTCAGCCAAATCATGGTAATAGTTTTCAGCCATCACCTGGTACTATTTTTACTATTTTTTGTACTTTGAAATCTAAAGTAATATGTTAGAAATATTATGATTCCAAAGTTTTATTTAATTCGATTTCAACTGACTTACTGTACAATCATAATTCACTTAAATTTTTTAACGAAACTAATAGAAATTGAGAAAATAAAAATTATGAAATTTTCACTTTCACCTAAAAGTGAAATCCAGAACATGCCCCATTGGTTCATATACTAGTGGCGGCCTCTTGTGTGAAACGCTCATTATTAATTCAAGACTCCAATATTTTTTCAGAATTATATAGAAGTTTATCCAATTAGATGAACCCATTTTTGAATCAAATTATATAAGAGTACCGATTCTGAATGGCTTTATAACTGAAAAGTGAGAAAAACTGAAAAATTGTTATCATTATTTTTAAATGAGTGTGAAAAATAATTTTTCATGGCTTCACAGTTTCGCAAATTATTCGGAATCAGTACCCAGATGAGATCTCACGGAGATCAAATTATGCAATTTTAAATTAAGTATGAATCTAACTAAATTAAATATGATTCTAGTTAAAAATAAATGTTTTAATATTTAAATTAATGTGTCCACATTTTAGGTTTTCTTTGTTTTCTCATTACAAAAATAAGTACAAACATATTTCTAATTAAATTAATACTGTTTGTTATAAATGTTGTACGCTATGAACAAATGGATTTCGCACATTTTCTTTTCATTTTTATTGACAGATGGCGAGAAGGTTAATATAAACATACGTGGTAGTTTCATAAATAATTATAACCCCTAAAAATTGAACTCTTTGAAATTTGTGAAAATTCAAGGTTTGTTAACCAATTTTGTCTGTGAACAATTTTATTTTCTTTTATTTATTAGTATAAGTATTATTATTAATTGTTCATGACACATTTGCTCAAGTATTTAAAAAGAAATAAAACATAATTGTACTCAATTTCTTAATGACACAATAGGAGGAGAGTATGTATTTAATACTAAATGTTAGTGACAATTAAATTTTCCAGTTTTCTTTTCTAATTTTTGTTTTGGTATTTTTTCAATCAAATCTTTTTAAGAGATGCTGTACAATTAAAACGAAAGCAGGAAATTCACTAAAATCAAAAATTCAAACTTTTACGTTCGAACATAAAACCAATTCTAAAGGAAATTATAACTATGACGCTCAACGTGTTTATTGTATTTAAGCATTGAATTCTACTCGTAATAAACGCTCAAGATTTCAATGATTTAATTGCTTTTAATTGTGCTTTTTGCAACTTTTTTTTTAATTTATACTTTCTCTATTGTTGTTTTTTTTTAACTTAGTAACCAACGCTTTAATATTTTCTTAGTAAATTAATACTTGTCGAATTATTTTACCTTCATCTTAAATTTCTTTTAATTGTTTTTCTGTGTTTTTTTTTCATAAATTGGTTTATATCGTAGTTAATATGATTAATTATTATGTTTTCATTATTGTTGACCACTAACAATAAAAATTTATTGTCGTGGGTAATATTTGTGGCCAAACATATTGTGGCCACATAATAATTTTCTTACACATTTTTGCTATACACGTATTGGTATAGCATTATTTTGGTAATATGTATTGTACAAAAGATTTTAATTAATATAATTAGTATTATGAAACAATCGTTTGATTGATTGTTTCATAAGAATAATTAAACCAACTATGAAAAGTGGTAACATTAGGTAATAATAATAATAATAGACAGGTGTAATATTTCATTTTAAAAGGTTTCAGGGAAACAGTTTAAGAAATAATGTTTTAGTTAAAAATATATTAATGGAAATGGAAAATTTTCTAATTATAAAATTGTGTTATATTTATGAAATTAATAAGAAAAATCTGGGGTAAACCAGGGTCTTAATTGCCTGTCTAAACCGCTTTGGCTAAACGGTTTAGAGGTAGGAACTGGAAATCTGATTCCCTCCGACGTATACGTACCCTAGGATAGAAGTTTTTGGTAGAACAAGTGTATCACGTTTTTTATATGGATAAACTAATAACCTAATCAAAAGTTATCTGACGAGTCTATCCCCTTTCCACCAATGTAACAGACCACAGCCTATAGTGGGAAATAAACCCACGAACACCAACTTTTCCTTAGAGGCGATCGAAAAAATGTGGTGAAATTGACTAAAAATATCATACGAACTTTAGAGTTGTAATTGTATTTACTTTTTGATGCAAACAAATTTTTTATAGCATATTTCGAGGCTTAATTTTCTTTCAGGGCAAATATTATGTTTTCTAAGTTTAACTTATTTTCCAATAAACCCTTTATAGTATCTTAAAATCAAATGAAAGTAAATGTCGTATTTCCTTAATAAAATAATTATTATTATGATTGCTATTTTGGCTTTAATAATTACTATAATTCATAGAATATTTCTAGGTTTAAACTAGTTAGATGACATTATCATTATTATTATTTTGTTTTGTTTCAAACATTCAAATGAACCTTCAATAAAAACACATCAGTTCAATTATTATCTTTAAAACATAAAAAAAAAAAAATCAAAGAGATGACTTTTGTATTGTTTATTTGTGTTTTTATGTAGCCTACTTTTAGCCTGAACTATGAACAATAAAATCAAAGCATACTTTTTTGGCATAAAATTGTATATTTTTTATTTATAAAAAATTCAAGTTTATGCAGTGTTTTAGTGTGAGTAAATTTTTGTTTTATCACAAGCACCTTGTGTACGATACAACACTAGGAAAGCAATAATTTGGCTCAAAACTACAGCTGCCTTTAACAAATAGTTCAATGTTATAATTTCACTGGAAACGTGTTATTCCACTGAAATTTGTTATTTTTATCTTATAACAATATATTGCTTCAAAGAATTTTCTATTTGCTAACTTTTTGGTTGGTAATGAATTTTAACAATTTTAAGCATACATTTTGGCTGATGTTAACATTTCACTGGAAATGCGTTGTTGTTAAACCAAAGTTTTTAGTATTATTTTTTTACACGCTACATTTGATTTACAACATTTTTGTTTTGCAAAAATATTTGATTGGCTTCGTTGTTGGCTGGTTTAAAAATTTTAGCAATTTGAAGCATATTTTTGGCTGTTGTTTAATTTTTAATATTTGAAGGTATACTTTTTGGCAATAACATTGTTTAATTTATAATTAGTAGGTCCAGGAAGTTCATGCAAAAACATGTTTGTTGTCGTTAGAAAACAACGTTAAAATAGAGATAATGCAAATCATTAAATTTGCCAAAAATGGTATCGACTTTTAAAGCATATTATTGCACATTTTGCTTCAAATGCATATTTTGTTATAAATGCATATTTTGTTATAAATGCATATTTTGTTATAAATGCATATTTTGTTATAAATGCATATTTTGATGTGAATGGATATTTTGCTATAAATGCATATTTTGCTATAAATGCATATTTTGCTTTAAATGCATATTTTGCTTAATGCATATTTTCGTATAACTGCATAATTTGCTTAATACATATTATGGTATAAATGCATATTTTTCTATATGTGCATATTTTGGTATAAATGATTTTTTCCTGTAAATGCATATATGGCTGTAAATGCATATTTGGCTATAAATGCATATTTAGGTATTAAAACATATTTAAGCCTACTTTTTTTTTGCATAGCTTTATATATTTTGCTAAATATTATTGTTTTCAAGCAAATTTTAAAATATTCTTCACAATTCGTTATAGCACAAAAAAAATAAATATTTCCCAAATTTATAAATATTAAAAAAAAAATAATAATAATAATGCAATTACTAACTTTCTGACGATATCTATCAGTAATTTTTAAAAAATTTAAATCGCATTCTAAGACAAAAAATACTAAACAAATTAATATTTAAAGAACTTGAATGCATATTTTTTCTATTTTTAATACATCTTTTATGTTCATTAAATGCACGAACTTCCTAGCCCTAGTAATTACATATTTTTCTATAATACAAGAGCGATAATTTATTTTAATTTTTTAAATTTATATTGCCTACCTTTTGGCGCGTGATATTATTAAAGATTGATATCATACTTTTTGGCTGATGAAAAATTTAATAATTAAAACTTATAAAATGTATTTAATGAATCTACATTGTGAAGCCAAAAAATCTATTAAAATTTAGGAAAATTCCAAAAAGTACTACTTTATTAATGAGAATACTTTTCCTCTTTTTGAACCCTCGAAGGGAATTTCTAATTTTTTTTTTTTGCAAAGTTATACCTTTATTCTAGCAAAACATTTAAATTGTCAGTTTCATTTTTAATTAAACTAATACAATATCAACGTTTTTTTGTTTTGTGTTTATTAGTCTTAAAATTATAATAACAAATTTTTAAATTACGGCTAATGGCCCAAAAATGATTGTTTAAATTAATGGTTTAAAAATATTTTAACATTAAACAACAGAAAATAAAATTTATGGCTGAGTAAGATACATATAAATATATAATAAGTGGCACACAAAACTCCATTATAATTATTGAAATAATGGTTTAATGTCAGAAATCTATAAATCTCATAAAATTTTAAACTCACTCAAGTAGAAAATTTATATTTAAAACAGCAAATAAACAATTTAAATTTTGTATAATTACCAGGGCAGCAATTTTCATGCTTTTATGAATAAAATCTTAAGCTTAATAATATGCAACAACAAATTTTAAATACTTAAGCTTTTAATGAGAGTCTCTGTCCTGATAATTTCCATTAAATTACTTTTAAATAACATGTTTACCAATATTTTTGTATTATTTTAAAAGTATTTTAAAAGAAATTTTCACTTCGCTAGTTGTTTGATACCTTAGTAGTTTTTATTTAAAAAAAAAACTTCAAAGTTTTTTATTTTATATCCTTTACTTAAGGGCTTTCGTAGGTAACAAAAAAAACTTGTTCTATACAAAATTTATTGCCCACCTTAAGGCTTACTATTATTTGTTATTTGCCCATAAATACCCTAAAGTATTGGTTTTTTGTTTTTTCATTTTTGCGTTATTGGTTTGTTTCTTTTTCTCAAATGTCATTACTTTATGCTATTACTAGGAGTTTATAAATATTTGAAAATTGTTAAAGAAATTTATAAAAATTGGATTATTTATACGTGCCAAAAAGTAGACAAATAGTTTTTTAATTTTGCAAAATATAAATTATTTTAAAAGCCTTGATGACGTTAGTGTTTTTCCCTCAATTTTAAATATATTTATATGAAATAATTTTTAAGTTTTAAATATAGATTTTAGATTGTATTGCATATTTATGGTAGGGAATTTTGTAGAGAATAAGCTAAAAAACTTGACCTTGTATTTGTATAACCCCAACAGTAGGCAATAATTTATTATCCCTTAGGGTAGGCAACTACTTTTTTAAATGCAATCATATTACTGATTTTGTTTTTGCTTTGTAAAATCAGAAATTTTGTAAAAAACTTGTCGGAGAGTTTTTGAAAATCTGGGCGGGTTTCTTTGGGAAATCTTAGTTAGAATCTTTTACCCTTTTTGTTTTGGCCTCAAGTTTATGTTCAATATTTATTTATTTTAGGGGTTTTTTTATGGAAATTTTTTCTCATAATCCGGAGAATACCGGAGTGTAATCGATTTTAATTGAAAAACTCAGAATTTAACAAAGTTCTTTTAAATAACTCGTAATATTTTATTTATATAATCTTTACACGCGTTTTTAAAGTAGTAGATGTATTTAGGTGCTATTTTAAGTGCATCACTATATACCATAAAATATACCTTATTTTACAAATAATGCCAAAAAGTAGGCAATGAAACTTTAAAAAATAGTATGCCAAAAATTATGCTTTAATATTTTTAAAACCCATCATAAGCCAAAATTTTCAACATAACATACAAAAACTTTTTTAACACATTTCCAATAAATAAAAAACAATTCACTCCCACTAAAATTGGAAGATAATTTTATCTCTAAGCCAATTTGTATGTTGTCTGGTGTTAAATCTAACACAAGGTACTTCAAATAAATTTGCAAAACAAAAAATTATTTTACTGCATTATATTGAGCTTGTATAATTAAATATGATTTGAAGTGCCGAAAAAAGAAAAAGTTTTTAATGCCAAAAACTAGGCTATGATTTTTGGAATTTATAATAGCCAAAAAGTAGGCCATATATAAAATCGAAATTATTATTATTTTCTATACTTATTATCCATGCTATTATAAATTGAACTGCTTTGTTGCTACAGATTGATGTTGAATATATTGGTTTATTTGAATAATTGTTAGAAAAGCTAAAGTTGATCATATAGTTTCCATACAAATGTCAACCATTTCAAGCTGCAAAATATGTTATGAATTATGATGTCATTGCTAAAACTTAAAAAAGGTGATATACTTAAGCTTTGATATATAATTGCAAAATTATATTATCTCTTTCTGATTTTTAATATTTGGCATTTTGCGCTTTTATGATTAATAGCACTAAATTATACCTTAATAGTAGGCTGTATAAATTATATAAAAATTCATATAAACATGTAAAGATTTTATAGCCTTAAGTTATGCGTTAGTTTAACATTCCTTTATATAATAAAATTTTTATTCTTTTTCATTGCAGGTAAGATTTATATGATGTATGATTACTAAGATTTCTGTATGGGGTATGATGTGCTGCAGCGTTTTTTTTTTATAATTTTCCCCTAAAAGGTATGCTTTATTTTTAAAAAGAATTATAAAATTTGTCTTCTTTTTGACAACATTACTTTTATGAGATAGAGGGTAGCTATTTTCATGCAAAAAATGAGTTTTAAAGATAGGCAAAAATAATTTTTATATATTCACTAAAATTTCCAAGCAGATTAAAGACAGATAATCAAAATATTATGCATAATTTTAGGTTTCAAATTTAACTAATAAGTTCATGAAGTCCTATGTCTGATGATAAAATGTGAGTTGTTGATTGAAACACAAATTTTTTAAAATAAATCTAAAAAATATCCCATAAATTGCAACTCTTCGATTTGTAAATTTAGAAAATTCAAAATTGGTTAGAAAATTGTCACTAATTTTAGATTTCAATTTTTTTTGAAAGATTTCAATCAACATTTAACTAAAAAAAACTACATATCACTCGAAAGTCTTTCTAAATACAAGAACAGTTCCCTAATATCATAATTAAATATACAAAAATTTGTAATTTTTTTTTTGTTGGGCGCCAAAATAATAATTTTTACAAACCTATTTCAACGGGATTTATATAATAGAATTTATTTAAACTGATTTTGCATTACGCTCTAAATCATATGGCTAAATCTTGTTTAAACTAGATTTTGATGCTGATGTAGAAACAGTTTTAACTTTTGTCAGCATGAGTGCGTAATAAAAAATGTATTTAATAATTTTAAGGAGATTTTGAAGTCTCTGAAGACCCTTAAACAATTTCCTAAGGAACCTGTTTCTTACGTACAAAATATTTTCTTTTCGTAAAATAAAAAGTCCGTCTTGTTCATTTTCAAATGAAAACAATGTCCTTTAAAGTTATCCTGATAGTATTCATATCTTGTGAGTTCTTGGTCCAAAAATATGACTTATTTTAAAAGATAAATCTCGTTCCTATCTTACTTAGTGTTCATTATCAACGTTTTTCGGTTAAATGTTATTGAAATTTGAGTCGGTTTCTAGAGTAAATTTCGAATTTGACACTCTTTAAAACCTGTCAATTTCCTTACAAAATATTTGGTAAATTGATTGTTTTATATCAAAATTCTTAGTTTTTATTTAATAAATTTTTACCATTTTTATCACATTCATTTTCTAAAAAATATATCACCAGTAAAATAGCTCAAACCCCAGGGAACATATTTTTAAAATTTTAGATTTGAGACCGAAAAGGTCTGGTTAAGGTAGAGACATTTCCCCTTTTGAACCTCCATTTTTAACACGTTCCTTGCATAAATTTCAAAATAGAAACTAGCCCATACCCCAAGGAGTAATGCCAATTTAGTTTAATAGTAAGAGTCATGAACATTGTGTTAAAGTACAATGCCCGCCTTTAGGCACTATTAAAATTTTAGGCTATATTTAAAGTTAATTTAAAGTTAATTTACTACATTCGTCATTATTCAATTTTTCGTGTAGATGTTACGGTTTAAAAGCGAGATAATAGAGTCAAAGACCAAATTTCGTAAAATTAAAACAAATGAAAAAAAAACGTTAATTATGAAGACAAAATTAGCTTCAAGAAAGTCTCTTCTTTAAAAATAAATTATAGTTCTTATCCAAGGACTTCAAAACATACGCTTAAAAGACATTCTTTTAATTCAAAAACTAGTGAACGAATTTTAGAAGTATCACTTTGGTGTGCATTTGAGGGTTAATTTGAACTTTTGAGTCTACTTTTATGTTTTTTTTTTTTTAATTATTTAACATTTAACGTTTATTTGTTTTTTAAATCAGTATTAACGACGGCTTTTTTATATCCTTATTTTTGTTCATCTTTTATTGCCTACTTTAGGGCTATTAATAGTATTGCTCTTTTTAGCTTAATAAATGGCCTATTATAACAATTTGTTTGAGTACTCCCTTTTAAGTATGATATATAATTGCTTGTAACAGCTGTTAAAATGCATGCACTTATTTTACTGTATAATAGCAAAACACATGCGTCTATAATTTCTTTGTCTGCTTTTAGGCAAAAATTCTAAACAAACATGTGTATGGTGGTTTTTTGTTAGGAGAAAAATGTAAATTTCTATACAAACAAATTTCTTTATTTTGCTCTTACATATATATTTTTTTCATTGGTTTTGACATGTTTTATAACTTTTTTCTTGTCAATTTTTTTTTGTTGGTAAAAAGAAAGCAAAAATTTTGCAAATATAATATTTATTATTATTTGGTATGGTTTTGATATCTTAAATTTCTAAAGAAAATGTATTTATTTTTTTATATACATTTTTTTGTTTAAAAATTTTTTGTTGTGCTTTAAACCACAAGCATATTTTAAGTTTTATCTAGATTTCTTGTGTAATTTTTTTTTCAACATGTTAGTAAAATCTTATTGTGTTATATTAAAATCATTTTCTACGTGATAAAATCTTGACTGGTTTTTCATTTCCGCATAACTATTTTAGCTGTCACTTAAGTTTTTGAAGATATTTCTTTAAAAGTTTGTACAATTATAGATAACACAAATAATTTTATACAAAAATTCTTTAAGCATTCGTAGCATTTTACAACGTAATGTTATAAATATGATAAAAGCTAATGTTAGAAGAAAATTGTCATAATTTGTAACAGTTTTTGTATAATAAAAATTTACAATAGTGGTTGTGGAAAAATAGGCCATAATTTTCCTTAATAAACTTGACTGATTTTTACTAATGTTTTTTAAATTATTATGCTAAAATTTAAATAAAATTTTGCCTTTTAAAATATGCTTTATTTTCATAAGCTTATTCAGCCCTTAAAATGTGCTAAATATTTTTTTGAAATATATACTTGACTGCCTAAATGTATACTACACTGTTTTAAAACTAACAACCATAAAATGTGCAGTTTTTATTTAAATCAAAATTTCTAAGTAGTTCAAAGGGTTGAAAGTTTTTTGTCACAGACTTTTTGTATATTTTTTCAATTGTTAGTTTTTGCTCACTTTAACTGTGCAAATTTTATCAAGTCCTCTCGTTTTCTAAAATTTATATAAAATGTATATTTATTATTTAGGTAACAAATACAAATAATACATTTTTTCATAGTTTTTTTTTGGAACAACTTCATAGTTTTTTTAGGAACAACTTCAGTTCAGTATTAATGCTTTTTATTTTACAATTTTTAAGTGTAGGTACTTTAACAACACTATTATTTTTTTTATACCCTCCACCATATATGGTGAGTCAGTTTGTCATTCCGTTTGTAACATGTCGAAATATGGGTCTAAGATCCCATAAAGTATATATATTGATGAACCTCATGCGATTTCAAGTCGATTTACCGATGTCCGTCTGTTGAAATGGCGATCACGGTGCGAAGACGCACGCGGGGTCTTCATTTTTACCTAGGTTATTGGACATGCTCCTGAGCAGTTTGATATTAAAAATGAGCAATATTGGTATAGCGGTTAAAAAGTTATGAGTGAAATTGTGAAGGTACCTCTAAAAACTCCATACAAATTGGTGTATTTTAGTATAATTTCATTGTAGCGACTGGTACATAATATATTTTCTCATATTTTTTCACCAGTCACTTTAAAGCGAATAATATTTTGTATTCACCTGAAAAAATTTTTTTCACCACTAGATTTTTTTCACCACTAAATTTTTTTCACCACAAATTTTTTTTTACCACTAAATTTTTTTCACCTCAATTTTACTTCAAAAGTTTTTTACATTATTTGTATCAAACCCAGTAAAGAACATTTTTTTAAGAAATTGATGGAGGGTATTCAAACATTCGGCACAGCCGAATTTAAAGGATTTTCTATAAAAAAATTGTCAGCAGTTAGAGATGTTTTTTAAAAAAAATTCCGAAAATCTAATGGTTTTACTCTAAACAATAGTTCTCTAACATTTTAGACGAATTTCAAAAGAAATTTTTTTATAGGGGAAACAATTATTAGAATCTGAATTGTTTTAAATACCATATATTCTCAAAATGTGAAACCTTTAAAATATTACTGAAAACTCTATAAACTGAAAAAAAAACGCCAAATATAAAAAATCTACAAAACTTATTAACTATTCCTAGCTAGGCTGATACTTGTATTTCGATCTCTTCAAAATTCAAATATTGTAGTGTACCACTTCTTATGTGAAAGTTGTGAAATAATGAGTTACCGATATTAATATATATCACTACTTATTTAGGGGTTTTAAAATACTGAATTTCAAAGCAGTTTTTTTTAATTTCAAGCTAATGTAGAGCAATTTTAAAATTGAATATCTAATATTCGGTATTTGGTAAAACGCCAAATACTATTCGCGACTCTAGACGTATTAATTTGAAAATTTCTAAAAACCCCCTCTGCCGTTTAATGAGTTATATTCATACAAGTTAAAAATAAATTATATTCTCTGCCCTATGAGATGTTATTCACTCAAATCTAATTTATATCAATTATGAATCAGATATCAAATTGACTGACATGGAAGGTATTGTTAAACTCAATACATTAATAATGTAGGAAAAATGTAACAAACAAATTTTTAAGTGTAGGAAAAAAAAAGGAATTTTTAGAATAAAACTTAGGGAATTTTCAAAATAACTTTTGCAATTACTGGTTTCAATAGAATTGTTCTAAAAATGTGAATAACGCTAAAATAAGAAAAGGCCGGAAGGAAAAAATTATTTACACTCCTAAAAGTATGCTTTAATATTCTGCTTCAATGTTTCTGCGAAAAGTATGCACTATAATTTTGTTTTTAATAACTTTCTATAGTAAAATAATTATGTGTAAATAGGAAAAAAGTAAAAATTCAATGGTTTATTAAATATCTATTAACATTAAAAAACGATATAATTTTATAAATGTATTCTTTCTCTCCAATAGTATGCTGTATATTTATTTTATACATTTTCCAAAAATTATTCTTTAAATTTCAATAATTTAAACAAATGTTAAACAAATCTACGTCTTACATTTTCTTTTTACTAATCAAGTCTATGACAACTACATGTTTTGTATATAAAATTGCCATGGTTGATTGTTTTTTTTAATAAAAGAACATCTTAAAAATTTGTCATAACGCCTTAAAATATGTAAAAAAAAAGTTTTCTTTCTGGATTTCTACCAGCAAATTATTTGCAATTCATAGTTTTTTTCTAGTGCTGAAATTTTTCTAGGCTGTGCATTTCTTTATTATTTCAGTTGCCTTCATGATTTTTTGTAGGTTTTCTAAAAAAAATATACAAACTTTAAATGTCTCTCTTAGTTTGTATCTCCATTATCTTTTATCAAGGTCTCGACCATGACTAATAACAGAATACATACATACATAATTTTCTTTTTTTCTTCTATCAGCTAAGTTTTATTTTAGTTTGAATTTTTTTTTAAACATTTTTCAAGAAAAAAATTAAATTTTTCTTGTATTCCCAGTGTTTATATCAAAATAATGTTACAAAATACGGGGGAGTTTTTTTAAACAGTAATTTTTTGCTGCTACTAACTGACACTACTTAAAGTATTAAAATTGTAAAAAAAAACAACTGGGAATAAATTTTTCTATTCCATTTGAATAAAAACCATAACACCTTTTAAGCAGAAAAACGGATCTCTTAATGGCTAAAATAAAATAACAACGAGAAATACTTACGCGACTTACTTAGCCATATACATACATACTTACACTCTTGTGCTTTTCCAAGCTTATTCGTTTGGATTTTCCCTAAAGAACAACAAGAAAAAACAACTACACGGTAGTTGTATGTGCACTAATGGTTGGTGATTATGTTGTTATTTCCTTTGGTTGCTTGTAGTAGTTAAATTTGTTTACCTACAATGAAATGTGGTTAATCCAGTGGCATACCCGAAAATTAAAAATACTTCTGGGTAAAGTTTTTGCAAAACAAAATGTTCAGATTTTTGCAAATTTTTAGTACGAAATTTAGTACATAGTTTTGCTCAATCAAATTATTATTTATACCTAGTACTTTCAATTATTCTGACACACGGTTTTTTCTTGATAAAAAACAAACAACAAGAGGTTTTTTAATTTTTTCTTTTTATTTTGGTTTTTTAAATATTGAAGAATATAACAAAAAAAAAACTTATTTAAAATGGCCGCCATTTGCCTTCCAACACGACCGAAGTCTGACCGGCCAATTGTCTATTGCAGTACGCACGACCTCCATGGGGAAATTGTCAACTGCGCGGATAAGTGCACGCTTAAGCGATTCCAAATTTTTGTGGTGAGTAGTGCAGACCATGCCTTCTAAAACGGACCACAATTTATAGTCTAAAGAATTCAGATCTGGACTACCCGATGGCCAATCATTCGTAGAAATATAGTTTGGTTAATTGTTTTTTAACCAGTCTTGAGTGGTTTTTGCCTTATGGGCTGGGGCAGAGTCCTGTTGAAAGGTCCACGGCTCGTTTTTGAACAATGTGCTATTTAATGGCTTCACAACCTTTTCTTAAACGTCAGATTGGTACACCTTTGCCGAGGTTTTAACACCTTTTTCGCAGAAATGAAATGACCCCATCATAGGTGACTCCCCACCATACCATCACAGAAGCAGGATGGTGACATCTCTGAACTCTAGGAACCAATTAATTTGCTTGCAGAGATGACTGAGCATAGACTCTATCATTATGTTTATTGAACGACTCCTCCACAGTAAAAATTTTTTCGTCAGTAAACATAATTTTTCTGTGGCGGTTTTTGGCGTACTGGCGAATCAATGCTTTTGATTTTTGCTTCCGTTTCTGCTTTAACGCCGCCGCAAGTAGATGCCCCGTGTGTCTTTTGTAAGCCCGAAGTCCCAAGTCATATTTAATGATGCGAGAAATGGATACCTTCGATATATTCATCTCCCGCGACATTATTTGCTGCTTTCGGAGTGGACTACGATAAATTCGATTATGTACAGCTTTAACGGCTCTGGGAGTTCGCACAGAGCGCGGACGGCCAGATCTCGGACGGTCTGCTACTCCACCAGTATCCCCAAACAGTTTCACAGCACGATAAACAAAACTACGACTAACCCCGAGCGGCTGCAATGTTCGATAAATGTCTCCAGTTTCCATTCCACATTTTTTTAGGCCAATTACGACAATACGGTTTTTAATATTTCCCGATTCCATAATTTAAAGTAACGCACGACAAAAACTTTTTACACAAAAATGAAGTTTAAATGATAGTTGTCAAAAAACTGTCAACATACTGTTCAGTGGATTTCTTACAGTGGGGGCGACTAACAGTGTGTCAGTAATTATGAAAGTACTAGGTATATTAAAGATACGTCTTAAGTACTAACAAAGTACCTTTGGAAGAAAGGTACTGTGTACCTTTAGAGCATTTCTGGGAAAAAGTACATATCGTGGGCTTATATTCAATAGGTTCCATCTATGGTTTTCAGGAAAATTAATTTTTGATAGCAAAATATAACACCGGCTATCTACTCAAATTTTATTTCATTATCAAAATGTATTTTTAGTCTGTTTCGAGAAAACTTTTTTAACTTAGTAATCATAAAGAATACCCGGAAATGTTATTTAGTCACTAGCTGAATGAAATGAATTTTCTGGTCAGCTACGTACGACCTTCATCAACATTTCACTAAGCCAGACAATTGCAATAGTTAAAATAGTTTGCAAATTGGTGTAGATTTCGGCTGATTGATTTTAAATTAATTTCGATAATCTTTCGGATAATCGCGTCCGAATTTTTAGAAAACCGCTATTGAAATCCGTGTTTTTATCATTCACGACAGCTTCCTTTATCTCGCAGAATACATCTTTAATTACATATAATCAAAAATTAAGCTAGATACACATGTCCCTATCAAACAACATAATACTTCAAAACGTGAGAATAATTGCTCACCAAACTTGCCTCTCAATAGGTTCATAGTATCGCGTGCCGTGTGGCACCGTCTTGTTAAAACCACATGTTAACCAAGTCCAATTCTTCCATTTTAGCAAAAAAAAAGTCTGTAATCATCGCACGGTACCTTGTTCCATGGACTGTAACTTGAACTGCCCTCTGGCTGCTCTTCACACCAAATTCGGTAATTCTGTCTGTTGGCGTACCGATTAAGTCAAAAATTAGCTTCTTCGCTGAAGAAAATTTTTTGATAGAAACAGATTCTCACACAGCACGAATTTTGATAATAAAATTCTATGATTTGCAATCTTGTTCGTTTGTTAGTCTATTAATGGTAATATGGAAAACCTTACTGAGCATTTTTGGCATTGCCACATGTCACGAGTCTTTTTTTTTACACTGCAAAACCAAATAAAAAAATCAACTTTTACTTGAGAACCTATTCCGGTATTATCCTATCCGCGACCTTTGAGATTGGGCCGTCCACAAAGATCTTGGCGACTCTTATGTGGACTTTTAGATCACTCACTATTTTGTTACCGAATTCTCGAAGTCTACACACAGAGAAAATTTTGGCTAATTCGGTTTCTAGAACTGAAATCGGTTAGAGCAACTGAATATTAGTTTCCCCAACAAACTTCACATTTAAATTTAGTTGTGCTAACCGAATTTATTGGTTGTCGCAACCAAAATATTGTTTTCTATTCGGTGGTCACTTTATTTTTCTGTGTGTAATGATGCTAAATCTAATGGACTGAAAATTTCCATTATGGAAATATGCAACGTTGGAATTCTCCCATTCATCTGCTTGCTTGTCTCTATTGAATAGTCTTTTGGGTTCCTTTCTACATATGTAGTCTTCCTGGTCTTTTAAGAGCAGCTCGCAGCGTAAGCCTCATAATCAATCGCACTCAAGATTGATTGTAAATTAAAGCAAGCATACTTTTAGGAATTATATTAAATTCTTTTCTTTTTAAAAGAAACCAGAGACACATAACTTTCTTTGTGCAATACATAGAATGTATTTTTGTTTAGTAAAAATAAATTAAAAGTAACCGAATCATAGTAGCTGAAGTAAAATGTAGGCATACTTTTAGAAATAATAAATTTTAGAGTACATTATTAAATAAACATTCTTTACAACAAAACCCAAAATACCATACAATATGTGGTAGAGTGTGACATTAAAAAAAAACTACATTTTATAGTTTTAATTTGAGGTTACCTTTAAAGAATTTTTAAACGTGGTAAAAGAGAGCATTTATTTTTTCTAATTTTTTTCTCTGCCTAATATTATAAAAGCATTACTTAAACATTTATAATTTGTAAAGGGGAATTGAAATGCCCTTAAAAATAAGCGCAGATTTTTAACTCTTAAATTTATGCTATGGCAATGAAGTTTATATGGTTTTTTGCTTGTAAAATTACAACATGGTAATACCCTTAAGTATGCCTAAATTTGAATCAATTAGATAAAGCCTAATTATAGGCTACAAAATTAACTATATGCTTATTTTTTTTAATTAACGGTAATCATACTACACATATTTATTAACATTTTTATATAATTCCCTAAAGTATGCTTTAATTTTTTTTATATTTAAGCTAAATGGTATACTATACATATAAATGAGACGTTAATTATTGAATACTTTTTTTAAGGAATTTTATATAAAATATTTAATATTTTATGATAAACTTAGTGAAATATATATACATATGTTAACACATTTTATATAACAAATAATTTCATAGTATGTGAAGTATTTATTTCCAGAATTTACTATTATTTTCCTATAATTTTTGTTCTATTTCATATAAATTTACCTTAATAATTCCATCATTATATTACTTAATGTTCATTCTATATGAAATTCATTCTATAAAATTGTAACATCATATAAAAAAAAATACCTCCTGATGAGCTTCGTCATGCAATAAAATACTTTTCTTGTTGCAAGTTATTCATGTTAAGCTTTAAAAATATTTATGAAAGATTGCAAAAATAGTACAAAAAAAAAAAAAAAATAATATAGAAACGCACCGGATGAATGATAATTATTGTGAAAATCAATAAAAAAAATTCATTGAGGCAACTTCTTCCAATCATTATCAGTTGCATTTGTGTAAATTTGCGGTGTTATTGAATTTTAATTAAAACATTTATTTACACTTAACTGTGTATTCTGATTATTATTTTGTAATCGCCTGAACATATTAAAAACATTAAAAAATTAAATTTTTAACCTTTAATTATGCTTTAAATTTCCAAGAAAAAATGCATAAATGTAGGCATACATTTTTTATTTATACTCAGAAGTATAAGCGAATATATTTCGAATTATTGACATGCATTATAATTGTAATTATTATGAAGAGTAAACAGACCAGAGCCTCTATTGGGAATCGAACCCACGACCCCCGCACTGATAAGCTAGCACGCTACCAACTAGCCTACCGTGGTGCTCTTAAATTTTTAAAATTTTTAGTTAATGCTTCCAAATTTAGATATTTCAAACAAAATTATGCTTACCTAGCAAAACTTGCTATTACCAGGTAATGCGAAATGGAATATGAAAACAAATTTTTTATTTTCCTACCCTTACCAAGAAAGTACTGAAGAAAGTTGTTACTTGTACAATAATATTGAAATCACTGGTTATCAATAGGGGCTAAAATAAGTACATACTTGTAATGAGTAAAATAATAGCGTGATCAAATAATAGCTTTAATTATAAATTTATATAAATCGGGTAACAATAATTTAAAATTTAATATTTCTTTTTTTTCACTTATGATTATATCAATAACACAATACATTAGAAAAATGCATGGGACATGCGACCCATAAATTCTAATGGATTTTAGAATATAGAACACAAAATTTAAATTTTATTTTTACTTTTTGATTTATTCGCAAAATTAATTTTTACCTAAAACCTAGTTTTTTCTTTAAATTTTCTTATTAATTTATATATTTACAACATAAGAATATTAGAATAATTCTTTAAAACTTTAATAGCATTGCTTAAGTTTCACTGTAATGGTTTCCAAGAATTTTAGTGTTTTTTTACTCAAAAATAATAATTTTCATGGTTAAATAAAACTGCTGCAACTTGTTAAAATGCAACATTACCATTTGATTATATTTTAAATCTCCTTGGACGAGCTGTAATATATGTACAGCATTTTTTGTTGTTGATAAATACACAGTGAAACAAGAAATTTTAGAAATATAAGGAATATAAGGAATAGAAATTTAGATCGGATTTTCATTTGATGATCGTTTGAAATTTGTTTTAATGGCGATTAAGTCGCGAAGATTCAAAATAGATTGCTTTTTTTAGAAAAATTAAATTGTTACTCTCTTTAGCATTTTTGTTTAAAATTATAAAAATTGGCCCAGGACTTCAAAACTTGTGTCAAAAAGGAATGACCTGTACAACCCCTTTCGGGACTACTGGGACAATACGTCCCACAACGGTACATGTCAGCGTACATTAGGTGATAATGTATTTCACAACATTGATGAAAATTAAGCAGTTTTGGTCCATAATTTGCTCATTAAGAAGAACACACTCACAATATATATTTCGTTACCGACTGTAGTTTATTAAAAAAGTAATACGTAGAGTTTGTTTTTAATTGAAGAATCAATTTAAATACACACACAGAAAATAAAAATATATACATCTGTGTGTTGTGTTTTGTAAAATTACATACAAATAAAAAAAATTTCAATTTGAAAAACAAACCACAAAAATCGTTTTTTTTTTCTACGTTTTTCAGTTAAAAATTGATGGTTATTTTGGTTATGTCCCACGAAATATGCTTATTGACATTATATGTCTTACGACAAAAGGACAATTTCAGGATTTCTGAGCATGCAGAAAATAAGTTTTTAGCCATATCTCTTAGAATATGCAAAAACTTACTCAAAAAATAATTCGGTTTTCAAAATTTCAGCCCCAAAAGGGTTAAGCCAGAAATCTGAAACTTAAAATTTAAACATCCACAATAAATTTATTTAAAGAGGAAATCATTAGAAAAGTTATACTTTTTTCTTAATATGTTCCGATATTTAAAACTTCCGGTAGCGAAGTATCGGGCTTTTAAGCTAGTATGTTTATATTAACCGTAATTTTATATTATTCAACCATTTTTCTTAATTTCCTTTTAAAACTTTTTTTTCGCTAATGGGAGATGTCACATATTTTATTGTGAGAAATGCCATTTTAATTTGAAATCTTCCACAGAAACCATAACCAAATTCCACTATTATATATTTCCTCTAAACTTCGAAAGTATACATCAAACTATGTTTTTAGTGTTTGACCTAAAGTATGCAACATTTTGTTTATAAAGTTTATATTCATTGCTTTGTACTCGTATTAAAAAAATCTTGTTTTTCCTTTTCCGTTAAAACAATTTTATTGGCCCATTTGATTTAACGCTAAAAAATACACAAGACTATACATGTGGGATTTTTCTCATACAAATGAAATGCGCCCACATACATGCTGTCTCACACTGTCGTTTCGTATGTCAATTATAGTTGAATGACAGCAGCAGTGGCAGCAAAAAAAAATGCAACAAAAAATTATTCTGTATTAAATGAAACAAACATACACCACACACTATTGACCTTCCCGTTTAGATATGTAAATAAATTTTAACTTGTAGTTTTTTTTGTTTGTGTGGGGATGAATTTTCTATTTCCAAATATTCAAATGCAACACTTTGAGTTTATAGTAGAATATTTTAGGTTTTTGCTGAATTTAGCAATTATTTTTTAGTTTCAAATTTTCTTTACTTGCCTGTTATACGAAATGCTTGGTTATGCATGCTTCATGTTGCAGCATTTAAATTTTTTTTTTTTGTTGCTTATTTTGCTATTTCATAAAACTAACAATTAGTATAGTTTTTGTGGTTTGGTTGCGGTTGATTGTGTCATTTTCTCACTACATCTCTCTTTGGTTTTCGAATCCATTTGCTGCCGCTTCATGTGAAGCCCATAAATGTAATAAAGAGTTTTATGTGAAAATGTGACATATTTCCTTTGAGTAATATATTTTTTTTTCTATTTGAGGTTATTAGATTGTGGTATTGTTTTAATGATTTCATATATTTATATTCTCTGTGGAGAAAGAGTTTGTAGAAATGTGCAAATTGAAGATTTTAAGGATTTTATTTTTATTTTAATTATAATATAGAAAAAGATTACTCAACAATTTCTATAGTGTGGTTATAGTTGTTGAAATTTATTTACTGAATATGTCATAGTTTTTAATTGTCAGTAAAAATCCTAAAAGTAGGCAGTAAATTTTTTTAGTTTTAGTATATTATAAATTTTTCTAATGGTAAAGGTTAAAGACCAATTTTGTTACCTTAACCATGAGAAAAATTTGCAATAAAATAACTCTGAAATTTATTCTACTTTTAGATAAATTAGGCGCCCTTAAATTGTACTTTATGTTCTACATTTTTTTAGCCTAAATAGTTGTCAAGGACAAAAACTGTACTGTAACATTGATAACGTATAGCTCATTAAATTTTGTATACTTTTGGGAGTATCAGTTATTAACACAAGCATTGCATATGTTTAGGCATTAAATTCAACTTAATATAGTGCAAATAAAATATTTTATTTTTACTTATGATAATAAGTTTGGATATTTTATTTTAAAGTCTAGAATATAATAAGACCTTTTTCACAGTAATTTGGTTTTTCCAAATCTAGATTTCGATGTTGATTCAGATACGCAGTAGAAATTGTTTATAACATCTTTAAAAGTTACAATCTGGAGTTTTTCAAAATAGATCGGTATAATTATGACTAAAATTTTTTAAGACCTTATCCGGTGATAGCAAGCGATTGTCAAAATGAAATCTTTCTCACATCGCTTTAATTTTATTGCAATATCTTGATATTGTAAGATTTAAGTAATTAAATTTAGAAATGTTTAAATATTTATTATTATCAGAAAAAATTATATTTGCCTTAAATTTGACAATTTTAAAACTAGGTTATGATTTATTTAAAAAAACTTTACTTATTTAAGCTTTTATATTTCTTCATTAAATCTTAATTTTTATTTTCATCATTCATATGTTGATACAAAATGAAATATGATTTCAATTAAATTGTACTAGACAATGAATCAAGTATGATAGCAGCAGCAGCAACAGCAGCGGCAGAAAACCAAAAACCTAAAATGCCACAGAAAAAAAACTATCCGTTCTTAGTTATTTTTTGTGGATTTTTTTTTGTTCCAAACATTGCAACATTCTTCGAGTATCAATGACAATTAATGCGCCATGTTGGTTGCTGCAACGGAAGCGCCTTGCAATCAATCATGGTTGGTTTACATTTCATCATATACTACACAGAGAAAAAAAACATAGTTGAATCAATTCTTATTTTAATTAACATTTTATTTTTTACGAGCATTTTTAAATTAATTATTGATCTTATTATTACAGTTAAAATAAAAAGACACCAAACTTAGTGTGATTTGAAAGCTGTTTCTATTTAATTTAATGTTGTTTCTGCTTGATTTTAAAATCATTTTTTCTGTGCGTAGTTAAATTTATCGTTTTATACTTAAAAAAATATATTTTCCCAACAAAATATAAAAAATTTTAATCGGCTAAAAAACAGACAAGTAATAACAAAATTTTAGCAAATTTGAATGAAAATGGAATTTTTGTGCAAAATTTGGTTAGAATAAAATCTTCTTTTCCCTCTTATTAAATTCCCAAGAACAATGTTCGGAATATTGTAACATTATCTGTAGCACTTTTAAATTTAAAAGGTGTTTCTTTAGAACCTAACAGTAATTAAGGGTTATTGTTTCGGAATTAAACAAAAAAAATAATATCAAGTAGTTTTATATCCGCTCAAAATATCCTTTATATTAATATGTTAATTTTTTTTTAAATAATTGAATTCAAATAGAAAAAATAATTTAATTCGATTTAAAAATTGCTGAATAATTGAAGACTAAAAAAAATTTAAAACTCAAAAATGTATTTTTTTAAATGTTTTTATTGCATATAAGGGTCTACCTTTCAGATATCAGCAGTCTACTATTTTTTTTTTAGCAAATATTTCTGTTTTTGATGTTAACTGTTATTTTTATTCAACTAAATTGAACTTAAACTAAATTTTTGTAGAGATGATATTTTTTATGCTGGTTTTTTGTCTGCTTATATTTAGCAAATTTTTTCCTGATTTTAGCAGGGTAAATTGTATTTGACAATTTGCTATAATTTAACTACATTATAACAAAAATTTTGTGTATTTAGCAGTTTTATTCTTGCTTTTTTATCTTAAATTTTGCTGGTTTCAAGGGTTTTTTACTTAAAGCGCCTCGGTAGGCTAGTTGGTAGCGTGCTAGGTTATCAGTGCGGGGGTCGTGAGTTCGATTCCTACCCGAGGCTCTGGTCTGTTTTCGCTACAACGAGCCGAAAGCCTTCGTTGCTAGTGCTCGGTAAGTGTATTAAGATATAATTAATTTTTAGCAGCTATTTGTGCTATTTGTAAAGATTTATTTCTATAAGTGTTCTATTTTTGTTCTTTAAAGCTGATTTTAATACTTAAACTTGTTTTTTATTCCTATTAAATAAAAAAATCTATTTGTTAGTAATATGTAAAACTGTTCACAAATGCAAAGTTATATTTTTATATTTTTGACGGTTTAAGGCCACATACATTTTTATTAAATCCAGTAATCAAGCGGAAATTACATTGGAAAACATCATTTACAAAGCCGTAAATGTGTAGCTGTTAAGTGGTGCCAGAAGTGACGATTTTTAATCATTTAAACGTTTTTTTTTTTTGCGACAATTTTTCAGATGGCGATTGATTATTTTTTTGTTATCAAAAAACAATGAATTCTGGCGATTTGTGAAATTTACAGATTTTTTTTAAAGAATTAAAACTTTAAAAACAAAAAGAATTGAAAAATCACAATTTGTTATTTAAGAAACTTGTTTTTACACTGTGGGAAAAATGCGAGGACCAGTCGCGTGAAAAAAAAGAGTAAATTGTTTTGAATTGAGCCAGAACGGAAAAAGTTCGTGCTACAAAAGTTAAAAAGTGCACACTGCAATTGCGGTAACTTCTATCGAAATAACTTTATGAGCTATCATTAACTCAATTTGGTAAAATTATACAGCCTTACAACTTTTTTTGCTGGTGTTTGAACAGTGATGCAAAGTTTTTATAGAAAAAATTCGCACGTCACAATTTTGGTATCGAAATTGTAATAGCAGAAATGCGCTTTTTGGAACTTATTTTTAAATAAAATACGGAAAGTTTTTAAACAGGATTCCATTCAAGTCTTTATCAATCATTAGAATTAAAATCAAGAACTTAACAGTCGTTTGCTAACAATATCACAAATAACTAAAATAAACGTCCAGTTAATGAAAGTTTGGAATTATCAAAGTTCTAAAAAACCTGCGGTAGTTTATATAGTTGAAATGAATTGTTCAGTTTTAATGAAACTATATGACGATTTCAGCCTATTTATGTTTTCAGCGTCTGTTCTTTTCTTACCCATGTAGTTTTGATGAAAAATGTCTGGCATCACTGTTGTTGTTTGCTCGACTAAATGAAAATGAAAAATTGGTTTTCCAATAAAATATTTGTTGGAAAAATAATTTCTAATAACCATAAAATGTGGTTGTCTATCAGCAAATAAATTGATTGATGTTTAATTAAATGATTTTGTTTGTTTATGTTTAGTAAATAGCAAAATTTTAGATTGATAAGTTTTGTTATAAAAAGCCTTTAAGTAGGCAATGGATTTTATTTATATATGAAGGCTTAATATAGGCTACAATATTATTTGTGAATTAAACATGGTAAAGAGTTGTCGTTGTAAAAAGTAAGCACTGACTTAGGTGTGTATAAAAACCCTTAACATATGCTTTAATATATTATTAAATTTTTAAGAATATTAACAATGCCTATGGCTTATTTATAAATAACTAAATATATTGCAAACCTTTATTTAATTTACTCCTTTAATTTAAATGAAAATGTGTTGCCTACATTTAGGCTTACACATACTTTTTTAACATATTTTAAGTTTTAAAATAATTCAAACTTTAATCAATTTTGTGTTATATTAAAACTAAAAATCCACCGGTTTGTTTTAGGTATTCAATTCATTATTCTAATGCCTTCATTTAGGCTTCATTAAATTGTCTAAAATTTTACAGCCTTTTGTGTATGCATGCTCTAAAATTTATGCACACAAATCTCTCTTCTTGTTTTTAAAATGAATAAAATTTCAGTTTTTTTACAAAATAAAAAATCCATTAAAATACCATAAATCTTTTGTAATAGAAAACAAAACAAAAAATATATTGTATTCTCAATAAATGAAAACACTTGAATTTCTTTTTTGGTTGGGAAGATTTAAACGCAAGCTAACGTCGTATATATTAAAAAACAAGAAGAGAATATAAAACTGTTTAAACAGTATTTTATGTTTACGCCAAAAACTGTCAAAAACTTTTTCAATTTTCACACCCCTTTAGAAGCAGCAAAAATACAAAAAAAAAAAAAAAAAAAAACAATCACTAAGATGAAAATCAACTACAACCGACGACAATTTTACTTATCTGCAGTTACACCTCCCTAGTACAACTCCCTCTCACCTCTTTATCGCTTCGTTCCACCAGTCTGAAAAAGAAAACTGTGATCAATTTAGGCCAAATACAAACAGCTAAGCAATACCATCATTTATACACACAGGCACACATACACAAAAAAAAAAAAAAAAAAAATACAATCTGAAAAAATCATTACAAATCTTTTATTCTTCTTTTAGCCTTGTAAGTCCTCAAGAGTAGCGATATTATGACTTGTTCATATACAACAACAAAAATGTAGGCGAAAATAAAAGCATTTCAGCTTCATCTTTTCATTGCTTTCATATGCTATACACTATATCCTTAAGTAATTTTTATTTAACATTACTTTTGACAAAATTTAACTTATTTTTCATATTACTTTTGGCAAAAACAAAATAAGGTTTCAAAAAATGATCGTGTTAGTCTTTAATCGTGTTAAAATGTTTAAAAATTGTTAAATTGGAAAGAAATTTTATTGTAAAAATGTACAAATTCTTAAAAAGTACCAAATATCGATAAAATTAAAAATCTCACACGTTAATAAATTTAAAAAAAAACCTTTGAAGTGAAAAAAGAAACGCCAAAGTGAAAAAATCCACAAAATTAAAAAAAAATAGTTTTAATTTAATCTCGAGAAAATATTCAAATAATTCTGCGTTCATAAAGGGAGCAAAATAAATCAAAAATGGCAAAAAGCTACAAAAAATTTTAAAAATATCTAAATACGAAATTTTTCTTAAAGGTATCATTCGTTGCTCCAAAGTTTCAAATAATCTTGTGTTTATAAAGGTACCGACATTTTAAAAATCCCGACAATACAAATTTTCTTGATTTTGAAAGCTACCAATTGATTATTTGTAAAGGTACCAAACAAAGTGTTGAATAATCTTCCTCGGTTCTGAAATAAATTCTGCTTTACATTGAAATTTTCTTTTATATGGTTTTGGAAATGGTGTAGTGTGTATAGTGTTTACAGAACTCTTTTTTTATTTTAGTTATTTTTCCTTTTATTTTTTGTTCTGTATTTTTGGGAGGCATTCGATTTGTAACACATCAATGCTTGGTTGAGCCATATTTACACATGTGTAATACTTGTGCTACACATACCACCAATTTCCTTTTCCTTGTTGTAAATGTGAGTGTGAGTGTACTGTAAAAGTGTATGTTTACTTGTATAATTGGTGTTGTGTTCCAAATGCAGTATGTATGACTATTTCTGGGTTTTAACTTGATAAATACAGTTTATATTTGGGTTTATAAACTGGTAATTGTCACGTATTTTTGTTGTTGTGTGTGTGTGTGTTTTTATTTAAGTAAATATCCGGTTGGTATTTCTGTTCTGTATTGATTATTTATATGAATTTTAATACAATTTATAAAACATAAATAAAGACAATTTATTTAGAAAGTTTGTATTGGTTAAAAGCATTTGGGATTTTTGTTTTTAATAAAAAAATTCTTTAAAATTTTCTCATCACAGATGAAACATTTATGAGCTTGTATATGATCATATATGGGTACAGATGCTGATTATATATGTACAAAAATAGTTTAATATATGTTTGGATCCGAAATTCTAGGATATATGATCATATAGGTTCATATATGATTCATCTACGGTCATATATGATTAATATATGCTCATATATAATTAATATATGCTCATATATAATTCATATATGTTCATATATAATTCATGTATGTTCATGTATTATTATATATGGTTATATACCCTTCAATTTCGAATTCGAACATATGTGGTCATATATGAGCTATATATGCTCATATATTGAACTATATTTGGACATATATGATCATAACCCCATATATGATCATATGCAAACCCATATATGATCATAAACCATTTTCAAGCAGAAATCAAGCAGAAACAACATGAAATTAAATATGTAAACAGCTTTGAAATCAAATATTTTTAAAATGCCCAAAACAAGGTCTTAAATGTTGAAAATATTAATTTATATAACGTTTATTTTAATTTAAAATTGTAAATTTTATGTAACAGTTGATTTTTAAATATATTTTTTAAATATAACAGTTTTTGAAATAATTTTCCTATATACATATTTCTTGTAATTCTCAGATTTTAAACAAAACTACCTAAAACATTATTTAAAATAAAAAAAATAACAATCTTTTTGAATAAACTTCTTTTACATATTTCTGTAATCAAATTTCCAATAGTAACAAGAATATGCCACAACTAGAAATATGTTTGCAAATTGTTTCATACTACATCATTGCAATTTACCTCAAAAATATGCCTGAATTTTAAAACACTTCAACTACCAACCAAGTCTACTTTAAGGGGTTTCAATAAACATTTAGCATATTGTATGGGTGTGTCTGAATATGTATATGAAAATTCAATTTATTCTAAAATACTTTTAAAGATTAGTTACGCTCTCAAGCGCTCACTTACATAACAACCACACACAAATACATTAAAACAGTATACGACTCTCGATTAACGCGGTTGAATGATGGCGTAAATTTTTCAGATAGCTTTTTTTGTATTTTTTTTAAACAACAATCCGTGTTAAATTGAAGTTTTTCACGCGTAATTAAAAAATTGTAATTGCACATAACGGGGGTTATCTGTACCACCATCATTATTTCACTTCATATAAATAAGTATAAATGTTAGTGTTCTTAGTTATACATATTCATATATTTTTCTTTCTTTCTCTTTTTCGAAAATCTTAACATTATTAAACTTGGCTACACAAATTCTTCTGAAGTATTTTTTTTTCTGCAGTATAGAAAAGTTATCATTTACTTTTATATTTTTGCATATTTTTACACACAGGAAATATATAATCAAAATAGTTTAGTTGGTTGGGTATGAAAGTGTGGGTTTTTAAGTTCTTGTTAAAGAATTTTATGTCAGAAACCCGCATATTTGCATAAATATCTATTTGATAGGCTTGTTTTATATATGAAGCAAAAAACTAAAAATGGCAAGGAAAAAAATGTAAGCAGTTAGCAAAATTTGATATTGAGGGAAAAGGTTATTTCGAAGGTGATTTTTAAAAATGTTTAAAAATGATTTGGGGAATTACCCGATAGCCATGAAAGTTTGCAAATAAATTTGGATGATCCTATGAAAATTTTGACCAAGATCATTTTAAATAATCTCAGGCCTAGATCAAAACTAAATGTATCTCGAATTTCTAGGATCACCGTTTTAATATTGAATGTTCCACCGTTTTAATATTGAATGTTCGACCCCTACGCTATAAAAATGATTTCGAAGCTTTTAACTTTTGCATATATATATTAATTTCAACAATATTTAGGGAGAATTTAGAAAAAAAAAAAAACAAAAAATAATTATACGCACCTTGTTTCAACACAGCGGGTTGTCAAAAATTTTTTAAAACTATAATCTACAAGAAGGAATATTAATACCCTAGATAGGAAATTTTGACAGTTTAGATTTTTTCATTAATTTTTTTTGCAAAAAACCGATTTAATAACGGTATTAAGGGAAACGCTTTTGGAATACAGGTATTTTTGAAATCAAGAAAATTCTAAAAAATCATGGTCTAAAAAGGTACCAAAATTTTAAATAACAGTGAGTTTAAAAATGTACCAAAAATTTTAAATAATCGTTGGTAAACCAATTTAGCCTAAAATTTAAAATATGTAGTCCCTGGTGTATATACAGGTTGGTTAAAAAGTTCCTGCGCTCGAAATGAAAGAATACTGTTTTTGTTACGAAATATATTTTTTTATTCAATATAATCTCCTAGAAGCTCAATATACTTGTTTCAATGATCTTCCAATAATTTTATCCCATCCTTATAATGGTTCTCCGGAAGCTCTGCAAAATAACCGTCTACGGCTGCTATGGCCTCTTCATTCGACGAAAAATGCTTTCCACGAAGGAATTGTTTGAGATTTCTGAAGAGATAGTAGTCACCGGGAGCCAAATCTGGTAAAGACGGTGGATGTTCAAGCAATTAGTACTTTAATTCTTTGAATTTAGCCATCGTCAAAACACTTTTGTGAGCAGGTGCATTGTCTTGATGAAGAATGATTTTTTTCTGCTTTAAACCATGTCCTTTTCTCACGATTTTTTTCATCCAGCTTATCCAAAAGGTTGCAGTAATATTCAGAGTTGATTGTTTTACCTTTCTGAAGATAATCAATCAACGAAATTCCTTTTGCATCCCAAAAAGCTGATGCCATAACCTTCTTTGCTGATCGTTGTGACTTCACCTGCTTTGGAGCTGAACAACCAGCTTCAGTCCACTGTAAACGTTCTTGTTTCAATTTAGGATCATAGTGGTAGATCCAAGTCTCATCCATAGTTATAAAACGACGCAAGAAGTCGGTTTTATTCGGCTTAAAACGCTCAAAATTACGCTGAGAAATTTGTTTTCGATCCAGTTTTTGTTGAATTGTTAATGTGTGCGGCACTAACTTTCCAAACAGTTTTTTCATACGTAATTCTTCATGTAAAATATGGAGTACTTGAATCTTCACTAACCATATTATATACCTGCTCAAGATTTCTGCTGTGGTTGCAGTTTTTGGTTGTCCTTCGCGTGGATCGTCTTTAAGGCTGGTACTACCACGTTTAAATTCACCAGCCCAAAATTCAACGGTGCGTTTTGAAGGTGAGGACTCCTTTTACACTTCTAACAATTGTTCATAAATTTCCTTTGCTTTTAAACCCTTCAAAACAAAGAATCTAATGACTGCACGATATTAAATTTTTTCCATACTCAAAAAAAAATCAATGACACGTCAACTTCAAATGGCTTGTAAACAAACAAAAAAATTGACAGAATGACTTGCAACTTTGCATGTGTTCTCAGGACAGTTATACCAACTTGAGAAAAAAATAAGTTTGGAGCTAGCAGTGCCATCTTTTGGCGAGCGCAGGAACTTTTCAACCAGCATGTAATTTTTAAGACAAAAAATTTCATTATAAATGCATGAATTTCCGTGTTCTACTAATTACAAGCACATTATTCAAATCCACTTAAATTTTGCCCTGCGGCAACGACACCTACGAGCTGTACTTGATAACTATTTAATATGAAGTGCATCATCAAGTCATAATTGCTTGTGAAAAGGATTTAAAAATTGTATTAAAATAGCTTAAACATTGTACTGTCAAACTCCTAGTAAAAAGAGCCAGAAACTCGAATTCCGCGCCATATTAAAAAATAATAAAAATTATAAACCAATTGATATGTATTCCTAAAGAGGATTATTTATTCATTACAAATTTTATAAAGAGTTTTAGCCCGAAATATATAAACGTTTATACTAAAAAAATTCAATTTTTCTCGCGGAAATATAATTTTTTATTCAATCAAAAACTTTTTATTCAAACAAATTTTCAGAAAAATATTTTTTCTCTAAATAAAACTTTTCACTCAAAAATTTTCGTTGTTCTGCGAACAATTTTGTAAAATAAAAAACAAAATAGTAATGAATTAAAAAAAAAAATAGCTTTAACAACAAATGTTAATGACAAGAAAACTATGTATCTAAATTAATTTCAACAATTTCTATTTATCCTTAAATTTTGTAAAGCCCAAATCGTCATAACTTCTAAATTAATAATGACAAATTTAAATTTTAATTAATTTGTAGTTTAAGTTTCATTGCAAAGAAAAGCTCGTGCATTTAAGGGTTATTCTTTAAATTTAAATGTGTAGATTTGCAAATTTTATGTCTCTTATGAAATTACTTTCATTCCTCCCTAATACATATGTATATGCAAACATTTACTGCAAATGTAAAAAAAAACCTTGTAAAGTTGTAAAAAATGAGGAGAGAATTTATCAATAAATGTTTTGGCAAATTTAATATACTAGTTTTTTTTTTTTTATTTTGTATATGTCAACCTAAAGAGATGAAAATAATACAAAGTCTGCTATGAATTGCCAAATAAATGTTATCTAATTGATAACATGTGTATCCTTAATACGCACACACACACAATAAAAACGCTCAAAAACACATGCTTACATATAAAGAACGCAAAAAGCATAGCATATTATAAGGCATTAATATTGAAAGCTAGTCAAAAAACAAGAAAATAATATAACATAAATGGGTGAAAGTATTCAGGCATTGATTTATATGAAAAAATAATGCCTCAATGCTTTAATCCCAAGAATGTATAATAATAAATTTAAATATAGGGGAGTAATAAATACAAAACATTCTAAATTCAGCAAATTTTCAAACATAAATTTTAAAATTAACACCAGAACATAAACAAAATTGATAATTTTTTTTATTATTTTTTTTATTTTTTTTTGTTTGTTTGAAAAGAACAAATTATATATATATATATATATATATATATATATTGCATACTTTTGGGGATTTTGTTTTTATTATTTGAAAATGTCTTGTGGAAGTGCAGTAGTTTTTTGCAGGTCATTAGTTTGTAATTTATATTGTAACATTTAATTTAAAATTTATATTTATTTAACATAAACAAATACAAATAACAATCAACCACAGGCAAACGTAAAATAAAAAAACACAATAACAACCAACGGAGCAACCAACAATTATATACAAGTGGGTGTTTTTTTTTGCCTAAAAGTATGTTAACAGTTTTGTATGTCAAACAAAAGTGAAATGGTTTTTGTTATAAAAAAAAACTCAAACATTTTTTTAAAACTTTTTTAACAGTTTGTCTTCTGGCGACACAGTTTCTGTATATGATTTTGTGTAGTTTTTGTTGTTGTATATAAAAAATGATATTTTGCACTGGCCACTTGGGTAAATGCCGGGTTTATACATCTTTTTACGACTGTTAATAATGGTTTTCTTTTTCTCTCGCTATACGGTTATAGCAAAAAATGTTTATTTTGTTTTACACTTATATACGAAAAAAAGTAAATGTAATAATAATAATAAAAACTACAAAAATCATTTTAAAAAAACTAAATTGTAAAGCAGTTGCATACAACAATAAATATAATTTTATTGTAGCAAATAAAAACATTTATTTAATTTAAAATTTATTTGCTTTAATATTTGTTTTTATAATAAAGCCATTAAAAAAACAAACAACTTTTTAAATTAATTTTAATAATACTCCTCCTTTGATATATCTATACTTAGAAATCTTAGTCTTACATTATATTAATAGGAAGTTTTTCTAAAAAGTCAGTCTCGAAGCAAACAAAAGTATGCAATAGCAATTTTAAAAAAGTTAATCCTAAAAATATGCAACAAAAAATTTTTAAGGTTTAGTATTGTATAAACAAAAAGATTATTCGTGAAAGGAAATTTATTATACGAACCAATTAGTTGGGGGTTTCTTTAGCATTAAATAAAAACTAATGCTAATGGAAATTTTGGCATTAGCATTACATCGACTAGTGTTCTGAAATACAACGATATCCTTACTGATGACAATTGTATAATAAATCTGTAACCATTGCTACTAAAGGCTCAATTTAGAGAAAGAATTGTCATAGTAGGGCAAGGAAGTTCATGAATTTATAATCGTGTTATATGTACATAAAATATATATTAAAATTAAAAAAATATGCACTTAATATTTATTACAAATACTTATAAATTCAGTTCTTATTAAAATATCAAAAAATATGATTAAAAATATTTTTAGCTAAATATGCAAAACCATGAATTTCTAGCAAGATTTGCATTAAATTATACCAAAATATGAATTCAAATATGCAGTTATAGAAAAATATGCATGAAAAAATTTGCACTAACAAATCGATGCCATTTTCTATGCATGTTATATGTAGCTACAATAACGACTACTGGAAAAACTGCTGCAGCTTTTTAGATCCTGCAAATGAAGCGATCACTTAAAGGCAGGTTCTGCATTCTGAAAACTTATCCTGACTGGTACGTTTGCCGTACTAGTTCACATCCTTTAGGTCCTCCGAGTATCCATTGCGGTCCCGTGAGTATCCCGAGAACATACTTTGACGTCCTACGAGTATCCTTAGAGGTCCTGCTGGTTGGTAACCGGTGAGCATCATTTAAGAACCTGGAATTGTTCTTTGAGGTCCTATGAGTATCCTTAAAGTCGTGTGAATATCCTTGAAGGTTCTGTGATTTTTATAAGGAAGGGTGCCATATCCTGTCACATCCTTTGGAAGTCCTGTGGGTATACTTAAAGCCTTAGGAAGTCCGTAAACTCGCTCGAAGCGTGCCGTACAAGGCAACATTATTCGGGGGCCCGAAACCACCCTGTGAGTATCCTCAAAGTCTTTTAATAAACACTTAGATTAATCTCGGCCGTACCATGTTACATTCTTCGGAGATGCATCCTACGACATCCTGTGCACATATGTGAACGAAATTTCAACAAGGAAGTTTGTCGTTTCAGGTTATATACTTCAGAGGTCCAGTCCAGTAATAAGTTATTTCCATCTTTCACTTCTCTCATTGCTTACTTGACTTTCTCCGTAATATTTTAGCTAAATTTAAAGCACTTGCATTTCGAAAATATTAGTTCTTATTAAACAAGGTTTAAAGGATAAAAAGATTCAGTTTAAATCGTGTTAAAGTTTTCACATTTCGTTAGAAATTTTATAACAAATTGTTAAAAAAGAATTTGTACTGCAAGAAAAAATTTTGCAGGAAATTGAAATTGTATACAGTTTTTTATGATTTAATTTTAATAATAATTCATGTTAAATTTTTTTAACATAAAAAATATTATTTCGCTGGAAATGATAATTTGTGAATTTTGTTACAAAGTTGCACAATAAAAGACATTCAAATGTGTTTTCAAGTTGCCTTAAAAAAAATATTTGAAAAGAAATCCAATTAATAAACAAACAAGTTGGTTTGTTTTTCTTTAAAGTCAATTGGATTTCTAAAGAAAAATTGTTATGAATTTTAACAAAAATATTTTTCTAGAAATTTGAAAGAACACGTAAATAGTAATCCAATGTTTTGTTATAAACAAAACGATAAAATGGATTACAAAGAAAACAAATTATTAATTTTCTGGAAAAATTTTGAATTTAATATAAAGCAATATTTTTAAATAGAAAAATTAAACAACAATAGTTTTGATTATATTAAAATTTGTTATAAAAGGCAAAAATAAATAATGCAAAGACACATGGTGCTTTATTATGGTCAATAAAGGGAAAAATACATATGTAGAAATTATAATGAACACGTGTAAATAACAATTTGTTAGTAAGCTACTAATGGCGCCCAACTTGGGATTTAAAATGCTTTCAAAATCAAATCAAATTAAATTTTAATAATACTCATCTTGTCGGCACCTAACGTGGATACAAATTCGATTTAAATAGTATGGAACAATTGCCATACTTGAAGCTCCTCATCTTTCACCACATTTCATATCTCCTCTATCCCCTTTGCTAAAAAAGCAGCACATTAATTTGAAGGAAGAATTTCTTTAAAATAAAAAAAATTCCATTCAATAATGATGTTTTAGATTTCTTTAAATTGGCCTCAGTGCAATGCATTCTTTGCATATTTTCAATGGGACAAAAGTATCTTATATAAAACAGAAGATATCATGTGCGAAAATTTTTTAAAGGCCCTAGTAATAATTCGCCGTTGAGCGAAGGATACATGTAGATCTTTTAACAAAAAAAATTGTCAGCCTGTGTCAATAAAATCATCGGAAGCAAATGTCAAACCGATTTCATAAGTGGAGACACTTAATATTAATGTTATTGCAATGTCGTGATAGCGTTGACATGCAATCGGCTTTTGTTTTCATTTTAATTCAACAATAAAGACTACATAAAGTTAAGTAAATAAAAACTGCGAAAAGTTTAATTATTTATTTTTTGTAAATCTTTTTATTGCACATGACAAAGGGTTAACTGCAATAAAATATCTTTGAAAAGAAAATTTCCTATTTCACAAGTTGTCGGAATGTATAAATTCCAATAATAATTTATAAGCAATTTTAATTAAAATACAGAAATTTATTGCAACAAAATTTTTATTGCATACTTTTGGGCTCTTCAACCTGCCAACATTTAATATCCTGTCCACTGCATACATCATAACATAGCCTACTTTAAGTTTAACAAAACTGTTACAAAACTATTGCATACTTTTAGTTAAACAATATGTTACACCACAGCAAAGCATATGTGTTCATTATTGTTTTAGACACATCTCATATATCAGGCGATTTTTGTTCAAAGTTGAGTAGCATCTGAGACAAAGTTTTTAAAAAATTATAAACAAAAAACTTTGCAAGAAATCTTCAAGAAAAAAAATATAGTTTGTTAAATTCATTTTTGAAAATTTCTCAAAACCTAGCAAACTTTAAGGCTAAACAGTATACGACAACCACAAAAGTATGCCACACGTTGTGTTAGAGTAACATTTTTTTAAGATGCAGGCAATTTTTTCAAGATGTAACTATTTTGAAGATAATTTACAATGATGTTTAAATAACAATAATGTTTTAAAAGAAATAAATAAACAAAGAAGCAACTCATTTTGACATTTTCACTTGCACATGTCTTTCAATATTATTAGCTGACAGCTGCTAATTGGACATAAATATAGTAATAGAGGACAATTTTAAATACACCGAGTTAGTAAGTACATTTCATCTTAACTCCATTAATCAATGTGAATTAGTTCTCATAGAGCTTTTTTTCATTTCAATTGTGAGTTTGTGAGTTAAATAAGAGATATTAACAATTAACACTTAACACTTAAAGGCACGAAAAATGTTGATATATTATGTTGATTATTACAAAAATTAAAATTTTTTCATTCATTTGGAAAAAGAAAAATTTTCTTGATCTTGAAGCAAGAGAAAAAATTGTCTTTTGACAGCTTAGAAAGATGTTTTTTTAATATTAGGAAAGATTAAAAAAAAAAACAACATACTGTTGTTAATAAAATAAAAATTATGAAAGCATATGTTGGTTTTAGAAATAAGCTAAAAAAAATAAACCGCTTATTAAAATTAAATTGTAATTTAAATTGTCTTTATTTTCATAATATAAATACAATTTTTTTTCTACACCAAGTGTCACTAATTTAAAAATTTTAATTAGTCTGTAAGGTCAAACTTTTTAAAAAACTAATATATTAATAACAATAACTCCTAAACTTTTTATAGCCAAATTCCATTTTTGTTATTATTTTATAAGCATTATCAAAAACATTGCCTACTGTTAGGCTTTTAGTTTCTGTAAAAAGTATTGCTTGCTTTAAGGCTATAAAATATTGCATACAAAACTTTAAATGTTAGAACAAAATAAAAAAAAAAAAAAACGTAACCAACATTTAAAGTTCTTAGGCTGCTTTTAAACGATAAAGTTTGCGATGATTTGCTGTATAAAGGATGTAGTGCTGCATCTGAGATATGACAAAAATAATTACTAAATTGAATTTACAAAATTGCAAACAAAAAGATAGAAAAAATAAAATAAACGGAATAGTGTTGTAAAACAATAAACTTTTTTAAATTTTCTTTTACCCAGCTTGATAATAATAGTAGATAAAATTACTGATTAGCTTTTTTTTTTAAGTATATAAAACTAGAAAAAAGATTAAATTCCGACATGCCGACTATATGATACCCAACACCGAATATAATATAGGTCAAATTTCGGGAATTTCCGGAACGGGTTCTGATTGTTTTCTTATGAATAGTGCGGAAAATATAGAGAAAATCTGAATGGCATTACTGGAAAATACGGATTGAAAGTTGATTAAAGCAAATACCGGGAAGATGGGTTTACATGGGGACTAGGTTCAAATAAAGTCCGATTTTTTTTGTTAAAATTATATACGGTTTTGGGTGCCTGAACACCATTTATGCCCAATTTATATGGGAGGTAGATTTGAAATTCAGGGTTCGGCCTTCAACCAAAACTCATCGCAAATATGAAAATATTGGGTTGAAATATGGTACATATTTTTCTATTGGAGCAGGGACGAACCTTATGGAATCGGTCTATATTAAAAAAATCTTTCCACAGAAATTTCAATTAGAATAAATTGTGTCAACAAAAATAATGTTGTTCTTACGGAATTTCTGTTGCCACATTCAAATTCAGTTGGCAAAAAAATTAGTTGCCCATAAATCACGCCATCAAATTCTAAGAAAATCCGACCTCTTTGGGTAATTCCGTTCTGTGTTTCCGAACTGTTCATAAAAAAAGTATCAGGGTCCTTCCGGAACTTGAACAGCTTCCCGAAATTTTACCTGGTGTAGGGTATTATCATATAGTCGCATGCCCGCCGAGTTTACTTGTACTAATTAATATATATTTTTTATTTATTTTTCAACATACAAAATTTTCTGATAAAATTTATAACATATAACATATAAATATATGAACATTTATGACTCATATATGAAATATTGTTTTATTTTTCCAGTTTGTACGAATATAAAAAAAAGCAATTTAAAATCTTAAGAAAAAGCTACTTCAAAGCTCAAAACTGGAAAATCCAAAAAACCTAAAAAAAAGCAAATTTGTCTTCTCTGATGATCAAATATGATTATTTTCACCGGGCAATGAAAAAAATATAAGTACAATATTATAAAGCAAATTGCCCTTAAACTTCATTCTATACAAAAAGTATGATATTTAAACCAAAAATTATGCAATGCTTTTGTTGAAACAATAAACATAAAAACAAGCAGTAAAATTACAATTAAAATATATTTTTTCATGTTTTAAAATTTGAATATTCATAGATTTTTATTAAATACCATTATCAGCATAAAATTACAGTTAATTTTCTGCTAAATACTTTATGCAAATAACTGCATTAACCTTTTTGTGTGAAACATTAAAATAAACAACCGTAAAGTTTTTGCAAACACAAGAGAAAAATTAACTATATCAACAAGAAAAATCAGCATATTATATACAATTTTCAGTAAAATGAGAAATATTTTTATATTATATAACAAGTAGATACAAACTATATGCCTGGATAAATACATATGTATATGAAAATCTTTTATTAGCAACCTACACTTTTGTAAAATATCTTCATATAAATATTCAGTAGCATAGCATACATTTAGGCATTAAACAAAAATTATAAAATCTGTTCAAAAGATAAAATTAGATACATATGTGTTAAGGTACCCACTACATGCAAAATACTTTTCCAATACTATCAAGCTTAATTTTCTGCATAATGTTTAATGCAAAAAAGCAAAAGAAAAAACTACCTACAACTGCCAAAAAATTCCATACATTATCACTGTTTTAGACATGCATGCAGCAGATATGGACTGTAAACACTATTTGGAATAAGAATTAGTGTAAAATAGAGTGTTAAACAGCAACAACAGCACCAGCACCACATTATTATTGTACAATTTCTCACTACCACACATTCACTATATTGTATTTATACAAAAGGTTATTATAATAATATGCTTTTGGCATTGCATACCTTTAGGCGCCGACATTATCATTATAATCATTATTATTATCATAAACATTATCGTCTTTGTCATCGACATTAAATATATATATATAAATATGTATTGAAATTACATATACACATTCACTTAAAACATTTACGATGACTATTGTATGAATAAGAGAATATAATGTACAGTGACTCAAATGTATGTATAATTGAACACCAGGTATGAAATAATTCACTTCAGTGGAAATATTTCAAAAAAACTTTGATACAGACTTGGAGATTATTACAACAAAAAACCTTTAAAACAATGTGTAATATTTTATTAAAAATCATATTTAAAATAAAGAAAGAAAACTTAACAAATTTCATTTCAAATGCATAATTGGACAATTAATGTAGATAACGAGTTTTTGTTGTAAAAGCGAATTTTGACTATTACTTTTTCTGCTGAGTTCATATTAATGAATTACTCTGTATCAAAGTTTTTTAGAATTATTTCTATTGAAGTGAAAAAATTGATATTTGAATAATCTCATACCTGGTGTTCAATTATACGTTTGAGTCACTGTATATTTTAAAAGCCAAAATTATAAGGGTGTCATATTGTACTGAAATAACATGCATTTACATTATTGTTGTTTTTGTAGTTATTATGGTTTTTTGTATGTGTGTGTGCGAGGGGCAGAAACAAAAGTTTTAAAATTTAAAATTTGTTCTTTAATTTTTTTTATAATACTTTTCTATATGTATGAAAATGTATTTTTAGTCTGGTTCAAGATTATAGAAAATTAAAAAAAAAATGTTAAAAAACTGGATTTGAGTTATTTTCTGTAGTCAAAAGTGTCCGAACTAATAAGAATAACTTCACTCTGATTTAAATGAAATTTGAATATTTTATAGGGACAAAATAAATGGACATGTATTTTTGGTTTAGCGGTCCAAGCTCATGCTGAGTGAGTTAAAAAGGGAGAATATATTGGTTTTTGTAAAATTTTACATATCGATGTCTTAATATAAAAAGGCCCTAACTCGATCTTTTGTTACTTGGTAGGAGAAGGAAAAAACTTAATAAAATCCGTAAAATTTTAGATAAAAAAAAGTTTTAATGCAATTTCCAAAAATGTGTTGCTCTTTTTATTAAAAATTGCATTAAAACTTTTTTTGTATCTAAAATTTTACGTACACTCAGAATATTATGTAGTTAACTGTTTGTAGTGTAAAAAAAAAAGTTTTCCGTTCCATTTAAAAATAAAGGAACATACATTTATTTTTCAAAGAAATATCTATATTAACTTTTTTATACATTTATTCGAAATAATTTACTATCATTTACCATTTTTTTTCAGTTTCATTTATTTTTTTCATTTGTTTGAAATTTCATAAAAATTTATCCACAAAACGGAAACTTGTGATTTTTTGTGTCCGTAACAGTTATTACAAATTTAAATTTTGTTTGCTGTCTGTTCGAAAAAAAAAAAATAAAAAATATTAAAAAAAATGAAAAAAAACATTTATTTTTTAAGGATTGGTTAGTAAAATTTTGACAGTTATTTTAACTGATTATATCATTTGTTTCTTACGGATGTGTCAGTTGATTAATCAACATTTAAAAATAAATAACAAATGACATTTAATTTAAATGAAAATTAAGTAGACCGGTTTTTAAATGAAATATCATTTCTTTTAGATGATATTGTCAGTTATTTTAACTTACAAACTTTTTTAAGTGTATTTAATTAGGTTTTTTCCTTCTCCTGTCAAGTAACAAAAAATCGAGTTAGGGCCTTTTTTTATTAAGCCATCGATATGTATGTTATTCCAAAGAAACTAGTATAACTAGACAATGGGGTTTCAAATGAAAGAAATTTCAAAGATCGTGGTGCATGCACCGCCATGTTTTATTTTATATACATTAGGGGTATCTTGTGGGGATGTTAAGATGTGGATGCTTGGTGGAAACTTTAAGATTAACCCACCTACAGTAATCTGCTTAGGTGTTAGGGTTGCAGCCAAATTGCAAAATATTAAATTTAGTGAAGTTTTGAACGAAATTTATTTACATTTGGTCTTAAAATAGAATTGTGAAAATTTGTGTCAAATAGGACTACTCCGATGTACATTTCGTTCTGATCGGATAAGTATTTCTGGACTTAATTGAACCATAATTTACAACTTTAAAGCCTTACCTACTCGAAAGGGGCGGCGCCGAAAAAGTAACATATTTTTTATAATTATTTACTCTACGTCCTACTTCCTAAGAAGTTTTCCTAAATTTTTTTGTATTAACATTACCTATTTATAATTTGTCAATTTTAATCATTTTAGCGTAGATTTGCTTTAAATACTTAACGTTAATAGGTAGAACGTTGATAGCTACAAAAAATAATAATAAATCCGGAATGTACCCGTAAACTGTAATATGGTTCGATTTGACACAAATTTTTACAATTTTACAGAGATGTAAACTATGATCGGCTTTCCTTGAAATTCGACATATTTTTCAATTTCACTGCCATCCTAATGTATGTATATGTGTGTGTAAGGTATGTTTTTGAGTGAATTTTTGAATAGGTAGATTAAAGATCTATTTTAATGGAAACAGTTGCAGGAAAATGTAATAACACTAGACAAGGTTATAACAAAAAATATCATGCATGTATGCACGTGAATTTTGAGTTATATAAATACTGAAACATATATGTTAGAATGGAGTGAATAACAAAAAATAACGATTCTTAAAACGTGACAATACAGAAATGCTGGCAAAACATATTCGGGCATGTTCTGGATTTCACTTTAAGGTGAATGTGAAAATTTCATATTTTTTTCGCAATTTCTTTTAGTCTCGTTAAAAATTTAAGTGAATTATGTTTGTACCGCGGTTATTTAATGCGGTAATTTGAAATCGAATGAAGTAAAACTTTGAAATACAGGGATATAGGTGCCATAAATTTTAATTTGCACTAATTCCAGAACATACTCGATTGTGAAATGTAATAATTATTTATTTAAATTATTATTTAATTTTAAAAAAGTAAAGAAAATTTATTTATTAAAACCATTATAAGTATAATTTCATATAATATTGTTTTAGTTAATGAAATTCATCGTTTCATCTAGTGGAAAATCCAGGAGACTTTTTTTTAAGACCTTCACGGGATTTTTCATTAGACACTGTAATCTCACATACCATTTGAGGATTAGAGTTCTGTCTGATTCGGATACATGTAGGTTCTGTGAATTGCACACTGAGACAGCGGAGCATATACTCTGCGTGTGTCCTAGGCTTCGCAGCAGGAGAGTAATATTCATTGGTGGAAATTTGGAAATCTGTGCTAGTAGGGGCAAAATAAAATAGGCTGCACAAAAGATCAATTTCTTTTAATCAAAATGCATAGGGTCTTTCTAGTTATTTAATAGTAGTACCAATAATGATTTAAATTTGGGAGACATGGGACACCTGTTTTAAAATGACATATATCCTGCATAATAATAAAGCAAACGGAACGTTGAGCAGTAAAAGCAATTATTGACCAAAATAGTTTATAAGGAAACACCTTATAAAAGAAAATCGAAACATATTTGGACCTAGTCCTCCTTCTGTCCACCTTCCAGCTAAGTGTATAAATGAACTTAAGTCAAACTACAGGTTGCAAATATAAATATATTTAGGAACCACAGTTTGGTTAGAATATGCCAATATTTAGACCTACCTCCCATAGAAAGCTTCCACATACAAAACTAGATATCTGGTTGAAATTTAGGTTGCGAATGTTAGGCAATAAATTATTCAGTAAATATGCAGTAAATTATGCATTCAAATTTAAAAAAAATCGGACCATATTTGGACGTAATCCCCATATAAACCTACCTTCCCGGTATTTGCTTTAATTAACTTTTCGGCAATTTTGTTCAGCTGGATCACAATTTTTTCCTCCCTGTTCATAAAAAGAAGTAGAATTTGACCCAAAATAGGCTTGTTCTTAGATATCATATAGTCGGTATGATCGAGTCTAATTTTTGTACTAGTTTTCATATATTTTTTTTTTTTTGTAAATATTTTATGTATGTGTGGTCAAATAACGATGTATCAATTAAAAACAAAAGCTGAACAATTTACCACCAACAAATTTAGTTGTCGTTAAATCTTTTATTTAACATATTGCGTTACTTTTATATTTTGTTGTTTCCTTCAATTTTCAGTCCTCTCTGATACTCATACACATATGTATGTTCTTATATAAAGAGATTATATTATATTTTTTTAAACAAATTGTTTCTTTGGCATACGTTCTGGTAGTGTGTTGTTATCAAATGTAATTAAACTAATGGTTTTCAATGTTTTAAATAAAATAATTTTGAAAATATGATAGAATATATTAAAAAAAAGAAACTCATTTACTCATTACTAAAATATAAACTTAGTTTTTTTTTTTATATAAAGCCCTAAAAGTTGGCAGTAGTTTTTTATAAAAAAATATTAAAGAAAATATTAAGATATAGCAAAAAGTTAAAAAAATATAAAACTTTTAAACTGTTTGTACTATTTTAAATGACTAGCCCTAAAAGTATGCAATATTTCCTTAATATTATTGTAAAACTTAAAGTAGGCTATGCATTTGTATTTGTTTTTTGCTGAAAATTTTTATTTTGTTACTCTTTTTTCTTTGTTAACAATTACTTTAGTTGTTTTCCATTTTTTTAAATCATTCTTTATTTTTATTCAGTTTTTTTGTTTGTAGTTCTTCATATGTATGTACATGATGATACTTGACCTTACCCGAGTCTTCTATTGTTATTGCTTGTGTTTGTTACTGTTGTAGATGTTGGGGAAAAAAAAGAAATATAAAAAATATGTATAAAAAATATGTATAAAAAAAATGTTTTTCAGTGTGACAAAGTTTAGCCTTGTTTTTCCATATTTTTGTTGTAATCTTTAGCTTACACTAAAGAAAGTGAAGTGTACTCAGTTTGTCATAACACTTAAAATGTCTATATGTATATTTAGCTGTGTGTTAAAAAAAAGTGGTTTTGACAATTGAATATAAGTTACAGTCTTGATTTGTTTTACATTAAATATGAGCTTTAGCTGTTGATGGATTTAAAATTTATGACCTAAAATGTGGGCAAAATATGTACAAAAAACGAATTTTATTATATTGCTTTAAATGTGTTTCTATTTTTTAATAAATAAATGCCAAAAAAAAAAGTGAGCAGTCATTCAGGCGTTATATGTAAATGTTTTTCCTGGCATACTTTAAGGCGATTAAAAAATTCGTTATACTCATTTAGTAACCCTATTACAAGTTTTTTTTTTTTAATATTTTTTTTGAACATTTTGCAACAAACCATACTTAAGTTTTAGTTTTACCAACCTTAGAGACCAGTTTCATGTCACAAAAATTTTGCAATATATTGTTAATGTTTGTATTCTATTTTGTTTTTTATTGTTATACCAGTAAAACTACTACTCAAAGTTTTTTAATCTTGTGTAAAACTAAATTTTTATGTTTCTTTTTTCTCTCTTTCTCTATACATATATTTAAAACTGTGTTGTCAAAAGTGTGATATGCAGTATTATGTTTTTAGTTTTATTTTTTAGTTGTGTATTTTTTTGTATTACTTTCAGTTAATATGTGTTGAACGCATGAATTATAACAGCAAAATTAACACTTTTGTCTGCATTCAAAGACGTTTGTAAGAAAAAAAATTGTCGTAATTATATATTGTTTGTTTAGAGGGAATAATATAATTACACACAAAAAAACCATGGCATACTTTAAGGCTCAAATTATTATAACAACTTGTGGCATACTTTTAGGCGTAATGTTATTATATAAATCTTTATTATAATTATCTTGGCACCTTTTCTGTATATGTTATTAACCCTTTAACCCGCACAGCGGGTTTCAGGGCAACAAATATATAAAATTAATATTTTATAATTATAAATTAAGCTATTTTGGTAGAAAAAAATTTTTACAAAATTTCTTGTGGTGAAATTTTTTGTTTTCAGTGCTTCGTTTGGAAGCAAGAGAGGTCATCAATTAGAGTAAATTTAAAAAATAAAAATATTCGAAACTAACGCAATTTGAAAAAAATCTTAAAGATCATATTTAAGTTGACGTAAATCCATTAATGCAAAGAAACTTTCGCTTTTAAAATACGTCTTTACTTTGGACTTATCATGATACCTTTAAAGGACATTGTCTGAACTTAAAATAGAGGGGGTTTTTATGAAATTCGTCAGAAGGAATGTACTTAGTATTAAACAATATATATTAAAGTTGAGTTTCGTTTTCGCTTTCCTGAAAAACGAAATTCGCCACATCTTAAGTAAAGTAAGAAAAAATTAAATTTTTTTTTCGACCACCACGTTATTCTAGGGAAATTTTTGAAACGTAGGAAATTCTATAAAAAAAATACTCAATTAAAAATATGTACACATATTTGTGAAATGAGAAATTTAGGTTGGAGTACTTTCCTTTTAAGGCGATTTCTACTTGATGTGCTGTCTTGTCAGCAACCTGTAATTTCTTCATCCAAAATTAAATCAAAGTCACTACTGTAGTCTAATTTTGTGTTCCATTATCAACGCCTTTTAGTAAGGTTTAATATTTTTGTAATTTTTTTACAATCCTTTTGAGTTCTAAGATCATTTTTTTATGAAACCACACACGGTACGGCCAGCGCCTGAATTAGAACGTTAAATATTTTAATAGATTTTTCATCTTCTCAAAAATATTAGTTCCGAAATTTTATCCTATTGGGCTCAAAAACTTCAGTCACATTATATGTATGTGTGTTTTTTTTTTATATTACAATTTTTCGCGAACTTTTATTTTCTAATTAATTAAAAACTTTAACAATTAAAACTTAAGAATTAAGGGTTGTTAGCTAAACTAAAAATGTAAGATAAAATAGAGCTATTAACAGATGGAAAATGCTCATTATTGTGGGGGTAATAAATTTCATTGGAAGTGGGAAAAATAATTTCTTATATCCTTTTCCACTCAGCGGTTGATATATAAATTATTGTGGTTGAGAATGAGGCTGACTATGACCATGTCGCACGGGTCGAAAGTACGGTACTCATCTATCGCTGATCCTCACATTTTCTGAATAAAATTTTTTTGCTAAAGTTCTATAAATTAGTCTTCCATAAAAAACTGCCAGAATAAGCACTTTTAATTGCTAAATCTTAATAAATATTATAACAGCAAAAATACAACAGATAAATGTACAAAATTTTAGTAATATTTGAATTAAGTTTTAGTATTTGAAAATTACAAATTACCCTGACAAAATCAGTAAAATATTTTGCTAAATGTAAGTAGATAAAAAAAATCACAAAAAAGATTTAAATTTTTTTTGTATTCTTTTTTTTTTATAACCCAAATAAAAATCTAAACTTCTGAAATCAGCAAATACTTTTGCTAATTTTAGCACAATAGACTGTTATTTGCATTCAACTAAATTTAACTTATATATAACTAAAATTTTGTATTTATAAAGTTTTTTTTTGTTTAATGATATTCAACAAACTTTGTTTTGCTGATTTTAAATTGTTATTTACAATTAATAAAAATTTAACCCAAATATAACTAAAATTTTATATATTTAAAAGCTAATTGCAGAAATTATTAACAAATTTCTCAGAATTCATACTTTTTAAAATTTTTGTAATAAACAAAATTATCATTGCAGTTTTGTTGCAACTTTATATAAATGAATGCAAATGATTGATTGTTTGAAATGTTGTGAAATGGAAACTGTTTTAAATTGCTCTTATATATGTAATAATTAAAAATCATTTAATTATATTCTTAAAACTAAAATGTAAAGCATTTAAAAAGTCATATTTATGTCTAACAAAGGATATTTGAATGCTTTATTTTAGCTCTTCATTATTTGAAGTAGTTTTTCAATTGTTGTGACAAGTTGTTTTTAAAAACAACTTGAGTTTTTATTACAATTGAAAATAGAAGAACACAATTATGTGTTTAATTTAATTAAAGAAAACCTGTCAAAGCAATTGAAAAAATTGCTTGAAATCATGATGTCATGCCAATCATGAGTCTAAAACTTTAAAATACCATTCACTAAAACTTTTACACGTTAAATTAAAGCAGTTTTTTATAAAATTAAAAAAAAAAAAACTTTCATTATATTTATTAAAAATTTCGTGCACTTAATGAATAGTTTTTATTTAAATTATGAAACTTTTTCATTAAATTTAAGAAATTTTTCTATTCATTTAGTAAAGAAAACTTTTTAATAAATCTCGTTTAAGAAAATTTCCTTTGCTCATTTTTCCTAGATGTAATTAACATCAGTAATAAAAAGTAATAAGTAAATTTTTGTTCACTTGATAAAGTGTTGCCTATGGTAAGGAGTTCGGTGGTTGAGTATACCGGCTTAAAATTAAATTTCCAGTTAATGGCTATTGCTTCAAAGCTTCTATAGCCAAAACAATTTTATTTGTATTTATTTATTATAAAAATACTGAATTTTCTTAGAAAAAAATAATAATGTATATGTTAACGATTCAATTAACAATTTAATGTAATTTTGAATAGTATATGTTAAAGTTATATGCATATGAGTTGTTTAAAACAAATATAAAATGATAGCATACATGCCTTAAGGATTTATGTAATGCAAATAATTTTCAACATAGCATTTTATTAAAATAATTCCAGTTAATACTTAAATGTATTTAAAATTTTCTGCATAAAAAGAAATTCCATATGTTAAGGCAAATTATGATTATTACTGCTATTATTGTTTTATGCAAAATATAATGCAGAGAATTTTTTATTAAAAAAATCGCTAAATCCGTTATAGTTTATTGTAAAACAAACATTATAAGCATTGTGTTAAATTTTCCCAGTAACAGATGAGTTGCATATTTTAAGGGGATATAACAAAAATGCAAAATCCAAATTTAATAATTTGTACAACTAAGTCATTTGAATAAACCTAAATTCACCTGAATTAAGAAATAATTGTGCGATGTATTTAAAACTTACCTGATTTGTTATAAAGGAACCTAGGAACACGAAACCAAAGTTCAAATTATTTTGTTGTACTTAGATCAAGAGTTTAAGTGTTAAAATAATATTACTTTATTAAATATATAAAAAATTTTAACTTCTTCCACAAAAAAAAATTATTGAAAAGTACTTTAATTCATTAAGAAATAACCTTATGCCTGTTTATTGTTTTTACTAGTTTGTTGTATTAAATTAGTTTTGCCTAAAATTTTACGTGTTTTCAATTTAGTTTTTTTTTTTTGATTAGTTATTGAATGTATGTAGTTTCTTTTTTGTTCAAACTAATTATTCAAATTATTTTATGAAGAATTTTCAATTTAAAAAATTTATCCTAAAGATAAAAAGGGGCAAAAACTCCGTTTAAAATATGTCTTCTGATGAATAGGCTTATTTACTGATAATATGCCATTTATGAAATTTTCGCTAGAAACGTGGTAAAAATGATATGCTAAAATGCTAAAAGTGCCTTTAATCAACCAGCCCAAAACCGCTGGGGTAAGGAACTTTAAATTGAGAATATGTTTTCCTGGCGGAAATTGCAGGGAACAATTTCCGCCAGGAATGTGGTTGAAATGGGGGTTCAAAAGGGGAAAAATCTTGAAAAACTTGAAATTTAAAATATATGTTTCCTTAAACTAATTCACGGATAATGGGGGTTCAAAAGGAAAAAAGTCTCCTCCTTAAGGCCCTGTCCCAAATCCTTTTGGTTGGAAACCTGAAATTTTAATTGTGTATTCGTAGGGGTGTGTACTAATTTCATGTAGAAACACTTTTTGGAAAGTGCCAGTTACCTCTGCAGCGAGGAACTTTGGCACGTCGATTCCTCTTCTAGCCTAGACAACTAACATAACAGCGGTTTGGAAAATATCACCGGAGGGGGGAGTAACAAAGTCACCCCCTTAATATCTCGCCCAAAAACATTCGGCTAGAAATTTCAAATTAAAAATTCATATTCTCTAGTGCATGTATACTTTTTGGAATTTCAGATAAGACCATAATAAAAAATGGATGAAAAACTAAAAAGTGTCATTTTCATCACCAAAAACGTGGTATAAATTGGATTTGAAAAAGAAAATTTCTTCCTTATAAAGCTAGAATTCTGAAACGTGAGTCATCCACTACAAAAAGGTTAAACGAATTTTTTTCAGAGAAAAAAAAATATTCAATTTTCTCATCTCTTAGTTTTAATATGTTGAAAATATGTTGCATATTATTAGGCTCTTAAATATAATAAACAAATAGGGCATATACATATGAAAATTTTATTTCAACATCGTGCTATAAATATTCTCGAACATGTTTGGAACCGCTTGCAGCTCCAGCTTGTGGAGACAGGGCTTTACTTCTCCTTTACTACTAAAAATATGCTGCGGACCTTTTTTCTGCCCGATCCATGTCTTCTATTACGTCTTGTATTACGGTGCTTTGTGCTGTTTTGCTGTATTTTGATTATTTCTGTTCTCACTTTTTTTGGTTATCCATTGTGCTTAAATTAAAGAAAAGAAATTAAAAATTAATTTAATATTCCACATATTTTTGGGAGTTGATTTAAATAAAAATAATTGAATGTGTGAATAATTGAAAGTAATTGGCGAAAATTTGCGTAGCAATTTTTTTTCATTTCACTCCTTATCATAAAATACTTTTATATTCTTCTCTTTTTGATATAAAATTTTTAGATTTCTTGTTTTTTTAACTGATGAATACACGTGTTGAATCTTTATGACAACAAATATACACAAAAATTTTCCATATTAAAGCAAAAAATATTTATAAAAGAAGAATAATATAGAATAATCTAATGTTATGTTAACATTCAGTATCTAGAGTGCATTTAAGACCTACTGTCATATCTAATATTGATTGACACGTGTAGTATGCTGCAAGTATTAGTTTTAGCAGTAGGTGGTTTTATAGAAACTTTAACGAATATATTTCAGTTACTTATAGAGATTTCAATGAATATAATTTTTCATAAGCCCTTGATGATGATTACTTATTGTTGATTTGTTTTCTTGCACTTTATATAAAAGAGGGGAAAAGAGTGCAAAAGAAAATAAAAATTGTTACTACTTTAAATTATAACACGACATGAGTTTTTAATTAAAATTGTCAACTAGGTTGGAATAAGTATTTTGGATAGAAAAAAAGTAGAAATACTTACAAAAAATTTATAAAATAATATTTGTATACACATACAAAATATTTAAAAATTACTGCCCTAAAAAATACTTTACATTTATAACCCAAAAAGTATTCCTTAAATAGATTTAAATTTGTTGAGAACTTCTTTTAAAAATAAGCCTTAGTTTGTGTCTTAATTTGCCATAATTCAGATTTCTTAAGCAAACTTTTAAAATATGGTTAACATATAGCCAAAAATGCCAAATTAATTTCACATTATGTTAAGTCGTTAGTGCGTTGTTTTTGCTTGTTAGAAAATGGAAGTTAAGGTTATCAGTTTATTCCAAAAATTTTTCTCCTAAAAGTGTGCTTGCATATCAATTTAAAAAAAACTACTGTTGAATATTTTAGTTTCTTCTCCAAAAACAATCTCAAATTATATATTTTATGTACAAGAATTTTTTTCGAGAATTATCAACACATTCTGAAAATGTGCTTTATATTAAAAAAAAAAAAATTAAACATGCATGAGGTTAAAATGCATTTACTACAATCCCCAAAAATATGCAACAACTTCAAGCTAAATGCAGCTTTGTAAAAATTAGATACAAAATCTTGTAAATTCTATAGAAATATCAAATTTTTCTCTAAAATAAATTTCATTGTAAATATATTAACAATTTATATTCTTCTCCCTTTTATTTTTATCAACCGTAAACATATACTATTTTCGTTGGTTTTGTAATATATTAAAATTTTATTGTTGCATTTATTATGCAGTCAGTTGCTTCTAGTTATATGAACAATTTTTATACCCTTCACCATAGGTGGAAGGGTATATATAAGTTTGTCATTCCGTTTGTAATTTCTACAATATTGATCTTAGACCCTATAAAGTATATATATTCTGGGTCCATATGAAGAGCGAAGTTGATTTAACGATGTCCGTCTGTCCGTCTGTCCGTCTGTGTGTTGAAATGGGTTTTCCGAAGAACCCAGACATGATGAGGACTTGATTCTTTTTTATTTCTGTTACATGTGATCCATTTCTGTTTGCTATTAAAAATCAGACAGATCGGTTAATAAATGGCTGAGATATTAGCAAAAAACCAGGACTACCTCTAATTTTTCCAGTAAAATCCCTTTGTTTAATAAGAGTGTGAAGATAAATACGTAGGTTAAATACGTTTCACAACTATTGTGAATGATATAAATAAAAAATAAATAGTAGTGTCGCCAACTTTTTTTTGCCTAAAAAAGGCCAAATTTGACAAGAAAATCGCTGAAACATATGGAAAAATATAAATTTGAGATTTTACATGACATATTATTTTGGATTAAAATTTTTGGACATTTAAGAAAAAATAAATGGGGATACCGCTTCTTTGTGGAGAGCTATGAGGTAGTAGATTCCAACGATGTATTCATCTCCTTCAGAATACCATGGTGAAGGGTATATAAGATTCGGCATAGCCGAATTTAGCCGCTCTTACTTGTTTTCTTTTTAAACAATTTTTTCCAAGAAGTATGCAGCAAATAGTATTTTATACACGGACGCTAATAAATATTGATTTCGAAATGAGCAGAGCTAGCCAGCCAGCCAGCCAGATAGCCAGCCAGCTAGCCACCCACCTATCTAGACAGCCAGCTAGCCACCCAGCTAGCTAGCCAGCCAGCTCACCAGCTAGCTCGCCTGCTAGCTAGCCAGCCAGCTAGCTAGCCAAGCTTGCTAGCCAGCTCGCCAGCTCGCCAGCTAGATAGCTCGCCAGCCAGCTAGCTAGCCAGCTGAACGGGCGAAGTGCCGAATTGATTGAGATAATTGTTAATGATAGCTTGTGTCGTAACAGATGGATGAGGAGAAACGGCCTGGAACTCGCAGTGCCAAAGACGGAGGCAATTTTGGTGACGGATCGTAGGGTTTTTGAAGTCCCAATGATACGACTGCAGGGTAGTGAGATACCCTTTAAACGGAGCTTGAGTTACCTGGGTACAATTGGATGATAATCTTCGCTTTAAGCAGCACGTACTTAACATTCGTGACAAGGCCTTGAGAACGGCGACATTATTGGCCAGGATAATGCCTAACTGTGGTGGCCCGAAGCCGCAGATAAGGAAACTTATAAACAGCGTAGTACACTCCCAACTCCTTTATGCTGCCCCGACCTTTAGCAGGGCACTGAGTTGGAAGTACAACATAAGGGAATTACAGAGACCGCAGAGAATTAGCGCCCTCTGTATCACATCAGCGTACCGTACGGTATCCACAAGTGCGGCTTTAGTGCTTGCGGGTCTACCACCGATAGACCGATGAAATATACACCCAGACTGGGCGCATAGATTGGGTCAACACAAATCCTCTGGAGCGAACGAGGAAAATCAACGAGATAAGGGAAAATGCCAGGGGAAATACACTGGCCAAATGGCAGGAAGGATGGAATCAGGACGAGAAAGGGAGATGGACATACAGCCTTATCCCAAACATAAGGGTCTGGATGGAGAGAAACCATGGGAGCATGGGCTATTTCTTGACTCAGGTCATGACGAACCATGGTAGTTTTAATAAATACCTACATAGATTTAGGATAAAGCAGACGAGCAGCTGTGACTCATGCGGAGCGCTGGAAGAGGATGCGGAACATATACTCTTCGAGTGTGGAAAGTGGTCGGGGGAGAGACAAACCTTGAATGATGTGCTTGGTTTGATCTTGACTCGCGGTAATATGGCTAACGTGATGCTGAAATCTTCAAGTGCATGGAAGTTATGTGAGGACTATATCAACAGGATTTTGAAGGAGAGATGCTCTGTGGTTCCGAACCTCCTTGCTTAGGGAGAGAAAGGAGGACGTAGGAACATTGCGGAAATAAAACCCCCCGTCCTGATGAAATGCTGACGCGGTTCCGGGGTGGAGTTGGGAGAGTTATCGTAGGGCCACTAGATGATAGCGCGCTATCACTACGTCCACAGTTAAAGAGCCAGCTAGCCAGCTAGCTAGCCAGCTAGCTAGACAGCTAGCTCGCCAGCCAGCTCGCCAGCCAGCTAGCCAGCCAGTTAGCCAGCCAGCTAACCAGCCAGCCAGCCAGATAGCTAGCCAGCTCGCCAGCCAGCCAGCTAGCCAGCCAGCCAGCCAGCCAGCTAGCTAGCCAGCTCACCAGCCAGCTAGCCATTTCGCCAGCCAGCTAGCCAGCTCGCCAGCCAGCCAGCTCGCCAGCCAGCTAGCTAGCCAGCTCGCCAGCCAGCTCGCCAGCCAGCTAGCTAGCCAGCTTGCCAGCCAGCTAGCCAGCTCGCCAGCCAGCTCGCCAGCCAGCTAGCTAGCCAGCAGCTGGCGAGCTGGCTAGCTAGCTAGCTAGCTAGCTGGCTAGCTAGCCAGCTGGCGAGCTGGCTAGCTAGCTGGCTGGCGAGCTGGCTGGCGAGCTAGCTAGCTAGCTGGCTGGCGAGCTGGCTAGCTAGCTGGCTGGCGAGCTGGCTAGCTAGCTGGCTGGCGAGCTGGCTAGCTAGCTGGCTGGCGAGCTGGCAAGCTAGCTGGCTGGCGAGCTGGCTGGCTAGCTGGCTGGCGAGCTGGCTGGCTAGCTGGCTGGCGAGCTGGCTGGCTAGCTGGCTGGCGAGCTGGCTGGCTAGCTGGCTGGCGAGCTGGCTGGCTAGCTGGCTGGCGAGCTGGCTGGCTAGCTGGCTGGCGAGCTGGCTGGCTAGCTGGCTGGCGAGCTGGCTGGCTAGCTGGCTGGCGAGCTGGCTGGCTAGCTGGCTGGCGAGCTGGCTGGCTAGCTGGCTGGCGAGCTGGCTGGCTAGCTGGCTGGCGAGCTGGCTGGCTAGCTGGCTGGCGAGCTGGCTTGGTAGCTGGCTGGCGAGCTGGCTAGCTAGCTGGCTGGCGAGCTGGCTAGCTAGCTGGCTGGCGAGCTGGCTAGCTAGCTGGCTGGCGAGCTGGCTGGCTAGCTGGCTGGCGAGCTGGCTAGTTAGCTGGCTGGCGAGCTGGCTAGTTAGCTGGCTAGCTAGCTGGCTGGCGAGCTGGCTGGAGAGCTGGCTGGCAAGCTGGCTGGAGAGCTGGCTGGCAAGCTGGCTGGAGAGCTGGCTGGCAAGCTGGCTGGAGAGCTGGCTGGCAAGCTAGCTAGCTGGCTGTCTGGCTGGCTGGCTGGCGAGCTGGCTGACTAGCTAGCTGGCTGGCGAGCTGGCTGGCTGGCGAGCTGGCTAGCTAGCTGGCTGGCTAGCTGGCTGGCGAGCTGGCTAGCTAGCTGGCTGGCGAGCTGGCTGGCGAGCTGGCTAGCTGGCTAGCTAGCTGGCTGGCGAGCTGGCTAGCTAGCTGGCTGGCGAGCTGGCTAGATAGCTGGCTGGCGAGCTGGCTAGCTAGCTGGCTGGCTGGCGAGCTGGCTGGCTGGCGAGCTGGCTGGCTAGCTGGCTGGCGAGCTGGCTGGCTAGCTGGCTGGCGAGCTGGCTAGCTGGCTAGCTAGCTGGCTGGCGAGCTGGCTAGATAGCTGGCTGGCGAGCTGGCTAGCTAGCTGGCTGGCGAGCTGGCTAGCTAGCTGGCTGGCGAGCTGGCTAGCTAGCTGGCTGGCGAGCTGGCTAGCTAGCTGGCTGGCGAGCTGGCTAGATAGCTGGCTGGCGAGCTGGCTAGCGAGCTGGCTAGCTAGCTGGTTGGCGAGCTGGCTAGCTGGCTGGCTGGCGAGCTGGCTGGCCAGCTGGCTGGCTAGCGAGCTGGCTGGCTAGCGAGCTGGCTAGCTAGCGAGCTGGCTAGCTAGCTAGCTGGCGAGCTGGCTAGCTAGCTGGCTGGCGAGCTGGCTAGCTAGCTGGCTGGCGAGCTGGCTAGCTAGCTGGCTGGCGAGCTGGCTAGCTGGCTGGCTGGCTAGCGAGCTGGCTGGCTAGCGAGCTGGCTAGCTAGCTGGCTGGCGAGCTGGCTAGTTAGCTGGCTGGCGAGCTGGCTACTAGCTAGCTGGCTGGCGAGCTGGCTGACTAGCTAGCTGGCTGGCAAGCTGGCTGGCTAGCTAGCTGGCTGGCGAGCTGGCTGGCTGGCTAGCTAGCTGGCTGGCGAGCTGGCTATCTAGCTAGCTGGCTGGCGAGCTGGCTATCTAGCTGGCTGGCGGGCTAGTTGGCTGGTGAGCTGGCTAGCTGGCTGGCGAGCTGGCTGGCGAGCTGGCTAGTTAGCTGGCTGGCGAGCTGGCTGGCGAGCTGGCTAGCTAGCTGGCTGGCGAGCTGGCTACTAGCTAGCTGGCTGGCGAGCTGGCTGACTAGCTAGCTGGCTGGCGAGCTGGCTGGCTAGCTAGCTGGCTGGCGAGCTGGCTGGCTAGCTGACTGGCGAGCTGGCTGGCGAGCTGGCTAGCTAGCTGGCTGGCGAGCTGGCTGGCGAGCTGGCTAGCTAGCTGGCTGGCGAGCTGGCTGGCAAGCTGGCTAGCTAGCTGGCTGGCGAGCTGGCTGGAGAGCTGGCTGGCAAGCTAGCTAGCTGGCTGACTGGCGAGCTGGCTGGAGAGCTGGCTGGCAAGCTAGCTAGCTGGCTGTCTGGCTGGCTGGCGAGCTGGCTGACTAGCTAGCTGGCTGGCGAGCTGGATAGCTAGCTGGCTGGCTGGCGAGCTGGCTAGCTAGCTGGCTGGCTAGCTAGCTGGCTGGCGAGCTGGCTAGCTAGCTGGCTGGCGAGCTGGCTGGCGAGCTGGCTAGCTAGCTGGCTGGCGAGCTGGCTAGCTGGCTGGCTGGCGAGCTGGCTGGCTAGCGAGCTGGCTGGCTAGCGAGCTGGCTGGCTAGCGAGCTGGCTGGCTAGCGAGCTGGCTAGCTAGCTGGCTGGCGAGCTGGCTAGCTAGCTGGCTAGCTAGCTGGCTGGCGAGCTGGCTAGCTAGCTGGCTAGCTAGCTGGCTGGCGAGCTGGCTGGCTAGCTGGCTGGCGAGCTGGGTGGCGAGCTCGCTAGGTAGCTAGCTGGCTAGCTAGCTGGCTGGCGAGCTGGCTAGCGAGCTGGCTAGCTAGCTGGCTGGCGAGCTGGCTAGCGAGCTGGCTAGCTAGCTGGCTGGCGAGCTGGCTGGCGAGCTGGCTAGCTAGCTGGCTGGCAAGCTGGCTGGCGAGCTGGCTAGTTAGCTGGCTGGCGAGCTGGCTGGCGAGCTGGCTACTAGCTAGCTGGCTGGCGAGCTGGCTGGCTGGCGAGCTGGCTGACTAGCTAGCTGGCTGGCGAGCTGGCTGGCTAGCTAGCTGGCTGGCGAGCTGGCTGACTAGCTAGCTGGCTGGCGAGCTGGCTGGCTAGCTAGCTGGCTGGCTAGCTAGCTGGCTGGCTAGCTAGCTGGCTGGCTGGCGAGCTGGCTGGCGAGCTGGCTGGCTAGCTAGCTGGCTGGCGAGCTGGCTATCTAGCTAGCTGGCTGGCGAGCTGGCTAGCTAGCTGGCTGGCGAGCTGGCTAGCTAGCTGGCTGGCTAGCTAGCTGGCTGGCGAGCTGGCTGGCTAGCTGGCTAACTAGCTGGCCGGCTAGCTAGCTGGCTGGCTAGCTAGCTGGCTGGCTAGCTAGCTGGCTGGCTAGCTAGCTGGCTGGCGAGCTGGCTGGCTAGCTGGCTGGCGAGCTGGCTGGCGAGCTGGCTGGCGAGCTGGCTGGCGAGCTGGCTAGTTAGCTGGCTGGCGAGCTGGCTAGCTAGCTGGCTGGCGAGCTGGCTACTAGCTAGCTGGCTGGCGAGCTGGCTGACTAGCTAGCTGGCTGGCGAGCTAGCTGGCGAGCTGGCTGGAGAGCTGGCTGGCAAGCTAGCTAGCTGGCTGTCTGGCTGGCTGGCGAGCTGGCTGACTAGCTAGCTGGCTGGCGAGCTGGCTAGCTAGCTGGCTGGCGAGCTGGCTAGCTAGCTGGCTGGCTAGCTAGCTGGCTGGCGAGCTGGCTAGCTAGCTGGCTGGCGAGCTGGCTGGCGAGCTGGCTAGCTAGCTGGCTGGCGAGCTGGCTGGCGAGCTGGCTAGCTAGCTGGCTGGCGAGCTGGCTAGCTAGCTGGCTGGCGAGCTGGCTAGCTAGCTGGCTGGCGAGCTGGCTAGCTAGCTGGCTGGCAAGCTGGCTAGCTAGCTGGCTGGCGAGCTGGCTAGCTAGCTGGCTGGCGAGCTGGCTAGCTAGCTGGCTGGCGAGCTGGCTAGCTAGCTGGCTGGCGAGCTGGCTCTCTAGCTGCCTGGCGAGCTGGCTAGCTAGCTGGCTGGCGAGCTGCCTAGCTAGCTGGCTGGCGAGCTGGCTAGCTAGCTGGCTAGCTGGCTGGCGAGCTGGCTGGCTAGCTGGCTGGCGAGCTGGCTGGCGAGCTGGCTAGTTAGCTGGCTGGCGAGCTGGCTATCTAGCTGGCTGGCGGGCTAGCTGGCTAGCTGGCTGGCGAGCTGGCTGGCGAGCTGGCTAGTTAGCTGGCTGGCGAGCTGGCTGGCGAGCTGGCTACTAGCTAGCTGGCTGGCGAGCTGGCTGACTAGCTAGCTGGCTGGCGAGCTGGCTGGCTAGCTAGCTGGCTGGCGAGCTGGCTGGCTAGCTAGCTGGCTGGCGAGCTGGCTGGCTAGCTGACTGGCGAGCTGGCTGGCGAGCTGGCTAGCTAACTGGCTGGCGAGCTGGCTGGCGAGCTGGCTAACTAGCTGGCTGGCGAGCTGGCTAACTAGCTGGCTGGCGAGCTGGCTAGCTAGCTGGCTGGCGAGCTGGCTGGCAAGCTAGCTAGCTGGCTGTCTGGCTGGCTAGCTGGCTGGCGAGCTGGCTAGCTAGCTGGCTGGCGAGCTGGCTGGCAAGCTAGCTAGCTGGCTGTCTGGCTGGCTAGCTGGCTGGCGAGCTGGCTGGCGAGCTGGCTAGTTAGCTGGCTGGCGAGCTGGCTGGCGAGCTGGCTGGCGAGCTGGCTAGCTAGCTGGCTGGCGAGCTGGCTAGCTAGCTGGCTGGCGAGCTGGCTAGCTAGCTGGCTGGCGAGCTGGCTAGCTAGCTGGCTGGCTGGCTGGCTAGCTAGCTGGCTGGCGAGCTGGCTATCTAGCTGGCTGGCGGGCTAGCTGGCTGGTGAGCTGGCTAGCTGGCTGGCGAGCTGGCTGGCGAGCTGGCTGACTAGCTAGCTAGCTGGCTGGCTAGCTAGCTGGCTGGCTGGCGAGCTGGCTATCTAGCTAGCTGGCTGGCGAGCTGGCTATCTAGCTGGCTGGCGGGCTAGCTGGCTGGCGAGCTGGCTGGCTAGCTGGCTGGCGAGCTGGCTGGCGAGCTGGCTGGCGAGCTGGCTGGCTAGCGAGCTGGCTGGCTAGCGAGCTGGCTAGCTAGCTAGCCAGCCAGCTCGCCAGCCAGCTAGCCCGCCAGCTCGCTAGCCAGCCAGCTCGCTAGCCAGCCAGCTCGCTAGCCAGCCAGCTCGCCAGCCAGCCAGCTCGCCAGCCAGCTAGCTAGCCAGCTCGCCAGCCAGCTAGCTAGCCAGCCAGCTCGCCAGCCAGCTAGCTAGTCAGCCAGCTCGCCAGCCAGCTAGCTAGTCAGCCAGCTAGCTAGTAGCCAGCTCGCCAGCCAGCTCGCCAGCCAGCTAACTAGCCAACTCGCCAGCCAGCTCGCCAGCCAGCTAGCCAGCTAGCCCGCCAGCCAGCTAGATAGCCAGCTCGCCAGCCAGCTAGCTAGATAGCCAGCTCGCCAGCCAGCTAGCTAGCCAGCCAGCTCGCCAGCCAGCTAGCTAGCTAGTCAGCCAGCTAGCCCGCCAGCCAGCTAGATAGCCAGCTCGCCAGCCAGCTCGCCAGCCAGCTAGCTAGCCAGCCAGCTAGCTAGCCAGCCAGCTAGCTAGCCAGCCAGCTAGCTAGCTAGCCAGCCAGCTAGCTAGCCAGCCAGCTAGCTAGCCAGCCAGCTAGCCAGCCAGCTAGCCAGCCAGCTAGCCAGCTAGCTAGCCAGCCAGCTAGCTAGCCAGCCAGCTAGCCAGCCAGCTCGCCAGCCAGCTAGCCAGCTAGGCAGCCAGCTCGCCAGCCAGCTAGCTAGCCAGCTCGATAGGCAGCTAGCCAGCCAGCTAACTAGCCAGCTCGCCAGCCAGCTCGCCAGCCAGCTAGCCAGCCAGCTCGCCAGCCATCTAGCCAGCCAGCTCGCCAGCCAGCTAGCTAGCCAGCCAGCTAGCTAGCCAGCCAGCTAGCTAGCCAGCCAGCTAGCTAGCCAGCCAGCTAGCTAGCCAGCCAGCTAGCTAGCCAGCCAGCTAGCTAGCCAGCCAGCCAGCTAGCCAGCCAGCTCGCCAGCCAGCTAGCTAGCCAGCTCGCCAGCCAGCTAGCTAGCCAGCTCGCCAGGCAGCTAGCTAGCCAGCTCGCCAGCCAGCTAGCTAGATAGCCAGCTCGCCAGCCAGCTAGCTAGATAGCCAGCTCGCCAGCCAGCTAGCTAGCCAGCCAGCTCGCCAGCCAGCCAGCTAGCTAGCCAGCCAGCTCGCCAGCCAGCTAGTCAGCCAGCTCGCCAGCCGGCTAGCTAGTAGCCAGCTCGCCAGCCAGCTAGCTAGCCAGCTCGCCAGCCAGCTAACTAGCCAGCTCGCCAGCCAGCTAGCTAGCCAGCTCGCCAGCCAGCTAGCTAGCCAGCTCGCCAGCCAGCTAGCTAGCCAGCTCGCCAGCCAGCTAGCTAGCCAGCTCGCCAGCCAGCTCGCCAGCCAGCTAGCTAGCCAGCTAGCTAGCCAGCTCGCCAGCCAGCTAGCTAGCCAGCTCGCTAGCCAGCTCGCCAGCCAGCTAGCTAGCCAGCTAGCTACCTAGCGAGCTCGCCAGCCAGCTCGCCAGCCAGCTAGCCAGCCAGCTCGCCAGCCAGCTAGCTAGCCAGCTCGCCAGCCAGCTAGCTAGCCAGCTCGCCAGCCAGCTCGCCAGCCAGCTAGCCAGCCAGCTCGCCAGCCAGCTAGCCAGCCAGCTCGCCAGCCAGCTAGCCTGCTAGCTAGCCAGCTCGCTAGCCAGCCAGCTCGCTAGCCAGCCAGCTCGCTAGCCAGCCAGCTCGCCAGCCAGCAAGCTAGCCAGCTCGCCAGCCAGCTAGCTAGCCAGCTCGGCAGCTAGCCAGCTCGCCAGCCGGCTATCTAGCCAGCTCGCCAGCCAGCTAGCTAGCCAGCTCGCCAGCCAGCTAGCTAGCCAGCTCGCCAGCCAGCTAGCTAGCCAGCTCGCCAGCCAGCTAGCTAGCCAGCTCGCCAGCCAGCTAGCTAGCCAGCTCGCCAGCCAGCTAGTTAGCCAGCTCGCCAGCCAGCTAGCTAGCCAGCTCGCCAGCCAGCTCGCTATTTAGCCAGCTCGCCAGCCAGCTAGCTAGTCAGCCAGCTCGCCAGCCAGCTCGCCAGCCAGCTCGCCAGCCAGCAAGCTAGCTAGCTAGCTTGCCAGCCAGCTCTCCAGCCAGCTCGCCAGCCAGCTAGCTAGCCAGCTCGCCAGCCAGCTAGCTAGCCAGCTCGCCAGCCAGCTCACCAGCCAACTAGCCCGCCAGCCAGCTAGATAGCCAGCCAGCTCGACAGCCAGCTAACTAGCCAGCTCGCCAGCCAGCTCGCCAGCCAGCTCACCAGCCAACTAGCCCGCCAGCTAGCTAGCCAGCTCGCCAGCCAGCTCGCCAGTCAGCTAGCCAGCCAGCTCGCCAGCCAGCTAGCTAGCCAGCCAGCTCGCTAGCCAGCCAGCTCGCTAGCCAGCCAGCTCGCTAGCCAGCCAGCTCGCCAGCCAGCCAGCTCGCCAGCCAGCTAGCTAGCCAGCCAGCTCGCCAGCCAGCTAGCTAGTCAGCCAGCTCGACAGCCAGCTAACTAGCCAGCTCGCCAGCCAGCTCGCCAGCCAGCTCACCAGCCAACTAGCCCGCCAGCCAGCTAGATAGCCAGCTCGCCAGCCAGCTAGCTAGATAGCCAGCTCGCCAGCCAGCTAGCTAGCCAGCCAGCTCGCCAGCCAGCTAGCTAGCTAGTCAGCCAGCTCGCCAGCCAGCTAGCTAGTAGCCAGCTCGCCAGCCAGCTCGCCAGCCAGCTAGCCAGCCAGCTAGCTAGCCAGTCAGCTAGCCAGCCAGCTCGCCAGCCAGCTAGCTAGCCAGCCAGCTAGCTAGCCAGCCAGCTAGCTAGCCAGCCAGCTAGCTAGCCAGCCAGCTAGCTAGCCAGCCAGCTAGCTAGCCAGCCAGCTAGCCAGCCAGCTCGCCAGCCAGCTAGCTAGCCAGCCAGCTAGCTAGCAAGCCAGCTAGCTAGCCAGCCAGCTAGCTAGCCAGCCAGCTAGCTAGCCAGCCAGCTAGCTAGCCAGCCAGCCAGCTCGCCAGCCAGCTAGCCAGCCAGCTAGCTAGCCAGCTCGCCAGCCAGCTAGCTAGATAGCCAGCTCGCCAGCCAGCTAGCTAGCCAGCCAGCTCGCCAGCCAGCCAGCTAGCTAGCCAGCCAGCTCGCCAGCCAGCCAGCTAGCTAGCCAGCCAGCTCGCCAGCCAGCCAGCTAGCTAGCCAGCCAGCTCGCCAGCCAGCTAGCTAGTCAGCCAGCTCGCCAGCCAGCTCGCCAGCCAGCTAGCTAGCCAGCTCGCCAGCCAGCTCGCCAGCCAGCTAACTAGCCAGCTCGCCAGCCAGCTCGCCAGCCAGCTAGCTAGCCAGCTCGCCAGCCAGCTCGCCAGCCAGCTAGCTAGCCAGCTCGCTAGCCAGCTCGCCAGCCAGCTAGCTAGCTAGCCAGCTAGCTACCTAGCGAGCTCGCCAGCCAGCTCGCCAGCCAGCTCGCCAGCCAGCTAGCCAGCCAGCTCGCCAGCCAGCTAGCTAGCCAGCTCGCCAGCCAGCTAGCCAGCCAGCTCGCCAGCCAGCTAGCCAGCCAGCTCGCCAGCCAGCTAGCCAGCCAGCTCGCCAGCCAGCTAGCTAGCCAGCTCGCCAGCCAGCTAGCCAGCCAGCTCGCCAGCCAGCTAGCTAGCCAGCTCGCCAGCCAGCTAGCCAGCCAGCTCGCCAGCCAGCTAGCTAGTCAGCCAGCTCGCCAGCCAGCTCGCCAGCCAGCTCGCCAGCCAGCCAGACAGCCAGCTAGCTAGCTTGCCAGCCAGCTCTCCAGCCAGCTCGCCAGCCAGCTAGCTAGCCAGCTCGCCAGCCAGCTAGTTAGCCAGCTCGCCAGCCAGCTAGCTAGCCAGCTCGCCAGCCAGCTAGTTAGCCAGCTCGCCAGCCAGCTAGCTAGCCAGCTCACCAGCCAGCTAGCCCGCCAGCCAGCTAGATAGCCAGCTCGCTAGCTAGATAGCCAGCTCGCCAGCCAGCTAGCTAGCCAGCCAGCTCGCCAGCCAGCTAGCTAGCCAGCCAGCTCGCCAGCCAGCTAGCTAGTAACCAGCTCGCCAGCCAGCTAACTAGCCAGCTCGCCAGCCAGCTAGCCAGCTAACTAGCCAGCCAGCTCGCCAGCCAGCTAGCTAGCCAGCCAGCTAGCTAACTAGCCAGCCAGCTAGCTAGCCAGCTCGCCAGCCAGCTCGCCAGTCAGCTAGCCAGCCAGCTCGCTAGCCAGCCAGCTCGCTAGCCAGCCAGCTCGCTAGCCAGCCAGCTCGCCAGCTAGCTAGCCAGCTCGCCAGCCAGCTCGCCAGCCAGCTAGCTAGCCAGCTCGCTAGCCAGCTCGCCAGCCAGCTAGCTAGCTAGCCAGCTAGCTACCTAGCGAGCTCGCCAGCCAGCTCGCCAGCCAGCTAGCCAGCCAGCTCGCCAGCCAGCTAGCTAGCCAGCTCGCCAGCCAGCTAGCTAGCCAGCTCGCCAGCCAGCTAGCTAGCCAGCTCGCCAGCCAGCTAGCCAGCCAGCTCGCCAGCCAGCTAGCCAGCCAGCTCGCCAGCCAGCTAGCCAGCCAGCTAGCTAGCCAGCTCGCCAGCCAGCCAGCCAGCTAGCTAGCCAGCTCGCCAGCCAGCTAGCCAGCCAGCTCACCAGCCAGCTAGCCCGCCAGCCAGCTAGATAGCCAGCTCGCTAGCTAGATAGCCAGCTCGCTAGCTAGATAGCCAGCTCGCCAGCCAGCTAGCTAGCCAGCCAGCTCGCCAGCCAGCTAGCTAGCCAGCCAGCTTACCAGCCAGCTCGCCAGCCAGCTAGCTAGTAACCAGCTCGCCAGCCAGCTAACTAGCCAGCTCGCCAGCCAGCTAGCCAGCTAACTAGCCAGCCAGCTCGCCAGCCAGCTAGCTAGCCAGCCAGCTAGCTAACTAGCCAGCCAGCTCGCCAGCTCGCCAGCCAGCTAGCTAGCCAGCTCGCCAGCCAGCTCGCCAGTCAGCTAGCCAGCCAGCTCGCTAGCCAGCCAGCTCGCTAGCCAGCCAGCTCGCTAGCCAGCCAGCTCGCCAGCCAGCCAGCCAGCTCGCCAGCCAGCTAGCTAGCCAGCCAGCTCGCCAGCCAGCTAGCTAGTCAGCCAGCTCGCCAGCCAGCTAACTAGCCAGCTCGCCAGCCAGCTCGCCAGCCAGCTCACCAGCCAGCTCACCAGCCAGCTAGCCCGCCAGCCAGCTAGATAGTCAGCTCGCCAGCCAGCTAGCTAGATAGCCAGCTCGCCAGCCAGCTAGCTAGCCAGCCAGCTAGCTAGTCAGCCAGCTCGCCAGCCAGCTAGCTAGTAGCCAGCTCGCCAGCCAGCTAACTAGCCAGCTCGCCAGCCAGCTCGCCAGCCAGCTCGCCAGCCAGCTCGCCAGCCAGCTAGCCAGCCAGCTCGCCAGCCAGCTAGCTAGCCAGCCAGCTAGCTAGCCAGCCAGCTAGCTAGCCAGCCAGCTAGCCAGCCAGCTCGCCAGCCAGCTAGCCAGCTAGCTAGCCAGCTCGCCAGCCAGCTAGCTAGATAGCCAGCTCGCCAGCCAGCTAGCTAGATAGCCAGCTCGCCAGCCAGCTAGCTAGCCAGCCAGCTCGCCAGCTAGCTAGCCAACCAGCTCGCCAGCCAGCCAGCTAGCTAGCCAGCCAGCTCGCCAGCCAGCCAGCTCGCCAGCCAGCTAGCTAGTCAGCCAGCTCGCCAGCCAGCTAGCCAGCTAGCTAGCCAGCTCGCCAGCCAGCTAGCTAGATAGCCAGCTCGCCAGCCAGCTAGCTAGATAGCCAGCTCGCCAGCCAGCTAGCTAGCCAGCCAGCTCGCCAGCCAGCCAGCTAGCTAGCCAACCAGCTCGCCAGCCAGCCAGCTAGCTAGCCAGCCAGCTCGCCAGCCAGCCAGCTCGCCAGCCAGCTAGCTAGTCAGCCAGCTCGCCAGCCAGCTAGCTAGTAGCCAGCTCGCCAGCCAGCTAGCTAGCCAGCTCGCCAGCCAGCTCGCCAGCCAGCTAACTAGCCAGCTCGCCAGCCAGCTCGCCAGCCAGCTAGCTAGCCAGCTCGCCAGCCAGCTAGCTAGCCAGCTCGCTAGCCAGCTCGCCAGCCAGCTAGCTAGCTACCTAGCGAGCTCGCCAGCCAGCTCGCCATCCAGCTAGCCAGCCAGCTCGCCAGCCAGCTAGCTAGCCAGCTCGCCAGCCAGCTAGCTAGCCAGCTCGCCAGCCAGCTAGCCAGCCAGCTCGCCAGCCAGCTAGCCAGCCAGCTCGCCAGCCAGCTCGCCAGCCAGCTAGCTAGCCAGCTCGCCAGCCAGCTAGCTAGCCAGCTCGCCAGCCAGCTAGCTAGCCAGCTCGCTAGCCAGCTCGCCAGCCAGCTAGCTAGCTACCTAGCTAGCTAGCTACCTAGCTAGCTACCTAGCCTAGCTAGCCAGCTAGCTAGCTACCTAGCCAGCCAGCTCGCCAGCCAGCTAGCTAGTAACCAGCTCGCCAGCCAGCTAACTAGCCAGCTCGCCAGCCAGCTAGCCAGCTAACTAGCCAGCCAGCTCGCCAGCCAGCTAGCTAGCCAGCCAGCTAGCTAACTAGCCAGCCAGCTAGCTAGCCAGCTCGCCAGCCAGCTCGCCAGTCAGCTAGCCAGCCAGCTCGCTAGCCAGCCAGCTCGCTAGCCAGCCAGCTCGCTAGCCAGCCAGCTCGCCAGCTAGCTAGCCAGCTCGCCAGCCAGCTCGCCAGCCAGCTAGCTAGCCAGCTCGCTAGCCAGCTCGCCAGCCAGCTAGCTAGCTAGCCAGCTAGCTACCTAGCGAGCTCGCCAGCCAGCTCGCCAGCCAGCTAGCCAGCCAGCTCGCCAGCCAGCTAGCTAGCCAGCTCGCCAGCCAGCTAGCTAGCCAGCTCGCCAGCCAGCTAGCTAGCCAGCTCGCCAGCCAGCTAGCCAGCCAGCTCGCCAGCCAGCTAGCCAGCCAGCTCGCCAGCCAGCTAGCCAGCCAGCTAGCTAGCCAGCTCGCCAGCCAGCCAGCCAGCTAGCTAGCCAGCTCGCCAGCCAGCTAGCCAGCCAGCTCACCAGCCAGCTAGCCCGCCAGCCAGCTAGATAGCCAGCTCGCTAGCTAGATAGCCAGCTCGCTAGCTAGATAGCCAGCTCGCCAGCCAGCTAGCTAGCCAGCCAGCTCGCCAGCCAGCTAGCTAGCCAGCCAGCTTACCAGCCAGCTCGCCAGCCAGCTAGCTAGTAACCAGCTCGCCAGCCAGCTAACTAGCCAGCTCGCCAGCCAGCTAGCCAGCTAACTAGCCAGCCAGCTCGCCAGCCAGCTAGCTAGCCAGCCAGCTAGCTAACTAGCCAGCCAGCTCGCCAGCTCGCCAGCCAGCTAGCTAGCCAGCTCGCCAGCCAGCTCGCCAGTCAGCTAGCCAGCCAGCTCGCTAGCCAGCCAGCTCGCTAGCCAGCCAGCTCGCTAGCCAGCCAGCTCGCCAGCCAGCCAGCCAGCTCGCCAGCCAGCTAGCTAGCCAGCCAGCTCGCCAGCCAGCTAGCTAGTCAGCCAGCTCGCCAGCCAGCTAACTAGCCAGCTCGCCAGCCAGCTCGCCAGCCAGCTCACCAGCCAGCTCACCAGCCAGCTAGCCCGCCAGCCAGCTAGATAGTCAGCTCGCCAGCCAGCTAGCTAGATAGCCAGCTCGCCAGCCAGCTAGCTAGCCAGCCAGCTAGCTAGTCAGCCAGCTCGCCAGCCAGCTAGCTAGTAGCCAGCTCGCCAGCCAGCTAACTAGCCAGCTCGCCAGCCAGCTCGCCAGCCAGCTCGCCAGCCAGCTCGCCAGCCAGCTAGCCAGCCAGCTCGCCAGCCAGCTAGCTAGCCAGCCAGCTAGCTAGCCAGCCAGCTAGCTAGCCAGCCAGCTAGCCAGCCAGCTCGCCAGCCAGCTAGCCAGCTAGCTAGCCAGCTCGCCAGCCAGCTAGCTAGATAGCCAGCTCGCCAGCCAGCTAGCTAGATAGCCAGCTCGCCAGCCAGCTAGCTAGCCAGCCAGCTCGCCAGCTAGCTAGCCAACCAGCTCGCCAGCCAGCCAGCTAGCTAGCCAGCCAGCTCGCCAGCCAGCCAGCTCGCCAGCCAGCTAGCTAGTCAGCCAGCTCGCCAGCCAGCTAGCCAGCTAGCTAGCCAGCTCGCCAGCCAGCTAGCTAGATAGCCAGCTCGCCAGCCAGCTAGCTAGATAGCCAGCTCGCCAGCCAGCTAGCTAGCCAGCCAGCTCGCCAGCCAGCCAGCTAGCTAGCCAACCAGCTCGCCAGCCAGCCAGCTAGCTAGCCAGCCAGCTCGCCAGCCAGCCAGCTCGCCAGCCAGCTAGCTAGTCAGCCAGCTCGCCAGCCAGCTAGCTAGTAGCCAGCTCGCCAGCCAGCTAGCTAGCCAGCTCGCCAGCCAGCTCGCCAGCCAGCTAACTAGCCAGCTCGCCAGCCAGCTCGCCAGCCAGCTAGCTAGCCAGCTCGCCAGCCAGCTAGCTAGCCAGCTCGCTAGCCAGCTCGCCAGCCAGCTAGCTAGCTACCTAGCGAGCTCGCCAGCCAGCTCGCCATCCAGCTAGCCAGCCAGCTCGCCAGCCAGCTAGCTAGCCAGCTCGCCAGCCAGCTAGCTAGCCAGCTCGCCAGCCAGCTAGCCAGCCAGCTCGCCAGCCAGCTAGCCAGCCAGCTCGCCAGCCAGCTCGCCAGCCAGCTAGCTAGCCAGCTCGCCAGCCAGCTAGCTAGCCAGCTCGCTAGCCAGCTCGCCAGCCAGCTAGCTAGCTACCTAGCGAGCTCGCCAGCCAGCTCGCCATCCAGCTAGCCAGCCAGCTCGCCAGCCAGCTAGCTAGCCAGCTCGCCAGCCAGCTAGCCAGCCAGCTCGCCAGCCAGCTAGCCAGCCAGCTCGCCAGCCAGCTAGCCAGCCAGCTCGCCAGACAGCTAGCTAGCCAGCTAGCTAGCCAGCTCGCCAGCCAGTTAGCTAGCCAGCTCGCCAGCCAGCTAGCTAGCCAGCTCGCCAGCCAGCTAGCTAGCCAGCTCGCCAGCCAGCTAGCTAGTCAGCCAGCTCGCCAGCCAGCTCGCCAGCCAGCCAGACAGCCAGCTAGCTAGCTTGCCAGCCAGCTCTCCAGCCAGCTTGCCAGCCAGCTCTCCAGCCAGCTAGCTAGCCAGCTCGCCAGCCAGCTAGCTAGCCAGCTCGCCAGCCAGCTCGCCAGCCAGCTAGTTAGCCAGCTCGCCAGCCAGCTAGCTAGCCAGCTCACCAGCCAGCTAGCCCGCCAGCCAGCTAGATAGCCAGCTCGCCAGCCAGCTAGCTAGATAGCCAGCTCGCCAGCCAGCTAGCTAGCCAGCCAGCTCGCCAGCCAGCTAGCTAGCCAGCCAGCTCGCCAGCCAGCTAGCTAGCCAGCCAGCTTGCCAGCCAGCTAGCTAGCCAGCCAGCTCGCCAGCCAGCTAGCTAGATAGCCAGCTCGCCAGCCAGCTAGCTAGCCAGCCAGCTCGCCAGCCAGCTAGCTCGCCAGCCAGCTAGCCAGCCAGCTCGCCAGCCAGCTAGCCAGCCAGCTCGCCAGCCAGCTAGCTAGCCAGCTCGCCAGCCAGCTAGCTAGCCAGCTAGCTAGCCAGCTCGCCAGCCAGCTCGCCAGCCAGCTAGCCAGCCAGCTCGCCAGCCAGCTAGCTAGTCAGCCAGCTCGCCAGCCAGCTAGCCAGCTAGCTAGCCAGCCAGATAGCTAGCCAGCCAGCTCGCCAGCCAGCTAGCTAGCCAGCTCGCCAGCCAGCTAGTTAGCCAGCTCGCCAGCCAGCTCGCCAGCCAGCTAGTTAGCCAGCTCGCCAGCCAGCTAGTTAGCCAGCTCGCCAGCCAGCTAGCTAGCCAGCTCACCAGCCAGCTAGCCCGCCATCCAGCTAGATAGCCAGCTCGCCAGCCAGCTAGCTAGATAGCCAGCTCGCCAGCCAGCTAGCTAGCCAGCCAGCTCGCCAGCCAGCTAGCTAGCCAGCCAGCTTGCCAGCCAGCTAGCTAGTCAGCCAGCTCGCCAGCCAGCTAGCTAGTAACCAGCTCGCCAGCCAGCTAACTAGCCAGCTCGCCAGCCAGCTAGCCAGCTAACTAGCCAGCCAGCCAGCTCGCCAGCCAGCCAGCTAGCTAGCCAGCCAGCTAGCTAGCCAGCCAGCTAGCTAGCCAGCCAGCTAGCTAGCCAGCCAGCTAGCTAACTAGCCAGCCAGCTAGCTAGCCAGCCAGCTAGCCAGCCAGCCAGCTCGCCAGCCAGCTAGCTCGCCAGCCAGCTAGCCAGCTAGCTAGCCAGCTCGCCAGCCAGCTAGCTAGCCAGCTCGCCAGCCAGCTAGCTAGCCAGCTCGCCAGCCAGCTAACTAGCCAGCTCGCCAGCCAGCTAGCCAGCTAACTAGCCAGCCAGCCAGCTCGCCAGCCAGCTAGCTAGCCAGCCAGCTAGCTAGCCAGCCAGCTAGCTAGCCAGCCAGCCAGCTAGCTAGCCAGCCAGCTAGCTAGCCAGCCAGCCAGCCAGCCAGCTAGCTAGCCAGCCAGCTAGCTAGCCAGCCAGCTAGCTAACTAGCCAGCCAGCTAGCTAGCCAGCCAGCTAGCCAGCCAGCCAGCTCGCCAGCCAGCTAGCCAGCTAGCTAGCCAGCTCGCCAGCCAGCTAGCTAGCCAGCCCGCCAGCCAGCTAGATAGCCAGCTCGCCAGCCAGCTAGCTAGATAGCCAGCTCGCCAGCCAGCTAGCTAGCCAGCCAGCTAGCTAGTCAGCCAGCTCGCCAGCCAGCTAGCTAGTAGCCAGCTCGCCAGCCAGCTAACTAGCCAGCTCGCCAGCCAGCTCGCCAGCCAGCTCGCCAGCCAGCTAGCCAGCCAGCTCGCCAGCCAGCTAGCTAGCCAGCCAGCTAGCTAGCCAGCCAGCTAGCCAGCCAGCTCGCCAGCCAGCTAGCCAGCTAGCTAGCCAGCTCGCCAGCCAGCTAGCTAGATAGCCAGCTCGCCAGCCAGCTAGCTAGATAGCCAGCTCGCCAGCCAGCTAGCTAGCCAGCCAGCTCGCCAGCCAGCCAGCTAGCTAGCCAACCAGCTCGCCAGCCAGCCAGCTAGCTAGCCAGCCAGCTCGCCAGCCAGCCAGCTCGCCAGCCAGCTAGCTAGTCAGCCAGCTCGCCAGCCAGCTAGCCAGCTAGCTAGCCAGCTCGCCAGCCAGCTAGCTAGATAGCCAGCTCGCCAGCCAGCTAGCTAGATAGCCAGCTCGCCAGCCAGCTAGCTAGCCAGCCAGCTCGCCAGCCAGCCAGCTAGCTAGCCAACCAGCTCGCCAGCCAGCCAGCTAGCTAGCCAGCCAGCTCGCCAGCCAGCCAGCTCGCCAGCCAGCTAGCTAGTCAGCCAGCTCGCCAGCCAGCTAGCTAGTAGCCAGCTCGCCAGCCAGCTAGCTAGTAGCCAGCTCGCCAGCCAGCTAGCTAGCCAGCTCGCCAGCCAGCTCGCCAGCCAGCTCGCCAGCCAGCTAACTAGCCAGCTCGCCAGCCAGCTCGCCAGCCAGCTAGCTAGCCAGCTCGCCAGCCAGCTAGCTAGCCAGCTCGCTAGCCAGCTCGCCAGCCAGCTAGCTAGCTACCTAGCGAGCTCGCCAGCCAGCTCGCCATCCAGCTAGCCAGCCAGCTCGCCAGCCAGCTAGCTAGCCAGCTCGCCAGCCAGCTAGCTAGCCAGCTCGCCAGCCAGCTAGCCAGCCAGCTCGCCAGCCAGCTAGCCAGCCAGCTCGCCAGCCAGCTCGCCAGCCAGCTAGCTAGCCAGATCGCCAGCCAGCTAGCTAGCCAGCTCGCTAGCCAGCTCGCCAGCCAGCTAGCTAGCTACCTAGCGAGCTCGCCAGCCAGCTCGCCATCCAGCTAGCCAGCCAGCTCGCCAGCCAGCTAGCTAGCCAGCTCGCCAGCCAGCTAGCTAGCCAGCTCGCCAGCCAGCTAGCCAGCCAGCTCGCCAGCCAGCTAGCCAGCCAGCTCGCCAGCCAGCTAGCCAGCCAGCTCGCCAGACAGCTAGCTAGCCAGCTAGCTAGCCAGCTCGCCAGCCAGTTAGCTAGCCAGCTCGCCAGCCAGCTAGCTAGCCAGCTCGCCAGCCAGCTAGCTAGCCAGCTCGCCAGCCAGCTAGCTAGTCAGCCAGCTCGCCAGCCAGCTCGCCAGCCAGCCAGACAGCCAGCTAGCTAGCTTGCCAGCCAGCTCTCCAGCCAGCTTGCCAGCCAGCTCTCCAGCCAGCTCGCCAGCCAGCTAGCTAGCCAGCTCGCCAGCCAGCTAGCTAGCCAGCTCGCCAGCCAGCTCGCCAGCCAGCTAGTTAGCCAGCTCGCCAGCCAGCTAGCTAGCCAGCTCACCAGCCAGCTAGCCCGCCAGCCAGCTAGATAGCCAGCTCGCCAGCCAGCTAGCTAGATAGCCAGCTCGCCAGCCAGCTAGCTAGCCAGCCAGCTCGCCAGCCAGCTAGCTAGCCAGCCAGCTCGCCAGCCAGCTAGCTAGCCAGCCAGCTTGCCAGCCAGCTAGCTAGCCAGCCAACTCGCCAGCCAGCTAGCTAGATAGCCAGCTCGCCAGCCAGCTAGCTAGCCAGCCAGCTCGCCAGCCAGCTAGCTCGCCAGCCAGCTAGCCAGCCAGCTCGCCAGCCAGCTAGCCAGCCAGCTCGCCAGCCAGCTAGCCAGCCAGCTCGCCAGCCAGCTAGCTAGCCAGCTCGCCAGCCAGCTAGCTAGCCAGCTAGCTAGCCAGCTCGCCAGCCAGCTCGCCAGCCAGCTAGCCAGCCAGCTCGCCAGCCAGCTAGCTAGTCAGCCAGCTCGCCAGCCAGCTAGCCAGCTAGCTAGCCAGCCAGATAGCTAGCCAGCCAGCTCGCCAGCCAGCTAGCTAGCCAGCTCGCCAGCCAGCTAGTTAGCCAGCTCGCCAGCCAGCTCGCCAGCCAGCTAGTTAGCCAGCTCGCCAGCCAGCTAGTTAGCCAGCTCGCCAGCCAGCTAGCTAGCCAGCTCACCAGCCAGCTAGCCCGCCAGCCAGCTAGATAGCCAGCTCGCCAGCCAGCTAGCTAGATAGCCAGCTCGCCAGCCAGCTAGCTAGCCAGCCAGCTCGCCAGCCAGCTAGCTAGCCAGCCAGCTTGCCAGCCAGCTAGCTAGTCAGCCAGCTCGCCAGCCAGCTAGCTAGTAACCAGCTCGCCAGCCAGCTAACTAGCCAGCTCGCCAGCCAGCTAGCCAGCTAACTAGCCAGCCAGCCAGCTCGCCAGCCAGCCAGCTAGCTAGCCAGCCAGCTAGCTAGCCAGCCAGCTAGCTAGCCAGCCAGCTAGCTAGCCAGCCAGCTAGCTAACTAGCCAGCCAGCTAGCTAGCCAGCCAGCTAGCCAGCCAGCCAGCTCGCCAGCCAGCTAGCTCGCCAGCCAGCTAGCCAGCTAGCTAGCCAGCTCGCCAGCCAGCTAGCTAGCCAGCTCGCCAGCCAGCTAGCTAGCCAGCTCGCCAGCCAGCTAACTAGCCAGCTCGCCAGCCAGCTAGCCAGCTAACTAGCCAGCCAGCCAGCTCGCCAGCCAGCTAGCTAGCCAGCCAGCTAGCTAGCCAGCCAGCTAGCTAGCCAGCCAGCCAGCTAGCTAGCCAGCCAGCTAGCTAGCCAGCCAGCCAGCCAGCCAGCTAGCTAGCCAGCCAGCTAGCTAGCCAGCCAGCTAGCTAACTAGCCAGCCAGCTAGCTAGCCAGCCAGCTAGCCAGCCAGCCAGCTCGCCAGCCAGCTAGCCAGCTAGCTAGCCAGCTCGCCAGCCAGCTAGCTAGCCAGCTCGCCAGCCAGCTAGCCAGCCAGCTCGCCAGCCAGCTAGCTAGTCAGCCAGCTCGCCAGCCAGCTAGCTAGCCAGCCAGATAGCTAGCCAGCCAGCCAGCTCGCCAGCCAGCTCGCCAGCCAGCTAGCTAGCCAGCTCGCCAGCCAGCTAGTTAGCCAGCTCGCCAGCCAGCTCGCCAGCCAGCTAGTTAGCCAGCTCGCCAGCCAGCTCGCCAGCCAGCTCGCCAGCCAGCTAGTTAGCCAGCTCGCCAGCCAGCTAGCTAGCCAGCTCACCAGCCAGCTAGCCCGCCAGCCAGCTAGATAGCCAGCTCGCCAGCCAGCTAGCTAGATAGCCAGCTCGCCAGCCAGCTAGCTAGATAGCCAGCTCGCCAGCCAGCTAGCTAGCCAGCCAGCTCGCCAGCCAGCTAGCTAGCCAGCCAGCTTGCCAGCCAGCTAGCTAGTCAGCCAGCTCGCCAGCCAGCTAGCTAGTAACCAGCTCGCCAGCCAGCTAACTAGCCAGCTCGCCAGCCAGCTAGCCAGCTAACTAGCCAGCCAGCCAGCTCGCCAGCCAGCTAGCTAGCCAGCCAGCTAGCTAGCCAGCCAGCTAGCTAGCCAGCCAGCTAGCTAGCCAGCCAGCTAGCTAGCCAGCCAGCTAGCTAGCCAGCCAGCTAGCTAACTAGCCAGCCAGCTAGCTAACTAGCCAGCCAGCTAGCTAGCCAGCCAGCTAGCCAGCCAGCTAGCCAGCCAGCTCGCCAGCCAGCTAGCCAGCTAGCTAGCCAGCTCGCCAGCCAGCTAGCTAGCCAGCTCGCCAGCCAGCTAGCTAGCCAGCTCGCCAGCCAGCTAGCTAGCCAGCTCGCCAGCTAGCTAGCAAGCTGGCTGGCTAGCGAGCTGGCTGGCTAGCGAGCTGGCTGGCTGGCTAGCGAGCTGGCTGGCTGGCTAGCGAGCTGGCTGGCTAGCGAGCCAGCTCGCCAGGCAGCTAGCTAGCCAGCTCGCCAGCCAGCTAGCTAGCCAGCTCGCCAGCCAGCTAGCTAGCCAGCTCGCTAGCCAGCCAGCTCGCTAGCCAGCCAGCTCGCTAGCCAGCCAGCTCGCTAGCCAGCCAGCTCGCTAGCCAGCCAGCCAGCTCGCTAGCCAGCCAGCTCGCTAGCCAGCCAGCTTGCTAGCCAGCCAGCCAGCTCGCTAGCCAGCCAGCCAGCTCGCTAGCCAGCCAGCCAGCTCGCTAGCCAGCCAGCTCGCTAGCCAGCCAGCCAGCTCGCCAGCCAGCTCGCCAGCCAGCTAGCCAGCCAGCTAGCTAGCCAGCTCGCCAGCCAGCTAGCCAGCCAGCTCGCCAGCCAGCTAGCTAGTCAGCCAGCTCGCCAGCCAGCTCGCCAGCCAGCCAGACAGCCAGCTAGCTAGCTTGCCAGCCAGCTCTCCAGCCAGCTCGCCAGCCAGCTAGCTAGCCAGCTCGCCAGCCAGCTAGCTAGCCAGCTCGCCAGCCAGCTAGCTAGCCAGCTCGCCAGGCAGCTAGCTAGCCAGCTCGCCAGCCAGCTAGCTAGCCAGCTCGCCAGCCAGCTAGCTAGCCAGCTCGCCAGCCAGCTAGCTAGCCAGCTCGCCAGCCAGCTAGCTAGCCAGCTCGCCAGCCAGCTAGCCAGCCAGCTAGCTAGCCAGCTCGCCAGCCAGCTAGCCAGCCAGCTCGCCAGCCAGCTAGCTAGTCAGCCAGCTCGCCAGCCAGCCAGACAGCCAGCTAGCTAGCTAGCTTGCCAGCCAGCTCTCCAGCCAGCTCGCCAGCCAGCTAGCTAGCCAGCTCGCCAGCCAGCTAGTTAGCCAGCCAGCTAGCTAGCCAGCTCGCCAGCCAGCTCGCCAGCCAGCTCGCCAGTCAGCTAGCCAGCCAGCCAGCTCGCCAGCCAGCTAGCTAGCCAGCCAGCTCGCTAGCCAGCCAGCTCGCCAGCCAGCCAGCTAGCCAGCTCGCCAGCCAGCTAGCTAGCCAGCCAGCTCGCTAGCCAGCCAGCTCGCCAGCCAGCCAGCTAGCCAGCTCGCCAGCCAGCTAGCTAGCCAGCTCGCCAGCCAGCTAGCTAGCCAGCTCGCCAGCCAGCTAGCTAGCCAGCCAGCTAGCTAGTCAGCCAGCTCGCCGGCCAGCTAACTAGCCAGCTCGCCAGCCAGCTCGCCAGCCAGCTCACCAGCCAGCTAGCCCGCCAGCCAGCTAGATAGCCAGCTCGCCAGCCAGCTAGCTAGATAGCCAGCTCGCCAGCCAGCTAGCTAGCCAGCCAGCTCGCCAGCCAGCTAGCTAGCTAGTCAGCCAGCTCGCCAGCCAGCTAGCTAGTCAGCCAGCTCGCCAGCCAGCTAGCTAGTAGCCAGCTAACTAGCCAGCTCGCCAGCCAGCTCGCCAGCCAGCTAGCCAGCCAGCTCGCCAGCCAGCTCGCCAGCCAGCTAGCTAGCCAGCCAGCTAGCCAGCCAGCTCGCCAGCAAGCTAGCTAGCCAGCTCGCCAGCCAGCTAGCTAGATAGCCAGCTCGCCAGCCAGCCAGCTCGCCAGCCAGCCAGCTCGCCAGCCAGCCAGCTAGCTAGCCAGCCAGCTCGCCAGCCAGCCAGCTAGCTAGCCAGCCAGCTCGCCAGCCAGCTAGCTAGTCAGCCAGCTCGCCAGCCAGCTAGCTAGTCAGCCAGCTCGCCAGCCAGCTAGCTAGTCAGCCAGCTCGCCAGCCAGCTAGCTAGTCAGCCAGCTCGCCAGCCAGCTAGCTAGCCAGCTCGCCAGCCAGCTAGCTAGCCAGCTCGCCAGCCAGCTAGCTAGCCAGCGCGCCAGCCAGCTAGCCAGCCAGCTAGCTAGCCAGCTCGCCAGCCAGCTCGCCAGCCAGCTAGCTAGCCAGCTCGCCAGCCAGCTAGCTAGTCAGCCAGCTCGCCAGCCAGCTAGCTAGTCAGCCAGCTCGCCAGCCAGCTAGCCAGCTAGCTAGCCAGCTAGCCAGCTCGCCAGCCAGCTAGCCAGCCAGCTAGCTAGCCAGCTCGCCAGCCAGCTAGCCAGCCAGCTCGCCAGCCAGCTAGCTAGTCAGCCAGCTCGCCAGCCAGCCATACAGCCAGCTAGCTAGCTAGCTTGCCAGCCAGCTCTCCAGCCAGCTCGCCAGCCAGCTAGCTAGCCAGCTCGCCAGCCAGCTAGTTAGCCAGCCAGCTAGCTAGCCAGCTCGCCAGCCAGCTAGTTAGCCAGCCAGCTAGCTAGCCAGCTCGCCAGCCAGCTCGCCAGGCAGCTAGCTAGCCAGCTCGCCAGCCAGCTCGCCAGTCAGCTAGCCAGCCAGCTCGCCAGCCAGCTAGCTAGCCAGCCAGCTCGCTAGCCAGCCAGCTCGCTAGCCAGCCAGCTCGCTAGCCAGCCAGCTCGCCAGCCAGCTCGCCAGCCAGCCAGCTAGCCAGCTCGCCAGCCAGCTAGCTAGCCAGCCAGCTAGCCAGCCAGCTAGCTAGTCAGCCAGCTCGCCGGCCAGCTAACTAGCCAGCTCGCCAGCCAGCTCGCCAGCCAGCTCACCAGCCAGCTAGCCCGCCAGCCAGCTAGATAGCCAGCTCGCCAGCCAGCTAGCTAGATAGCCAGCTCGCCAGCCAGCTAGCTAGCCAGCCAGCTCGCCAGCCAGCTAGCTAGCTAGTCAGCCAGCTCGCCAGCCAGCTAGCTAGTCAGCCAGCTCGCCAGCCAGCTAGCTAGTAGCCAGCTCGCCAGCCAGCTAACTAGCCAGCTCGCCAGCCAGCTCGCCAGCCAGCTAGCCAGCCAGCTCGCCAGCCAGCTAGCTAGCCAGCCAGCTCGCCAACCAGCTCGCCAGCCAGCTAGCCAGCTAGCTAGCCAGCCAGCTAGCTAGCCAGCCAGCTAGCCAGCCAGCTCGCCAGCCAGCTAGCCAGCTAGCTAGCCAGCTCGCCAGCCAGCTAGCTAGATAGCCAGCTCGCCAGCCAGCCAGCTCGCCAGCCAGCCAGCTAGCTAGCCAGCCAGCTCGCCAGCCAGCCAGCTAGCTAGCCAGCCAGCTAGCTAGCCAGCCAGCTAGCTAGCCAGCCAGCTCGCCAGCCAGCTAGCTAGTCAGCCAGCTCGCCAGCCAGCTAGCTAGTCAGCCAGCTCGCCAGCCAGCTAGCTAGTAGCCAGCTCGCTGGCTGGCGAGCTGGCTAGCTAGCTGGCTGGCGAGCTGGCTAGCTAGCTAGCTGGCTGGCTAGCTGGCTGGCGAGCTGGCTGGCTAGCTGGCTGGCTGGCTGGCTGGCTGGCTGGCTGGCGAGCTGGCTAGCTAGCTGGCTGGCGAGCTGGCTAGCTAGCTGGCTGGCGAGCTGGCTAGCTAGCTGGCTGGCGAGCTGGCTAGCTAGCAGGCTGGCGAGCTGGCTAGCTAGCTGGCTGGCGAGCTGGCTAGCTAGCTGGCTGGCGAGCTGGCTAGCTAGCTGGCTGGCGAGCTGGCTAGCTAGCTGGCTGGCGAGCTGGCTAGCTAGCTGGCTGGTGAGCTGGCTAGCTAGCTGGCTGGCGAGCTGGCTAGCTAGCTGGCTGGCGACCTGGCTAGCAGGCTGGCTGGCGAGCTGGCTAGCTAGCTGGCTGGCGAGCTGGCTAGATAGCTGGCTGGCGAGCTGGCTAGCAGGCTGGCTGGCGAGCTGGCTAGCTAGCTGGCTGGCGAGCTGGCTAGATAGCTGGCTAGCTAGCTGGCTAGCTGGCTGGCGAGCTGGCTGGCTAGCTGGCTGGCGAGCTGGCTAGCTAGCTGGCTAGCTGGCTGGCGAGCTCGCTAGGTAGCTAGCTGGCTAGCGAGCTGGCTAGCTAGCTGGCTGGCGAGCTGGCTAGCTAGCTGGCTGGCGAGCTGGCTAGCTAGCTGGCTGGCGAGCTGGCTAGCTAGCTGGCTGGCGAGCTGGCTAGCTAGCTGGCTGGCGAGCTGGCTAGCTAGCTGGCTGGCGAGCTGGCTAGCTAGCTGGCTGGCGAGCTGGCTAGCTAGCTGGCTGGCGAGCTGGCTAGCTAGCAGGCTGGCGAGCTGGCTAGCTAGCTGGCTGGCGAGCTGGCTAGCTAGCTGGCTGGCGAGCTGGCTAGCTAGCTGGCTGGCGAGCTGGCTAGCTAGCTGGCTAGCTAGCTGGCTAGCTAGCTGGCTGGCGAGCTGGCTGGCTAGCGAGCTGGCTGGCTAGCTAGCTGGCTGGCTAGCTAGCTGGCTGGCTATCTAGCTAGCTGGCTGGCGAGCTGGCTATCTAGCTGGCTGGCGGGCTAGCTGGCTGGTGAGCTGGCTAGCTAGCTGGCTAGCTAGCTGGCTGGCGAGCTGGCTGGCTGGCGAGCTGGCTGGCTAGCTAGCTGGCTGGCGAGCTGGCTAGCAGGCTGGCTGGCGAGCTGGCTAGATAGCTGGCTGGCGAGCTGGCTAGCTAGCTGGCTGGCGAGCTGGCTAGCTAGCTGGCTGGCTAGATAGCTGGCTGGCGAGCTGGCTAGATAGCTGGCTGGCGAGCTGGCTAGCTAGCTGGCTGGCGAGCTGGCTAGCTAGCTGGCTGGCTAGCGAGCTGGCTGGCTAGCGAGCTGGCTGGCTGGCGAGCTGGCTGGCTAGCGAGCTGGCTGGCTAGCGAGCTGGCTGGCTAGCGAGCTGGCTGGCTAGCGAGCTGGCTAGCGAGCTGGCTAGCTAGCTGGCTGGCGAGCTGGCTAGCTAGCTGCCTGGCGAGCTGGCTAGCTAGCTGGCTGGCTGGCTAGCTAGCTGGCTGGCTAGCTAGCTGGCTGGCTAGCTAGCTGGCTGGCTAGCTAGCTGGCTGGCGAGCTGGCTAGCTAGCTGGCTGGCGAGCTGGCTGGCGAGCTGGCTAGATAGCTGGCTGGCGAGCTGGCTAGCTGGCGAGCTGGCTAGCTAGCTGGCTGGCGAGCTGGCTAGCTGGCGAGCTGGCTAGCTAGCTGGCTGGCGAGCTGGCTAGCTTGCTGGCTGGCGAGCTGGCTGGCTAGCGAGCTGGCTGGCTAGCGAGCTGGCTGGCTAGCGAGCTGGCTAGCTAGCTGGCTGGCGAGCTGGCTAGCTAGCTGGCTAGCTAGCTGGCTAGCTGGCTGGCGAGCTGGCTGGCTAGCTGGCTGGCGAGCTGGCTGGCTAGCTTGCTGGCGAGCTGGCTGGCTAGCTGGCTGGCGAGCTGGCTAGCTAGCTGGCTGGCGAGCTGGCTGGCTAGCTGGCTGGCGAGCTCGCTAGGTAGCTAGCTGGCTAGCTAGCTGGCTGGCGAGCTGGCTAGCGAGCTGGCTAGCTAGCTGGCTGGCGAGCTGGCTGGCGAGCTGGCTGGCGAGCTGGCTGACGAGCTGGCTGACGAGCTGGCTAGCTAGCTGGCTGGCGAGCTGGCTACTAGCTAGCTGGCTGACTAGCTAGCTGGCTGGCGAGCTGGCTGGCTAGCTAGCTGGCTGGCGAGCTGGCTGGCTAGCTAGCTGGCTGGCTAGCGAGCTGGCTGGCTAGCTAGCTGGCTGGCTGGCGAGCTGGCTGGCTAGCTAGCTGGCTGGCTGGCGAGCTGGCTGGCTAGCTAGCTGGCTGGCGAGCTGGCTATCTAGCTAGCTGCCTGGCGAGCTGGCTAGCTAGCTGCCTGGCGAGCTGGCTAGCTAGCTGCCTGGCGAGCTGGCTAGCTAGCTGCCTGGCGAGCTGGCTAGCTAGCTGGCTGGCGAGCTGGCTAGCTAGCTGGCTAGCTGGCTAGCTAGCTGGCTGGCGAGCTGGCTGGCGAGCTGGCTGGCGAGCTGGCTGGCGAGCTGGCTAGCTAGCTGGCTGGCGAGCTGGCTAGCTAGCTGGCTGGCGAGCTGGCTACTAGCTAGCTGGCTGGCGAGCTGGCTACTAGCTAGCTGGCTGGCGAGCTGGCTGACTAGCTAGCTGGCTGGCGAGCTGGCTGGCTAGCTAGCTGGCTGGCGAGCTGGCTGGCTAGCGAGCTGGCTGGCTAGCTAGCTGGCTGGCTAGCTAGCTGGCTGGCTATCTAGCTAGCTGGCTGGCGAGCTGGCTATCTAGCTGGCTGGCGGGCTAGCTGGCTGGTGAGCTGGCTAGCTAGCTGGCTAGCTAGCTGGCTGGCGAGCTGGCTGGCTGGCGAGCTGGCTGGCTAGCGAGCTGGCTGGCTGGCAAGCTGGCTGGCTGGCTGGCTGGCTGGCTGGCTGGCTGGCTGGCTAGCTGGCTGGCTGGCTGGCTGGCTTGCTGGCTAGCTGGCTGGCTAGCTGGCTGGCTAGCTGGCTGGCGAGCTGGCTGGCTAGCTGGCTGGCGAGCTGGCTGGCTAGCTGGCTGGCTGGCTGGCTGGCTGGCGAGCTGGCTAGCTAGCTGGCTAGCTAGCTGGCTGGCTAGCTGGCTAGCTGGCTAGCTAGCTGGCTGGCGAGCTGGCTACTAGCTAGCTGGCTGGCGAGCTGGCTACTAGCTAGCTGGCTGACTAGCTAGCTGGCTGGCGAGCTGGCTGGCTAGCTAGCTGGCTGGCGAGCTGGCTAGCTAGCTGGCTGGCGAGCTGGCTGGCGAGCTGGCTGGCGAGCTGGCTGGTTGGCGAGCTGGCTGGCTAGCGAGCTGGCTGGCTAGCGAGCTGGCTGGCTAGCGAGCTGGCTGGCTAGCGAGCTGGCTGGCTAGCGAGCTGGCTGGCTAGCGAGCTGGCTAGCTAGCTGGCTGGCGAGCTGGCTAGCTAGCTGGCTGGCGTGCTGGCTAGCTAGCTGGCTGGCTAGCTGGCTGGCGAGCTGGCTGGCTAGCTGGCTGGCGAGCTTGGCTAGCTAGCTGGCTAGCTAGCTGGCTGGCTAGCTAGCTGGCTGGCTAGCTAGCTGGCTGGCGAGCTGGCTAGCTAGCTGGCTGGCGAGCTGGCTAGCTAGCTGGCTGGCGAGCTGGCTAGCTAGCTGGCTGGCGAGCTGGCTAGATAGCTGGCTGGCGAGCTGGCTAGCTAGCTGGCTGGCGAGCTGGCTGGCTGGCTGGCTGGCTGGCTGGCGAGCTGGCTGGCTAGTTAGCTGGCTAGCTGCCTGGCGAGCTGGCTAGCTGCCTGGCGAGCTGGCTGGCGAGCTGGCTAGCTAGCTGGCTGGCTGGCGAGCTGGCTACTAGCTAGCTGGCTGGCGAGCTGGCTGACTAGCTAGCTGGCTGGCGAGCTGGCTGGCTAGCTAGCTGGCTGGCTAGCTAGCTGGCTGGCTAGCTAGCTGGCTGGCGAGCTGGCTAGCTGGCGAGCTGGCTAGCTAGCTAGCTGGCTGGCGAACTGGCTGGCGGGCTAGCTGGCTGGTGTGCTGGCTAGCTAGCTGGCTGGCGAGCTGGCTGGCTGGCTGGCGAGCTGGCTGGCTTGCTGGCTGGCGAGCTGGCTGGCTAGCTGGCTGGCGAGCTGGCTGGCTAGCTGGCTGGCGAGCTGGCTGGCTAGCTGGATGGCTAGCTTGGCTGGCTAGCTGGCTGGCGAGCTTGGCTGGCTAGCTGGCTGGCGAGCTGGCTAGCTAGCTGGATGGCGAGCTGGCTAGCTAGCTCGCCAGCCAGCCAGCTAGCTGGCGAGCTAGCGAGCTGGCTGGCTAGCGAGCTGGCTAGCGAGCTGGCTAGCTATCTGGTTGGCGAGCTGGCTGGCTAGCTGGCCAGCTCGCCAGCCAGCTAGCTAGATAGCCAGCTCGCCAGCCAGCTCGCCAGCCAGCTAGCTAGCCAGCCAGCTCGCGAGCTGGCTAGCTAGCTGGCTGGCGAGCTGGCTAGCTAGCTGCCTGGCGAGCTGGCTAGCTAGCTGGCTGGCGAGCTGGCTAGCTAGCTGGCTGGCGAGCTGGCTAGCTAGCTGGCTGGCGAGCTGGCTAGCTAGCTGGCTGGCGAGCTGGCTGGCTAGCTGACTGGCGAGCTGGCTGGCGAGCTGACTGGCGAGCTGGCTGGCGAGCTGTGGCTAGCTAGCTGGCTGGCGAGCTGGCTGGCAAGCTGGCTGGCTAGCTAGCTGGCTGGCGAGCTGGCTAACTAGCTGGCTGGCGAGCTGACTGGCGAGCTGGCTGGCGAGCTGGCTAGCTAGCTGGCTGGCGAGCTGGCTGGCAAGCTGGCTGGCTAGCTAGCTGGCTGGCGAGCTGGCTAACTAGCTGGCTGGCGAGCTGGCTAGCTGGCTGGCGAGCTGGCTGGAGAGCTGGCTGGCAAGCTAGCTAGCTGGCTGTCTGGCTGGCTGGCGAGCTGGCTGGCGAGCTGTCTGGCAAGCTAGCTAGCTGGCTGGCTGGCGAGCTGGCTGGCTAGCTGGCTGGCTAGCTGGCTGGCGAGCTGGCTAGCTAGCTGGCTGGCGAGCTGGCTAGCTAGCTGGCTGGCGAGCTGGCTAGCTAGCAGGCTGGCGAGCTGGCTAGCTAGCTGGCTGGCGAGCTGGCTAGCTGGCTGGCGAGCTGGCTAGCTAGCTGGCTGGCGAGCTGGCTAGCTAGCTGGCTGGCGAGCTGGCTAGATAGCTGGCTGGCGAGCTGGCTAGCTAGCTGGCTGGCGAGCTGGCTGGCTAGCGAGCTGGCTGGCTAGCGAGCTGGCTGGCTAGCGAGCTGGCTGGCTAGCGAGCTGGCTGGCTAGCGAGCTGGCTGGCTAGCGAGCTGGCTGGCTAGCGAGCTGGCTGGCTAGCGAGCTGGCTGGCTAGCGAGCTGGCTAGCTAGCTGGCTGGCGAGCTGGCTAGCTAGCTGGCTGGCGAGTTGGCTAGCTAGCTGGCGAGCTGGCTAGCTAGCTGGCGAGCTGGCTAGCTAGCTGGCTGGCGAGCTGGCTGGCTAGCTGGCTGGCGAGCTGGCTGGCGAGCTCGCTAGGTAGCTAGCTGGCTAGCGAGCTGGCTAGCTAGCTGGCTGGCGAGCTGGCTAGCTAGCTGGCTGGCGAGCTGGCTAGCTAGCTGGCTGGCGAGCTGGCTAGCTAGCTGGCTGGCGAGCTGGCTAGCTAGCTGGCTGGCGAGCTGGCTAGCTAGCAGGCTGGCGAGCTGGCTAGCTAGCTGGCTGGCGAGCTGGCTGGCGAGCTGGCTAGCTAGCTGGCTGGCGAGCTGGCTGGCGAGCTGGCTAGCTAGCTGGCTGGCGAGCTGGCTAGCTAGCTGGCTGGCGAGCTGGCTAGCTAGCTGGCTGGCGAGCTGGCTAGCTAGCTGGCTGGCGAGCTGGCTAGCTAGCTGGCTGGCGAGCTGGCTAGCTAGCTGGCTGGCGAGCTGGCTAGATAGCTGGCTGGCGAGCTGGCTAGCTAGCTGGCTGGCGAGCTGGCTAGATAGCTGGCTGGCGAGCTGGCTAGCTAGCTGGCTGGCGAGCTGGCTAGCTAGCTGGCTGGCGAGCTGGCTAGCTAGCTGGCTGGCTAGCGAGCTGGCTGGCTAGCGAGCTGGCTGGCTAGCGAGCTGGCTGGCTAGCGAGCTGGCTGGCTAGCGAGCTGGCTGGCTAGCGAGCTGGCTGGCTAGCGAGCTGGCTGGCTAGCGAGCTGGCTGGCTAGCGAGCTGGCTGGCTAGCGAGCTGGCTGGCTAGCGAGCTGGCTGGCTAGCGAGCTGGCTGGCTAGCGAGCTGGCTAGCGAGCTGGCTAGCTAGATGGCTGGCGAGCTGGCTAGCTAGCTGCCTGGCGAGCTGGCTAGCTAGCTGGCTGGCTAGCTAGCTGGCTAGCTAGCTGGCTGGCTGGCTGGCTAGCTAGCTGGCTGGCTAGCTAGCTGGCTGGCTAGCTAGCTGGCTGGCTAGCTAGCTGGCTGGCGAGCTGGCTAGCTAGCTGGCTGGCGAGCTGGCTGGCGAGCTGGCTGGCGAGCTGGCTGGCGAGCTGGCTGGCGAGCTGGCTAGATAGCTGGCTGGCGAGCTGGCTAGCTTGCTGGCTGGCGAGCTGGCTGGCTAGCGAGCTGGCTGGCTAGCGAGCTAGCTGGCTAGCTGGCTAGCTGGCTGGCTAGCTGGCTGGCTAGCTGGCTGGCTAGCTGGCTGGCGAGCTGGCTGGCTAGCTGGCTGGCTGGCTGGCTGGCTGGCTGGCTGGCGAGCTGGCTAGCTAGCTGGCTAGCTAGCTGGCTGGCTAGCTAGCTGGCTGGCGAGCTGGCTACTAGCTAGCTGGCTGGCGAGCTGGCTACTAGCTAGCTGGCTGACTAGCTAGCTGGCTGGCGAGCTGGCTGGCTAGCTAGCTGGCTGGCGAGCTGGCTGGCGAGCTGGCTAGCTGGCTGGTTGGCGAGCTGGCTGGCTAGCGAGCTGGCTGGCTAGCGAGCTGGCTGGCTAGCGAGCTGGCTGGCTAGCGAGCTGGCTGGCTAGCGAGCTGGCTAGCTAGCTGGCTGGCGAGCTGGCTAGCTAGCTGGCTGGCGAGCTGGCTAGCTAGCTGGCTGGCTAGCTGGCTGGCGAGCTGGCTGGCTAGCTGGCTGGCGAGCTTGGCTAGCTAGCTGGCTAGCTAGCTGGCTGGCGAGCTGGCTAGCTAGCTGGCTGGCGAGCTGGCTAGCTAGCTGGCTGGCGAGCTGGCTAGCTAGCTGGCTGGCGAGCTGGCTAGCTAGCTGGCTGGCGAGCTGGCTAGATAGCTGGCTGGCGAGCTGGCTAGCTAGCTGGCTGGCGAGCTGGCTAGATAGCTGGCTGGCGAGCTGGCTAGCTAGCTGGCTGGCGAGCTGGCTGGCTGGCTGGCTGGCTGGCGAGCTGGCTGGCTAGTTAGCTGGCTAGCTGCCTGGCGAGCTGGCTGGCGAGCTGGCTAGCTAGCTGGCTGGCTGGCGAGCTGGCTGGCGAGCTGGCTGGCGAGCTGGCTGACTAGCTAGCTGGATGGCGAGCTAGCTCGCCAGCCAGCCAGCTAGCTGGCGAGCTAGCTGGCTAGCGAGCTGGCTAGCGAGCTGGCTAGCGAGCTGGCTAGCTATCTGGTTGGCGAGCTGGCTGGCTAGCTGGCCAGCTCGCCAGCCAGCTAGCTAGATAGCCAGCTCGCCAGCCAGCTCGCCAGCCAGCTAGCTAGCCAGCCAGCTCGTGAGCTGGCTAGCTAGCTGGCTGGCGAGCTGGCTAGATAGCTGGCTGGCGAGCTGGCTAGATAGCTGGCTGGCGAGCTGGCTAGCTAGCTGGCTGGCGAGCTGGCTAGCTGGCTGGCGAGCTGGCTGGCTGGCTGGCGAGCTGGCTGGCTAGTTAGCTGGCTAGCTGCCTGGCGAGCTGGCTGGCGAGCTGGCTAGCTAGCTGGCTGGCTGGCGAGCTGGCTACTAGCTAGCTGGCTGGCGAGCTGGCTGACTAGCTAGCTGGATGGCGAGCTGGCTAGCTAGCTCGCCAGCCAGCCAGCTAGCTGGCGAGCTAGCTGGCTAGCGAGCTGGCTAGCGAGCTGGCTAGCGAGCTGGCTAGCGAGCTGGCTAGCGAGCTGGCTAGCTATCTGGTTGGCGAGCTGGCTGGCTAGCTGGCCAGCTCGCCAGCCAGCTAGCTAGATAGCCAGCTCGCCAGCCAGCTCGCCAGCCAGCTAGCTAGCCAGCCAGCTCGCGAGCTGGCTAGCTAGCTGGCTGGCAAGCTGGCTAGCTGGCTCGCTGGCCAGCCAGTTAGCTAGCCAGCCAGCTAGCTAGCCAGCTCGCCAGCCAGCTAGCTAGCCAGCTCGCGAGCTAGCTGGCTGGCTGGCTGGCGAGCTAGCTGGCTAGCTAGCTGGCTGGCGAGCTGGCTAGCTAGCTGCCTGGCGAGCTGGCTAGCTAGCTGGCTGGCGAGCTGGCTAGCTAGCTGGCTGGCGAGCTGGCTAGCTAGCTGGCTGGCGAGCTGGCTGGCTAGCTGACTGGCGAGCTGGCTGGCGAGCTGACTGGCGAGCTGGCTGGCGAGCTGGCTAGCTAGCTGGCTGGCGAGCTGGCTGGCAAGCTGGCTGGCTAGCTAGCTGGCTGGCGAGCTGGCTAGCTGGCGGGCGAGCTGGCTGGAGAGCTGGCTGGCAAGCTAGCTAGCTGGCTGTCTGGCTGGCTGGCGAGCTGGCTGGCGAGCTGTCTGGCAAGCTAGCTACTGGCTGGCTGGCGAGCTGGCTGGCTAGCTGGCTGGCTAGCTGGCTGGCGAGCTGGCTAGCTAGCTGGCTGGCGAGCTGGCTAGCTAGCTGGCTGGCGAGCTGGCTAGCTAGCTGGCTGGCGAGCTGGCTAGCTAGCTGGCTGGCGAGCTGGCTAGCTAGCTGGCTGGCGAGCTGGCTAGCTAGCTGGCTGGCGAGCTGGCTAGCTAGCTGGCTGGCGAGCTGGCTAGCTAGCAGGCTGGCGAGCTGGCTAGCTAGCTGGCTGGCGAGCTGGCTAGCTAGCTGGCTGGCGAGCTGGCTAGCTAGCTGGCTGGCGAGCTGGCTAGATAGCTGGCTGGCGAGCTGGCTAGCGAGCTGGCTGGCTAGCGAGCTGGCTGGCTAGCGAGCTGGCTGGCTAGCGAGCTGGCTGGCTAGCGAGCTGGCTGGCTAGCGAGCTGGCTGGCTAGCGAGCTGGCTGGCTAGCGAGCTGGCTGGCTAGCGAGCTGGCTGGCTAGCGAGCTGGCTGGCTAGCGAGCTGGCGAGCTGGCTAGCTAGCTGGCTGGCGAGCTGGCTAGCTAGCTGGCGAGCTGGCTAGCTAGCTGGCTAGCTGGCTGGCGAGCTGCCTGGCTAGCTGGCGAGCTGGCTAGCTAGCTGGCTAGCTGGCTGGCTAGCTGGCGAGCTGGCTAGCTAGCTGGCTGGCGAGCTGGCTGGCTAGCTGGCTGGCGAGCTGGCTAGCTAGCTGGCTAGCTGGCTGGCGAGCTGGCTGGCGAGCTCGCTAGGTAGCTAGCTGGCTGGCGAGCTGGCTAGCTAGCTGGCTGGCGAGCTAGCTGGCTGGCGAGCTGGCTAGCTAGCTGGCTGGCGAGCTGGCTAGCTAGCTGGCTGGCGAGCTGGCTAGATAGCTGGCTGGCGAGCTGGCTAGCTAGCTGGCTGGCGAGCTGGCTAGATAGCTGACTGGCGAGCTGGCTAGATAGCTGGCTGGCGAGCTGGCTAGCTAGCTGGCTGGCGAGCTGGCTAGCTAGCTGGCTGGCTGGCGAGCTGGCTAGCTAGCTGGCTGGCTAGCGAGCTGCCTGGCTAGCGAGCTGGCTGGCTAGCGAGCTGGCTGGCTAGCGAGCTGGCTGGCTAGCGAGCTGGCTGGCTAGCGAGCTGGCTGGCTAGCGAGCTGGCTGGCTAGCGAGCTGGCTGGCTAGCGAGCTGGCTAGCGAGCTGGCTAGCTAGCTGGCTGGCGAGCTGGCTAGCTAGCTGCCTGGCGAGCTGGCTAGCTAGCTGGCTGGCTAGCTAGCTGGCTAGCTAGCTGGCTGGCTGGCTAGCTAGCTGGCTGGCTAGCTAGCTGGCTGGCTAGCTAGCTGGCTGGCGAGCTGGCTAGCTAGCTGGCTGGCGAGCTGGCTGGCGAGCTGGCTAGATAGCTGGCTGGCGAGCTGGCGAGCTGGCTAGCTAGCTGGCTGGCGAGCTGGCTAGCTTGCTGGCTGGCGAGCTGGCTGGCTAGCGAGCTGGCTGGCTAGCGAGCTGGCTGGCTAGCGAGCTGGCTGGCTAGCGAGCTGGCTGGCTAGCGAGCTGGCTGGCTAGCGAGCTGGCTGGCTAGCGAGCTGGCTAGCTAGCTGGCTGGCGAGCTGGCTAGCTAGCTGGCTGGCGAGCTGGCTAGCTAGCTGGCTAGCTAGCTGGCTAGCTAGCTGGCTAGCTGGCTGGCGAGCTGGCGAGCTGGCTGGCTAGCTGGCTGGCGAGCTGGCTGGCTAGCTTGCTGGCGAGCTGGCTGGCTAGCTGGCTAGCTGGCTGGCGAGCTGGCGAGCTGGCTGGCTAGCTGGCTGGCGAGCTGGCTGGCTAGCTTGCTGGCGAGCTGGCTGGCTAGCTGGCTGGCTAGCTAGCTGGCTGGCGAGCTGGCTGGCTAGCTGGCTGGCGAGCTCGCTAGGTAGCTAGCTGGCTAGCTAGCTGGCTGGCGAGCTGGCTAGCGAGCTGGCTAGCTAGCTGGCTGGCGAGCTGGCTGGCGAGCTGGCTAGTTAGCTGGCTGGCGAGCTGGCTAGCTAGCTGCCTGGCGAGCTGGCTAGCTAGCTGGCTAGCTAGCTGGCTGGCTAGCTAGCTGGCTGGCTGGCTGGCTAGCTAGCTGGCTGGCTAGCTAGCTGGCTGGCGAGCTGGCTAGCTAGCTGGCTGGCGAGCTGGCTGGCGAGCTGGCTGGCGAGCTGGCTGGCGAGCTGGCTGGCGAGCTGGCTAGCTAGCTGGCTGGCGAGCTGGCTAGCTTGCTGGCTGGCGAGCTGGCTGGCTAGCGAGCTGGCTGGCTAGCGAGCTGGCTGGCTAGCGAGCTGGCTGGCTAGCGAGCTGGCTGGCTAGCGAGCTGGCTAGCTAGCTGGCTGGCGAGCTGGCTAGCTAGCTGGCTAGCTAGCTGGCTAGCTAGCTGGCTAGCTGGCTGGCGAGCTGGCGAGCTGGCTGGCTAGCTGGCTGGCGAGCTGGCTGGCTAGCTTGCTGGCGAGCTGGCTGGCTAGCTGGCTGGCGAGCTGGCTAGCTAGCTGGCTGGCGAGCTGGCTGGCTAGCTGGCTGGCGAGCTCGCTAGGTAGCTAGCTGGCTAGCTAGCTGGCTGGCGAGCTGGCTAGCGAGCTGGCTAGCTAGCTGGCTGGCGAGCTGGCTAGTTAGCTGGCTGGCGAGCTGGCTGACGAGCTGGCTAGCTAGCTGGCTGGCGAGCTGGCTACTAGCTAGCTGGCTGACTAGCTAGCTGGCTGGCGAGCTGGCTGGCTAGCTAGCTGGCTGGCGAGCTGGCTGGCAAGCTAGCTGGCTGGCTGGCGAGCTGGCTGGCTAGCTAGCTGGCTGGCTGGCGAGCTGGCTGGCTAGCTAGCTGGCTGGCGAGCTGGCTATCTAGCTAGCTGGCTGGCGAGCTGGCTAGCTAGCTGCCTGGCGAGCTGGCTAGCTAGCTGGCTGGCGAGCTGGCTAGCTAGCTGGCTAGCTGGCTGGCGAGCTGGCTGGCTAGCTGGCTAGCTAGCTGGCTGGCTGGCTGGCTAGCTAGCTGGCTGGCTAGCTAGTTGGCTGGCTAGCTAGCTGGCTGGCGTGCTGGCTGGCGAGCTGGCTAGCTAGCTGGCTGGCGAGCTGGCTAGATAGCTGGCTGGCGAGCTGGCTAGCTGGCGAGCTGGCTAGCTAGCTGGCTGGCGAGCTGGCTAGCTTGCTGGCTGGCTAGCGAGCTGGCTGGCTAGCGAGCTGGCTGGCTAGCGAGCTGGCTGGCTAGCGAGCTGGCTAGCTAGCTGGCTGGCGAGCTGGCTAGCTAGCTGGCTAGCTGGCTGGCGAGCTGGCTGGCGAGCTGGCTGGCTAGCTTGCTGGCGAGCTGGCTGGCTAGCTGGCTGGCGAGCTGGCTAGCTAGCTGGCTGGCGAGCTGGCTGGCTGGCGAGCTGGCTGGCTGGCGAGCTGGCTGGCTAGCTAGCTGGCTGGCGAGCTGGCTATCTAGCTAGCTGGCTGGCGAGCTGGCTAGCTAGCTGCCTGGCGAGCTGGCTAGCTAGCTGCCTGGCGAGCTGGCTAGCTAGCTGGCTGGCGAGCTGGCTAGCTAGCTGGCTAGCTGGCTGGCGAGCTGGCTGGCTAGCTGGCTGGCTAGCTAGCTGGCTGGCTAGCTAGCTCGCTGGCTGGCTAGCTAGCTGGCTGGCTAGCTAGTTGGCTGGCTAGCTAGCTGGCTGGCGTGCTGGCTGGCGAGCTGGCTAGCTAGCTGGCTGGCGAGCTGGCTAGCTAGCTGGCTGGCGAGCTGGCTAGATAGCTGGCTGGCGAGCTGGCTAGCTGGCGAGCTGGCTAGCTAGCTGGCTGGCGAGCTGGCTAGCTTGCTGGCTGGCTAGCGAGCTGGCTAGCTAGCTGGCTGGCGAGCTGGCTAGCTAGCTGGCTGGCGAGCTGGCTAGCTAGCTGGCTAGCTGGCTGGCGAGCTGGCTGGCGAGCTGGCTGGCTAGCTTGCTGGCGAGCTGGCTGGCTAGCTGGCTGGCGAGCTGGCTAGCTAGCTGGCTGGCGAGCTGGCTGGCTAGCTGGCTGGCGAGCTCGCTAGGTAGCTAGCTGGCTAGCTAGCTGGCTGGCGAGCTGGCTAGCGAGCTGGCTAGCTAGCTGGCTGGCAAGCTGGCTAGCTAGCTGGCTGGCGAGCTGGCTGGCGAGCTGGCTAGTTAGCTGGCTGGCGAGCTGGCTGACGAGCTGGCTAGCTAGCTGGCTGGCGAGCTGGCTACTAGCTAGCTGGCTGGCGAGCTGGCTACTAGCTAGCTGGCTGGCGAGCTGGCTGACTAGCTAGCTGGCTGGCTGGCGAGCTGGCTGGCTAGCTAGCTGGCTGGCTGGCGAGCTGGCTGGCTAGCTAGCTGGCTGGCTGGCGAGCTGGCTGGCTAGCTAGCTGGCTGGCGAGCTGGCTATCTAGCTAGCTGGCTGGCGAGCTGGCTATCTAGCTAGCTGGCTGGCGAGCTGGCTAGCTAGCTGCCTGGCGAGCTGGCTGGCTTGCTGGCTGGCGAGCTGGCTGGCTAGCTGGCTGGCGAGCTGGCTGGCTAGCTGGCTGGCGAGCTGGCTGGCTAGCTGGCTGGCGAGCTGGCTAGCTAGCTGGCTGGCGAGCTGGCTAGCTAGCTGGCTGGCGAGCTGGCTGGCTAGCTGGCTGGCGAGCTGGCTGGCTAGCTGGCTGGCGAGCTGGCTGGCGAGCTCGCTAGGTAGCTAGCTGGCTAGCTAGCTGGCTAGCTAGCTGGCTGGCGAGCTGGCTAGCGAGCTGGCTGGCGAGCTGGCTAGCGAGCTGGCTGGCGAGCTGGCTGGCGAGCTCGCTAGGTAGCTAGCTGGCTAGCTAGCTGGCTGGCGAGCTGGCTAGCTAGCTGGCTGGCGAGCTGGCTAGCTAGCTGGCTAGCTAGCTGGCTAGCTAGCTGGCTAGCTAGCTGGCTGGCGAGCTGGCTGGCGAGCTGGCTGGCGAGCTGGCTGGCGAGCTGGCTGGCGAGCTGGCTAGCTAGCTGGCTGGCGAGCTGGCTACTAGCTAGCTGGCTGGCGAGCTGGCTACTAGCTAGCTGGCTGGCGAGCTGGCTGACTAGCTAGCTGGCTGGCGAGCTGGCTGACTAGCTAGCTGGCTGGCGAGCTGGCTGGCTAGCTAGCTGGCTGGCGAGCTGGCTGGCTAGCGAGCTGGCTGGCTAGCTAGCTGGCTGGCTAGCTAGCTGGCTGGCTATCTAGCTAGCTGGCTGGCGAGCTGGCTATCTAGCTGGCTGGCGGGCTAGCTGGCTGGTGAGCTGGCTAGCTAGCTGGCTAGCTAGCTGGCTGGCGAGCTGGCTGGCTGGCGAGCTGGCTGGCTAGCGAGCTGGCTGGCTGGCGAGCTGGCTGGCTGGCTGGCTGGCTGGCTGGCTGGCTGGCTAGCTGGCTGGCTGGCTGGCTGGCTGGCTAGCTGGCTAGCTGGCTGGCTAGCTGGCTGGCTAGCTGGCTGGCGAGCTGGCTGGCTAGCTGGCTGGCTGGCTGGCTGGCTGGCGAGCTGGCTAGCTAGCTGGCTAGCTAGCTGGCTGGCTAGCTGGCTAGCTAGCTGGCTGGCTAGCTGGCTACTAGCTAGCTGGCTGACTAGCTAGCTGGCTGGCGAGCTGGCTGGCTAGCTAGCTGGCTGGCGAGCTAGCTAGCTGGCTGGCGAGCTGGCTGGCGAGCTAGCTGGCGAGCTGGCTAGCTAGCTGGCTGGCGAGCTGGCTAGCTAGCTGGCGAGCTGGCTAGCTAGCTGGCTAGCTAGCTGGCGAGCTGGCTAGCTAGCTGGCTAGCTGGCTGGCGAGCTGGCTGGCTAGCTGGCTGGCTAGCTGGCTGGCTAGCTAGCTGGCTGGCTGGCTAGCTAGCTGGCTGGCTAGCTAGTTGGCTGGCTAGCTAGCTGGCTGGCGTGCTGGCTGGCGAGCTGGCTAGCTAGCTGGCTGGCGAGCTGGCTAGATAGCTGGCTGGCGAGCTGGCTAGCTGGCGAGCTGGCTAGCTAGCTGGCTGGCGAGCTGGCTAGCTTGCTGGCTGGCTAGCGAGCTGGCTGGCTAGCGAGCTGGCTGGCTAGCGAGCTGGCTAGCTAGCTGGCTGGCGAGCTGGCTAGCTAGCTGGCTAGCTGGCTGGCGAGCTGGCTGGCTAGCTGGCTGGCGAGCTGGCTGGCTAGCTTGCTGGCGAGCTGGCTGGCTAGCTGGCTGGCGAGCTAGCTAGCTGGCTGGCGAGCTCGCTAGGTAGCTAGCTGGCTAGCTAGCTGGCTGGCGAGCTGGCTAGCGAGCTGGCTAGCTAGCTGGCTGGCGAGCTGGCTACTAGCTAGCTGGCTGGCGAGCTGGCTGACTAGCTAGCTGGCTGGCGAGCTGGCTGGCTAGCTAGCTGGCTGGCTGGCGAGCTGGCTGGCTAGCTAGCTGGCTGGCTGGCGAGCTGGCTGGCTAGCTAGCTGGCTGGCGAGCTGGCTATCTAGCTAGCTGGCTGGCGAGCTGGCTATCTAGCTAGCTGGCTGGCGAGCTGGCTAGCTAGCTGGCTGGCGAGCTGGCTAGCTGGCTGGCGAGCTGGCTGGCTAGCTGGCTGGCTGGCTAGCTAGCTGGCTGGCTGGCTAGCTAGCTGACTGGCTAGCTAGTTGGCTGGCTAGCTAGCTGGCTGGCTAGCTAGTTGGCTGGCTAGCTAGCTGGCTGGCGTGCTGGCTGGCAAGCTGGCTGGCGAGCTGGCTGGCGAGCTGGCTAGTTAGCTGGCTGGCGAGCTGGCTACTAGCTAGCTGGCTGGCGAGCTGGCTGACTAGCTAGCTGGCTGGCAAGCTGGCTGGCTAGCTAGCTGGCTGGCGAGCTGGCTGGCAAGCTAGCTAGCTGGCTGTCTGGCTGGCTGGCGAGCTGGCTGACTAGCTAGCTGGCTGGCTAGCTGGCTGGCGAGCTGGCTAGCTAGCTGGCTGGCTAGCTGGCTGGCGAGCTGGCTAGCTAGCTGGCTGGCGAGCTGGCTAGCTAGCTGGCTGGCGAGCTGGCTAGCTAGCTGGCTGGCGAGCTGGCTAGCTAGCTGGCTGGCGAGCTGGCTAGCTAGCTGGCTGGCGAGCTGGCTAGCTGGCTGGCTAGCTAGCTGGCTGGCTGGCGAGCTGGCTGGCTAGCGAGCTGGCTGGCTAGCGAGCTGGCTGGCTAGCGAGCTGGCTGGCTAGCGAGCTGGCTGGCTAGCGAGCTGGCTGGCTAGCGAGCTGGCTGGCTAGCGAGCTGGCTGGCTAGCGAGCTGGCTGGCTAGCGAGCTGGCTAGCTAGCTGGCTGGCGAGCTGGCTAGCTAGCTGGCTGGCGAGCTGGCTAGCTAGCTGGCTGGCGAGCTGGCTAGCTAGCTGGCTGGCGAGCTGGCTAGCTAGCTGGCGAGCTGGCTAGCTAGCTGGCTAGCTGGCTGGCGAGCTAGCTGGCTGGCGAGCTGGCTAGCTAGCTGGCTGGCGAGCTGGCTAGCTAGCTGGCTAGCTGGCTGGCGAGCTGGCTGGCGAGCTCGCTAGGTAGCTAGCTGGCTAGCGAGCTGGCTAGCTAGCTGGCTGTCGAGCTGGCTAGCTAGCTAGCTGGCTAGCTAGCTGGCTAGCTAGCTGGCTGGCGAGCTGGCTAGCTGGCTGGCTAGCTGGCTGGCTATCTGGCTGGCGAGCTGGCTAGCTAGCTGGCTGGCTAGCTGGCTGGCGAGCTGGCTAGCTAGCTGGCTGGCGAGCTGGCTAGCTAGCTGGCTGGCGAGCTGGCTGGCGAGCTGGCTAGCTAGCTGGCTGGCGAGCTGGCTAGCTAGCTGGCTGGCGAGCTGGCTAGCTGGCTGGCGAGCTGGCTAGCTAGCTGGCTGGCGAGCTGGCTACTAGCTAGCTGGCTGGCGAGCTGGCTGACTAGCTAGCTGGCTGGCGAGCTGGCTGGCTAGCTAGCTGGCTGGCGAGCTGGCTGGCTAGCTAGCTGGCTGGCGAGCTGGCTGGCTAGCGAGCTGGCTGGCTAGCTAGCTGGCTGGCGAGCTGGCTATCTAGCTAGCTGGCTGGCGAGCTGGCTATCTAGCTGGCTGACTAGCTAGCTGGCTGGCGAGCTGGCTGGCTAACTGGCTGGCGAGCTGGCTAGCTAGCTGGCTGGCTAGCTGGCTGGCGAGCTGGCTAGCTAGCTGGCTGGCGAGCTGGCTAGCTAGCTGGTTGGCGAGCTGGCTAGCTAGCTGGCTGGCGAGCTGGCTAGCTAGCTGGCTGGCGAGCTGGCTGGCTAGCTGGCTGGCGAGCTGGCTAGCTAGCTGGCTGGCGAGCTGGCTGGCTAGCTGGCTGGCGAGCTGGCTGGCGAGCTCGCTAGGTAGCTAGCTGGCTAGTTAGCTGGCTGGCGAGCTGGCTAGCTAGCTGGCTGGCGAGCTGGCTAGCGAGCTGGCTAGCGAGCTGGCTAGCTAGCTGGCTGGCGAGCTGGCTAGCTAGCTGGCTGGCGAGCTGGCTAGCTAGCTGGCTGGCGAGCTGGCTAGCTAGCTAGCTGGCTAGCTAGCTGGCTGGCGAGCTGGCTAGCTAGCTGGCTGGCGAGCTGGCTGGCGAGCTGGCTAGCTAGCTGCCTGGCGAGCTGGCTAGCTAGCTGGCTAGCTGGCTGGCTAGCTGGCTGGCTAGCTGGCTGGCTAGCTGGCTGGCTAGCTGGCTGGCTAGCTGGCTGGCTAGCTAGCTGGCTGGCTGGCTAGCTAGCTGGCTGGCTAGCTAGTTGGCTGGCTAGCTAGCTGGCTGGCGTGCTGGCTGGCGAGCTGGCTAGCTAGCTGGCTGGCGAGCTGGCTAGATAGCTGGCTGGCGAGCTGGCTAGCTGGCGAGCTGGCTAGCTAGCTGGCTGGCGAGCTGGCTAGCTTGCTGGCTGGCTAGCGAGCTGGCTGGCTAGCGAGCTGGCTGGCTAGCGAGCTGGCTGGCTAGCGAGCTGGCTAGCTAGCTGGCTGGCGAGCTGGCTAGCTAGCTGGCTAGCTGGCTGGCGAGCTGGCTGGCTAGCTTGCTGGCGAGCTGGCTGGCTAGCTGGCTGGCGAGCTGGCTAGCTAGCTGGCTGGCGAGCTGGCTGGCGAGCTCGCTAGGTAGCTAGCTGGCTAGCTAGCTGTCTGGCGAGCTGGCTAGCGAGCTGGCTAGCTAGCTGGCTGGCGAGCTGGCTGGCGAGCTGGCTAGCTAGCTGGCTGGCGAGCTGGCTGGCGAGCTGGCTAGTTAGCTGGCTGGCGAGCTGGCTGACGAGCTGGCTAGCTAGCTGGCTGGCGAGCTGGCTACTAGCTAGCTGGCTGGCGAGCTGGCTGACTAGCTAGCTGGCTGGCGAGCTGGCTGGCTAGCTAGCTGGCTGGCTGGCGAGCTGGCTGGCTAGCTAGCTGGCTGGCTGGCGAGCTGGCTGGCTAGCTAGCTGGCTGGCGAGCTGGCTATCTAGCTAGCTGGCTGGCGAGCTGGCTATCTAGCTAGCTGGCTGGCGAGCTGGCTAGCTAGCTGGCTGGCGAGCTGGCTAGCTAGCTGGCTGGCGAGCTGGCTGGCTAGCTGGCTGGCTGGCTAGCTAGCTGGCTGGCTGGCTAGCTAGCTGACTGGCTAGCTAGTTGGCTGGCTAGCTAGCTGGCTGGCTAGCTAGTTGGCTGGCTAGCTAGCTGGCTGGCGTGCTGGCTGGCAAGCTGGCTGGCGAGCTGGCTGGCGAGCTGGCTAGTTAGCTGGCTGGCGAGCTGGCTACTAGCTAGCTGGCTGGCGAGCTGGCTGACTAGCTAGCTGGCTGGCAAGCTGGCTGGCTAGCTAGCTGGCTGGCGAGCTGGCTGGCAAGCTAGCTAGCTGGCTGTCTGGCTGGCGAGCTGGCTGACTAGCTAGCTGGCTGGCTAGCTGGCTGGCGAGCTGGCTAGCTAGCTGGCTGGCTAGCTGGCTGGCGAGCTGGCTAGCTAGCTGGCTGGCGAGCTGGCTAGCTAGCTGGCTGGCGAGCTGGCTAGCTGGCTGGCTAGCTAGCTGGCTGGCTGGCGAGCTGGCTGGCTAGCGAGCTGGCTGGCTAGCGAGCTGGCTGGCTAGCGAGCTGGCTGGCTAGCGAGCTGGCTGGCTAGCGAGCTGGCTGGCTAGCGAGCTGGCTGGCTAGCGAGCTGGCTGGCTAGCGAGCTGGCTGGCTAGCGAGCTGGCTGGCTAGCGAGCTGGCTAGCTAGCTGGCTGGCGAGCTGGCTAGCTAGCTGGCTGGCGAGCTGGCTAGCTAGCTGGCTGGCGAGCTGGCTAGCTAGCTGGCGAGCTGGCTAGCTAGCTGGCTAGCTAGCTGGCGAGCTGGCTAGCTAGCTGGCGAGCTGGCTAGCTAGCTGGCTAGCTGGCTGGCGAGCTAGCTGGCGAGCTGGCTAGCTAGCTGGCTGGCGAGCTAGCTGGCTAGCTGGATGGCGAGCTGGCTAGCTAGCTGGCTAGCTGGCTGGCGAGCTGGCTGGCGAGCTCGCTAGGTAGCTAGCTGGCTAGCGAGCTGGCTAGCTAGCTGGCTGTCAAGCTGGCTAGCTAGCTAGCTGGCTAGCTAGCTGGCTAGCTAGCTGGCTGGCAAGCTGGCTAGCTAGCTGGCTGGCTAGCTGGCTGGCTATCTGGCTGGCTAGCTAGCTGGCTGGCTAGCTGGCTGGCGAGCTGGCTAGCTAGCTGGCTGGCGAGCTGGCTAGCTAGCTGGCTGGCGAGCTGGCTGGCGAGATGGCTAGCTAGCTGGCTGGCGAGCTGGCTAGCTGGCGAGCTGGCTAGCTAGCTGGCTAGCTGGCTGGCGAGCTGGCTGGCTGGCTAGCTGGCTGGCGAGCTGGCTGGCTGGCTAGCTGGCTGGCGAGCTGGCTAGCTAGCTGGCTGGCGAGCTGGCTAGCTAGCTGGCTGGCGAGCTGGCTAGCTAGCTGGCTGGCTAGCTGGCTGGCGAGCTGGCTAGCTAGCTGGCTGGCGAGCTGGCTGGCTAGCTGGCTGGCGAGCTGGCTGGCGAGCTCGCTAGCTGGCTAGCTAGCTGGCTGGCGAGCTGGCTAGCGAGCTGGCTAGCTAGCTGGCTGGCGAGCTGGCTAGCTAGCTAGCTGGCTAGCTAGCTGGCTGGCGAGCTGGCTAGCGAGCTGGCTAGCTAGCTGGCTAGCTAGCTGGCTAGCTAGCTGGCTGGCGAGCTGGCTGGCGAGCTGGCTAGCTAGCTGGCTGGCGAGCTGGCTACTAGCTAGCTGGCTGGCGAGCTGGCTGACTAGCTAGCTGGCTGGCGAGCTGGCTGGCTAGCTAGCTGGCTGGCGAGCTGGCTGGCTAGCGAGCTGGCTGGCTAGCTAGCTGGCTGGCGAGCTGGCTATCTAGCTAGCTGGCTGGCGAGCTGGCTATCTAGCTGGCTGACTAGCTAGCTGGCTGGCGAGCTGGCTGGCTAACTGGCTGGCGAGCTGGCTAGCTAGCTGGCTGGCTAGCTGGCTGGCGAGCTGGCTAGCTAGCTGGCTGGCGAGCTGGCTAGCTAGCTGGTTGGCGAGCTGGCTAGCTAGCTGGCTGGCGAGCTGGCTAGCTAGCTGGCTGGCGAGCTGGCTGGCTAGCTGGCTGGCGAGCTGGCTGGCTAGCTGGCTGGCGAGCTGGCTGGCGAGCTCGCTAGGTAGCTAGCTGGCTAGTTAGCTGGCTGGCGAGCTGGCTAGCTAGCTGGCTGGCGAGCTGGCTAGCGAGCTGGCTAGCGAGCTGGCTAGCGAGCTGGCTAGCTAGCTGGCTGGCGAGCTGGCTAGCTAGCTGGCTGGCGAGCTGGCTAGCTAGCTAGCTGGCTAGCTAGCTGGCTGGCGAGCTGGCTAGCGAGCTGGCTAGCTAGCTGGCTGGCGAGCTGGCTGGCGAGCTGGCTGGCGAGCTGGCTGGCGAGCTGGCGAGCTGGCTACTAGCTAGCTGGCTGGCGAGCTAGCTGACTAGCTAGCTGGCTGGCGAGCTGGCTAGCTAGCTGGCTGGCGAGCTGGCTGGCTAGCGAGCTGGCTGGCGAGCTGGCTATCTAGCTAGCTGGCTGGCGAGCTGGCTATCTAGCTGGCTGGCGGGCTAGCTGGCGGGCTAGCTGGCTGGTGAGCTGGCTAGCTGGCTAGCTAGCTGGCTGGTGAGCTGGCTAGCTAGCTGGCTGGCGAGCTGGCTGGCTGGCGAGCTGGCTGGCTGGCGAGCTGGCTGGCTGGCGAGCTGGCTGGCTGGCGAGCTGGCTGGCTGGCGAGCTGGCTGGCGAGCTGGCTGGCTGGCTGGCTGGCTGGCTGGCTGGCTAGCTGGCTGGCTAGCTGGCTGGCTAGCTGGCTGGCTAGCTGGCTGGCTAGCTGGCTGGCTAGCTGGCTGGCGAGCTGGCTGGGTAGCTGGCTGGCGAGCTGGCTGGCTAGCTGGCTGGCGAGCTGGCTGGCTGGCTGGCGAGCTGGTTAGCTAGCTGGCTGGCGAGCTGGCTAGCTAGTTGGCTAGCTAGCTGGCTGGCTAGCTGGCTGGCGAGCTGGCTGGCGAGCTGGCTAGTTAGCTGGCTGGCGAGCTGGCTGGCGAGCTGGCTGGCGAGCTGGCTACTAGCTAGCTGGCTGACTAGCTAGCTGGCTGGCGAGCTGGCTGGCTAGCTAGCTGGCTGGCGAGCTGGCTGGCTAGCTAGCTGGCTGGCGAGCTGGCTGGCTGGCGAGCTGGCTGGCTGGCGAGCTGGCTATCTAGCTAGCTGGCTGGCGAGCTGGCTATCTAGCTGGCTGGCGGGCTATCTGGCTGGTGAGCTGGCGAGCTGGCTGGCTGGCTGGCGAGCTGGCTGGCTAGCTGGCTGGCTGGCTGGCTGGCGAGCTGGCTGGCTGGCGAGCTGGCTGGCTAGCTAGCTGGCTGGCGAGCTGGCTATCTAGCTAGCTGGCTGGCGAGCTGGCTATCTAGCTGGCTGGCGGGCTAGCTGGCTGGTGAGCTGGCTAGCTAGCTGGCTGGCGAGCTGGCTGGCTGGCGAGCTGGTTGGCTGGCGAGCTGGCTGGCTGGCGAGCTGGCTGGCTGGCGAGCTGGCTGGCTGGCGAGCTGGCTGGCTGGCTGGCTAGCTGGCTGGCTGGCTAGCTGGCTGGCTGGCTAGCTGGCTGGCGAGCTGGCTGGCGAGCTGGCTGTCGAGCTGGCTGGCTAGCTGGCTGGCTAGCTGGCTGGCGAGCTGGCTAGCTAGCTGGCTAGCTAGCTGGCTGGCTATCTAGCTCGCGAGCTGGCCAGCCAGTTAGCTGGCCAGCCAGTTAGCTCGCCAGCCAGCTAGCTAGCCAGCTCGCCAGTCAGCTAGCTAGCCAGCTCGCCAGCCAGCTCGCCAGCCAGCTCGTCAGCCAGCTAGCTAGCCAGCTCGCCAACCAGCTAGCTAGCCAGCTCGCCAACCAGCTAGCTAGCCCTCTTTAAATGTGGACGTAGTGATAGCGCGCTATCATCTAGTGGCCCTACGATAACTCTCCCAACTCCACCCCGGAACCGCGTCAGCATTTCATCAGGACGGGGGGTTTTATTTCCGCAATGCTCCTACGTCCTCCTTTCTTTCCCTAAGCAAGGAGGTTCGGAACCACAGAGCATCTCTCCTTCAAAATCCTGTTGATATAGTCCTCACATAACTTCCATGCACTTGAAGATTGCAGCATCACGTTAACCATATTACCGCGAGTCAAGGTCAAACCAAGCACATTATTCAAGGTTTGTCTCTCCCCCGACCACTTTCCACACTCGAAGAGTATATGTTCCGCATCCTCTTCCAGCGCTCCGCATGAGTCACAGCTGCTCGTCTGCTTTATCCTAAATCTATGTAGGTATTTATTAAAACTACCATGGTTCGTCATGGCCTGAGTCAAGAAATAGCCCTTGCTCCCATGCTTTCTCTCCATCCAGACCCTTATGTTTGGGATAAGGCTGTATGTCCATCTTCCTTTCTCGTCCTGATTCCATCTTTCCTGCCATTTGGCCAGTGTATTTCCCCTGGCATTTTCCCTTATCTCGTTGATTTTCCTCGTTCGCTCCAGAGGATTCGTGTTGACCCACTCTATCCGCCCAGTCTGGGTGTATATTTCATCCCTTTCGACTATTAATAAGTCTATCGGTGGTAGACCCGCAAGCACTAAAGCCGCACTTGTGGATACCGTACGGTACGCTGTATTTCCTTATGTTGTACTCTGTATTTCCCTTATGTTGTACTTCCAACTCAGTGCCCTGCTAAAGGTCGGGGCAGCATAAAGGAGTTGGGAGTGTACTACGCTGTTTATAAGTTTCCTTATCTGCGGCTTCGGGCCACCACAGTTAGGCATTATCCTGGCCAATAATGTCGCCGTTCTCAAGGCCTTGTCACGAATGTTAAGTACGTGCTGCTTAAAGCGAAGATTATCATCCAATTGTACCCAGGTAACTCAAGCTCCGTTTAAAGGGTATCTCACTACCCTGCAGTCGTATCATTGGGACTTCAAAAACCCTACGATCCGTCACCAAAATTGCCTCCGTCTTTGGCACTGCGAGTTCCAGGCCGTTTCTCCTCAGCCATCTGTTGCATCAGGCTGGCGAGCTAGCTGGCTGGCTGGCGAGCTGGCTGGCGAGCTGGCTGACTAGCTAGCTGGCTGGCGAGCTGGCTGACTAGCTGGCTGGCTAGTTGGCTGGCTGGCGAGCTGGCTGGCGAGCTGGCTGGCGAGCTGGCTGGCGAGCTGGCTGACTAGCTAGCTGGCTGGCGAGCTGGCTGACTAGCTGGCTGGCTAGCTGGCTGGCTGGCGAGCTGGCTAGCTACCTGGCTGGCGAGCTGGCTGGCTGGCGAGCTAGCTGGCTGGCTGGCTGGCGAGCTAGCTGGCTGGCTGGCGAGCTGGCTGACTAGCTAGCTGGCTGGCGAGCTGGCTGGCTGGCTAGCTGGCTGGCGAGCTGGCTGGCGAGCTGGCTGGCTAGCTGGCTGGCGAGCTGGCTGGCTGGCTGGCTGGCTGGCTGGCAAGCTGGCTGGCTGGCTAGCTAGCTGGCGAGCTGGCTAGCTAGCTGGCTGGCGAGCTGGCTGGCGAGCTGGCTAGCTAGCTGGCTGGCGAGCTGGCTGGCTAGCTGGCTGGCGAGCTGGCTGGCGAGCTGGCTGGCGAGCTGGCTAGCTAGCTGGCTGGCGAGCTAGCTGGCTGGCTGGCGAGCTGGCTGGCGAGCTGGCTGACTAGCTAGCTGGCTGGCGAGCTGGCTGACTAGCTGGCTGGCTAGCTGGCTGGCTGGCGAGCTGGCTGGCGAGCTGGCTGGCGAGCTGGCTGACTAGCTAGCTGGCTGGCGAGCTGGCTGACTAGCTGGCTGGCTAGCTGGCTGGCTGGCGAGCTGGCTAGCTACCTGGCTGGCGAGCTGGCTGGCTGGCGAGCTAGCTGGCTGGCTGGCTGGCGAGCTAGCTGGCTGGCTGGCGAGCTAGCTGGCTGGCTGGCGAGCTGGCTGACTAGCTAGCTGGCTGGCGAGCTGGCTGGCTGGCTAGCTGGCTGGCGAGCTGGCTGGCGAGCTGGCTGGCTAGCTGGCTGGCTAGCTGGCTGGCGAGCTGGCTGGCTGGCTGGCAACCTGGCTGGCTGGCAACCTGGCTGGCTGGCTAGCTAGCTGGCTGGCTAGCTAGCTGGCTGGCTAGCTAGCTGGCTATCTAGCTGGCTATCTAGCTGGCTGGCGAGCTGGCTGGCTAGCTAGCTGGCTGGCTGGCGAGCTGGCTATCTAGCTGGCTGGCGAGCTAGCTGGCGAGCTGGCTAGCTAGCTGGCTGGCTAACTAGCTGGCTGGCTAGCTGGCTGACAAGCTGGCTAGCTAGCTAGCTGGCTGGCGAGCTGGCTAGCTAGCTGGCGAGCTGGCTAGCTGGCGAGCTAGCTGGCTGGCGAGCTGGCTAGCTAGCTAGCTGGCTGACGAGCTGGCTAGCTAGCTAGCTGGTTGGCGAGCTGGCTAGCTAGCTGGCGAGCTGGCTGGCTAGCTGGCGAGCTAGCTGGCTGGCGAGCTGGCTAGCTGGCTGGCTGGCTGGCTATCTGGCTGGCGAGCTGACTAGCTGGCTGGCTAGCTGGCTGGCGAGCTGGCTAGCTGGCTGGCTAGCTGGCGAGCTAGCTGGCTGGCGAGCTGGCTAGCTGGCTGACGAGCTGGCTAGCTAGCTGGCTGGCGAGCTGGCTGGCTGGCGAGCTGGCGAGCTGGCTGGCGGGCTAGCTGGCTGGTGAGCTGGCTGGCTAGCTGGCTGGCGAGCTGGCTGGCTGGCTAGATGGCTGGCGAGCTGGCTGGCTGGCAAGCTGGCTAGCTAACTGGCTGGCTAGCTAGCTGGCTGGCTAGCTAGCTGGCTGGCGAGGTAGCTGGCTGGCGAGCTGGCTATCTAGCAGCTGGCTGGCGGGCTAGCTGGCTGGTGAGCTGGCTAGCTAGCTGGCTGGCGAGCTGGCTGGCTGGCTAGATGGCTGGCGAGCTGGCTGGCTGGCAAGCTGGCTAGCTAACTGGCTGGCTGGCTAGCTAGCTGGCTGGCTAGCTAGCTGGCTGACTGGCCAGCTGGCGAGCTGGCTAGCTGGCTAGCGAGCTGGCTAGCTAGCTGGCTCTCTAGCGAGCTAGCTGGGTGGCTGGCGAGCTGGTTAGCTAGCTGGCTGGCGAGATCGCTAGTTAGCTAGCTAGCTGACTGGCGAGCTGGCTGACTAGCTAGCTGGCTGGTGAGCTGGCTGGCGAGCTGGCTGGCTGGCGAGCTGGCTGGCTGGCGAGCTGGCTGGCTGGCGAGCTGGCTGGCTGGCGAGCTGGCTGGCTAGCTAGCTGGCTGGCTGGCGAGCTGGCTATCTAGCTGGCTGGCGGGCTAGCTGGCTGGTGAGCTGGCTAGCTAGCTGGCTGGCTAGCTGGCTGGCGAGCTGGCTGGCTAGCTAGTTGGCTGGCGAGCTGGCTGGCGAGCTGGCTATCTAGCTGGCTGGCGAGCTGGCTGGCTAGCTAGCTGGCTGGCGAGCTGGCTGGCTGGCGAGCTGGCTGGCTGACGAGCTGGCTAGCTAGCTGGCTGGCGAGCTGGCTGGCTAGCTAGCTGGCTGGCGAGCTGGCTGGCTGGCGAGCTGGCTGGCTGGCGAGCTGGCTGGCTGGCTGGCGAGCTGGCTGGCTGGCTGGCGAGCTGGCTGGCTGGCTGGCGAGCTGGCTGGCTAACTAGCTGGCTGGCGAGCTGGCTAGCTAGCTGGCTAGCTATCTGGCCGGCGAGCTGGCTAGCTAGCTAGCTGGATGACGAGCTGGCTAGCTAGCTGGCTATCGAGCTGGTTAGCTAGCTGGCTGGCGAGCTGACTAGCTGCTAGCTGGCTGGCTAGCTGGCTATCTAGCTGGCTGGCGAGCTGACTAGCTAGCTGGCGTGCTGGCTGGCTGACTAGCTAGCTGGCTAGCTAGCTGACTGGCGAGCTGGCTAGCTATCTGGCTGGCGAGCTGGCAAGCTGGTGAGCTGGCTGTCTGGCTAGCTGTCTAGCTAGCTGGCTAGCTAGCTGGCTAGCTAGCTGGCTGGCTAGCTGGCTGGCTGGCGAGCTGGCTGGCTGGCGAGCTGGCTGGCTGGCGAGCTGGCTGGCTGGCGAGCTGGCTGGCTGGCGAGCTGGCTGGCTGGCTAGCTGGCTGGCTGGCTAGCTGGCTGGCTAGCCAGCTGGCGAGCTGGCTAGCTGGCTAGCGAGCTGGCTAGCTAGCTGGCTCTCTAGCGAGCTAGCTGGCTGGCTGGCGAGCTGGTTAGCTAGCTGGCTGGCGAGCTCGCTAGTTAGCTAGCTAGCTGACTGGCGAGCTGGCTGACTAGCTAGCTGGCTGGCGAGCTGGCTGGCGAGCTGGCTGGCTGGCGAGCTGGCTGGCTGGCGAGCTGGCTGGCTGGCGAGCTGGCTGGCTGGCGAGCTGGCTGGCTGGCGAGCTGGCTGGCTGGCGAGCTGGCTGGCTAGCTAGCTGGCTGGCTGGCGAGCTGGCTATCTAGCTGGCTGGCGGGCTAGCTGGCTGGTGAGCTGGCTAGCTAGCTGGCTGGCTAGCTGGCTGGCGAGCTGGCTGGCTAGCTAGTTGGCTGGCGAGCTGGCTGGCGAGCTGGCTATCTAGCTGGCTGGCGAGCTGGCTGGCTAGCTAGCTGGCTGGCGAGCTGGCTGGCTGGCGAGCTGGCTGGCTGACGAGCTGGCTAGCTAGCTGGCTGGCGAGCTGGCTGGCTAGCTAGCTGGCTGGCGAGCTGGCTGGCTAGCTAGCTGGCTGGCGAGCTGGCTGGCTGGCGAGCTGGCTGGCTGGCGAGCTGGCTGGCTGGCGAGCTGGCTGGCTGGCTGGCGAGCTGGCTGGCTGGCTGGCGAGCTGGCTGGCTGGCTGGCGAGCTGGCTGGCTAACTAGCTGGCTGGCGAGCTGGCTAGCTAGCTGGCTAGCTAGCTGGCTGGCGAGCTGGCTAGCTAGCTGGCTAGCTATCTGGCCGGCGAGCTGGCTAGCTAGCTAGCTGGATGACGAGCTGGCTAGCTAGCTGGCTGGCGAGCTGGTTAGCTAGCTGGCTGGCGAGCTGACTAGCTGCTAGCTGGCTGGCTAGCTGGCTATCTAGCTGGCTGGCAAGCTGACTATCTAGCTGGCGTGCTGGCTGGCTGACTAGCTAGCTGGCTAGCTAGCTGACTGGCGAGCTGGCTAGCTATCTGGCTGGCGAGTTGGCAAGCTGGTGAGCTGGCTGTCTGGCTAGCTGTCTAGCTAGCTGGCTAGCTAGCTGGCTAGCTAGCTGGCTGGCTAGCTGGCTGGCTGGCGAGCTGGCTGGCTGGCGAGCTGGCTGGCTGGCTAGCTGGCTGGCTGGCTAGCTGGCTGGCTGGCTGGCTAGCTGGCTGGCTGGCTGGCTAGCTGGCTGGCTGGCTAGCTGGCTGGCTGGCTAGCTGGCTGGCTTGCTAGATGGTGAGCTGGCTAGCTGGCTGGCTTGCTAGATGGCGAGCTGGCTAGCTAGCTGGCTAGCTAGCTGGCTGGCGAGCTGACTAGCTTGCTGTCTAGCTTGCTGGCTGGCGAGCTGACTAGCTTGCTGTCTAGCTTGCTGGCTAGCTGGCTGGCGAGTTAGCTGGCTGGCGGGCTGGGTAGCTAGCTGGCTGGCTGGCTAGTTGGCTGGTTAGCTGGCGAGATGGCTGGCTTATAAATGAGAATGTTTGAAATACATTATCCCTATGTTTTAGCGTAGGTTTGCCAATATAGATAAAGTGTTACAATATTTCAACCGTCGCTTATCGAAATCATACATTTTGAAAATTGACTGTCACCTTAACCCACATGCATTCACATGCACATATTTTACACACATTTTGAATGAATTCAACAACAACGATTTGTACAAGAAAACATTTAGGTTAACAAATGCCACTACCGCCTGATAACAAGTGCACTCTTACGCGCCTTGCAACCAAAGGTGTAATACACATACTTATTTATATACAGTATTACATAAATTCAAGCTCACACTACTGTAAGTGTGTTTTCTCCTTTTTATTGAACTTAAAATCAGTTTAAAAATTTATTTATATTTAAGCAGCTCAAAACTGCATATAAACCTGGAAACTGAATGCATAAAGAGTACAAGAGGGATGAATATTTTTTTTAACATTTATACATATATTTACCAAAGTCGCAATGCTGAATAGCATTTTGATTCTTGTTTATTTTTTTTACTCATGATATTTTTTTGTAATCTTTTCCATTCTGAAATTCTTTCTTTGGCTTAAAATAAAACAGGGTTAGCAAACAACCCCTGTAAAATATCATTAGTGATTCACTGACTATCGTTACCCTTGAAATGTCGTTAACGTTATAACTTAAATCTCGTTGCTTTTTAAAATACAGTCACCGAAATAACATAAAATGGCCTAACGTTATCGATACACTTCCTTTTACTTCCCAGCCCTGAAATGCGCCTAAACATGTTTCAGTTATATATTTTGAAGCGCAGTTAAAATTCGTTTTATGAATGTATGGAATGATAAAAAATACTTAGATTTTCTCTTTGCTAGACAAAACCCAACGTAAGAAAAAAATATTCCATTGACAGATAAAAATAACTGTTATATTAAATACGCGAGAAATCAAAAAGGCAAAAACTAATTAAGTCATTGAAATAGAAAATAAAAATTACAATGTATACAGCAATAAAATTTAAGAAAGAAACGGAATGAAAAGTTATATGTGGATATATAGAGTAGATTGAATGAATAGACATACATTACAGCACTATAGTTAGTAAAAAGTCACGATATTATTCTTTTAATTGTACTTGAAATTATACTACACAGTGACTCACACAATTGTGCGAATACATTGCATAAACGAATAAACTTATATTTTTCTATAGAAAATTATGATGCAAAATATTCTTCGTTTAGACATTTTTGTCAGAATCTATTCTTTCTTTTTAAGAAAATGTAGTCACAACATGAGATTTAGTAAAAATATTTCTCTGAATCTAAAATATTTTTCATATTTATAGAATTTTGTAAATCCGAGATATTTTTTCTATACAACATTTCTCGAAATCTGAATTATGTAGCATATATTTTCTATAGAAAATTACGAATACTCTGATATTATTTTTTTTTTATTTCTTAGAATCTGAGATTGTTTCTAGTGCAATTTTTTAAACCCTAAGTAAAGGAATCCAAATATATATGAACATACATAATTGTACATGGCATCATATACATGCATAATAACGACTACATATCTTCGAATCCGAAATTTGAGGGCATATGGCCGTGTTTGTCATACATACAATACATACAAATACACGCCCATATACCCTTTAAATTTTGGAATTTATATTTTCATATATAAAATCATGTATTATGATCATGCATGATCATATACCAACCCAAATTTTGGATTCGAAATTGTATTTTCATATATAAGATTCATGTTTTGCTAAAGAAAATTTTTCAGAATTGAAAAATTTTTTTAAGAAAATTTCTAAGAATCTAAGAAATTTTTTCTATATAATAGTTTTTCTATAGGAAATAACGAGAATCTGAAATATTTTTTAATAAAAACTCTAAAAATCTATCGAGAATTTCACTTAACCTGAGATATTTTTTTCTTTGAATCTAAAATATTCTTGCTATGGAAAATATTTCTGAATCTAATTTATATTTTCTATAGATAATTTCTTTGAATATAAGATATTTTATCTGTAGGAAATTCCCCAGAATCTAATATATTTTAAAAGAAAATTTCTTAGAATTTGAGATATTTTCGTATAGAAAATTTCTTAGAATCAGAGTTATTTTTCTATAAAAAAATTCTCATAAATTAAGTCATTTTTATAAAAAAAAAATGTCAGAATCTGCGATATTTTTTGGAGAGTATCTGAAATATTTTTTTCTATAGAAAATTTCTCAGATATTTCTGAGATATATTCTAGAGTTATTTGTTTTTTAAGTTTTTATATGTATATATCGAGGCTTTTTGTTTGTTAATATTGCAAGTTAATAGCGAGCTTAGCTTACATTTTTTCTATAAAAAATTATTTTAAAATTGAATTTCGAAAAATATGAATATATTTTCTGATATAGAAGAACGTACGCTTATCAGCTTGAGTCAGTGTGTATATTTTAAGCAACAAACGTTGTTGCTGTGTCAAAATTGGAGACGGTATATTAAGTGTAGTACGTTGTCACAGCTTTGTGCACTTTTTTTTATAAATTATACCCATACTCACGTCAGGGGTTCATTAAGATCATCACATCTTTTTAAATTGAATGAATGAATTAATATTTTGCACGTTATATGAACAAACAAAACTAACTTTATAGAATTAAATTTCTAAAAAAAAGCGAAAAAGAAAAAATAAAAAAAAAATCATAAGTCAGCAATAAAAATTATGATGAGACAAGACTCGCTCTTCTATAATAATTGTATAAAAATGTTAATACATTTTATGCTTAAGATTTTGAAGATTTCCTTTTCATCTCCAAACACAATGTACATAATTCAATTTTTAAAAGTAAGTCTGAGAGCCTTAAAGTATACTATAGTTTTTTTTTTGTATTTTTAACATCTGCATTTCATTTTCACTTCCTTGAAATCTTCTTTAATTCTTACGTAATGTCAGATAATGAATGAGATTGACAAAAATTAATTCGTAACAAACGAAACAAAGGATTATATACTATCTGTAGCAATTCAGTAAAAACTACTTTTGGAATGTTCATTGTGCTTTTAAGGATTTTTTGCATTCACTTTATGTGTTTTTATGGCTTTATTAAGGTGTAATCCTCTGAACACAGAGGCTACAGTGTTGTGTTAAGTAATATAAATTTTCATGTTGAAAAGATAGAGTATTTTATTTTGGCAAAAAAAATTTAATTAATTTAAATGTTTTTAAAAAGTTGTTTATTTTCTTTTTTATTTGCTTTTCTTAAACCAGAAAATAAATGCTATAAGTATGCTTTAATTTTTATATTTTTCTTTTTCTTACAGAATTTTTTTGCCTTAATGACATATAAAGAATCAGGTAAATAATTTGATAAATGTCCGATAACACAGCGTCTCGTTAAAATGTAGCCAAGAATCAAATCGAATGGTAAAACAACAACAAGTGTATCAGTTAAAGTTTCAATTAATAGCTAACTAAACATTGGTTTAATAGAGCTAATTTATTAAGTTATACAAATTTTTAATTAAAACTTAGAAAATATATTTATATTAATAACAACATAATATGCTGCTTTAAAGTGTACTTTATTCTTTTATTATGAAATAATTTATTTTAATTATATATTTTTAATTTTTATCAGGCTCGAGATTATAATTTAATGTTACTAACGAATAGTAAACACTAATTTTTTTTATTAAATGGAAAAGATTGTAAGGACTAGGCGCTAGAATAATTTTGCCGAAACTCATGTTAAAACTTTAAAAGTTTCAAATGCCCCGAGTGAGGCTCGAACTCACGACCTTAAGATTATGAGACTTACGCGCTGCCTACTGCGCCATCGAGGCTATGAGGAGAGAAGGGAAACAAATAATACTTATTTGAACGGAAAATTTGCAAAGTTTTAAAATATATTGAATTATAGTCTTGGTCAAGATAACAACAATTTTTTTTAACTATTAATTCGAGAAAATTTAAAAAATTCTGAAATTTGTTTATCATAAAGAAATTATTTTCTGTATAAGAATGTGTAAATTAATGCCTTTATTTTCTGTAAAAAGTCAAATGCCCCGAGTGAGGCTCGAACTCACGACCTTAAGATTATGAGACTTACGCGCTGCCTACTGCGCCATCGAGGCTATGAAAGGTAAAAAGGCAATAATTTTGGAAAGAAAGGAAAAACTTAAAAAAAATTAAAATAATACTATAATATGACATATTTTTTAAACAAAAATTCGAACAAAGGTATGTAAGTAAAAAGCTCTAAGATCCAGTACTAATATTTATTTTAAATTAAGCTATTTTCAAAATTTCGAAAAAAATACGAGTTTTGAATATAGTATACCTAATACTATTTCGACTACTTTATTGAATTTTTTAATAATTTTAGCTGGAAAGAATTTAAATTTAAAAAATTTTATATTTGGGAAAAAAATCAAATGCCCCGAGTGAGGCTCGAACTCACGACCTTAAGATTATGAGACTTACGCGCTGCCTACTGCGCCATCGAGGCAATGAAGGGTCTTGAGAACAAAAAAGAAAACATATCTTCCTAATTAAGACAAATATTAAAAGGTATCGTAAAAATATAATAATATTTTAAACTGAAATTGTAGTACATTTTTTTCGCGTAGTTAAAAATTTTTAATTTATTATATTTTTTTTGTTTTGACTTGTGGTAAATGCAGTTCTGTTAGAACTTTGTACATTTACCAATTTTTAACTGAAAACTTCTTATATCCAACAAAATTTATTTTAGGCAGAACATTACATGCATTTTTTGTAGAAATACTAACAAATTTTTTAAGTGTTATTGTTCTTTTTTAATTCTATTTCTAAATAACAACATATTAATGAATATGCTGTCAATTAACATAACCTTAAAATAATTTATGTTATGTTTTAAAATTTCAATTAAAACACAAAAACAAAACTTAGTGCTAAAATCATAACAAGCACGTAAAGATAACAGCAAACGATTTAACAACAACAAACATTGACAACTATTGTGCTAATGACAGACAAACTGACACCTCACAATAACACTCAAAACAATAAGAAAACAGCTTATTAGATCATCAACAGCTAAGTGCCTCGATGGCGCAGTAGGCAGCGCGTAAGTCTCATAATCTTAAGGTCGTGAGTTCGAGCCTCACTCGGGGCATGAAATTTTTTTATTACTTTTTTCTAGTATTCTTTTTCTTTTTTATTAAATGTTTTTCTAACAACTTTTATTTAATAAATTTAAGTAACTAAATTTCTATTACAATTTGTTTATTTTAAAATTTTTTGTTTATAAAAATTATACTACAGAAATAATAAATTATACACATTTGTTTTTTTATTTTGTGAATAACTTTTCGGTTCAGATGAACACACAGCAACAAACAAATAAAAAAAAATATGAATAAAATGAAAATGCGCGTTAATAGCACTAATATAATAAAAAAAAACTAAATTTCTTTTTTAATTGCCAACTTGTGTTAAAAAAGTTTTGAATTTCTTGTTATTACATTTTCTTCATATTTTTTCGAGGAAATAATATTTATTTTATTTTTTTGGTATAGAAGTAAATATGAAAGGCACTAAAAAATATGTCTTTTAAAATTAACGTTTATTCAAAATTAAGTAAGTCTATCAAAATTTAAAGAGAATTTAAATAAAATTCTTTCATTAAAATCGCGGTTAATTCTTTTAGTGTAAGCTCTTAGCTGGCATATATAATTACATCCCGAGTATGTAAACATAAATGTCCAAATTTTCAAGGAAAGAATTTGAAATTTTCATGAGATTTTTAGCATACAAATTTAGTAAAATATTTCGTCTATTTTAAAATTATCAAAAAATGCATTGTTGCGAAAAGATGTGTATATTTAAATTGAATTTTAAAAATTTTAAATTGTTTGACTCAGGGTATTCGATATTTTTCATTAACCGAAAACTGTATCTTAAAATTAGGTTGTTCATTTCTAAATGAATTGTAAATTTGAAGTAAATTAATTTTATCTGTTTATTTTTCAACATAGTCGTTTTTGCTTTTTCTTCTTACAAATTAGGGTACGTTCGTAAATGCAGTAAATTTGTGCATCACTGCAGCAGTTATGCCAAGTTTTGTTGCTGATGCGTGATCAGCTGTTGCAGATGCTTTCATATTGCCCAACAACTGCACAATGCTTCTTTTTAAAACGTTTGATGAAAAACATGTTTACAATAATATTATCAAATATTATTGAAAACCTGATGGTAGAAATGACAGCTTTTTGTTAACTTATAAAAAAAAAAAGAATTAAAAGAAAGATGAAAAGACTTATGATTATTAAAAATCAATTAAAACCAAAAAGAAGGCGGATTCCTAAAATAAAAAATTAATATTATTGAAAATCTAATAGTATAAAGGAATTAAAAGAAAGATGAAACGACTTTTGCTTATCAAAAATCAATTAAAAAGAAAAAGAAAACTGATTTCGCACTATTGCATCAGAAACTTTAATGATGCCATAGTTGCAAAAATTTACTGCAGCACTGTCAATTTTATGCATAAAAAAATGTTTGACGCAAATCAGTGCTACCAAATGATGCATTTTCGAACGTTTTACTCTAATGATGCGCAACTACTGCATTTACGAACGTAGCCTTACTTTTCATAGCCTCGATGGCGCAGTAGGCAGCGCGTAAGTCTCATAATCTTAAGGTCGTGAGTTCGAGCCTCACTCGGGGCATTTGACTTTTTACATAAATCGAATAAAATATCGTAAAATGATGCTGATCATTTCTGCAATTTCTTGTAAAACAATAAATGTTATCAAATCTATATGAAAAATACTAAAATGCTGATTATTGCTGCTGTGTCGTTTTTAGTACAAATTGTTAAAGAAGTTAAGTGAAAAAACACCCTTATAGCTTTAGTCACTGCACAATACGTTTCAATAAAACACTTAATTCTCGCTAACTTTCGTTTCTGCGTTGGTTTGATATTTATTTTTAGTAATTTTATCTGTTTATTTTTCAACATAGTCGTTTTTGCTTTTTCTTCTTACAAATTACTTCTCATAGCCTCGATGGCGCAGTAGGCAAATTTGGTTAAAATTTTCACCTTGTACTTTTAAGATCAGATGTTATGAATTACTACTACTAAATGGAAATCAAATGATCATGCATCTGGCAAAAACTGCAGCGAAATTGTATGCTTGAAAATTATCCAGATTTAGAATTTTACAATTTGATATTACTGTCATTTCCTTTCTTTCTTTTTTTTTCTCACACATTTTCTTTCACTTGATTTCTATTTTTATAGCCTCGATGGCGCAGTAGGCAGCGCGTAAGTCTCATAATCTTAAGGTCGTGAGTTCGAGCCTCACTCGGGGCATTGTTTTTTTATTTTCAAAATAAAGACAGACGGTGCATAATTTTTCCTCCAGGTGCTAGTGTTATCGCACAGAATAAAATCTGTTAACAAATATAAATTTTATATTAAATCTATGATAGAATTCAAACTGATGGCGAAATGTTATTAAAATATAAATACATTCAATTTAGGTATCTGAGTTAGTATTATAAAATTTCCATTGTCAATAAGTTTTTAGCTTAAAGGATATTTTATTATTGTTTGTTCGCAATTTGTATCTAACATTTTTTCTAAAATTTTTCTCATAGCCTCGATGGCGCAGTAGGCAGCGCGTAAGTCTCATAATCTTAAGGTCGTGAGTTCGAGCCTCACTCGGGGCATTTATTTTTTAAAAAAAAAATTATATTTTCTAACAAATTTTCTAAAAATAAGAACTTGATTTGTATGAATTGTAAGATATTCTTCGATCGGTTCAATATCTTGAAGATTTTTCTATATGAATAGAAAAATTTTAATTTTTTCATTATATTCAGCCAATTTTGTTATTTATTTTTAAACATTGTTAAAATAATAACATAAGAGGTAGTAAGAATAATCAAAATTCGCTTAACTAAAAAAACTTTAGAAAAAACGATTTTTTTGTAATTGCAAGACACAACACATAAAATCATATTTTTTTATTTCTATGTGTGTGTGTATGTGTCAACAATTTCTTGCAATTTATATTTAAATGATTTTGTATTTAAATAAGCTATTTTGATAAAAAAAAATAGTGAAATGAAATTATTTAAATTTTTTTCTGTATTAAAAAAAATTAAACATATGACTGAAAATGTCAACTCCTGCTGATTGGTAGTACGTAGTTTGTTTTTTGAATACCTGAGAAAAAGAGGAAGAAGAAACTAAATATTTGTATATATGTTAATTAATTCTTCATTTAAAAAACAAAATTTATTTCTTTTCAAATGAACTTCAATCTGTAACAGGAAATGAGTGTATTCTTCTAAAACAGGGTGGTCCAAACGCAGGTGTTTTTTTAAATCATATGTTATTTTGGCACTGATAGATTTTTTCTGTTCGAAATATTGACTATCAGTCAGTGTAATACCTTCACGGACCAAAATCTAAGTAACTCAGCAATTGAAGCAAGCGGTCATCCACTTCGATACGGGTTTTCAGTTTTTCCGTAAAGAAGCTCCAATCGGACATTGAATTTGACCTAAAAATCATCCTTAGCGTCTATGTCAACAAACGAAATTGCCACACGTCATAGTGAAGAAGCTGATGCATCTACAGCGAGTGACATTTTAGTGTGAATTTTGTAGTGGTTTCATCATTGGCCCATTTTTTCGAAAATGCTACTGGAAACACCATTTCCATCAACGGTGAGCTCTACAGAGCCATGCTTGCGAAATTTGTATGCGCTTAAATGTAAGATATGAACTTTGATAATCTTTGGTTTCTGCAGAATGGCCCACCATGTCCTGCAGCTTATCAAACAATCGATATTTTGCGCACTAAGTTCGGTAATCGTGGTGTATCAGCCGTCTTGGTGATGTTAATTGGCCGCTATGGAGCTGCGAATTGACCCCTTTTGATTTTTTCTTGTTTGGTGCTATCGTGAGAACCAGAAACTGTTAACAAAGTCTTGGAAAAAAAAAGACCGACAGGATGAGAAGTTAGCCGCGTCAGCCACATGAATTAAATTGTGTTCCATAAATATGAAATATATAATCAGTTTAGTTTTAAAAAAACACTTGTATTTGGACCACCCTTTATATTTTTTCCCCCTATTTCCGACCTTGAACTTAGAAAGATCAGAGTGTGGTACTTCTTTTGTTTTTTATTTTTTTAATTTTCTAAAGGAACTGTTTAAAAAGAGTTATAAATGGAAAGATATTTTAAAAGACCGTACATCTGTACCTGAGTTTTTTTTTACATTAAGTGTTTAAAAATAATCATTGCAAATAAATCTTTAAAAGAGGGGGGAGGGGAGTGATTTTAACTGAACAGGTTGTGCCATCTTTTATGTCAATAAGTGAATGTTGAATGTTATTAAATTTGGTCCTTTTAAATTCATTTTGAATACAACATCAATTAAATATGCGTCTTTTAGCCTTTTGCATTTTTAGCTGCATGATTTTGGCACAAATGTTAGAATGTTAAAAGGGGTTAGATCTGGAGATTTAGGTGGCCAGTCAATGTCGCCTCTTTTCCAGGGAATTTTTGTTCATTGTTTGATTTGCAGTATGGCATGGTGCACCATCTTGTTGAAGCCAGTAACCCTCCAGACCTTTTTCACGCATTTTCGGGCAGACTGTTCTCCTTCTTCGTTTTAATCAAAACCGCATTGCAGGTGACGTCAATTGAGTCAATTGCACTGTATACGGAAAAAATGCAAAATGCGCTGCCAAGTTGTTCCATTGACGCCAAAATGCTGAGCGAAGTGACGATACGACTCATTTGAGTTCTCGGCAACATTTTCTCTCATCGCTTCAACGAGTTCTTGGCATGTAGGCGATTTTCCACTGTCAACAGTAAACGACGAAAAGTGTTGTCAGGCGGTGCTTCTTAGCCTCAAAAATTTGGCGATATGCGCGTTGAGTTTACACAACAGAACGACTATTTTCAATATACAGTGTTACTATTTCGGCGCTTTGTTTACGTGCATAAAAGTTGTACTGAATTGACGTTTCAAATTTTGTCAATATTATAAATGTTGTCATACCGAAATAAAAGATGGCGCATTCTGTATTTATTTTAAGAGATTTCGTGATTTGTGTTAAATTCAACAAATTTTAATTTATACCGAAAATTATAAGTAGGTAAATATTTTGAGCGTCGTAAAATTTATGTCGCATACTTTTATGGGCAAAAACAATAAGAAGTCGTGTGTGTAAGAGAATGAAAGGCAAATTGAAGGATTTTAGAAATACCGCCAAAACAAAAAAATATTAAGTATAACTTCAGGGTTGCTGTAGCTTAAATATTAAACAATTAAAAAATTTATAGTGTTAAACTTTTAAGTGTTAAATTTTATTTTTTTCCATAGTTAACTATTTGGCTGTATAAATCAGTAGCAATTTAATTAAACTTATTTTTTGTTTTACTCCCAGAATATATTTTTTCCAAGAATTTACTTAAGTTTTTTTTTTCTTGGTTGATGTTAAATGCAAAATGATTTCCTTACAATTTTAGTATGCTAATTGTAGAGTTGTGCTTGTTTTGACCTCCTCAAAAGAAATTAGTTTAGCAGTAATTTATATTTTTTTTGTGCAATTTATTTTAATTTTTTTTATCAACAAAGTTTTTTTTTTCTTCTACTGTTTACTAAGTTTTAATAGTTTTTATAGTTAAAAGTTTTTCAGTTTTTTTACTTGTTTAAAACTGGAAAAAAATTGTTATGAAATGCACAATGTGTTTAATATTAAAAACTTTAAGTTTTTTTTAAGTTTACATTGAAAAAATATCTAGAGTAATCAAAAAAATGTATAGATCACTGTTAATTTCCCCTGTTTTTGTATCGGTAGCCAATATAATATTTCTTTTTTGTTCTTCTCGATAGCTTTTAATCTTTTCATTATTACAAAACCCATCAATATTCTTTGGATACTCCTAGATGTCATATATGTACTATCATGTACAGTGAAATCTAACGATAATGAAGGCTTGAAATAGTCAATACTTCTAAAATACGGATAGTTTAAATTTTGGAGTAAAATTTAACATACAAATTAAATGAAATAGTCGATATCCGCTATTGTGAGGTTTCACTGTACACACACACATGTATATAATATCAGTATTTTTTTATCCCCACACGTAACAAATGACCATGTGTACGAAAATAGTATCCCAGAACAAAAAGTTTGATTGTCGCTTTTGATTGTATTTGTATGCTGAGATTTTTTTAGGGATTTTTTTTTTTGGTATTAAAGTACAATATTCATTATTTAGCCAATGTTTAAAATTGCATTGGAAGTTCAAACACCATATGATAAGTTAAATACATATAAAGTTAAAAAGCAATGCTCAAAATTATAGCGCACTTTAAAATAAAAGATTTACGTAGGAAATAATTTGTTTTCTATTTCATTTAAATACTTAACTGTATTGCAAATTTATATAACAAGAAAAAAATTGTAGCAGTAAAAGTAAAAGAGTGGAAGCTAATTTAAAAGGGTATGTCATAATTATGATGTGTTAAAATTAAAGCGCACTTTTTAAACAAATCTCTGTTAAAATTATAACTGTACTTCTTGCTTTTATAACTGAAATGATTTTTAAAAATGTTTTGCTTATATTTGTATTTGAAGTTATAGGCAGAAAGAGGGTCACTTTGGAACAAAAGATTTATTTAAAGACTTTACTTTCAGAAAAACTGTCTCATACAGAAATTTCTAAAAGACTTGGACTTTCACGAAAGTGTGTGTAGAATGTAGAAAAAAGGTTATTTTTTTTGAAAACCTCTCACAAATAAGTGTACAACACCTGCCCAAGGAGCGAAATCGCTCCGCTAGTAGTCGTTAATTAGCGTCTGAGTGAACGGTCATCTTTGCTTGGAAATTAAAAAAGTGCTAGTACGACCCGTCGCCGTCTTTACAACCACGTCTCAAAAGCTATATGCCAACCTCAAGAGAGATTAGTTTGGTGCAAAAAATATATGAATTGGACTCAACGAGAATGCACCCAGAAAACAGATTCGTACTGACAACCGAATTTTTTGCCAATCAAATGATTCAGTTGCAGCAACCGAATTTTTCGGTGGAGACTACCGAATTGTTATTGCGGCAACCGAAATACTGTTGTCACAATCAAATAACTCATGTCTCAATTGGTTTTCTGTTGCCACAACCGAAAAATTCGGTTACCACAACCGAACCATTCGATTGGCTACAAATTCGGTTGTCAGCAAAAATCTGTTTTATCTGTGTGGAATCGTGTTGTTTTTAGTGATGAGTCCCACTTCAAGTTGATCAATTGGAAAAATCGATCATTTGTCCTGCGTACAAAGGAGGAAAAGGACCAACGATTTTGCTTCGAACCAAGTATACAGGGTAGTGGTAGATCTTTCAGCGTATGATGATGCTTTACGGCACATGGAACTGACTCATTATTCCTTTATGAAGGACGGCTAAATGCTAGAAGCCCCAACAACTTCTGATCTTAATTCGATTAAAAATATTTGGTATTTTATTGATTGTGATATCCAAAAGTTTAAAATTAAAATATCAACAACAGAGGAGTTGAAAAATGCCATAAACAACATTTGGTCGAAAATAAATTGGTAAAATCAAATCAAATAGATTCAAATGCATTCTTAAAGCCAAAGGAGAAAGTGTTTCATCGTATTAAGTACTATTTTTTTTTTTGTTTTAAGGATAAATTTAAACTACAAAATTTTATTTAAAAGTGCGCTATATTTTTGTGCAGTAGTTTATCTTTCATTTGGTATAAATTTTAACATAAATACCTTTATAAGCAGCCTTCAGTATTTCTGAAATTAAAAAAAAAAATTATAACATATTAAAATCTTTTAAAATTAAAACATTTAAATTATATTTTCAAAGCTAAAATTTTATAATTTTTATATAAATCGTAATTTTTTTTCAAAACACTAAATATCTGAAATATAAAAATTTGTTACATATAATCCTCCAATCAGAATTCAGAATAATGTCCGTGGTGCTTTTGACATGTCACCTAAAAATTGTACCCTTGTTGAGGGTGATAATACTTCTACTAAATTAGTCTACAAGGTTTATGAACTTCAAATAATTTTTTTTTGTATAAATGCCTTTACATAGATTCCGGTTAGGCTCTCATTATATAACCTGGATCTGATTATTCATTTGTCCAGTCTCTAAATCTTACTAGATATTAGCCAGGCTAGAAATGTTTTTCTTGTTAATGTAAGATCGAACAGTTTTTGCATACTACTATAAGAGAATTATCTGCATGATATTAATAAATTTTGCATTAAATTAATAAGGTTTCGCAAATGCAGTTTTCCATAAAATCTTGATTTTATTTTTTAAATCCTTAAAAATTGTTATAAAAAATGATTGTGGTTTTAATTTATATTTATTAAGTTTTTTTTTTAATTTCATGGGTCTTGGATTTTTTATAATTATATTGGAAGTTGCATTCTATAAATCCAAAAATGTTCCTTTAACTTATTCAAATATAATGTTTCCTGTTTATAATATTTCATTAAAAAACAAATATTGCATACTTGACGAAGTTTGCTTGATGCCATTTATTCGTGGAATCCATTAAATTATAAAATTGCACTTAATATGCTATTAAATAAGCATTTAATTACTTTCATTAAGTATTTAAAACATAATAGTTTTTATATGATTTTTAATGTTTCTCACGAAAATTATGGCATATTTCAAAAGATAATGACAATGTGTTCTGGTGTTCATATTAAAAGCCACTGCAGGTTTTATTGCGAAATTTCTAGAATTCACTATTGGCCATGTAGTTTAAAAGAAAAATTATATAATTTAAATGATACAAAAAGTACCGCCCTATAAAATGTATTATTGTCTATTTTATGGAATTTCTGTTAAAATAAAAATATTGCATATTTAAGGGCAGCTGTAGATAAATCGTCAAAAGTAAAAATACTTTGGTGGAATCGTCCACAGGTATGGCTATAGATAACACTAAATTTTGTATAAATTTGAATCTAAAAATTTATTTAAAAAATTTTGTTGTCTACCATATAAAACATTTCTTTGAAATAAACATCAACTCTTTTTATATGTATAATCTTACCCACATCAAATAAAAATGATTGAATACTCTCTCTTGGTTGTTCAAATTCTGTAATATACTTTCGGAAAATTTCTTTTAAATCATAAAATGATTGACATTTCATAGGAAAAAATATTTTTGTTTTCGAAAATATTAAGAACATTTCAATGTTTAACGAATAACGCTGTCATGTTATGTGTGCTATTTTAGATTTTAACTTTTTAGAATTACATATGCAAAATAATTATAAATCAAAAAATTGTATGAAAATATATATTTCTTTTTGAAAGGTTGATATTTATTTTTTGTTTAAAGAAAATATTTTTATCGCTTAAGTTATTTTAAAAAGTATTTAAAAATATGTAAAATAGTAAACTTAAATTTTGTATTTAAGGTGGGTGCTTACCAGAGAACTGCAAAATCAACTTTTTTCTTGATTTAATCATACACAAAAATTCTTGTTCACTTTTAATAATTCAACAAAATTCACTGTAGAATAAAATCAGCATCATGTTACTGAACACTGTTAAGTGGTTACATTTGCATAAAACATAAACGACAGATGATTCACACTGATTCCAACCAATTACGCGTTCAGTAACATGATGCTGATTTTATTCTACAGTGAATTTTGTTGAATTATTAAAAGTGAACAAGAATTTTTGTGTATGATTAAATCAAGAAAAAAGTTGATTTTGCAGTTCTCTGGTGCTTACTGGCTAAAAAATCTAAACTAAATTCAGGTTTTCAAATTACTTTGAAATATAAATATATTTTCAAATATTTTTAAAAACAATGTTAAACCCTTTTGTCAATTTATATTTAGTTTAAAGTGTATTTAGTCACTTCGCATAGGTTTTTAGAACTCCCTAAAACTATTAGGAAATTATATTTTTTGCAACTAAATGTAAGCAAAGAAAACTTATTTTTAGGTTAAAGGCTATTTGCTATTCATGATCATCCAATTAAGCCAAAGAATCGACATGTTATGAGATCTTAGAATATGCTGTCCTAAACATTCCAAAGAATTCAGGTAGCCCATTAGTTTCCCCAAATCAATTTCCTGCAAACACTCCAGGGAGCAATGTTTTGCCTGTATCTTGCGAAAGCCGGACAAAAGCAAATAAAGTGCTCCGGGGTTTTATCGGTCTCCCCACAGGCCCTAAAAATGTAATTTTCAGTTTCATCTAAGCATTCCTAATAGCCAGTTCCCTCTTGCTCAGCCTTAAATCCCTCTTCGTCTTGTCCACATCCTAGTTCCCCACATAATCTTCGTGATCATACCAACATCATCCCCTTCCCAATTTCATCTGTGCATGTTCACTGCCCAAGATCTAATTTCGTCAATCGAAAAGGTCTCGGATTATGAAGTCAGGTTGAACAAGGTGACTGGTAATCCTATTTAGGGAGGATCTTTAACCCTATCAAAAATCATGAGCGGGAATGTGCCTTTAAATTCAATCTAAATCAGCTCGAAAGAGAATTGGCTCTGGTGATGGATGTGAGAACCTTAAAGATAAATACCAAAAATGAGCGCCTATCTTGCATGCCCATTTACAAACCTCGGTAGCAATTCTGAATGATTTGCGAAGCTGTTAAATGATGAAAAATTACTCTTCACTCATTTAAAAACAATGATAACAAATGACAGTTTTTATCACTTCGCATCAAAACCATTTAGAATTTTTACTCTCATATATTTACTTCCCCCAATGAGATTTCGATAAGCTCTTATCCCGTTAACAAAAGAATCAGTATTCTCAGTATTCAGAGCAAATATAAGAACACCATTAGCAGCTTTTTTATCCAGAAAACACAGGTTCTCCGTCTAGACGCCGTTTTTTAGAACTTATATTTAACCTCAGCACTTTAATAGAATTTTTTTTTACAAAATATAAGAGAAGATTTTTAAGATGACCTCTCAATCTAAATGTTGTATATATTATTTCGACCTCTATGTTTTAATTATATATTTTAGAATTTACCAGGTTCGAGATCATAATTAAGTGTTACTATAGAATAGCAAACACTAATTTATAAATGTAAAAGAAAAAATTGGAAGGATCAACGCACACTTTCGACCAAAGCGAACAGAAAAAGACATATCACAGAGTCCTTTTCCTTAGAGTTTGATATATAAGCCTGTTTAAAACCATGAGTTATTGTGGGTTGTGGTTCATAAAGAGGCTGACAATAACCTGGTCGCTCTCCAATTTTGATTGAATTCTGTTATTTGAAAGAAAAAAATTTATACCCGATATGGCACAATAATTTAAACTAATTGTTCCTTAATTTCTTTTCGCCATCCTCCTATTCAAATTTTATTCAAATCTCTAACTTATATTTGATGTACGTTCCTCGTAAAGATATTTCCATTAAATAGCGTATATTTTTCTATGAATACAATATTTTCAAAAAGCTTAATGTCGTTTATGATTTTTAAAAATTTTGTAGTAAAAAAGTTATGTCCTTTATTAATGTTCTACTATAATTTCAAACTCGTGTCATAGTTTTGCAATTTTCTTTAATAACTCTATACACCTCCCTTAGCACAATACATACACTATTAAATGAACTTTCTAATAAATTTTTTTTTTTCTGACAACATTCAAAGTCTATTTATAACATCAGTTGCACTTTGCTTTAGCAAACACACAAATAAACTTGTTTCATTTTGATAACAAAATTGTAGTACACCATTTCCAATTTTCATTTAAGGAAATTTATATTTACTACAACGGCCAACTAAAACGGATATACATTTTTAAATAAATTTTTTTTTTATCGAATTTAAAATTATCCATAGTGTATGGTGCATGTTATTAACTGTTATAGTATATAGATAACAACAAAAAATCCTATAAAAATCATTCACGTGATTTTTTTTTTTTCTATACTAGAAAATTAACACAAAAAATAAAAAAAAACTCCTACTCACACATGTAGTATACAAAAAATAACTAACAACACACAACTTCCGTTTTTATATGTAATGTTTACTCTATGTATTTGCATGTGTGTAAAACAATTCACACATACACATACACACACACACACACACACATGTAAGCCATACAAAGTTGTTTTGTTTAAATATTTATGGCATGTATGCATAGACACCAATGCTTCCTGTTTACATAAAATTTAAAAAAGTAAACTTTAATGTGAATAGAATATAAAAAAAAAATATTGAAAAAAATATATTTAACGAAAAAAGAAAAAATAACATCAACATCATCATCATAAATGTCAATATTTTTTTATATGAATATATGTTACACGAAACCAGTATAAATACTTCGAGTATGTGTAGAGTTTAATGTGTGAGTGAGTAACCCAATAAATAATTTAGATTCGTAAAAATGCTAATTTTAGTGATTTTCAGAAACCTTACCATGTTCACAAGATTAGTGAAATGTAAATTAAAAACTTCATTAAGTTTGTTGTTATACTAAGCCAGATACAGATAATATGCAATTCTCCGTAAGAAGTTACAAAATTTTATTTTTTTTATTAAATTCGTTCCACTGATGTTTTGTCAAAAAAACTAGTCGAAATTCACCCTTATCATCATACACACAGAAAATAAATTGTTTGGAATTCTATCGCAATTACCAAAATTTTATCATTATTTAAAATTTTTGTACATAAAAGTTTTTCATCAGAATAGTTGAGTTCCATTACAAAAATTAAATATATTAAATTAACCAAAACAATGTCCTATCTTTCCATAATATTGGTTTTTATAATCAATATTGAAAAATGTTACCTTCTACATTACTTTTAATACCAACAACAAAGAATTTATCGAAGATTTGCAGCACAAATCTAATATTAGTTCTGTTTCAATACAAACTATTGCTCTATTTAAAATATTAATTTTTCATATCAATTTTAACATATTGTCAAAAAGTTTTTCAATATTAGAGCATTCAACTATTAATTTCCACAATTTTGGTAATTACAATAAAATATTAAGATTAGCAACCGAAATTGTTATTATTTAAAAAAAAATGTTGAAATGTGTATTTTTGCTCTTTATTCATAAACATATTAATATTCAAAATTAAACAACAACTTGTAATGCAGTTTTCTTTTCTGACAAAAAATGTTGCCTTTTTCTGCCCTTTTTTACAAAATGTCTTTTTTTGCATAATAATAAAAAGTAAAAGCGAACAAATTAGGTATCAAATAAAAGATATTTAAGAGACATATTTAAATGTGTTTAAAACATGTCCAAGCTTCTTCTTTAATAAAATATCATAATTCAAGATGTGATATTTTGTTAAATTTCACGAAATTTAATACATAATTTATACACATTTTTATACACATTTAAATAGGTATCTTATATACCTTTAATTTGATACCTAATTTGTGTTTATGTCTGTGGTGCAGTGGGTAGAAACACAACCTGCTATTCTGAAGGTTCTGAGTTCAAACTCTTAGAAAATTTTTAATATTTTTTTTTATTGATTAAAATTAACAATTTATTTTCTGTTGTGGCTACTATGTTTTTTTTTTTTTAAATAAAAATATTCAAATTTCAAACCTAAAAAATATTAAATTTGGAAATGTGACTGGAAAAAAATTAAATACAGTTTAGCCTAGAGGAAAAGCAATGGTCTGACAAACAGAAGGTCGCCGGTTCTAGTCCAGTTCGCGGCATAAAAATTTTTTACTTTTAAAATAAATTTTGTGGAACGCTTTTCTATTAGTAGAATATCTATTTATAGAATATGATAATCTATAAATAGAAAAGCAATCAAATATCAAAATTCGGAATTTGTAAATAAAATTCGGTAATTACTCCAGTGATAAAAATTTATAAAGTGATGGTAGATGAAACTACAAGATTCGTTTGTTACAACAAATTTGTTTTCTGTGTGTAGGTTTTTAATTAATCAAAACCTTAACTCAGTTGGATATTTTAAAATATAAAAATTAATCTTAATCACAGGTCTTTAATTTGTGGCGGAATAAAGAGTGTTTAATTTGTATTGGTTCTAAAACTAGTTGCTTTAGGCTCAATTTACGTTTTTTTTTTCAAAAAATTCACATAGTAAATTAGCCTATACTTTACGGAATACGCCATTTAAAAATTAGATTTTAAGCATAAATCCTAAAATTGTTCTAAGACAAATCATATTACATAGTCTAGTTTCTAACTGATTTTCTTTTTTTTCAATTCGATTTAGTATTTTAAAAGTTTTTTAAAATTAAGTTAAAACACAACCTAATTAATTAATATTAATCATGCGACGTTGTGGCTTTAAAACGTTTTATAGGTTAAACCTTGCATATTAAGATCACTGAACACAATATCGTTGCGATATAAAAACTGTGTGGTATCTTAAATTAAAAACTACAATTTTAATTGAAACAAATTAAAGAAAAAAAACATTTCTAGTGTTTGTACATTTGGGTTATAACTTTTAGTCCCACAAACCGTATAGCAATTTCAAGTAACATTAATTATTTCCCGTTTGATTTTAAATCATAAGAATTTAACTTAATATTCAAAATGTTTGCCTGCTGGGATATGTGTACGACCGTCGTGTACATATTTATAAACATGAATATATATTTTATGACTTGTTCCTTGTAATTTTTCAATGTTTACTAAAAAATTCTCATCGTTGTCATCATCGTTGTTCAGCTCTATGAAAAGGATTGAAATGATCTATTAAAATAATGTTACATTCCATAAAAATATGTGTATTTTAATAGCTGTTTTGTTTTTTTTTTTTTTATTTCAAAGTGTTATGGAAATGTATGTAGAAGTTAAAGGGAAAACTGTTGTAAAACTAAATAAGTTATTGCAATTTGTGCGAAATGTTTTTGGAACGATCAAACCAGTTTTCTAGACTAAAAATTAAACATGTGATTGATGTCTTTATAAAATGGAAATACCTTTTGGAGTATTAAATTTAATAGGGCAGTATAGGAAACCTGTTCTTGCAATTAAAATTTACAAAGGAAAATTTTTATTTTGTTGAAAAAGTTTTTGGCTTAACAATGATTTTTTTTAATGCTAAACATCTTTGTTTTGCCATTCGAATCTACATAAAGAATTTGTAATCTTAATTATTTAGCTCGTATTCAGTTTGTAAAATAGCAATGAAATCATTCTAATTAAAAAAAAATGTTATTTTGTAAAACTTTAGCAATTATTTCTTAAATTTTTTTTTTTAAATATTTTTTTGTTTTTCTTTATTTCTCCAAACAAATTCTTAATATTTTCCTAAAAAAACATGTATGTTTATAATTAACGTTTATTTCAACAAAATCAACATTATGTGAGTATTTTAACTCCAACAAACCAACATTCTTTACACATAAAAAACAGGGTTGGACAAAAACCAGCATCTGATTTCCTTTCGCGTTGTAGTGTAATGGTTGGACTGTTACACAGAAGGCTGAGGGTTCGGCCCCAGCGTCGGCAACATCAATTTAGAAAAATGATATATATTTTCTTCTTCTGTGTTCCCTCCGAAGTAAAATAAAATAACGGATATGAACTAAAAAACTTCGTCCACTTTGGCAAAACTTCCATTAGATGGCGAGCAACAAATATTCTAAGATTAATCATCTCGCGCACACATTGATTTGAAGGAAAAATTTCCTTAGCGAAGGCATTCTTCAAATTACGCATTGTGTCGCAGTATGATAAGTGGCCCCCGTCTTGTTGGAACTACATGTCCTCCAAATCCAGATCGTCAATTTCCGTTAAAAAAAATTCAGTCACATGGCTCTATAGTGGTCGCCGTTCACCGTAATAGCATTACCATCACATATCAGACAAATGTAACTGTACACCAAGCGGTGGCTTTGAGAGTGTGTAATGGTGCTTCACGGAGAATTTTGCTTATTGCACGCGGAGAAAAAACATGGTTGTGACAATTATATTCGAAGAGCATCATATATTTTTGGGTTTATGATTGTTTATAGTCGTACTACAATATGGTTATCATATTATGATAATAAAATTACCATAATTTTTCCATAATATGATCCCTACAGTTATATTATGATTCAAAAATTACTATCTTATGATACTAAATAATAATATTATGATCTTGAATGTATCATAATATGATCGCATGTAATCATAGTATGCTCAAAATGTTGTCATATCATGGTCCCCACAACTATATTATGATTCCTGGATTATCATGATATGTTCCCTACAAAAATATATATATGATCCTACTTAATTTATTATGATTATTAATATACAATATCATATTATGGCATATTAATAATTAATAAATTAATATAAAATCCCAGCATTAAACAATATATGATTGTTTTTAAAGACATTTTGTAGTAAAAACAAAAATTTTGGGTTTTATGAAAACAAGATAATATTATGACCGTAAATGTCAAAGTCATATTTTATTTGATGTATAATTAATTATTGATTGTTGCCAGCATTTGGTGGTTGCATAATTCTCATATTTTTGCCATAGTCAGAGTTTTTGTTACCACAGTCTGGTTACAGCCAATCTATGTTATGAAATTGAATGTGTCAATTGAAATTGAATGTGTCAATCATAAAATAGTAAAATATTTACTATAACAATGATGGTAGCAACCATGTTGATGGTTAGAAAACCTAAAACATGGTTGTGACAACCATATCCGATTGCAGCAAGCACAATATATTAGCAAAGTGATCATGTTGCAACCATGTTTTTTCTCTGCTTGTGACGTGGATACAAATGATGGCAGTTCCAGTTTGACGTTGAGTTCCAAAATATTACGGTTGTATTCTAAACGAAAGCCACAGTCATTTGGTAACAACTGTTGGACTACCTGATTTTTGTATGGGAACATTTTCAAGTCCAATGCCAATTTTGTTTTCACCCTAACGGCCGGTTCGGGGTCTTCCTGTGTTGTGTCGCTCTCTTCAAATCGGGTCGCCAGACGTCGAATTGTTTGCAAGCATTACCACAATTATCGCACGTTCTTGTGGCGTATAGCGAATCATTGTTATTCTGCTTCACGAATATCAAAACCAAATAAATATACGGTGCCATTTGCAAATATGTCTGCCCTTTCCAATAGGGTGATACTTATTGGCCCACCTTGTATCAAGTATTAAAATGTTTATTTTTTACTAATATAAAACATCCGGATATTTAAAAAACAAAAATACTTTATCCAAAAGGTCTTAGATTGTGTTTTTTATCATAATCTAAAAAAAAAAACATAAAATATACTCTAATACATAGTATTTTATGTTTAAGCTTCCTATTTTCTTGTATTAAAGGTTTTTATACAGATAATTACATTTTTTTAAAGCTCTAGAGACAAATTGTAATTTTGTTAGAAGCAAAAAAAATATCTCAATAAAAAAAACAGCTGGAAAAAGGATACCAAAAATAAATAATAAAAAAATACCACAAAAAACACGTGTGGAATATTTAAGAAGATTTTTCTAACATTTTTTTATTTCTATCCCAGGTAATAAAAAAATATTAAATAAAGGAAGGTATAAAATAATTATATATTATTTATTTTAAAAAATAGTTTTAAAAGTAGAAAACTCTATAAAAAATATAATAAGAATACCTTTCTAAATATGTAAAATTAATTTATATTGGAAATCATGCAATTTTGTTAAAAAATTGTATACACTCACAATATTATTTCGTTTAAAAACAATCTAAAATACATATTAAATTAATCGAAAATTACAATGAAAAAGAGGACTACGGATTTTTCAATATATTCAGCTTATAAATTTTGTTGTTTAATTTCAATCATTGTTAAATAATCGACAAAAGTAGTAAAAACAATCGAAAGTCGTTAAAAATAACCATAAATTTTTAACTGACAAAACGTTTGAAAAAAACTATTATTATGGTTTGTTTTTCAAATTGAAAGTTTTTTTATTTTAATACTTTATATGTGTGTACACTCACAATATATTTTCCGTTACCGATTGTAGTTTATTTAAAAAGTAATACGTAAAGTTTGTTTTTAAAAGAAGAATCAATTGAAATTCATAGAAATATATTTTTTAACTATTTGAATCAGTCATTCAAAAAACAAAGTATAAAAATTTACAGACATTCAGTAGGAGTTGATATTTTCAGTTAAATGTAAAATCGTATGTTTTCTGCTTCAAAAAATATAAATTCATATAATTCCTTTTTGTTTTTTTTTACCAAAATAGTTTGTATATATACAAAATTATTTCAATAAAAATTACAAGAAATTATTCAAATATACACACACACAAAGCCAATAAAAATATATACATCTGCATGTGTTGTGCTCTGTTTTGTAATTACATACAAATAAAAAGACTTTCAATTTGGAAAACAAACCACAAAGGTAGTTTTTTCTAACTTTTTGTTGGTAAAAATTTGATGGTTATTTTAAACGACTTTCTATTGTTTTTACTTTTGTCGATTATTAAACAATGATTATTAAAAATAAACAACAAAATGGGTTGAATATAATGGAAAATCAGTAGTCCTCTTTTTGATTGTATTTTCGATTAATCTAATATGTATTTTATGTTGTTTTGAACGAAATAATATTGTGAGTGTATGTATATTTGAATAATTTTTTGTAATTTTTATTGGTAATAAAACAAACTATTTTCATAAAAAAAAAAAAACAAAAAGGAATTATTTGAATTTCTATTTTTAGAAACAGAAAACATAAAATTTTACATTTAACAAAAAATATCAACTCGTACTCTGAATGTCTGTAAATTTGTATAGTTTGTTTTTTGACGAATGAATGACGATTCAAATAGTAAAAAAATATATTTCTAATTCAATTGATTCTTCATTTAAAAACAAACTTTACCTATTACTTTTTAAATAAACTAAAGTCGGTATCAGAAAATATATTGTGAGTGTAACATTATCTTATTTTTTATTTTGTAATATATCTTGTTTGTAAATGATATTTTTTTTTCAATTCGCTGCAGTAATTTGAAAGTTTTGAAATAAACTTTATTACTTCCTTTAGTAGATATTCATATACATATATTTTCATTTCTAGTACTAGTCATTTGATATTGTTTATTATTAACAAATCATTATTTGTGGTTTTATGTTTTAAATCTCCCATGTAACTTGTGTATAAATCTCATAAATAATTGCGGTTGTTATAAAACTAAACAGTAAAAAGTCAAGTACAACATAATTCTTAATTATAACCACACAAAATGACTGTTCATGGTCAAGTAATGAATGGCTGAAGTGAAATGAAATGAAATGGTTTGCAGAATAGTAAAAAAAGAAAACTTATCAAGCTTTTCTACTTTAAGGCAGAGCAAGAGATTAAAGAAATTTAATTAAGAGTATCATATTGTAATCTGTGAGATATAAATATAATGCAGACCAAGCAAGTACCATAACAGAATTAGCCTACACTCAGAAAAAAAAGTTAGTAGAAAAATTTGTAAACGGTTTTCAATCGCACTCTACTATTTTTGTACTGATTTTTAGTAAAAAATTATTATTTAGCAAATCTTTTTGCTATTTACATTTTAAAAATTATAGAATTTTTACAGAATATTAACAAATTTTTGTTGTTAATTTCAGAAATCATTTTACAAATTTTTGAAAACCGATTTGCTAAAATTAGCAAAAAATATTACTAATTTTAAAAAAGTGGATATTGAAGGAAATGTTATTTCTTATTAAAACTTACACCTACAAACTTAAAATGTTACATATATTAAAAAAGGGATCGGAAGTGAAGATACCGACTCATGTCTAAAAAGAGGACATCCACTTAAAATAGCACTAAAAAGGTTTTTTAGTTCTAAAAATCCGCCCTAAAAACAATTAAAATTTAACCTTAAAAGTAAAAAAAAAAAAATTGACCAAAATATTTTTCAAAACAGAAATTACCAAATTAAAACAAAATGATTAATTCGTTTTTTAAAAATTATAATCAAAATTTTTGATGCTCGATAAGAAAAATAAATTTAAAGCTTTTTACTAATATTAATAATATTTAGTAATTTTTTTTTTTGCTGATTTTAGCAAACAAATTTTAAATTCCACTTTACAAAAAGTCTACTAAAATTTAGTAGCGGTTACTAATTTTTCTACTAATTTCATTGTACTACACGTCAGCAGACATGTGCTGCTAAGATTAGCAAAAAATACCGCTGGGCTCAAATCAGCAGAATTTCCCGTAATAACAGCAAAATTTTCAGTTGCCATTACAGAATTTTTTTGGTGAGTGTAACACAAAAATTAAGTTTGAAGAAAAATAAAATTTTAAAAATTCCAAGTTCAGGCCACTTTGGCGTATGAGTAATATTAATTCACATTCCAAGACGTATGATTAATATGAATTTATATTTTCTTTACGAAAATGGTTAATAAATTTAATATTATTAAAGCAATTTAAAAAAATTCCAAATAAATTAGAAAATTTAAAAGATTTTAGAAAATTATTTATTAAATTGATGATATTTTTTAAAAAACTGCTTTAAACTATTTTAGACAAACTCGCTTATTAGTTTTTAAGTAAATGTAAGTTGTAGTCTAAACGCTTTATAAATAATGTCTATAAATTGTCATAAGATTACTAAGACAATTAAAAGGCATTAATTTACATAACACAATAAAAGAGACAATAAAATACAACAGGATATAGGCAAACAATCAATATAAATAGACAAATATCTAAATCCTTTTGATTATAAACTTATAAGCATCATCACAATTATATCTATCTAATTGTTATATAAAAGCAAAAGTCGTTTAACATTTAATTTAAACAATACACATAGTTCTCTTGTTGTTGATATTAATTTGAAACATAAAGGTTTATTTTAAAAATTAAACTTTTAAATTGTTGTTATTTTTTTTATTTGTTTTTATTTCTTTTGTATTTATATTTCTTTTGTGAGTAGATCTAGTAGATTTGTTTGATTTAGTCATGTATAAAACAATTTCATTTGAAATGTTAGATAGCTAGATACCAGCAGCTGCTGCAGCAGCAGTATAACCAACATTCGTAGCAGAAACATTTGCAAGTGACCTTTATATCCGTTTTCCTGTCTCATAGTCTAATAAATACTCTACACATGTTTTGTTGTTCATACTGGGGTTAAATATATATAAAAATCACAATACTTTGGTAGATATTGTGATGAATTTTTTTTTTGTTTTTACTTTTTTGTGTTGTTTAAATAAAATATGTTTGTTTTATATTTCAAACAATTTTTTTTTTGTTTAACAAAAGCCATAAACGGATGACAAAAATACTCATGAACTATTGTTTTAAAGAATTGTGTGTATTTTTGTTGTGACAAAACAAAAAGTAGAAAAAAATTATTTTGCTACAATGAATTTTAGATACACTACAAAATCAATATACTTAAATAAAAAACTATTTTGAAAGGTTTAAACAATTTTTAAATTTTTTGTCAACTTTTAATGGGGATTTAAAATTTTGTCTTGATTAAGTCAGTGTTTTAATTTTTTTTAATTTGTGTTTATATTCAAACTTTGTTTTACCAAATTTTTCGTAATAGAAAAATTTATTTATATATTTTTCAAATATTTTTCAATATGTTGTCTTTTTAAGTAAGTTCTTTGTTTTTTGCTTCAGTTCAATAATTATAAAGTTATTCAAAATTAACAAAATCAGCTTTTGAGTAAATATTACTCATACTTCACTGGTAGGTTATTTAATCGTTTAATCCTTATTCGATTAATACAAGTACAAGTTTGTCAAAACACTTGTTCGAAAAATTTAAAATGCCAAAGTTTCGAATAACAAATAATTTTATCGAATATTTTTATACGATTATTCAATTAATCAAAATTAAGTTTATATAGCACAAAAGCATTCAAAATATCCTCTAGAAAAGGATATTTCGAAAGAGTTAAGATTCGAATGCAGTATAAAAAGAGAAACAATGAAATCTATAAATATTTTTTTTTTACAAGATTGTACCTATACACAATTAATATTGAATGATAACTAAATAACTTTTTTAACATATGAGCGTTTCAGCAGCCAATTTAACTAACTCTGTTAAAAAAAAATTTTACAGTTTTTACAAAATCCACTGCTAAAATTTTTGTCATTTACGTTTGTTTTAAGTGTTCACTGCATAGAAAAAAAAACCTCCCAATATAGATTGAAAATTTAAAAATTCAAAAGCTTTAAATATTGCTGTATTGTGCTTTATTTTAACTGTTTTTTACAGTAAAAATGAAGTTCATACAAAAAAGAAAAAAAAATATTTCATGTTTTTTATTTGTTGTCAATATGTATTTTAAAACAAAAATAGAACATTTGTTCAAATTTAAAATTTTCCTATGAAGATTTTTATAAAATCTGAATTTCTTGCATGTATTTTAATGAAAAGGTAAGTCATATTTATTTAAAGCTAAACGCTGTCCTTACATTATCTTTTTTTGCTTATTTAAGAAAGATTCTAGACAAAAAAGAATTCGTGAAAAAACATCGAGCTTCAAAAAATTAAGATAAAATATAGAAAAAATTAAAAAAATGTTGGTATGTTAAATATAGTTAATACTTAAAAATAGTTAAACCTTAAGTTAGGGCTTGAAAACAATTGTAGTTATTATGTTGTTTGAACTTGAATTAAACTGTGATTCAAGGCTTGAAATTAAGTATATTTCCACAGTAATGTTCGACTTGAATTCCAGTATCCATTTTGCTGGAATATACTATTGAATTAAATTGTACCTAAAGGAGAAATCAAGGTTTTAAATAAGAAAACATGACGTAAATAACACTTGATTAGGAGCTTTAATTTAAGCAAAAATGTTTTTTTGGGAAAAATTAGAATACAAGATTTTCTAACTCATTGAGTGCTTAACTATAATAGTGAATGTCCAATTTGTATAAAATAATTAAAGTTAAAGTTTAATTCATGTTGACTTTAGATAAATTACCCGATCTGAATGTATTATAGTAGGTCTGACTAATCCATGCTTAACTTTATAAAATGTAAAAGGTAGATGAAAGGCCGGGAGTGAGGTTCAATTTGGATAAAATTTTAATATGTCAAAGAGAGGACAGAAAAGCTAAGAACGCTTTCGAAACACGATCTCAATTAATAAATTTTTTATGCATTAAAATTTTTAAAGTGTTACGGACCTTAGTTTTTTTCACTTTTTTTAATAAAGTTATTAAAAATATATTTATCTACATGCATTTTTTTTAGTTTTTCTGCAGCTGCTTCATATTTAAAATAAGCGAATTTGTGAAAATGTGGAGACATTAGCATATTTTATTCTTTTTTTTGCAAAATAAAAAAATGTCCAAAAACAAAATTTATCATTTCAAATAATGACAAAGTTTTTCACCTTAAAAATTTGTTTTTGTAACAAAACATTTCAAGGTTTTTGCTTGTTATCATTTTATAACATTCCAAGATTTTGTTCTTCGTTTTTAGGAACCCTCTGACGTATAGCCCAACAAAAACAAGGTACCAACTACTTACCAGCCTATTTACTCGCTTAATTACTTTAGTTCGCGTTGTCAAAAAAGTAATGGGTACTCATTATTTTTTGGGTGTTCGTAAGTGAGAGGGTAATGACCACCCATTACTTTGTGTTTTTTGTAAGTGAAAAGATAGTAACAAGTCATTACTTTTGGGACATCGTGAACAAATGTAATTAAGCAAGTAAATAGGCTGGTAAGTAGTTGAAACCCTGTTTTTGCTGGGAGGTAATATTAATTCACTACTTTAAAGAAACTGAAAAAAAATTTAAAATGATTTAAAAACTATACACATCAACGAATAAATCTAAATAAATAATAAATAACTATGGAAATAACTATTAACATTGAAAACATATAAAAATATCTTTTAATAGGATTTGCGTTTTATAAATAAAATTTTCCAGCATTTCCAACAAAATAGCAGCTTATGTGAACTTGTTTTTTATAAAGTAGTAATTAGCTACTTTTAATACAGATTATCAAGGAGTATTTTTATTAAATTTATTCATGAGGAAATGAATTTTTTTTTTTTAGTTATGAAGTTTTTTTTTAACATAAGAAAATTAGACGTCAATGGAAATTTTTAAGAAAAGCTTATTTAATGTGATGGTTTATAATTTTGTTTTTGCAATACAATACAAATGCAATGCAATACAAAATTTGTTTTTGCACAACAAATTTTGTAAGCATTTTTCAGTGAATATTTTAGATAACTACTTTTTTTAATTATGTAATTTACTACAAAAGAAAACGTTAGTAGATTTTTTTTTTTTTGGCAATTTCCAAAAATATTGCATTTTATTAAAACTCAATTTAAGTGAGACTTCTTGTGAAAAAAAACTCATTGAGCTGTATTTATTTAAATTTACAATTTTATAGTTCAAAGTACACAGTTTGATTAAAGCGAAATATTGTTTTTCTTTACAAATAAAATAAATTTATATTAATTATTTTGTTAAAAGCAAATTACAAATAAATTTGTTTAATGTTTTTACACGTGTAGTATTAAAAATTTTTGAAATTTTTTAATTGCTTTACCAGTGAAAATGTAATTAAACATTAAATAAAACTAATCTAAAATTAATATTAATCATACGCACCCGTGGCTTTAAATTTTAACTTTTAAATAACTACTTGCAAGTTTAATAGAGTTTTTTCATTATTTAATAAATATATTAAGTCTTAAAAATGTTGCTCTATATTCTGTAATAAAAGCAATGTTTAAAACTATTTTAAATGGGAAACTATAAAAAAGTATTGTGAATTGAAATATGCATTAATTAAAATTCTTTTAGCTGCAAACATTTTTAAACTTGTAAACAAATTTTGTAATGAGTTTGGCAAAAGAGCAAAATATTAACAAATTTTCAATTAAATTTATATATATAAATTGAAGAATTTAAGGCACAACTACAATTGGCTTAAGTGACTTAAGCTTTGTTTTGGTATGAAACGCTATACAAATTTTTCATTTTAAAAAATTTTGAATTTTAGTTTGAAACCGATAAATAGCTAAAGCTAATTTTACTTCTTTCTGCCTTTATTTGGTAGATTCTTATTAACAAATTTGATATTTTTTATATTTAATTTTAGATATAGCTGATTATATATTCGTTTTAAATTCATCATAAGTTTTTTTTTGCTGTATATTGTATTCAAAAAACTTATGATAATAATGATGTTTTTGTGTTTTATGTTGTGGCTCTTTTCCCTTTTCAATTGTCTTAAATAAAAGCACAAGTAGACATTAGACAAGTACCTTTTGTCAAACAGAAAAGCTGTATTTTTACTTGGATTATCTTATATGAAAAACAAGACATTTTTTTACAAAGCAAAGAAATACACAAAGAAACATAATGAGAAAATAATTGTCAAAAAACCGAACTTAAGATATCTAAAAGCATTTTAAAATTAAAGCAAATCGGTAAAATAAAGAAAAAATTGTAAACACTCGAGAATGTTTGATGGAACAACATTCAAAAATAATAATCTTTAATGGAAGAAATCACAAAAAAATATATACAAATAAAATATTTATACAAATAAATATTCATATACTAATAGAAACATGGCTGTAAACATATTTGCCAAAGTTACTAAAAATTAATTCAAAAAGGGCATGTGGAAAAGAACTGCTAAACTAATCTGCTAAGTTTAGCAGTAAAATAAGATTATTAAAAGTAAAACTGTTAAATTTACAAAATCTTTGCCAAATTTTTTGAGCTAATTGAAAACGACAATTTTTTCTTCTAAAAACACACTTAAAAAAGTTTGTAAGTTAAAATAACTGAAAATATCCTTTAAAAGAAATGACATTTCATTTAAAAACCGGTCTACTTCATTTTCATTTAAATTAAATGCCATTTGTTATTTATTTTTAAATGTTGATTAATCAACTGACACATCCGTAAGAAACAACTGATATAATCAGTTAAAATAAATGTCAAAATTTTACCCACCAATCCTTAAAAAATAAATGTTTTTTTCATTTATTTGAAATTATTTCCGTTTTTGTATTGTTTGTTTTTTTTTAATATACTCGTACAATACAAAATGTATGTATGCATATGAAGCTATAAACACTTTTTGTGTGAATGTATTTGTATATGTATGTGTGTTTATGAAGTTCTTGTAAATTGTATTGAAAAATTTTGTATATATACAACCAATTTAAATAAAAAAATAAATTGAAATTTTTTGAATATTTTTTTTTGAAACAAACAGCAAACAAAATTTAAATTTGTAATAACTGTTACGGACACAAATAAACCACAAGTTTCCGTTTTGTGGGTAAATTTTTTTTAAATTTCAAACAAATGAAAAAAATAAATGAAACTGAAAAAAAATGGTAAATGATAGTAAATTATTTCGAATAAATGTATAAAAAAGTTAATAAAGATATTTCTTTGAAAAATAAATGTATGTTCCTTTATTTTTAAATGAAACGGAAAACTTTTTTATTAAACTACAAACAGTTAACTACATAATATTCTGAGTGCAGCACAAAAATGTTACTAAATATTAGTAGACTAAAAAATTCCAAAAAATTTTAAATTTTTAGATATTTTTTAAGCTTTTTAATACGAACAAAGTCGGACTCTTCAGAAATCAACAGTCTGCTATTTTTTATTTCTGCTACAGGTTGGTTGAAAAGTTCCTGCGCTCACCAAGCGATGGCACTGCTTGCTCCAAATTTTTTTTTCTCAAGTTGGTATAACTGTCCTGAGAACACATGCATTCTGTCAATTCTTTCTTTGTTTACAAGCCATTTGAAGTTGACGTGTCATTGATTTTTTTTAATATGGAAAAAATTGAATATCGTGCAGTCATTAGATTCTTTGTTTTGAAGGGTTTAAAAGCAAAGGAAATTTTTGAACAATTGTTAGAAGTGTATAAGGAGTCCTCACCTTCAAAACACACCGTTGAATTTTGGGCTGGTGAATTCAAACGTGGTCGCACCAGCCATAAAGACGATCCACGCGAAGGACGACCAAAAACTGCAACCACAGCAGAAATCATTGAGCAGGTACATAATATGGTTAGTGAAGATCCAAGTTTGACTAAACGTGAAATTGCTAATGCCATAGGCATCTCAGACGAACGAGTACTCCATATTTTACATGAAGAACTACGCATGAAAAAACTGTTTGGAAAGTTGGTGCCGCACACATTAACAATTCAACAAAAACTGGATCGAAAACAAATTTCTCAGCGTAATTTGGAGCGTTTTAAGCCGAATAAAACCGACTTCTTGCGTCGTTTTATAACTATGGATGAGACTTGGATCTACCACCATGATCCTAAATTGAAACAAGAACGTTTACAGTGGACTGAAGCTGGTTGTTCAGCTCCAAAGCAGGTGAAGTCACACCGATCAGCAAAGAAGGTTATGGCATCAGTTTTTTGGGATGCAAAAGGAATTTTGTTAATTGATTATCTTCAGAAAGGTAAAACAATAAACTCTGAATATTATTGCAGCCTTTCGGATCAGCTGGATGAAAAAATTCGTGAGAAAAGACCTGGTTTAAAGAAGAAAAAAATCATTTTTCATCAAGACAATGCACCTGCTCACAAAAGTGTTTTGACGATGGCTAAATTGAAAGCATTAAAGTACGAATTGCTTGAACATCCACCGTATTCATCAGATTTGGCTCCCAGTGACTACTATCTCTTCAGAAATCTCAAACAATTCCTTCGTGGAAAGCATTTTTCGTCGAATGAAGAGGCCATAGCAGCCGTAGACGGTTATTTTGCAGAGCTTCCGGAAAACCATTATAAGGATGGGATAAAATTATTGGAAGATCATTGGAACAAGTGTATTGAGCTTCTAGGAGATTATATTGAATAAAAAAATATATTTCGTAACAAAAACAGTATTCTTTCATTTCGAGCGCAGGAACTTTTCAACCAAACTGTATTTTTTAGCAAATATTTCTGTTATTTCCATTCAACTAAATTTAATTACAATTTTGTATAAATAACATTTTTTTTTGTGATTCATCAGTGGTGTAAGCGTGAATGTCACCTTAAATATCCCGAACACGCTGAACGGGCCGTTCAGCTGAAACATCGAAGCAGTGCGTAAAAATATGTTAGAAAAGCTCGAAACATCCACAAGAAAACGTGCTCAACAATTGCACATTTCGCGGTGTTCCTTGACATTGGACATACAAATGTTCCCCTACAAAAGGTGGTCCAACAGCTGTTACCAAACTTCTGAGGGACCCGTTTAGAATTTATTGGCAAGATTGTGGAACTCAACGACAAAGTGGATGATTTTTCATTACAATTGTTCGTCAACAAGCCTAAATCTCGGATCTACGAGACGGAAAATCCACTCGTAAGTAATAAACCACGATTACACCCTCTTAGGAAAAGGTGATTTTTATCTTTTTTTTTGGAAGGAGCCGATGGCAACGCTATTACGCTATAGGGCCATGTGAGTGATTTTTTCTAACTGGTAATTGAAGATATGGATTTGAAGACTATGTAGTTCCAACAGCACGGGACACTTGTCATACTACACGCGGCATAATGCGTATTTTGACCCAGAAAAAACAGGGTATCAACTACTTACCAGCCTATTTACTCGCTTAACTACTTTTGTTCGCGATGTCCAAAAAGTAATGAGTGGTCATTATCTTCTCACTTACAAAAAACACAAAGTAATGGGTGGTCATTACCCTGTCGCTTACGAACAGCCAAAAAATAATGGGTACCTATTACTTTTTGGACATCGCGACTAAAAGTAATTAAGCGAGTAAATAGGCTGGTAAGTAGTTGATACAGTGTTTTTGCTAAGGAAGGAGACTTCGCAGCGCATGTAATCTCGCGTTTCGGTGATTTGGCTTGGCCAGCCATATATCCCGATTTTACTGTGTCGGACTTCTGCTTCTGTGGATATTTGAAATCGTTGGTGTACGCATACAAGCTCCTCAGCTTGAAGAAGTTAAAAAACAACATTCAACATGACATTACAAATGCTGAGCACAGTTATGCAAAATGTAATCAAAAGTGTCAGTATTTGCATGATTGCCGACGACTACCATTTATCGCACTAAATTTTTAACAATTAATTGAAATGAAATTTATAAGTGAGAATAAACATAATCAGTTAAAAAGCAAATTAGTTTTCACTTTAAACAAAAGTTATAGCAAAAGAAAATCAGATGATGGCTCAACCTGTATTTTCTCAAAATCAACTTCTTATAAATACTTTTAAATGAAAAATATGCAACAACAAATCGCAACCATTTCATTCCAAATCTGGTGAGTGAAATAAATATTTAGTCCATATTAGTTTTGCCTTGCCCTGACCTAGCCTTTAATATTTCAAATTTAAATGAATATCTTATGAAGACTATAAAATTTGTGAATTTTTTAAAAATAATAATTTCAGATCTTTATAGTCATGGTTTAAAAAAAAAAAACTTAAAAAAAGTATTGAATTTTATTTTTTTTTTAAATAAATATTTTGAATCTGAAATTTAATTTATAGATTCTAAATTGCTAAATATTTACTATTTCAAAAATAATTTTTTTTTAACTCCCCTTGACGTATGATTGATATTAATTCAATAGTGATGTCTTAAAATATTAAATAACTCAGAGACTATTCGAGTGAAACAAAAAAAAATTAATAATTTAAAAACTGAACATACTGATAGAAATTAATATTGTATATTTTCTTACTAAAATGGCCACAATTATGATAAATGTTGTGACAATTTATACTACTTAAAGATGTTACAAAAATTAGAACTCACAATTCAAATGTATTGAGACAAGGGTAAACGAAAAATGTCAAAAAAATATAAATAAAATGGTTGGACTGTCTTTTGAGATGCTGATGATATGTTTGCTACCTTTATGATGACAACCATTTAAGGAAATAAAAAAAATTGTAAGACATAAAATCAATAGAAATGTAAGAAAAATACTTGTATTCGATTTTTTTTCTTACTTTTGTTAATGTTTATACAATATATAAAAAAAATTCTCCGAATACAGTAAAAACATTTGCAAATGGCTTTTCAAATTACGAAATTTGTTGTTTTTGTTTATATTAACACCTTAAAACATATTTTATATTTTTAAATTTAATACCAATTTGCAAACTTTTGTAATAAATTTCACTTAACAAAAATACTAAAACACTTTCAAAATCCTAAGCTATAATCGACAACTAAATGTATAATAGAATTTTGATCGATATTGGCAGAATTTTCAAGATAAAAATTCTATTTTGCACATAGTTTAATTTTTAAACTCCTTGCTTAACTTTTTTGTTTTTCAATTTATTTATCTGATAATTATCCGTTTATTTTTCTTATTCTATGAAAATTATACTAAAACTCATATATCAATCAATCGAGAATATATTAGCTGTCAATCTTAGCCTAGAGTAAAAATAGCATCCTAAAAAAATGCAAAATATTTTATTATGATATAAGCCTTAAATTATACTAGAATTTAAAACCCCATATTGGTCTACATTTACATAGAAAAACAACAATTTAAAATTTAATTTTCTATGCTATTGTTTCTATTCTCTTTTGTTTTTGTAGTGGTAAATGTATAAGAGTTTTGTAAGAATAGTTTTGGTTACGAGAATTACAAATGAATATATACTTTTGTTTTACTTTTTCCTATGTTGTTCTTGGAATTTTAAAATATTTAAAAGGTTGTTACAGTATGTTTTAATTCACATGTTATGAAATTCTAAGAACAAACAAATCCATATTAAATATATGTTAACTGTTGAGATTTAAAATTTTCTTACAATTTAAGGCTTGTAAGAAATTTTTTTTTTAACAATTTGTTTTAAAACATATTTACAAAAATTGTATATTAGTAATAATGTGTAATTGATGGAAATTTTCGATCTGTACAGTGCAACTGATAACATTTTAAGGTTTTTCTGTAATTGATTTTGCTTGGTATCATTTCATTGCATGTGAAGACACCGGGTTAAGAAGTATTTTCCCAGTATAAAAAAAATAATTATACATTTTGGTAACATCCAAGTTAAAACGTTATCCACCACACTATCTTTGTTAAAAATAAATTAAATGAAAAACATTTTTAAGGTGAAAATCATCGATATACGCTTTCACTAACCCTGTAGCCACACGATCAAGTTTTTTACACAAACTGCTTGTCAAAGTTCATTAGCTGTAATGTAGGCTGCACGTAAATTTAAAACAATCAGCTGTTTTTTGACCGCAAATTGAAACACTCAACTTGAAAGAGAAATTTAAAGCAAGTTCGACTCAATATTAAAAAGTATGAGTGTATTAGTAAAAACGTATGCGTGTATTAAAAATTGAAAGACAGAACTTGATTGTGTAACGCCCAAGTGAATGGCAGGCCTGTTCGAATATGCATCACTGCGCTGCATCTGATGCGCAGGGGTGATTAGTTTGCGATGCTGATGCGAATCAGCTGATGCTTAGTTTGTTGCGCAGTTTGTATACAATTTCGAAAGCAATAAAATGGAAAAGTTAATAATAAATTTGTTTTGTGAGTTGGATGAAAGTAAAATTGATTGTAAATTGAGCAATTTACAAAAAAAAAAAAATTTTAAAGTACAAAAAAAAAGAAATTTATTGTTGAAAAATATGTTGAAAAATATATGGACCAAGAATAGGCGCATTCCAAAAGCATTGGACTACTTTAACACTATCCTTCAAGAATATCCAGATGACATTTTTTTATCATTTATTTAATTTATTAAATTTGGCATCAGCCTCGATGCTAAAAAGTACAAAAAAAAAATAGACATGTTGGTTTTTTTTTTTTATTTTATATTTATTTTTTTTTTTTTTTTTTTGCCAAATATTATATTTCAGGAAAAATTCTTAAAATGTTTGGGGTTCTTAGAATCCAGCAGATTTTTCACAGTGAAATTCCTAATCAAATCGATTTTAGGAATTCATTTAGCATTAAGAAAATGCCTTAAATTTTTCATAAATTTTATTTTCTTTAAAAAAAACTCCCTCATCCCTAAAGTATACTTTAAATTTCCATTTTTTAACCACAAATGTATATTATATATTTTTTAATGCAATTAATTTATTTCAAATTAAACATTTTCGAATTATATTACATTTTAAATTGAAATGTTTTAAAAGAAAAGCATTTATCTTTTGTTATACAATACATACGAGTACCATTGAATCTATTTTATAATCACCCATCTCATTTAGAGCTAATTGCAATTCATTTATGTCACAATAGCCCACACATTATTAACATCCAGTTAACATATCAATCATCCATCCATCCAACCAACCAACCAACCATCTGTTTGTGTTGCTAAAATTCTTTGTTTTTGTTGCTACGACCAAATACTGCACACACACACACCCTCATAACACTCTTCTTGATACCTACGGCGAGGATGATGATGAGAATTGTAAAAATAATTTAAACAATGCTGTTGAAGAAACCTCCCCCCCCCCCCCCTCTAGCTCATCCTCGTTTTTCCTAGACCATCTTGTGGATTGTTTTTGTTTTCTTTAAATGTTTACAATGCCTCACTAACTCACTCACTCGCACATAAACTGACACATGCTTTTGTGTGTGTGTATGTATGTACATATATGAGGTGGAAGATAAACATATGCATAGGTAAAGTGTATGCATGAGCTGAAGTGCATGTATTTGTTATATGTCTGATTTGATATATTGATTTGAAATTAATTAATCATTTATAAACACAAACAAGAAATGTGTGGTATATTTAATTTTTTTTCTTTGATTTTGTATCATCAGGCCACATTGTTTTATCAACATCATCAATTCAATTCAATTAACCGTTATGTTTTTAATTAAAATTTTACAAAAAGGTAACAATTACAAGTATAATTCAATGGAAATGTATAGACTTTTGTAAAATACAAAAACAAAGTTAAACATAATTGTCTATTTACAACCACACATATGTGGTTTACAATTTTCTTTACATAACATACATATAAATAAAAAATGCACACTAAAGTATTGGTTTGGAGAAAATGTAATTTCGTTTAAAGAAATATTGTATTAAGATTTTTTGTTTTCAGTTTTAACGAAAAGTTTCAATAAAATTTATAATGGCGCTTAACTTAAGGTCCTAAAACTTTTGAAATTCAGATGAGTTTAGGAATTGGTGCCCAGCGGTGGACGCATTATTCGGGTTAGAATCTGTCTACATTCAGATCTACCTCCCATAGAAAGGTCTTTTCTGAATTGGGCTTAAATGGTATTTAGACATATATAACTGTAGATATCTGATAGAAATTGGGGTTGTACCCTAGGCTACACTCACAATATTATTTCGTTAAAAAAATCTAAAATACATATCAAATTAATTGAAAATACAAATAAACAGAGGACTACTGATTTTTCATGTGACACGAAATTTCGTAAATCATGCGAAAGCGTGAGTACAAAAAAATATTCGTGTGTGACCGCGCGTGATTGTAATTTTTGGTTCGTGTTCGTGCGTGTGCGTGAGTCAAAAGTTGTTCACGTGCCTATCTCTATGTATCAACAGATTTTCTTGTTTATTTTCAATCATTGTTTAATAATCGATAAAAGTAGTAAAAACAATTGAAAGTCGTTTAAAAAATCTTCAATATTTAACCGACAAAACGTTAGAAAAAAACGAATTTTGTAATTTGTTTTTCAAATGTGAATTTTTGTATTTATATGTGTAATTGCAAAACATAACAGACACATAGGTTCATATTTTTATTTTGTATGTTTGTATGAATGTGAAAATTTTTTGGTAGTTTTTATTGAAATAATTTTGTATTTAAACAAACTATTTTGATAAAAAAAAAAACAACAAAATGAAAAGGAATCATATAAATTTCTATTTTTAGAAACAGAAAACATAAAATTTTACATTTAACTGAAAATATTAATTTCTACTGTGAGTTCATATTTTTTAGTTAATATTATGAATGATTGATTCAGAATATCTCGCTATGGGTAATGGAAAATATATTGTGAGTGTACTAGTTAGTATTTACTTAAATGAACTCTAATAAAAATACAAGTCGCAAATATCAATATATTTGGATAAAATTTGTTTAAAAAAAGTTTATATTGGCTCATGGAGGAGGAAGCCAATTAAATTTGATTAGAATCGGTCAATATTTAGACCAACCTCCCTCCCATAGATAGATACTTTAAGAATTTGGATTAAATATTATTTAGACACACAAAAATTTTGACATCTTGTTGATATTTGTGGAGTGAATGGTATATAGAACAATAAGTCACGTCTCAAATTTGAAATTAGAACATATTTGAAACTAGTCCCCATATGAACCCAACTTTTCCATATTTGCTTAAATGAATTTTTTGTGCTATTTCGTTCTACATTTTCCGACCTGTCTACAAAAAAGTATCCGTAATTTGGACCGCTTCCCGAAATTTAACTCAAATTATACTTTGTTTAGAGTATCACGCCCGACATTAATTGGGATATATATTTTTAAGTGGCCCAGGTTGTTTTACTATTCGATAATTAACAACAAAATTCGTTAAAAGTTATTATCTAACCTTTTTCTACAGATACTTGTAGTTAAAAAAAATCGTTGACTTAACTACAGAAATTTTTCTGAAGTTCAAGTTTACGATTTTTGTCGTTACTTTATAAAATTTCAAAGCAAATAAATTTTAAATTAACAACTGTTGTCGGTATCTTTTGTCAATAATTTTACAAAAATAAAGAATAGCTTTTTCGGTAACTTAATCGAAAATTATTGTTATTTAACGTAATCGGTAAAATCGTTAAAAAAAAAGTTAGAGAATTGCAACCCAACATGGGATACAGCATCTTTTTAAACTCATATAAGATTTTTAAATAGTCCCCAGCATGGTACGCCATTATTTTGGTTATTATTTTTTGGTAAAAATATTACGTGTTTTAATTGGCTCCCAACCAAAGGCCCTACAAAATAAGCCGAATGATTGACATCTAACAAAAAGCATAAAACACAAATTCTCTAATTGGCTTTCCATTTTAGAGATATTTAAGTGCCACAGGTTGGGCGCCATTTAGAGAATATGTATATAAGTAGTTGTTAAGTTTGGTTAAACTTTTTGACTTTTAAACAACTTTCCCCGTCTCTTAATTTCACTAATGGGGGTTACAACAGACTTTTTTTGTTACATGTTTCCGTTATAAATCATAGTATTTAAATGTATACTTTTTTACAAAAAATTTTAATTGTTTTTTCATAACAATATAACCATTGTTGTAAGTTTTTTTCTTATTATAAAAGTTAATATCAAAAAGCATACATTTGCTCTAGTTTATATCGTATTGTTTTATATTTTTCTTTATGTTACTTTTGTTAACTTTTCCCCCTGTATTTGTATACAATAAAAATTGTAGTATACTTTTTGTTGTTAGATAAAAAAAAAGTGTAGAGTACCTTAAGGAAAATTAAGTAAATTTACAAAATTATGCAAATACTATTTAATATATCTTGGAATAAATATAAAATTAAATAACATATATTTATATCAAGGAATGTTTGTTGTTTTTTTTTTTTTTGCAAATCGTGTAACCTTGTTAGATTTACTTGGTAACTATGATATGATGCTATAATAGATTTTAGTTTCTAGATTTATGATAACAAAATCATTTTTCTACTGAATGCCTTTACATTTAAAATTTTGTTAACAATTTTTTTAAGAAATTTAAACGTATAACTAATGTTTTGTTTAAAGCATTCTTTAAGGATTTTCTAAGAAATTTACATTTAATCGTTTTTAATTGACTAACTAAGTCTGACAATATAAACCATCTAATGCACTATATTTGTTTGCAATTAAGGTGTTTTAGAAATTAATTTTGTCGCTTAACTAAGATTGAAGAAATTTAATATAAATCTAGAAAATCATTGGTTAAAGAAATTTTGTTTTGAACTGAAATCATACCTTCCACGTTACATTTTTAAGCAACTTTTCACTCTTTAAAATTTCCTAACCCCCATAATATATGCAATGTTATTTATTTTAAATTGTTGCCTACAAGTATAGTGCATTTTTATTAAACCATTTTATAGCCTTCGACTTAAAACCAAACATTTTTATGAAATAATTTACATTTGTTGTTTTTATTATAACAAGAAAAACAACTAACCAATAAACGGCCGTTTGAAAACATCATGCAAATTTAACCAAAAAATGCAATGTAAATTTTCCACAAAATGTTGGGGGGTTTGGTGGTTTGCAAAATTGCAATTATAATGACAGACATATGAGGTTTAAACTATGATGCTTATGTATTTAACAACAACAACAAAAAACTTAGATAGATCATTTTAACATGTTGTTAAATATATGTATATATTTTTACAATATTACAATTTATGCAATTTAAATAAAAAAGAAAAATTTGTAAAAGAAATTGGCAACAAAAGTGTCATAAATTTAGATAGCTTTAAATTTGGGATACAAGGAAGGTTTTATTAATCAGTGACTTTTTTAATAAAATAAATTGGCAAACATGCGTTTGATTTCTCAATACAGTTTTAGCTCCATACATTTGTCCCTCGTTTTCCCAAGTTCCCTAAAATAGGTGTTTGTTTTAGTGTTGACCTTTTCATTGAACCCAAATCTCTTACCGCTCAGCCATTTCTAAATTTGTTTTTAAATGTAGAATCAGGTGCAATATTTATTCATCTGGCTCAATATTTATTTAATATCCAATTTGATATTCTTTAATATCTGCTGTAACACCTATCTGATCTTATTTGATACGAAAGGTCTTAATTGATTCGAAAAATGGCAAATCAAATTAGATCCAGCAATATTTTTGGGTATTTAGAAGGATTTAAATTTATCCGAAAAATAGCAGATCTAACTAGATCCAGCACTATATTTAGGTATTAAGAAAGATCCAAATTTATACGAAAAATGTCAAATCAGGCTACATCCAAAAATATAATACATACACTCAGAGTATTATGCAATTAACTGTTTGTAGTTTATAAAAAAAGTTTTCCGTTCCATTTAAAAGTAAAGAAACATACATTTATTCTTCAAAGAAATATCTATATTAACTTTTTTATACAATTATTCGAAATAATTTACTATGATTTACTATGATTTTTTTAATTTGTTTGAAATTTAATCAAAATTTACCCACACAACGGAAACTTGTGGTTTATTTGTGTCCGTAACAGTCATTCCAAACTTAAATTTTGTTTGCTGTCTATTTCAAAAAAAAAAAATATACAAAAAATTTCAATTTGTTTTTTATTTAAATTGGTTGTATACATACAAAATTTTTTAATACAAATTACAAGAACTTCATAAAAAAAAACATACAAACACATTCACACAAAAAGTGTCTATAGCTATGCATACATTTGTATTGTATATTAAAGTATATTAAAAAAACAAAAAATAAAAAATGGGAAACAATTTCAAATAAATGAAAAAAACATTTATTTTTTAAGGATTGGTAGGTAAAATTTTAACATTTATTTTAACTGATTATATCATTTGTTTCCTACGGATGTGTCAACTGATTAATCAATATTTAAAAATAAAAAACAAGTCATTTAATTTTAATTAAAATTAAGTAGACCGGTTTTTAAATGAAATATCATTTCTTTGAAATGATATTTTCAGTTATTTTAACTTACAAACTATTTTAAGTGTAAAGAATCTAGTTTATTAAAAAGCGTATAAAAAAAATTAAAAAAAAAAATTTAATTTTGAAAAAATATTAAAACTCTAAAAATAATAATATATTCGGGAACTTGAGAAAAACTTCTACATGTCATCGCTGAATTAATGAGACTAAATTGGTTCTGTACATATCATATCATATATAATCAATTTATAAAATATTATATTATAAAATATTTCTATTACTGGGCCATATATTGAATCATATCATATATAATAATATTTCATACCACACTAAAAAAAATTTTGACAATGGCCCATATATTATTATATCTTAAATATATGTGATAGCATAAATAAATATATATTTTTCTGCATAAGCCATATATGGTTCTCTCTCTCTCTCTCTCTCTCTCTATATATATATATATATATATATAAGTATGCACCGATTCTATTAAATATCAAACAAACGAAAAATATAAATGAAACTGAAATAATCAGTAAATTGTAGTGAATCATTTAGAACAATTGTACAAAAATGTTAAAATAAATATTTCTTTGAAAAATATATGTATGTTTCTATATTTTTAACTTAACTGAAAACTTTTTTTATTAAACTACAAACAGTAACCTACATATTTTGGGTTTACCCATATTGCTTATGTTTTAAATGAAAAGAGCTCTGGCGAAAAGTCGGATTTAAAACGAACGGTTATGAATTTCTTTAAAAAGCCCAGGCACCTCACGACTAAATTTAAACAAACATTTTCTAATACAAATGTGATATTTGAAAAATATTTTTTTAGTGACTAAAACGTTGGACATGCTTGGACTTGTTTTATATGCCGGTAGATTCTTCTGCAAAAAAACTTTCATTTGATTTTTAAACAGTTTTCTAAAATTGTAAGAAGTAAAATTAAAAAACCACAGAATAAGTTATTTTTGACCGCACTTCTTAACCCCTAAATAGGAGATTGGGTCATTAAAACTAAACATGTATCTCTTAGTATATTGAACTCTATTACATAACGTAAGTTCTTTAAGATCGCAAGGAACCCACAAGAAAACTTTCTTTGTTAGTGTAAGGTAGGCATCACATAGTCGGTATGTCCGATTTTAACTTTTTTTTTTAAAAAATGTAAGTCTTGTCCAATTAAAATTAATTTAACACGTTGTTTTATGAGTTTCTCGTGGAATTGTTTTTGAGAAAAAAAAGGAAAAAAAAATTTACATGGAATATTTAATAATGACAATTTTAAGGAGCTCTATAAAATTTCTAAAAAAAAGTTAAGATTTTTTGTAAAAAGTAAATACCTGTGAATTTAAAAGACATCTCGCCATGAACATTTTTTCCGCAAAAATTATCTCAAATTTTGAAAAATTTTCTTTTAAAGATGATATTTTAAAATATAAAAATTTAAGTTTCCAAAAATATTATGATTTCTTAAAGTTTTGCAAAGTAGCTGTTTATAAAAATTTTCTTATAAATTTATACCACATTCATATTTCTATCTTTCATACACTTGAATTTTTTCATTTCCGTTTTATTTTACCCACTTTAATAGACTCTTCTTCGTGGTACATATGTATCACATATGTATGAAGTAAACACCTATGATCCATAATTCTTAAGAGGTTTACAAACAACAATGGCAACAGTAAGCCAAAGTAAAGTAAAAAAACTAGAGAAAAATAAATAAAATGTTACAAGACAAGTTAATAAACAAGAAACCAACATGGTTAACTCGTTATAAAGAGATTTATTGCTATAACGAATAAAGAAACAAAATATTTTCTTTATAAATGATTTTAATGAAATATTTATTGAAACATAGTATATTATTAAAACAATTGCATTGCAATAGGGAACTATTGGGTTTAGTGGAAAATGGGGTTATGTGGGAAATCTGTAGCAAGTGACAAGCGTGGAAATTTTACTCTTATCAATAAATCATTTAATGGAATCTTAAAAGAATCTAAATTGTAGATACTTTTTTAGAGCTAGATCAAAAATTTTGCCACTTTACCTCATAATACCCTGTAATAATATTTAATTTAAAAAACTAATACATAAAACAATGTAATGGAAATAAATTTTTAATTAAATATTTATAATAAACAAGAATTAATTTTAATTAATTCTACATAATTGAGATGGAAAAACAAACAATAATAATGAAAAACTCATTAAAAAACAAAAACTTTTATTTGCTTTTGGCATTATCAGATATTTAATACACTCCACAATGTTAGTTGACAAACTCCATTTTATATTACATTCTCGATTGTTACACTAAGCAACACTATTTTAAAAGTGGACAATTTCAGCCGTAAAATAACTGCTAGTATAAGAGCAAACAGAGAATTTAATGCAAAAACTAGATCAATTTAAAGAAAAAAATGCGACTAACTATTAAAGCAAATACCATTTAAAACAACATATTGCAGTTAAATTTAACCACATTTTACTTATTTTCTAATTTGTATAGCTTTTCTATAAATTTTTTTTAAAACGAAATCGAGAATTATAATGCAGTAGAAATGTATTCTTAAAATAAAATTAAACCTGAAACAATTACAAATTTTTATTGTTACTGAAATGCAGTAGTTTTATAATCAGTCAAATTTAACAAACTTTTACTTTTTTCTCAACTATAATTTTATAGTTTTTCTATAAATATGTATGTAAGCTATTAATTTTATAAAAAAAGAAAACGAGAATTATTATGCAATATATATGAAAAGTTATAATTGAAATATTTTTTAAAATCTATTTTAAGATACATTACTTTGTGTTTTTTTGTAAGCAAAAGGGTAATGTATGTTTGTTTTGACAACACTAGCCAAAAAAACGAAGTGCAACAATTCATTTAAGTTTAAAGCAATCAAATACTATATGCGTCGATAGCTCAGTGGGTAGAGTTCTTGGCTGGCAACCAGAGTTCCCTGGTTCGATTCCAATCATGACCACATTATTTTTAATATTTGTAATAATTTTTTTTAATAAAAATTCCTCTTTTTTGAAAATCTATTTTTAGACACATTACTTTTTCCATTCTCGTAACCATATAAGTAACCCCTTAGATTATCACCTCTAAAGTAAAGTAATATACATTACTTTAAGGCTCATCGCCTGTAAAATTCATCAGTGAAGTAAGGTGTAAAGCAATCCATGAGCCCCTATGGCTACACATTACTTTACAAATTATTTATATTACATTCTCGATTGTTACACTAAGCAACACTATTTTAAAAGTGGACAATTTCAGCCGTAAAATAACTGCTAGTATAAGAGCAAACAGAGAATTTAATGCAAAAACTAGATCAATTTAAAGAAAAAAATGCGACTAACTATTAAAGCAAATACCATTTAAAACAACATATTGCAGTTAAATTTAACCACATTTTACTTATTTTCTAATTTGTATAGCTTTTCTATAAATTTTTTTTAAAACGAAATCGAGAATTATAATGCAGTAGAAATGTATTCTTAAAATAAAATTAAACCTGAAACAATTACAAATTTTTATTGTTACTGAAATGCAGTAGTTTTATAATCAGTCAAATTTAACAAACTTTTACTTTTTTCTCAACTATAATTTTATAGTTTTTCTATAAATATGTATGTAAGCTATTAATTTTATAAAAAAAGAAAACGAGAATTATTATGCAATATATATGAAAAGTTATAATTGAAATATTTTTTAAAATCTATTTTAAGATACATTACTTTGTGTTTTTTTGTAAGCAAAAGGGTAATGTATGTTTGTTTTGACAACACTAGCCAAAAAAACGAAGTGCAACAATTCATTTAAGTTTAAAGCAATCAAATACTATATGCGTCGATAGCTCAGTGGGTAGAGTTCTTGGCTGGCAACCAGAGTTCCCTGGTTCGATTCCAATCATGACCACATTATTTTTAATATTTGTAATAATTTTTTTTAATAAAAATTCCTCTTTTTTGAAAATCTATTTTTAGACACATTACTTTTTCCATTCTCGTAACCATATAAGTAACCCCTTAGATTATCACCTCTAAAGTAAAGTAATATACATTACTTTAAGGCTCATCGCCTGTAAAATTCATCAGTGAAGTAAGGTGTAAAGCAATCCATGAGCCCCTATGGCTACACATTACTTTACAAATTATTTGGTAATGTGCGGTTTTGCTTGGAAAGAAAATGTACATATCAAACTTCTTCTTTTAATAAATAAATAAGTTTTATGCAAATTCCAAGTAGTTAAATTTTCGTTACCCTTCACGTTTGTAGACCCCAATGTTTAACCCCCTAAATTCCCGATATCTTCCGGACGCTATTTCAGCTTAAAAAAAAAATCTTCTTAGCATAAGTTTTTTTTAGTTGATATAACCAGATTTTGTTTTTTGTATATTTTCTTTCCCTTAATATAGTTAAGATTTTGAGGTTTTATTCTCACCAAAACTGCTTGTTCAAAAAACTAAAACAAATGTTGAAATATGTATTTAACTTTTTAACCAATGTTAGTATTGTTGCCTTCTTCTTCAGGAAAAACTTGAACATGACGATATTAAAGCAGAAGTTGTACTACAACAGGAAATTGAAACCCAACCCAACCAACGGATGTTATGGCAAATCATTATGATGACTTTGAAGAAAAGAAAAACATCTTATAAAAACATTATTATGGTTTAGGAAAAGTGTTTGTTTAGTACTTAACGCTTTTCATATGCAAACGATGATTTTATTGATTTCAAAAATTGTTGAAGAGAAATCTTATAAAATATTTAAATTTGTTAATTTTTGGCTTCTTTGAATATATTTGCACTTAAGTAAATAATCCTGTAATTTACTTTATGTACAATAATTATTAAAAGATTTTTGTAATGATTCAGCAAATTAAAGGTAAATTGTTAGAAAAATTAAAGCTGGAAATAGGGAGGAAATAAGAAAATTTTTAATTTGAAATTTATTTTATTTCAAAATCATTTGAAGGTTATGTTTCCTTAAAAAAACGACAACTTATAATTGTAGTATAAAAACAACTGACAAATATATCAAATATTTCAGTATTTATTTGTTAAATTTAACTACGTTTTAATTTTTTTTTTAATCTTATACACTCACAAAAGCCCTGCCGTTGCAACATTCCAGTTATTTGTGTAATGAAGAGGTTGTAGTTAATTTTTTTGTTCAGGTAAGAGTTTTAAATTTAATGTAGTTATTTGATATGCAATTGTTGTTCTTTAACTTAGGAACAAAATTCAATTATTATTACAGTTATTTTTTTAAGCAACCCAAAAATACTACTGCATTTTTAACGCCCGTGTAGGCTAGTTGCTAGCGTGTTAGCTTATCAGTGCAGGGATCGTGGGTTCGATTTCCATCAGAGTTTCTGGTCTGTTTACGCTACAATGAGCCGATAGCGCGTGTTGCTAGTGCTTGATAAGAGTGTTATATCATAGTTTGTAATTATATGATTTATAAAAATAAATAAAAAATTGCATTTTGGTAACATTAGAAATATGAAGTTGTTTGAACATTTTTAAATAATTATTAATTTGTTTACACTTTTATTGCTTTACAATTCTCGTTTACTTTTTTGTAAAATAGTAGATTCTCGAAAATGTGCGGAGACGTGTCATAATTCCTTGACTTTTTGAATGAACCACAGATTTTTGGACAATAAAACATTTTATTTTTTAACATGGTCTTCTTTCTCCAATTTTTTTTATCCCTTCCAAAAAAAAATAAGATTTGTCGAGGTCATCAAAAGAAGTTTGTTTCCGCCGAGACAATTCTTCAGGTTTGGAAACAAGAAATAGTCATTCGGGGCTAAATCCGGAGAATAGGGTGAATAGGAGCAATTCGTGGATTTTCGCCATTTTATCCTCAAACCTTAAATCAAATCACTCCGTAGTCTGATATCAATGGCTGTCAAACAAAAACTAAATGACGCTGCTTGTTCAAATTTTGACAGGAGTCAACAAACAAATGCCTATTGACAGAAGCAGTGTTGCCCTTTCAGTTAAAAGGCGGTAAATTCAAATTGACTCGCCCTCGTAATAAATATAAAAAGTTAAAGTTGACAAAGTGTAAAATATTAAATTCAAAAGTAAAATCTAAGAAAATTTAACTGCATTTGTACACTCACAATATTATTTCGTTAAAAACAACTTAAAATACATATTAAGTTAATCGAAAATACAATCAAAAAGAGGACTACTGATTTGTCATTATATTCAACCCATTTTGTTGTTTATTTTCAATCATTGTTTAATAATCGACAAAAGTAAAAACAATAGAAAGTCGTTTAAAATAGCCATCAAATTTTTACTAACAAAAAGTTAGAAAAAACTACTTTTGTGGTTTGTTTTTCAAATAGAAAGTTTTTTTATTTGTGTGTAATTACAAAACAGAACACAACACATGCAGGTGTATATATTTTGATTGGATTTGTGTGTATGTATATTTGAATAATTTCTTGTAATTTTTATTGAAATAATTTTGTATATATACAAACTATTTTGGTAAAAAAACAAAAAGGAATTATATGAATTTATATTTTTTGAAACAGAAAACATAAAATTTTACATTTAACTGAAAATATCAACTCCTACTGAATGTCTGTAAATTTTTATAGTTTGTTTTTTGAAAGACTGATTCAAATAGTTAAAAAATATATTTCTATGAATTTCAATTGATTCTTCATTTAAAAACAAACTTTACGTATTACTTTTTAAATAAACTACAGTCGGTAACGGAAAATATATTGTGAGTGTAGTTGTTTTAATCACATTTGTAGTTGTTTTATACTACACTTTTAGCTGCTTTTAACTACATTATATTTTTCAGTCCGTTAAACACGAATTAGTTTAATTTTTACTTTTTTTTAGGTTTTTGTCTTTTCGGACTATATTTCGATGCAAGAATAAAATTTTTTATAGCCACTTTCAATATAAAAACAATCAACTAAGAAACAAACCCTGTGAACATTGTTTTTAAGCTGTATAGTACGAGGGCGGTCTCAAAACTAGCCGACCTGACCTGAGAAAACATATTTTTTAAGATTCAAGACGCCACACTTAAAAAAGTTTGTAAGTTAAAATAACTGAAAATATCATTTAAAAGAAATGATATTTCATTTAAAAACCGGTCTACTTAATTTTCATTTAAATTAAATGCCATTTGTTATTTATTTTTAAATGTTGATTAATCAACTGACACATCCGTAAGAAACAACTGATATAATCAGTTAAAATAAATGTCAAAATTTTACCCACCAATCCTTAAAAAATAAATGTTTTTTTTTCATTTATTTGAAATTATTTGCGTTTTTGTATTTTTTTTTTTTAATATACTCGTACAATACAAAATGTATGTATGCATATGAAGCTACAAACACTTTTTGTGTGAATGTATTTGTGTATGTATGTGTGTTTATAAAGTTCTTGTAATTTGTATTGAAAAATTTTGTATATATACAACCAATTTAAATCAAAAAACAAATTGAAATTTTTTGAATATTTTTTTTTGAAACAGACAGCAAACAAAATTTAAATTTGTAATAACTGTAACGGACACAAATAAACGACAAGTTTCCGTTTTGTGGGTAAATTTTTATTAAATTTTAAACAAATGAAAAAAATAATTGAAACTGAAAAAAATCGGTAAATGATAGTAAATTATTTCGAATAAATATATAAAAAAGTTAATATAGATGTTTCTTTGAAAAATAAATGTATCTTCCTTTATTTTTAAATGGAACGGAAAACTTTTTTATTAAACTACAAACAGTTAACTACATAATATTCCGAGTGCGCTCACCAAGAGATGGCACTGCTAGCTCCAAACTTTTTTTTCTGTCCTGAGAACACATGCAAAGTTGCAAGTCATTCTGTCAATTCTTTCTTTGTTTACAAGCCATTTGAAGTTGACGTGTCATTGATTTTTTTTAATATGGAAAAAATTGAATATCGTGCAGTCATTAGATTCTTTGTTTTAAAGGGTTTAAAAGCAAAGGAAATTTATGAACAATTATTAGAAGTGTATAAGGAGTCCTCACCTTCAAACACACCGTTAAATTTTGGGCTGATGAATTTAAACGTGGTCGTACCAGCCTTGAAGACGATCCACGCGAAGGACGACCAAAAACTGCAACCACAGCAGAAATCATTGAGCAGGTACATAATATGGTTAGTGAAGATCCAAGTTTGACTAAGCGTGAAATTTCTAATGCCATAGGCATCTCAGACGAACGAGTACTCCATATTTTATATGAAGAATTACGTATGAAAAAACTGTTTGGAAAGTTAGTGCCGCACACATTAACGATTCAAAAAACACTGGATCGAAAACAAATTTCTCAGCGTAATTTGGAGCGTTTTAAGCCGAATAAAACTGACTTCTTGTGTCGTTTTATAACTATGGATGAGACTTGGATCTACCACCATGATCCTAAATTGAAACAAGAACGTTTACAGTGGACTGAAGCTGGTTGTTCAGCTCCAAAGCAGGTGAAGTCACAACGATCAGCGAAGAAGGTTATGGCATAAGTTTTTTGGGATGCAAAAGGAATTTTGTTAATTGATTATCTTCAGAAAGGAAAAACAATCAACTCTGGTTTGAACATCCACCGTATTCATCAGATTTGGCTCCCAGTGACTACTATCTTTTCAGAAATCTCAAACAATTCCTTCGTGGAAAGCATTTTTCGTCGAATGAAGAGGCCATAGCAGCCGTAGACGGTTATTTTGCAGAACTTCCGGAAAACCATTATAAGGATGGGATAAAATTATTGGAAGATCATTGGAACAAGTGTATTGAGCTTCTAGGAGATTATATTGAATATAAAAATATATTTCGTAACAAAAACAGTATTCTTTCATTTCGAGCGCAGGAACTTTTCAACCAACCTGTATGACCAATTTTGTTGAAAAGAATTAGTGCCTTTTTAACAAAATTTTCATAAATGCATATACCACATGACGTATGATTAATACGTTTTAGTATAAACATATTATTCATACTCCATGTGGTACTCGTATTTATGAAAGTTTCAGGAAAATTTGCTCATAACAAAATTGTCTTTAGAATTAATCCATAGATTTTCCTAATGAAGGGTGGTTAAGTTTTAAGGGCCGATGTTGATTGTGAACCACACCTAAACTTCAAGTTTTTTTCTGCATTTCATTTGACATTTCTCAATTTCAGTCTAACTCAATTTGAGCCATGGAAAGTTACACAATTGAACAATGCGTTAAAGTTATGGGCGTTCAAATCAAAATGCATTTCGTGCACTTCGTGTTTTTTTTGTTTTGGTCAGCATAATCGACCAAATTTGTCTACAATCGGGAGAATTGTGGGCAAATTTCAGCAAACCGGGTCTGTGAAAACACCTGTGCATGCTCGCCCAGTTCGTTCTGCGGGAAACATTGCTGTTGTTCGCGATAGTGTGTCATGAGGTCGGCCGCTTACCGTGAATGGTGTCCGCTATCGCGAGATGATAACGAACTTATTGTGGCCAGGAATTGAGGATATGACCCTGGACGATATGTGGTTTCAACAGGACGGTGCCATTTGCCACACAGCTAATGAAGCAATGGCTCTTTTGCGCAACAAATTCAATTGCCGTGTTATCTCACGTGGTGGCGATGTCAATTGGCCGCCAAGATCCTGTGATTTTACACCGTTGGACTTCTTTCTTTGGGGTTATTTGATAGAAAAGGTGTACGTCGATAAGCTAGCAACAATTCAAGAGCTGAAGGATGAGATAATTCGGCACATTAACGGCATAAAACCTCAATTATGCCTCAGCGTCATCGAAAATTTGGATGGAGGTGTGCCGCCGAGGTCGCGACGGCCATTTGGTCGATATTTTATTACATACATAATTGAACCATACCATATTATCATAATAAAAAGAAATGACAATAATTTCCTAAATAATTTGTGTTTTATTCAAATCAACATCGGCCCTTAAAATTTAACCACCCTTTAAATAAGATTTTGGCACCACCTTCTCTCTTTTAAATCATACTATGTATATGAAAAACTTATGTACAAAAAATCAAGTATATTAAATTATCTACCGAAATGGTTTTATTTCCGATTATTCCCATTTGTGGTCAATTTTATGAATCCCGCCTAGAAAACATTAAATATATTATTTTTAAGGGATTTCTTGATAAGACATTAATAGTTTATTTTTGTGGTGTAAACACACTTAACAATTTAACAGCTTTGAAGGGCGTTTTTCTTTTTAATATTCTGATTACTTTCCATTTTTGCTTCCTTTAACAATCCATAAGTATGTTTAAAGATAAGACAAGAAAGATGTAAAATTGTAAAATTTTTGGCGCGCAAAATTTTACAAAGTCATAGTAACGAGATAGAAGAAACAAACCAACACTGAGATAAAAATTTAAATACTGACACAAATCTACACACTTGCTACGTGCAACATTTCTATAATAAAATTATGACTACTTTCGCTAATACAAACAACTACAACAATATTTATTATATAAAGATCTCGTAAATTTAACAGGAATTTTAAAATAGTTTGTTTGAGTTGGTTGTCTTTGCATTAGTTTTGTTTTTTTTTTTTTTTTTTGTGTGTGAATTTAAGTAATAACGCGTTTGTTTTAGAGATTTTCAAATCCATTTGACGTCATTTATGTATTGTACAAGTATAACAATAGTTCCTTTTAATGTGTATGTATCTGCAAAAGATTTGAAATCTGTGTTTGAGTGCTGTATAAGTCCATATACGTGTGTATTTGTGTGGGTATTATTCTTTTTGTTAGTGTCAGTTTTAAGACTCTGGCAAAAGTAATTGGTAATGTTCTCAAATCTTTTGTATGTATATTGTATACAATATTCTCTATATCCTTACAAACAGTAGCTGTTGCCAAAAACTTTATAATAGAATAAGAAAATATAAGATTTCCTGTTCCTTTTATTTTTCTTTTAGTAAATTTGCATTTATTCTAGTTTTGTTGTGCTTGTATTTGATTGTTAAATAAAACGTAGTGAATTTAATTTTTATCGTCAAAAAAAAATAAAATATCTACACAAAAGTACAGCATTTGAAAGAAAAACTAAACTTTTATTGAATTTTTAATTTAAATACGAAAGTCAAATATATACTCCATACACTCAGAAGAATATATGAACTAAAATAAAATCTATGAGTTTTTACATAAAATTAGTAAAAATTCTTTAAAATAATGCAGAATGAATTAAGAATTTTCATTAGCTTGAAAATAGTGAGGCCTTTTTCTTGAGTTTTCTTTCTTAATTTGGGTAAATGTTCTTTAAAAACGTTAAGAAATGTACTTTTTATTAGTATAAATCTTTAATGTTAAGAAATTTAAGGAAAAAAAATGTACTAAATTTTAGTAAAATTTCAGACGAAATTTAGTAATTTAAAGAAAAAAATTTACTTAATTTAAGTAAATTATTTATAATGGTTTTTAAGAATTGTAAAAAATTGTTATATTATAAATTTCTGAGTGTACACTGTACAGCAATGTTTGATTAAGAATTGATATTTCATTAAATTTCGTATGCTCTCTTGGATGATTTATTGATAAAATAATGCAAATGCATAGAAGAAGATATATAGACAAGAAATTCACCAACATAGAAAATAGTTAGTTGAAATCAATCGATGTTTTATGAAAGAATTATTTTTCTATTTTTAATGAAACATTTCTTTGACCTATTGCGTCTTTGTAAAATGATTTTATTTTTTTATTTGATTTTTTATGAAATTTTTATACAATAACAAAACTTTCATACACTCTATTGACCTTAAGTTCAACTGTACGTATGAGTTATATTGATTAAAATATAAATCATACGCAGTGTTGCCGTTCTTACAAGGAAAGTACCCTAAGCTAAACACATTTCGATTTTGATGAAATTTGGATATGTGATAAAGGGTGGTTAAATTTTAAGGGCCGATGTTGATTTTGAATAAAACACAAATTATTTAGGAAATTATTGTCATTTCTTTTTATTATGATAATATGGTATGGTTCAATTATGTACGTATGGAACAAAATATCGGCCAAATGGCCGCCGCGACCTCGGCGGCACACCTCCATCCAAATTTTCGATGACGCTGAGGCATAATTGAGGTTATATGCCGTTATTGTGCCGAATTATCTCATCCTTTAGATCTTGAATTGTTGCTGGCTTATCGACGTACAACTTTTCTTTCAAATAACCCCAAAAAAAGAAGTCCAACGGTGTCAAATCACATGATCTTGGCGGCCAATTGACATCGCCACTACGTGAGATAACACGGCCACTGAATTTGTTGAATTGACATCGCTACCACGTGAGATAACACGGCCATTGAATTTGTTGAATTGTTTCGTTAGCTGTGTGGCAAGTGGCACCGTGCTGTTGAAACCACATATCGTCCAGGGTCATATCCTCAATTCCTGGCCACAATAAGTTCGTTATCATCTCGCGATAGCGAACACCAATGCTTGGCCGCCCTCATGACACTCTATCGGGAACAACAGCAATGTTTTCCGCAGAACGAACTTGGCGAGCATGCACAGGTGTTTTCACAGACCCGGTTTGCTGAAATTTGCCTACGATTCGACATTTGGTCGATTATGCTGACCAAAATCACGAAGTGCACGAAATGCATTTTGATTTGAATGCCCATTTTTATAATAAGCCTGAATAACTTTAACGCGCTGCTCGATTGTGTATCTTTCCATGGTTCAAATTGAGTTAGACTGAAATTGAGAAATGTCAAATGAAATGCAGAAAAAAACTTGACGTTTAGGTGTGGTTCACATTCAACGTCGGCCCTTAAAATTTAACCACCCTTAATAAAGAGAAAATCTAAGATGGACCTGTCTCGGCTTTTAAGCCACCTCGGAAATTTTTTCGTTTTTTGTATCTTTTAAAGGTATTTAAACGAAAAGAACCGCATGCAAATGTATCGTTGGAAAGGGATTTTCGGGGGCCTTTTCTTGGTACCTTTTTTGTTACTTTTTTTAATTTGCTGTTGTAAAAATTTTAAAACCTTTGGATACTTTTGGACTTTTAAAACTTACTTTTTGAAATTTTTAAAATCAATAAATCAGTAAAGAGGTTAAATAAATCATACAATTTTTAAAAACTTTGCCTATTTGATGAAAACATGTAAATTTAATCTCAGTCTAACGCAGTGAATCGTCCACTAATAGTTAGTCCTGCTAAACTAGATTATTTATTTGTATTGTTATATTTTCAAATGGACTGTATTAGTAGTAGTTAAATAATTAACACGCCTCGACTGTGTTGTTTGATTCAGTAACAATATGGCACCAAACGCTGGAAAAAATTATATTTTATTGATAGATTTAACTAGCATAACGACATCACCGAAGATGCCTTAGAGAACGCATTAAACAATTTTGACGAAATTTACAAACTTCTTGTCGGAATATATTAAAATAATGTTTGACAGCCTTGTTGGACGATATAACATATTTTTTAGAAGAACTTGAAAGATTTAAAGTGAAGATTCGGGCAAGCTATTTTATTTCTACACTATTTTTAAAGCATTTAATAGAACACGAAATTGCGGATCTTAATAATCAGACAACACTACCGGGGCAGCTATTGACTTCGTAACACTCTGAAAGTTTTCTCCCGCTTATATTTCAATTTATGAGTTAATGATTTATTTTTAATAATTTAAATTGAAGCTTTAATAAACGGATGGCTTAAAACTAATTTTTTATGTTTTTTTTTTACAGATTTCTTTTCAATGTTCACATCTTTAATTAACTTTTCGCATAACTTGTAAAGGATTAAGGAATTTTTGTTGTAATAAAGTTCTTAAAGAGGAAAAACATAAAAAAAAAGAAAATTTCAAACTGTTTTCTTTAAATTGTAGAAAAGATATTAAAAATATTTTCATTTTTATCATTAACAACATTATTATTATTGTCAACATTTGCAAACAACGAGAAAAATCGTTAAATAACACTCACCATTCTCATCACATTGGATTACGCTCAGTTTTATTTTTGTCCAGAGCCAATTAGTGGCCCCACCAGACCGCAACAACAACAACAATTTCAATTACAACAACAACAACTAGTACCAACGTCGTACGAGTCGTTTTATAACAATTTTACCAACAACAACAACAACTACATTAACAGCAACATTCAGCAATCACGTTCACTTTATCATCCTCAGCAACAACAACAACTACAACATTTTGAGCAACAACAAGACGCTACAACGCCTCCAACATATTATAATTACAATTATAATTATTATCAACAACATCAGCAACAACATCCGCAACATTATAATCCTTTTTATAGTCAACAACATCTACAGTCAGCTCCAGCGCCGTATTTTCATAAATCAACAGTTGGACTATCTCCCTTCGGTTGTAGCAGTTATCTAGGCGCCGGCCGAGAAGCAACAGGTTTTGGTTTAGGTTTAACCGGACTGGGACTGGGAGGATTAAGCGCCGGATTGGGAGGTTCAGGAGGAGGTGGTTACACCCCCTTAGGACGTAGTTATCGTTATTATAAACATCATACTTCAACTGGTCTGGGCAATAGTAATTACAACGGTTATTATAGTTTAAGTTTTGGTGAAACTTATTATCCATTTCAATCAACTGGAGGAGGAGGAGGAACACTAGCCGGTGTTCAGGGAGGAGGTGATTATTTTGGTAGAATATCACCAGCTGCCGCACATACAGGACCCTTATTAGCAACTTCGGTATCGGAACCACGCAACAGTCTATTAAAATTACCCCCACCACCACCACCGCCATTGCTGCCACCTTTAGATGACGATTTACAAGTAAACACCGAACCATACTTGTCCACCTATTCGTCAAGACCTATAGATTATATACCCTCACCACCGGCGTCTTTAAGAAGCGATACCTACGCTTATAGACCCCGACGTCCCAGGGATAACGGTGGAAGATATTCAGCAACTGGCTACTACACCAGACAACGTAGTCGAGGTTTTTCGCCTATAATAGACTGTGATCGTTTTAGAGATCGTGAATTTTTAGGACGCCCTTCAAGACTACGTACAAATAGTTTACAAAGCAATTGTAGCCTGGGCAGATCTTCATTTACGGCTTTTGATCGATTATCACCAATCAGAGTTGGTTCATCGCCGAGATCTCTACGAAGAGAGAAATATTTATCTCCTTGTGAGAGTCCCAAATACAGCAGCAAAACGTCGTCCACACTACAGCAACATACACACGATACTTCACAATATCATTCACAACCATACGACACATCAACATCAACCGTAGCAGCAGTGGGAGTAGCAGCAACATCAACACCAAAAAAAGCCGCGGCTATACCACCACTACAACAACAAACACTGCCATCAACAGCACACCAACAACAACAAGCGACGCACTACCATCATAATCCCTCCTCTCACCAACATTCTCACCATCAACACCATACTCATTCAACACCACCAAAATTGGAACAACCTCAACCTTATCAACCATACACACCAAGTGAAACAACATATCATACACATAAAAGAACACATCATCATACAAAAACGCCCTCGGAACAAAGGGACTATTCTCAGCCACAGCAAACACCTTTACAAAAACATTATCACCAGCATCAGCAACAGCAACAACAACAACAAACTTTACTGCAACACTCGCAACAACTGCAACAACAACCAGCAATTAACACCAACACTACCAACAGAAACATCAACAGCAGCAACATATATTCCACCAGCAGCAATCAGTATCCACCACATCACGACGATAGTTGTGAAGATTTCCATCATATACCTTCAAATCTCAATTATTTTCAAAGACGTAGAATGATGGTTAGTAAACTGTGGAAAGGTTGTTTTCCCGATGTCACTCCTGAGCATGTTCATCGTCATAATTTCTATCTCTGCCAATGGCAACGTAATACCCAAGTTCGTATAATATATCTATTTTATCGATGGATTACCGCCATTATATGTTTAGCTGCCCTGGTTTGTTCACTGCTCGATATTGGTCGTACGGATGAACGTTATGAAAATCATTATGCTAAATGGTGGATTTACTTAACTCATTGGGGTCTGCTGTTTTGTACTGTACAGGCATGGTTGGCGGCGATGATTGTAACGCAGGGTATGATGGTGGAGAGAGAAGACTTTGAGTTGATGCGTCAGGCAAAGAAATCTAAATTGCATTATCTCTATTGGATAGTATATACGTTGGCAACAGTATATGCTTTTATAATAACCATGTGTTATTGGTTGTTGGTACATGATCCGGGTAAGTAGAAATGAAATGAGTATTAATTTCTTAACAATATTTCAATTTAATTTTTACATTTTTAATTATGATTAGATAGCTGAAAAATATCTCCAGCCTAAGTTTCTTTTTTCTTTACCATAATCCTCCCAGAGTGTCACACATTGTTATGGACCAGACCAATAATGCTACTGTTGTATTGACCAACATGAATCATAAACTCACCAAATTGAGTTACATGTTTTATTGGCCAATGTAGTCTGAATGACAATATTATTACAGAGAGGTGACATGGATATAATGCTCACACTTTCTATGGTTTTGTTCTTTTGGGTTAAGCGCAAAGATGGCTTCGCAGATTAAATAATTTCTTTGCTTTCAGCCTTAGACGGGCTTGGAGATTTTTTTATCTGGAAAACATCTAACACCGGCTTCGTTTAGAAAAGCTTTTTTAATATATATAAAAATAATAAATCGTTCATAATCAAAAAACAAATAGGTACACACAGAGAAAACAGATTCGTGCTGACAACCGAATTTATAGCTAATCGAATGGTTCGGTTGTGACAACAGAAACCCTATTGACGCATAAGAAATTAGACTTTGACAACAGTATTTCGGTTGCCTCAACAACAACTCGGTAGTAACTACCGAAAAACTCGATTACTTCAACTGAAACATTCGATTGGCAACAAATTCGGTTGTCAGCACGAATCTATTTTCTGGTTGTAATTATACTGACCGCGTTTCAATTGGTTCATTTCCCTTATAGAGACTTTGTTCGAAATTTTTACGAACATAATTCAAAAATCGGACATTGGAATGGTATCCGTTGTGGTAATTTCCGAGGCTCTTACAGTGGTTTGAAAACGTTCTCTACTGGGTTAGATACAAATAATGTAAAAAACTTTTGAAGTAAAATAATGGAGGTGGAAAAAACTTTCAGGTTAAAAACTTTTTTGAATGTGCAAATTTTTTAGAAAAAAATTTTGAGGTGAAAAAAATTTTTTTAAGTAAATACAAATTATTATTCACTAAGCAACTGGTGAAAAACAAGTAAAAATATTTTACCTGCCAGTCGCTACTAGGAAATTGTACTCATAACTTTTTAACCGCTGGATCTATTTTGCTTATTTTCAATAGCTTATTTCTGTTCGGTAGGATTGCATAAGTATCACGAATATATATACTTTATTGGGTCTTCGATCCATATTTCGGCATGTTACAAAGGGAATGACAAACTGATATATATGTACCTTTACCATATAAGTATGTAAGGTGGAGGGCATAAAAATTACTCAAAGGAATGATTTGTTTTCTATTGCCATAACGTTTGATTTTTGTTAGAGAGAAATTTATTCATTATCCTAGAAAAAGTATTTTATTATAAAAGGAATACAGTCTAATATAAATAATCTACACCTGATTCCTATAAATTATTTAGATAAATTAAAGGCAAATCAATTTCGCAGGCTCTAATGTTACGAAGTCTTTAAAAAAAGAAAACAAAATAAAAAAAAACCTTTTAAGTTTGGCATCCTATTTCATATTTTTGTTACACCTAATTTCTAATTTTATATATAAGTGTCCTCATAGTAATTTTTATCTAAACATCCTTAAAAAGCCTGCTAATCATAATATTTCTTAGAAAATATGACAACTAAAATCCTATTAGATAATTTTTCTTAATATTATACCAATATTATCCTTTAACATGCCCAATTAAAATGTCATTTTAAAAATTTGTTTATCATAAAAATGTCTACTTGCATTTCAAAAAACGATTTGCATAAGGTCAGTTTTCTTTCACAAAATAATTCTTCTCTTTGGATATGGAAATGGAACATTTAAAATGAACCTTCTTATAGTAAAATGCATTGCTTCTATTTTTACAAGTAATTACATTTTGTGTATTTTCTCTGTGATACAATTCCATGTATGTTATAATCTATCTACCCCTATACTCTGTTAATTTTGTATTCATATTTTGTTTTTGTTTTTTTTTATTTGTTTTAGAAAGATAGACAGATTTTTTGATAGTGACCTTTAAATTTGTCTTTTACAGAAGTACATAAAATTGACACATTAAACATAATGGTGCATGTCTTAAATTCGATTATAATGCTTATCGATTTGGCCATTGTTGGACATCCAATTAAATTAAGTCATGCCTATTTTACTACTGGTGTTGGCTTAGCATATGCCATATTTACTGGAATATATTTTTTGGCAGGTGGTACTGATAGGTAAGTTAAATATTTAACAATGAAGAAAAATGTGATATATAAATCGAAGAAATACAAAACAAGAATTATAAAAAAAATACTAAATTTTAAAAAATCTACCAACAGTGATTTATACCAACATTAATATTCAAGATAAACCAATATTGCTAATGTGTGGGGGGTGTTGCCAATTAAAAGTGGAATCTCACACAAGTTAACGTAAAAAAAGTAACACATTTGTATTCTACACTGTTTTGGGTTTTGTTGTCGATCTGTTCTTTTTTGCTCCTTGCAAAGAGAGTAGATTGGTAAAGGGAACCAAAGCAGAAGAAAGTAATGTGTTAATACTCGCTACTTTTCCAAATTTTTTTTTTTAGATATTTGTAGGGTGTTGCCCACTAAAAGTGGCATCTCACTCGTTATTTGACAAATAAAATACAGGTTGGTTGAAAAGTTCCTGCGCTCACCAAGAGATGGCACTGCTAGCTCCAAACTTTTTTTTTCTCAAGTTGGTATAACTGTCCTGAGAACACATGCAAAGTTGCAAGTCATTTTGTCAATTCTTTCTTTGTTTACAAGCCATTTGAAGTTGACGTGTCATTGATTTTTTTTAATATGAAAAAAATTTAATATCGTGCAGTCATAAGATTCTTTGTTTTGAAGGGTTTAAAAGCAAAGGAAATTTATGAACAATTGTTAGAAGTGTATAAGGAGTCCTCACCTTCAAAACGCACCGTTGAATTTTGGGCTGGTGAATTTAAACGTGGTCGTACCAGCCTTAAAGACAATCCACGCGAAGGACGACCAAAAACTGCAACCACAGCAGAAATCATTGAGCAGGTACATAATATGGTTAGTGAAGATCCAAGTTTGACTAAGCGTGAAATTTTTAATGTCATAGGCATCTCAGACGAACGAGTACTCCATATTTTACATGAATAATTACGTATGAAAAAACTGTTTGGAACTGGATCGAAAACAAATTTCTCAGCGTAATTTGGAGCGTTTTAAGCCGAATAAAACCGACTTCTTGCGTCGTTTTATAACTATGGATGAGACTTGGATCTACCACCATGATCCTAAATTGAAACAAGAACGTTTACAGTGGACTGAAGCTGGTTGTTCAGCTCCAAAGCAGGTGAAGTCACAACGATCAGCAAAGAAGGTTATGGCATCTGTTTTTTGGGATGCAAAAGAAGTTTTGTTGATTGATTATCCTCAGAAAGGTAAAACAATCAACTCTGAATATTATTGCAGCCTTTCGGATCAGCTGGATAAAAAAATTCGTGAGAAAAGACCTGGTTTAAAGAAGAAAAAAATCATTTTTCATCAAGACAATGCACCTGCTCACAAAAGTGCTTTGACGATGGCTAAATTCAAAGAATTAAAGTACGAATTGCTTGAACATCCACCGTATTCAACAGATTTGGCTCCCAGTGACTACTATCTCTTCAGAAATCTTTAACAATTCCTTGGTGGAAAGCATTTTTCGTCGAATGAAGAGGCCATAGCAGCCGTAGACGGTTATTTTGCAGAGCTTCCGGAAAATCATTATAAGGATGGGATCACATTATTGGAAGACCATTGAATAAAAAAATATATTTCGTAACAAAAACAGTATTCTTTCATTTCGAGCGCAGGAACTTTTCAACCAACCTGTATATTGGTAAAAGGCGCGAGCAGTAACACAGTTAATTAACCCACTTCTTATTTGATTAATGCTGCAGTTAAAATTAATTAAACCCCAAAAAAACACATCAAGTGGAAACGTAAGATTAATGTCCGTAATTTCAAGCAATAGATACCTACCAGTGCCTAGTTACCTACCGTGTATACGAACAAAAACCGTTAGGTATCTATGCACCGGTAGGTATCTATTGCTTGAAATTACGGGCATAATGCCTATACTAGGATTTTCAAAATTTTCATATAATTTCACAAGAATTGCTTTTTGGAAAATTTTAAACCCAAATCCTTTCTGTGATAAAAAGAACTAGTTCTACAAACAATTTGTTGAAACTAAATATTGTTGAAAATAAGTAAATTTTGAAGGGATTCACAAAGCAATGCTCTTAATAACTTATATTTCTCTCTCTCTCTCTCTCTCCTTTTCTTATAGAAAACTGCAAGTAGCAATTTATCCTATGCTAGATTGGACTAAACCCGGTAAAGCTATTATTGTTACAGTATGTGCCGTAATCTTTGTATTTGTTGTGCATTTTTGTTGCTTCCTCATGTATCGTGCCAGAGTATGGCTCTTTACTAAACTATGCATACGCGGTTCTCATCATCGTGATGGTGAATTTTGTGAGGGACTTCAAGAAGATTCCTGTACTCGTCTGGGTCCGGGTGGTAGTAGTGCTGATTATTCACATCAACAACAATTTCCAACTACGGTACATTCCGAACAGCCACATCGTACACATCTAACGGTGGCGACTAGTGCGGCCGCAACACAACAACTGTCAACGGAACATGTTTATGCCAATGCCCCCAGTCATCATTATTCTAGCCAACAACAATTGCATCAACAACAGCAACAACTACAACAGCCACTGCAGCCGCAACCACATCAACATCAGCATCATCCCCATCAATATCCACCCCAATATTCGGGTTATCAACAGCAACCTGTTGTTGCTGGTGTAAACGTTGGTGTTATCAGTTCAGCTGATATTTATCAGCATCAACATCATCAACATGACAACACTAATAAGCATCATCAACATCAGCATTCACAGCAGCAACAACAATTGCCACCCCAGCAACAACAGCAGCAAAAGGCATCGAGTGCAGTTGTTGCTGGCAGCGGTGTTGGGGTCGCTGGTACGGCTGGTGGTGCTAATGTTGGTGCTGGTGGCGGAACAGCTACAGCCGCTTCGGCTTCCTCTTCTTCAGCTATGTCACGTACTAGTGCTCATTTAGATGCTGCACAGCGTGAACAATTCCTAAATCCCAATCAAATTGTGGAATATAAAATGTAAAGACGTTGTACCCGGCACCGATATACATTCCATTTGTCCATGAAATTTTTAGAAAAACATTGTTCCCAGTGTCAGGCTTACAAACAGAAAGCCGATAACACCTATGGTATGTTAGATGGAGATGGTGAAGATGGCGAAGGTGGCCATGAAAATGATGTTATGTGTAAGGTAATGCCGGCTACAAAAGTTGAGAGTAAGCAATTGTTATATAAAGATAAATGCTGTTGAAAAGTGATTAAGATGAAATTGATTGATAATAATCTTGAATAATAAGGAAAAAGTAGTTTTGAATTTTAAATATTTTTAAGAAAATCATTAAAAGATACTGGTTCTCAAATTGTAGCATTTTTTGTTCTTAAAAAGAAATAATAGTTTTTCACAGATTTCTAAAATATTTATTGGCACATACTTTGAATTTAATAATGATGCATTCATTCTAAAACCAAAAAAAAATTAATTAAATCGTAATACATTTTTCAAAATTTGATGCCATATGCAGACTAAGGGGCAAATTATTATTAACTTATTTTGACTACTTATGTAAAATTTATACATTATAATATTTATTTTGATAGACTTTGAATCGTTCGTTAGTTATTTAGTGAAAATCTCTAAAAAAAAATCTTCCCTTGAAAATTATCTATAATATAATATCTGCCCTTAGAAAGAAAGTCTGTTCAAAAAGCAGACAATGTGAACAGTTGCGTTTTAAAGTTTTTTAATTAATTAGTACGAATTTAGTAACATAACCAATTTACATTACAATTTGCATAATTTTGTAAAATTTAAATTTTTTTTATCTGGCAGATTATCGAATAATTTTAAAAATTTTTACAGCTTTGTATTTTTGCTACTAATGGAACTCAACACTACATCTTTCACAATTTTATTAACTAAAAAAAAAAACAGAAAAAACAAAATACTGGTTTTAAAAACGAAAAATAAATAAGTATCCAAAAATAATAAAGTATCGAAATTTTTAAAACTTATTTGCTAAATCCACCTCCTTAAAATAGCCATCAACCGCAAAGCTTTGACCATCGAGCCCTTTTTTAAGTTTGGAAATAGAAAATAATCCGAGAGAGCTAAATGCGGCGTATAAGGTGCGTGACGAAGCAATTCAAATTCTAACTCATTGATTTTGATAAATTTTTTTATGTGAACAAATTTTCCCATGTTTACAAATTGACTGAGATCGTTTATTTTTAAAGGCTCAAAATCGCATTTGCATATGGTTGTGCTAATCGAATTTATTGGCTGTCGCAATCAAATTGCAATTTTCAATTCGGTTGGCATTATATTTTTCTGTGTGTATATTTCACACTTATGAAAACAATTAAGCGCTTTTTCTATAAAAACGATATTTCATGGAAGATTAAGCGTTTTAAATTTTTTATAAATGGCAACATTGAACAAATTTTTGCGGTAAATAATTTGTATGGGAAATCTCGTCCTTTGACAACAGATTTTTATTAAAACCTAAATTTAAGTCTTATTATTTATTTATTCTTTAAATAAATAAATAATAAAAAAAATCTAATTCAACGTTGAAAACTCAACTTCTCATTATGTCCTACAAAAGTTTTTTTACATACGTTGGGTTTACTGAAAATATTATGAACGTCCGGTTTAACTTTTTTAAATTTAATGTGTTTAACGTAGATTTTTTTTTTAAATTTAGTTAAGAACAATAGAACAGCTGATTTACAATTCTACAAATATAGTCAGATTCTGACAATTTAACAAAAATCTTTTAGAAAAAAATTGCAACAAAACAAAACTAGAATGTATCATTTCCTGAGAAAACTTAAGTTATAATTTGAGAACATATTTTTAAATAAAAATTTAGGAATTTAAACCTTTTCACAACTATTAAGAATAATTCCAGTAATTAAATTGTGCGAAATATTTATATACCCTTAAAGATGATCAAATAAAATTTTAGCATGTGCAATTTTTTTAAAAGAAAATTTCATGGACATTTAGAAAAAACTAATTTTAATTGACTATATTTTGTTTAAACTTTTAAATATTAAATTAAAAAAAAAAAAAATTATAGTCTGACATATTTGTTAAAAAAAAACACACGTATTATATTAAAATTTAAGTTAATAGATTTTATAACCAGAATTTAGAACAATTTTTTTTAGAGTATTCTTAAACAAAAACTAACTAGTTTTTTTTAGTTTAGTTTAAAAGTTAAAATAAAATGTATACCAACTCAAAAAGTAATCGTTTTTATGATTTTAGCTAAAATGTGTTGGAAAAATTATGCTATAAATTATTGTTTTCTAAATTTTTTCATTTAAAAAACCAATTAAATCAAAGCTTACTAAATATCGGTGCAAGGGGTTTTTAATTAATACTATTTTTTTATAATTATATAAAAAAAATAAAAGCAAATTGAAGTTTAATTAATACAAAATAAACTTTTTGTGTGTAAGTAGCTTAAAGCCATTGGTGTTGACATTTTTTTTTTAATTTAAAAACAAAAAACTTTTTTATTGAAAAGAAAATGAAAAATAAGAGATCTGCAAGATCATTAAAAAAAATTAAATATAACACAAGATTAAACAAAAAAATAAAAGTATATATATATATATATATATAAAAAAAAAAACACTAATTTAATTTAAAAAACTATAATTTAAGTTAATAATTTAGTATTGATTTAAATAAATAATTCAAAATTTAAATAAAAAAAAAATAAAACAGTATTATAATATAAAAATAAAAAATTATAATTTTAAATCAAACACCTCATTCACTAAAACTCAGCTTTAAATTAATTATTTTTTTTTAATTTAATTTAAAACTGCTCATATATAGTTTCTGCTCAGTATAAGGAAAGCTCGTTTTGAATGAATTTATTAGTTTTCTTTAATTTATAGACTGAATTTAAAATAATTTGTTTTACATAATATTTTCCAATAATCTTAAGTCTAAATACTGGTTTTAAAAACAAAAAACTAATAAAAGTAGATAAATTTTTAAAATTTATTTGCTTAATCCAATCTAACGATTTTTAGAGAAGATTTTGCAAATGGCAACACTGTTGTTCTGTTAGCAGCATATATACTACAACGTTACCACACTTTTTTCTTAGCATGCAATTTGAGAGAAAAAAATCACCAAAAATCACAAATAATTCTTTGCACAATTTTCTAAATTTTTTTAAATTGTTATTTTAAAATGACCCAAAACCAGTATCATAAGGCTTTATATTCCTCCATTGTAATTGTAAATCATTTAAATTTTAAAAAATAGGTACTAAATCCTCGCATTAATAAATATTATAGCTATTGAATTTGATTAACATATCAATTCAAATTAAAAAGAAGATGACAAATTAAAAAAAGACAACATTAATAATATTCATACATATAATTTCCTTATAACTATAAATATACCTAAATATATCTTTTACTATATAAACCTTTAGAAGCCTTAAATCGGTTAAAAAATATATATGAAAAAAATAATGTAAATTTCTAAGAAAGAAATACAAGTTTTAAAATGTTTAAAGAGTCTAGAAAATGTTTCAGCATTTTAAAAAAGAATATCAGATTATATTGAAGAGAATTCTAAATTAATTGAATTGTTTAAATTTAAAAACGTTTAAAGCTAAGAATTTGTTCTTTGAAAATGTTTTTTAACACTGGGTTTTTGTAGAGACTGACTAAATTGAAACTAAACTAGAATATTTTTAACACAAATTTTTAAAAAAATAAAAAGTTTCTGTTTTTTAGAATTAAAGAAAAATATTTATATGAATCTGAGACGAATTACGGCATTCGTAAACTCTTACTACAAAAATAGTAATAATGAAAATAACAACATTTACTTTTATTTTCAATGTAAGCCCGGTCGAGAAAATTCTCTTTAATTTTTTTTTTTTCAGAAAAATTAAAATTGACGTAATTCGATTCTATATGTCAGTCGACTACTTTAGGTTAGGTTTTTGACAGTTGCACGCATTTTTGGAGAATAAAATAAATTTGGTTTCAATTTACAATGTTCGCACGAAGCCTGCACACAGAAAAAATTTTGCCAGTTTCCAACTGAAATTCGGTTACTATGAATAAAATCAGTTGGAATAACTAAATATAGGTTTCCTCAAAAATTTTGCAATATCCAAAATTTTTAGCAATCACATTTGAATTTGATTATGCTAACTGAATTTTTTTAAAGTACACTTCAATTCGGTTGGCATTTTATGTTTCTGGGATTGTTCGTAAATAAATGATTTGACATTTTTTTTTAAAGAAAATTCTTAGGTGAAATTCTAAGATACAACATACAAATGAATTAAAATTCGAGAGATTTGTGACAAATGTCACCAATGGGGAGACTTATGGAATACACCGAGTTTCTCTTAATTTTGTAGAATTTTTAAACGAAAAATTGACATCTCTTGTCAATCAATAAAAATATACCTATTACTTATCAAAAGATGCAATGCGTTGAGGAAAACAAAGAAGAAAAATTTTCAAATTGCCTATCAACTTCCAGTGGCTATCGAACTCGCTCGTCATGTTAGTAAATTTGCATCAGCCTATGTTAAGAGCTAACTATATTATACTTTTGCTAGCTTAAACAAATGTGCGAATACATGTAATCAAATGTGTATGACTATATTGTACTTAACAAACTTTTCGTTAAGTTTCGTCAAGTGTCATTTGCTTAAGCAAACAGCGAAACTGACCGCACTTTACTTAAGGAATCATGTGTTTTTAGAAAAACTGTTTATGAAAAAAAAGCAAATTGCAATGTACGCGGACAATATTTTTTTAGAAAATTTAATTGAAAATGTTAAAAAACAAACGTGCATGTATAACAAAAGGGGTGGTTTTTGTATTTGTTTTTCGATTGAGATGCAAGCACTGTTGCATTTTTTAGTACTTTTTTATTTATGTTTTCATTTGTTTCTTTAAATTATTTAAAATTAATATAGATTTACTTGTTAATTGTAAAATATTTATAAATTAAACACATTAAATAATATTTTTCGAAAAGATACATATATTTTGGAAATATAAGAAGAAAACAGTTTTTGCAAAAGTACATATATTTGCAACTAAGTGTAGTAAGTATTTAAGTTTAAAAAGTACATTGCAGCCACCCAAAAGCCGTCAATAAGTTGATAAAGCATTTGACAGACTTTTCGTTAATTTTCGACAGTAGCTTAAGTTAGCAAAAGTATAATATAGTTAGCCCTTTAACCTATGCAAACAACAAGCAGGTACTTTTGCCAATGAAGAGTACTTAAAAAAGTTGTAAAGTGCTGAATTTTCCATCCCTGTATCAACCACATAAACAGAGTTGCCATTGAAGTTCCGTCTGCCATTCCTTTAGGCGACAAAGAAAATCAATAATAATTTTATAAAATGCTTGTAATTACAAACAAAATATTACAAACAATTTAAAATATGAATTTCAAATACAAACTAAAGTCCTGTTAAAATTTAACTTTGAGTTAAAATTAAATTTGTGGAAGTGAAAACCCCAGTTAGATGAAAAAAATAATATAAATTTCTATAAAGAAATACAAATTTTAAAATGTTTTAAAAGTCATGCTATGAAAATTTAGCAGTAAAACCTTTTTTATATTATCGCCTAATTAAGACGAATCTCAAATTAATTTTATTTTACCGATAAATCCAAAAAACTTTGTCTTTAAAATTCTATGAACTGTATGGGACAAATGAAAACACAAAATTTCAAGAACTTTAACCTAAATTAAGAATTTAAGATTTTTGTAGGAAGTTTTTCTATATAAAGTAAAATTTTTGTTAACATGTAATTTTTTTAGTAATTTAAAAATATTTCCTTAATTTGAAACTTTCAAATTTTGTTCTGATATTAATCAGATATTTTTAACGACTGATTTCCTTGCAGTCATGCCAATGTTAAATTTTTAGTATATACACAATATTATCTATATAATTCCTTTAATACCTCTCATATACTCAGTAGTTTGAAAATTAACCAATAAAGCAAAACAAAATGAAAGACAACCAAAGATTGCTCATACATATATTCTAAAATAAAATACAAATAAAAATAAAATAAAAAATAATTAACATTTACCTCATCATTATCAATATAAAAATCCAATATGTATTTAGAAAATATTTATAAAAAAAAATAAACTAAATAAAAAAATATTTACACTTTTAAACAAAAAAAAAAAATAAATATCTATTGCAAATTCCAAAAAAAGAAAACTTTAAATTATAATTTAAACAAAATTCTAATTTTAAAATAACTTAAATTCAGCATAAAATCATAATAAAATTATTCATATTTCGAAATAAAAAAATTTATCAACTTTATTTTATTTAAAAAAGGTTGAGATTTTTATTTTATTTTTGAGTAAAATTTAATTATTTTTAATTTATTTTATATGTATCTGTTTTTCTGTAAAAAAAAAAGTATTATTTTCTTGTTATCTGTGAAGGTTTTAAAGGACTGGTAAAGCTTTATAGAAATTAGATGAACTAACAAAACAAAAATTGGTGTAAAGTTGTTAACAAAATTAAATAATAATAATATTAATTGTAGTAAAAAAAAATTGTATTATAATATAATTTTGAAAAAATAATTTAAAAAGATGTAAGAAATATGTTTTTTAAATCATAAAAAAGATCATAATATAATAAATTAAATTTATAATTATTTTTGTAGCCAAAATCATAAAAAATATAGTTGTATTTATAGTGTTATAACCCAAAAAAAAAAAAAATAAATTTAAAATTTAGAAAAAAAAAATCCTATATAAAACTACAAAAAACTGAAAATCTAAAAGAAAAATAAAAAGTTATGTGTTAAACAGAAATAAGGAATTAACTGGCTACCCGATTAAAAAAATGGAAAAAATATGATAAGAAATATATTAACAGCATTTCCAGGTTTAATTGTGGAAATTAGGGATATCGCTTATCCATTTAAATACTTTTAAATGCGATCATAAACCTAATAAAATTTCTATATTTTTGTATAACAAATATCTTTGAAAACCTAACATAATTATAATTCAAAAACAGTTGCCGAAAAAAAATCACAAAAAATTTATAAAAAATTATTTTTAATTAATAACTTAATTGTACACACCCTTTAAAGTTATTCAAACAAAAAAATATTTAAAATAAACCTTACACACACATTTTAATTAAAAAAATAAGAACACCCTTAAAAAAATTTCCAAAAAATAATTTCAAAAGATTAAGAAGAAAAAAAAACAAATTCAAATTGCATTTGTTTATTTATTAAGTAATTTTAAGTTGAAATTTTTTTATGAAAACAAAATAAAAATATTTTTTAGAAAAAAATACTATAAAATGTAAAGTAAAAAATTTAAAAAAAGTGAAAAAAAACATAATGAAATTTGTTTAAAATTTCTTTAGTCAAAAAAAAAAAAAAAATAAAAGATTCATTTGTAGTCATTACATTTCAATAAAGAACAAAACACAAATTTGTAAAAATTAATACAAAAATTTAAGATAAAAAATATGTATTTTTCAAAACAGTATTTAACAGTAATAAATATAAAAAAAAATGGTTTTTATTATATAAACTACTTACAAAAATTCAAACCAACTTGTAAAACTATTACAATTTGAGAAAAATTTATTGATACAATATTAAACAATGATGAATTAACAAAAACAAAACTGTCAAAAAGGTGAAAAATAACATTATAATACAACCAAAAAATTAACACAAAAAACCAATAGTATTTAAAATAAATTTGAAATAAAGAATGAAGAAAAATTGTATTAAAAAAGTAAAAAAAAAATTGTTATCATTGTTGTTAAAAAGCAAAAGTAAGTAGAAAAACCAAAACAAAAATTTTTGCTCGAACCAATTTTTGCCACATTCTAAGAAACATGTCATGGAAATTTCTCTTAATATTGGTCGAAATAAGTATTTGGTTCGTCACTGGTTTCTAAATAGTACCAGTTATTATAAATTCTTCCTTCGCGCTGGGGTTGCCTGACTTTAAAAATGTATAATAAAACGTCAAAGTTTATATTCAAATTTCGGTAAATAACGCTGAAAGACCATCGAAGATCCAAAACAATAGGGTTTCAAAAACTGGGAAAGTCTCATGAATTTGAATAAAAAAAACAAAAATAAGAAAAAAAAACTTAAGAAACAAACGGTTTTATTTTAAGTAATTGTCGCAATGTTTTATTTTCATAAAATGGTCAAAATTCCGAAAGTGTAAGAGACACCTTATTGGAACTTGTCAAACTGGAAGAAGAAAAAATTGCCTACAATTTGATGAAAGTATATCACTGGGTCCGACAAAAAGTAGTGACATCATTGCACTCAGCTTGGACTACTTAGTCAATGGGTAAAGATTCCTAAATTTTGATTTGCTGCTCGTAAACTTTAGGTACATTTACAATATATTTTCCGTAGCCGAATGTAGTTTATTTAAAAAATAATACGTTAAGTTTGTTTTTCAACGAAGAATCAATTGAAATTCATAGAAATATATTTTTTAACTATTTGAATCAGTCATTCAAAAAACAAACTATAAAAATTTACTGACATTGAGTTGATATTTTCTGTTAAATGTAAAATTTTTTGTTTCTAAAAATATAAATTCATATAATTCCTTATTGTTTTTTTGCCAAAATAGTTTGTTTATATACAAAATTCTTTCAATAAAAATTACAAGATATTATTCAAATATAGATGCACACAAGAAAATAAAAAAATATATACGTCTGTGTGTTGTGTTTTGTAAAATTACATACAAATAAAAAAAAAATTCCATTTGAAAAACAAACCACAAAAATCGTTTTTTTCTACTTTTCGTCAGTTAAAAATTGATGATTATTTTAAACTACTTTCGATTGCTATTACTACTTATGTCGATTATTAAACAATGATTGAAAGTAAACAACAAAATGGGCTGAATATAATGAAAAATCAGCAGTCCTCTTTTTGATTGTATTTTCGATAGATTTAATATGTATTTTAGATTATTTTTAACGAAATAATATTGTGAGTGTAAGCCATAGAGCACTGATGCTACGAGCTCAATATATATTTTAACATGCAGTATTGATGGATAGCGATCAATATCGCAAAATAAGCTAATATATTCTGAAATCCAGATCGAGGATCACTCGATAAATATGTATTGATTGTGTAGCATAATTTTTGATATAATTGATATTCGCGATACGTTAGTATAAAATGAAAGAATAATAAAGAAAATAAAACAAATAAAATTAAATTTGCAGTACAAAAAATTAAAAAAAAAAAAAATGTTTTAAATGAGACAAGAGAGTGAAAGCGAGTGTGTGCTGCCGGTAAAATTGGAGCACAAAGAAATGTAAATACTGACGGGATAAACATTGAACATGAAGCGTACGATCGCGATCCAAATATCGCCAAATATATTTAACGTGTATCAGTGCCCATGTAGCGCATTTAATAAAATTATTATGATTCTATATTTTTACGTTTTTTTATATACATATATATTTTTGCATTTTTTTTATTGTATTTTTTGTAATTTGGAAACGGTAAATTATATGAACAACATTGAAAATAACTTACTTGATTTTATCTTGATCATTAATAAAATCCAATATGGACACCTGGTAAAGGGCACAAAAAGTTAAATAACACAATTTTCACTTTTAATGTTAACCATTGGTTGAAATTTTACACTTTTTTTAATTTAATTGCCTTAAAACATACGAGATTTTCTAACATTTTGCAGTACTATGTATGTATATAAAAAAATCAAGCACGTTTTTGTCTTTAGTGTTTGCTTTTCATATTCCTTTTTTTTTTTGCTTTACTTCAACCTTTTATCATTATTTGTATATTCTTCACTATTAAATATTACTAATTAAGATGTGTTGTTTAAATTAATCACATATTTTTCCTAAAAATTACAATTTAAATTGGTTACAAATACTTTTTTATAGTTTTATCAAAATTTTTCAACAAAACTGACATTTTTTTCCAATAAGAAAAGAAATACTTATGTTTTTTTGCAATAGCAGAGATGCCAACTGATGCTAAAAGGAAAAGCGTAATTGCCAATTTGTCATTGTTACCAACTTGGCGGTTTTTTCGCTAATCTAGCGACTTTTTATGTGTAAGCGGTTAGTGAATATTATTTAAATTTTAAATCACGATCAACACATATTTAGTCACAACAATAACAATTTCATTTTATTTTAATGTAAAGCTAACACTTACCAGCTTATTTAATGTAAAATTAAAAATTGAAATTTTTCAGAAATGTAAATACTATTTTGCATTTATGAAAAGTAATGACATCATTGCACTCAGCTATGATGATTTAGTCAATGGACCAAGATTCATGTATTTTGATTTGGTGCACTTAAACTTTAGGTAAGCCATAAAGCGCATTTATAAATTGTCATCTCTGATTTTAATGAAATTCGCCATACATATTGTAAATGGGTACTGTTTATGAAATAATTAATCTTCCGACACCAAACCCTTTTTCGATATTTTGATGTTTTTGCCAATTTAAATGACGTCATATTTAAAAAACCAAAAGGATTTGGGATCGAAAAGTTAATGATTTCGTAAACAACACCCATTTACAATAGTTGTGGCGAATTGCATTAAAGTCGGATGTGACAAATCTGAATGCTGTGCGGTTTGAGCTGGAATTGCCCAGTATTTATATGATTCCATATTTTTCACCTTTTTCTATACACATATTTTTTAAGTTTTTTTTTGTAATTTGAAAACGGTAAATTGTATAAACAACATTGAAAACAACTTACATGATTGTATCTTGATCATAACTAAAATCCAATATGTACACCTGGTGAAGGGCTCTAAAAAGTTAAATAACACAATTTTCACTATTATTCAATATTAACCATTGGTTTATATTTTAAACACTTTTTAATTTAATTTCTTTAAAACATAATAGATTTTCTAACATTTTGCATTACTATGTATGTATATGAAAAAATCAAGCACGTTTTTGTCTTTAGTGTTTGCTTTTCATATTCTTTTTTTTTTTGCTTTACTTCAACCTTTTCTCATTATTTGTATATTCTTCACTATTAAATATTACTAACAAGATGTGTTGTATAAATTAATTACATATTTTTTTAAAAATTACAATTTAAATTGATTAAAACATTTTTTTATATTTTTATTAAAATTTTTTAACGGAGCAGCCATTTTTCCCAATTACAAAAGAAATACTAATATTTTTTTGCAATAGCAGAGATGCCAACTAATGCTAAAAGGAAGAACGTAATTGCCCATTTGTCATTGTTACCAACTTGGCGGTTTCTTTGCTAATCTAGCGACTTTTTATGTGTAAGCGGTTAGTGAATATTAATTAAATTTGAAATCACGATCAACACATATTTATTCACAACTATAACAATTTCATTCTATTTTTATGTAAAGCTAGCTAACACTTATTTAATATAGAATAAAAAATTATAGTTTTTCGGAAATGTAAATACTGGAATTAAATTCAGCTAAATTCAACACATATTTATGTATTTTTTTAAAATCTATTTTGCATTTAGCTTAATTATATTTTTGTATGTACATTAATGCAAAATTATATTTTTATCAAATTAAAAAAAAAAAAAATTTTGCACAAATCATGAGAAAATTTCCTTTGATTTGAGCCGTCACAATTACCAATTTGGGTGTGTTTTGATTTTTAGGACCTAGCGGGTCCCAGGGGCCGCAGCCCCCTTAGCACTATAAGGAAAAAAAACTTTATAAATCCCGAGGGGTTGATAAATTTTTTATATTTCTTTGAGGGGCGCCGGAAAAAGTAAATTTTCCCTGTATTTCTTATTCAAAATTTAATTTTTCACTTTAAATCCCCTCCCACTCAAAATAAGCTGGTCCCGAAAAGTAATGGCACCATTGCACTCAGCTTGGACTAATTAGTCAATGGATCAAAATTCAAGTATTTTGATTTGGTGACTTTAAACTTTAGGTAAGCCATAAAGCGCATTTATAAATAAACCCACAATATTATTTCGTTAAAAACAACATAAAAACAACATAAAATACATATTAAATTAATCGAAAATACAATCAAAAAGAGGACTACTGATTTTACATTATATTCAACCCATTTTGTTGTTTATTTTTAATCATTGTTTAATAATCGACAAAAGTAAAAACAATAAAATGTCGTTTAAAATAACAATCAAATTTTTACTGACAAAAAGTAAAAAAAAAACTACTTTTGTGGTTTGTTTTTCAAATTGAAAGTTTTTTTGTTTGTATGTAATTACAAAACAGAACACAACACATGCAGATGTATATATTTTTATTGGCTTTGTGTGTATGTATACTTGAATAATTTCTTGTAATTTTTATTGAAATAATTTTATGTTTATACAAACAAAGGAATTATATGAATTTTTATTTTTTGAAGCAGAAAACATAAAATTTTACATTTAACTGAAAATATCAACTCCTACTGAATGTCTGTAAATTTTTATAGTTTGTTCTTTAAATGATTCAAATAGTTAAAAAATATATTTCTATGAATTTCAATTGATTCTTCATTTACGTATTACTTTTTAAACAAACTACAGTCGGTAACGGAAAATATATTGTGAGTGTAATTATATGATTCCTATTTTCACATTTTTCTATATACATATTTATTCATTTTTTTTTGTAATCTGGAAACGGTAAATTGTATAAGCAACATTGAAAATAACTTACTTGATTTTATCTTGATCATTAATAAAATACAATATGGACACCTGGCGAAAGGCACTAAAAAGTTCATAACACAATTTTAACTTTCACTTTATGTATAAATTTTAAACACTTGCAATTTAATTTCTATAAAACACGTTAGATTTTCTAAAATTTTGCATTACTATGTATGAATATGTAAAAATCGAGCACGTTTTTTGTCTTAAGTGTTTGCTATACATATTAGTTTTTTGCATTTATTTCACCCTTTTCTTATTACTTGTATATTCTTCACTATTAAATGTTAATAACAAAGTTGTGTTGCATAAATTAATTACATATTCTTTTCAACAATTACATTTTAAATTGGTTTAAATACTTTTTTTTATATTTTTATTAACAAAACTGACATGTTTTCCCAATTAGAAAAGAAATACTAATGTTTTGTTGCAATTTGGCATTGTTACCAACTTGGCGGTTTTTTCGCTAACCTAGCGCCTTTTTATGTGTAAGCGATTAGTGAAAATTAAATATGAAATTACGATCAACACATATTTAGTCACAACAATAAATAAATAGAAACTATCGATTATTACTATCGTGTAATAAATGATTTAAAAAACAAACTTGGCAAATTTTAATTAAATATTTTTGGATTTTTAGTGCATAATGCCGTGTAATGAAGAATTAATCTGTTTATATATGTGCTGCCAGATCTGATTATATATGATAGGATAGGTATACGATACATTTTATGGACAGATCTAATCGTATCTATTTAAATCATAGTTTTAATCTTTAATTTTGTTTTCATAATTATGATTGTAAGCTTTGTAAATAAATAATTTTTCTCAATTCCTTTATTTTTCTTTTTATCAATTCAAACACATTATATATAATTTTTATTAGTTTTTTTTAATTTTTATTAATTTGTTTATTTATTATACATTTATAACTTTCTTTGTTATTTTTAATTCTTTAGAAATAGTAGGCATGTTTTTTATAACCGAATTTCTTTTATTTTTTTTAATTTAAAATAAGTTGTATTTTTATGCAAATCTAACACTACATAAAAAAAAAAACATTTTACAAAAATGTAGATACGTATTTGAATTAACTTAAGCTAAATCCAAAAATTGATGTAGTTTTTAAATCGATTTTTCATTTAGCTTAATTAAATTCCTGTTCGTAGATTTATGCAAAATTTTAAGTGTTAATATTATATAAAAACATATTTTTATCAAATTAAAAAACAAAATACACAATTTTGAATTTCGTTAAAAATAAATCCGATGATTAAAAAACAGGCCTGGTATTTTCATATTTTTCGTTTTGTCCTTTCTCATGGAAAAAGACCACTGAATTTTAATAGTTAAAAATTCTTTATCAATAAAACTAATTTATTTTCTGTTTTTTTTAAATAAAATTTTAAAATTAACTTCCTTTTGAATTTTCATATCAATTATGGATTTACTTTAGAATAATAATAATTAATTACAGACGTTAATATTTGGTTTATTTATAAACACAATAATTCGAAAAAAACACAAGCAATTAAAAATAATTATTTCAAGTAAAAACAAGATTATAAAATGCATGATTTGGTTTTAAATAAAGTTACAAAAAATTAATATATCCATTAACGAAATAATTTTTGTTATTAAATTTCAATTTGTTTTCAATTTAAAGAGGAAGAAATTATATTTTTGATATAATTTGAATAACAAATTATCAATTTTTTTTAGCAACGTGAGAGAAAAAAAAATCATTTATATCACTTTTAGAATTTTGTTTTTATGATTAATTTAAAATATCAATTTATTATGTGCTAAATTTGATTTAACACAGATTTTTTTTAATTTTAAAGAAAATAAAAATGAGATTTATAATATATAGAGTTATTTTTCGTTATTATAAAGGTCCAAATAATTAAATGAATGACTAAATATTAGGAATTATAAAAAACAAAACAAATAACAATTAATTTAAATAAAAACAGATTTTTCTATGTATTTCAATTATAATCAAAATTTCAATTGAGACAATTTAATTTAAGAATGTCAATTAAAATGTTAAAAAAAAACAAAATAATTAGTCTATTTAATCATGACTTGTGAATAACAAATTAAACAATATACCAAACAAGAAGACACAAATGTAGAGAAAAATATTTTTTTATAATTTTTTTGTTTAAGATCTGTCTATTTAGGAATCTCTTTCTATCTACCTCTTCGAAAACTTCAGGGTCTGATGAGATATTTTGCCGGATCGCGATACATTCATCAAATTAGCTAAAAAAATAATTTGCTTTATTTTTGAAGAAAGCTTATTAAAAATAAATAAAAATAAATTTTCATTTCCCATATTTAATAAATCATTTAAATTATTTTGGCCCTAATTTATTATTATTAAATTTAATAAATATTTTTTTAGTAAAAACAAAAGTTAAATGTTTTTGTTTTGCTAAAAGTAAACAATTATCATCATGTGTTTTGTGATTAACTTAAATATTAAATAATAATAAAAAAACCCAAAAAATTTTAACAATTTTTGATAAAAAAAAACGAATAAAACAAGGAAGGTTTTGAGTAATATTATACCTAAAATATTTAAAATTACTTATAAAACATTATCAATAAACTTTTATAAAAAAAAAATTGGTTTAATACCTCTCAAATTTATGAAAGTTTTAAATACGAAGGCGGTGAACATTTTTTGCGTAAGAATTTTATAATATACAAGGGTAGACAAGATACCAATGTAATGATGGAAACTTTCCAAAGAAAATCAGTAGATGATATAAATTCCCAATCTGAAAAAGAGATTTTAATTTTGAATATTGTTGAAAAATTCAAAATAATTTAAAGAAATACTTACCAAAGTACTCATGTAAAACGAATAATGAAATCAGATATAAAGCTAAACTGAATAATTCGGCTAGCACCATTAATCTGTAAAGAAAATAGATAAAGTAAAGAAAATGCTTATAACACTAAGAACTGCTAACTTATCGAAAAAAAACAAAACAAAAATTAAACCAAAAATCATCAATAAAAGCAGATACTTCAAGAAAAATCCAAAAATCTCAAGTTTTTTTTTGTAAATTTCTGCTTCAGATATTTTTCAAGCCTTTGAATATTAAAAAAAAAAAGTTTCACTTACCTATGCCATGTTCTCACAGTAAGTGCCACCATTATCAATTCTGTCATAATTAACGCTGTAAAGCTTATAGCCACAATATGAATAAATTCATCTTCGAATAATATCAAGGCGCCATACATAATAACACCACCCTGGTATATACTAATAAGGACCCATATAAAGAATGTTTTATATGATAAACTACGACCCTTTGAAAGATCTTTGTATAGTTCCGGATACGTAACAGCCGTTGAAGAGGTAATATCTTGATCCAAGACTAAAGAAAATACTGGAAACATAGTGTAGAGAGTGGAGTAGCCAACCATTAGGAAACCTTGATATAAGGCAACTGAACTTAAATAGAATACGGCTGAGAAAACGGCTTGAAGTGTGGTAATAATTAAACCACGATGTATAACGAATTGCGACAGGGCTGCTGATCTCTTGTATGAACGTCTACCGTGCACCAACAATAGCTTGGCTATGTGTGAAAATTGTGGTATACTAAAATCACCGGCCAAAGAAGCTTGTTTACCCTCACGCCCCTCAATACCCACACCAGCATCGGCTTGCTGTATCATACTAACATCATTACCACCATCTCCAATAGCACATGTCCGTTTGCCGGTATGTTTTTGTATTAATTGTACCACCTGAGCCTTTTGCGTAGGACTGCAGCGACAACAGACAACAGCCGGGCAAGCTGTAGCCAATTCTAAGAATTCCAAACGATAATATTGTAAACATACTTCTAAGCTTTCGCCAGATATGACCAGAGCATGACTCTGTTTACGTCGAAATTGATTAAGTTCCAAATGAGCATCAGTACGAGTTTTAACTGGCCGCAACACGTGCAGACCTTGATTACGTCCTATCAACTGCGAAGATTTGGCAATGCAGCAAGCTGTCTCCAATTTATCCCCAGTTAACATCCAAACACGTACTCCAGCATTTCTTAGTAGTTCCAGAGTAGGTCGAACACCATCTTGTAAACGATCTTCAACACCTGAAAATGACAAAATTATAACAGAAATTTTTAGCAGGAAAAAATTATAAAAATATTTCAATTTTATGAAAGAAAACTGTTTACTAATCTAAAAATTTTTAGCATTTCAAAAAATGCAGTATGTTTGAAAAAAAGATTTGAGAAATATTTCCAATGTATTGAAAAACTTTGTGCAGAAAATATCTCAGAAAATAGAGAATCTGAGAAATTTTCCAATGAAAAAAAATCTTTAAATAAATCCACAAAATTTACCTGTTAAACACAACAATTCCATTTCTCTTTCCAATGACTCCACCACTGCAGCCACTTTGGCAGCACGATCTGCTACAGAAGCTCTAGCCGCACTAATTCTTGTTTCAAAATCATTATATTGATCTTCGGTTAAAACTTTTTTGGCCACTACCAATGTTCGTAAACCTTCACGGGCCATATTACCGGATTCTTCATTTAACCAATCATTGTATTGAACAATTGAAGCCATAACAACATCTGCTCCTTTTAAATAAAAAGTAAGTTCACCAGATTGAGAATCTTTAACAATAATACCCATACGTTTGCTTTCACTGGTAAATGGGAATACTTGTAATATTTGAAAATGTAAAAGATTGTCTTCAGTCAAGTGATATTGATCTACTGATGATTTTGAATGAGTCTTAAGCTGTAGAGTCATAGAGTTAATATCACGAGCTATAAGGGTTAAACCCACTTGTTCGGTCCACTTAACGAGAGCAATTTCATCTGGTGATGAAGCCTGATACTGATGTTCACTTGATGGGGCCATATCCATATTTATCACAGATTTTGTAGGAGAATTTGTACCACCAGCTGAAGATGTAAAAGTGGAAGAAGTCGATACCGAACGATTATCATCTTCATCGGTTACTGGTGTAACATTGTGACATAAAGCCAAAGCTTTAACAGCTTCCCATTCACGCCATCCTTCTGGTCTACGCAAACGATTACCATAAATACTTGTTTTTGAAGTTGTATCCGTGGTGGAAGATTTTTTCATTATCGAAGTAGCCAGAGAACCAATAATCTCGGCTACATGATGAAATGTATCATTGTCATGGGATACAATACCCAAATGTACTTTTTTAAACACCATTTCATTTTGTGTTAATGTTCCAGTTTTATCGGTTAAGACATATGAGATTCTGCCCAATTCTTCGGGTATAGTTGTGGAACGTACCACTGTACCTTGTATTTCGGGATCAGTTTGCATTTGCCAGGAATAGAAAGCTTTACCCATGTCTAAGTTAACTCTTAAACTAATGGGTATAATATAGGAGAAAAGTAAAACAAAACGGAACATGTAACGATACCAAGGACCACTAAAGCCTTTTAACATCATCATTACTAAAGATAAACCCAAAACAGCACAGAAGAGTACCTGGAAAAGAAAAGAATGTCATTAAGTACTAAAATCATATCTTATACGTACAATGAAACTTTCCCTCAAACTTTTCGATGAAATTTGGATATGTGATAGATGGGAGCCATCATTTAAACACTTTCGTTAATTGATATTCAGGAGTAAAAATAAGTTTATAAGTTCTTCGAAAATGTTTTTAAATACCTACTCCATACTTCCTTAAAAAAAAACCCAATTCAATACTCAGACTTTTAACAACATAATTCCTTACATCAATTTTCAAATTTGCTTTAAATTTTTACAAATTAATTCGTGAATTCATTATTCTGACTGAATTATTTACTACAGTGATTCAGTCTTTATCTTATACGAAGAATCAAGTTGATTTAAATAATTCTTATTAAAACTTAAACAAAATAATTGAATTTTAAATTAATTTGATTCGCGAATTAAAAAAGTAATTATTTTGATTCTGGAATATGATTTGATTCGCGAATTAAAATGATTTTTTTTAAATCAAATACAACACTAATTTTATATGAATGATGTAATAAAAAAAACTGTGTTTATGCGGCAAGCTCTTAATATTGACTTAAGTTAATGCCATATAATTAAGTATGTCAAATATGTAAGGGGAATGACATAAGCCAACGTGGATAGCTTGCCGCATAAACAAAGCTAGTATTAAGTAGTATTCAAAAGTGTCGACATTTTACAACTCTATCTCATTGGAGTAATCTTGAAATTATAACCAAAAATTTTTAATTTTGTCCCCTCTATCACATATCAAAAACTTCGATGAAATCCGAAGAACCCACAGACTCTCCTTGTTAGATTGTCTTCTACTGTCACTATTGTCTTATATTTTGGCAATTGTCCTACAGAAAATTATGATTAAAAGCAGAATGTTTTCTTCATTTTTATTTAGATTCTAACAGCGTATTTACATGCAGACTTAATCTTGTTTAAACAAGATTATGGTATATAATTTTGTTAAATTTTCGCAATTACCTATTAGTGCGGTTATTTTTCAATACTCTATATTTTTCTCAATATTACTTTATACTTTTAACGGATTTTTGAAAATAGAGAATTTATAAATTTTTTTTTTAATTTTCAATAGAAATTCTTTAAAATTGTTTACAAAATAAATATTAAATTTTCTTTCAATAACTGTGTTGCACTATTTTACTAACATTGTTAACGACTTTTTTTTAAATTGATAATTTTTTAACATTTTAGATTTTTTAATATAGTTTTTTTAATTTAATAACGAAGTTTTTAATTTTGAATAGAATTAGAGCATTTATAAAAACAATAATAACATTTTTATTATAAAACCAAAAAGCGCTCAAATTGCATTCGAAAAATTCATGTTTGCAGCACTGAAAAAAAAAATAAAATATAAAAACTAAAACAAAAAAAAAAACTTGCTCCGGTTTCTCTTCCAGCATACAAATACATTTCTTTAAATTAAATGTTAATTTTTTAATGAAAAAAAGAATTTCATTGAATTTTTTTATTAAATTTTACTTTGAAACTCAGGTAACTAGTGGAATGAAATAAAATTGACAGATAGTCATCATACCAACATTTTTTTTATAACGACAATGGGAATCGCTTAAAATAAAAACATGAAGTGAAAAATAACGGGAAAGTGAAAATGATAAATTATTTATCACTTCGCAAAGCAACTTTATTCAGAATTTTTTTATCTGAAAAGTTTGCTATAGAAAAATATATTAGAGTAAACAAAAATGTTTGTTAGTAAATAACTAAAATGTTTACAATGAAAAACTACCAGTACTTTTTTGTAAGAAGCTGAAAATGCCATTAAAATATTAAGAATTTTTTTCTATTAACTTTTTTATATTTTTGGCTCTTTCTTAAGGAAAAACATTCAAAATCTGATTGTTTTTCTTAAAAAAAAATTTTAAGGATAACAATCAGATTTTAAATGATATATAATAAGGATCTGATCATTTTTTAGAATCTTAAGAGTTTTTCTATAAAACCATTTGACAAGAATATTAGAATATTTCTATATAAAATAAAATAAAAAATATGCTCAGAAATTAAAACTTTACTATAGAAAATCATACTTAAAACCTGAGTAATTTTTTATATAAAATATCATCAGAAACGAAAAAATTTTCGATATAAAAATCTGCTCAAAAAGAGATAATTTTTTCAATAAAATTCAATAATTTGTTAGAAAAATATTTAAAAATCTAAGAAATTTTATATAAAAATGTGTGTTCATTAAAAACTTATTTTAAAGAAGAATATTTATTTTAAAAATATAGAAAAATGTTCTAACTGCAAAATATTCTCTTTTAATCTAAAATTTTTGTTTATTCACGTACCTTTGTCAAACCATTTATTTCCATATCAAGTAAACCAACTTTTGATCTTGGCTGTGAATTATTCATAACACTACGTGTCTCACAGCCGGTATAAATAACAATACCAGTGGCAGTGCCAGCCGCCACCACGGTATTTGCCCACAGAGTATTATCAACATTTAAACCAGTCTCTTCACTACCATCAGTCATGGAAAAGGTACCAATAAATGAATGAATATCATTTTGAGGTTTTTCAATATAAACGCTCGCATCAATGTTAAATAAATCGGAATCTTTATTTAATTTTTGAGTTACAGGAACAGCTAAACGTAATTTCCAATCAGTTTCACCTAAAAGTAAAGAAAAATTCAAAAATTAATTGACTTTCTGAAAATTCTATAAAAAAAAAAATGTTAAAGTCAACTTACCATCTAATTGATCAGTACGTACAAAAACTGAACCACTTTTATCACTCGTTCTTATCAACACCAAATCTGCCGGTACTCGTTCATTTTTCTCCACTATTATAATATCGCCTACTTTTATCTTGGATGATGGTACCATTTCATAACCTCGCGTTTCCGATATTATTAAACGTTTATATTTTTGTGAATTCACTTCCCGATCTCTTTGATATCTTCGATAATCATCTATAGCCTCACGACAAATGGTTACGGTTAGGACAAAACCCAAGGGACCCCAATACGTATAGGGATAACCTATACGTATGTCGGGTATAAATTGTGAGAGAGCCATCAATAGAAAATATAAATTCAAAAAGAATCTGAATTGTTCAAAGAGTACCAAAGGCAGGAACGTTATGAAATTGTACTTTTGATTGCGAATCTCGTTAGGTGGGAATTTTTCGGTTGTGGCACGTCCCAAATGGACGGTACGAGCTCGAAGTTCACGGGGGGCAAACCATTTTCGCCAACAACTGGAAAACAAACAAAAAAAAAGAGTGTTAGGAAAAGAACTTAAATTTCTAATGAATTGTAATAATTTCTACAAAGATAATATAAAACAATTTTCTTTAAAGTGCATCCTACTTATGTAATTAAAACTATTTCACAATTTTACGTTGATTTTTAATTTCTTGTAGTACAAAATTCCCCTCCCCCCTTCTTTGTAGCCAATATTGAAATAGTAGTCTGTAAGAGTGTTACAATTTTTACCTACCTTCTTTTATTAAAAAAAAATGTTGCATTTATAATTAACCCACCTTCCCTTTCTTCTCCCAAACCCTCCAGAGGACCTTCAAATCCTTTTAATGTACATAGTAATTTTATCAAAGGTTGAAAATTATTCAGGGTCATTTTAAGTTAGAACAAAAAAATTATATTTACTGCTGTGCCAACATGTAGGCAGCCATATGTCTATTACCCATAATGAAAGCTGATATTGGATTTTTTTTTTTTTTTTAACAAAAGACAACAAAAAAAAAATATTACTAAAAAAATTGTTCAACGGAAAACTTTGAAACCCACTTATCATCAATAATGTAATGAAACAAGGCGACAGAATGTCATAGTAATTATTACTTACAGTGGGAGTCAATAGAATATTTTAAAAATGCAAAAATGTAAGGGACAGAGGAATCTGTATTAATCCCCTGTTTAAAAAATCATAATCATAAAATTGTAATATTTTTCTGAATTTTATCAATTCGTTGATAATTCATGTAAATATGGGTCAAGGACTCCATAAAGTTTAAAAATATATATGTATGTAAAAAATAAAAGAATTTTAATATTTTTTACGTGAAATTTTATTAACTGAAAATTTTCCCTGCAAAAAATTTATTTTGACCAAAGCTGTCCACAAACGAGTGATTTGTGGGTGTGACTTGTTCAAGTACCATTTCTACACACACGACGAACAAATCACAATAACCCTAAACGTCAAAAAGAAAACATTAATTGAAAAGAGGATGATGCAATTGTTATTTTAAATAAATAATAAAAAAGGAAATTATATATTTTTTTTAATTTCCATCTCCGCAAACGTTTTGACGTTTTCTTGTAAACTAAATAATAAAAGTAACTGTCAAATGTGCGCGCTTGTGAGCAATATACGTTAAAGTCACACGTGTGTGGGTAGCCACTTTTTGAATAATTATTCACAATGGGGTTGTTTACGCATTCATTAGATAATTATTAAGCCAAGCAATTTTTGTGTAATTTTACTTTTTAAAAAGATTTTCTTTAAATTCGTTTATTATTTTTTTTTTTAGTTTTTTAATATTATTTTTTTTTTGCGGAAATATCTGTGGAACTCTATACAAAAATAAATGTTTTTTTCTCTTGCGTACCAAGGCTATTTAAAAATGCCGAGAAAAATTGACATTTCTGTTTGTAACTGTTTAATAACGGAAACGAATAACATAATTTCTTATTTTTATTACAGTTTCAAAGCTAATACTGGGCTCTCATTGATCAGAAAACGAAAAGAAAACAAAAAAAAAAAATGTTTTAATAAATAAAAAAATTATTTTGAATAATTTGTTTTTGTAAAAAGCTTCTTAAACAGCGGTTCCCATGGAACCCTTGAACAATTTTTACTGGCTGACGGTCCCCCAAATTTTTAATTTTTTTAATATTTAAATCCGAAGATTTTCAGAAAAAATAGTAGAGGTGAAAATTACGAAATATGGAAAAACATTTTTATTATTGCAGAATTTACAAAATTTAAGAGATTTTTCAGATACAATTTTTGGAAGAATCTTTCAATTAACTTACGCTAGAAAAACTTAAAAAGGGGTTTTTATAAAAAGCTTCTAAATATGTGTGACTTCTTAATTCAAAAAATTGATTCTTTATCAAACTCTCATAATATTTTCGAGTCTCAGAACGTTCTCTATAGGAGAAATAAAAAAATTGCCACTGACTGAAAAGTCAAAATAATTGGAATACTCCAACTTCTTATTAGAATTTCTTTTTAGCGACGCATAGTTCTTATTTCCTACGAATGTTTTTAAAATCGCGATTTATTCATTATTTTTTGGATTTTTAAATAAAATTAAGGCAATTGACACATTAAGATTATTTATTACCTTTTTATTTTTGAAAATTTTTTTTCGAACTCTTGTCGGAACCCTTTGTATACGGACCCCAAAACGGTCGCGACCCCCCATATGGGAACCGTTGCCATAAAACATTTGTTCTGTTGCTTTTTAACATAAAAAAATATTTTTTTCAAAAAAGAAATTTCTTTATTTGCTGTAATTCAAACTTTTGTGTTTATTTTCTAGGAGATAAAAGATGATATTTTAATCTATGATATACATATTAAACAAATTCATAATATTAATCTTGAAATTTAAATTCTTTTCCAAAAGTCAACAGATTTTATAAATAGAAGCCTTTGTTTTGAAAACTATTCAAAATGAACCGTTTACGTCGACATAACTACCCAAGGATGAAAAAATGTAAAAGTCTTAGTTTTTTTGCATCTACTCTTATAGAAAATTTTCAAATTCAGCAAAGAAATTTTCAGCCTTAAATTCTAAATTATTTTTACGAAGAAAAATAAAATTCCAGGTAATAAGTATTCAAGCTTAAGGTCTATTTTATACAAAATTATTTATTTGTTATCCAATATTTCATTAATTTTGATTTGTTAAAAAAAAAATTTGTTTAAAATAAAAAAAAAAAAACAAAAAAATCCCTGAAGAAGCTATCCATTGAGATAGCGAAATATTGGATAACAAATAAATGATTTTGTATAAAATAGACCTTAAGCTTGAATACTTATTACCTGGAATTTGTATTAAAAAGGTCGAAGAAATTGAACTGAATAATTTAAGAAAAATAAAAATTAATTAAATCCTTGAAATTTTTTAAAAATAAATAAAAAATTATAAAAAAAACAAATTATATGGAACAAGTAAAAAGTCGAATAAACATTATGCATGAAATATGAGGTCACAAAACAACCACAAAACATATGAATTTTTTATTAATGGATCAAAAACACGCAATTGAAAAAATAAAAATTAAAACTTTTATTTTAAAAAAATCAATATTATAGAATATATTCTATTAAACAATAAAATTTAAAAAATTAATAAACTTTTTACAAACAAATTATATTAAAATAAACATGTATGACAATGCAAATACTATGTAGTCAAACCATCTGTGATAAGAGCTGAGGTAGAGAGCGAAAAATTTTAAACATTTATAGTGGGTTAGTAGAGTTTGCAGTATTTGGGGATTTGTAGTTAAACAGAAATTGCGAGCTCTAGTCGTTTTACTAATTACAATTTTGTTAGAACCTTTGTGCCCGATTACTGTCTTAGCTAATATTTAAAAATTGAAATTGATCAAATGTGTAAGTTTTCATTTTCAGAATCTCCCTTAAGCTACAAACTTGAACTATAATACACAAACTAGTCGTTCTCCATTAAGAATTTTCACTATTAGTTAAATTTAAACAGAAAATTTATTTATTGGTTAAAATTAAATCAAAAATTAAATTTTCTACAGAAAACAAAAAAAAACGTTTCTGGAAAAACAGAAAAAAAAATTGGGGCTTTGCAGTGAATTTTCCCCCCATTTATTTCTTGAAGGGAAACCCTTTTTGGTACTCACACTGCAACTATATAAAGTGACTAGAGCTATTAAAAAATATTTAAAGCTTATAACAATACAAATAAAGATAAAAAGTTAAAAAAAAATTAATTATATTATGTATGATTCACCTAAATAAGTACCATCGTCTCTTTGGACGATTAATCAATGGTATATTTTCCCGTACAATAGGTGTCGTTGCAGAATTTTGTGATGAGCCATCATCCATATTAATTTTTGCCATTGCAAAAGTTTCTATTAATTCACACAATTTATAGTTTTTTTTTTTTATTTTCCCAACAGAGATTCGTCGTAATAGAATCTCTGTAACGAGATTTGTATGACACAAAGGAAAGTTTCTTTTTTATTATTTTCGCGTTTTCTTAGACGTCGTTTTTCGTTGCATGGGAATTTTTATCTTTTGCATTCAATTAAACTTGATTTAGCACATTAGTATAGGTTTTTGCACAATTATTTTATGAACTGTTATTATTTTAAGTCCATATTATCAATTTTTATATGACTTAATTAAATTTTTGTAATTATTTTCACAACATCTAATTTTTTTTCTTTGTATCATTTGTTAAAATAAACTCTGTCTACAAATATTTTTTGCATGATTGCTGGGCACTACTTTTAGAAAATCAATATAAAAACAGAGATGTTATAAACAGGTCTGTCAAAAAAAAAATCAACAAAGATGCCACCTGGCCGAAGTAATACCCCATTGATACTGAATACCAAAATACGTATTTTCGTTTTTTCAAATTTTTACAAATTCTATACAAATTTTAAATCGAAAACTTGTAAATGACGAAAATAAGTATATTGGTGATCATTATACAAAAAATATGATCGAATACAAAAAATATGGTAAATTTAATGGCAGAGATGTAGAAAATGAAATACAGCCGTATAAAATGTAAAAAAGAAATAAAATTTAACAAACAATAAACTTAAATGAAAAGTAAATTAACAGAATCTACTCGAAAAACAAGTAAAAACACGATATACACTGAAACAAAAAATCAAAGTTATCAAATGATACAACCTCTGAGAAAGAAGAAAAACTCAAGAAAAAAATTCTGAGTGCAGACGAACTTAAAAATTTACCCTAGGGGTAATAAAGAAAAACAAATATATACATTAGGTGGAAGAAAAAATCTCTTCATTTTAACAGTTTTATCAGTTATTTAATTTATATTTAAAGAAATAGTACATTTGTTTCAAGCGGTTTCCTTAATAACATCGTGTTGACAACACTGTTATTAAATGTTTGCTACACACAGAATAAAACTGGGGGAACATTACCTAAATGTTGTGTAATTATAAAACAACATAAGTTTAATGTAAATTTTATATTTTTTCAGTAAAATGTCTAAACTTTCCTTGTAAAATATATGCAAAACGTATACATAAAACTAAAGCCTATATGCCACTTGTTAGTTTCAGTATTAATAATCCAAATTAGAAGAGAGGTCGAACCAATTTATGTGAAACATAATGTGTATGAAGAGTTCAACCACATAAAATAAATAGCAATCTGTCAAATCGATGTCGGTAAGGCAGTGCTTTTAATATGATTTGCATTGGTGGCCTAAAAAAACTAGAAACTAGCAATTGTCATATAGGTTTTAGAAAATGTTATCTCTGCTTTGAGATTGCTTTTGCATGACGAGTGTTGGCAGGTCGATGGAAATCTTGGCTTTAAATGAGTTTTCGTATAATTTATACAATAACTTGAGACATTTATCCAAGTTTTATTATTTTTTGCATACATGAATAAATAATAATATGTGAGAAAAATGTTTGTGAAAAGGTTCGTTAATTGGCTCTATCAAAATTGTATAAATTATGCAAAAACTTGCATAAATTTTTAATTAATTAAAATGCACCCGATTTTTCGCAACTGGTCTCATAATCAGAAACTTGACTTTAAATCCGAAATTACTATTTTTCATATTAAACATATGAATACAATCCACTATCTACATATGTACAATTGTACATGCATGAATATGTTTTTATTTGGCTATGTAAATATGTTGTTTCCTATCCATATTATTGTTTGTTTGGTAGAAAGGGTTAGGGGAAGCATTAGCCTAATGGTGGAGTGTTAGAATAGTGGCAGCATACACAATTGTATATTATTGTTTTTTTACAAGATAGTAGCGTTGTTTGCATATTCATGAAATTGGTGTTAATTTTTTATTGTTTACCTAGTTTTTCATACTAAAATTTACTACATTACATTTGTTTCTGTCAGATGCAGCTACTAAAATTATCTAAAAAAAAATTTGTTTATAAGAAATATCATAACAATATGTGATATTAGCACTTAATACATATAGATGAAAATGTGGGTTATTGTTAAGTATAAAAATTTGTAAAATAAAAATATACACACAGAAAAAACAGGGTGAACATTATTTAATTATAGAACTAAATAAGCTTAAAGTTAGTTTAACAAATTCAAACGTATACAATTTTTTTTTTTATGTTTCAGTATTGACGATATGAATTGCTAAAATCTTTCTTTTGGAAAAAGCATTTCATTTTTTTAATAGAGGGAAATATTATATATGGGTTGTCAGGGATAGTTAGCGTGTGAAGCGACCTTAATGCAGTTGTACAACTACATAGCACAAAGATAATCTCCCGATTTTTTTTTCTGTGTGTATGGATTTTAATAATAAGGTTACCGTTCAAAGAGCATGATATTCATCAAAAATCGTTAGCGCCAACTGAAAAGTTGGCATCCCTAAAGCTGAATATACATCACAAGCAGTGATGCCAATTATTCCCCTAAAAATCGTTAATTTGATTATCTTGCTAGAATAATAGTGGAACATAATATTTCTTGATTTTGACTTGTGTATGCCAAATTGATTAATGTGAACGCCGATTAGAAAGGTTAAAAATTTGTTTGAAAAATACGGGCTATCTCCCTTTTTTACTAAAAAAAAACAACTCTACCTCAATGATGCCCACTTCATTGCTTACGTTAGATTTTTTCTTAAAATTTTTATTGATTTTTTCAGGGGTTTTACAGGATTTTTTCTATTTCTTTTAAACTTTTTCGTAATTAACCAAAATATTTAATTAAAACCATAAAAAAGGTTAAGAAAAAAACTTTGAACATAAAGGCTTAAAGGGATTTTGCAATTGCATTGCATTCTATGTTATGTAAAAATTTTGGCGAAAAAATTGTATAAATAAACTTCTTAATTTATATTGACAATATGCTAATAAAAAATATGTCAGCCAAATTTGTCAGGTTCGTGCCTGCAAAAAAAATTATCAATGTCTGCAAAATCGCGTTGGTGAATATCAGCGAGCTAATTTTTTTTACTTCAACAATAAATTTAATAAATTGTATTAAAAATTTAATTTAAAGCTTTGTAAACTAAATATTTCAAAATTACGGAATCGATCCTACTAAAATTTTCAGTGCATAGAAAACATAAGTAGAGCTAACTTTTGGTTCTGCAATACTAAAAGTTTTAAGCTTACCTTTATACTATAAATGGCTTTTTTAAATGGCTGCCACTGTGCAGCTTAAATTTTTGATCTTATTTTTTTTTGTAGTGGTAAAAAACGATATTTTTTTATTTTTTTTTTATTCAAATTAAAAATATTTAAATTTATTTTTCTATAAAAAAACCTTTCATAATTTTTACATCATTGCTCAAGTCGTAAAAATTTTTCGATGCTGATGTTGTAAAGTTGAAGAAAAATATTACAAATCGGGGAAAATTTGGAAAATCAATTAATGTCTGCCGTCAAACTATCGAAGTTCCAGTTTCGCTTATACAGCTTGTTTGTTGCCTTTTGTTTTTATGGTAAATTTGAAAGGTGTACAAAATGGTGTATAGCATGCTTGATCGTCTAAAGGTGTCTTTAAAAGTACCACTTGAAGTGCCAATTTGTCTGCAACACTCCTAGGCATTTGCCGTCGTCATACTTATATTATTATTGTTTAAACACAATAACAATTGACAAAAATATCATTATTAAACTCAATATTTTTTATACTATTTCATTTTTTTTCTCTACATTAAAGAATTAATTTTTAAAAATATATATTTTTAATAAAAACAAAACAGAGAGCTAAAAATAAGCTACATTTTTTTCTTGATCAGCTTTTTTTTTTCTTATTACATTCATTGTAAAATAGTATACATATATCCATTGAAAACAATTGTAAGTTTATATATATTAAAGTAGATATGTAAAGGGTGGTCCAAATACAAGTGTTTTTTTAAAAACTAAATAAAAATAACTAAATTTAATTTATTTTGGTATATTATGGCTTTGTAAGAAATAACAAATATATATATGGAACACGATTTCATTCATGCTCCGCATGGATCCGCAGTAGCTCATCCTATCGGTTCAACTTTCCTAGACTTTGTTGACGGTTTCTGGTTCTCTTTAAAAATAAAACCTACATTTGGACCACCCTGGATATTTTTAAATTGTGTGCAGATTCTGCGTCTTAAATTTGTTTACTTTTTTTATTTTTGTTTATAAAATATTTTCGATATTATTTCTCAAACGTTTGTAATTAATGTGACATTAAAAAAAATTTATATTGAAATATTAAAAATTTATATATTGATATTTCATAATAAAAATAATAAACAAAATCATGTCCAGAGCTACTTCATTTATGAGTCACAACGATAAGACATCAAAACTTGTCATACAAAATGATAAAAAAAATAAATATTTTCCATGATAAATATTTAATAGTTCGTGTGAGGTATTTATAGTATCCGTGTTAAAATGAAATGATTTTACAAACATTTTTTACGTGAACAAAGACTTTTTTAATTTTAATATTTGCAAAAAAAAAAACAAGTCATTCACCTTTGGGGATATAATGTTTAATCAAGAAAATACCTCATTTATAAATATTTCAACTAAAGAAATTTGGGTTAATTAGAATATGGGAATATGCAAAAAAGTCATTTTGTATGTACACAATAAAAAAATTATTCGAAATTAGGAAAAATGCCAATAAAAATTGTTTGTTTAAAATTGAATAACTCCCAAGATATATTTAAATTTTTCGTTCCAAATTGTAAAATTTTCAAAACGAATTCAGTTTTTATACTTTAGTTTTTTTATTTGCGATAATGTGTTTTTTGTTACTGTAACAAAATAACAATTCCTCCCTTCGAACGGAATAGTTTATAAAGCGAACGGAATATTTCCGCCAGATGAATTAATTGTATGTATTTTGGCAGTAAATGTTTTACGGCAGACAAAAAAAAAATCGCTAGCTTTTTGGCTAAAATCTAATCGACATTTTGTCTCGCTAGATGCAAAATAAAATCGCTATACCTGACGAGAGAGTCGTCAATTTAGCAACATTTAGAGGAAATTTACACGGTGACTTTTTTGCATGCAATGCTTGTAATTCTTGTTTGGTGGCCAACGGGGTAATAAAATAAGCAGGATTTTCGTTTTTCGTGCATGTTTTTGTTATTTCTCTTTATCACGGATATGTATTCTTCTTTTGTTGCTTCATTCATATTCGGCTTTAGAACGAACAAGAGAAAGTGTGGAGCAAATAGATAAATAGACATAATAAATAGACATAACTCTGGAAGCAACTTCAAAAGGGGAATTGAAGTTTGATGTAAAAAGAACGTTCTTGTACATTGCCACGAGTACCAAAATTACCCAAAAGCGTAAAGTTGAAAGTCCATACCACGCGTTTTCGCGTCAACGCTTTGTACGCATATAAGCTTTACTGAAATTCAAGTTACATGCGACGCTTTTTAGGCTTTTGTTTTGATCAGCTGTAGTGTAAGTTTGTTAAATAAAATAAATTTAAAATAAAGAACTTCGTGTTTTTTATAGCTTCAATTAGTTTTTCCTCTATTGTGTAGTTTTTAAAATAAAAACAACCTATTAAAATCAGCTGATCTGTTCGTACGCTGCTTATTACGCTTACAAAAGTAGAAAGTAGACGTACTTTTCGCGTCATACGCGTCAAAGCATCCTACGCTTTGGTACTCTGTAACTTGCAGCATACAATTACACTGATTCTACTTCTTTGACAAACGCGTAGGACGCAAAGAAGCACAGCATGCGTGGTATGGACTTTCAGCCTTAAAGTGTCGAAAATATAGTAAATGAGAGCGCTTATGAAAATATATTTGTATTTTTCTTTTCATCGAAATTTACTCAGATTTTTTTCGGATAAATTTTAATACAAAGAGCTGATGATAAAAAAAATTTAAAAAATAAATTAAAGGTTTTAATAAAATAAAGAAAAACGCAAAAGAAACTTCATATTTATAATAATTAATTAACATCAAATATATGTTAAATTTTTCAAGTTAATATTACAAAAATTTTCATATTATTCTTTTAAATAAATTTTGAGTTATTTTATCATTTTATGCTCTCTTATTTTACCAAACTTTTCCCAACAAGTTCGACAACGCACTTAAAATCATAAACGTACCAACAATTTACATTGAGTTCATATTCGCACAAATTATAATTTTAATATATTTTATCATCTTTACAATCTATTTTGATGCTTATGAAGATTATAATGTTTGAAAAGATTTCATTTGACACTAATGAAAATTTTTAATTGGTTTTATGCTATAAAAACGCTTAATTATGGTAGAATAAGCGTTTATGATTTTTTATAGTTGAAAACATAGAAATAATCTGTTAGATTATTTGCGAGGTTTTTCAGAATTACACTGGGATTTAAGAAAAAGAGTTTCCAAAATTTTTTTTATAATCAGCAGTGGGAAAATTTTCAATTTCATTGGTACAATCCGTTCTACTTTTGGTTCGATTTTTTTTTTTTTGGAAATTAAGTTAAATGTGAATCTCTCTTCCACCAATCTAAAACCGAGTTAGGGAACTGGTATCATTACAAATTTTTCTGGACAATAAATAAATCATCTAAATAACACATCTCTTAAACATTATTTTATTAATTTCTTTCAAAATTTCTTGGCACTTTTTTTTTAACAGTTTGGCTAAAAAGTTCGTAGGGTAACACATAGATGGCGGTACTAGTATAAAATCCATATTATTTTTAATTAGCCATAACTTTTAAAAGACACGTGTATAAATTTGACAGCTGTGGGACTATTAGTTTGTGAGATAAAGTATTTTGGGTGAAGCAACTTTTGATAGTTTCAAAACAATGGATAGAAAGGAATTGCGAGTGTTAATAATGAATTGCTCTTTAGCGAAAAAAAAAACACTGTGGAAACCAAGGCTTGGCTTGATAAACATTATTCGGACTCTGCACCAGGAAAATCAACCGTTGAGAAGGAATTTGCTAAGTTTCAACGAGGCGAAATGAGCACCGAGGAAGATGCACGCAACGGACAAAGTGGCTGTTCCGACGAAAACATCAAAAAAATCCGCAAAATAATTTTGAATGACCGTAAAGTTACGTTGATCGAGATATCTCAGACTCTAAAGATATCAAAGCAACGTGATGGGCATATCGTTAATGAATATATGGCTATGCGGAATTTCTGTGCAAAGTGGGTGCCGCGCGAGGTCACAATCAACTAAAAACAATAACGAATTGATGATTCTGAGCTGTGTTTGCACCTGTTTAATCGTTATAAACCCGAATTTATGCGTCGATATGTAACAATGGATGAAACATGGTTCCATCATTTCACACCGGAATCCAATCGACAGTCAGCCGAGTGGACTGCACGTAATGAACCAACTGCAAAGCGTGGAAGGACGCATCAGACGGCTGGCAAGGTTATGACATCAGTATTTTGGTATGCGCATGGTATAATATTTATCGACTATCTTGAAAAGGGAAAAACCATCAACAGCGACTATTACATAGCGTTATTGAAGCGTGCAGCGTGTCACAAGTCAATGAAAACGATGGCAAAATTATATGAATTCAGCTTCGAATTACTTCCGCATCCACCGTATTCTCTAGATCTGGCCCCCAAAGACTTTTTCCTAGTCTAAGGCCTCAAGAGAATGCTCGCCGAAACTGAGGCCTATTTTGACAAAGACAAATCGTATTATAAAAATGGTATCGAAAAATTTTATGACCGATATTATCATTGTATAGCCCTTAAAGGCAACTATATTGAATAATAAAATCAAATTTTATTAAAAAAAAAAATTTACGAACTTTTCAGCCAAACTGTTAGTTCAACTATTAAACTAATAAAGAAAATTAAATTTTCGTTCGTTTCTTTTGTTTTCTTTTTTCAAAGTAAAACTTGAAACGCATGGAAAAATTACAATGAAAATGAAAAAGAACAATAAAATTGCAAACAAAAGGGCTTTTTTCAATTTCTCTGCATTTGTTCAGCAAAAGTAGGTGCTGGTGATATTGAAACTTTCTATTTAATCTGCGGCAGAAAAACTAAGGCAACAAGTTGTTGCATACATATTTAACCTCTATTTATGAAGGTTTTTCTAAATGTTGACATGAATACGAAAGTGTAGGAGATATGCATTGATAACAGATAACATTTTTAATAGTTTTTAGAGAAGAGGTGTAATGATGTTAAATCATCATGAATGTCTAAGGTGGGGCTTTGTTTTTATTTTAGTATATAATAGGGTTTTGTGATAGAAAAATAACCTTTTGAGAATTTAGTTAAAAATAAAGTAGTATATAAAGGGTGTCCCAAGAAGAACGCAATTTTTAAATTTTAAATAAAACACAGATATTTAAAAAAAATCGTGAAACTTTATTATATCGTAAAGTAGACAGAATGAGGTTATGTATGGAACAATATATCGTGCAGATGGCCGCCGCGGCTTTGCTGGCATGCACGCGATCTTTTAATGAAATTTTCAATGACCGTTTTGCATGAATGCTGCGGTATTTCATTAATGCAGCGTCCAATTTCCTCTTTTAAGGCTTGAGTCGTCGTCGGCTTATTCGCGTAAACCATCGACTTCAAAAAACCCCAAAGAAAAAAATCTAATGGTGTTAAATCGCACGATCTCTGATCTCCAAAACGCGAAAAAACACGACCGGGAAATGACTGATGCAGCAATTGAATTGTTTCTCTGGCTGTATGACATGTGGCGCCGTCTTGTTGGAACCACATGCCCTCCACATTCATTTCTTCAATTCTAGGCAAGAAAAAACTGGTTATCATTTCACGATACCGAACACCATTGACTGTTTGCGCTTGACCTGCCTCATTTTCATAAAAAAAGGTCCAATGATTCCTTCAGCCCAAAAACCACACCACACAGTGACACGTTGAGGATGCATTTGCTTCTCGTGCATCACTCGAGGATTTTCCTCACCCCAAATGCGACAATTCTGCCTATTGACGAAGCCATCAAGATGAAAATGGGCCTCGTCACTGAAGATGATTTTATCGGCAAAATCAGCATTTTCATGTTGTCTCTCCAATACCCAATTAACGAACTCCCTTCGCTGTCCATGGTCAGCTGGCTTCAGTTCCTGAGTCAATTGAACTTTGTATGCATGAAGATGCAAATCTTTCGTCAAAATTCGCTGCAAAGTGGATTTGGAGACACCAATTTGCTGAGCTCGATGTCGAATTGAGGTGGATGGAGTTTGAGCGACATCATCACGTACAGCTGCGACATTTTCGGTCGATCGAACTGGTCGATGGCGCGTTGTTGTCTTTACATCACTAACAGTCCCAGTTTCGGCAAATTTATCCATTAATCTCTTTACAGTTGACTCTTTTGGAGCATTATTGTGACCCCAAATTGATCGCAATTTGCGAACTGTAGCCGCAAAACTTTCATCATTTTGGTAAAACAATTTCACAATGAGAATGCGTTGTTCATTCGTGTAGCGCTCCATTTTTACTAACCTCGTACCTTCTACTAGCAAACAATAACAATTATTCAAATGTCAAACAATGACACTTCGAATGTTGCCAGATTTAAAAATTGCGTTCTTCTTGGGACACCCTTTACTAGTGACATAATGAAGGTTGCTGAGTTAAGGCCAGTATTTTGTGTACAACAACAACAAAATTTCGCTGTATTTTTAAAACCCTAAAACTTTAAGATTTTTTTTACTGTTGCAATAGAAAGCCCCGATCATTTTCAATGATTCTTCTCAGTTAAAGCTTTATTTTTTTTATGTTTTTACACTCAAAAAAAAAAAGTTAGTTACAAAATAAGTAAAAGGGATTGTATATCAAGTATGCCAGTTTTCAGCAATTTTTTGAGTTTGCAACAAAAACTAGTTATGCTTTTTCATATAAAAACTTTTTTTTTGCTAAACAAATTTATGCTGACTAGAGTATTCAAAAAACCGGCCTTTTGAAAAAACCGGTTTCGGTTTTCTTCGAAAAATCGAATTTAAAAAAAAAACGGTTTCGGTTTTTGCAGAAAAAACCGGTCAACCGGTTTTTTCGGTTTTTTTTTTAATTTGAATAAAAATAAAAAAATACATTCTTTGAAAAAAAAAATATTTTATATTTTTTTATTGTATTTCATTTCAACATTTTATTTATTGGTTTTAATATTTTTTAATATAATATTTTAAAAATTATTATTATAAAACTATATTTATATCAAATGAATAGAGATTAAGTTTGTAAGGTACGTTAGTAATTTGAACGTTTGGCATTAAATAAGTTTTTTTAATATTTCATTTTAAATATCTAAAAAGAAAATCTATTTTTCACTTCTAAAATAATATTTTAGAAATAATCTGCAATTTAAATGTTTCGTTTTAAGACGATTTTTTTGTTTGCTTTTGATAAAGCTAGAAGTGGAAAATACTCTTTCACTAATAGTAGATGTTGGACAAATAGTCAAAAGACAATTATATAAATTGTCCAACTTTTCAGTTCTTTCGTCGCATTTATCAAGATATATGAAATCATCATATGTGACATTCTCCGAGAAAAGGGACCTAGTGTGTCAAAAAACGGTTTTGGACTTAAGAGTGGATTCTGGTACCTAATAGGGTGTAGAATAAGATGAAATAAATTAGATTTTTGATAAAAATTTATTTACCCTATAAAAACGTACAAAACGAACTTGGGAAAATCGATAAAAATGATAAAAACATTAATATTTACTTTTTTTAATTTTTTGGTTTTAAATTGTCACTCTAAAAGCAAAAAAAAAAAAAATATGTCACCACATAGGCATGACGTCACCAAAGTCGGCACCCAATCATAACTAACCATACCACACACACTAGGTCCCTTTTCTCGGGGAAGTTCACACATAATGATGAATGATTTTGTAGTCTCTTTTTTAGGATTTTGAATACTGCTTATTGTGTTATGTAGATCAGAAATTAAACTATTTGAATTTGGAATATCCAAAGTTAAGTCTTCATCGGAATCTATCAGACTTACATCTAAATCTTCATAACCAAACCCAGTTGGTGATGTAATTAAAAAACCGGTTGACCGAACAAAAAAGACCGGTTTTCGGTTTTCTTCGAATTTACAAAATATTCGAAACCGATCGGTTTAAAAAAAAATAGAAACCGGTTTCGGTTTTTGAATACTCAAATGCTGACCATTAAACATATTTATCAGATTTACAAGAGGTCGTGTCGCAGATGGTCTAAATTTAGTACCGGCAAGAAATAACACTTAAAATACAACACTTCCAAGAAATAAAAAAATACAACCATGGAGGATTTTTATATCTATCTAAATTTTATTCATACACAAAACAGAAGGACATCAAAAATGAAAATGTGAATATAGAAACATAAAATATTGCACTAACTCAGATTTGTTTAGGTGGTTAATTCATGATTTAAATTATAGATAACAAATATGCAGCATAATTGAGATTTTATTTCTGTTTGACTTATTAATTATTTTTATATAATTTTTAGATTTTCAATTAAACAATGAATATTTTAAAGTTTACAAAGTTTTGTAAATTATTTTTAGAATAACAGAAAAAAAATCAATGTCTCGGTCTAAGTTTTCAACAAATAAATTTTGCAAACTATAAACTTTTTTTTTTCAGTGTACAAACATAAAATACCTCTGGTATCTATGCAAAAGGGTATAATATTTTGCCAAATCTACATATTATTGAAATGAATGACTCAAGTCTATTTTGTTATAATGTTGTTTTCTTCTAGAAAGGTGCGGTTTGAGCCATAAACAAAGTACTTAAACTTTCTAAACAACAATAACAAAAAAGGAAGGAATATTTTAGATGATATATGTACATATAAAAAATAAAATATTACTAAAAATACCAAAAAAATACCATGAAATCATTATACATATGTAGGAAAATATTGTATACAAAACTGAGAAATTAAAATATGTAAATGAATTAAATATTGCAGAATTCTATTCCAAAGCCATAACAATAAAACAAAAATAAAAAGCCACATTTTTATGTGTCTGTCTGAAAAAATAAAAAAAAGTCTAACAAAAAAAAATCTATAATTTTTCATAGAAAATGTATAAAGAACATGTAAGATTACCATTCAAAAATACTCTTTGAAAAATTACGTAAAAATATACATACATAACACAAACAGATCTTAAAGTAATTAAATCTTTTTTTTTTTTGTATAGCTGAAAAATGAATCAAAAATGGTCCTTCGAACTGGGATGGAATGAAATCGTTCGAAAGCTACAATAATACTTATAATAAAAATACAAACTTTAAATTTTATTACCAATCTAGAACCGAACTACAACATCCCTGATGGAAAAAATTCCGTTTAAATGTTTTATTTTCAGAAATAAAAAACTAATTTCTATGGAAAAATTACGATCATGAATACCGTAATTCGACCCTTGGTATTTTTTGCTTAACCGTTACCAAAAATAAATTTTTTTCAAAATTTTGAATTACACAAAAAAAAAAAAAAAAAGTAAAAGCATTAAATTCGGTTTTACCGATTTTTTTTATACACTGTAACAAATAATATAAATAAAAAATCATAATGGTGAAAAAATTATTTTGAGGTAAAAACAATTTTTCTAGTGAAAAAAAGTTTAGTTTCAGGTTATATTCTTTATATTCGTTCGGACAGTCAAGATATTGTTGTCCTATGACTTGTCGTCTAAGCTTGTCCTGGACTGCATTGAGTCTCTCTATATCAGGCCATTGAGTGCTGGAAAGCTACCATTGGCCAGTGCCAAGCTAAGAGATTCATCATCCCATCTAGTGAAAAATCCAGGAGCCTTCTTTCTCTGTACAGAAAGGACTTAAGGACCTTAACAGGATTTTCACTGGACACTGTAATCTCAGATACCATTTATGGATCAGAGGTCTGTCTGAATCAGATACACTCACAATATTATTTCGTTAAAAACAACTTAAAATACATATTAAATTAATCGAAAATACAATAAAAAAGAGGACTACTGATTTTCCATTATGTTCAACCCATTTTGTTGTTTATTTTTAATAATCATTGTTTAATAATCGACAAAAGTAAAAACAATAGAAAGTCGTTTAAAATAACCATCAAATTTTTACAGACAAAAAGTTAGAAAAAACTACTTTTGTGGTTTGTTTTTCAAATTGAAAGTTTTTTTTATTTGTATGTAAGTACAAAACAGAACACAACACATGCAGATGTATATATTTTTATTGGCTTTGTGTGTGTGTATATTTGAATAATTTCTTGTAATTTTTATTGAAATAATTTTGTATATATACAAACTATTTTGGCAAAAAAAAAACAATAAGGAATTATATAAATTTCTATTTTTTGAAGCAGAAAACATAAAATTTTACATTTTAATTCCTACTGAATGTCTGTAAATTTTTATAGTTTGTTTTTTGAATGACTGATTCGAATAGTTAAATAATATATTTCTATGAATTTCATTTGATTCTTCATTTAAAAACAAACTTTACGTATTACTTTTTAAATAAACTACAGTCGGCAACGGAAAATATTTTGTGAGTGTACTTGTAGGTTCTGTGAATTGGACGCTGAGACAGCGGAGCATGTACTCTGCGTGTGTGCTAGGCTTCGCGGCAGGAGACTACAATTCCTTGGTGGATATACATTATCCCCTTAGGGCAGAAAATTAGGCTGCACAAAAGATCAACATCTTTTGGTCGTGGTGTATAGGGCTTTTCGAATCTAATCTAATCAGGTAAATCTAAATTCATATTTATCTCTAGCAGTCTCTTAAAAAATTATAACAATTTGTTTTAGTTATCGAAAGTTAAAATTGTACTAAAATACACCAATTTATATGGAAAATTTTGAGGTACCTTCACATTTTCGCTTATAACTTTTTAACTGCTGAACCGATTTTACTAATTTTATAATACCAAACTTCTCTATTAATCTGGCTGAAAATGAGCTAAGATGGTTGTGTTCTCCCCGTCAAGATCTCCATTTCATTTAACAGACTGTCGATCGAAGAAATTGGCTTAGAATTTCATGAAAAATTAGACAAGTTACAAACGGAATGACAAACTGTTATATATTCTCTTATATTATGTATAAATAATGTACCAAGTTTTCTAAAAAAATTGAAAAAAAAAAAAATATTTTTATAATTAAAAATTGTAATATTTTTTTCTGTGTATTCTCCATGTTTACTTAAACTAAAAAAAAAATAAGGAAAAATTTTTCATTTGAAAAAACTTTTCCTATGATCTCGAATCAAACTAAAAATACATTTTCATACATATAAATATTTTTAAAATTTGTTAAAATATTTTTTTTTGTAATAACTAAATGAATTCAATATTTTCTTATTCTGTCCAAAGACTTACACACTCGATACTAAATTTAACTAATTAAAATCCCTTGAAAATAGTATAAATAAAAACAACAACTACTACAAAATAAAACACAACAATCCATGACATAGTCAGCAATATAGTCTGTATTTTCAATATACAAACATACAGACAAATCTGTAAATGAAATTGTTTTAAAAAAAATCAATAAACACAAATGAATATATTTTACTTTTAATATAATTTTAAAAATATAGGTATGTACTTCGGCGCTCGCCACAAAAACCAGCCCACCAACCAACAATTTGACCAACATATAAATTAAAAATTTGCACAGAGTAGGAATTTTTAAATTGAAAAAGAAAAAAATTAATTGTAGAATATATATTTAATTTTTCATATAATTTTGTTCTTTTTATATTTTCAAAATACGTATTGTTTTTTTTTTTTAAATTTAAAAGCTTATTAAAAATTAAAAAATGGTGATTATTCGTTGAAATACATTATTTATTAGAACATTGTTAAAGCAGTAGCAGTAAACAATATACTGCATGTAACATACTATGAAAACATTTATTTTCAAAACGTAAATATAAAGAATTTCACATTTTCAATGACAAATTTACAAATAAACATTTCAATACGAATTATATTGATGTAATATCTGGAAATATTTAATACCGTAAAACTACACAATAACGAACATTCCATATTTATTTAAAAAACTTCCTTTTAAGTTATTTTAAAGCAAGTGGATACTTTTAGTTCAACTTGAACATGCGTTGGGCGCCATTATATTTTAATTTGAAATTATTGAGCTCCGCGGAAATGTACGTAACTTTAGGGGTTATGGGTTCCATTTGTACTAGAGGCTGCGGCCTTAATAGATAATCCACTTTCAGAGTAAATTGTGGCGACCAGCCACCCAACAAAATTAAAATTTTTACACTCGCAATATATTTTCCGTTACCAAATGTAGTTTAATTAAAAAGTAATACGTAGAGTTTGTTTTTAAATCAAGAAACAATTGAGATTCATAGAAATATATTTTGTTAATACGTGAATTAGCCATTTAAAAAATAAACTATAAAAATTTACAGTCATTCAGTAAAAGTTAGTATTTTCGGTTAAATGTAAAATTTTATGTTTTCTGTTTCTAAAAATAGAAATTCATATAATTCCTTTTTACGAAAATAGTTTGTTTCTACACAAAATTATTTCAATAAAAATGACAATAAATTATTCAAATATAGATACACACAAAGAAAATAAAAATATATACATCTGTGTGTGTTGTATGTTGTTAAATTACATATAAATAAAAAAAATTCAATTTGAAAAACAAACCACAAAAATCGTTTTTTTCCACCGTTTTGTTAGTTAAAAATTAATGTTTATTGTTAACGACTTTAGATTGCTTTTACTTCTTTTGTCGATTATTAAACAATGATTGAAAATAAAACAAATGAATGGGCTAAATATAATGAAAAATCAGTAGTCCTCTTTTTGATAACATTTTCGATTAACCTAATATGTATTTTAGATTATTATTAACGAAATAATATTGTGAGTGTATAAAAACAAATAAACTTTGAATTTTATATTATTTTTTTTTTTTTAAATTCAAAATTTCTGTAAAATTTTCATTTGTTTAAAATATAGAGAACTAAATTTTTAAAAAAATGATCTTAATTTATTATTGTAATAAGAACACACATTAAATTGATTAATACAATTGGGCGCGCCATACAATGTAAATCTGAAATGTTCAAGAGTGTGGGTTCGATTACAATCCGTGGCTGTTATTTGTAATATTTATAATTTTTATATACTTTTTTAAACCCATAAACATTTTTCAAATCACACAAAGAACGTTTTATAATTTCAATAAAATACTAACAAATATTAACACAAAAAATACCAGTTTTTAACACTTAAAAGAAAACAAAATTAATTTTATATACAAAAACTTTAGACATTTTCAAGGTCATTAAGACGAAAACCAAAAAAAAATCATATCAGCAGTTTAAAAATATACATTTATAAAAAAAAATACATGCTAGATTTCAGCTAGAAAATCAACAAACTCTAATCGAAATCACGTTCATTTTAAACCTAAAGTATGTATTTAAAAATCAACGGTCTCAAGCTACATTCTGACTTTTTAAAACGATAAAAAAAATTAAAAAAAAAAAACTGCTTAGAAATGTACATTATTTGAAAATATAAAACTACCGTTCGTTGCACATGATGATTACGTCTGATTATATTATGTCGTTACTTCGTTACAGTTTTTGAAGCTTTGCGTGACGCTTAATACCAGTAGAAAAATATTTTTGGGGTTTTTAATTACTACAAATAAACAGAAACCTATGTTTGGTTTATAACATGCCTACGATAGCAAAAATTTTTAAATTCTTTCAGTTGATTGTTGGTATTTGTAGTAGAAAATAATTTAATATTATTTAAAGCTTAGGTTACAATGTTTATTTGAAGTTGTATTTAATTTCTTCATATAAAAATAGTTATTTCATGTAGTTTCAAACAATGTTTAAGTTGAGTTTTTGAGTTTGAATATACCCTGCGGGAAAAGGACCTATCCCAGGACACGTCCCATGACCGGTTCATTGTGATAGGGACCGGTCACGGGACCGGTTCTTTTATATGAAAAGGACCAGTAACTTTAACATGAGGTTATCCTAGTAGAGGGTCAATTGCCCTCTGTCACATGTCCCAATTCCCAACTCGCCCTTTTTCAAATAATACTTAAGTTGAGTTTTTGAGTTTGAATATACCCTGCGGTAAGAACCTATCCCAGGACACGTCATTTGACCGGTTCATTGTGAAAGGGACCGGTTCTTTTATATGAAAAGGACCAGTAACTGAAACATGGGCGTGTCCTATGAGGGGGTCACTTGCCCTCAGTCACATGTCCCAATTCCCATCTCACCCCTTTCATCCCGCAGGCACATATTTAATATAATATCAACTGCACAGTTTGCAGTATAATATCAACGTCGCAACAGAGCCACTCAAACGCGAAGTTATGTTATTTTACTTCAGTGGGGGTTAAGTGCGAAGGAAATACCCAAGGAGTACGTTGCGATTTGTAGAGTGATATAAAACTCATACATATTATTTTTCTAAATTGATGTTGCCGTCACTAATGATCGAATCCGCAACCTTTTGTGTAACAGTCCATCTCGCTAACCATTACACCACAAATAAGAATTTCAATCCTAGGCGCTTCTTGTAAATAATTCTGGCTATTTTTAAAGAAAACTGCTACATTGACAATAATCGAAGTACAAGTCTGTGTGATAAGAAGTGACGCCAACTTTATAGAAGCAAAAAGCGTATTTAGATCACTCGAAAATCGTTAAGCAGTGCTCATGTAGTATTTTTATTGAGGTTAAAATCTCGAAAGTATATGATGTAAATCCTTTTGATAATCTTGATATTGTATTTGACGCCAATGAATTTCATTTAGAGGGTTTTCCTTTAAAAACGCTCAATTACTGCAGACTCTGGGTTCCTAATTTATTAAAGTTGGAAACATTCAAATTAACATACAAAATAGCTGTACATTCGAGTAATACTAAAAATGCAAACAATTTATTTATCGTTGAATTTTGTTGCCTAGAAACAGGTTAAACTAACCATGTTTTTCTCATAAATTACAATATTTTGTACAAAATTGTTACATAATTTATTTGAAAATACTTGTAAAAGCCCCGTTCACATTATCACACAAGTATTTATACTTTAATTCAGAAAAGTATGTTGAAACTGCCTATTTGTCAAAAAAAAAGTATAATAGTAAATTTTTTGAGTATTCAGTTTATTGTCGACACAAACACAGTTATTTTGTCTTCTAATTGTTAATTTTTTCACCATTAATTGCTTTTAATCTTTATTTACATTTATTTGTGAACACAACAATTGTGTTGAGACAATTGGTAAATGAAATATTTGAAAAACAGAGCTTGTAAAAAAATTGTTTACACTTTTTTTAAGTGTATGCAGCACCCATATAAAATAATTTTTTTAATGCTGTAATGAAATACGGTGTTTGCATGATTTTAAATACATGAATTTTGATGACTTGACAATTGAAATGCCCAAAAGTATTAATACCTAAAATTTTATTTATATATAAATGTCACATTCCCACCTTTTATTATGGCTTTTTTTTTTGTTATTTAAAATATAAACATATGTATTTTTACAATATTTTATATTTGCCTTCCAAGTTTTACAACTATTAATACAATTGTACAACCGATGCAGTGTTAATTTTTGAGTCATCATTCATCGCAAACTATATTTTGCTGTTTTGTTTTTGCTTGTATATGGAAAATTTCAATTTTATACCAAACTAAACAGAAAAGCCATTTTAAATGAAAATAAATTCTGAAAATAGAATTACATACAATTGTATTTACCAGTATTTTGAAAGATATTGGATACAAACACTAGGAAATTTTTATTTTTGTATTTTTTTGTTATACTCGTATGTATGTGAAATGTCAATTGACATTTAACAATTCTTCTTGACCTCAACAGCTTGATACATATTTTTTTGTGTGATATTTAAATTTAATTAACTGTTGATATTATATGTTTACCCGACATCGATTATTTTTTATATAATACTAATTGTAAAATTAAAAAAAAAATATGTAAATTTTAAAGATTACTGAATCTGAAATATTTTTGTTTGTAAAAGACAGTTTTTTTTATTTTATTCGCCAAAATGTAGAAACCCAAATTAACAATAGTGATCAAAATACAACACTGAACAGTAATATAGCATAGAGTTGCATTTGAGTACACTTATGGTCAATTTAGCTGTTTTTATTAACTTTTGCGTTCATAACAAGTTGTATGTTTTTAAAACATCATTCTAAACCTTTACAATTTTAGATTTAATTACACCAAAAATCGAAAATAAGTAAATTCTCTACAAATAAAAATATTTTTTGCTTAGTACTGAATATTTAAAACTTTTGTAACAACTCTTAAACATTAAATACAAGTAACACTGCTGTTATCTTGATTTATTTCTCTTAAGGTCACTTCTTGTATTCATCAAGGTTTACCTTTAAAGTTCATTCATACAATAAACTAAATGATTTTGTAAATTTTTCAGTATTCTTTTTATAACTCACAACTTTTTTTTAACAAAATTTGTGTGAGAGGTGGAATTTTTTTAATAGTTTGTACAGATCTTCTGTACATTTGAATGTAATGAATATACAAAATATTTGATTGCTTCAAAATAAAGCTGTACAAATAAATACTTGTATAAATATTTGATTTTGTTGTTAGTATTTTTTATAGCATTAAATCTATTTACTTAATATTTTATAAGTTTAATACAATATTTTAATTTTATATTGCTATAAATAATTGTAGGAACTTTTTATCTTTTTGTATAAATATCTTTGTGTATCGCAAATGAACAAAAATAATTATTACTGTTATTTTCTAAGCAGTTATTTCAATATTGAAAAATGAGTAGTTCAAATAAATATTAAAAAGGGTAATGTTTATTTAAATTTTTTATGATAAAGGCTAGTTACTTATAAGGGGAGTTAATAAAAAAAGGAAAAAATGCGGTCATTGTTCAATTATTTACTTTTAAAAAAACTATTAGTTATTTTTAATAAATTTTTTTAACTAAATCTCAGTAAGTGGAATACCACCTGAGACTCAGTTAAAAAATTAGTAGTCAGAAACTGAGAAATTCTTTCGGTGTATCGATATTAAAATGGTAACTAAGCTACTTATAGCTTAACGTTAAAAAATGTTTGTCATATATTTTTACCAGACTAGTAATTTTTAAAATTTTATTTCTAAAATAAGTTTTTCAAATCGAAATATTATTTTCAACTTAAAACGTTTTTCAATTATTTTATGTTTTAAATCATATGTAATGATGCTATATAAAAGTTTGTTATTCCGTTTGTAACAAGTCGGGATATATATTCTTGATCCTTATTAAATTTTAAAACACATCGCGAAGACTCAAGCGAGGTTGCTCATTTATATCCGTTTGTTAATAAAAATATGTAAAATCAATTCAGCGGTTTTAATGTTATGAGTGAAAATGTGAAGGTACCTCTAAATACTCCATACAACTAAAGTGTATAATACGTTTTGAAATAAGCATCTGTTGAATAAAATATTTTGACAATTTTTTTTTACCGGACGCTTTTCACCTTAAATATTTTTTTACCACAAAAATTGTTTTCCCATCCAAAAAGTTTTTCACCTCTGTTTTCTTATTTTATTATTTGTAACAGAACTTCTGTTTTAAATTCGGTAAAGCCGAATGCAATGCTTTTTCTTGTTATATTTTAATTTTAAATATTTTTAAATTGTAAAAAACACTGTAGATTTCTTAACTTTATATTATTTTTGTAAAATGTTTAATTAAAATTCTCCGATATGTAAAAAAAAACTAAATATTGTGGCAAAAGCGTTTAATTGGCCACACTCCCACTAAAAATAAATTGTGATTATGTATTTTAAATAAATTTTTCAAAGTTTTTAGAGGATTACTTTTGTAAAGACGTTTTAGGTAACTCAATTGTGATTTCAAAGTATTTTTAAAATCATTTTAGAACTTGAACTCTCACTTCTATATTGTTATAAGAATTTATTGCAAGCAACTAATTGTTGTTATGGTTTTCGTTAAATATTTTTTTTTTATAAAAACTTGTTTTGTTTTCAATTTATTTATTAACTATTTCTTTAACTTGTTTATCATAATATCACGAGATTTTTTTTGTGTATTTTTTCAATAGTCTGAAATTATTACAATTTGTATTTGTGAAATTTTTAAATAGATTTTTCACATTAAATTTTCTTTAAATACATTTTTAACTTTTTAATTTTTAACCCCCAAAATTTATTTTTTGAACTAAAATTATTTTAAAATTGTAATTTTGTACAATTTGGAACTTATTTTGTTTTTATTATTTAATTTCTTGAAACTTGAGTTATTTATTTATTTTTTAAATGGTTATTGGCATATTTTTTTAAAAAATTAAACACTCACCCACACAAACACATTTTACACAAATTGCCTAATGAACGTTTTTTACTTTTCCGTCGATTCTTTTGATAGAATACTGTCGTAGAACCATTTTCGGGATCAATAACTGTTTGCATTACCCCATTGACATTCGGGGAGGTAGTTGTGGTTATATTTGGTTGTGTTGCATCCATTGCGGACATTTGTAAGGAATCACTGTAACCCGACGATGAATCTAATTGATTCGTTGAAAAATTTTGATTAAAGGATGAATTTGGATGATGACCGAATTTAGCGGCGGCTTGAGCCGCATTATTTATCGTTTGCGAGGCCGTAATGTTTGTTGTTTTTTGACTACGTTCACGACTACGTTCATTTCTAAAACGTAACTGTCCGTCACGCGCTAATGACTGTGAGGAAGAAGTACTACGTAGTGGTTGCTTTTGATTCGAATTTGTATCGTAACCCGACGAAAATGAAAATGTTGTTGTGCCGCCGACAACACCAAATAGCTGACTGAGAAAACTTTGTTTATTGTTTTGTTGGCGTTGTTGATGATGATGGTGATTGTTGTTTGTGTAGCTGCCGTAGCGTTGATGTTGTTGTTGTGAATAATTGTTTAATTTACGTGTAGTTGTATTTTGGCCATCACCACCACTACCAACGTGACGTATGAGTAATTCAGTCTCTGAATCGGTATCATCATCAGTCTCTCCATCGAAATCTCTCAGTGGTAAATTAGTATCAACTGACATTGTTGATAGTAAAAGAAGAATCTAAAACTGATAACGGTACTATTGTTAAGAGATAAGGAAAAACGGAAGTAACTAAAAAGTGCTGCCAGATTATTTTGTAATTTCAGTTACCAAGAAATTTATTACACAAAAGATACAAAAAGTCCAAATTTCGGGATCACTTAAAAATTTAATAAAAAACGAGATTATTAATTTAAAAAATACCGCAGCTAGAAAAAAGTGCAAAAAGTTAGAAGATAAATTTAAACACTTGTAACTTTTGCAATTATAGAATTTTTTACTCCAAGGTGATAAAAATATCTCTCAGAGAGCAAAGGGCTTAATTTGTTGTCACTTATACACTTTCTTAAACACACAGAGAAAAATATGACAAATTTGGAATCACTTTAAAAATTGAACAAAAAATTACATTGCTATGGAAAATTTAAAAATAAACTTAAGGCTTCAACTTTTTGGCTAATTTATGTTTAAAAAAGGCGAGCAAAATTGAAATTTTTTATATTTATTTTAAAGAAATATATGTAAGTAAATGGGTTATAAAACGAAAGGTATTTCAAAAAGCTATCCTCTGGTATTAGAGTATTTAAAAAACCGATTTTCGGTTTTACCGACAAATCGATTTTTAAAAAACCGGTTTCTCTTTGATTTTTGAAACAAAAAATTAACTGGTTTTTTTTTATTAAAGGTATACATTAAAATGAGATTAAAAAAATGTTTGTACAGTTTTAAAATCTTGACAGATTAATAATATTTTTTAAAAATACATAACAGTTGGGCGGATTCAAGTAAGTGCCTTATTTTTATCACATTTGTGGAAAAAATAATTTAGGAACTCTCCACCCCTTTTCAGTATTTCTGGCATTGATAAATTTTTCGCAATTTTCTAGTCAGATCTTGCGGTTTAATGGTGTTGCATTTTATTCCTAAATGTTATAAAACTTACAAATTTGTATAATTTATTAAAAAAACCTAAAATGATTTTCTTATAAAACCCATATTTCTGTAAGAATTGTGTGTAATGCCCTCCCTTAAGAATACAACGTTCAAAATAAGGATTTATAATCTGATAATTCATCCTAAATTTTGTCAAGCAAATTTGATCAAACTACACAGCCCGACAAAGCAAAAATTTTTTCTAGATGCCGTCAATTTAATGTCTTCATTTTTTAGAGCATTTACATTTTTTTTATAAAAATTAGAAAAACTCTTATTTAAATAAAAAACCGGTTAAAAGACACCAAAATCAGGTATCAGGTTTATTCATATTAAGAAAAAAAAATTGCACGGTTTTTTAAAAATAAAAAAATCCGGCTAACCGGGTTTCGGTTTGAATACTCTACGTGATATACAAGATATGCTCAGATGTTTTAGTTATTTCTTTTAATTTAAGAAGTTTTTGTATGGTGTTCAGCTACCAAGTACATATATTAGTTCAATTACCAAATTTATTTATTTTAAAAACCACTCGATCTAAGCAATTTTATAATTTTTTAATCATTTGTATTAACAGAAAATATAATATAATATAATTTGAGCGCCCCGGTAGGCCAGTTGGTAGCGTGCTAGCTTATCAGTGCGGGGGTCGTGGGTTCGATTCCCACCATAGGCTCTGGTCTGTTTTCGCTACAACGAGCCGAAAGCCTTCGTTGCTAGTGCTCGGTTAGGGTATTAAGATATAATTTGTAATTATATGTTTAATAAAATTAATAAATTGGTTTTTTAAACTTTGTGATAATTTAATAGAAATAAGTTCAGGGATAGGTCCAACCAATAAAAAATAAGTTGTTTTGAAATCTAAATAAAAAAAAATTGCTTTAAAATCCCAAAAAAATGTTAAACTGTGGTAGAAATTTGGGCCCGATCGGAGATATGCATCTAAACTCAACTTTAACCGTTATAGGTAAAAGCAATTTAACTGTTATAAATAATTTTTTATAACAAAAAAAACATACCAAAAAATATATTTTTTGTTTTACATCCAAAATATGAAATATTTTAAACAATTTCCCAACATCGTCCATTAAGTTCTCAGTTTGCAAAGAAATCCCATAATCTGGCAGCACTACTGTTAATTTGCAATTTTCGTCAAAAGTTATTGGACAAACTCCAACAAAATAATTACTTTTCCTCAAGATGACTGATTTTCGTACGATATCTGGACAAACTAATTTTAGTGCATATAAAGCCAGTATACTAAAATTATGCATAAATATTCCGTTAATACATGAGTTAACAATTTTTTTTCTTGAAGATTTGCTTTAAAATTGTTGGCCATATGAACATTAAGCGCAGCTCTTTATTAACTTTCTATTAATATTAGCACATACAATAGTTAGTTCTTTAAAGCTACAACAGCCAAAATATTTGTTAATAACACTCATCTGTAATAACACGTTATTCTTTTATTAGCTGCCGAATTTTAGACTTTTTTATTCGTGAAATATAAATCCATAAAATGCCTTTACTGTGAGCTATTCAGTTCGAACAATTTCATTCACTGTTTTATTTATTTAACACTTATTATACAGTTTTGTTTTTATGTGCACTTTATATTTTTCATGTTTTTAAATATATTTACACTATTTCATCACTTTTATTGTTTAATTTATTAATTTTTCTTTGCAGGTAATTTATATTCCAACTTTTTTCTATTCCCACACACACCTTTACAGCTAAATATAATAAAAACTGTGAAACAGCTGTTTCTTGTTTGTTATTGTTGTTTTCTTATTGGAGTGAAAGAATAGGCAGCAAAATGGGGGAATTTTGCGTATGGAGTAGAATTTTAACAAGGTTGCCAAGTTTTGAAGTATAAATCTGCATTAAAAAGACTGACTCACTTTTATTAAATAATTGCTGCGTTTGTGCCGCAAAATATCTACGTTGGCTTTTCATTTCCATACAAATTTGCCTTAAGCCAACGTTTTATACTAACTTTTTACATTACTAATGTCAAATTTGTATGGGATCGACGTCCCGTTGCTTAACTCACACCAAATTTTATAGTTTGGTTTACACATTGCAATAAACAACAACTATAAAATACTTCATGGTCCATATTTTGATAAAGTACTTCGAAACTTCTTTTCTGTTTTAAAAACTTGCCTTTTTGTAGTCGTCTTTAGAGATCTAAAATTTGCTAAAGACTTAGACACATCGAATCTATATTTACTTTAATACATAAATCCGTAGGTTAAAAAATATTTGGAAAATATGTCAAAACTTAAGCCAATTTTTTTAAATAAAGAAAGTCACACATTTTCGGAAAATTCCTTCGATAGAGTTTTTGACTTCGGATTCCAAAATACTTCGAAAATTATTTATTATCGTATATGTAAGCATTAAGGCCAAGTTAGCGCTATGTTTGATGTCAAAAAAAAAAACTGTAATAAAATCTTTAAAAATTACATATTTTTACAGTCATTAGAAAGCTACAGGACATACCAGTGAAATCACAGACAGCAAGCACTAATGTTTTCCTTGTTTACTTTTTTAGAACTACAATCACGTCAACTCTGGAGCTATTTTTTAAGGAAGAAAAAAGTGCTTAAGAAAGAACTTATGTACATCTCTTCCTTGCGTCTGTTTTTGCACTTCATCAGCTTTTCATTGATTTGTATTTACAAGGGAATTCAATTAAAGTCATATTTAAGTTTAAGTTCCTATTTCTTTATTGCAATTTCTTTTCTAATTTTTTTCATTTTAATAAACCAAATAATATGAAAGAATTTTTTGGGAATACATTTATTTATATATACTTTTAATAAAACTTAAATACCTGTATTAAAATTAAGCACCACGTTATAAAATCAAGTCATTTCTCATGGCTGCTAAAAGTAAAACGAAAAGATTTAACCAGATACTTGGCAACCTTGGACATCACAATAAAAAAGTGATGCCAAATTTAATAAAGAAAAATATAAAAAGATGCCAGACTGTAATTATCTAAAATCGTTACTGTAAAATATCCCAACAAACACTATAACAAGCTTACACGCGAAGAGGATATAACATAATTATTGAAACTCTTTACTTCTTTAGTGATCCATTTACTTTTTTCATTCTCTCTTTTAAATTATTTTCAACCAGTGTCATCATATAATGATAACAATTTCAATATTGTATCTACAAACTGAAAATGAGTAAATGACTTTTAAGGCACATTAATAAATTAAATTAATAAATACCGCTTAAACAAGATGTCATGTTACATATTTTTCATGGATTCGTATACTGATAAGACACCGATTTTTAAGAAGAAATGGGTCTAATTTGAATCCCTTAAAAATACGTCGACGGAACGTTATGTCGTCTAGAAAACGTAGCTGATTCTGTTTAAAAAAAATATGGTATATCTACCTAAATTAAGTCTGTTTTCACTAAATAAGAAGTAGTAGGTTTTTTCAGATTTATTAAAAATATATAAAACAAGTAACAAAATAACACATATGTGTCTATAAAAAAGAAGTTATTTTAAATATAAAAAAATATTTAATTTTACTATGATTTTTTCTCTCTCTTAACAGTGCAAACGTACTTAATTATATTCACAAATATCACACGTTTAATGTGTATGCAAAGTTTTGTTCAATTAACGGTATTTTAGTTATAAAAATCTGGCAGCTTCACTTAAAGCTGCAATGTTTTGCATAAACAAACATGGCATCACTTTTCTTATTAGAAGAAAAACAGTAGAACATTTTTATGTGTGTGAGTATTTCATTCATTTCGCACAAGTGTTTTTTTTGTTAAAGGACACCAACTAGTTGTGAAAAAACTCTTAAAAGGAAAAGATAACCTTATAAAAATTAGGAAAAACAAGTTTTAATTTAAACAAAATCTAAAAAATAAACAAACAAGTTTTAATTATAACAAAATCTAAAAAATACAGTGAAAAATTAAAAAACTATAAAGAAATGTTTAATTTTATAAAAGGTGTCATGGCGCCCACAACTCGTAGTTCTACGCAACAACAGCAAAATGAAAAAACTGGGGAATTGGAAAATTGTGCAAAAGATAGGGAAGCTATAACCGTTTCTCTTGCTGCAGCACCTTCAATTATTAAAGGCTATAAAATAACCGATAATGAACGCTCCAGAAAATATGGTATTGGTGCCAATTGCTTGGAAATGTTAAAGACTAAAGCCAAACTAAAGTTTCCTGTAAGTATCATTAAGACTTTAAATGACCTTGGCAATTTTTGTTTCTTATCATGGTCAGTTTTGCAGTGTTGTATTTGTTATAAATTTTGCAAGGAACTTCCTTTATGTGGTTTGGGTGTATTTTTTTGTGACCTTGTATACATTTTGTATACCAATTTCAATGTCAAGAAAATGCGCAGTAGTCATACAACCACCTGTTGTTTATAACGGTATACTGCTTGCTTGCTTGGTTTGGGTAGTAGTGCTGTGTTTTGGTTACTTTTTGTATGTTATTCATGATTAAGAAGGACATTAAACTTTTGGTTTGTTTTTCTACTCGTACTTTTTTACATTTTTAGGATGCGTTATACAGGTCAGGGTTAGAACTTACTAAATTGTAAAAACAAAAACGGTCAAGTTCATGATAAGGACAGCATAAATGTCAATGTTTTTTAGATTAGATTTCTAGGCGGTTCTAAGATAAATTTGGAAATGGTCATATAAATTGCAATTACTCATAATTGTATAAAAATTGAATTTTTATGCAATTATTTTGATAGTTAAAAAATTGAGAGAAAAAATTTCACACCATTTTTTGTATTTTTAGGTGCTTTGGACCTAGCGAGTGCCAGGAGCCCTAACATTTCTTTTTTTTATTCCACAGGAGATGATATATTTCTTTTTTTTGAGAGGGGTACCCTTAAATGTTGTAAATTAGTTTGCGGTGGATATAATAAAGTCGCTTTAATAAAAATTATTACTTAACCAAAAACTACTCCAGATCTAAATACCGCTTTTTGCCAATCTTGGATATTAGAGGGTTAAATGATAAAACCCTAACATTGCATTACATTCAAATCGAATTTATTTAAACTAATTATCTAACAAAATGTAAATATTTCTTTTTTATATTTCTGTAATTTTATTTTATTATTAGATCACAGACTTGCGCATTTATTTAGCCACCGATGGCTTTGAAGTTACCGATGAAGCTTATTTTTCAACATTAGAATCACAAACGCTATTTATAGTGGCCGGTCCCGAAGCCATAATAACAACAGGTATAAACAAATAACTTCCGCAAATAACCTCCAATGTACATCTTCAATTTATACGTTCTTACTTTTTAGATGGCGATTTTGAATTTGAACAATTGCGACAAAGATCTCCTCTCCTAAAAGTTGCTGATATTATTTATGATTTTATGGAACAACAACCAGATAAATTTGGTAAACTTATAGCAGAATATGAAAAGAAAAAATTAACTCATTGCAGAGAGGCGACTAAAACACATTTAAGTTTAAAGCCAGAACACAATGAATGGTTTATGGGGCAGGAAGAAAAATGTCATAGCAAAGAAGAGGCATTGGCTAGAAGAGCTCAAGATCGTGTCAGGGGTTATTATTATAAAACGAAAGATGAACTGACACGCAACCATTTATATCGACAAAATCTTAAAGCTAGAAAAGTTATAGATTCAATATTAGAAAAATTTCGTTATCTTCTAATAGGATGTGATTATTTTTCTATGATATTTGATCGTAAATATAAACCAAAACATAATTTTTTACTAGAGCAGCTAGAAAAAGATGATGAAACTGATGCTAGACCAGTGGTTCCAAATAAAAAACTAAAACAAGTTATTAAAGAATACACTTTAAGAAATGAAATATTAGATGAATGGTCAGTATCCTTATGCTCCGATTTAGGAGATTTTTATTGTCAGGGAGCTTATTCTGACACTACAAACAATTGTTTATTACAACATACTATCAATCCGTATGCTTCCAGAGAAAATTTAATATTATTTCAAGTTTGGAATTTAGATCATCAAATAGAACTATCACGTACAATTTTACCCTCTTTAATAGGACATGTTAAAGAGCTGATAGATAATCCCAAACATTTGTGTCATATACATAAACAAACTGTTGTGGATATATCAGTATTGGAATATTTTTTGGAAATATTCTCTTTAAAAAATCTTAAATTGGTTCATATAGTTTGTCATGAAAAAGTACAAAGATCTAATAAATCAAATGGTCGTTTATTGTGTAAAGAATGTCCCGAATATCAAATAGTCGAAGAGTTAATGTCAGTACAAATTGTTAAGGAAGATGATTGGTAATCATCCACCTATTTTAAGTACAAGATACTAAAATTGTTCATTATATAAAGCAAAAAGTAAGTTTATTACCATATATAATAAATGATCAAACAACAGTAGCTTTGTTAAATTGCTATCTATTTTTTTTTTTTCATAAACAAAACGATTTTTAAAATTTTTATCCAGAAAAGATGTTAAGTTAAAAAAAATATTTTAAGTATGAGGTAAGGATATGACATAAATCGATATCCAAAGAATTATTCGTTAAGTTTAAAGATTTTAAAAAAAGATTCTAAATAGAATTTCGTCACCTAATCTAACAATATCTTGAATTTATATAACATGTATAACATACTACAATAACATAGAAGTTAACTAATACAAAAGAATTTACTTGAGTATTATATATTTTACAACAAAGAATTATTAAAAATAAATATTCACATAAAGTAAAGCCATACAAATGAATTTACTAAAGTATTATATATTTTACAATAAAGAATTGTTTAAAAAAAAATATTCACATAAAGTAGAGCCATACAAATTATATAAAAGTAGAATTAGTAGTAATCTTTACAGTAGCTCTTAAAAAGAATAATTAGCAGTAATCATAATATGTATTATTAATATATATTTTTATATCTATAAACTCCTGATCTCTTAAAGCATTTACTTGAAATATTTTTATCTTTCAATATCTTAACATTTTTATACTTAACGTTTTCTTTTCTGTAAATGTTTCCAAAAATTTTCTTAAATGTGCAATGGCTTCACCTCACCTCTTGAATATAGTTGAATATAAAAGTTAACAATATATTAACTTATTAAAAAATATAAATAAAATATCCAATAATACCCTTCTCTTTATCTTTTCTTACAGATCATTTCATTGAACATTATTGCCATCATTCATCAAATCATTCAATTTCATATCAATTTATAATGATAATTGATTTTTTGCCTCAATAAAGAATAGGCTAAAAAATAACTCAACAGTCTGAGAATAGTTGCTGCAAACTTTAAGGTATGTGATTTGATTCTTATTACAAAATATATTTAAAAATACAAAAAAAAAAAGACGCATGATTCAAAATCCAAAAGCTCCTTTTTTGGCATTAAGAATAAGAGGCAATAGTAATTAAACCTTTTTTAAAATAATTGTATTAATAAGACAAATAACTTCATGCAAATGCTTATTTTTTCGACATTCCAAAACTGATATGGATTTAATATTTATCTGAATCAAAAAATTTACTACAAATGTCATCGATATGTTGTCGCATATTTTTACATATTTTTTTATTTATTTAATATTTTGTAGTTGTATTCTTTTTAATTTAATGAATACATTTCTAAATATTCATTTCATACCACTACAAGGCTTTAGTCACTTAAGCCAATTTCAATATGTTTTAGCTTTTAGTTTGTCGGTATCAAATTTTGGGTTTTTGATATTCGCTATTAGTTACTTTAATTTATTTGGTTGAATACAAATTTGTTCAAATTTTTGGTCTTTTACCAATAAAAACGTTGAAAATGAGAATTTTCTTAACAATTGGTTTACCTAAGATGTTTTGACATCTTGTTTTTATACTACTAAAGCATTGTTTTTATACATATCTAAAAGGTTGCAATTATTTTTAACCAATTTTTTGTCCCACAAGTACATATTTTGAATGCTCCCTACACGAGGGTTCGTCTATTCTCTCATCCAGGTGCATATTAATTTTACCCATTGGAAAGTAGGGGGAAAACGTAAGAACCCTAAGCCTCTGTGGAAGTGACTGAGCACAATGTACCTGATGTTTTACACAGTTAGCAAAATCTGATATCTAATTGAAATATATATTAAACAAGTAAAAAAGGGCTAAATTGGGCTGTGCCGAATCTTTGAATACCCTCAACCAAAGGGGATAAAGATGATATACGTATATACTAAATTTTGCATGAACTGTAATATGAATATGTTTTGTCAATTTATGTAACGAACTTTTGTTATTTAGTTTTAGCAATGTTATTTACAGAGGTCTCCTCTGCTAGCGACTTTAACATTGTTAATTTTTACGTTAACTTAGTTATCATAGTTATCATATACCCTCACCATATATGGTGGAGGGTATAAAAATTAAAAAGCATTTACCACATATCCATACAAACTGCGTTAAAATCTTGGCAGTCCTTGTCAGAAATAACCTTCAAATTGGCTATTTTTTGCACTGAAATGTATGTTTCGTTTGATACCTTTAAAAATAAATTTAGTGCAACTTTGTTTTTTTTAATATAATCCTTCTGACAAATTTTATAAATATCCGTCTATTCGTTTTGTATTGTACACAAACCGTTAGCTCCCTAAATTATGTCTAATATTTATTTACTTTGTGATTACTTAAACTTGCCATCACTGACTAATATATACATCCATTATATCTTTTCAAAATTAAATGGAAGAGCAATTTTTGATCGTCCATTTTGTAGTAGAAATAATGAAAGCATTAATAATTCGAGTTAATTCTTAACACATTAGTGAAGAATTCATCAAAATAATGCATTCCATTAAATTTAAAGGTTTGGACTCATAAAACTTATGTATTATTTCATAAGGAATGGGAAAAATGACAAAAAGGTTTTTGCGATTAACTTTACATAAAATCAAATCCCATTTTTTAAATAATTTCTTTATATTTTTATTTGATCATAATGATTCTACAAACATAATAAAACACAATTATTATTAATGATTTTCAACGATAAATTATATATAAAAAGTTTTATAATAAATTAATAACAAATGATATAAATTATACAAAAAAAAAAAATAGTGCAAGATAATCATTATATGTTTATTCAAAATAATTTATTACAATGTTATTTTCTTAAAAAAAAATAATTGATTAATTTGGACATACATTTATAGATTTCGTTTTTTGTTGTTTAAAATAATTATATAAATTCGTTGCATAAATGAAAAAAAAAATGATATACAAATGAAAGATTATAGAATAGTGCTTTTGTCGTTCTAAATCGTTAAATATATTTTTAGTTTTTAAAATTTTTAAGTATTTTTTTTAGTTTAAACATAAGTTTAGTTGATAAAAATTCTTCTTAAAAACTAGATTGTTACCTTTTTAACATTTTTTATTCAATTTCTTAATAGTTAATAATGTATTTAATAACACCACCTTGTCTTAAGTTACTTTAACAAAAATCTCTCATAAAAACTTAATTAAGTTTCATAGACCCGATATTTCAATATAAATGAATGAGTTCAGAACTGGTTGTGGTTCTAATATTGGACATATTTTTGTTTTTTTTTTTATGGAAAACTATAATTAATTTCTATGGCATAAAAGAAAATAATTATAGATCCGATTGTCCAGGTCCTAAAACGAGAATAAAAGAGAAACAAAATTTAAATAATTAGTTAAAAGTTTTAAACTGTTAAGTTTACATATAAAGCTTAAAATAATATTTTAAAAGAGCTTTTACAAATACAATGTATTTTGTTTGCTCATTTTTTTTATAGAAACATAGAAAGCCAGCTTAAAGCTTAACTTTGAGGTATATAAATTTTTACACGAACGAAATTTTGTTTCATAGACATGTTTACATATCAAGCATTATTAACATTTTTTTGAAGCATTCCTAAAAGCTTTAAAGCATGCGTAAACTAAAAAATAAATAAATATGAATTTTTATCTAAATACCAATGCGAGAAAACTTCACCTTTTATTAATTAACTGCTTGCAACTTTTAACAGTTTTTTAATTTTTTTTTTAAGAAATAATAAATTTTTTTGAAAAGCCATTCATTTTTTTTGTATTAAAAATTTTTAATCTTGGTTAAATGGTTAATATGATTTTTAGAGAATATATTTAATGTAAATGAAAATATTTACAAAAATTATATGCATTAGAAAAATAGAACGACTTTTTTAAAATTTTTATATTATTTTTCTTTCTTAAATTAATATTATTTTTAATTGAAAAAATTTCACTGTTTATAAACATAATTTTGAAAAAGCCAAAGGTGGAGTTTACTCTCCATTGACTACGTTTTTTTTCTAAATAAAAATAAATTAAAAAAAGCTTTATACTCGTATATTTTTACCAAAAAAATATATTTGCGATAAAATATTGTTTTAATTAATTACATGATTTTTTTTGTTTGTACAAACCTGTTTAAATAAAGTATATATTTTAATTTTTAATTACAATTATGTTTTGTTTATTGTTTTTAATAATTTTGAATTTTTACAAACTTAAAAGAACATTTTCCTCATGAAATTTGAATTATAATCAAATATTTAATTGTTTTTAATAATTTTGAATTTTTACAACCTTAAAAGAACAATTTCCTCATGAAATTTTAATTGAATTTTAACCCTCTAATGCTCTTTCCTGTGATATCGATAATATTTATACTTTGTATTTAGAATTGAACACTAACTATAACAAAAATAATAATTTTTAATTTTTCGCTTTATTTAGAACAATAAAGGTTGAAGACAAACCAAGATATGCAATAACCAAATAATATCAGTTTTCGCTATAACTAACACTTTCAATAAAATAAAATTATGTACCAAAAATTGGTGATCAAGTTTTGTTATTTTAAAAATTATGGCGTTTAAAATTATGCACCAAAAATTTGTGATCAAGTTTTGTTATTTTAAAAATTATGCCGTTTATCGCTTTTTGGAAATTCCAAAATTGAGCGAGATTTATACTAAACATTAATTAATCTTGGCAAAATTAAATTCCGAGAAAATCAGCTGTGCTAAATTTGAAAAAAATATCAACTAGTTTTGGAGTTATGAGACGTGTCATGACGGTAGCCTGTGTGTCCTGGAACAAATAGAATAACTCATTTTACAAGTTGAGACCCCAGACTAGGTTTGCTATCATCAAAAATATTTATTAGATCTTTAATAAATCTTTGACGATTTTTTAAATATATTTTTCTGTTTTAAAAAGTTAATTTTTCCAAATTTTCGAATGTTTGACTTTACATCCTTCTCGCTTTAAAGTCGCTCATTGCAGAAAAAATATTTGAAGGCGAAGGAGAGTAGCTTATGATTTCTATCGATATAAAAAAGTTTCTTAAATAAAATATTGTTGTTTAATCAAAAAATTCTTAAGAACCGAAGACCGCTTTTTAGGGGTCTTGGGCATTAGAGGGTTGATATACAATTTTTGTAAAAAATATTAAATGTATAAAACTTTTATTTAGAGTAAAAACAAAAATGAGTTTATATACATACATTTTAATTTTAATTAGAACTTCTAAAGGAAAATGTAAAAATTTTATATTTTTGTTAATACTACAAAAAAATGTCAGAACAAATAATCGCAGGTGGACCTAGGTAAATTACTTTTTTAAAGCTAAATAAAAAACTTAAAAGCTCAAAGGACCATTAAAAAAGTAGCAATATTTTATAGAGATCAATTGCAAATTTATAAGCGCTTAGAATTTTTTAACTAAAATATGAAAAATTTCAGAGCGTTCAAGTTTTAGAGTTATAATTGACTCTTATTTATGAGCCTATTTCGAAATATTTTGAAAATTCAAAAATTACTTACCAAAGCATCATAAATGTCTCAGAAATTTTAAAATCAAGGTCCCGGAAAAAAAATATTGTAAAAAAACCTTCATAGGTTTTTAAGATGCCAATAGTTTAGTGAAGGAGCGTGTAAATAACGGACCATTCTTTGACATTTCATTTGAATTTAAATACCGAAGAGTATTAACTAAAGCCCTATCAGCTCTGCTATGTCAATATGTAGTGGAATTTTAAAAATCCTCAATTATTATTTTATTTCAAATAATCAAAATTTAAATTTTTATAAATTTAAATATTTTATCGCAAATTTTTTTAATTGAAAAAAGACACATACATACATGTTTTTTTTTTTGCTAAGAAAGCTGGCAATTAAAATAATAAAAAATGCAATATTATTTTGTAACGAAATAAAAAATGAATAGAGTTTTGATAAATGTTTTAATTAATATAATTAATTTATATGTACCTTATAATTTTTTTTTAACATGTTTTATGTTTAGAGAATTGATTGACTGATTTATTTGTGGGATTATCAAACAATTCTTTTCTGATTTTTGAGGATTTTCTATACAGACTTTTTTACACAAATTATTAAAATGTGATATTTTAGTGGTGGTGCGTCATTTTTTTTTTTCTACATATTTTTTATTCTGAAGGTAACAAACAAATTTTTGCAACATTTGTTATTCAACGAAATAGGGACTTTATTTGATCATAGCCTTTGATATGTGAAATGATTAAATGGAAGGATGGGAGATGATGATGTAATGTTGTTTTATTATCAATGATTCTTTTTACAAAATATTTTAATTTAATTATCTTATTTAAATAAAATTGAATTAAATTCAATAAAATGCAGTTTATGTTTTTAACAAAGTCAAACTATTAAAGCTTTTTCAATTATACTTGCAGTTCTAAGAACTGTTTTAAAATCACATTTGTGAAGAGTTGTAGATAGTTCTTCTTTTCAAAGTTGAATTGTATTCCTTTGAGTGGTATGTTTGAACATTTATTTAAAATATTTATGGCAGTAAAATCTAATCTTACATTGTACTTTTCCCCTATATCTTAATTAAGCCCTTATAACAAGTTTTTGATGACCCTTTATACCCGTTTCTACTCTTACTACACCTTTTTGAATTTTCCTACAGAATTTTCCCTTGACTGTCTGAAACACTCTGGACTTCTACTGGTTCGCATAGAAACTTCTGGTGATTCAGTTACCCTTGACAAATCTCTATTAATGGTCTTAGAACTTAAAACTCGTGGACATCTGGCTGTCCAAGGAGTTCGACGTGTTTCTTGTAATGCTCTGAAGGACTTAGAGGGAACTATCTCATCCCTACCACTAGCATCTGACCAGGTGTTATAATAATCAGCATATGATTTATTTTTGATAACATCATTTGGTGTCATTGCTGGAGTAGAATCCACTGAGGTATTATCTAAAGAATCCAGTTCTTCTTCAAGCACCCGTTTGGCAGCAGCTTGTAATTTTTCCATAGGCAGTTTTTTGAAATGGGTACTGTCACTTTTTAATAGCAAACTTTGTACCAATTCACTGACCAATTTATCACTAACCATATTTTGATTATTTGAATTGCCCATTATGGGCGAGCCGGGACTATTTGGTGTTGAAGGATTATCCGCATCTATGCTAGTATTTTTACGTAAAGGCAATGACAAACGTTCCCTTCTTTGAGTCATAGTTTCAGCTTCCGACAAAGCATTAGGATTTTGTTTTCTAGTTATACTAACATTATGTACGATCTTTCTTCTACTGGGTTTAAATTGAAATTCATCGTTATTTTCAACATCTCCCTTGGATTCTTCTAATACATCTGTATCTTCCAGCAATAGTTTAAAGAGTCGAGAATGGGTGGCTGCTCTTTGGTAGGAGGACATTTTCCTTAGCTCAGGGAAACTATCGGATTCTGTATCGGTTTCAGATAGTTGTTTATTCATATCCGTAACACCCGAGTCATCTTCATCCATTTCTGATTCAGAACGTTGACAACTACTATTACGTGACAAGGAACTTTGCCTTGTATAACTTTCTACAGACAAAGACTGATTCTTAATACTATTTTTACGTGAATCGTCAGAAGGTAGATCAAAACTATTTGTTTCAAAGGCTGATATACGATCTTTGACCGAAATTTTCTGTTGCTCATTAAATTTATTGACATCCAAATCGGGTATACCGTTTGGCAAAGTAGGTTCTACAAAAACTTCTGGTAGTGCTGTTGACTCTTCTGTAACGGTTTTTGTTGGTGAATTGGCCTGTGGAGTCAGTTCTTTGTCTTCTATTGTTATTTCTGGTGTTTCTTCCTTATTTTCCTTTTGTATGGCTTCACTTACAGCATCCCAATCCCATTTGTCAGTTTCTTCTTTATAAGAATTACGTTGCATAGATTTGTTTATTCTTTCATATCTGTCTACGCTTTGGTCTTTATGATCATCTACGGAGGTTGTAAAGAAAGCCATGGCCTTTCTATAATTACTACGCTTAACTTCTAATTCATCGCGGTCGGATTTAACCACCTGTATTACTTCTTCCTTTGTTTTCTGGTTTTTTTCAATTTCAGCCCAGAAATCAGTTTCTGGCTCTTCCTGCTGTGTAGGAGGCGTCCATACCGCTGCTATTACTGGCTCATGAACGGAGCCTGTAACCAAATTACTCTCACATTCCTCTTCTTCTGGTTCATGCTCTGACATTTGATCATATATCTGAGCTAAGGCATTTTCTTCTTCCACTTCTGGATCTATTATTACTGGTTCTTCTCCTTTGTGTGCCTCCAAAGCAGCCCAAATATTTATATTTTCTGTGGCAGGCTCGTCTGGTAATCTAGAATTGAACGCCTTAGTTAAAACTGGTTTAAAGGGTGTTTCATCCAATGAATTTTTACGATCTCTTGAAGCCCAAAATGAGGCTGACTTATGGAAAGTAACATCATCATCATCATTTGGCTGACGTTTAGCTTCAATTTCAGCCCAGAAATCAATCTCTTCATCAGTATCGACCTCTCGTGGTTCTTCAGGATATTTAAGAGGATCAAATGGTGGTGGTTCATTAAAACCTTCTTCATCATTCCAAAACTTGTTTTCCTGTTCACCGAAAGATGACATGTAATTCGATTCAGGATTTAATATTAATTGACTGGGTCCTGGGGTCTTACTCTCTCGTGCACTTTCTATTTGAGCCCAAAAATCGACTTCAATAGGTTCTACCTCCTGAAGGGAATTATATTGAGTTTCTTGTGATAGTTTTGTTTTTTCTGCTTCGTAATGTACTGAAGCTATTTGATGCTTGGGTAGGTCTTTTACTAGAGCTGTTAATGTATTCACATTTAACTCAACTTTGGTAATAGTTTCTGATTTGTATGGTAGTTCCGATTTTTTAACTTTCAGACAGTTTTGTGATTTATTAGCATCTGCTACGCTAGAGTAACAGGAATTCTTGACAGTTTCCAGTGACTTGAGCTTCGATTTAATAGGTTTTATTGGTGGCAAATCTTCTACACGATCAGCCCAAATATCTATCACCTCCTCGGGTTGTGAGTAAACCGAACAGTGTACTTCTGGCTTTCCTTCTTTTGAGAATTTATTGGAAAAGCTAAACTTAGGTTTCTCTTCGTCTTTGTCTTCTTTTCGATTAGCCCAAATATCTATAACATTTTCGGTTTCTGTAGTTTGTGATTTAGTTTCTGTGACATTTTTTGAGCAATTATCCCAAAAACTAAACTTGGGCTTCTTGATCTCTTCTTCTAATTGGTTATTCCGAATATCCTCTTCTTTGGTTTCTTTTCTTACCGTTGTTGCTGTTTTTACTTCCGGTTCTTTCTCCCAAAATCTAAGCTTAGAATTCTTGACTTCTTCTTTTTCTCCTTGTTTGGCAATAATATCGGCAACTTTTTTGGATGTAGTTGCCTTAATTTCTTCCCGTTTAGCCCAAATATCTTCTATTTCCTTGGATTCTTGGGTCGAGTTTGATTGATCTTCTACAGTTTTCTCTTCTTCTTTATTGTGTTTCTTTTCAACAGATTTTCCCCAATAATTGGCCGATTGTTCTTTAATCTTTTGAGCTTGCTTCTTAGTAGCCATCAATGTGGCAAAGAAGTCCAATTCTTCGGGAACTTCCGAGAGCTTTGAAACTTCTATATGATTTGTTTCAACCGGTTCTTCAAACAAAGCTTCATTTGCAAACTTATTGCGCATATTCAGAGAAAAAGACACTGAAACATCCTCCTGGCTTGATTCAATATTTTCTAGAGCTTCTTCTGGTACTTGCATATCATCTATAGGATAAATGTCTGCCATATTTTTGTGTTCGATTTTACCATCTATGGAACCCGATCTGGAACCTGAAGGTGTTAAGGAAATTGTAACACTGACATCACAATCATCATATTCTTCTTCATCCTCGGAATCACTTTTAACACTAGCTAGACTGAAGGAATTACGTTTTTCGGATGTCAAGCTATTTCTTCTTTCTTCTATCTGAGATTTACCAATCTCCACAGTACCAATGTTATCATCAGAAGATTTGCTAAAAGAGAATTTCAGAGGTAATCTAACTGTTACGGAAGTAGAATCATCGTGTTCTTCTTCCTCGTTTTCATCATCATCTTCAATTTTTGTAGCCAAATCATCTAGAGCATCGTCTTTGCCTAGAGATACTTCACCACTTTGACTAGATCTATCACCACGAATAACAGTTTTAGCCAAATCACTTTCACTTTCTTCTTCATAAATAACACTGAGGTTATCTTCAATGATAAATTCCTCACATTCAGAATCATCTTGCTCGATATTTGGTTCCAAATCTCCTATATTCTGATCATCATCATCTTCATCAAATATATCACTTTCACCATCGGCCGTAGTTTCATCGTCATCATCGTCTTCGGATTCTTCATCTTGATCTTCTCTTAGTTTATGATTATGATAAATTTGTAAATTATTGACGGATTTAATAGATTGCAATGGAACCGGCCCGGCCTTGTTTCTTTTATCACATTGCTTTGGTGTAACTTCAGAATCGGAGCTTTCCGTATTCTCAGAATCCTGTTCAGATTCTGTCATTACCATAGTTATTTGCACGGGTGAAGTATTATCTTCTGGTGACTTTTGATCGAAATTCTTAATATAAGATTTTTTCGTTTGACGCTTCAAGTTGAGATTATTTTCCATGCTATGTGACATATTTTCCAAATGTTGAGTTAATATTTCTACCACAGCTCCTTTCTTGGGTATATGAATTGATTTTAAAGAAGAGACATCCTCGATGTCTATAGAACCAGATCTTTGTGGAAGTTGTTCTTTTTCTTTTTTAATATGATGTTGCAAAATGACCTTAGAGGGAATTTCATCAGTACTGGGAGTAATGATGATATCCGGTAAAACACTACTAGCCCTACTTGAAGTAGAACTTTGACTATAACTAGGAGCTACGGGATAGGGATAAGCTACATAAGGTGGTGGAGGTTGCATATAAATAGAATAAGGATTTTGTGAATCAAATTCTGAAATTGATCCACCCGATGATGAAGGCGATTGTTGATGGGCGAATGGTGGTACAGGATAGTAAGGATAATAATAGGGATAAGGAGGAAATTTTGAAGATTGTGTATTCTCGCCCGTTGTATTAGGAGTGTGAGGAGTTGGGGGAGGCATGCCATATGGATAATGCCAATTAGAGGGATTTGTTGCTTCTCCATTTTGGCCAGTCATAATATGAGGTGGTGGTGGATACCACGGATAACCATATGGATATGGATAAGGAGGATATCCCATAGGTTGTGTTGGCTGTGTTGTAGGTGAGGATGAAAATATAGAATCTGAGTTGAAAGAAGTGGTCGAACATGAAGATGATACCGGTTCTACGGTAGTTGATCTGGTTGGTGCATATGAATTTATATTAGATTCTGGCTTTGATTCAAAGTCGTTCATTTCATTATTATGAGAATTTCCCTGTACATCTGTATTATTCAATTCGTTTGTTAAAATTTTTTTGATGGTCGCCATTTTTTAAGTGCATTTAGGACAAGAAATTAGAAGGAAAGAGAAAAAACAAAAAATAATGAAATAAAATTTGTTTGATGAAATTCAATGAATACCATTTACAAAAAAAAAAAATAGAAACGATACCGAATTGTTTATGAGAATGCTTGAGATTCAAGATGTTCAATGTTGTATTGATATTTATTTTTGAATGTGAAGAAAGCATATGTGAAATGTAAGAAAGCCTTGATAGCACTAGGTCACAAATAACAAACTTTTGTCTGTTATTTGTTTCTAGCATACTTTTTCTCATGGATTTGGACCTACTGAACACGAAAATGAATTTTAAAAATTTTTCTGTCGATTGGTTTGCGAGATACAAATTTTTTAATTTTTTTTTTTAATTTTTGGAGGTACACTTACTATTTTGAGCATATCTTTAGTCTTCTTTGACCTATTTTATCCTACTACTACTCAAATTAAAGACAATTAAGCCGTCTACAACTTATTCTCAGAAAATTTTCAAATCGGGTTAGTAGTTTTGATGTTGGCGGCTTAAAAAGGTTAAAAAACTGCGTTTTTTTAGTAAAAATGTGGCTGAAAAATTCATATAAAAATTCATATAAAATGTAAAACGCGATGTTAACAGCGATTTTAATTTTTTTACGTATAGCTGACACTTTTCCAAAGAAAATAAGCCCTTACTTAACAAAATCTGATGACAAATGGCCGACTTATTATTTTTTTGGTAAACGACCGAAATTCCGCTATTTCACGATTTTTTGATTTTCATTATTTGCACAGCTTACCTACCCAACGCAAACGAATAAATACATTTGAACTTAATTTAAAATAAACAAATTAGTCTTCGTATATTTTTTTTAATTTATTTACAGCACTACATGCTCAATGTATCGCACAATTAGCTAAACTAACGAAATTAAACTAACTAATTAAATTAAGCAAATCAACGCACAAAAAAATGAGTAAAAACAAAGATATAAGTGTACATTTTATGCCATGTGGAAAAACTGCTGACTTCTTCTTTGTTTTTTGTATTCGCTGCAATCGGTCTCACGTATTAGGGTCCAAATATAGTCACCCATCATAGCCGTGTCATAGTTGCCCTGATAGCGTCGTTCCATAGCCTTCAATTCCTGATGAAAGCGCTCGCCGTGTTCGTCGCTCACGTCTCCTAAATTCTCAGGGAAAAAATCCAAATGAGAATCCAGAAAGTGTATTTTAAGTGACATGTGCACTCCCATGGCTTCATAGTTCTTTACCAGATCCTCAACTATGTCCTTATAATTCGGGCTTTTGTTGTTTCCTAAAAAGTTTTCCACAACAAGCCTGAAGGAATTCCATGCTGCGGCTTCGATGGGTGATAACAGCTTTGGGAATTTTTCATATTTCAACATTTTTTTTATCTCGGGTCCTGCGAAGACTCCTTCTTTAATTTTTGCCAGCGAAAGGTAAGGGAAAATTGACCGTAAATAGGCAAAAGCTTCACCTTCTTTGTCTAATTTTTTGGCAAAATTTTTAATCAAACCCAATTTTATGTGCAGCGGCGGAAGTATTATATTTTCACGGTTCTCTATTAGTGGTTTGCGCTGAACATTCGCTTCTCCAACTACAGGTTTCGTTCGTACCGGCCATTTTTTTTTTATATAATGCTGATCATCAGCGCGGCTATTCCAAAGGCACAGAAAACAGCAATGTCGCGTATAGCCTCCTTGGAGTCCACACAGAATGGCCACAACTTTAAGGTCGGCGCATATTTTCCAATTGTATTTCCTATACTCTATGCATTTCAGCAAAATGTCCATAGTTTCATAGTTCTCCTTTGAATGAACCGCATGAGCAATAGGAACAGATGGCTTTTCATTCCCATTATGTAAGAGAACTGCCTTCAAGCTCTCTTTGTTGCTGTCAATAAACAACCTCCATTCGTTGGGGTTGTGAATTTGGTGAAGCTCTTGGAACAAGCCTGAAATGTCGCTGCAAAAACATATTTGGTCTTTCTTTGTATAAAATTTTGCATACTCCTTGTGACGGTTTCTGTACGCTGATACTTTCACTTCTGAAGCCGCAAATCCACACTGTATCATCCGAGACGCAAAAAGTTCGGATTTCTCCTTAGTGAGACCAAAATCGCGCACCCAATCGTTTAGTTCGGCCTGTGACAGTAATTTTCGCTTTGCACCCGGCTCAAATTCGCTTGCATTTGACTCAGACTCTTCTTCTGACGATTCTGCTTTTTGAAGAGATGCACCAGGGCACACTGGATATGGCACATCATGCGAATGTGGTACTGGAAGCGCAAACGATCCCACTTGAGCGTAGTTCCATTTAAAAAATCTTCCTACCCCACTGTTTGTGGTGAGGCAAAAATAACAGTCTGTGGAATGGCATAGCGGCTTTTTCCACATCATTGGTGTATCGAATTTCATATGGCGGCTAAAATTAAAATAAATTACTATATTCGCTATGTATAATGTGTTTAAATAAAAATTCTTACCTTCCGCCAGCTGCCCAGTTGGTTAAGATTATATAGCAAAGATCACACAGCGACTTAGGTGTCCATGGTTCTGTGATATTTGGTGAAATACCAAAATAATTCAAATAGTGCAATTGTACTGCTGGAGTAAACTTGTGTGCGTGATTTTTTTTTATAAACTGGCCACAAACATTGCAGAAATTGTCTGGATCGTTCAAACACTCGAACACACGTAGTCTTTTACTCATTGTCTTCCTTGCGTTTTCTAAATATTAACTTCTTTACACTTTCACAGACAGTTTTGAAATGCAATTGATAACCGTGTCTCCTTATGTTTAAATATGTATGAGCATGTAGTGCTGTAAATAAATTAAAAAAAAATATACGAAGACTACTTTGTTTATTTTAAATTAAGTTCAAATGTATTTATTCGTTTGCGTTGGGTAGGTAAGCTGTGCAAATAATGAAAATCAAAAAATCGTGAAATAGCGGAATTTCGGTCGTTTACCAAAAAAATAATAAGTCGGCCATTTGTCATCAGATTTTGTTAAGTAAGGGCTTATTTTCTTTGGAAAAGTGTCAGCTATACGTAAAAAAATTAAAATCGCTGTTAACATCGCGTTTTACATTTTATATGAATTTTTATATGAATTTTTCAGCCACATTTTTACTAAAAAAACGCAGTTTTTTAACCTTTTTAAGCCGCCAACATCAAAACTACTAACCCGATTTGAAAATTTTCTGAGAATAAGTTGTAGACGGCTCAATTGTCTTTAATTTGAGTAGTAGTAGGATAAAATAGGTCAAAGAAGACTAAAGATATGCTCAAAATAGTAAGTGTACCTCCAAAAATTAAAAAAAAAAATTAAAAAATTTGTATCTCGCAAACCAATCGACAGAAAAATTTTTAAAATTCATTTTCGTGTTCAGTAGGTCCAAATCCATGAGAAAAAGTATGCTAGAACCAAATAACAAAATGGCTGTTGCCTAGTGTAGCTTTTGCTGTGAATATGTTAAAAATCCATTTTAGACAATTTTTTCTGAATAAAATTTGTATGTCTTAGTTTTGTTATATTTTTTAACCGAAACTTTTAAAATTGTTAAACTTTCAAAGGTTTAAAACTGTTCAAGATCGATAAAAGCTAAAAGTTTTGTAATTTTTAAAGTATCAAAAATTGTGTATGAATAACTTGAAGCTTTTGAGATCCTCTAACAAGCGAGATGTTTCTGGTGTCACCCAGGATTTCTCTAATATTTGGATATGTGGAGGAGGAGAGGAGAGAAAATTAATGAATTCACTATTTTGCATATAAAATTTGAAGATAACTGTTAATTGACTTTTAACAGGACATTCAGTAGAAGGGCCTTAATTGGTTATATTTTTTTACTGGGTGAATATAATTTTGTGGTTTTAGAACCATAAAATAATTTAACGTTTTAACTATATACAATTGCAAGTCAAAAAATAATTGAAAATTGTTATTCAGAGTTGCCAAATATTTAATTAAAAAAATTTATTTTTTTGCCCATTTTTTCATGAAAAAACCCATCGAACAAACCTATGCTAAACTCATAATTCCCCCTTAGCACACCCTTGAAAAACCCCTCATGTAAGGTAAACGATTGATCATGATTGTGCAAGTCTTGCATACCACTAAATTCTTTGCAAGAAACTTAAAATTTCTTTACTGCGCCCCTTAAGATTGGGCTGCTAAAAAATACATCTTTATTAATTTTATCTCATGTATCACGTATCCAAATTTCACGTAGGTGACAACGGAAATACTTTCTGCTAATTTTTTTGATTTAAATTTGTTAAATTTTAGTATAAACAAATGCATGCACTTACAGTCATGGCCATATAAATAGGACAAATCATAGTGACATTTTATTTTTGAGTTTATTTCAAAAGGTAATAACAATTAAATATTTTCTTTGACAATATAAAGAATTCTATACAAGTGGCTCCTTACAAAATTTTTTTTACATTTACATCATTTCCATTTTCAAAGTAAAATTTCTAAACAAGGTATCAATATAATTTGGATACAATGGAATACTTTTTTTTCAAAGTACTAATTTTTATATATTTTTGCACTCAGTATTAAATTCCTTTTTCATATTTCGTATTAAACTTATCTGGATAAATACTGGTTTTTGGTAAAAATACCGTTTTTTTTTTGGTAAACATACCGTTTTTTTTTTTGATAAAAATACTGGTTTATGGAAAAATAGAAATTTTTGTTAAAAAATACTGGTTTTTGGATAATACTGTTATTTGCGAAACACTGTTTTTTAGCACAAAAATACTGGTTTTTAGCAAAAAAAATACTGGTTTTTAGCAAAAAAATACTGTTTTTTTTTTTGCAAAAAATACTGTTTTTTTAGCAAAAAAAACTTGATTTTAGAAAAATGTACTGGTTTTTAAAAATTCTGGGTTTTGCTAAATACCGGTTTCTGCCAAAATACTGGTTTCTGCAAAAATACTGGTATTTGCAAAGTACTGGTTTATTATGTAATACAGTTTTTTTGTAAAACACTTGTTTTTCGTAAAATACTGGATTTTCGTAAAATACTGTTTGTTTTTGGTAAAATACCGGAATTTAAAAAAAAATTGCCTTGATAAAAATCAAAAATCGCTCACGTGCACATCTCTTAATTAAGCAGCTTAAGCATTATAAAAAAGCTCTTTTAATTTGAAAATGTAACAATATCCAGTGCGTTAATGAATTGTAATGCCTCTAGGAACTTAAAAATAATAGCCGATGACTCAATTTTTGAGGATTTCAATTTAAAATTTTTATAATTAAAGTAATGAATATTAAATTAATACATGTGAACCCTTTAACAGATTTGTCAAACAAAATTTTGAAACAAACACAAACAAGTCACTATGATGTGTCCATTTATGTGACCATGACTGTGTATGTTAAAAAAAATTCTCTCAAATGGATTGAAAGTTCGTCATAAGCTAAATAATGTAGAAATGTAAAAAAACTTAATCATCTTAAATTAAATATAATAAAAATTTAAAAAAAACAGCAAACTTAAAAAAAAATATCAAAATTAAAAATAATATATATTTTAAAATAAAAATATCTGTTAAAAAAGTTGCAATTAAGTTTAAAAAAGGTGAAATTTTCACTTAAAACTTATACACTCTCTCCTAGACAGAAAAATCAATTAATTGTATGCAATATGAGTCAAAATGTATAAATGTTTGCGAAAAAATTGTAATGAAATATGATATATACAAATGAGGTATTGTTTAAAAGTGAGTGTAGAAAATTTTGAAAAAAAACCTTTAAACTAACTTAATCAAATTGAGTATTTTTGATATTTTAAAGTTAAAACTTACCAGCATTTTCTGGTTGTGTCATGGCTTGTAAGATTTTAAATGATCGACTTGGTATAGCGCTACCGGTATATTTTTTCGGTTCGGGTACTTGTTGCTCACTGGGTGGTATATATTGTTGAGAATTATCTGCAATAGATTAAAAGTGTAAAATAATTTTAAATCCCATTACCAAATGGAAAATAATTTGAGTTATAGAAAATGTTTGGTAAAGCTTTTTGTGTTACCATTGTTAGCATATAAAGAGCGTTGTTGATTAAATTTAGAAGGCGTTGCTGGTGTTTGGTTACCTGTAATGAAACAAAGTTTATAAATATTTATTATTAAGGTCGGCGATTAATATATTTTTTTTTTAATTTTTCCATTTAGTCCTGTTATTTGTATTAAGTTAATTTTTATTAATGTTTTTTTTTTAGTAAATTAAGATTGAAATTAACTATTCTTAATTTAAAACTTTTAAAATTGAAGATCAGCCAGAGCTTTCTAAAGGAAGATGCTGTAAAAGCTAAAAATCAAATCAAAAAGAAAACGCAATGCATTGAATGCATTAAAGTTTTATAAAGCTCCCTAATTTTAATATTTTCTTCTAGCGATCTCTGATTGCCATTTTAAACTAAGTTTTTACGTAAAATTTTTTATGAAAATTGTTAAAATACTTTTTACAATACTGTTTTTCTTTTTTTTAGACAAGTGCGTCAGCTTCTTATCGCTCATTTCCGAAACAGAAAGCCTTTCTCTATAACAAATACATTACTTATAAAGCTTTTAGAAACAATATTCATGTCTTTTTTTACCGGTAACATTTTTCTTCTGAAATGAATGTCGAAAGAAGCTTAAAAACGCGACAACCTCGCATTAAATAAAACTAAAATCTTCTCTGAATCCACTTTTTAGCGAAAATTTTGCCAAAGCATTTATACAACTTTTAGTTAAATTTTCTCTATCAGAAATAACTTTAAGCTTTCTCCTTTCAAGCTATATAAAGCTTATTTAATATTTTTACTTTGTTGCTTTTTAAAATAGAGAATATAAAAAGTATTAAGAAAAGATGTTTACAAAATATTTTTCTTAATGTTTTTCATACAATATTTTAACAATTTTCTCTCATTTTGTTTTGCTTAAAATTTTATTTCCTTGTCTTCTTAAGAAATTTTTGTTTTAAGACTTTTTTTTTAAACCAGCTTTCTCTTCCTTTTCCACTTGTATGAAATTCCCTGTATCATTTCATATTTGTAACCTACTAGTGTATGTGTTTCAGGTTCTCTATCATTCGTTGTTCTTACCTTGTTCATGTGCAATTTGCATACGTCTCATTTGTTCTACCGTAGGACTATTACGTGCCTGTTGTGCGCTCATTTGACGTGCAAATGTAGGACGCTGTAATTGTGGTTCGGCGTCCATATAATTGTCTTGTTTATTACGTTGCTGTTGTTGATTTGCAATATCGTCATTACTGCCATCATCTATAGTATCTGTGATTTTTTGTAAAATTCTAAAAGATTTCGATTGTATCGGTGGTGTACGCAGATCACTAAAATTATATTGGTGGGTGATGTTTTTGAATTTAACATGAAGAATAAAAATGAGATATTAGATTTTTTAAAAGCCAAAAACTAGCACATGTTAGTAAATTTCACTAAAACCAAACCAATATATTAATAAATTTTAAATCAAAAATACAATAATGAAAGCTATTGTGGGGGTAAAATGATGATCCTGAAAGCTTTTTAAACATTGTGAAAAAGTAACGAAATGTCTTTATAAGTTCATGGCGAAAAACAAAAAAGAAACACACATATTTGATTGTAAATTGTTGCATTAAAAAGTCTTATAACAAAAAAAGCTACCTGAGTCGATTTTTTGTAAATCTAATCTCAGCCTCAAGTGGACAGTCATGTACTATAAGATTATAATTCTCACTTGTTTAAAAAGCATTTGATTTTTGGAATTATTTTTTTTTTTTTGTTTAGCAAAATAGTATATTAGGAAAATATAAAGAAAAAAAGCTATTAGTAATTAATAAAAAGCTTTAAATAAAATTTTAATTAGTTAAACATTTAAAAAAAGCTAGAAAAGCATTAAAAGCCTTTTGTACTTACTTTTGTATAACAATTGGAGTTTTTGAAATAGGTCCACGAGTACCATCATTATTTTCCATGGAAATTGGTATAATGTGGGTCTTATTGCCACCAACCACATTATTTTGGGTTTGTTGCACCATACGAGGAGCATTTAATTGCTGTAAAGTTGGTGACATAACACGTTGTTGTGTTTGTTGTTGCTGATTAAAGCTATTATAACCTTGATCCACAAATTGATTGGGAGTGCGAACAACATAACCAGGAGCCGGAGCTGAAAACGATAAAAGTTCAATAAATTCAAAGTTATCAAAAATGCTAAAGATTTCGTGAAACTTTGGGAAATATTTCTTAAGAATTTTATTTAATATTCTAACTGAAAGTTATGAGCACTTGAAGCTTTTTCGTTTGGAAAAAGCGGTTTTCTGTTAAAATCAATTAAGATTTCAACAGGCACGTAGTAGTCGAACAAATGAGTTGTATGCAAATTGGATTGGACGGGAACAGGGTAGGACTATGAAGAATCTGAAAAATACTAGGAGAACCTGAAACCTTAAAAATCTACTAGGTTACAAATGCTGAAATAAAATGGAAGAAATGTGAAATTTTGTTCACTTTTTTTTTACTTCTTTTAAGAGATAATATACAGTTGGGTCAATAAAACCACCAAACAAAGCGACAAGCATTAAATGTGAAAGCTTAGAAAAAAAATAGTAAAACAAATTTCAAGATTTAAAAGCTTGCAATAAAAGTTTGAGAAAAGTTATAGCATTTGTGAAAGCAAATATGCAAGAGTTAAAAACTTATGGTGCAGCAACCATAAAAACTAAAGAGGATTTTAATATTTTTTTGATAGTTTTTAAGAAAAGAAACAAATTTTGGAAATTTATAGTTTAAGAAAATTTCGAAAAGCTTTTTAAAATTTTTATAACATTTAACACATCAAAACAAGTTTGTAGTAATTTTGTAGAGCTTAAGCGAGATTTTTTAGATAATTAGAAGAAAAGCTTTTATTGAGTAACTCTGAGGATTATATGTAATAAAAAATTCTTGTGATTGTTAACTTCGGATTTTGTAAAACATTAAAAAAGATTTTTATAAAATAGTAAAAGCTAGAATAATAATATCGGAGCTAAAATAATAATATCTCTGCTTCTTAAAATTAAAAATCTCACTTAAGCTCAATAAATAACTAATAAATAGTTGTCATGTCTCGATTGTTTTAAAATCGACAAAAGTTTCAAAAAAATTTAAAAGCTTTTATAATTTTTATAACATTTAAGATATCAGAGGTTTTATTGCTTTTTAACAAAATTAAAGTTTTTAATGACAAAAAAATAGTTTTCAAAAAGTTTTTTTTTTTAATAATTTAAAAATCTGCGAGGCCCCGGACACAAAACGTTTCCTTAGGATAATTGATATGAAATAATTTGGGTCATGATTCCCACCTAGTATCTTTTAAAGTAGTAGTATCTTTAACTCTTTATGTTGTATCTTTTAAACATTCAAAATAGTAATTTAGGATTTTAAAACTTCGAATTAAAAACATCAACAAGCCTTTTTTTGCATAGAATTGAAGAAATTTTAAAATTAATCCTTAAAGCTTAAGCAACATTTCTTTTTATAGATTTTAAGCAGAGTTGTTTAGTAATATTTTAAAACAATTAGAATTTAAATAACTTACAGATGCTGCCTCCTCCATATTGTTGCTGTTGATTATTAAAGCTTGGTTGAGTTGGTGTATAAGTTGGTGTAGGTGTTGCCTCCAATTGTATGGGTATAATGCGTTCCTAAAATTATTAAAATGTTAAAAACCTCTTTATCGCTTCTATTTGTGGTTAATCCTTACCCTGGGACCATTTTGTGTGGTTTGATTAGCTTGGGAATTTATCTGTAAACGCAAACCAGTTGAAGTTATGGGTTGAGCTCCAAAGTTTTGCCCAGAAGTTTGTTGCATAAAACCATTGCCTGCGTTTAAAGGTTGATACATTGCTTGAGGTTGTTGTTGCATATGCTGTTGCATAGGTTGTTGTTGTTGTTGTTGCTGCATAGATGGTGGCGGTGGTGACTTCATACGATTTAAAGATGAAGGTATTACATTACCATTTTCTTCTGGGCGTACCCATGCAGGTTGTTCTTTTGACATTGGTTGAGAACTCATCCAACGCAATTGTTGTGATGGTGTGCCCTGGTTTTGTTGTTGTTGTGGTGCCATTTGGCGCATAGGTGAGTCACGTTGTTGCTGCTGTTGTTGTTGCAATTGTTGACGTACAATATGTTGAGCTTGTGGCTCTGTGGGAGGTGCCAATGGGGCAATGTATAGAGAGCCAACATTGGTCTGCAAAATACAACATTAAATTAAATGTTTGTTTAATTATAAAAATATCCGCAATGAACAACCGAACGAAAAAAAAACGTGATAAGATTATAAAATATTTATTTTTAGTGGGAGGGTATTTTAAGCATTTATTATGCAAAGAAATAGTATTGACTGCTAAATATTTTCATCACCGGGAAATGATTTTTTTTTTAGAAATTTTTTTCTAACCCAGTAGTTACCGTAGAGAAGAAAATATTTTTTTTATTCATGTAAAAGCTGAGAATCTAAACTTGTTATCTATTATTTTCTAAATATTTACGCTGGGTTTCATACTGAAGGGGGGTTTGAGTTAACTATTAGTTCACCCAAACATTTTTTATTGTTTTGTAAACATATGTATATATTTTTGACATTTTTTTTTGTTCAAAAATTAAAGTTAACTCTTCAGTATGCACCAGCGTTAAAACACTTCATAGCCTTTGTATTCAATTAGCTTCTTTTAATCTCAACTTTTCTTTAGTCTTTCAAGGGTTAATTGCATTGCATTTTTAAAATTTTTAGCATTTGTACACTAACCGGTTTAGGACCTTGATATGCTGATGTTTGAGTGGTAAAATCAGGAGACCTTTGCTGTTGTTGCACATTATTGTAAATAGGCTGGGGATGCGACTGGGGAGAAGCTACTGGTTGTGGCTGCTGTTGCTGGTTTTGACTGCGTTGAGTGCGCCATGGTACTGATTGTGCCTGAGGATTTGGTGAAACTGATGCTCCAGAAGAAGCTGACGATGGAGAAGATTGCTGAGCCAAAGGAGAGACAGCTGGTAGAGTTCTTTGTTGCTGTTGCTGTTGAGCAAATTTAAATGGACTCTCAGTGGCTCGGGGAGATGAAGCGTTCTCCATAGCTCTGGGACTATCAGTTTGTCTAGTATAAACATTGACAGCTGGAGATTGTGGTGCTGCCACACTACGAAATTCGGGTCTAGGTGATTGTTGCTCCTGTTGGGGTTGTGGTGGTGGCGGCGGAGCAGCACTGCCACCATTTTGCGGTGATTGTTGCATTGGTTTTTTGGGAGATTGCTGTTGTTGAGTTGGTGTTGGTGGCGTGTAAGTTTGTTGCTGTTGTTGATAGTTCGTAAAATTGTTATTCGTTTGATTTTGATGTATATTATTATTCGTAGTATTCGTAGTGGGCATGGTTTTCTTGAAACCTTAATTTTTAAAGAAAATTAAAATTATTGATATAAAAATTAAATAAATTCGATGAAAACCTTAATTTGTAAGCGTTTTCTTGAGGAAAAATTCTTATGAAAAATTTTTAAATTTAAGGTAATTTCTCCAATAAAAAATAATCTTGGATTCTAAGGCAACTTTCCAACTGCTTTATTTTGGAATAAAATTTTTATACAAAAAAGAGATTCTAAACTATTATTTTCTTTAGAAAAATTATCCATTTTTTGGGGTAACATTTCAACATAGAAAAACTTAAGATTTTGAGTAATTTTCGAAAAAAATACTTATTTTAAATTTAATGTTTTTTTTTTTAAGTTTTTATATAGAAAAAATGCTCTTCCCTTTAAAGATTTTAAATTCTAAAGTAATTTTTCTGTCTAAAAAATATTTGATTCTGCTCAGTTGTCGGCAAGGAAAGATCTCACAATCTGAAGAGATTTCTCTGTAGAAAAAATCTTAGATTTTTTTAGACAAAAGCTCAAATTATCTTTAAAAAGATAAAATCTCTAAGCTATTTGTATAGATAGAAGCTTTAGATCAGAGATTTTATTTTCGAATATACGTTATAAGAATTATTCCTACAGAAAAAAGCTTTAAATAAAATAAAATTTTTGTTACTGAAAAAATCTTAGCTTTTGCGGATTTTTTCAGTTTAAAAAGCTTTAAGGTTAATTTTTGGAATTTTATTAGTTGGGTTTTTGTTTTTGTGGATTGATAGGGATATAATGTGGATATTATTTTGCATGGCCATCACCAGTTAATAAATAAAAATTGCTGGAAAATATGATGGTGGTTAGAATACGTATGATACATTTGTAATGAATTGATGGTAAAAAGTTCTGGAGTTTTATAAATGACATGCTGCAAATATGTGATGTATAGAACCTATTGCTGGTTAGGTCTGAACTATGGTTTAATGTAGGGCAAAATATTTGTAAAATATTTGGTATAAAATATGACAAAGGCTGGTTTAGGTTATATAATTAAAATAAGTTAAAATGAAGTTAAGAATCTTTAAAGGAAAAAGTTTTAACTTAAACTTAAGCCATTATGTAAGAAAATTTTGTAAAAGTAATTTTGTTAAACTTTGTTTAAAATCGAACTTTAAAGAAAGAGATACATTTTAAACTTTTGCCGTCCTGTAAGAAAAGTTTGTGGAAGTTTCAAGTAGTTTTTGTTGACGAATAGGAAAATTAGTTGAATGAATAAAGTGAATACTCCAACCCCTTTTCGTTCAAATGAAGATTAGTTGAAGAAAAGCAGACAACAACCATAACCAGAAAAAAAATTAAAATTGAAGCATATGTATTAAACTCGCTGTCTATCTCGCTTATATTTGAATATATCTATTCTCTCACCATCAATATTATCGCTGTTATTATAGTTTATATTCGTTTCACCATAGTTTGTTGTTGAACCAGCACCATTACTGGCATTCGTTTGCGGTGAGCTACCTGAACTGTTAACGCTGTCGTTATTGTCTGTATTATTTGTGGCTGGTCTCTCCACCATTGGACTTTTTGAACGTTCCTTAGCATATTCTTCCTTCCAGAATGTATTCTTCTCTACCGGTGGCGGTACTTTACGTAAAGCAGCCATCGGATTAGGAGGAATTTTAATTTCTGGACGAAAGCCCATTGGTGGTGGTTCGAAACGTTGTGGTGTTGGTGATTTGCGTGCCATACTGGGAGAGTTTGGTACGCTACCACGTCCACCGCCAGCATTACCATTGGTTGGTGGTGCTAATGTGCCTGTGTTGGAAAAATTGGAAGAGGATGGTGGTGGGGGAGGTGCTGGTGCACTGCCACCATTTAAATTCTTACCGGGTGCTGGTGGTGGTGGTGGTGGGGGTAATACTTGAAAAGGCATACCCATAGCTGCAGCACCCATGGAGGCAGCTGCTCCAGGGCTTGTACCACCAGGCGATTGAGGTTGAGTGGGACGATTGTGTTGTTGTTGTCCAGTGGCACCTTCTGCCTGAGCGTTACGTGCTAAACGTTTGGCCATACGTTCAGATTTGATTTGCGAAAGGTCAATGCCACCCGGTGTGTAGGTGAAGGGTTTTTTGTCTTTTGTCATCATGGCATTTTGAACGCAGGCGGGAGCCTCATAGGTCTGTTGTGAGGGCATGCGTTGACCAGATCCATACCTAGAAAGAAAACAAACAAATATAAGTCAATTACTTACAATGCTGAAGATTATATAAAAAGATTAATATCAAAGGTATTTTTAATGTCTTTATAAAATTAACCAAATAATTTTTTTACCAAAGTTTTTGCGGTAAATAGAACCGCGAATGTTTTTCGCATAACTCACATATACCAACACTTGGCTAAAAATATTAATTGCCTTGAAATATTTAACGATATTTTTATTTAAATGTCAAGATTTTCTATGCTTGCCTAAGTTTTTCCATAATTTACGAAAACTACTTCTAGAACTTGAATTTATGCATAACTTGGGAAAATTGTACTCTATTCTAGCTGTGTTTATATTATCGGCTAAATTTTGTTATTTAAGCAATAATTAAAATTTTCATGAAAATTTCGAAAATAATAAAATAATTATAAAAAAAAAATAATATTAAAAAAATATTATTTCAAAAAATAGTCATTCTAAGTTTTGCTTCTGGCCTAGAAAAAACTATGATGAAAGTTTAGAAAATTGCCTGTATAAAAATTGTTTTCTAACATAATATTTGTGGGCGTGGATAATTCCTATGCCAGATGAGTGTACCAGCCTATTTTCTCGCTTAATTACTTTTGTTCGCGATGTGCCAAAAGTAATGAGTAGTCATTATCTTTTCGCTTACAAAAAAGACATAGTAATCGGTGGTCATTACACTCTCGCTTACAAACAGCCAAATAATAATGAGTACGTAATTAAGTAGTTAATATGTTTTTGTATGACCGTTTAAAGTTTTATTTTTTTTTTGAATTTATAGTTTACCTAATCTTTTAATTGTTTCTTTCAGTTATATTTTAAGTAATATTTTTTGTTTCAAATTTATTTTATTTTAAAAATAATTTATTTAACAAAATGTATTCTCAACATGTGCATTAAATACAATATAGATCATATATTGACGTCATTGATGTGACCATCCATATGCGACACAAGAGTGGAATAGATTCTCCGTCATTTATAATATTTTTTGGTTTTTCCGTATTTTTTCTAAAAATAAAATTCTCAAAAAATTAAAGACAAATGCAATTGAGAAATAAATATTTAATTATTTTGGCAACATAAAACAAAGCATGTGTTCTGGTTTTTTAAAAACAAATGTTAGATGTCAGCTTGAATTAAAAAAAAAAAACATTTTTTCCGATATAAAAGAATTAAAACAAAATTTTAAAACTGAATCATTTTGAACATATTCTTATAACAGAAAAAAAAGGGAAATTGATATCGAAAATTTGAAAACAAGACATGTCTACACAGATTGTTTAACATGTCTATGAAGAAAAAAAATATATTATGGTTGTGGGAAAAGAAAAACCTTTGTTCTTTCAGCCCTGAAAATTAATATGTTAATTTAACAAAATGTTTTTTAGTTAATAAAAAAATTTAAGCAGCAGTCGATCTAGTTGTTGTTTCTGAGATGTGTTGTTGCTTCACCCACATTTTTTTTTTCTGGTTAATGTTGTTAGTTTAACTTGTCAACTAAATGTCTGTTAGTCAATGCATACAAATTAGAGCAAAAACCGCAATGTCAATGTGTGGTGACGCAATTTATATTTGTAAGTTTGTGACTTGGTAATATTGCCTTAGTGTAGTCGTTTTTTTCCATTTTGCGGTTTTCTTTCTTAGAAACTAGTTGCTTGTCAATAAAACCTTATTAAGTTGAATCCATTATTAAGGAGAGGTTATTATAATAACCATAATGTGTAGCAAGTTGTTGACAGTTATTTGTTAAACAAAATTGTTAAAGTGTTTATGATTTTGTTAAAACAAAAACAAGCTTGATTTGTTGATGTATAATTTTGTAATTTTTAAAACAAATTTTTTTTTTTAAAAATTATGGGAAGTTCTTAAAATAATTTTCTAAGGCTTGCGTTTGTATATAAATTGTAATCTAGAGTTTTTAGAAATTTATTCTGTAAGCGTTTTTGTGTTTAAAATCTGTTAAAAAGAAATCGCAACAATTTTGTTACTTTCCTTTTTAAGACCTAAAAATTTAAATAAAAATGTTAAGGAAACATAGATTCAGCTATGATTTTCAAGATGTTAAACTATACACTAAAATAAATTTGTCGGAAGGATTTACCGAAAATGACAGTTAAAACAAATGTATGTATGTTATATGTAGTTAAGAATGCGATCTGTAAAATAACTAAAAATGTAGTTAGTTTTAACTGTTTAAAATAACTTGTGATTGCATAAAATTCGCTATCAGCCGATGTTAAAAGGCATGGCTTCAACTTATTATTGGTTTGACCTATATGCCAAAAAAGTTGGTAGTATACGGAAAACGACAAAGAAGGTTTACGTTTATTGTTCTTAAAACCTACATGATAGCGGCATGTATTTTCATTCATAATCATAATTAATTAAGCTTTTACAAAAAAATTTTGATTTGTGCTGCATATAAATTTTTGTTTTTGATTTTATTTGCTGCATATCCATATTTTTATGTGCGCCTAAATACAGTTCTCTCTTTTGTTTTGATGGACATTCATTCTTAATTTTTGTATGCAAATTTGCTGCATACGCCAAACGCAGCAAAACAATAACGTTCTTTTTTTAAATTTTATTTTCGTATAAAAAATATGCTCTATATAGGCCAAACATTGTTCTATGCAGCAAAACAATGCTTATCAAATTTAAAAGTCGATGTTGAATATCATAGATATGATACAAGATATCGAGAAATGAATATCGGAATAAAAAAGGATATTTACGAGTTTTTTAAAAATGGTCAGTGGGTTAAACCAATAATAAACAAACAACGTAGTGTTTGTTTTTCTATTTTCCTTTGCTGTAAATGCAAGTGGATATGTCAAACTGAGTTGTTTACAACATATGCACAACAATAATACATTACTTTATATAAAATATTTTTATATTAACTTTTTTTTTTACAAAATCATGTTTTTTATGTCATGTTTATATAATATTAATTTTTATTTGGTTTTTATTATATTTTTCAGACATTTGCTTCATACAACATTAAACAGCAAATATTCATATAAGGTAAGTGCTACTTTTTTTGTTTATTTATTTATTATTATATATATTTTTTAATATAAACAATTTTATAGGAAGTAATATAGAACTCTGTTACCGTAAACAATTGCCCATAATTGTAAAAATACATACAAATGTGTATTTTTTAAAAAAGTTTGTTTTTTTTATAATAATTAAGGGGACAGCCTGATATCGAAAAAAAAAATTGTTTTTTTTTTAATAAATCGTCAGGACTTTTCCACAAAAATATACGAAATTTCAAGTAGTTCCAAATTAAACTCGAAAAGTTGTTCGACTGCGTAATCATTGGGGACGTAATTTTGGTGGAAATTAAAAAAATATCTTTTCTGATCCACGAAAAAAGAAAATCTACAAAAGTTTTGCTATGTATTTTTTATAAGACATTTAAAATTCAATATTTTTCTATTCAACTAGTTTGTTACAATAAAATATATTTTAAAATAAAAATTTTTACAGATATGTTTGGTCCATCCGGAAGAATATTTTATGGAGAATAAGATTCTTTTAATTTTTTTGTTTAATTTGGAAACAATTTACAAACCCATCGTGTACGTGTAGTGAAACAACTTTTCGATAAAACGTTTAAGCAAAATGATACTGAAACTTAAAAAAACACATACAATGTAACTGAAGTTTTTAAGTTCCAAATGCTCAGAATTTCCTTCTGAAATTTTAGTATGATATTTTTGTAGAAAATTACTGTCGATTTATTTCAATATATTAAAGGCACCAATTTAGTCTTCCCCCTTAACAAAACTAAAAAAAAAGAAACATGACAAATATGTTTATAACAAAATTTTTATATTTACCAAAATTGTAAAATTGCCTATATATGGTAAGAAGCAACTTTATTAAATAAACTTGTTTACATTAAAAGATTTTCTTTAAAATTCTACCTAAAAGCAAAAAGAGATTGCAAGTGAAATTTTAAATTCACTTTTGCTTTTCCGTATGCAGGTGTTTTTTTTTTCGAGATATATTTTGTTTTAAATCAAAAATTTCTTTTAATGACCTAAATTTTTTCTTGCAAAAATATACATAATAAAAATTTAATATTTTTACTAAAGTTAACAGGCCATTATTGCATTTAATTTTTTTATAGCTTGTCATGTTGCAATATGACAAGAACCTGTCACCTAAAAAGTAAACTTACATCCTAAAGAAACAGAAACCAAACAACCTACTACTGTACTTGCCACAACTTGTAGTACAAGTAGAAATTAAGAATAAAATTTCTTCTGCACACAGCTCATTTAATATAAAAATAAAATACATGCTGAAAACCAGTAATTTTTATTTATCTACCATGACATTTAGATCCGTAAACAATGGACAATTTCACAGTCACTCATTCACCTATATATATATATATTTTTTTTTTAATTTGTCTTCTTTTTTGTTTGACATAAAAAATATTAACGCAATAATTTTTAACATCTTTATGTCTCATAAAAGTTTAATAATTAAAATTTCTTGTAAAATTCTGTGAGAAATACTAGTGTTGAAAATTGTAGAATTTTTAAAGTACCTGTATTAATTAACTACTTTAAATAGTTAAGTTTTGCGCAAGTTTAAGCTTAGAATACAAACGAATATACTTTTTTTAATTACTCAAAAACTCAGCTCAATCTTGCAATATTTTGTGAGGTTCATTTTTAATGTCCAAATCGTTTTTTTTTTAAATGATACCAAGAAAATTTGTGAAATTTGTATGAAATCTAATGGTTGCGTTCACATCTGTTTTAAATTTCAATGGATATCTCGCAAAAAATCGTGAATGTAGAAAAATTACGATTTGACAATCATATTTTGTTGTAAAAAATTAGAGTATCTTTTCTAACATACAAATTTTCTTAAAAAAATATCAAAATTCCTGTAATATAAGTTTAGAAAAAATACACAAATTTATTTGCATTTTAAAGTTTTTTTTTAGTTTTTCAGTTTTCTTAATTAATATGTTTCGTTTGCGTATTTCTTTAGTTAACATATTTTATACCGCTTACCGATTCCCTGGAAATTTTTTCCAGACGATATATGGCAGCACCATAAGCCTTTTTGAAGTTTTCCACTTTTATAGCGTAATTAAAACTCAAATTTTGAAGTTTCGTATGTACTTTAATGGCTAAGATTTTTCTAAAGATTGACCCGTACATAATAATACATGTGTACGCATGATCATATAGGTCCATGAATCTCACCAATTTTCATATATCTTCGGATCCCAAATTTGAGGATATATGATCGAATATGGTCATATGTGATCAGTATGTGAATTATATATATGAGCATATATATTATAATATAATACCTTATAAGACCATATACCTTCAAATTTCAAAACCAAAGATATATGGTAATGGATGAGATTCATGTGCCTATATGATCATGCATACCCATGTATGATTATATACAGGCCAATGTTTAATCATGTAGGGTACGTTCGTAAATGCAGTAGTTGCGCATCATTGCAGCATAATAAAAGTAAAACGTTCAAAAAAGCATCATTTGGTAGCACTGATTTGCGTCAAACGTTTTTTTATGCAAAAAATTGACAGTGCTGCCGCAAATTTTTGCAACTATGGCATCATTAAAGTTTCTGATGCAATAGCGCGAAATCAGTTTTCTTTTTTGTTTAAATTGATTTTTAATAATCAAAAGTCGTTTCATCTTTCTTTTAATTATTTTTTACTATAAGTTATTGAAAAGTTGTCAAGATTTTCAATAATATTAATTTTTTATTTAAGGAATCTGCCTTCTTTTTCGTTTTAATTGATTTTTAATAATCATAAGTCGTTTCATCTTTCTTTTAAATCTCTTTTTATTATAAGTTAACAAAAAGCTGTCATTTTTACCATCAAGGTTTTCAATTGTAGGTCTGTACGAGGTAATTTTGGGTAAAATCTGGTAAAATGAGAGTAAGCAAAAAATTCTTCCACAAAACCATAAAAATGCCCAAAATACTGCGAACGCACAAAACCTTATTTCATGCCCAAAAATAAACGTCAAATTTATTCAAATTAAAAAACAGCTTAATTAATAAATATATTTGAAATGGCAAATAACTATTTACATTTTCAAATGTATTTTTCATTATTAGGAAGGATAAGTTCTTTATAGTTAATTTTTATTTAACTTTAATTTTTTCAAAAATGCAAAACAGCTAATTTATTAGCAACAGCTGATGATTTGACAATTTTACTATTTTACCCAAACACAAAGTACGGGTAAGTTCTGGTAAAATGAGAAACATAATTACTCTCTCATGAATGCTCTCATTTACCCAATTTTTGTTACAAGAAACGCTTTCTGGTAAGATTGGGTTCCCGCGGGCACCCGCGGTAACGTACGTCGAACACACCTAATATTTGATAATACTATTGTGAACATGTTTTTCATCAAACGTTTTAAAAAGCAAATATTGTGCAGTAGTTGGGCAATATGCAACAGCTGATCGCGCATCAGCAACAAAACTTGGCATAACTGCCGCAGTGATGCACAAATTTACTGCATTTACGAACGTACCCGTATGTTTATATATTTCGATTTTTAAATGGATTGTCAAATTATATGTTTTAATCAATAAATGATAAAAATAAAGTAAAGTATTAGGAGAGATCGCATTTTCAAGAACTTTCGGGATTTAAATTTTGTTTTGTATTCGCTATTTTTTTTCTATGAGTGTACTTCAGTATACTATAAATATATTGGTAATAAAATATTAAATGATCTTGACACTTTTATATCATATTTATTCCTTTAAAATTGAGTTATTACTTTTTTATATTAAATTTATACTTTTTTTCTCATTTTAAAGTACACGCAGAAAACATTTTCAAAAGTTCACTTTGTAATTTTTAAATTTGTTTCGTATCACTGAAAATTAAAAAATTTTCTGACATACAGAGTTTAACAAAATTGATGTATAATAACTTGGTAAAAGTAAAAAAAAAAAACGGTAAATTTATATGTTATTTTTTAATTTTTACAAAAAGAGTTTTAATAATTTGTTCAAAAACCTTTCAAAGTCTCATTTTATACAAGTTTATATGTAATTTTTGTATGTAAACTAAATAAAATATTTATATTTTTTTTTAATACTCAATATTATTCGAGTGTAAAAAGTAGCACATTATCGCCACTTAAAAAAGACCATTCATAATTTTATAAATTATTGCTTAAAGCTATAATATATGTAAAGTGATTTAATATTTATTAACATTGATAAGTGTTAAAGAAAAAAAAAATAAACATAAAATGCAGAAAAATAAATTAAAAATTTGCATAAATCAATATTCCACGCCTGTGGCACCGTAAAATATATATAATTGATTTATACTAAATTAAACAGACGATTTTTCTTTTTTCATTTAAATGAAAATTAAAAATTAATTAAATTTAAATATTTAATATATTAAAAAAATTATATAAAAACGTTTTCTTGTCTTTAGTAAAATTAAGAATTGATAAAAAAAAATTAATTAACGCACTAGCACTAGCTACCAAGTAATTAAGGGAGTAAGTAGCCCACAAAGGGTTTCACTAGTTACCATTCTATTTATTCGCTTAATTACTTTTGTTCGCAATGTCCCAAAATTCATGGGTGGTCATTACCCTATCGCTTACAAAAAAAGTGAGAATAATGAGTTACCAGCATGGTTACTTATAGTGAAGAAATAAGTGGTTACTTACAATAGTAAAGTAAGAAGTTACTCTTAGTAAAATAACAGTGGACCTTTCCAAGAAAAATTTTCTTATTTAAAAAAATTGATAAAAATAATTTGTATTTAAAGTTATAAAAAAAAATTTACAATATATACTTCTTGCATTAAAAAATTTAAGTTTATACATGTGTAATGTTTTTTCACATTACAAACCCTTTAAAATCTTAAAATTTTTGCAAAATCACCTTTAACAGCAAATAATTTTCTATTTTGTTGTATAGTTTTTCAAAACAAATGAATCAATAACTATTAAAAAAAAAATACAGAAATACGTATTATAATATAAGTACTTCTACCATCCATTATGAGTAGGTCATTATTTTCTATTTTAAAGTAATGCAAAAGGTAACAACCTATCATTACATAGTAATCAACATTGTCATTACCATGTTTTTGCTGGGGTATAACTTTACAAAAACTTGAAAAAATTTGGCATGTTTCTGAGTAAAAAGTGTAAAAAAACTTTTTTAATTTATACTAAAAACTTGGTTATTTTACCAAATTATTGGCAAACATTTATTTGCTTGTGTGTTCATTTAAATCACTGAAATACATATTTTAAAAATTGAAAACATTTTTTTAAACATGTTGATATTTAATAGAATTGTTAGATAATTCACACGAAAAATATTTAATTTGTATAAAGTACAACTTTAATAGCATTTTTATTTTATTTAATAATTTTTTTTTGTCAAAATAAAAAAGTAGTATGTTAATTTTGAACGAATTTGAATTTTTTTTACTCTTTCTTACTTTCGAATTTCACTTTCCATCACTTCTTAGTGTTTAATTGATTGTATAACTTAATTTTTGAAACTGTATAAATAAATATAAAGAAAAAAGTTTAATTTTGAGAGTTTTGATTAAAAATAATTTAAAATTTGTTGAAACAAATAAAGAGTTTTTTTTTCAATTTACAATTTTGTTGATTTTCTTTTCAAAATCAATATTATTTCTGACATTATAATACAAAGTATTTAAATTGTTATTACACAAATTCTTTTAAATATTTATTTTTCTAAATAATTTTTTGAATATGAAAATGCGCAATAAACTAATTTTGGAATTATAAAAATTTCAATTTACACCCAAAACAAATATTACAAATAAAACACATTATAAATTATTGTTTTCATTTAATCGAAAGAAGGCGGTAAAGTTTTTGTTTTTAAATATATATATAAAAAAAGTTTACTCATGACAATTATTTTCGAATATTTGGCAACAATTTTAAAAAAGAAATGCTAAAAATAAATATTAAAATAAAAACATTGAAAAATGCATAAAAAGCGACAAAAAGGGACCTTCCAATTACAATCTTAATAAAAATACAAAATATTAGTCATTAATATTGTATACGCAATGTGATGATGATTTCACGAATAAAAAAACTCAATAAAACATTTGTTAAAAGGACAAAATTTTGCAAAAAAAATATTCAGTCATTATTGTGGTTTTCATATTAAAATTTCAATAAAAAATTATTAAACAATTATTTTAATTCGTTTTGTGTCTTTATGACAGAAAATTTGAAAAAATTTATGATTTTCTTTTAAAGGAAAATTTTAATTAATCATTTTAAAGATGATAGATACAATCTTTTAGAAATAACACATATGGAAAGTTGGTTTTTTTTTATTAAATAGAATTCTACAGAAAAGCAAAAGTTAGTAATAAAAATAATTTTATATTTGTTTATTTTTGAAAAAAAAAAAACGCAAAATAAATATAAAATGTGCTAAAAAACTAAACATTAAATTATTTATGATTCATATATTGTTTTTGTTGAACATTTGTATTTAATTGTTGAAAGAAATTCAAAAAAAAAAAAAAATAAAGAAAATTGTTGTTAAAATAACAGAACAACGCAATATTTATGGGAGGATCATTCAAATTTGAAAGACATATTAACCCATTTTACACCGTTTTTTATTGCGTGAGAAATTTTTGGCAAAATTTATTAAAAAAGGTGTACTGGTTACTTTTAAAGTTTTTGTACTTGCACCGCGCCGCCTAGCGGTGGCATGCATAGTTAAAATGCAAACTTTAAGTATTGAGCTGATTTTTTTTTTCAAAAATTATATTTTTATTTATTGCAAAAGCAAATATTTATTAACATGATGTACAAAAATTGATTTATCGGCTTTTCACGATTTCTGAGAAATTTTTAAAATGTTTAGTGTTTTTAACAATTTTTTAAAATTCTAATATGGCAACACTGGGTGTTAAGTTTTCAACACTTTATATTTTTTAAAAGAAAATTAAGTAATTTGCGCGATATTAAAGATTTTACAAGTTCGGAAAGTTCTTGATCCGATCAAGTAATTTTACATACATTTTTTGTCATTTAAAAAATTTTCCCATATGTCCATTAATAAATAAACAGAACACCCGTCTTTCTTCTAAATATAATTAATTTTTCAAAAAGTGCTACAACAAATATCAAAAATCTTTATTTTTTAAATCACTATATGGCAACCCTGGAACAAAAAGTTATATCTAAGCTTCACATTGTACTATTTACATTGTAATATCAGACTTTAAAGGTGTTGTTTTAAAGCAACGGCAGTGTAATATGGGTTAATGATTTTTAGTTGTGTTTTTTTATGATATTAGTATGATTTATTTGTTTAAAAAACACCCAGAGATCGAGTGAATCATTAAATGAAATCCAGTGAGTTATGTATTTTTTTAATAGTTCAGATTTTGCTGTCAAACAGGGCTCAATTCATTGTTTATCATTTTCATTTCACAGCAAATTGTAACTTCACATATTTATTCTAAATAGTTTTAAATTACACGCAAAAAAAAAAAATCACAAAAATTCAAATTAATATTTTTTTTATATAATTTTCACATTTCCGTAATTGAAATATAAAATTTATTAAATTGGGGTAATTTTAATTTTTTTTTAATTAAAGAAAATCTATATAAAATTTAAACATTGACATAATAATTATAATAATTATTAATTAAATTAAAATCACATTACTAAGTTATATTTGGTACAAGTTTTTTTGAGTAACACTGTTCTGAGTGTATCTCTTCTTAATACAAACAATTAATTTAAAAAAAAATCTAATTAGATGTTTTCATAATTCTTTAAAATTATAATTATTATTCATGCTTATTATTTCGTTTAGATTTTTCATTCAGCTGATTATTTTTTATCATTATGTCATAACATGAAATGTTTTGTTCTATGTGTACACATCAGAGATGGAAATCTTTTTAAATTGTATTTTGTAAATAAGACGGCGAATGTTTTTTTGTAATGTTTAACGAATTAATTCATATTTAACTGGGTATTATTCCTAAGAAAAATACTAAAGTCTATTTGACATACTTAGAGAATTATTTCGGATTAATAAATTGCAATTGCAGTAAAAAAAGTGTACCCTGTAATTTCATTTAAATTTAATTATATTGCAGTTATTTTTAACTGTTCGTTTAGTTGAAATAGCTGCAATATTAGTTAGTTTTAAATGTAGTTCCAGTGCACACTCTTTTAAATTTATCGACATACTTTTTTAGTGTATCTGCATTTTTCAAATAACTTTTTAAGACTTTTTATATCAACAATTTTAAAATTCAAAATATGATTGTCTTTCTACAAATTTAGAGAACGATCCGTCTAAAGGTTAAAGTGTGACAGATTTTTTTTTTTAAACAAAGATGTCAGTGGCACTTTTTTTTGAAGACTTTTAATACAATACTTCTTTCGAAGGTGTTTCAAAAAGCTATCTCATTATAAGACATTCACCTTTATGATCCAATGTTTATCTTAGTTTTTTAAAATTCTTTAATTTTAAAGGGTTTTCAGCTACCAAATATATGAATTCAGTAATCAAATTTGTATATTTCATACATTTAACAATTTAAGCGGGGATGTTTCGTATTTTTTTTTGCCGACTTTTTCCGATGCGAGTAATTTTAATATTCCCAATGGGAGCCAACTCAGGATGTGAATATCAAAATTTTTGTTTTTTGGAGTATGTTACGTAATTTCACTCTGTAAAAATAAATTTGAATTTCTTAAATTTCAGACATGTTTCTATGCAAATGTGTGTTCAATAATTTATTCGCCTCTTTTTTTAAAATGTATACAACTTGGTAGATGACACCGAGGATAACTTCCAAGCTAGAATAAAATTTTTTAAAATTAACATATTGTTTTAAAATATAATTTCAACATAATTTATGTAGATTTACTAATACTTAATATAAAATGTTAATTTATCAAAACTTTGTTCTAAGCTAAAAAATAAAACAAATATTTGTGTTAAAATTACAGACATATTATTTTCAGTGTATATATATTTGGCGTTCTTCAATTGTTTGAAAATCTTTGCTCCTAAGAAAAATTCAAACAATAACTGTATTTTCGCTCACCTCATAGAAAAAGTTAAAGCATACAAAAATGTGTAAACTTACACAGAACTTTTCGCATAAACTTTACCTTTCAACGTGGATATTTTTCAACATTGGAAACTTAATTAGCGAGAAGCAACTCAAATTTTTTTAATCTTCTGAAAATAAATTAAATCAGTCGCAAGGGTTAAAAAAAAATTTTCTAAAGTTTTGAATTTTCCATTCCTGATACCGATAAATTTTTTCTTTGTAATTCAATTTCAGTTGCTTTTTTTCACTTAATGACACACATGCCAGTCACTTTAAACATATGAACCATTGAGAACTGCCCTTGATCTTGAAAAAAAATCACGCAAAAAGAAAAATATAATAATTTTTTCTATAATAAAATTGCAGAAAAATAGTGTGGGTTTGTTTTTTTTTTAGTTTTTCTTTAACAACAAAAAAAAAAAAACTGCATTAAAGTTGAGTTGCATTAGTTTGAAGATTTAAAGCTGATATAAAAAACGCCAACATGTGTCTACGTAATCTCCATTAAAAAAAAGTGGTTTAAGGAAATACTTTTTAGAGTAGGATTATTGAAAATATAAAGTGTTAAAATTAACATGAAGAAAATAAAGTATTTTTTAATGGAATATATTTTTAAAAAATAATCCATTACAAATCTTGTTACAATTATGAAAAATTTAATTTTTTTTGTAGTATATTAAATATTTATTTTTTTTAAGATTTTGTTTAATACTTAAATTTGTTAAAAAAAAATAACATTTTCTCTACTGAACGATAATCGCTAAATATTCAGGAAAACATAATTTTTAAATATATTTTCAATAGTTTTTTTATATTTCTGTTATTTTTTTTTATCTTTATAATTGGGAAAGTTTTTTAACAATATAAAATAACAATTTAGATTTCAAACAAAACAACGATCAAAATTTTATTTTTTGCTCTAATATAATATTTTGCAAATTAGAATTTTGAACAGTAAAATATATATTTACTTATTGCATATCCAACTTTGAAAAAAAAAATCATAAAATTTAACTGAAACGTCATTTCCCAAATTTTTTTAACACTTTTTTTTAATATTTCTATGACTTTAATTGAAAAAAACATGAATATTGAACGAAGATTTTTGTTTTGAATTTCCTACAATTAAAATATCATACGGTTATTATTTTTTTCTGCCGTGTATAAATTACATTTCCTACTTAATTTTATCAACATTTTTACAATTTTTTAACATTGCGACTTGCTAAAGAAATTAAAAAGTTCTCAACTTATTTTAAGCAAATTTTTGTTAAAACGTCATTTACTTTGCCAGAGTTGGTCAAAGTTGAAAATTTTTCGATTCAAATGTTATTGCAAAAAAATAATACATAATTTGAAAATCGGTTAATACCTTCAGTCTCCGACAAGAGATCTAAATTACTGAGTTTCGAAATTTCTAACATTTAATATATATTGTTTGATACATCGTTGTTAGTTGATTTTGGTACGCTGAACAAAAATATGCCAACATTTTTGAAATGTTTTTTAAATTTGATGAAGATACTGTTTTCAAATGTTACTTTAGAAATTAAAAAAATAAAATTCTAAAATATTTCCTTGATACTGGCAGAATCTGCATTAGGTTTTAAAAATGTCATTTCATTCATCTCGAATCTGTTGCAGTACATATTGAGTATATAACACCAAATGCCACCATATTTGGGTTTTCTAAATACATTATAAGTGAAAATGTGAAGGGGTACCTCCAAATGTTTTATACAAATTGGTGTATTTTTGTATAATTTTATGGTAGCGACAAACAAGTAAAATATTTCCTCTTTTTTTCACCAGTCGCTTGGAATTAAATAATATTTTATATTCACCTCAAATATTTTTTCTGAAAAAAATTTTTTCACCACTAAAATTTTTTATCACCACAACAATTTATTTCACCTCAAAAAATTTTTTCACCTCAAAAAATTTTTTTACCTCAAAAAAATTTTTTATCTCAAAAATTTTTTTCATATCCAAAAAAAATTTGTTTCACCCCCATAATTTAAATTCTAATCGGCAAGTAAAATATTTCACCAGTCGCTTAGAATTGAATAATATTTTATATTCACCTCAAATATTTTTCCTGAAAAAAATTTTTTCGCCACTAAATTTTTTTTCACCTAAAAAAATTTTTTTTACCTCAAAATTTTTTTCCACTACAAAATTTTTTTTCACATCCAAAAAAGGTTTTTACCTCAAAAAATTTGTTTAATTTCCATAATTTTACTTCTTAAGTTTTTCACATTATTTGGATCAAAAACAGTAGAGATAATTTTTCAGGATATTGGTGGAGGCTATTCAAAGATTCGGCACAGCCGAATTTAAGCCTTTTTTACCTGTTTTTTTTTATTAAGTTTCTAGAGTAACGATCAAGAACACCAATTTCCAAAAAAAAAGAATTGCTGTATTTTGAGAACTTTTTAACCTATTTAAAAAATTCCTGTTCGTCCTATTTAAATTAACTCAAACCAATCGATACACGATATAAATTATGTGTTAGAAATTAAGGCGATTTTTCGAAACTTCTAAACTTCGAGTACTTGTCGGTGATGGAAAACATTAAACAATTTTTAAAATTTTATTTCCCCATTTTAAATATTTTTTCACTGTGGTACAACAATAGAATCGAACAATTTTTAACTTCGGCCCACTCTACTTTAGACTTAAAAATTTGTTTATATTTCTATCACTTTATCTTAGAATCCAGTATTTTCCTTTCTTTAAGTAAATTACTTAATCTTTTTTTACCTTTATTATTTATTTATTTACTTAAACGAAAAACAAACAAAAAATTATCTAAAATTCTTTTCATCTTATCTTATTTTAAATACATTTCATCAAATTACATTCATTTAAATAAAATTTCTTTTAAATCATTTTTTTTTAGAGATTTTTTTCATATCAAATGTTTTCTTTAGAAATTTTTTTAAAAAAAAGTTTTCTAATAAATTATTGTTTATATTTGCATAATATATTTGCTCACTTACATTTCATTGTTGCCATTTCCTACTATAATAGAAGGTTCTTTAGTTAATTCCAAATTGAAACCATTATCACGTTGCACCATATAGGCCGGCAGTGTATCAATATAAGCGTTTGCTTGATCATTATAGGAACCTAAAAGTTCGCGATATTTGGAATATACCAAACGTTTCAATTGTGGATTAGAAGTGGCAGTAGTCGAGTTTGCTGGACGCGTTGAATTTGTGGCAATTGAACAATGTTGTTGTAATGTAGCAGCCATTTTTTGGGGTAGTTTATTATAAAATGTTTTCTTATATCAATTTATTGTTTTTAGATTTAAAAACTTTTCACTTGTTAGTTGAAGTTTGTTTTTTTTTTATAACAGCATATTTTTTTAAAAGTATTTGTCAGGAAAATTGTTTATGTTTTTGATTGATATTTCTAAAAATATTTCTTAAATAATTTTTATAAAAGTTAACACATTTTAACTATATAAGCAATACGTAGTGAATCATTTATGTTTCCGTGGTAATCAAATAATAATTGACCTACAATTCATTTATAATTTCTTTGAATTAATAAAAATTAAAATTATTCAGGATATTTATCACAACCACACTTACACACAGACCAATCGATTTACCTACCGACCATCTTTTGATGATTACAATGATCTTCATTTATGATTACATAAAAATTTCAAGTTACCTTCAGCAAACGATTTAATACTTTAACTGTGCTCATGCACTAATAAATAAACCATAAAAACCGCAAATATGATCAATAAAATCAATACGTGTTTAAACACACAAAATAAAAAACAATAATATATAAAATATCGGCACAATTTCACACATAAAAATAACTAAAAATCACCTTAAATGAATATAAAAAAAATATATGTATGTAAAAAAATCATAAAAAATGAACTCAATTTTATAAGGATCCTCATAAAATTTAGTTTTTTTGTTGAAGATTTCAAGAAATGTAAAGGGCAGTCTTTAACCCCTATAAAAGAAATTTATTTTTTTTTACCCTGTAATGTACATTTTTTAATGTCACATTTTTCAATGTGTCTCAAATTATTTTTAAATTTGCACCCCCAAATTTATTTTACACTAGAATCTGAAAATTTTTTTAATACCCATGTAAAAATCGAAATATATATGAGCATACATGATCATACATGGGCCTGTATATGATCATAAATGGGCATACATGGTCATATACGTCCATACATTGTTCAATATATGACCATACATGATCTCATATATGATCATATATCTTCGGATCTGAAATTTGAGGGTATATGAACGTATATGATCATATACGAGCATATATGAATAATATATGAGCATGTATGATAATATATGCACATATATCACCATATACCCTCAAAATTCGGATCCGAAGATATATGGTCATATATGAGATAATGTATGAACGTATATGACCATGTATGCCCATGTATGATCATATACAAGCCCATGTATGATCATGTATGTTCATATATATTTCGATTTTTACATGGGTAATAAAAAATTATCAACATTTTAAGGGGGATTTGCAATATGAAACTGTTCCTTGTTTCCAGATAAAAATGGTATCTCCAATGCAATTAAATGTAATAAGTAAAGTATCGTTTAAAATTTACGGAAGAAAAAGGTTTTTTTAATATAAAACTACCAAAAACAATAACTGCAAAAAACAGTGGGTTTTGGTCAGCTGTTTTAAAAACTTGTCAGTTATTTTTATGACGTTGTTAGTTATTTTTATTGCATTTTTTAGTTATTTTTAAGAAGTAAAAATTCCTTTTTTTTTTAGTTTTTTGTCGTCTTTATAAATGTTTATACCATTTATTTATTTGTCATTTTCACTAGATTCTTACGAAAAAAATTTTTGAGTGTACTTTTACGATAAAGATTAGGACATTTTTTATATAAAAAAATACACGCAGAAACAAAATTTTGTTTCCTAAATAAATTTTTGGATTGCAGCAAACCCAACCTGGGTTCCGAATTTATTTCCATTCACACATTATTATATATATTTTTTCTATTTTAAAGAAAAAAGTCTCTATCCCAGCAAAACCACACATTACCAAATAATGTGCAAAATAATGTGTAGCCATAGGGGCTCATGGATTACTTTACACCTTCACTGATGAATTTTAAAGGCGATGATCTTTAAAGTGAAGTATATACCCATTACTTTTGAGGTGATAATATAAGGGGTTACTTATATGGTTACGAGAATGGAAAAAGTAATGTGTCTAAAAATAGATTTTTAAAAAAGAGGAATTTTAATTTAAAAAAATTATTACAAACATTTTAAACGTTATTAAAAATAATGTGGTCATGATGGGAATCGAACCAGGGAATTCTGGTTGCCAGCCAAGAACTCTACCCACTGAGCTATTGACGCATATAGTATTTGATTGCTTTAAACTTAAATAAATTGTTGAGCTTCGTTTTTTCGCTAGTGTTGTCAAAACAAACATACATTAACCTTTTGCTTACAAAAAAAAAAAAATAAACACAAAGTAATGTATCTAAAAATAGATTTTCAAAATTATTTCAATTATTACTTTACATTTATAAATAATATATAACGTAATCAATTATGAGTAACTTATTACTTTATGCTTGCAAATAATAAAAATGCATCATTACAAGGTAACGCATACGAATATCGCACCCATTACCAAAGTTTTTCTGGGATATTTACAATTAAAAATATTTAGAAATGTTTCTAGATTTTAATCAATTACATGCTAAGATTTTGAGAGGTTTTTCATATACAAATTTTCAAAATACAGAAAAATTTGGTAGTAATCCTGAAATCCTAGGACATAAAAACTCATGCTTAAATCAAAATTTTAAGCTCTTCTTCTCTGGCAAAACTGCTTGAGAATGAAAATTTACTTTTAGGCAAATAAACAAAATTTTGAATATAGTTTTTTAGTAATATTACATATTATTGGTAAATTTATTAATAAAATTCTTATGAGTTTATAAATTTTAAGTCTCCTATCGATTTTTTGTAAGACCTTCACCCAGTAAATATCAGTTTTAATTCACAAAAGTCATAACATTTATTAGCCGTGCTTCCCATTTAAGGGTTAATTTTAGTTTTTTTATTTATGTATGTTTACCACCAAAACAACAATGCCACACAAATTGAAATGATCTTCAAAAAACATTTATTTTTATTGCCTTAAAATTGAAATCAGATCTTAAAATTTAAATCAATCTCGTCTACACAATACAAATGTATCAAACAAAGTAAAGTATTACAATTAAAATACACAATTTTCACAGCTGTGCAGAGAAGTTTAAGAAAAATTTTTTTATTTAAAAAAATCTGACTCAACAAATTTAAATTTTATTAAATTTTTTCTTTTAAATTATTTTCTTGTGATCAATTTTTTGCTGCAAGATCACCTTAATCGAAATATATTGAAAATTAAAATAAATAAAAAAAAACATATTTATCATCAATTTATCATTATTATGTTGTTGATTTTAATACATTTTTAGGCATTTTTTTCTGTCTATGGGCTTTAAAACATATTTATTAATTTTAAAGTGTAGGTATGTTCTTTCCACGGGTACGTGCTCTTTTGATGATTCATCTAATTTGTATTGATTGCTATGTAAAAGAATATGTGATGATCGTGTGTATCTCTACTTAATAATGTGTGAAATGTATATATAAAATTTATTATAACATAAATTTTAAGATTTCAAGTTGGTTTTCTTGGTATTTTTTTTTAATTCAAAAAAAATTAAAATAACAGTTTGTTCAAGAAAAAATAATCATAGAAGCATGCCCTCTTAAATTTGGTAACAGCCCATTTAGACAGCGAAATTAACATAATCTTTTTGATTAAAGACTAAACATTTAAAAAAATGTTTTAATTATGAATAATATGCCTAAAAATCTAAACACCATCTTTAGAAGAAAATTTAAAAGGAAAAAAATATAACGTGTTTACATTTTGTTTTCTTTATCACTTTATGTAAGGAAATGACAAAAATTTATACATCAAATTAAGCACTTTTAGAGATTTATAACAAGGACTTTATTTAACTACAAGGGGGATGTACAGAAAGCAAAATTGAAAGCTTACCTGAAAGTCAAATTTCAGAAACTTCAGTTTCAGCATTTAAGGCTCAAGTTTTGCAATTTCTTACAAGGACTTTATTAAACTATTATTTTTAAAAGTATTGAGGCAATTATTAGCCAAGAACCTTGGCTAACTCTGTACATCCTGAAAGTTTCATAGTTCTTGCTAAAATTAACGTTTTTATAAAAACGAAATCAAATAAATTCTGCCCATATTTAAGGTTAAAAAATTGGGTCAAAAATGGTCTTATTTTTCGTTTTTTTTTGTACATACATTCATATTTAAGGTTTTTGGCACACTCAAACAAACAAGTCTGTAAATGTTGCAGAAAAATCTGTAGTTGTTGCAGAACGGTTAACTAATTTTAGGCCAGCAAATAGCTAATTTTCGCAATACGAGCCTGTAATCATATAAAATTTCAGATCGAAGATATATGTTCATATATGAGAACGTGTGGTCATATATTGAACCATGCATGGGCATATATGACCATGTATGCCTATGCATGATCATATACAAGCCCATGTATGTTAATAAATATTTAGATTTTTACATGTGATATATATTTTTTTAAATTCATTTCTAATATCCTTTGGCTTTTTCTGTTTTATTTAAAAAAGTTTGCTTTTAATTTGAATTCAAAATCATGTATATGAATGGGTGCCGTGTAATAAAGCCATAGGCAATAAAGCCATATGGCCTATTTTACACAGCATTGAGAAATAATGTCATATGGCTTTATTTTCAACGGAGAAGTGAAATAAAGCCTTTATGGCATTATTGAACCTTTGATAATTTTGTGTGAAATTTTTTTGTAGTGTATTTGATTTCTTTTAATTATAAAAAAAATGCAATAAGTTCAGTTAACAAATGCAAATTTGAATCGATTTTTTAAAAATTAACAATATATGGAATGTATGTGTCATCCTTGATAATGGGCACGACAAATTGGGCACAACGCTTGGAAAGAAAACCGTGCTCATATAAACTAACAGTTCTTCATGCATATCCAGTCGCCAGAAAAAAAAAATGGTTCAATATGTTGAAGAGCAGCAATCAAAATTCAATACGGCGCGTAATTGCCGGCCCCCTTCCACCGTCTGTACACCATACCTTTTCAACACTTGACAATAACAAATATGACTTTATTTCATTTCTTCTGTGGAAATAAAGCCATATGGCATTGTTTCCCAATTTGGTGTGAAATAAGTTCGTATGGCTTTATTACCACCATATTAATGCATATTATATCAAGAGGGTGTCTGAACTTTTTCCGATATTCGTTATCGTTCGGCTTTTATGAAACTTTTCTCTATGAGCTTTTTTTTTTACTTATATTTCAAATAAGTAGGTCCAAAATGGGTAAAAAATAATTTAATTTACGTTAATGTTAGACATTACTTCATACAAAAAACGGGTTCTTTTTTGACTCTTAAATGCTTAAAAAAACGTCTCTCATTTTCTTCTCTACAATATATCCAGATTTCATTAAAATTTGCAGGTGGGCGTAAAAAGACCCCCTTGTAAGAATCCTTTTGGATTTATATTGTCTAAAAATTACTAAACTAAAAATTATTGGATTTTCCCCAGAGATTATCAAATCACCCTATTCAATTTTAAACTTGTAAACATTTATTTCGTAAGCATTGTTTATGTTTAAATCCGGTTTTAATACAAGGGATAAGTGAGTTGAAATTTGTTTTTCTTTTCGAGGAACTGGTTTCCGAACCTGTTATTTGAAACGAATTTATTGAGCTTTTTAAAAGAACAAAAAAAATTTAGTATCTGCAAATTCAATACTAAAATTTCACGTTTTCTTTCATGAAACAAACTAAGTATGAATAAAAAAATCCATCAAGTAAACCTCTTCAAGCTATGATTAAACTTAAAAATATATTGTAGAAATAAAAAATCTAATATCGAACTGCCTCGGCTTTTAGGTAAAAAATTTTCTCTTTTTACGAATTTTTGGTTTTTGTGCTATTTTATTCAAAGGAACCATACGTAAATGTGGTATGGTTGGATAAGGGATTTTTAAAGTACCATTTTGGGTATTTTTTGGTTTTTCCTTAAAGTTGTAGAAATACCCGTTTCTCTGTTTTTATACAACGAAGTATACTGCAATGTCTTTTGTATCCCCATATTTTATACCATAGTCTAGCCAGGAGAAAAATTAAATATTTTAATATTATTTTCTGGTGCAAAAAGACACTTTGGTCAGCTTCTGTTCTCACTTGTGGATAGTGGTTATTTATGAGGACAGAAGCTGACCAGAGTGTCTTTTATGGACCACAAAATAATATTTATATGTATATTTTTTCCCGTTGCTACAATAGTATTTAATTTAAATGGATACGTATTTCTTATTTTTGATATTCGTGATAATTGGGATTTTGACAAATTTTTCTGAATAAATTCAGAATTTTTTTTCCAGATTTCAAAAAATGGTTCATTTAATTTTGTTTTGATTTGTAGTCGAGTATTTTTAAATTCGATTTTTATTTGTTTTTTCTGAAAACTCATAAATTTTCATAGTTTTTGTACTTTTCCATTCGTAAAGAAAACTTTATAATTAAATAAAATTTAAATAGTGAAGAATTTAAATTTTATTAATGTAATGTTTTAATTAATTTTATTAATTTATGTTTTTTTGTATTTAAATTTCATTAATGAAGGTTTTTTATATTTCTATCAATAAAAATTGATTTTATTAAAATGTTAATTTTTTAAAGTTTTTATTATGAAAAATATCAGTTTTTTATTTTTGTGTGTGTTTTTTTTAATTGATTTAAAAATGTTTGTTCTTTTTGTATTAAAAATAAAAAAATAATTTTAAATTTCACTAATTTTGCTATAAAATTCTATAAGTTTTTAATATAGTTTGTAATATTTTTTGCACAGTTTTGTTTAACCGATTTTGTTTTTAATCTTTCATTTAATATTAACACTTTTGTGTTAATTACATATTTTATTTACTTTGTTTTAATAATTAAATTATTATTCTTTATTTAAAATTACGTTTCACTTAAAAAATCCCGATTAAATTTCGTTGAAAAAAAATTAAAGCAATTTAACAATTTTAACTTCGTGCGTTTACAAGATGTTTACGCATTGAATGTTCAACACTTAATGCGACAAGATAGTGACGATCACAACAATAACTATGAATGTACGTCCGTACTGACGTTCCCAAGACGTATGATTGTACAATATTTTTTGAACAACAAGCAACCAACTTTAAAAAAAGTTGATTAGTCTATCTGTCGTCTACTAACAAAGCACACAATACTTTTTTTTTGTAATTTGGTTGGGTTGACTTGGATCAACTGGCTGCTGGCTGGCGGACTGACTGACTGGAAACGTAATAAAATAATAATAATAAAAAGTAACAAACTAACAAATCTCCAGACAACTTTGTTGTTGTTATTTTTATTTTTTTTTTAGTTTGTATGTAATTTATTTACAAAGGAGTTTTGTTTGCATGTTTGTTTGTTTGCTGGCTTGATTGTGTTCCAGTGAGGTGGCGTGGCGGTGTTAAATTCATCAGTTACAACTTGTAGATATTAACCCTATAATGGGCAACATTTTATGTAATGAAATTTATAGTAAACTGCTTAACAAAGTTATAATTCCTTAAGTACGAGGGCAGATCAATAAGTCCGTGATTTTTTGAATCTCCCTCGTAGTTGTTTGAAATGCAACACTGCTCCCATCAAGTACCACCGTCATTTACTTTGCGTTTAACATCTGTTCAAAACATACAACCTCGTGGCTTTTTTAAAAAATTGAAAAAGTGAATTTCGAGTACTCATTAAACATTATTTTTTGCGAAAAAAAACCGTCAATCAAACCAAGGAATAGCTTGATAAATACTGTGGGGACTCTGCACCGTCGATTTCAATGATAAAAAAGTGGTTTACTGACTTTCGTTGTGGCCTTACAAGCACGCAAGATGCCGAACGTTCTGGACGCCCAGTTGAAGTCTCTACACCCAAAACAATTGAAAAAAATCACGATATGGTGTTGGCCGATCGAAGATTGTGGAAGACATAGGCATCTCACATCATCACTTGGGTATGAGAAAGCTTTCCGCAAGATGGCTGCCGCGTTTGCTCACAATCGACCACCAACGGAATCGTGTGACAGCTTAGTTTCCATTGCAAAAATCCATAAAGTAGACTACGAATTGCCCCCTCATTCGCCTTATTCTCCGGATTATCCCCCAGTGACTATTTCATATTTCCAAACCTAAAGAAATGGCTCGGTGGAAAGAGATTTAGCTTCAACGATGAAATTATTGAAATGGCTATTTTATGGACCTCGAAAAATCCTGCTGGTTAACGCAAAGTAAATAACGGAACTTGCTCAAAATTTGACAGTAGTCTATTAGCAGGTGGTACTTGATGGGAGCAGTGTTGCATTTCATATAACTACGAGGGAAGTTCGAAAAGTCACGGACTTATTGATCCGCCTGCGTATTTACATATAATGGTTTATATATTAATTTTTCATGAAGAACAGAAATAAAATTTACATTTTAATTTCCGCCATCTTATTGGTTACGGTTTTTATACCTTTATAATTTTGTTCCATATTTCAGTTATGGATTATATTTTTAAAAATAACAGTTATGGTATTTTAATCGGTTGCGATTTTCAATTTGAATGGGTAGTTTACCGGATTGCCGTAACAAATATGTGTTACATCTTTTGTACCTTTATAATTTTGTTCTTGTTTTCTGTTTAACCGATGTTTAAGGTTTTTGAAAAATATCGATAAGGATATTTCTATCGCTAACGGTGGTCATTTTAGCCGTCACTTGCTTTTTACCTCCCTCCTCGTCTGTTAATGGGTTAATACAAAACTGTTTGATTAGTAATAGAGGGTAAGTAGTAGTTGAGTATTTGTTACACACAGCTGCTAGCTGAATTACTTACTACTACTTATAGCCTATCTGGAAGTATTTTGTGGGAGATGAAATACGCAAAAAACCAACTCGTTCTTTCTATAACACAAGTGGTCAATATATAATTATAAACTGATACAAATGTTTTTAATTTTTTTTTCTCTTACTAGTTTGGAGATTTAAAATTTTTTTGAAGATTTCTTATAAAGTAGAGTGACAAACGGTTTTATAATATCAGTTATAGAATTTAATTTTAAAACTAATATTGAGAATTGTTAACCAAAATTTTTTTCTGAAAAAATCTTTCCCAGAATTTGAAAATCTACAACAATTTGAGATTGTTTTCAAATCAAAATTAGCAACTCACAAGTAAAGTCTTCCACCGGGGCACTCATTATGTTAATGTTAATAATTTACTGATAAAAAATATTATGTAAATGTTGTATATTATTTGATCTATGTGTTTTACTTAAATATTTTTAATTTGTTTTATCAGGCTTGAGATCATAATTTAATATTACTAACGAATAGTAAACACTAATTTTTTATTAAATATTATAGTTTAATTAATTATGATTTTTTTTACCCTTATTTCCTACACTAATAGAAAAAAGTATATAAAAAATTTTCTTAAAAATTATATCAAAAGGGCCCTGCGAAAAAACCTGCCGAAATTAGCTGTTTTTTTTTTTTTTTTTTTGCAAATACTAGTAACATAACAGCAACAGCAATAATTTGAGTTTAATTTCAATTAATTGAAAATGAAAATTTACTCTGCTAAAATCAGCAAAAAAAAAATAAAAAAATTGCTGAATATTAGTAGACTAGAACTAAAAAAAATATTGAGAATCTGAATTTTTATCAAAATAGTTATGTTGATTTTAGCCGGATAAACTGTTATTTCCATTCTACAATATTTTACTTAAATTAAATAAAATTTTGTAAATAAAAGATTTTTCCATTTTTTGTCTGTGTTACTAATATTCAGTAAATTTTTGCATTATTTTGGATAATTTGTCATTTTTATTAAGGGTGGTTAAATTTTAAGGACGGATGTTGAATGTGAACCACACCTAAACGTCAAGTTCTTTTTTGCATTTCATATGACATTTCTCAATTTCAGACTAACTCCATTTAAACCATGGAAAGATACACAATCGAGCAAGGCGTTAAAGTTATTCAGGCTTATTATGAAATTGGGCGATCAAATCAAAATGCATTTCGTGCACTTCGTGATTTTTTTTGGTCAGCATAATCGACCAAATGTGTGCACAATGGGGAGAATTGTGGGCAAATTTCAGCAAATCGGGTCTGTGTGTGCATGCTCGCCCAGTTTGTTCTGCGGAAAACATTGCTGTTGTTCGCGATAGTGTGTCATGAGGTCGGCCAATCATTTACCGTGAATGGTGTTCGCTATCGCGAGATGATAATGAACTTATTGTGGCCAGGAATTGAGGATATGACCCTTGACGATATGTGGTTTCAACAGGACGGTGCCACTTGCCACACAGCTAACGAAACAATGGCTCCTTTGCGCGACGAATTCAATGGCCGTGTTATCTCACGTGGTGCCGATGTCAATTGGCCGCCAAGATCATGTGATTTGACACTGTACGCCAGCAACAATTCAAGAGCTAAAGGATGAGATAATTCGGCACATGAACGGCATAGAACCTCAATTATGCCTCAGGTCACCGAAAATTTGGACAATCGGAAGGAGGTGTGTCGCCGAGGCCGCGGCGGCTATTTGGCCGATATTTTGTTCCATACATAATTGAACCATACCATATTCTCATAATAAAAAGAAATGACAATAATTTCCTAAATAATTTGTGTTTTATTAAAAATTAACATTGGCCCTTAAAATTTAACCACCCTTTATTAGCTTAAATTTTAGTCATTTATAAATAAAATTTTTTATATTCAACAGCTTTAATTTTGCGACTTTATTAATATTTAGCAAAAAAAATCTGATAATTTCAGCAGGTTTTTCCCTCAGGGCTCTTTGTAATTAATTTTTGTAGCTTTTTCGGCAATTTTGCACATATTTATTTCTATGAGTGTATAATTTATTATAATAATTCTCATATAGCTTTTCCGTTAAGTTATATAATAAATATTTACAATAAATTTGTGCTAAGCCTTTTGATTTTGGTTAAAATTGGATCATATGGTTGTTTTTTTCTCTACAGGTCGTATATATAAAGAACGATATCTCAATTTAATTTGGTACACTGATCCATATGAATCCAAGGACAAGCCCTATTGATTTTGCTTAGAATCGGTCGATGTTTATACCTTGTGGTTAAAAAAAGTTCCCTAAAAACTGGCTCCTATGTTTGTGAGCACGGTACAATTCACAAATATTAGCAAATTTTAATTCAATTTGGTAGATTGAGTCATATTACCACGAAGTACGTCCTCGCATTGATTTTAGTTAGAATCGGTCCATCTTTGGGCTGAGTGCTGATTTTCTAATTGTTTACCAAATTATGGACAAAATTTGGTACAAGTCCATTTAATCCATTTAAATTTCGGACCCAAACATTATTTGTCTTTTAACCAGACCAATGTTGGGCATGCCCTCAATACTTCTAGACTATCAATTTAAATAATGACAACTAATTATAACAAATTTTAAAATATCCTTTCAAGTTTAATTTTAAAAACAATATATTTTTGAACAGTTTTGTAACCACATCATCATTACAAATTGCTGAACATAAACTACTGTGGCATAAAATTTACCAATTTTCATATTCACATCTTTTATTATAAAAGGTTTCACATATATTTTTTTTTGTATTATTATGCCATAATATTTCATCTTTATTAAGGTAATACCTTTAAGTATCTCTTAAAATGCCATTGTATTTTGTCCATAGATAGTTTCTTCATATCTTTATGTTAAAAGAGTGAAAGTGAAGAAAAAGCATTAAGATTTTTATTTTTGCAAAATTGTTATTAAATTGTTACCCTCATAAACTATAACCACCATGTGGTCATCTTAAAATTTAACAACATTTATAGCTACTTTGGAAGACAAAAAAAAAAAAAAAAGTTCAAAATGGTAGTAGGTATTATTAATAAAAGAATTTATGATAAATGATGGTTAACTTTAAGGTAAAATATTTTACGGTACAATTTGAAAACAAAATAATTTTAAAAAGTTATAAAAAAATTATTAAATTTTCTTGAGATAGGTCTGACGATGAACTACTGGAATTTGAGAAATTCATTTAAAAGTTGGCAACTCAGAATGTTAACAGTGTTTCAAAGAAAGTTGAGAACTTAATGTTAGATATTCGGTTTTATTAGATATAGCGGATCCCAGCGTTCTTCGTTAAGCATGAATATTAACATTGAATCAAATTCGTTGGTTCATTGGTTTCTCGATCCGCGAGTTCGATGAAAAAGAACCTTAAAATGATCACTCACTGACAGCTGTCAATGTTTATGCGTGTATGCGCTACAACGTGTATTTACCGTGTATATGAAGTCAGCACATAGTATACAAACCGCACACGCTCATGGGCGCCTACGTGTTTGTTGTTGTTTTTTTATATGGACAAAATTACATGTTGACATGAAAAGTCATAACTCACGAACGTGATTTCGATTTCGACCGATTTTGTGAAAGATAAAAAAGATAAACCATCTACACGACCATACGAACAAACCCTAATCGAATTCTGTTTGACCGTTCGTGAGTTATAAAGTCACAACACACTTGCAACAATTTTTTATATATCGATGGCTTAATATAAAAGGCCCTAACTCGATTTTTTGTTACTTGACAGGAGAAGGAAAAAACTTAATAAAATACGTAAAATTTTAGATACAAAAAAAGTTTTAATGCAATTTTTAATAAAATGAGGCAACACATTTTGGAATTTGCATTAAAACTTTTTTTTTTATCTAAAATTTTACGGATTTTATTAAGTTTTTTCCTTCTCCTATCAAGTAACAAAAAATCGAGTTAGGGCCTTTTTATAGTAAGCCATCGATATATAGATAATAATATATTTTGTATGAAATATATTGAATTTAATTTTAATTTATTTTAATTTTTTTACATCTTTTCATTAGTAAAGTCAAAAAATTTTATATATTGCAAAGTAAAACTTAGGTAATTTAGTACTTTTAAAATTGCAATAAGTGAAAAAAAAAATGTTACAAAGAAAATTTGAATAGCTTAAATAAAAATCATTTATATTTCACAAGTTTTTTTTTAGGTAATTTAGCACTTTTTGAAATTTATTGCAAATAAGTGAGAAAAAGGAAACTTAAATAACTTAAATAAAAATCCGTTAAATTGACATATATTACATAAGTTTTTAGGTAATGTTTTTCGTATTTTAAATATAAGAAATTTGAATTAAAATCATGGAATACAACACTTAAAACACACATTAATTGTCCTCGCAAGTGTCGACTATAAAAATGCCAGATTTAAAAATGTTGTGGGTTTTTATTTGGTAACTTTTCCTAAAATTTTGCATTTAAATAATTTTAAAATTTTTTCAATACACAAGGTTCTGTTTTTAATATACAAAAAAAATATATATATATATTTTCAAGGTCAATATGCACAAAACATAAATAAAAGATGCGATAAATATATAAGAAAAACTAAGAACATATGCGTAAATTTTGATTAAAAACAAATCTTATAGAATTATATATATTTCTCAAATAAATTAGAAAAAAATGTTGAAAAAATAATACCACTTAAAACACATGATTTACAATGAAAATAACATGATTCTATATGAAAATTCAGAACAGTTGTTTTGACTTTAATATAAGAAAATCATATTTCTTTTAACGCATAAATTATTATTTATTTAATTGTTTAATTTATATGCAGTTTTGAATATAAAGAAGAAAATTAATGTTATTTGAAGATTCCAAATTTTAGATTATATTTAATTGAATTAAATTTTATTGCAAATTTTACTTTAGTTTAGTTAATTTTTTTTTTTTAATTTTCATAAAAAACCAGCTTAAAACAAATTTTAAACATTTCGTTAAAGCCCCAAAAAAGTTTTTTTTTGTTATGTTTAATTAAAAAATATCTTAATATTTAGTATTTCTATGATAACACATTTTTTTATCATGTTTATAACATTTCTTTTAATCTTTTTTGTTTATACAATATTAATAAAAAAACCGTTATAAAATAACAGAAAATATTAAGAAAAAATACAATCATGACATTCATTAATAAGTTGAAGTTCAAAACTTATACAATCAGAGACCAAACTACGATGTTTTAATTAATTTGTTAAAAAAAACAAAAGCTGAGAGATATTTTTCAACATTCAATAGATTTGAAACAAAGATGATAAGACTTAAACAAAGACTGCAAACAAAAACACGATTTAATTACCAACGCAAACGAATTAAAACAAAAAAAAAAATCAAAACAAAGCTATATAAAAAATTACATCCAATTATATAGAGATAGTGAAAATTTAACTGTTATAAAAGTGAGAAAATGCAAGTAAAAACAACATGTTGTTTATATTGACAACAGAGACAGGGAGTTTTGCAAATAGCAATCTTTATATTTGCAGATAAATTGTTCTTTTTTAAATACACTTTATAATAACCTAACCCCATGTCTATACTAAAGATTAATATCTTAGCAATAATGAAAAAATGTCGGCAGAATATCGGCAAAAAAATTATCTACTGCAGAAGAAGGTTATTCAATGATTAATGTAAAGAATCCGTTAAAGTTCCAAAATTCTTATAATTTTTATGTTTTTTTATTATTATTTGTTCACTCAGAGATTTTAATTCCAATAGTAAAATTAACTGCGAAGCAGTTATAAAATATACAGTCAACAAAAAAAAAGTTGGACACAACAAATTTTGAACCACATTATTTCTGTAACCTCTGATCCTGTAGATCATATTTGTGGGATGAATTTGAAAATTTGTATCTTTTGAGGTGTCTAATTAATAATTCCATCAAAACAAAATAAGATTACGATTAACACCCATGAAAATTTTGACTTAAAAAAAATTTATTAAACTCAAAATAAATATAAAACAGTAAAACGTGTGAGTTAAACTTGGTTTAGTTAAATCGAAAAGAATTTTGTCTGCCATTTCCATATTTATTAACATAAATTTGTGGAAAAACTTTTCGTTTCATAAAATTTTGGTTTTCATTGAAATAAAATAAATAAAATAAATAAATTTTAAAATCACGTTATAGGCAGTTAATTTAATTGGAAGTCTTTGTTTGGTTTTTATTTTTGAAATTTTGCAGTGTCCTAGTTTTTTTTTTTGCCTGAATAATTGTAGTATATCTGAGGTTATGTTAAAAATTTCTTAACGGCTAACTTTACGAGTTTAAAATAAATAAGCCAAAGTTAGTCAATTAAATAAGCTTTTATTTACATTTTGTTTGGCTGTAGTAGCTTAATGTGTTACAGAAATAATGTGGTTCAAAATTTGTTAATATAAGTGTCCAATTTTTTTTTTGTTGACTGTAGGTATACTGAAACTTCATTTACAATTAGCTAACATTGCAGTTATTTTTAAGAGTTCGTGAAGTTAAAATACTTGCAATATCAGATAATTTTAAGCGGAAATAAACTTTTTTAACTTCAACTGCTGTTAATTTTACTAATATAATTCTGCAGAATTGAAAATATTTTTTTGGGGTGTGAATAAAATTTTTATGGTAAAACATTTTTTCAAGTAAAAAAAATCTTTTTGTGATGAAAAAAAAAAAAATTGAAAAAGCGTTTGATGATTAATTTTTAACCAAATCTGTACTTTTTCAAGTAAATTAGGCAACAGTTAAAAACGCTAAAAACACTATTTTGGGAAAATAGAACTTAAGTTCGTAATAAAATTTTTTTATACAAATTATAAAGAAAAATCACTTGAAAACAATTTAAAAAAAAATAGTTTATAAAAGTTTTGAGAGCGCCCCGGTAGGCTAGTTGGTAGCGTGCTAGCTTATCAGTGCGAGGGTCGTGGGTTCAATTCACACCAGAGTTTTGAGAAAAATACAAGAAAAAGTTGTATATTTTGCTTAAAAATGTTAAAATTAGTTAACATTTTATATATATATAAACATTTTACCGAAAAGTTGCTAAAAGCGCTAAAATAACAATTTAATAAAAAATATTCTTCGGTTGGGAGTTGCCACTACAATTTTAATTTTTCAATGTCATATTATTTTTTATCAGGAAATTTGTTGTTAATTTAAATTTCCTTCAAAAATTCCCTTATATTTATTTTGTAAAATTTGATTTACTTAATCCATACACAACTCTTTGTTATTTATTGTAAATTAAAATATATTACTACAATATTTTTTTTATATCTTCTTCATTGTTAAAATATTTCACACTTGATTTAAGCAATGTCAATGTCGGTTTTTTTTTTTGAATGCTTTAAAAACTCATCCTCAATTCAAAGTCATTGGTTGGTTATGGTCATGACAAACTGTAATGCATCAAAATGTCGTAAAAAATCTAAATATTTATTTAAGATTGAAAAAAAAATACAATAAAAATCGAAAATCATAATAAGTAATTACGGCAAGTTGTAAATTTAAGACTTAACAAGAAAAATAAACAATTGAGCGGGCTTTTATTTTTTACTTTAAATATGAAAAAAAAACACTTTCAAGTGTGCCAAAAGACAACATATTTTAAAGTTTAATGCACTTAATAAATAAAAAAGAAAAAAATCGTTGAAACAAAACAATATGTTATACAATTGTATAACGTATTCATTTAATCATATTCAGGGGGTAATATAATGATGATGTTATTTCATAAAGAAATGTTGTTTATTTTTTAATTGAAATGTTGTGTGTACTTGTAATTATGAAATCTTTATCTTTAATAGTAAAATTTTTTTTCACAAATTTTCTTTTTTTCTGTATGTTAAATGTTGTGAAAATATTTACTAGTAGTTGAAGTTTTTTATTTTTTAAACCAAAATATCAAGTTTTCATTCTAAAAAAATTACAAAATTTAGGCCGCAAAAGAAAGAAAAATAAAATGCTTTAACACATAATAATCGCATAAAATGTGGTATAATATCTAAAATTATACAATGTTAAAAAAAAAAATTATAAATTATAAACATTATGACGTTTTATTCTAACAATATTGCCACCATTTTCTTCCACACATTTAAGTGTACTTTATGACTCAATATTGGGGGGTAATTGATTCAAAACCATATAATACCATTTAACATTTCCCGATAAGATTATAGTCAAATAAAATATCATTTAATCTAGAATTTAAATCCGAAAAAATTTAAGATTTTGAACTACTTCTACACAATATTAAGCCATAAATTAGATTTCCCTGTCAGGGATTAAAAAACGATAGACTTCCATTTCGGAAACATGATTTCATGGAACTTTTTTTGACTTCAGATTCGTGTTTAGTAGGCTAAAAGAGTTTAAAATGTTTCTGTGCAAAAGAAAAGTCAATAAACATTTTTATCTCAGATATTCTTAGTTCGCTTAAAGATCATGAAAATTTTTCAAATGTAATCGAAAAATGATTATTTTTGTAATCAAGGAGAATGCATAGAAAACGCAATTTTGGTCATCATTGATCATTTGAAATATATCTTATTTTACTCACAACTTTAAAGGAAAATAAGTTATGACAATTAAGTCATGTTAATTTATTCAATTAAGATAAATTTTTTTTTTCAAAATCTAGCTGTGTTTAGTAATCTCTACTAAACAAAGCTACAATTTGTAAGTAAATTTAGCTAACTCATACAGCTTTTTCCTTTTAACTTTTAAGGGAAGAGCTATATGAGTTAAGATGAAATTTACTTATAGGCTTTTTACACTGAACAACATCCTTGTGAAACGCGTGGAAGATGTTGAAAACGTGAAATATGTATTTACATTGGCAACATCTTTCATCTGCCATTTATTCAGCTGTCAAAAAAAAAAAATAAAAGAAAAAGACGCATATTTTTTGTTAAAAATAAAAAATGGATTTAGAGAAGGCATTAATCATTGGAGTAGTTGTTGCTTTGCAAGAACAAACCCGAATTTTATTGCAGTACATTGAAATATAAAAGGTCATTCTGGAAGATGATGATAAAGAAGAATTTTTGGTACACATAAGAATGAAATTCTTACATATGCCGCTCATTTTCCTTTGTTGAATCATTTTTTTTTTGTTTATTTTTTGCAATGTCAGTTTGCTAGTGATGGCACAAAGAAAATTGATTTTTTTGTAATTTTTTTAGTGATGACACTAATAACGAAAGATGTAAGATGGAACAAAATGGGAAAGGATCATCTTTTGTAGAAAGATGTAGAATTTTTGGCCTGTATAATTCTTCTTTGCAAATTGATAAAAGATGAAAGATGTAGCTCAGTGGAAAAAGGCTATTACGAACTGTAGCTGTGTTTAGTAATTTCCATTATTAACTTATTTCCAATCAGCCAAATATAGCTGAAGTTCAATAAATCAAGGTAGATTAGATTATATATACTCAGATAAAATAGTTGGTAGAAAAATTTGTAAACGGTTTTCAATCCTACTTTATTATTTTTGTACTAATTTTTAGTAAAAAAAATGATTATTTTGCAAATCTTTTTGCTATTTACATTTTACAAATTACAGAATTTTTACAGAATATTTACAGAATATTTACAAATTTTTGTTGCTAATTTCAGAAATCATTTTACAAATTTTTAAAAGCTGATTTGCTAAAATTAGCAAAAAAAAATACTAATTTTAAAAAAGTGGATGTTGAAGGAAATTTTATTTCTAATTAAAACTTACACCTACAAACTTAAACTGCCTTAAAATGTTACATACATTAAAAAAGGGATCGGAAGTGAAAATGCCGACTTATGTCTAAAAATACTCGTAGGACATCCACTTAAAATAGCACTAAAAAGCTTTTTTTTTAGTTCTAAAAATCAGCCCTAAATACAATTCAAAATTTAACCTTAAAAGTAAAAAAAAAAACAATGGCTAACATATTTTTGTCTAAAATATTTTTTGAAAAAAAAAAATAAATAAAATAAAAAATGTTTATGCTCGATAAAAAAAATAAATTTGAAATTTTGTACTAATATTAATAATATTTTGTAAATTTTTTTTTGCTGATTTTAGCAAACAGATTTTAAATTCGACTATACAAAAAGTTTACTAAAATTCAGTAGCGGCAGCTAATTTTTTCTACAAATTTCATTGTACTACACGTCAGCAGACATGTTTTGCTAAGATTAGCAAAAAATACCACTGGGCTTAAATTAGCAAAATTTGCCGTAATAACAGCAAAATTTGCAGTTGCCATTACAGACTTTTTTTTTTTGGTGAGTGTAGCTTTTTTCTTAAAAGTTAAAAATTAATTTAAAATTTGAGCGCCCCGGTAGGCTAGTTGGTAGCGTGCTAGCTTATCAGTGCGGGGGTCGTGGGTTCAATTCCCACCAGAGGCTCTGGTCTGTTTTCGCTACAACGAGCCGAAGGCCTTTGTTGCTAGTGCTCGGTTAATAAATAAAATAAATAAATTAATTAATTATTCAGTTCAATATCTTCGACTTTTTTAATACAAATTCCAGGTAATAAGTATTCAAGCTTAAATACTTATTACCTGAAATAAATAAATTTATAATTAACACTATAAAACCAGAAGAATGTTAATGAAGGTCATAGCTTGTCAGAAAGTACATTTCATTCGGCTAATGTGTAATAACTTTTTCTGTGTTTTCTTCAGTATTACAAAAATTATAAATTTTTATCTTTTTATTTAGAAAAATTTTCATGATCTTGAACCCAATAAAGAACGTCTAACAGAAAAAATGTACTGTAAAAAAACTTATAAATTTCGTGATTTATTTATTTATTTATTAACAGAGATGCTATTCGATTTTTTTTTCAAAATAAAAAGTATTTAATTTATTTCTACATAACTTTTGAATCCATCTACAAATGTAGCTTAGTTTAAGTAATAAAAAAATCTAAAAATTCAGCAGACTCTTAGAATTTTACAAACAAATCTTTAAATTTTTCGAATACGAAGTCGATTTTATTTATTTTTTTTTTTACTAAAAAATATTATTTTTTCTTTTAAAAACAATTTTTTATAACACATTTTATTAACCTTGAAATTTGCCGTATTTTTTGTGTCAAAGAAGAAAAAAAAACACAACCAACGCCCACTTGTCTAATATCTTTCAGTTAAATAAGTTGCACGGGCAAAAAAATTAAATTAAAATGTTCTTATATACAATATATTCTAAAAAAAAAAACAAAATTACATAAAAAATTAAATATAAAACAAATGGTGGAAGCGTTTCCAATGAAAAGAAATAAAATAACACGCTTTTGGCAAAAAAACATAAACTATAAAAAACAGTTTTTTTTTGTATTCAAATTTTATATATTATACTTTTTAAACATAAAATTTCATTTTTATTTAATTAATTTGCTTTAAATGTTGTTGACATTTATATACAGTTTTTTTTTTTTGCTAAAAGGATAAAAATATATAAACAAAATTAATTTCACAGGGTTTAATGAGTAATTGTTATTTTATGACTTTTTGAGATTTTTAAAAAATAAAAAATTAAAACAAACAAGACATGTTAAATTTCAATATTTTGTCAAAACTTTGTTTTGTTTAATATTTTTGTAGTTTCACAACACATGAAAAGTAATTCGCCAAAATTGTTTATTATTGTTTGCTATGACGTTTCTATTTCTGTCTGTTGCTTTTAAGATTTTTTGCAATACGTCAATTATTTTGACACATCTCATATTTGTCTATGACACTCATATTAAGATTTTTTTCTGCACCGTTTTTTAGGACTTTTTGCCATTTGTATACAAAAGTTTTCAAATTGACACATGTAGGTGGAGGTTGACCTATATTTAAGAGGAAAATACAACATTGTATGTTTTACTTGTCTACAATGGCAAATATTGATTATTGCTTTAAAGCAAAAAGTGAAATTGAAATTATTAGAAACTGTCAAAACTAGAAAAAAAAAATATTTTAAATCAATATTAAGTGTAAAGCAAACACTAGGGGGGTATAACAAGAATGCTGTAAACAGCGATGCCAAATATATTTTCTTAATAATCAAAACTAAATTTTTTAAGACATATTTCCTTAAAAAATTCCTTAATTTAAGATTTCATGACATTTTTTTTATGACAAATTCTCGTTTCGAGTACATTTTTCTAAAATGCGTTTCTTTTTTTTTTTTTTTAAACTTTAAAATTATAGCATTTTCCTGTTGAAACATTTTCAAAATTTTAGAATTATTTATTTATTTAAATTTAATTTAAAGTAAAATTTAAGAAATATTCAAATTTTAAAACAGCTTCTACTCGCTTCAACTCTGATGTATTCTCAAAGATTTTTTTCGTTAGAAAAATTTTCAGATTCTTAAAAGTAAACACTCCGATTTTGACGAAACTTTTTTGTTGTAGAAATAAAAAAAATTATGATCGACCTGTCTCGGCTTTTAGGCCAGCTCGGCCCAAAAATCGTACCTTCTTTGCTTTATGTCATTTTATCCAAATTTGACATCGTTAAAAAGGCATTTTTAAAGGCAATTTCTGGTACCTTTTATAAACTGACTTCCTAATTCACATATTTTATACCCTTATAGCTTAAAAGCCCCATACTTCAATACCGGTAGTTTCAAATATCGCAAAATATTGAGAAAAAAATTGAATTATTTTTTCTAAGAATTTTCCTTATCATAACTTCACAATTTTTCGAGCGTAAGGTTGGTTTTTTATATAAAAAAATGTTTTATTTTTCTTATTGAATTAATTTGTTTCTCATTTTTCAGTGAATAAGCCATATATTTTAAATGTCACCTGATGGTTTTTGCATATGTCATTTATGGGTTGATTTTTCCCGTTTTGCCCCTACAAGCCAGAAGGGTTAAGATAGGGGATCCTTTTAAACTCTTTAACACCCACTTTTACCACGTTTCTGGCGAAAGTCAATACAATTAACTTATTGTTGACTAAATTATTTATTCAGGGAACATGAGTTTTAAATTTCAGGTTTCTATCTTTCAAAACGTAATTATTCCACTCGTTTCCCGCTACATTCCATTTTGTTTCTCTTGTCTAGTAATTCCATTTTACTCGTTCCCCGTTCCATTCCATTTTGTTCCTTTTGTCTAGCGATTTAATTATACTCGCTCCCCGTACTGTTTCATTTCCATAGCGTTTCAATTTCACTCGTTCCCCGTTTCATTTCATTTTGTTCCTCTTGTCTAGTGGTTAAATTCTACTTGTTCCCCGTTCTATTCCATTCGTTGCCCTTATCTATTGTTTAAATTCTACTCGTTCCTCGTTCCATTCCATTTTGTTCCTCTTGTCTAGTGGTTAAATTCTACTCGTGTCCCGTTCTATGCCATTTGTGGCCCTCATCTAGTGTTTTAATTCCACTTGTTCCCTGTTCCATTCCATTACAGTCCCTTTTTCTTGTGTTTCAATTCCATTCTCTGTTATAATTTCTCCTTTTTGCCTTTCCCGGCAGGAATTTCCAAAAATCATCCCATCTTATGATTTAGTTAACCCATACTCCAGAGAATATATTTGCTAAATTTCAGGTTTCTAGCTAAAGGTGCTTGGGAGGCCACCAGTGGTGCGACATTCTCATTTGTTCGCCTCCTTCAAAATTGGTACGGCCTAAGACTGGTACATAAATAAGATTTTACTGAATTTTTTTTTATTATCCTTTAACGCTTTCTAGCGAAGATATTTATAAACAAAGTTGTTTTTATGTAAAAAATTTCCTATTTCTTTTTACAGTAATTGTTTGTTGAATTTACGGAAACAGTATAGTTAATTTTAAAAGAAATTTTACACGTGTTGTAGCGATTTATTTAAATTCTATTTTTAACTACCCCCCATTTTTTTCTAATTGTTTGTTTTTCATTTTAATTTCTTAAAATATCGTTATGGCCTCATTAAGTCATAAAAATCATAGTTTTCTATGCGAAATCCCCAAACATCTAAACAGAAATGCAATTAATTATTAACAATGAATATTTGCACACATAAATTAAACACCCACTTTGTTTAAAACAAAAATATTTAATGTTTTTAAACGGTGAAAAAAAAAGAAAACAAGAATATTAATTTTTTTTTTAAATAACAATAAAAAAGTTAAATTAATTTTGTGAGTAATTAAAAGTAGGTCAGGAAATAATGAAAATGAGTAATTTACTTAATTTTTCAAACCTTTTAGGATGTTTAAACGGCTTCTAGTTTGGAGTTTAAAAATAATTAAAAAATTTAGTAAAAATTCTGTAAATCTACAAAATTTAATTAGACTTTTAGTAAAGTTCGGTAAAATTTTTGTAGATTTACTAATTTTGAACTGAAATTTTTGGAATTTCTAATTTATTTTATTTTAAGCCAAATATTAGAAGTAATTTTTTTTGTTAAAATCTTATAATTTTTTTCTTTAAATTGAATAAAAAAGTCTTCATTTATAATGATTTTATTTAAAACCAAAACCAAAACTATTTAAAAATAAATATTTTTCAACATTTTTCTAACTCTTATTCAAAGACTTTAATTTTAAATAGTGTTTTACTGCAATTTATTATTTTTTTTTTTATAAACTTTACGTTACTGTTTAATAAAAACTTATTAACAATTCATTATAAACAATTACGGTATTTCGCTCTAAACTAAATTTTTTCACACCCCACTATTTATTTTTTTTACTTCAATTTTAACGCCTTAATTAAATTTAACCAGTTTATTATTTTTTTTTTATTTGTTTAAAACCAATTAAGCGCCATTTATTTAAAGCTAATGTCTACAATTATTTGTTGTTATTTTTGTTTGTTTGATAAACTATACTATTAACAACAAATTAATGTTAATTTAACGCCTACCCACCAATAAATAATTTAAAATAGTAAAAACGTTGTTTAGAATTTGAGCAAGATTAAATTAAATTTGATTGAATTACGATATCAAATGAAGTCATTTATTAAAATTTGATTTAAATGATGACATTTGTAAAAAGATTCGATTTTTTAAAGTGCACTATAAAATTGTTTTTTTTTGTAGTTTTTTTTTCCGTTAATTTCCCATTCACATATCAATTATACAGAAAAATATACTATGAATGACTCATTTTACATGTTCGTATTAAGGGAATTCATACAATTTTAATATTCATTTGGCAGAAGTGAAAAATATTTGTTTAAATTTATGATAAAAAGGTGTGCTTAGCAAGAAAAAAATTGTTTAAATTGTACACTGAATTTGTAGAATTAACTTTAAAAAATTTATCAGTGTTAAGAATAATTCCTACGGGAAATTTTGTTGTATTGTGTAATGTATGTTTCCTTTATATAAAGTAGGGTTGCCAGATGTATAGTTATTTACCGTTTTTGTGTCAGAAATTTTAAAGTAAGCTTTGGCCAGACGGATCTATATTTAGCGTTTTTTTTTTATCCAGAAAATTCCGTGGGGGCTATGACACCACCATAATTACCACTTCAAATCGGTCTTAATCCACATGGGTGCTATGAGTTATACCCAACTTTTTGTTTAGATATTAATATGTTTATTATGGCGCTTCTAGACTTAAATCTATATGATTTTTAGTTAGTGCTAAACTTCAAAAGACACGTGTATAAATTTGACAGCTGTCGGATCATTAGTTTGTGAATTATAGCATTTTGAGTGAAGCAACTTTTGTTATTGTGAAAAAAAATGGACAAAAAGAAATTTCGCGTGTTGATAAATTATTGCTTTTTGAAGGGAAAAAATACAGTTGAAGCAAAAACTTGGCTTGATGACGAGTTTCCGGATACTGCCCCAGGCAAATCAACCATCAAGAGTTGGTATGCTAAGTTTAGACGTGGTGAAATGAGCACCGAAGACTTTGAACGCAGTAGACGCCCAAAAGAGGTTGTTACGGACAAAAACATCAAAAAAATCCACAAAATGATTTCGAATGACCGTAAATTGAAATTGAATGGAATAGCAGGTACTCTAAAGATATCAACTGAAAGTGTACATCATATCATTAACGAATATTGGGTATGAGAAAGTTCTGTGCAAAGTGGGTGCCGCGCGAGCTCACTTTTGACCAAAAACAAGTCAGTGAAAACGAAGGCGAAAATCCATGAATTGGGCTTCGAATTGCTTCCGCATTCACCATATTCTCCAGATCTGGCCCCCAGCGACTATTTCCTGTTATCAGATCTCAGAAGAATGCTCGCTGGGAAGTAATTTTCGTCGAATGAAGTGATCGCCGAAACTGAGGCCTATTTTGAAGCAAAGGACAAATCGTACTACAAAAATGGTATCGAAAAGTTGGAGGGTCGCTATAATCAATGTATCACCCTTGAAGCGAACTATGTTGAATAAAAACAACGAATTTTGCCAAAAAAAAAAAAAAAATGTGTTTTAGTATGGTAGGACGGGGATTTTTCAATTGACCTGTTATGTGGGATGGTTTTAAGCTATCACAACAATGCAAACAATTATGTTTGCTGGGATATTCGCCAATATTAGTAAATGTTTTAATCTTCTTACAACTAATTACAAAACAAAACTCATTGAAATGAACTTTCAATACTCAAAATTTGTTTCGAATATTTATTTTATATTTAAATATTTGTTTATTTTTATCTTTATTTATTTTGATGTATTTTCTACTTACCCAGAACTCATTTTCTCAGCTTTTTGTTGTATAGACTTTAAAGAATTTTAATAAAAATAGTTACAAAAAATTATTTCCAAATTTTTTTGTATTCAAAATCTTTTTTTTTTTTTGGCACTTCTCAATGATACGCAGTCACAGCAAACACACAAATAATATACAGCACTTGTAAAATTTACGAGTCATAGGCTTAACAACAAATTTTGTTTTTACAAAAACATTAGAAATTCGAATTTATTTTTATTTTACAAAAACACTAAAAGAAAAAAAAAACGAGAAAAAATTCACATACAAATTTTAAAACTAAAAAAAAAATCACAAAAAAAAGAAAATATTTGAATTTAAAAACAAAATTGTTTTGAACACACACTACAGTCCTTCGTATTATTTCCGGTATATTTATATATTTTCTTTAATTTGAATAACAAATGATTAAAAAATGTTATATAAATTTTATGATATGCATTCAAATTGTATGATATTGAAATGGAAATTTTATTCTTTTAGTTTTCATATTTTTTGCACAATTAATTTTAATAGTTTTGTTTCTATTTTGTAGTTTTTTGCACTTTTTTTCTTTCAATAAATTGGAACCACATTGAATTTGTAATATTCTAATTTTAGTAAATTTACTTTTTTTATTTCAATTTTTCAAAGATAGATCTCCACTTGTATATACTGTGTATAGATATAGATTTTATACTAGATATATATAATTTTGTTGGTTCTAATGGTCGTTGCGTTTTAAAAAGATTTTATGTATTTTTTTATTTTTATTTTTTTTTTTTGGTATTTAAGAGTTAAACAACGCGTTCAGTTAAGTAGCCCAAGTCGCACTGAATTCGCATAATTTTCACAAAATTTAGCTAAACGCTAAAGAAATTCTATTTAGAAAATATACAAAATTTTCACACACAAAAAAAAAATTTCGATATAAAAATAAAGCGCAGAATCTATAAGATCGAAGAGATTTTCAAAACAAAAACAAATTATCTTGCTCAAAAACAATTTTTATACACACATACAGCATTTAAAAAATTTTAAATTTTCAAAACCATTTTTTATGTTTTTTTTATTAAAAAAATTGTTTTATAAAAGAAATAGATTATAAATTTATTTTAAAATTATAAAAATTCATTAAATTCCATTTCATAAATTTAAACTCTATTTTATTTAATAAAATCTAAGGAATTTAAACAATATTTTTTTTTTAATTTCATTTCTTCTCTCCTTCCTTTAATTTTATTTCTTTTTTTTCTCTTTTTGAGTTTTTGCCAAAATTTGCTGTTTTTTTTTTAATTTCGAATTTTCGTTTATTTATTTATTTTTCTTGGTTAATTTTTATACTTATTTATTTTACCCACACATTAAAGTAAATTATAAATTATAAATCATCATAATTTTTTTTCTTTAAATTTTTTTAAAAACAAAAACTTGTTAGTGGGGGTGTTCTTTTGAAACAGGTGTATTTTAGCCATAATTTCTAAATATTATTTTTTAGTTGTCTGGAAATTCATTAAAACTTAAATGGCCGGAAAATTTATTTAAGAGTGTTTTTAAATACTGGAAAATTTATGTTTTAAAATTTTATCATGAATTGAAATAAACAAATTTTCACTTTCACTTTCATTTCCTTCGAATTAGTTAATTAAAAGTGGTAGACATTAAGCGACAATTTAAAATAATTGTCTAAATTAAAATATAGTATGTTGTTAGTTTCTAAACAAACACAGCTAGAAATTTATTTAAAGGAATTCTCCCAGGTGAAGATTCCGATTGTGTTTTAATTTGGAATATATGAGGAGAGGAGATCTATTTAATCGACCCGTATTTTTTTTCTTTTCGGCCCAATTTCATGTCTAAGGAGTAAAAGGGAGAACGTAAAGTTGCTTGTATGAAAATAAGTCTGAAATTAAAGAAATTGCCACTCATATTGCATATTATTTGGATCCATAGCTGCGCTGTGGTGCAGCTATGAATCCCCAAAGTAACCTACCGAAGTAAAATCGCATAACACAGAGCTAAGAGCTAAAATTTTCTCCGTCAGATGGCGCCCAAAAACTGTTCCTTACCATTTCGTTGAGTGTTGCATATTTAAAGACCTTTATCTTCCACCACCTTTCTTTTCTTCCCTATCCCCTTTCCAAAGAAAGCAACACATTAATAGAAAGAATTTCCTGAGTTTTTGTTTAAAAAAGACATTCTTAAATTTGTGTTTTTTAAAAGTAACAAAAAAGTGCCCTAACTTAACCACTTGGATTTAATGAAAACAAGTATGTCTCGGCTTTTTAAGCACGGAGAAAACAGATTCATTATAGCAATCGAATTTCTTGTCAACCAAATGGTTTCGTTGGAGTCACCGATATATTAGTTTGTTGCAACTGAAATTCGGTTAATACAATAGAATTTCGGTTGAAAGCGAATATTTTACTTGTATCAGGAAAACATTTGGTTGGGACAACTAAATAATTCGGTTGCTGCAACCAAAATATTCAGTTGGCAAGAAATTCGATTGTCACTACTAATCTGTTTTCTCTGTGAGGGGTCAAAAATGTGTTCAAAATAGGGGTTTTCAAAGTTTTTCAAGGTATATAAACTAAAGGAACCATATGGAGTTATTGTAAAGGGATTTTTGGGGACTTTTTAAGGTTTTTTTTTTTTTGCTAAAAAATTTAAAAATTTTTGGTACTTCATGTGGAGAACAAGTTGTTCGGAATTTAAATTTTCGCGACGTTTATAAATAGAAGAGAATAATTCCTCTGGAGGAATTTCATGTGTTTTGTTTTTATTAGAATAGCATTTCTGTGGCGAAATTATTCCGTTCACATGTATAGTTCGCTACCAGTTTTTGAAGTTAAGAATTTTTTTTCTCAAATTGTTCCAAAAAATTGTGCTTTAAAGTTTGGTAATGCTCAACACTCAACAAAAAAAGTCTGTAATGGCAACTGAAAATTTTGCTGTTATTACGGGTTATTCTGCTAATTTGAGCCCAGCGGTATTTTTTGCTAATCTTAGCAACACATGTCTGCTGACGTGTAGTACAATGAAATTAGTAGAAAAATTAGTAGCCACTACTAAATTTTAGCAGACTTTTTGTAAAGTGAAATTTAAAATCTGTTTGCTAAAATCAGCAAAAAAATTACTAAATACTATTAATATTAGTACAAAGTTTTAGATTTATTTTTTTATCGAGCATCAAAAATTTTGATTATATTTTTTAAAAAATATTTTATACAAAATAAAAAAAAAATTAAAGGCTTAAAAATCTTAAAAATTCTTAAAACATAAACGAATTTATTATTTTAATTTGGTAATTTTCTTTTTGAAAAATATTTTAGTCAATTTTTTTTACTTTTAAGATTAAATTTAATTGTTTTTAGGGCTGATTTTTAGAACTAAAAAACCCTTTTTAGTGCTATTTTAAGTGGATGTCCTATTTTCAGACATGAGTCGGTATCTTCACTTTCGATCCCTTTTTAATCCTATGTAAGATTTTAGGGCAATTTAAGTTTGTAGGTGTAAATATTAATTGGAAAAAACATTTACTTCAATATCAACTTTTTAAAAATTAGTAATTTTTTTTGTTAATTTTAGCAAATCGGTTTTCAAAAATTTGTAAAATGATTTCTGAAATTAGCAACGAAAATTTGTAAATATTATGTAAAAATTTTGTAATTATTGAAATGTAAATAGCAAAAAGATTTGCTAAATAATATTTTTTTTTACTAAAAATCAGTACAAAAATAGTAAAGTGGGATTAAAAACCGTTTTCAAATTTTTCTACTAACTTTTTTTTCTGAGAGTATTAAATATTAAAAAAATTTTCATAGAATAATTTTGATCCAAATCTGGATCAATGAATTTTTTTGTTTGCTAACTTTTTTAGTATTGTCATGTTTTTTTTTAGTATTGTCATGTTTTTTTTTTTAGTTTTAGAAAAAACAATTATAAATTAAAGAAAAAAAAATATTTTGAAAATTTTTTCCTTAACCTATTAATGGTGAAATAAAATTTGGAGGAGAAAATTCATTAGGTAAAGGCATCAAATAGAATAAAGTAAAATCGAAATTGAAATTGAAAGAAAAATTAATATATCCTTGTGAATTGTCAAGGAGCAAAAACTGGAAACCGGCTCTCCCACATATACCGTTTTGAATTCGCTGTTGTAAAATTTGGTTCAACAGTTTTAATTAGTGCCGAATTAAATAACTAACACTAATTACACATATATTCAAATTTTTATTACAAATTTTAATAATTAAATTTTTATCTTTAAGAAAAATGTTGCCAAAATTTAATATTTTTCAATTGCTATCAAACGATTTGGATTTAAACAATAATAACAGTATTAGATTAGAAAAAGCTTTTGCTGTTAACTTTTAAATTTAGTTGGTTCTCAGAAAATTATTTTACTTAAATTATGGGACAAATAGTGTCAGAGAAAATTTAAAAAAGTCAAGGTGTACTCAGTTGAGTACAATGGCTTCTAATGGGTTAATATGTCCAGCATTAAAGCCCTTTTCAAAAATTCGAGAAAAATAGATCTCCGATGTTTCCAAAAAAGTGTTACAAGTTGTTTTTTAACAAAGTGTTTAGATTTTGCATACCGTGGGTAGCTCTTTGAAATACCGCCAGTTAGTAAAAATGTCTCAACGATCTGTGAAGTGAAAGTAAGTGGGAATAGATGCATGATTTTTCGATTTTTAAATTATTTCAGTATTTTAAATATGTTGATTTTCAAACAAAACCAAATTTTTTTAAACATATTTTTTATAAAATATTTTTTAATAATTATTTTATTGTTAATTTATTTTAATTGTGATAACACAAGGACTGCAGACTGGGATTCCAGATTACCAGTGCACAGCTCTACCATCTGAGCTATCTCGACAATATATATCGATTTGCAATGTTATTTTATGTTTTAAAGTAATGCAAAAGGTAAGGTAACACATTATTTTGTGTATCATTATGGGCATTTCAAAAAAAATTAAAATATACCATTACCGTTTCTATACACTGAGATTTTGGGAAACTTAAACCCGCATACCCGGTTAATAAAAAAGCCAGAAGAAAAACACAAATAACTAATGCCCAATAAAACCGGTTTAAAAATATTTTGTTTTTGTAAAACAGTGTATAATATCCTAAATTCGAGAAATATTAATTTTTATGAAACCACTTATGCTTAAAACAAATGTATGTATATGTAAATCAATTAAATTAAAACACGTGCCGAAAATAAAAATGGCACACTACATATTTAAAAAAAAACTAATTTGGTACCCCCACAATGAATAGATAGACATATGTACTAAATCTAAGTATATTTATAAGAAAATAATTTAAAAAAAAATAAATTAAGGTGTTGTTTACCTCAAAAAAGAAAAACTAATTAGTTTTTCTTATTGTTTAAGGTGCAAAATTTAAAAATTATTGGTTAGTACCACATTAACATAATTAGTTATAAATTTAAGTTTCATTCAATATTTCAAACTTTGTCAGCAAAAAACTATATACCCAGTGTAGAAACTGTAATGGGTTATCATTATTTTTCGGACTACAAATAATGTATACAATATATCTTTTGTATTATTTTAAAACATAAAATAATGTATTACCTTACCTTTTGACTTACTTTAAAACATAAAAAAATGTGTTACCTTTTGCATTACTTTAAAACATAAAATAATGCATTACCAATAACGCCTTGCAAATTATCATATTATAGAGTCTTTTAAGAGCCTTCTGTTCTGAACGCTCAGAAATGTGTTGGCTTGATAAATAAAACAAATTTGCACTTAATCTTAAAGTATAGAAAAGTATTAGAGAATATATTTTTATGTTTGACTGCTGCAGGATTTATGTTTTTATTTAACAAATATTTTATTTTAAGATAGCTCAGAATATAGAGCTGCCGGCACGAGCGAATTTTATTTAAAAAAAATTAACAATAAAATAATACTAGTAAGCGCCATTTTCATATAAAACTAATGAGAAAAGTAGTAAAAAAGTAAATCAACCCGGTTAACATGAACTCCAAGGGACTACAAAAATTAATTCGTTATGTCGAGGTTCGTATTTACCGGGGTAACATATATTTTTTTTTAAATTTTACTTAGCCACCAAAATATTTAAAGTTTCCAAAAAACAATTTAAAAAAATTGTGCAAATTCACTCATTAAATTTTTCGCATAAACTGTGTGCGATAAATTTAACAAACAAAAAAAATAGTCATTTATCGAAAAGATTGCAATTTTCGTATTAAAAATGGAAATTATATAAAATTATGTGACTGTCAAAAACAGTTATTTTTAAACAAGTTTATTTATCTGAAAATTGTTGCCAAAACATCAGGGCTTTGAAATTAGTTCGTTTTAAGCTAGAATTCATCCTTTTAGAGTCCGTCTTAAACCAGTTTTACCGTATTGCTACATCATGCGTTTTATAACCTAATAATTGGTAATGTTTTTCTCCACTGGGATGTTTAGCTTTTCTTAAATTGTATTCATGTGTAAAAAGTTCAACGACCCCGTCCTAAGTTTCTTTAATATTTTCAGATACAACCTAGTTTTTCTTGTTTGCCAAATCAGCAAATTAAAGAATACACAGGAAATATAAAAATTTTAATTTTTTTTTAATGTTTAACATAAATTTTTAGATTACATTTACTATATTATTTTACTGATAGCCTTGACCATAAGTATTGAAATTGAAAAACCAACCAAATCAAATTCACAATTTTTTTTTTTAGTTTTCATTAAAATTTTTTTTATTCAATTAGCATAAAATTTAGTTTTTAACACTAACAAGATTTAAATAGACATACAGATGTATTTGTCTACTAAATAGATTTTCAGTTCTGATTTTTTGTTTCAGTTGTTATTTGGACGTTTTTTTTTCAATCGTTTGATATTAACCTTTAAATGGCCAAAAAAGTTATAAAGTAATATTTAGTCAAATATAAAAGGTGGTTAAATTTTAAGGGCCGATGTTGAATGTGAACAAGTTTTTTTCTACATTTCATTTGACATTTCTCAATTTCAGACTAACTCAATTTGAACCATGGGCAAATTTCTGCAAACCTGTGCATGCTCGCCCAGTTCGTTTTGCGGAAAACATTGCTGTTGTTCGCGATAGTGTGTCATGAGGTCGGCCAAGCATTTACCGTAAATGGTCTTGCTATCGCGAGTTGAGGAAATCAACATCGGCCCTTAAAATTTAACCACCCTTTATATGAAAATTTTTCAAGTTTAAGTAAAATACGATAAAATTTAAATCTAGTAAAATTTTTAAATTTATTAAAAATTCAATAAAATTCGTTTAATTACCATTTTTTTTAACTAAAATATTTAAAAAAAGTTTCGTATGCTAAAAAGAAAAAAACATCTGTGACTTAACAGAAATTGCTACTGATTTTTATGGAAATTTATTTAAAATTTTGTAGATTTAATAATATTTAAATGAAAAATTTTTAATTTGCATAGACTTTATTTAAAACCAAAAATCATATGTAATTTGTATTAATTTCCAGACGTACTATTTTTGCGAGTGTAATTTTGAATTAATTACACGCATTTCGTCATTTGGTTAAAAATAAATGTTCCGTTTAAGGGTTAATTACCAAATAGTATAGATTAGATATAGATAGATTTTAGTTTCGTGTGTATCTATTCAAATGCAAATTAAATAGGATCGAAAAAAATAAACTTTACTTGTTGGCTAATAACAATTGGGTGCGTCTGAATAGATAAATGAACAAAAATCCAATGTACTTAATTTTTTATTTTTTTTTTTATTTGTTTGTTTTCTTGTACGAATGAATATGTTTATATAAACTTTTACTTGTTTCATGGTTTATTTTAAATCTAATGCTCAGACTAAAATTTTTCGGCATACGTTTTTTTTTATTTATTTTTTATTTTACTTTTTTATATACAGACATTTTAAGGCAGATGTATTGCTGTTGCTTGTGGCTGATGTTGTGCGTCAACGGAAATTTTCATTTAATTTTTTTTATATCACCTAAAGAACATTTTTTTCTTTATGTTTTTCTTCTTCTTCTTTGCAAATATTCAAAGAACATTGACATTTATTGCATGTTGTTAACTTTAAATTAGAAGAGATAAATAAAAAATTGTTTTCAAATTTGAGATTAGTTTTTTAACAAATATAGTTAATTCTTTTTTTATATCAAGTTTTAATGTTTTTAAATTTTTCAATTAACTATTAGTAAAAGCGTTGCAAAACATTGTAAATTATTCATAAGTACGATGACATATTTCATTGGACGAAAATATATGAAATTTTAAATAAATATGAAACACTATTTTTTGAGTGTACAGTCAAAAAAATTTCACAGTTACCAAATGATTTTAAAAATTCTACAATTTAAAATTGTTTTTGTTAAAATTATGTGATGAAGTCCTTTCGACGATTTTTGATCGGTGTAGCTATCTAGAGATTTATCAGCTCATCAAACTAAATACCTTTTAAAGTCCCAAAGGTCTAGTTTTCGAAACCTATAGTAGGTTACTTCAAATGGTATTCAGATCTTCACAATTTGAGGCTTCATATCAGATATTCTTGGAAGGATTTTTCCCAATTGGAATTAGATACTTTTTTTAGCCTCAAAAGACTAGTTGTCATATTCGGTGGTGATCTTCCTCAAATTATTTTCAGAATCCATAATTTTAAATTTTGTTTTAAAATTATGTGATGAAGTCCTGTGTACTGTCCTGTGTAGTGTACTGTACAATTAATTTTAGTGTAGAGTACACTAACTTAGAGTAGAGTGAATTAACTTTTAGTGTACTGTACCATAACTTAGTGTAGAGTACACTTACTTTTAGTGTAGAGTACACTAACTTTCAGTGTAGAGTACACAAACTTTTAGTGTACAGTACATAAACTTTTAGTGCAGAGTACACTTACTTTTAGTGTAGAGTACACTAACTTTCAATGTAGAGTGCACAATCTTATAGTGTACAGTACATAAACTTTTAGTGTAGAGTACACTTACTTTTAGTGTAGAGTACACTAACTTTCAGTGTAGAGTACACAAACTTTTAGTGTACAGTACATAAACTTTTAGTGTACAGTACACTAACTTTTAGTGTAAAGTGCATTGACTAAAATTGTATTGTAGATTAACTTTATATGGTAGTTTGCAAACATATACAATTGCCTGTAAACATATTTAAAAATGTGCTTCTTTTCTGCGTGTATGTTTAAAAGCTATTATCAAAAGAAAAACAGTTTGTCCTCATCTCCCCATGCACTACTCGAAATTTTAATTTAAAGCTGGTTGATGATTGAATGTTTTTGAATATTTTTCATGGTTTAGATTATTTGCATTTTCAACAAAATTAAAAGTACTAAAGGAAATTTGTATTTAAAAAGCTACAATGAAACATTAATGTTATTTTAAGAATTAAAATTAATTATTTTCAAATTATTATTAGCCTTGGCAATCAGCGGTTCAATGGTCCATCAATAATCATTTAGAGAAATTCTATTAACAAATCAAAATGTGAATCATAATTAAAAAAAAAAAAGAAAAAGAAATGAAAAGAAAAAATAAAATAGAATAGAATTAACAAATAATGTTTGACACACAGAGAGAAAGAATTGAACAAATAAAAAAACGCTTCAGAATTTTCGGAGATAAATGTAACCTTACAAAAAGTGTGTTTAGAAAATTTAAAGAAATTTGTACATATTTTTTAAAACCTCCGTTGATAAACTAAAACGTGTTTTTTAATCTTCATTAATTATTATCCAAAGATGAGTGTATGGGGAAATCGAATAAAAATTTTGTGTCGTAAAGATCTAGTGAGTTTTGAAAATATTAAAGCCTACTTTAAGGCATTTATTGTAATGGGTATATTTTGCATAATAATTTAGTCACCCTGTTGTGAATACAAATTTACAAGTTTCCACTTCAATTTTTTTTTTTACAAAAATAGTAATGCCAATAATCAAAGTCTTTAATATTATACCGTTTTTGGCAGGTAAATTATAAATTTCTTAAGATCACCATCATATATTTGGAAAAGTATTTTTTTTTTGGTGATTTTACTTTTTTCTTATATAATTTTTTTTTTGCTTTTAATAGATTCTTCTCTGAAATTGATTTATTTTTTGAACCATTGAATAATTTATATTTACTTCAAATCATTTATTGTTAGTAAAGAACTTGGAAAATGTTAAACAAAATTTCAAAGTTTATGTAGTAAACCATTTTTGAAATTGTAGCCATACTGCCTATGTTTTGGACTCAGAGTTGCTATTTATGTGAAAGTCTTCTAAAATTCTGCAAACAGCCTCGATTAAATTATATTGTCAATAATAGTTTTCCATACAAAGTGCAATTATTGACTTTCTGCTAGATCTATGATTAGAGCCAAATGCCAATCTAGTTTACTCTTATCAATTTCTTTGCCAGTTATTTATAAGATAAATTCTGTTATACATAAATAAAATTTATTTCAATATCACTCTTAATTTTAACAAATCGTTTTTCATTATTCATACAAATCGTTTTTCATTATTCATACAATTTTCGTTTCTTATACATTTTACTACTTTTTTACATACATTTTTCTTTATCACTCATTTGATATTTTTATATATCCAAGGAAGTAAAGAAGTCACTCTTGTATAAACACCGGGATATTGACCTTTACCACAACCAATACCCCAAGAAACAATGCCAACTTGAGTGTAACGGCCACCTTCATTTACAATTAAAGGACCACCAGAGTCCCCCTAAAAAAATATAAATGTTAAATACAAATTTCTTAACAAACAATTTTATAAAATTTATAAATTTTCCCTTACACTACATGAATCCTTAGCTACTTGGCCGGCACATATCATCGATTCTATAATACCTCCTGGTGCCGCTCTACCATATTTATTAGCACATTCATGATTGGTCCATATTGGGATTTGTACTTTTTGTAAAATTGATGGTTGTGGTCCATTTTCACGTAAACTACCCCAACCAGCTACTGTGGCTACTTGTCCACTGTAACTTCGTGTTTTTTGCGCCATGGAAGTCGGCAGGCAAATCGGTTGTATTTCTTTGGTAAATTGCACCGGTTCATTTAATGTCAAAATGGCAATATCATTGTGCTAGAATGATCAAAATTTTATTATAAATTTTTAAAAGTTTGTATAATTTTATCTTACCAAAGTATTGAAATCAAAACCTTTATGTCGTACTAAACGTTTAATTCTTCTTTCAATATGTTTCACCTCAAAATCGGTACGTATGTTATAGTCACCCATATGAGCGGTTAAGGCGGCAACGTCCCAGGAAGTCATTCTGAAAATGTAAAATTAAATATTTAATAAACAATTAAGAAACTTCGAATATAAGTAGAAAACATCTGGGGGATTTTGAATTCAAATTGCCTATAAAAAACTTACTCTATAAAATAATTTCTGTAAACTCTTATTTTAGAAAAAAAAATAGAGCGCCCTGATTGGCTAGTTGGTAGCGTGCTAGCTTATCAGTGTGGGGGTCGTGCGTTCGATTCCCACCAGAGGCTCTGATTTGCTAACGCTACAACGAGCCGATACCCTTCTTTGCTAGTACTCGGTTAGAGTATTAGGATATAATTTGTAATTATATGATTAATATAAATAAATAAATAAAATGAATAAATAAAGTTTTGAATTATTGAACATTTTTGTATATAAATTTATTGATTCTAAGATTTTTTTCCTACAAAAAATGTTTTAGATCGAAACCACGATCACTGTTCTAAAAGACCTCTCAATTTGCATTTTTATATGATCTAAAACATGTTTTCCATGTTTTTTTCTGTTGAGTTGTGAGTTAAATAGAGATATTTACAATTGGCATTTCGGCACGAAGAATGTTGATGAAAGTCGTAGCTGACCAGAAAATGCATTCCATTCGGCTAGTGTCTAATAACTTTTTCTGTGTATTCTCCATGATTACTTAAATAAAAAATAAGGAACAAATTTTTCATTTGGAAAAAACTTTGTCTATGATCTCGAACCAAACTAAAAATACATTTTCATACATCTAAAACATGCTTGTTTTTTGGGGCAAATTTTTCTGTAGAAAAATTTTCAGATTCGGAGATTCTTAAACATTTTTTTCTGTTAAAAAAAAACTTTAAAATTTCGAAACATGTTTTTGTTAGAAAATTATTTATTCACATTCTGAGTGAGCTTCTTTTATAGAAAAAATTTTCACATTCTGAACACAATTTTCTCTAAAATATTTTTATATTCCAACATATAATTTCTGTAAAAATATCTGCTAAACTTTGCAACATTTTGTCTATAAAAAAAATTCTAATTTGAAAAGATTTTTAGATTGTTGAAAAAAATCTTAAGATTCTATGTTATTTATTTATTTTATTTATTTATTAATGTCATATCCTGCATAACAAGATTTAATCTTATAATTACAGTACAGGAATTACCAAGCAAAAATAATAATGACAATTGTTAAAACATATTTAGGAATAGGTTGCAATTAGGTAAAATATTTTTAAAGCTTAAATTTAAATTACACAAGATTAAAAATAAAAATAATAATAATAATAATAATAAAAAAAAAATTTAAAGCCAAACAGGAAAAGTAAGAAAATATCAAGAATAATTTAGAAAAACAAATTTTTTAAAATGAGTAACGTTGCTGTTAAGTTGTTGGTTTTGTGGAAGCATATTCCAGAGACGAATTGCATTTATATAGAATTGCCACTCAGATACTAGACAATGATGTCTTGGTAAAATAATCTTTTTGCCCCTATTAGACTGAGCAAAACGAAGTTTTTCATAGAGGTATAAAGGTTTTTGCGTATAAATGATTTTTATGTAAAAAGAGAAGTACTCTTATCTTCATAAGATTTATAAATGAAACACCAAAAATTTTCTTTGAGAAATCCGAAGTTCCATCACGTCGCCTTAATCCAAAAACATAACGAACAATGCTATTATACGCCACGATAAGCTTAGATTGGCTTGCGGAGTCGCTATTGGCATAAAGTTCACAACCATACAATAACCCCGGAATCAGGTATGATTTGGCCAGCAGCAATCTAATTTTTAAAGGTGTAAAAGATTGGGCTGCCCAAAGTTGTCTTAGTTTCATGAATGTCTGACCCACTATTGTGTTAATATGGTTTGTCCATGTTAGACTACTATTTAGTATTAGACCAAGATTTTTAGCTGTTGGGACAATGTTAATTTTCTCGTTGTTAATGGCGATATCATGTTCGAAAACTAGATTTAAAGTTTTTTTACGAATTACCATGGATTTTCGTGGATTAATACAGAGCCCATTAGCTGTTGCCCACCGGTATAAACTATTAAGATCAGCGTTGATTTTATCAATATTCTCTTTTATAGATTGAACAGGACTGCTCAAGTAGAGTTGTACATCATCTGCGTACATGTGTATCTTACAATACGAAAGATATTCAGGTAAGTCATTAATATATATGGAAAATAGCAGCGGACCCAAAATCGAACCTTGGGGTACACCTCTCTCGAGATTCAAAGATTGGGATGACTTATTATTTACATATACGGATTGCGTACGATTCATGAGGTATGAGGACAAAAGCTGAGTGGAAGTAGTTGAAAAATTAAAAAAGCGTCTAAGTTTCATACAAAGGGTATGGTGGTTGACCGTATCAGTTGAGTGATCAAAAAGTACAAGAAAGTTTATTTTGCTATCATCCAGTTCACGCCTAATGTTTTCACAGACATTAACCAGGACTGTCACGCAGCTATGATTAGGACGAAAACCAGATTGCTTATCTGCCATTAAACCGGTATCCTGAATATATCTACTCATTTGGGTGTGCAAAATCTTTTCAAAAACTTTCGAGAGATAACATAGTATTGCTATTGGTCGAAAATCCGAGTTTGTTTTTGGGATTGGGATAATTTTGGCATGTTTCCATTTGGAAGGAAAACTACTGGAAGTTATAATGTGGTTGAAGAAATATGTTACATAAGGCAGGAGTAACGGTAACGGTTAGTATAGTATAGTTTTTTATTAAAAAAAAAAATTTTTTTTACTACTCACCTAGCTACACAATGAGCTGCAGTCAAAATATGATTCTGTATTAAAAACAAAATTTTGAGAAACTTTTCTATACAATTATCGCATAACAAGTCTAACAAATACTTACATTTGTTATTAAACTACCACCACAAAATTGTTTTCCCGATTTAAATATAACCGTAATCCAAGGGAATTCATAAGGACTGGCGCTGGTGCCTCCCACAATACGTTCTTGATCCGGATTTACCGCATTTTTCAAGCCACAGTGTAAAGGTAAACCTAAAGCGGTAGAACCTCCTGTAACTTCGGAAATAGAGGGTCTTTTAGTAGTAGTGGTCGTACTTGTGGTGCTGGTACTAATGGGACGATAGGTAGGATAATTTGGATAAGTTGGTCTGCGTGTTGTGGTAGTAATAGGTCTTCTTGTAGTGGTGCTGGCAGTGGCCACTGGATTAAATTGTGCTCCCCCTGAGAAAGGAGGATGTGTAGGATAATGATGATTTGGTGGATGTGTCGGCAATGGTGGTGGCCAACTGGCTATGTGAGGTGGATGTGTGGGCAATGGTGGTGGCCATTGTTGTACTCCTGAGAATCCTCCAAATTGTTGTGGCCAAGGATAACGCATATAATTATTGTAATTATGATACTGATTATGTAAATTAGCTTGTTTTAAATTTTCAATGGGATCGTAACCAATATTATTGCCATCTTGAAACTCAGTATTGTCATACTTGGGAGGTTCTGATTGATAGTTATTTAAATCAGCCTCTAAAACTTCAGAGTCTTCAGAATTTTCTGATTCATCATTATCCTTATCATTTTCCATTACCGGCTCTTGTGGTAACTCCTGAGGCTGTTCTGGCACCGGTTGTAGGGCAGGCATTATCGGTGTTATATTTTGTATACTCGTACAACATACTCCCGAACTTGCCCGGGAAAATTGATCATAAAAACTACAAATATCTTGTTGTTGCTGTTGCAATTGAAAATATGACATTATCTGTGGATATGTTTGAAGTCCATATAAATCCAATTGTCTTTTACGTCTGTGATTTTGAATGCAATTGTTAAAACTCATGCATATACCTAATAAACCTCTGGAGGTAATACATTTCGAAATTTCAGCACCAAAATTTTGTATATAAAAATAATTGGGACTATAGTACAATTGACGACCTGTACGATTAGATGATGGTAACGAAATTTTATCAGACGTTAGGGGATTTGGGGGATCTGCAAATGAAAATGTTAAAAGGTTGAGATGATAATATTAAATTATTTAAAATATTGAATTGATGAAAATATATAATTCACACAAATTTTGGATTGATATTTCTTAATGTATTATTTATAAGTCACTAAGATTAATACACTCCAAATAATATTTTTGAAAATTATCAGTCTTTTTAATTTTTTACTTTCAATAATTTTTTTGAACTGAACAGTTAAAAAATTGTAAATCTACAACAATTTTCTTTTAAAATATTTCTATAATCCTTTTTTTTATATTTTACAGGTTAAGCGGAACGAAATTAAATAAAACATTAGTCCAAATCAAAACAATATTGAATGGAATGTGGAAGAAGTGGAATTGGGGCACCTTATACCTATTAAGGTAAGTAAAAAAAAATATGTACCAACGTTGCTTATTCCATTCCATTATGCTCCCTGTGTTTAGCATACCAATTTGACTAGTTCCCATTCAATTCAATTTATCCCCAATTTATTTCATTTATTATCAATTTGAATTAATATTCAATTTCTTTTCGATTCGCTAAACTTGATTTCAAAACAAGTTTATGTATATGGTTTCAACAGGCGATTCAATCAGCCGGGCGTTCAAAGTATTCAATAAGACACAGATTGACTCATTTTTTTTTTATTACCAATTTACGTAATTTTAAAAAATTGTTAGATGATAATTCGCTCCTATTTACAGTGGATTATTTAAAAAAGATGACCGATATCTTTTCTAATTATTTATCCGAAATTATTCGGGGGTCCCTTAATACACAGAGAAAACATATTCATTGTGACAACCAAATTTCTTGCCAACTGAATAGTTTGGTTGCAGCAACCAAATGTATTTCCTATCGTGAATACTTTTCCCCTCGAAATGTTTTCCCTTTTCCCTCAATTCCAATCGTGAATAAATTTTCCCTCGAAATTTGTTCCCTTTTTCTAATCATTCATTTGTGAGTAATATCCCCGAGGAAAAGTTCTTATTCAAAGAAATTCCCCTTATCGTGAATGTTTTTTTTTTAAACAGTTTTTTCCCTTTTTCCTATCAGTTTGTTCACTTTGTTTTTTCTAGGGAACTACAATAGAAAATGTAAGTAATTTTTGTTTATAATTAGATATTCAGGGAAATACATTTTTTTAAGGTCAAAATCTGTGAATAAAGTGCATACTCCTCAACAGAATGCAAAACAAATTGCATGTGGTTACTTACAATGTGTCGGGCAACTTAAAAGGATTAGATGAATCTCGAAAATCTCGACGAGCAATTCGTTGTGGTTGTATTTCTTCCTTTTGCAATCGTTCCAACTCTAAACATTTCTTATTTCAATAATTATATAGTATGTTGATATTTTTAATTTTTCATTAATTTTCAAATTTATTTAGTTTTTTCATTTAGTGAACATTAATAGTACACGTTATTTTTAACAGAAATTTCATGGGAAATTCACGATACCAATTTTCACTTGAAGGGGAATGAATATTCCATGGGAATAAACATTTCACTTTTTATTCACGATAGGGGTGATAGTTTCAAACAAACTTCTGTTGTATTAAATTAATTTCGATCGCCACAAACAAATATATCGGTGGCTCCAACCAAACCTACGGTTGGCAAAAAATTTGACTGTCACAATAAATCTGTGTTTTCTGTGTAAGAATTAAATTTTCAAAACTAATAAAAATAACGGATTCTTCGATCAATCATTTTAAAGGAAATCGATCACTTTTTTTTAAAACACTTCAGCCATATTGGTTTCGCTATTTCGAATTATTACAAATAAGATCAAATAAATTCCATATTATTAAAAAAATCGTCAGCCATATTAGATCCACCATTTTGAATTTCAAAAACTCAATTATTTAATTTTGGAGTTGCGTTCATTGGTGGAACTGTATATTAATTGATTAGTATTTTTTTTTTAGAAATTCATGCGCTATATTGGTTCAGCCATTTTGAATTTTTAAAATCATATCATAATCGTATTCAGCTACTCCAACAACTGATAACTTTTTAAAAATCTGCCTTCCTATTGGATGCACCATTTTTAATTTTGAAAATAAGATTTATATTCAGTGAACTACTGATTACCAAATTTTACCCAAATTGTAATATTTTTAAAAATCATTCGCCATATTGGATCTGCCATTTTAAATTTTAAAAATTTTATGTCATATTCTTATCTAGAGAGTATCAAATTTTAAGCGAATCTTTTCGTGCACTGATTAAAAGTTTACAAGTACACCGCGCCACCATGTTTATGTAGTTCGGTATAATGGATTTAAAAAAATGCTACTATTTTTTTTTTTGGGTTTCAAAACGTTTTGTAGAGCAAAAAAAAAATTTTTTTTTGTTTGAGGTGAAAAACTTTCTTGAGGTGAATACACACATAATTCACCTCCAGGTGAATTATGTGTATGAGGCTACACCCAGAAAAATTTTTAAACGGTTTTCAATCCCACTTTACTATTTTTATACCCTTCACCACAGGTGGAAGGGTATATATAAGTTTGTCATTCCGTTTGTAATTTCTACAATATTGATCTTAGACCCTATAAAGTATATATATTCTGGGTCCTTATAAAGAGCGAAGTTGATTTAACGATGTCCGTCTGTCCGTCTGTGTGTTGAAATGGGTTTTCCGAAGACACCAGACATGATGAGGACTTGATTGTTATATATTTCTGTTAAATGTGATCCATTTCTGCTTGCTATTAGAAATCAGCCAGATGGGTTGATAAATGGCTGAGATATTAGCAAAAAACCAGGACTACCTCTAATTTTTTCCGTAAAATTCCTTTTTTTTATATGTATGTTGAATATTACGCATAACAAACACATCAATTTCTTTTCTTTCACCTCTTCACCTTTTATACACAAACAACAAACACATACAAAGATGTGTCATTTAAATAAAAACCAAACAAAAACAAAAACTGTTTATTTAATTCTATTAACGATGATTCCACATGACCTTAATAGCTTAGTTGTCTAAACGCTATGTCACAAATACTTTTTTTTCTCTAAGACGCGGGTTCAATTCCTACACAAGTCAATTAAATTTTTTTTTTGTACATTTTTTTTTATTTTCTTAAAACTTTTTTTTGTTTATTTTTTGTTTTTTTAACATTTAATAATTAATTTGAATGAAATTTTATATTAATAATTAAATAATCCATAAATAGGCTAAAAACATCAAAATTTTTATAAAAACCCTCTGATACAAACAAAATACAAACTGTTTTATTTCTATTTTTTGCTCCGACTCAAAAGAATTTGTAAAAAGATTTTTAAACCATTTTATTTCTCATATATTATTTTAGAGCTGTAATATGACCTATGGATACGTCTTATATAAAAAAAGATCAAAAATCTTTAGTACAACATATTTGCTAAAAAACTCGGAAATATCGGTTCAGATACAAAAAAGTTATGCCCAAAACATAATTTTTTTTAAATACCTATTTTCTGGAACCATAAATCTTCCCGAGTCCAAGTTTTATCACCAAACTAAATGGTTAATTTCCTCTTAAAGGTGTCCGTATATAAATCTGTCCATTCCATCCATATATGTCCATATATAAACTTCAGTTTTTTCCCAACCGTGGTGAAGGGTATATAAGATTCGTCATAGCCGAATTTAGCCGCTCTTACTTGTTGTACTGATTTTTATTTAGCAAATCTTTTTGCTATTTATATTTAACAAATTACAGAATTTTTACAGAATATTTAGGAATTTTTGTTGCTAATTTCAAAAACCAATTTGCTAAAATAAGCAAAAAAAAAAAAAAAAATAAAAAAATTTACCAATTTTAAAAAGTGTATATTGAAGGAAATGTTATTTATAATTAAAACTTACACCTACAAAAAAAATGTTACATAGATTAAAAAAAGGGATCGGGAGTGAATATACCGACTCATGTCTAAAAATAGGACATGTTTTTTAGTTCAAAAGGAAAAAGTTTTTTTAGTTAAAAAATCAGCCCTAAAAACAATTAAAATTTGACCTTAAAAGCAAAAAAATTTACTATCTGTATTGGATCGTAGAAATATACAAATATATATTTATATTTGTCACACGACATTTTCGTGATAAAATCGAAAAGAATTTTATTTTAATTTTCTCAAATTTATTTCCAGAACCTCTGCTATAAAAAAATTCTAGTTGAATTAAACTTTTAAACAGCTAATGTACGTCCTTTCGTAAATCGATTAAAATACACTCCATCACATTCATAAAGAACTAAGCACTTTAGCTTGGCCAAATTTTCCATTTTACAATATTTTTATCTCGCTAACTTACATCAGTTTATGAACGGACAGTTTTTAGTCGTGCTGGAAGATTAATAGAGTCCATTTTCGTAAAAACTTTGCAATATACAAAAAATATGTTAAAAAAAACCCTTATTTTGATTTTATCACCACAAATATAGTGTACCAGAATTTATAAAAGTACTAGGTATTGTTAAGTTTTTTGAACTCATATCAATCAAAATTCATGTCAATTGTCATTTATTTGAAATTATTATGGATTTTTTTTATAACTTTTCAGTTAAATCACTTTTTTTACATTTCATTTAAAGGCCGTAATAATGTTTATCAAATAAATGTGAATTTAATTTGCATAAATATTTTCAGTTGTTTTGTTAATTTAAATTAAAAAATCATTTTATTATTGAGATTTTTAATAACTATAAATTTAATGTTTACTTTAGCACCTCATTTTATTAACATAAATTTTATTTTTAATTCAACAATTATTTGGTTTAAATTTTTTTTGTTTAGTATTTTACTACTACAAAACAACAAACAACTTCTTATGGTTTTATTCTTTAAAAATGCTTATACGTTTTCAACGTGTGGTGAATTTGAAATTTTGTTTATTTATATCAACAAATTTATATATTGTGTTTTTTTTTTAAATATATTTCACTTTTCTTGGGAGTATTTATGTTATCTTTTTGTTTAATTTCTTGAAATTCAAATTATTACTCATCATTTGTCGATTATTGACATGTTGTAAACAATGCAATTATTTTAATGTTTTCTTTTTGTTGTTAAATTATTTTTTTATATATTTTAATACGAAATTTTAAAATTAATGTTAACTGTGCAGAGTAGTTTAAGTTTTGGGACACATATCACGTTAATGAGGTTAAATAAGTTTTTTTTTCCAAAAATTTTTTATGTATATAAAAATTTTGCTTGATTATTTGTCTTGATAATTTTTCTAATAGAAAACAAAAGAGTTAAGAAACAAACTTTTGAAATTTAGTAGTTCATTTATTTCCCATACAAATTTGTCTAATATTAAACAAAAGACTTAAGAAACAAACCTTTAAACCTTCAAAATTTCAAATACCTTCACAAAAGTTTAACACAAAATTTGTACTTTTTCTTACAAAAAAAAAAAAAAAAAAATAATAAATTCTTAGAAAATAATAAGTTCATTGATCTGTCTTAAGGCAATTTTTTACACTAGTTATGACAAATTTAAATACTTTGTAAAGCTGACTTATTTCCTATTGTTTAACAAACATTATTCATAAATAAAAACTATTTAAATACTTGAATATTCCTTGTACCAAATAATATATTACAAATAATACCGAAACTTTACCCAAAGTATTGTATTGACAAATCTTTCTTGTATTTGGTTTTGTCAAGTTTTGTTTTTTATGTTGAACAATTCTCATAAATTGTTTTTATGAATGTGGTGTGCTATTTTTTATGACCACATTAAATATATTTTATTATAATTTCTTTGAATGTTGCGACAACAGCAAAATTGAGTTATTACGACTAAAACAATACAAAATTTGTATAAATAAGAACGTTTTTTTTTTGTTTCACCAATAGCCACCCGCTGGTTTTTTGTGAGTTCTCGTCCATACAAAGGTGTGTGCTCTATGATGAAATATGTTACTATTGCCTTTGTTTCATTTTTATGTATTTCAACAAAAGAAAGCAATATTTTAACGCATTATTTGTTAAACAATGTTTACACATTTTACATTTTTAATTAATGGCAAGTGTTAAAGAATATTCTTAGCATAAATATGATTTATCGTTTAAAATAAAAAAGGTTAATTTTAAAAAGGTAAATGTTTTAAAGCAAAAATTTTCGTTGTACAAAAAAAAAAAAAACTAGTAAAAAGATTAAAGTCTAACATGCCGATTATATAATACCCTACAAGTAGTATAATGTGGGTCAAATCCTGTTCAAAATCCAGAAAAGGCCTTGATCCTTTTTTTCCCTAATAGCACAGAAAATATAGAAATAAATCTAAACGAAATTGCTAAACAGTTGATTTATTAGATACGGGGAAGATGGACTCAAGTGGGGTCTAGGCTATCATAAGGCTGTATGTCCGTTGAGGAAAAGCAGACCGGACTGTTCTGTTGTCTAGTGGAAAGTGTAACTTGTAAAACTTACGCAAAGTTCCTAGTAGCTTTTTAGTAGCCTAAATAGCGTCCTTAAATCCAAGTTATCCTGCGTTTCAAAAATTTTTGAACATGTGGTATATGAAAAGTTGTTTTTCTTAACAAAATCTTGGATATCTCCTAACCAACATGGTTTTTTTTCTGGTAGATCTACGGTAACGAACTTAACAGTTTTTAGTGAATATTGTTTAACTGCTCTTGAACATGGCAGCCAAGTTGAGGTAATTTATACCAATTTTTCTAAAGCATTTGACAAATTGTCACATTCCATTCTTTTTTCAAAATTACTGCAATTTGGCTTTAATTCAAACTTTTTATGCTGGATCAAGTCATATTTATCTAATAGGGTATGTACAGTTGTAATTGAAGGCTTTGAATCCAGACCCTATATGCAAACTTCGGGTGTACCTCAGGGTAGCGTTTTGGGCCCGTTGTTTTTTAATTTATTTATTAATGATATTTCTCTGTGCTTTAAGAAATCAAGATTTCTTTTATATGCAGATGATTTAAAAATATTTTTACAAGTGGACTCACTGAGGGATGTTTTTGATTTACATAACGGTCTGGATAATCTTGGAGAGTGGTGTAAATCAAATAACCTACATTTAAATCTTGGCAAGTGTCATCATATTTCGTTTTATAGTTCTTTGCATCCTATTTCTTTTGTTTTAAATATTAATAACTATGATTTAAAAAGAATTAAATCTAAACTCGACTTAGGTGTGGTATTTGATACCGCTATGTCGTTTGTACCTCATATTGAGTACATTGTTCCTAAAGCTTATAAAATGCTTGCTTTTTTAAAGAGAAATTGTTATGAATTTTCTGATCCTTACACACTTAAATATATTTCTACTTCCTTCGTGAGATCGAAGTTAGAATATGCTTCTGTCGTTTGGAGTCCTCATGTCTCTACTTATATCTCCCGTATTGAGAGAGTTCAACGTTTATTTATAAAATTTGCGTATTACCTGGAATCTGTTCAATATGAATCTAAATTCCTTTTGATTAGTTTGCGAACTTTAGAATTCCGCCGAACTTTTCAATCGGCTTTACTTTTATTTGATATAATCAATCATAATATTGATTGTCCTGACTTGCTATCTTTGAATCCATTTTATGTTCCATTAAGAAGTCTTAGGTTTATTGATGCCTTTAATGTTCCAATACATCGGACTAATTATGCTATCAATGGTACGTTAACCCGCACATTTATTACTTTTAATCATATTAATTTGAGTCTTCAGAAAAAATCTAAATCATTTTTTGAATTTTGCACAACAAAAGATAATTTTAAACTATTTCTTTTTGCCGTATTACAATAAAATTTATTTTTCTTATAAATATTGTTTATACTAAATTTAAATTATTATATTACATTTACTTTAATCATAGTCTGTAAGGAGTTTTATGTCCATAGACTGAAATAAATAAATAAATAAATAAATAAATAAATAAATCTGGAAAGGACGCTAACTCGAACAATTACCATCTCATAGAAAAGCAATATAAGAATAAGTAGCGGCAAGCGAAACTGAAGAGGTAAATGGCGTAAAAGAGACAGCTAGGATTTGCAAGATCTTTCAGAAAGATAAAGCAGCGAAGTTTGACTCTCTTAGGAAGCAAATAATAGAAATTCAATGATATTATATTGTCTACGCACTTTAGGGATGCAAAGTAATGATGGCGATAAGGGATGGCAAAGCAAATGGAAGCATTGCCCAGTAAAAACATTGCATCAACAACTTACCATGCTATTTACTCGCTTAATTACTTTAGTTCGCGATGTCCAAAAAGTAATAGGTACTCATTACTTTTTGGCTGTTCGTAAGCGAGAGGGTAATGACCACCCGTTACTTTGTGTTTTTTGCAAGCGAGAATATAATGACCACTCATTACTTTTAGGACATCGCGAACAAAAGTAATTAAGCGAGTAAATAGCCTGGTAAGTATTTGTTGCCATGTTTTTGCTGGGTGCCTAATCGCCTTTCATTTGGCAGATACGGATTAATTCTATATAGTTGAACTCTTCACACAAACATTACTTCCCCGTAAGAAAATTCAATAAATTGTTATCAATGTTAATCCAATACAAAATAAATCTAGTTTCATTCGGGCTTTATTGAACAAACTGTTGTTGGCACAACTCAGGGTAACTGGGGTATAGCATTGATCAGGTTCGCTTTTTCTTCGTTTAGTGACTCAATCTTCAGGGTAGTAATGGCTGAATGGATCAGATTCACGTTTTCTTTCCCTAGCGTTTTTTTAATGTCCTGGTTAAGACTTAAAAGTCAGTCTTTTTGACCAGCTTGGTCCATGAATATGTTCCATCATCCTGATGTGATGTCAAAGTAGTTCTCGTTCCCAAAACTAAGAAGGAAGTGTATATTTTAGAAACAGTTAGGATCGATCAGTTCATCATCCTTTACAACTGGAAAGATTCCTAAAAGTTATGGAGAAATTTATACGGTCAAAGACATTGCTCGAAAACCCTCTTAATTGTCAACAACATGCGTATCAAAGTGGGAGATTCTATGAGTATTGAAGGGGTTCCTCTTTGCTGAGGTGCGTCATATTCGACTCTCTTTTAGTGGAGATTCAGGCATTGGGTGTGCTCATCCAGGCCTATGTCAATGATGTTTTCTCTTTGGTGTCTATGTGGTCACTAAGAACAGGTTGTTGAAAAATGCCTGCTATTGTGGACCTAATGAATAACTTATGCAACAGGCATTGGCAGTCTGTTAATCCTAACAAGACATATCAAACATAGAGTCTCAAACATCCGCTGAAAAGGAAATTACTCTACAATTGTCTATAGGGGTTAAATATATAGGAATGTCTTTAAGTAGTAAACTAATGTGAACAAAACATTTTGAACTGAAGGTTTTTTAGGGGCTGCGGATTTCACGGCAGTCGTAGAGCTTATGCGGTATGAAACTTGCAGGTATACACTGGATGTACTTTGCAGTTATTAGTCTCATTGTGAAATACACATCTGTAGTCTGGTCTGGTGGTCTAAAACAATGGTGTCAACTATTTGGTCTAATTTCAACAGATTGCAAAAGAGCTCATGCCCTTGGTTGTTTCGGATGCTATGAATACCACACCTGATGATGCTCTGGATGTAATGTTTGACGTGCATCCTCTGGATCTTTGTATACAGAGCGAAGCTATGAAATTGATATGCCGACTGGGAAAATGGAATTTAACATATAGATTGCAGCTCAGGGCATGTCCTTATCGTTTAGAGGATTTCGGAACAGTGTCTGATGTTTCTAATGCCTTTGGATAATATGGGGCTCTGTATCAAATTCGGTAGATAGTATCATTCTGAAGTAATGATTCCGAGTAGGACGGATTAAGGCAACCCAATTGAACTACTTGTGGATTATTCTGATACTTTTTACACTGATGGAGCTAACTTAAAAGAAAATTTGCTGCTTAACGGCCTGAGATAATTAAAATATAAGTTATTTGTGCTTTTAAGAAAACTCATAACAATTATACAATAAAAATCAAAAACTTACTGGAAAAAAATTTAAAAAAGTTAAGATTTTTATATACGAAGTTCAATATTTTTTAATTTATGAGAGCTACTATAGTAAATTATTTTTCTTTATCCCGTAATCTAGATTGCAAAAAGTCTAAAACCAGCCAAAACTCCACAATTATAAAAGTTATACGACTAACAATTTCCAAGTGGGTGTAGTGGCCCCCCTGGGGGTCCGTAGTTGCATCTAAAGGGGTCTGGGATGAGTTTGGAAAAAATTCTTTAAAAATAAGATGGTTTTGTTTTGTTTAATTGAATACATAATACTTTTTTATTTCTTTTATATAAAACACTCTCAGATGTGTTTAAGAATCAATTCTCAGAATGTGTTTAAGAATCAATTTTTCCTATTAAAAATCACAGATACTAAGAAGCTTTTTTTATAAAAATCTCCTCGAAATCCTAGAGTTTTTAAGTTTTTCTAGGGTAATTTAATTGAAAGAAAAATTGTATCTATGAAATCTCTTAAATTCTAAAAATTCTACAATTTCATCTGTTGTACTACTATCTTTGTATTTTAATGTTTTTATTTAAATAAAAAAAAAATTTAAGATTTGGGCGACCCGTCAGCCAGTAAAAATGTCTTAAGGGGTCCATGGAGTGAAAGTTAGTGGGAACCTCCATAAGGCTTTAATATCACTCGAGATGTTGAACTTTGGCACCCTGCCTGTGCGAATATACAAATAATTTTCTTAAGGTTTTGGTCCTTCTCTTCAATTTTTGTGAACACTTTTTTTCAATTCACATTTTTACCACATCTTTCTGAGGTGGAACCACTGTATAACGTAAATAAAAAAAAACATTACCCTTTTTAAGTTTATTAACATCTTCTTCGTTTCTTGTATTCTTTTCAATCCAATATTGAATTAAAATTTTAGTCACATTTACGTGTATTTATGTTTATGATTGGACTTGTGACCTTCAAAAATAATGTATTTTCTAAACATTCTAAAGTTTCTATGATTTGTTTACACTGCAAATACTACCCAGCAAAAAATTGGACTTTAAACAAACAAAAACTATTTGAAAATATATCAGTGAATCAGTTTTTGGCCTATTTTCCTTTCAGCATTTTTAATAAATATGTTAATATTTTTTAAAAATATTTTAAAGAAAGTAATTAAGAGGCTCATAAATCACAACTCATTTATGAAAATTTAATTTGAGTGCTTTGAAAATTATTTCATTTTAGAGTCTATGCGGAGTCATATTTTCTAAGTATTTCGAAATATGTTGACTGACTTAACATTTTATAACTTAGACTGGCACGAGTTTTGTTGATTTAATAAGGAAAACACTTAATGTTTAAAAGTACGGCTCTTACGAATCGTGTACGTTGAACTAATGCTAATTGAATATTTATTAACTTATCTTTTTGTAGTATTTTTACCATGTTCTTCTTTATTGTCTTTGGGGTATGCGTAAGACGGTAGTTATATGCTTGATTAATAGGCGGGAAGTGCGTAATATAATGATTTATTGCGAACACTTTAAAATTAGATATACTGAGAGAGTGGCCATCTCGATGATAATATTGAACAAATGTTTGGGTCTTCTTAAGTCTTTTGTATATTAATGGCAACTCTATCAATTGGGTTTGATTTACAATTTTTTATTTGAACAAGGGAATTATATTTTGACAAGAAAAAAAAACATACATTTAATACATTTTCTGTCGGTGTTCTGTTAACATTGTAGAAGTGAAAAAGAATCAAAATTGAAATTTCGTATAATTAAAAAAAATATTTTTAACTTTTATTTAACATTTTTTTATTTTTAACTTTTTAAATTTTTTGAGCTAAAGGTTGGTTTTTTTATAAATAAAAAAATATTATTATTTATTTTTCAATATTTTGCTACTCCATTGTGCAGCATCTTCAGGAAATAATAATAATAATAATTATAATGACAAAAATAGAAAATTTTAAAAGCTTTAAAATTTTATAATAAAAAAATGTTTTTTTGTACTACAAAAAAAAAAATATATTTTTTTTGAACTAAAAAAAAAATAAAAAATTTTTTGAACTAAAAAAAAAATAAAAAATTTTTTGAACTAAAAAAAAAATAAAAAAAATATTTTTTTGGACTAAAAAAAAAAAAATTCGAAAAAATATATTTCTTTTATAAAAATACGTTAATTATGAACACAAAATAAAATTGAACTCTCTTCTTTAAAAATAAATTATGATTTTAGTGCAAGGATTCACAGGACAACGGCAGCTTATGCTTAAGGGATATTGCCTTTTCTCGAAAACGTTTTAACGAGTATTTAACATATAAAATTTAACAAAATTGCACGTATAAATTTAAACAAAAGTATTGAAGTTACACTCAGAAAAAAAAGTTAGTAGGAAAATTTATAAACAGTTTTTAATCCCACTTTACTATTTTTGCGCTGATTTTTTAGTAAAAAAAATATTATTTAGCAAATCTTTTTGCTATTTACATTTTACAAATTACAGAACTTTTACAGAATATTTGCAAATATTTGTTGCTAATTACAGAAATCATTTTATAAAATTTTGAAAACCGATTTGATAAAGTTAACAAAAAAAAATTACTAATTTAAAAAAAAGTGGATATGGAAGGAATTGTTATTTCTAATTAAAACTTACACCTCCAAACTTAAAATGCCCTAAAATGTTACATAGATTAAAAAGAAAAGGGATCGGAAGTGAATATACCGACTCATGTCTGAAAATAAGGCATCCACTTAGAATAGGACTAAAAAGTTTTTTTAGTTCTAAAAATCAGCCCTAAAAACTATTTACCAAAATATTTTTCAAAACAGAAAATCAAAACAAAATGATAAATTCGTTGATGTTTTAACAATTTTTAAGATTTTTATGCCTTTGATTTTTTTTTAATTTTGTATAAAATATTTAAAAAAAAAATAAATAAAATAAAAAAATTTTGTTAATCGATAAAAAAAAATGAATTTAAAATTTTATACAAATATTAATAATATTTAGTATTTTTATACCCTCCACCATATATGGTGAGGGTATATATCAGTCGATTTAGCGATGTCCGTTGAAATGGCGATCTGTCTGTTAAAATGGCGATCACGACGCGAAAACGCAAGCGGGGATGCCTATTTTTATCCAGATTGTACATCCTCCCGAGCAGTTTGGTATTGAAAATGAGCAAAATCGGTCGAGCGGTTAAAAAGTTATGGGTGAAAATGTGAAGATACCTCTAAATTTTCCATACAAATTGGTGTATATTAGTACAATTTCATAGTAGCGACTGGTATATAATATATTTTCTCATATTTTTTTCACCAAATCGCTTAAAAATTAATGATATTTTGTACATCTCAAATATTTTTCACCTCAAAAAATTTTTTTCACCACTAAAATTTTTTTTTCACCACAAAAATTTTTTTTCACCTAAAAAAATTTTTTCACCTCAAATTTTTTTTCACGTAAAAAAATTCGTTTCCGCATCCAAAAAAGTTTTTAACCTTAAAAAATTTTTTTCACCTCCATAATTTTACTTCAAAAGTTTTTTACATTGCTTGTATCAAAAACAATAGAGAACATTGGTGGAGGGTATTCAAAGATTCGGCACAGCCGAATTTAAGCCTTATTTACTTGTTTTTGCTGATTTAAGCAAACAGATTTTAAATTCCACTTTACAAAAAGTTTACTAAAATTTAATAGGCGCTACTAATTTGTCTACTAATTTTATTGTACTACACGTCAGCAGACATGTGTTGCTAAGATTAGCAAAAAATACCGCTAAGCTCAAATTAGGAAAATTTTCCCATAATAACAGCAAAATTTTCAGACTTTTTTTTGGTGAGTGATAAGACTTGTTTCCGTTTAATTTTGCAATTTTCGAGAATTGCTCAAAGTTTTAAGGTTAACAATCCTCGCCATATAATTATACCACGCCAAAAGTTATACCTAAGCACAATCCTAATTTTATATAAATATAGATTTTTTAGATTACTGTCAACATTTGTTGGTTCCTATCGTCCACATTAAGTGATAAAGTTAAATTTTCAATGCCAAACTCATAGTTTCTAATTTAATTGCAAACCGAAATTCTTGCATTAAAGGGTTAATGAAAGAATATTTTAATGCAAAATGTCCTTTCAGACTCCACCTACTTTACATTTAAAATTTTTATTTCTTAATCGTTCTTTAATTATATTTAATTTTATTTTATTAAAGAAAATAAATCAAATTTTAATACTTTCCTTATTGCAAACGTTTGTTTCTTAAGTCTTTTGTTTTTAATTAAATACAATTTATACGTATAAGTAGTTCAATGAACTTTAATAAATTTCCTTTACCTTCTTTTCCAATCAACTGTTGTTGTTGAGGAATTCCATCAATTTCAATAATTTTCTCTTTATGCTGTTGTTTATTTTCTGGTAAAATATTTTCCTTTAGCTTGGTATCAACCAATGTCACGTTTTTAGGCAATATTTCATTTTTAACACCAGTAATGTTGTTATTGAAATTTTCTTTAATATCTTCAGCTGTTAAATAGCTTAAAAACTGCAGAGCCATCAACCCACAAAGGGTGATTTTAATAAATTTGAACATAATTTAAAACAAATTTTTTCTATACCAACAAAGATGTGTTTTTTTTTAAGAAAAATTTCAATTTTTTAAGTTTAACAATTATTATGCTTTCAGCATGTCTCTCTTATTGTTATTTTATCCAAAGCACTTTATTTTTTATATTCTTTAAATTCTTGACGTATATCTTTAAAAACGTAGGATTTCTTCCAACCGCTCCAAACCACCGTTTGCGTTAAAGGTTCGCGAGTATCTGATAGACTGGACGTTGACAATGTTACGACAACAGTTATGTACGTGTATTCGTATAGATTTAGTTTTTTGGTTTCATATTGAAAACCAACAAAAGATTGGCAGAAAAAAGCAGAACCAAATTACAAAATAAAAAAAAAAAAACTTCAAGCCAGAATTGTTATGTTTTGTATGACTCTTTATGTTAAAAAGCTCAGCACAATGTACACTCTCGCACACGTACGTACTTTTTTCTTTAAACAGTTCAGTTTTATTTTTCTCAAATTATATATTGTAACGAAATCAATTACAGCATTATATAGATCGAACAAAAATATATACATAAACGATTTGTATACATAGTTGTTCTTGGTCATGGCAGTCTCTTTATAACAATATTTTTTTTTTAAATTTATTGTTATTTATAATTTATTTATTACTCTATTATTTATTTCTTTTAAGAGTCTCAATTTTTAGCTAGTCCTTTTTGTTACAATTGATTTATGTTTTATCAGGTTTTATATAAAATTCTATTATACATAAATATTATATTTAATGATTTAGTGTACGCTTTTATTTATTTGCAAAATTTGAAGTTCAATATCTTAAGTCTTTTTATAATTGCAGTTCTCATAAATTTAATATGAATTTTATAAGGTTTTGGTACTTGCAATAAAAACAAAAGAATCACTTTCAAAATGTTGGTAACTTTAGTCAATTATAATTTTTGTACCCTGATTTTTATATTCTCAAATTTAGGTGATCATATTTTCCTTAAAAAGATTGTGAGTTTTCGGTACTTTTTCTTAGATTTTAGTACATTTAAACACCCAGGTTTTCGGCATCTTCAAAAATCCACAGCCTACACAGGTTGTTAAATTTTTGTAAGCTTTTTTTCTTAGATTTTCCCTTAAAAATATACGTTAGTCCTTAAAGATTTTGGTACTTTTTGTTTAAAGATTTTGGTACCTTTGAAAAAATTTTCTTAGAATTTGGTACGATTTTCTTAGATGTTCGCTTAAAAATATTTCGATACTTCTTTTTCCTGGGTTTTGGTCCTTTTAGATATTCGTCTTCATCTAGAAAGATTTTAAGTTTACGGAACTTTTTTTCTTCTTAAATTTTAAGACCTGTAGAAATTCACCCTCGTCTAGAAGGATTGTTATACTTTGGTACTTTTATTTAAGAATTTAAGACCTTAAGAAATTCATGTTTGCTTAAAAATGTTGATGTTTTTTGCTTAAATGTTGGTACCTTTAGTAATAGACGATCGTCTGTAAGATTTCGGGTCTTTTTTATTCATTTTACTTTTTTTACTAGATGCCTAGAAAGTTGTAAATACATTTTGTTTAAATTTTGGTACCTTTAGAAATACATCTTCGTTTAGAAAGACTTCCATACTTTTCTTAGGTTTTGGTACCTTTAGAAATACATCTTTCTTAGATTTCAGTACTATTTTTTAGATTTTAGGACATTTTAGGAATTTAAATTTTCGTTGGTCGCTTGTAAGATTTCTTATATTTTTTCTTTGTTTGTTTCTAGAAAGATTTCGATACTTTTTTTTAGATTTGTTAACTTTAAAAATTCACGTTTGACTAGAAAGATTTTGGTATTTTTTTTCTCTTAGATTTATCTGCCTTTAGAATTTTACGTTGGCATATAAAGATGTTATTGCTGAAATCTGGATTTTTAATCTTAGATTTTGGTACCTTTCGAAATCCACGTTCGCCTAGAAAGATTTCGATACTTTTTTCTTAGATTTTGTTACCTTTAGAAATGCGCAGCTAAAACAGTTTTGGTACTTTTCTTCTCTTAAATTTCGATGCTTTTAGAGGTCCACATTGGCCTAGAAAGATGCCGATGCTTCTTTGTTATATTTTGGTACTTAAATTTCGATGGTTTTGGTACTTTTTTCAGATAGATTTCGGTACTTTTTTCTTAGACTAGAAAGATTTCTTAGATTTCGGTGTCTTTAGAAGTTCACGTTGGCCTAGAAAGATTTTTGGATTTTGGTGTTTTTTTCTTAAGTTTTGGAACCTTTTGAAACCCATGCTCGCCTTAGTGATTTTGTGTCTTTTTGGTGATTATTTGTACCCTTAGAAATCCACGTTCTCCTACAAGATTTCAATATTTTTTTATAGATTTTGGTATCTTTAGAAATCCAGGTTCGCCTGGAAATATTACGGTACTCTCGAAAAAGTGTTATTTTGGTACCTTAAGAAATTTACAGTAGTCGTAGATTTTGGTACCTTTTGATGGAGCATTTGTAATTGAAAATTCTTTCATTTTAATACCATTAAATAAAAATGAATGTCTAGATATTTAATTTTGTCCAGAAACATTCTAAGATATTGCTACTTTTTGAAATCCAATTTTATTAATGAAGAAATCAAAGGTTTTGGTACCATTTGAAATCAAAGTATCTCTTGAAAGATTTTTCAATTTTGATACTTTTTTAAATCTAGATTTTCCAACAAGCTATTTAGTTCTTAGCACCATTAAAATCTACTTTTGTAATGAATATATACAAGTTTGTCTAAAAAGATTTTTAGTTTTTGGTTTTTTTTTAGAAATCCATGTTAAAAAAAAATAAATATTAAAATTAACATTTTTGTTCGGAAGGGTTTCTAGATTATGATACAATATAGAAATCTATATTTTTGATTAAATATTCTTCAGTTTTGTTCGGTACCTTTTCATAAAATAATTTTTAGATTGAATTCTTTAACGTTATTAAAGAATTTCGATATTTTTTTTATCATAACTTTATTACAGGTTTGGAGTAGTTAATAATTGAAATGACCCCATTTAATATATTAAGTTAATTTACTTTGAAAACAATCATAGATCATATATTGAGTAGGCGTTTGAAAAGAAATTAAAGACAAATTATATGAAAAAAAATGCCAAAAAAATACCATTATGAATCATTCATCATAATGAAAGAAATCATATTAAACAATGACAGATAATGATAAATATTGTTTTTTAAGTTTCACGACAAAGAAAGAAAGAATTAATTAAATAAAAGCAGAATAAAATTTTGATTGATTTTTGTTAAGAATATTTGAAATTGTATTTAGTTAAGCTTTTAAGAACATGATATTGCAAATTAACAAAATTTAATGATATTTTTAAATTCAAATAATAAAATAAATTTTGTGGAATTTTTGAGGCCTTAAGTAAGATTAAACAACTTTAGATGATACCTGATAAACTTTTTTTCTTTCTGTCAAGTTATATTTTTTTAAGGACAGTTGACATTTTCAGTCATTTTTTTTATTTTAAATTATTATCATTAACATCCTTTGAAAAAAATCAGATTTTTTCTTTTCTATTAAAATTTTATCTTTCAGTGTATCAAATTGTTCTTGAGGCATATTTATTAAAAAATGCATATACATAAATTAAGTAAACAATTCAATTCTGCTGCAGATTTGACCAGTAGTCATGGTGGCAACAAGTTGCCACAATGCAAAAAAAGGTCTACTGTTAAATAAATGCGTAGTTTTTTTGTTTTTGTGGAAAAGAAGAAGTTTAAGTTTAATGAAGAAAATGAAGAAGACACAAAATATATCAGTAGGCTTTAATAAAACCACTTAAGTCGACTTATGTAAATTTTCCAGGATTTTTGTGAAATATAGAAAAGTTTGAATACGTATATTTTTGTGTGATATTCACACATTTGAGATATGAGGTAATCTCCTTAAATTAACTCATTTCAAAATTTTATATTTAAAACTTACATTTATAACTTTAAATGCGTTTGCTTCAGCGATTTTTTCCATGCCAAAATTTTAATTATTGTGTAAAATAAAAGAACAAATTGTAATATTTTTATACAGAACATTACATACAACGTTGAATGTGTTTTTTGTGTTTATGTTTTTGAATTAAGCGCTTTTGTCAAAAATCTACAGATAGAGCAATTTGCATAAATACTTTAAAACCAAAAGTAAATGGTCAATCGGCATCTAAAAGATAAAGAAAAAAAGAACAATTATGCTAATATAAATTTAAAAACTTACATTTCATAAACTATTTTACTTAAACTTATAATGGTATCAGAAAAAATTCTTTCATTGCAATCGTGGATTTTTGAAGGTACAAAAATTTTAAATTCTAGACAAACGTTGATTTATAAAAGTACCTAAATCGTAGATCGGTAGGTAAAAAATTCTTACAATCTTTCCAGACAAAAAAGATTTTTGAAGGTATCAATGTATGATCAACACTCGCCAGAAAAAAAGTCTGTAATGGCAACTGAAAATTTTGCTGTTATTACGGGAAATTCTGCTAATTTGCGCCCAGCGGTATTTTTTTTGCTAATCTTAGCAACAATGTCTGCTGACGTGTAGTACAATGAAATTAGTAGAAAAATTAGTAGCCGCTACTAAATGTTAGTAGACTTTTTGTAAAGTGGAATTTAAAATCTGTTTGCTAAAATCAGCAAAAAAAATCACTAAATTTTATTAATATTAGTAAAAAGCTTTGAATTTATTTTTCTTATCGAGCATCAAAAATTTTGATTATATTTTTTAAAAACGAATTTTGTTTTAATTTGGTAATTTCTGTTTTGAAAAATATTTTGGTAAATTTTTTTTTTTTACTTTTAAGGTTAAATTTTAATTGTTTTTAGGGCGAATTTTTAGAACTAAAAAACCTTTTTAGTACTGTTTTAAGTGGATGTCCTCTTTTTAGACACAAGTCGGTATCTTCACTTCCGATCTCTTTTTTAATATATGTAACATTTTAAGGAAATTTAAGTACGTAGGTGTACGTTTTAATTAGAAATAACATTTCCTTCAATAACCACTTTTTTTAAAATTAGTAATATTTTTTAGCAAATCGGTTTTCAAAAATTTGTAAAATGATTTCTGAAATTAGCAACAAAAATTTGTAAATATTCTGTAAAAATTCTGTAATTTGTAAAATGTAAATAGCAAAAAGATTTGCTAAATAATAATTTTTTTACTTAAAATCAATACAAAAATAGTAAAGTGGGATTAAAAACCGTTTACAAATTTTTCTACTATTTTTTTTTCTGAGTGAATAAGGTATCTATGAATCTTTATTTACAATCGTGTATTTTTAATCCGCAATTCTTTACACATTTTTTGCCATAACCATGACTTTCTTAAACTAACAAATTTTAAATCTTATTTTAGAAAAATTTTATTTTTAATAAATTTAATTTTTGGAAAAACATTTATTTGTGAAAAATGTGAAAGTTAACATAGTTGTAGAAAAAGTTCCCAAATTCAAATATAATATCGATCTGGCATGTCTTCCGTTATATGTATTATGCCTTTAATAGTAAATAAATTGGTTTTTAAACTGTGCATGTAATGTTTATAATGATCCTAAAAGTATGCATTGATTTTTTATCATTACGTATATTTTGTACTTTATAATTATAATAATTCGATACAAGAAGTAAACCGAACCAGAGATCTGCAATGAGTAGTGAAAAAATGAGTAACGTTGAATAATGATTCATGATTTGTTGTACTTATGCGTATTTATACTTATTGAAATTTTGTCGAACTTCATATTCATTCTAAAGTTTGAAGTACTCATCATATTTATAACTTATAACATTTATGACGTTGTTGATTTTGACTTTCCTTCACTCAATGTGTATACATGATACAAAATAAATATGACTCGAAAACGAACATTAAAATACTCATTTTGAGGTTGTGTTTGGTCTATTGCGTTAGTACGGTGCTTCTCTTTTTTGCAACGTTTTTTATAACAAAGTTCAACAAAGAAGTAGAGATTTGTATTGCTTATCTCATATTTAATTTATTTTTTCTTTATTTTTACATTTATTACACTGGTTCAAAAATTTAGAACAATTTTGTGTATCACGACATATTGCATTCATTTCCCATGTAAAATCCAGCGCTGAATCCCAGCCCAAAAGTGCAAAAAAAAGAACAGTTTTTGGGATATTGCCAAATTTTAAAATTCTTAATTTTTAAAAAAAGTGATTTTACTTAAAAATGTCTCAGGACTAAAACACTGAATTTAAATTAATTTATGTTTCAATTAAAGCTTAATAAATTCCACATAAATTCCCCATTCAATATAATAAGTTATTTAGCGATAAATCGACAATTTGGCTTTAATTTTAACGAAATTTAGAGAAAAAAAAAGCGATAAATTCTAGTGTTAATTGCACTAACAAGGAAACTGTCCCAACCCGAACTCTCGGATCTTATTGGCATTCAGATATCTTATAGAGGAGCAAAAAATAAGGAACGCGTGTTTTTTTTATAGCAACCCAATCCCACATTTAAGGATTAAAGGACAGGTCCCCAAAATATATAATTGTTGTATGGGAGCATGTCTTAAATTTATGAAAATCAAATTTATTTTTATGCAGCGTGAAAGAACTCGAAAAAACAAAAACGTTGGTACCAATATCATCTATATTTCGACCCAGGTTTGACACAATTTTCAAATTTTTTAAATATGGATAAAAAGACCTATTTGGGAAAGTCGAATTAAAACCAGACGGTTTTAAATATCAAAAAACCCTCAGACACCCCTTCGTTTAAACTAATTTGTGATGCATCTACTGTAATGCATCTATGGTGATGCATCTATGGTGATGGATTACTGGCGATGCATCACTGCTGATGCATCACTGGTGATGCCAGGTACCTGCCCACCCCTCCCCAGGTACCTGCCCCTTCTCTCCCCCGGTACCTGCCCCCAGGTACCCGACCCCCAGGTACCCACCCCTCACCCCTTTCACAGGTACCTGCCCCTCCCCAGGTACCTGCCCCTCTCCAGGTACGTACCCTCTTCAGGTACCTGCCCCCTCCAGGTATTTTTGAACACGATTTAAAAAACTTAGAATAACAGTATTTGAAATTATATTCACCCTTATTTTAGTTGTCGTTATCAATGTCGTCGTCGTTTTTGAGTCAACATCAAATTGGTATTCTAAAACAGTGTCGTAACGACGTCGACAGTTTATCGATTTAAACAAAAACACATCACTAAAAATTGAGTCGGCAGATTTATTTTGTTTATTATTTTTGCGAAAAAATGTTTTTTATGTGTAATTTAAATTTTGATACCAGTGATAAAGAAAATAAAGAAAATCTAGTATTGGAAAGAAGACTTCTCATACAGAAATCCAATATCTTTAATCTGCCGGATAACAAGTGAGTAGCAAAATCAAAGTCTATTACTTTAAAGAATGTTAATCTACTAATTTTTTTAAAAGGTTTGCAAGTTACTTTCGGCTGAATAAAACAGCCTTCAAAGATGTGCTGAAAACAATAGCACCTAATTTGAAAACCGGAATCAAGTCCACATTTATTTCCAAAACAATAAAGCAGTTACATTAAGATTTTTACCCAGGGGTCGTACCAGCTCAGTGTTGGAAATGACTTTAACTTAGGGTTCAGCTGTTTCTGAAACTGTAGAAGATTTGCCACAGCTTCCTCCAGCGGGCTCAATATAAATTGCTTGAATCTTCCGCCACCTGTAGCATTTCACTCGGCTTTGTTGGCTACCATTTTCTTTTTAACTTTAAATTTTAAGTCTCGCCAAACCTATAAATAAATTTTTTTATATTTCTATAATGCACTTTATATGATCATGCTTTCTTTACCTTCTGCCATCCATCTCACATTATTCTCGGTGGGCCAAGTGCATTTGATAATTTTGATATTTCTTCCCATTTTTTCCGTTTTTTTTTTCAGTCATTACTTTTCCTCAAGTCGTTACTAAAAATTGTGTCGACAAAATCAGAGTCGTTTCAAGACAATATCGGCGTCACATTTTCTTACAGAATACCAAATACTTGTCGACAGTTATCAATAATTTTCGATAACGACAACGGGAATACCAATTTCAAAAAAAACCCAAGACGACATTGTCTTGTGTCGATGACGACAACTAGAATAAGGGTGATTATAAAGAATAAAAATTTTAACGCCATCCCCAAAATCCCAATGATTTTATTTTGTACGCAATTTGGCATCGCCAAATATAAATTAATTTTTTGTAACATTTGTAAAAACTTTACTAAACATTGTACATTTAAGGTTTGTCCCAGAATACGAGCCTATTTTATAGGCATTTTTATTCTGTGCACTGTACTTGGGAGCAAAATCAATTTGCAGTTTAACATTTTTAAAATTTAAGAGTTTCTGCTGCTTTCCAAACCAAAAATTATGTAGCACAATTTATTATTTAATTAAAATTTATATTCCTAATTGAATTAAAATGTAGGAATTTTAATAAAAATACACATTAACAAATAAACTCTTTTTAGGACCTGTGGGAGTCACTAGGACGTGCGTCTGGCATGCCTTGGTAGCAAATATTATAAACATGTCCATATAAAGTCCAAAAAGTTAATCTTTTAAGCTTCAATTTTTGTTACCAAATATTGAAGCTTATGTAAAATCCATCTCTCACCGAATAATTTATTCATTACTTTTGTTTTTGTACTCAAAATATTTGTGTGGGTTAATTTTTTATTCTTTTATTTTTCTTAACATAAAAAATTTACCAAAAAAATTTTAATAAATATAAAAATATTTGTGTGTAAATATCAAACAATTAAAAAAAAACTTATAAACTACTTAAATACATCGTGTTATTTTTTTATAAAATAATTTTTTACAAATATTTAAATTACATTAATATTTTTGTTTTTTGGCTTCGAAATAAAAACTTATTGCATTAAAAATTTCTCTATAGGAACTTGGGCAAAGAAATTATTAATATGTTCCACTAAAATGGGAGCCCATTGTTCACGGGTGGCTGGTATACCAACGCGGGTAATTTCGGGTAGATTTTCATTCACCAAATTTAAAATCATGGTATCTGAAGGAAGAAAATACAAAATAAATATAAAAGAAACTTTATTTAAAATAAATTAAAGACTAAATTTAAATTAAAAAAATAGAAAATTATTTTTTTGGAAAAATTTTAGTTTTGATTTAGTTTTCATAGTTCGCATTTAACCTTTTTATGATGTTAGTATTAAAACTTACTCAAATTTCGATCGGAGAATATTCCATTTGCAATAATTTTTGTATCCCCTACAGCTACATTAGCATTTAAACGATGTAATTGTAATCTTAAGCCATTATCGCTATTGATAAAGTTACCATCTGTCAATAAAATAGCACGCACATTATCTGAAAATTATAAAAATAAAAATTAGAAAGTTTTTATTAAAAAAAAAAAATAATTCTATTATAAAAATAGTAGTCCGATTCTTCTTTTACAACCTAAGCTTAGGTTTAGATATTAAATATACCTGCATTTAGCTACAAAAAGGTGACCGGACATTGCCCCAATGGATATGATTTTGATTTTATATCTGAACAATTTTCGGTCATAATCGCAATAATGGAATTGGGGATTATAGGCAAATTTTTGTTTAAGATATTGAATTTATATACTGAAAAAGCTTCGATTGGCAAATCTGAAGAAGGATATTCATAACCAAGGCTGAAACCCGCTTTATCAGCGAAACTGGTATTGGATATAACCCAGAGAAAAAATACCTTAATTCCTGCCGGAGGCCTTTCACCTACAAAAGATTTATTTTGAACATAAAAAAGCTATTCCTTATTTTGGATTTTATGTCCATTTTCCTCTGGAGATTACGACCGAAATTATTTCGGCCCTTGGTTTAGTATGGGGAGATTATGTCCGATATATTTTCTGAGCATATACTTTTATAGAAAAGTTTCATATTATTAAATTTTTCTGACAACATTTTCTTAGAATAATCTAGAACTTTCTTTAAGAAAATTTTTTAGTTTCTGCAAACTTTTTATAATTCAAAATTTTGAAATTTAGAAACAATTTTAACTTCATGGGTTTTATACTCTTGAGACTTTTCCTAAAAGAAAATTTTATGATTCTGATTCCAATAACTTTTTCTTTGATTTTAAAGTGTTTTTTTATATAAAAAAATCTGCTTTAATTTTGAAAACTTACTGCTATGAATTTAATGTTAACTTTTTCTTATAGAAAATTCTCATATTTTTAGATTTTTCTAATAGAAAAAATTAAGTTTCTGCTAATTTTTTCTTACAAAAATTCTCAGATTTTGTGAGATTTTTCTTTTAGAAAAGTTAACATATACTAAAGATTTTTTTTAAATAGAAAAATTCTCAAATTTGAAAGACTTTTTGCTCGAGCTCTGAAAATTTTAGACCTTTTAGGCTTTTTCTGTAAAAAAAAAACTTTTTTTGTAATAAAAAATTCTCTCATTCTAAGAAATTTGAAGTAAAACCTTTTATAATTTTTAGCACCTTTATTTGATTTTAAGATTTTAAAACTTACCTATTGTTATATTAAAAGGACCTTTTGGCACTAATCTCAAGCCACCAAATTTAACATCTGCCTTAAATTGACCATCGGCCTTTAATTGTTTAATCTCTAAACCCATTTTAACAATAAAACCATCATCAGTAAAGTTGCCGACAAAAGATTTAACTTTTAAATTCGATATGCCATGGATTTGCATATTTTTAATAAGTAAACCTCCCTGAATGCCATCGTTGGCATAACGGAAAATGCCACGTCTATAGAAATAAGGATCTATAGAACTTAAACCATATTCAGGAAGGCCAGTCTAAAGAAAAGAACAAAATTATATTTTATTAAATTACAATTGTTTCTTTCAAAAAAAAAAAAAAAAAAAAAAAAAACACGCTTACCTTTAATTCTGGTACTAATTGTGTTATTAAATTTTTAATACATTCATTTTTATTGGGATCACTTAAAGAACAAGGTGTGATTGCTAAAGCACCAGCTGAAAATATAGATATAAAAAATATATAAAACAAACAATTAGTATTAGTATTTTGAATAAAATTAAGCCTGCCAAATAAAAGAAAAAGCAAGAATTATTGATCTTGTAAAGATCTTAAAGGCTTAGTACTTATGGTTGAAATTATAATCTTTTAATGTCTCTAATCTTTTTACGATTGTTACAAACAAAAAAAAAATAAAACCTTAAATAACCTTTTTCTTTTATTTAAATATTAAACAATGGGTCATTGTTGTGTGTTCATGGTTTTACTTTTTGCTTCATATTTAACTCATTGGTGCTTGACCTTTGCAATAAAAATATACACTTTTATTTAAAAACTAATAATAATTTTTTACCATTGTACTTGTAGTAAAGTCTTGCATTATTTTTTTAATGTAAATTATCTCATTACCTTGTAATTACTTAGCCCTTAAGTTCAATGTCGTGTGTAAATGTTTTTTTTATGTATGATTTTTACTTTTGTTAATATAACTAAATATATTGAAATTTGTTTTATGTTTTCATCATGTAAACAGTTATGAACTTGTAGATCAAAAGTTCTTTTTGTATTGGGATTTCTAAGATTTTCAAAAAGAAAAAAATATAAGTTGAGAAATCTCTCTCTTTAACGCATAGCCTTTAATATATAAAAAGTTTTTATAAGACCAAACCAAAAAGTATACAGGTCGGTTGAAAAGTTCCTGCGCTCGAAATGAAAGAATACTGTTTTTGTTACGAAATATATTTCTTTATTCAATATAATCTCCTAGAAGCTCAATACACTTGTTCCAATGATCTTCCAATAATTTTATCCCATCCTTATAATGGTTTTCCGGAAGCTCTGCAAAATAACCGTCTGCGGCTGCTATGGCCTCTTCATTCGACGAAAAATGCTTTCCACGAAGGAATTGTTTGAGATTTCTGAAGAGATAGTAGTCACTGGGAGCAAAATCTGATGAATACGGTGGATGTTCAAGCAATTCGTACTTTAATTCTTTGAATTTAGCCATCGTCAAAACACTTTTGGGAGCAGGTGCATTGTCTTGATAAGAAATGATTTTTTTCTTCTTTAAACCAGGTCTTTTCTTACGAATTTTTTTATCCAGCTGATCCAAAAGGCTGCAATAATATTCAGAGTTGATTGTTTTACCTTTCTGAAGATAATCAATTAACAAAATTCCTTTTGCATCCCAAAAAACTGATGCCATAACCTTCTTTGCTGATCGTTGTGACTTCACCTGCTTTGGAGCTGAACAACTAGCTTCAGTCCACTCTAAACGTTCTTGTTTCAATTTAGGATCATGGTAGTAGATCCAAGTCTCATCCATAGTTATAAAACGACACAAAACGCTTAAAACGCTCCAAATTACGCTAAGAAATTTGTTTTCCATCAAGTTTTTGTTGAATTGTTAATGTGTGCGGCACTAACTTTCCAAACAGTTTTTTCATACGTAATTCTTCGTGTAAAATATGGAGTACTCGTTCGTCTGAGATGCCTATGGCATTAGAAATTTCACGCTTAGTCAAACTTGGATCTTCACTAACCATATTATCTACCTGCTCAATGATTTCTGCTGTGGTTGCAGTTTTTGGTCGTCCTTCGCGTGGATCGTCTTTAAGGCTGGTACAACCACGTTTAAATTCACCAGCCCAAAATTCAAATTTCCTTTGCTTTTAAACCCTTCAAAACAAAGAATCTAATGACTGAACGATATTCAATTTTTTCCATATTAAAAAAAATCAATGACACATCAACTTCAAATGGCTTGTAAACAAAAAAAGAATTGACAGAATGACTTGCAACTTTGCATGTGTTCTCAGGACAGTTAACCAACTTGAGAAAAAAAAGTTTGGAGCTAGCAGTGCCATCTCTTGGTGAGCCCAGGAACTTTTCAACCAACCTGTAGAAGTTCGCTCTCACGAATTTTTTAGTTCTCTCTTAAAACACGAACATAGTTTGGCGGCAATAAAAGTGAGTTTTTGCAGTGGTCGGCAGAAAGAGAGAATATGAATGTATTGGTGTTTTACACCATAAGAAATTATTTGATCTTTCTAAATTAATGAATGAATTAATAAATGAATTAATCGATAAGAAAATATCCGTATTGAATAAATTAAAATGGTTCATGTTTTTGCTTTCACTATTATAAAAAAATAATAATAATAATAATAATAATAATTTTTTTTTGCATACAGGGCACTCTGCTTCATTTAAATAAATTTGAAGAAAATAAAAAAAAAAAAATCTTCCCACTCAACGTTCCACATTTTTAATTTAAAATGTAAAAGAAAAACAAAATAAATACCTACATTAAAAAACTTATAATAAAAAAAAAACAAATTTTTAGAGTGTACTTTATTTGTCCAACAAAGCGGCATATACTTGCTCTATTGAAAGTTAGCGTACTACCAAAAAGTATATAATTCTCACGAATTTTTTAGTACTCTCTTAGAACACGAACATAGTTTGGCGGCAACAAAAGTGAGTTTTGGTCGGCAACTTTTTTAGTAGTGTTTAGCGGTGCTGCCATATAACCAATTTTAACTATTTTTTTTTGTCGTTTTTTGGGATGCTAGAGATTTTTCAGATTTTTTTCATAAAAAAATATTTTTTTTATGTTATTCATGTATTTTTTCAAATTTTTCATTTAAAAATAAAATATTTATTTTTACTAAAATTAGACATGTTTAATATAAGTAAAAAATACAACCAAACTTTGCAATTGTGTTAAAAAATAGTTACGAATTCAAACATACACTCACCAAAAAAAGTCTGTAATGGCAACTTAAAAATTTGCTGTTATTACGGGAAATTTTGCTAATTTGAGCCCAGCGGTATTTTTTGCTAATCTTAGCAACACATGTCTGCTGACGTGTAGTACAATGAAATTAGTAGAAAAATTAGTAGCCGCTACTAAATTTTTGTATACTTTTTGTAAAGTGGATTTTAAAATCTGTTTGCTAAAATCAGCAAAAAAAAAATTACTAAATATTATTAATTTAGTACAAATTTTTAAATTTACTTTTTTTTTTATCGAAAATCAATTTTTTTTATTTTATTTATTTTTTTTAAAAAATATTTTATAAAAAAATTAAAAACAAAATCAAAGGCTTAAAAATTTTAAAAATTGTTCAAATATAAACGAAATAATCTTTTTGTTTTTATTTGGCAATTTCTGTTTTGAAAAATATTTTAGTCAATATTTTTTACTTTTTAAGGTCAAATTTTAATTATTTTTAGGGCTGATTTTTAGAACTAAAAAACTTTTTAGTGCTATTTTAAGTGGATGTCCTAATTTCAGACATGAGTCGGTATATTCACTTCCGATTCCTTTTTTAATCTATGTAACATTTTAAGTTTTAATTAAAAAAAAACATTTCCCTCAATGACCACTTTTTTAAAATTAGTATTTTTTTTTTTGCTAATTTTAGCAAATCGGTTTTCAAAAATTTGTAAAATGATTTCTGAAATTAGCAATAAAAATTTGTAAATATTCTGTAAGAACTCTGTAATTTGTAAAATGTAAATAGCAAAAAGATTTGCTAAATAATAATTTTTTCACTAAAACTCAGTACAAAAATTGTAAAGTGGGATTGAAAACTGTTTACAAATTTTTCTACTAACTTTTTTTTCTGAGTGTAACATTGTGACATTTAAAGTATTAAAGTGTGTATACCCATTGACTAACTCTGTCTATTCGTATCCATTATTTCCTATTTCTATGGTAAAAATATATAATAAGGGGAACAAATATGCTATTAATTTTTGCAACATATAATTAAAAAAAACTATAACAAATGCATGAATTTGAAAGAAGTTGGTTTCATAAAAAAACTGTAAAACATTAGCAACATTGAAAATGTTGCCCACTTATATAAACATGTTGCCGCTGAACTCTGTATCATGTTGAATTTCTTGTAGAGTATTTCTAACACTCTATAGTAAATTATATACTTTTTGACCAAACATTTAGGAACTTCAAAAAAGAGAGAAACTTCTTTTAGAAATTCTTTGAATTAAAAAAAAATTATTCCTAAGAATCGAAGAATTTCATTTCCTTTAAAATGTGATAATATAAGTAGTGTTCAGAAACAGATTTCTTCTTTAAAAAAAGTTCTGAGAATTTGAGGATTTTTCAAAGAGAACAGATTTTGAAAATATGTAAATTTTTGTGTAAAAAAATTGGTAAATTCTAACAGTTTTCCTTTAACTCAAATTCCCTGGTAAAAAAAATCATATCTGAGCAGATCTCAACTCAAAATTGAAGTTAAATTTCAGATCTTATTAAATCTAATCAAATTTAGGCAAATCTGCCGCACCATATATAATCAGATCCAATTTGATTTGATCAGATTCATTAAGATAATAAGAAAAAAAAAAATATCTTTATTTTTAAATAAATTTTGATGCTCTTAAAATGGACTAAAATGTCGAGAAACTGGTACTAGAATTGGTATCAGATATGAACAGAATTGGTATCAGATATGGTCCTATATGACCAAATATGCTCATACTTAGACATAAAAATTAACAAATTTTAAGGATCCTTTAAGATATGAACAGATCTGATCAGCCTTTTTTTATCATATATAAACAGATCTGGCCTTAGATCTTATTATAATCTATCATTTCTAATCTCATTGAAGCAAGTTCTTCTGTGTTAAGAAATCGTGCAGCGAAAGTTGTTAAAATAAAAATTAAACAAATGCCTTTATTTTAATTGTTAAATTGTTTTGTGGCTACCCTGGAATGATAATTTAAAATTCTTTTATTTGTGGTAGCTAATTTTTTTACTATCCTGTGCTCTTTACTGCACTGTTGTATCAATTATCGACCTAAATATATCGGTTCTTGAAGTTGGTACCTTAACAAAAGTTCCTTAGAGTTTTTCTATAAAAAAAATCAATTAATATATTAAAATTTTTCTTTTAAAAAAGAATCTTCAGTATCTAAAAATGGTTATACAAAGAAAAGTTCTATGTATCTGGTCAGTTTTTATAAGAACAATAACATTTTTAACTTGGTTATCAAAAATTGATGTAGGTCAATTAGCAGTGTTTTTTTTTATAAGTATTTCTATGTTAAATACTAACGTTAACAAATGAAAACTGACTGGGGAAGGTTTTTTTCTATACAAAAAAGGCTTTTTACATATTTTTTAAATATTGTCTTATTATGATATAAGTTGGAGACTTCATACATAGTCGGTCGGTCATGTTAAAGTAAGTTTGTGTGTATAAAAATGCTGTGGTTTGCTGTTATTTTTTTTTCGTAATCTCTTTTAACGTTCGATTGTTTATAGAGTAAATCAATATTTAATATTATATTTATGTGTACAATATATATTATCTTAAATGTTTAAATATAAAAGTGTGAGTAAAAGATGATTTACACGATTATTTTTTTTCTTCTTCTTCTCAATCACCACCAATATGTACAACAAGTGTTAATTGTTGTTGAACAAGGTGTAAAATATGCTGAGGCTGGTTAAAAAAAAATATATATATATTTTATGAAATGTAAACAAAATTTCTCAATTAAATGACCTTCAATTTAAATCTACAAAAAAAATATTTTTTTTTTTTTTAAATCAATCAAAAGTTGCTTAAAATTGACAATCATATGTACCACGCAAATCAAAAGACTCAAGACACAAACGTTTATTTAATAGGAGTTAAAATTGTAAAAGAAAATGTTGCTGATAAATAGTTTAAATATATTTTAAAATAAAAAGCTTTAGTTTAAGTCTTGTTAAACTTAAAATAAGTCATTTTTTATGATAAAAAAACAGTTATAAATTAAGAACAAAATTTTAGAGCCAGTCGATACTTAAGTTATAGTGGATACTTAGACTCACCAAAAAAGTCTGTAATGGCAACTGAAAATTTTGCTGTTATTACGGGAAATTTTGCTAATTTGAGCCCAGCGGAATTTTTCGCTAATCTTAGCAACATATGTCTGCTGACGTGTAGTACAATTAAATTAGTAGCCGTTACTAAATTTTTGTTAACTTTTTGTAAACTGGATTTTATAATCGGTTTGCTAAAATCAGCAAAAAAAAAAATTACTAAATATTATTAATATTTGTACAAAATTTTAAATTTATTTTTTTATTTTATTTGTTTTTTTTTTTTAATATTTTAAAAATTAAAAAAAATAAAAGGCTTAAAAATTGTAAAAACATAACGAATTTATCATTTTGTTTTAATATGCCAATTTCTGTTTTGAAAAATATTTTTGGTTAATTTTTGGCATCTTTACATCAGATCCCTTTTTTCAACATATGTAACATTTTAAGGCAATTTTAGTTTGTAGGTGTAAGTTTTAATTATTGGAAATAACATTTCCTTCAATATCCACTTATTAAAAATTAGTAATTTTGTTTTTGCTAATTTAAGCAAATTGTGTTTCAAAAATTTGTAAAATTGTTTCTGAAATTAGCAACAAAAATTTCTAAATATTTTGTAAAAATTCTGCAATTTGTAAAATGTAAATACCAAAAAGATTCGCTTAATAATATTTTTTTTTTACTTAAAGTCAGTACAAAATAGTAAAGTGGGATTGAAAACTGTTTACAAACTTTTTTACTAGCTTTTTTTTCTGAGTGTATGATTGTTTTTTAGGTGAACTTTTTCAACTATTTTTTAAGAAATGCTCTAAAACTTTGTAATCTTAATAACTATATAAAAAATTCTCCTAAGTATTAGATGTTACTTAAGAGTTCACAACAATATCGGCCCATCAAATTTTTACTTAATTTTTTTTTTCACGTGATAAAACAATGCAAAAAATTTTATACAAATTATTACAGTGGATTCCCGATTTAACGAACTCTCGATATAACGAATTCGCGATTTAACGAACAGGCAAGATTTTTACATTAGGTACTGTGTATAACGAATTAAAATCCAATTTAGTACTCGATTTAACGAACACTTAAAAAAATACATATAACAAAATATGTATTGCCATATAGCTTTGATTTTTTATCTTTTAATTTGTGATGAACACATCGTTAAATAAAAGTTTGGATTTTTTTCAAAGGAATCCAATAAAACAAGTTCTAAAGAATCGCAAAAGCAAACGTCAATAACAAGTTTTTTTAAATAATTACTTTTTTCTTTAATTTTTTTAATAATTACTTTTTGATTGAATTTTTTTATAAAATTCATTTTTAAGTAAAGCCCCTATGACTACATTTATTTTGTATTGGATTTATATTGAAAGCAATGTAAATTAAATGGGAGCGCTGCGTTGCTGATATCCATTTGACAGATACTCATTTGTTCTCTATAGTTGAACTTCACACACTCATTATTTTCCCATAAGAAAATTCATTAATTTTTAGTCAATACAAAATCAATACGAAATCTAGCAAATGTCACACGGGATTAATAAGATGTGATATGAATTATCCTTTTGCATTATTATTACATGAATAAATATTTATTTGTTTAGTACTGGATTTAACGAACTTTATGATTTAACGAATAGGGCTGACAATTATTTGTTCGTTAAATCGGGAAACCACTGTATTGATCTTGACCTAAATGTTTTAATTTTTTCTTTGATTTTTTTGTGCATAAATCACATCTATTTGCCTTTATTTACTTGTCAACAATATTAACAAGTTTTGTTTTTAGCAGGCACAATCAAATACCGTACTAACAAAATTGATACCAATTTCAATGTTACAATTTGCTAAAAGCACATGTTAAAATATTAATGCCAATTTAAATTAACAGTTAATAAATAGTAGTTAATGTTAGGTTTAAGAAGGAAAAGGATTAAAAAAGAAACAAAAAACTTTAAGAAAATATATTTTTATGAATATTCCATATGTTTCGATGATTTTTTTATAAAGACTAAGAATTTGCATACCAGTAAAAGTTTCTAAACATTTTAATTTTTTTTAGGAGAAATAAGATGAATTTTTTCATATATAAAAAAACAAAATTCTTTATTCAAAATCATTGAAACATATGGAATTTTCTTATGATTTTTTTTTAGTTTTAATATAATAAATTCCTTGTATATTTTGTAATAGAAATAAATTTATAATATAACAAAATTCTTAGATTCTGAAGACTTTTCCATCTAAAATGCAAAATAATGTGCCATTATTAGTTTTTTTTATTGATTAAGATTCATACGTCTGCTTTCAAAAAAAAAACTAATTTATCAAATACAGATGAGGTCTGGGTTTAATCCCCATGGTTTAAATTTGTTTAACATGTTTTTACAGGAAAAAAAGATCAATTTACAAAATGTTAATTTAATATTTAGCACATGCTTCTGTTAACTTTGAATGATTTTATTTTAAACCGATAAACAATCGACTTTTGGCTGAATTACAATTTTAAGTATTAGAATTTTTGTTTGAAATTCTAAGATTATAAGACTGGAAAACTTTTAGACAGTTTTTAAAATTTGATTTATGCATTAAATAGAGATATTTACAATTAGCACTTTCAAGGGCACGAAGAATGTTGATGAAGGTCGTAGATGACCAGAAAATGCATTCCATTCGGCTTTTCTGTGTATTCTTCTTCATGATTACTAAATAAAAAATAAGAACATTTTTTCATTTAAAAAAAACATTTTTTTTTCTATCATCTTGAACCAGACTAAAAATACATTTTCATACATACCCAGCAAAAACAAGGGGTTTAACTACTTACTAGCCTATTTACTCGCTTAATTACTTTTGTTCGTGATGTCCCAAAAGTAATGAGTGGTCATTACCTTCTCACTTACAAAAAACACAATGTAATGGGTGGTCATTACCCTCTTGCTGACGAACATCCAAAAAATAATGAGTACCTATTACTTTTTGGACATCGCGAACAAAAGTAATTAAGCGAGTAAATAACCTGGTAAGTAGTTGATACCATGTTTTTGCTGGGTATAATCATTAAAAAGATCAACTATAAATAAAAAACTTCACTATAAAATTTTCCAAAAAAAAGCTTGTAATCATTTTTAATTTTTGTATATTTTGATATTTTTCAAATGTTTAGAATTAGTGGGTCACATTATTTACATTTTGTTATACTCATGTCTTGTTCATTCATTAATTTATTCCATTGTATGTTTGTGTTTTAGTGACTAGTATGCAAAAAATACCTTAGATATTTTTTTTATTAATTTAACCGGCTTGAACAAAAAAAGTCTTAAATTTTTAGAAGCTTTGTGGTCTTTTTATAATCTCTATATTTTTTCAAGACTTTTTGTAGTTTGCTTTAAGTTATTTCTTTGGTATACTTTTAATTTATGTTTTTTTTTGTTTTGTCTGTTTTCATTTTCATTTGTTAACGTTAGTCTTTAACATAGAAACACTTATTCACTGCTAACTGACCTACATCAATTTTTTTTTTTACTTCAAATTTTTATTCAGTAATTCATGTTTGTAAAATGTGTTTTAAAAACAGTAACATTGTATTGTTTGTTATTAGCTGCTGTTTACAAAATTTATTTTCAGTTTTAATATTTTCATTTTTGTAAACCGACGTTAATGACTCAAAAAAAATTTTTTTTTTAATTTAGTTGTATTAGTTGTTGGCAAGTTACAACATGTTGGTTTTTATGTAAAAAGGTTTCAAGTCAGTAATTTGATTAGATCTAAGTGTTTGAAGTGTGATAATGATATGGGTAAATTAACAAGAATTACACACATAAACACATTCAAAGGTTTCTTAATAAATTTTCAATTTAATAATTTAAGTCAACCGATTCGTAATAAGCACCAACCTTATTAGTACAATGCACTTAAATAATGTTATTACTACATTGATTATTTGTAATTATCCCATTTGTAAACTATTTATCGAAATTCCAAAATTTGTTGATGCTCTTGACTTAAGCGTAGAGGTATTTTAATTGTTTTAGAATTGAATTTGATTAGTTGCCAAGTAGGTCAAACAATTTTATATTATTATTTATGAAATATTTTTGGCATATTACAATGAAAATTCTTTTTTGAGTGCATTTTAAACAAAAAACAATTCCTTACTTATATGCAAGTATGCGCCATAAGTTTTCTGTTTTTTAAAAAAAGTTTTGAGATTTCACATAAATCGTATGGTTTCCACACATACGAGGTTTAACAATATTTTGAACTTATGGTCGGAAAGTCTTAAAGATTCTTCGTACTTCTATCGACTTCTTACTTACATAAGGCTGCACACTCAGCAATTTATGTAAATAGACTTAACTGCAAAATACAGTTGCAAAAACTGCATTTACTGTTGATAATGTGTACACTATACTTGCATTTAAATCAACTGCAATATGTTGTTATTATTAACTGTTGAAAACTAAATGGCATATGTAGAAAAAAAAACAATATACAGCTATACGCATAGTTAAAAACAACTACATATTTCGTTAAAAACAACTACGAACGTAGTTAAAAATAACTGCATACGTAGTTAAAAACTACTACAAATGTAGTTAAAAACCTACTTTAAAATGACGACAAATGTAGTTAAAAATAATTACAAAAGCAGTAAAAGTAACTAAAAAGTAGTTTAAAATAACTACAAAAGTAGTTAAAAATAACTACAAAAGTAGTTAAAAATAACTACAAAAGATGTTAAAAATAACTACAAATGTATTTAAAACAACTGAAAATGTATTTAAAACAAATACAACAGTAGCTAGAAATAACTATGAATGTAGTTAAAAATAACTACGAACATAGTTGAAAATAACTTCAAATGGAGTTAAAAACAACTGCAAAGGATGTTTAAAATAACCAAAAATTTAGTTAAAATAAACTACAAAAGTAGTTAAAAATAATTACAAATGTAGTTAAAAACAACTGCGAATGTAGTTAAAAACAACTAAAATTGTAGTTAAAAACAACTATAAATGTAAAAATAATTTATTTGAAGTTAAAATAACTTAAAATAACCGCTTTACTACACAATTAACTGATATGTAGTAACATCTTAACGTGTGAGGCAAGTGGACACAAGTAGTAATAGGCTGTTCGCTAAAGCTTCAAATTATAATTAAAAAATTACAAAATTATAATGAAATTCTGAAGTATTGCAATTATAATTGAAAAATCTTATGGTGTAAAGACCCCCTATATGAAGACTTCTACTAATTTTGTAATAATTTGTATTTTATTTTCTTTTAGAATAACTACAAAATTAGTTAAGTTTAGATTAAGATTACCACTGAAAGACCTCCACAACGCTAACGCTCAGGTCAAAAGTTTATTAACTAGTTTCTTAAGTTTTTAGCGTAATAGTTTTGTTTTTAAATTGCAAATATTATTGAGAAATCATGAGATGTAAAAACTCTTTTTTTTATGGAGATTTCTAACAATTTTTCATAAATCTTTTAATTTGTTTTAGAGTTCAAATTTTTTTTTTTTGAAATCGCTTAAAAAAATATTACGCTCTTGTCTTAAGTTTACTGTTTGTTAAAGTTTTTTTCTTCAGAGTTTGACTTATATATGCACATTATGATTTCAATTAAATTTCTGTTTAACTATCGTTTGTTAGTTAAATCTTTAACTTTTTTATATACTGTAAAACCCGGGGGAAGGCTAACACTTATAAACATACAATTTAATTCATATTTTAGTTATTGTATAACTACGTATTGTTTTTACTGGTGCAAAGTAAATCATTTTCTGCTTGTAACTTAAAGGTTTTTTAAAATTTGATTTTTTACTTTTAAATAAAAGTTTTTTCCTTCAAAGTTTTGTTTGTAAATTATCACTTGTTTTTTATATAGTATCATTAATTAACCATTCCATGTGATTGTTGCAATTTTGTGTTTTGTTTTTTTGATAAGTAAAGTGATTGTTTAAAATCAAATGTAAAGTGATTAGTTTAAAATCAAATAAAAGCTATACAAAAGCAATTTTTGAAAGGCCGCCGTAACAAATTACTAGGGGCTCTTAGAGGTTAAGTGTAAATTACATCTACTAGTGTAAAGTATCTAAAGGAAGTATTATAAATTTCAGCTGCCTTATTATGCCATCCAAGTAACCAGAACATTTTAGTGACTTAGGAGCTGGGAAGCTTAAATTTGGTATGAAGGTTCTGTCTTCGGAGTAGATAAACGTTAGAAATACTTTTTAGAAATCACTACGGGAAGGGGCAAAAGGGGGAAAACTTCAATTTGACGACCTGCACAAACCCTTCGGCTAGAAACCTGAAATATAAAATATGCGTTCTCTGTAGTATGGGTAAGCCACTTTTAAGATATATTTTGGAATTTTTGCCGGCATTAATGTCAAAATGGGGGTTTAACGGGCTAAAAGTCTCCCCTTTAACGGTCTGCCCAAAACTCTGGAGCCAGGAAGTTGATATTTGGTATAAAAATTTCTAGCCCCGCATAGACATCAGCTAAGATGTGATTTTTGGTAAATCCTACGGAGAGGGGCAAAAAGGGGAAAATTCTCCCTCTTGAAGGCCCCCCAAAACCTCTGGAAATCAGAAATTTAAATTTTGCACGTAGGTTTCCCTTCCTGTGTATACATCTGCCCAGAGGGGTTTTTGGAAAATTCTAAGGGTAGGTGCAAAAAAGGGGAAGATTCTCCCTCTTGAGGGAGCCTCCGAACTCGGAAATTCCAACTGGGAGATGTAAAAAGGGGAAAGGTCTCCCCCTTGACGGCCTGCCCAAACACCTTTGTCAAGTAACTTGAAATTTAAAATACATGTTCCCTATAGTTAGTCCATACTTTAACTGATAAGACGGAATTTTCGGACACGCCTACGGGAAGGGGTAAAAAGGGAATCTTCTCTCCTACTACTACTGATTTTTCGAAATTTCTGCGAGAAAGGGAAATTCTCCACCTTGACGTCCTGCCCAAACCCCTTTTTGGTTAGAAACTTGAAATTTAAAATGTGCACTCTAAAATATAAAATATGTGCGCATCTGGTACAAAAAAACAAATTAAAAGTTATAATTTTTTAGGTAGAAAAAGTATTTGTATTATCCAAAAATTATAAACATAAAAAGAAAATAAAAACACAAAATGTTAACAACAGATGTCTTATGTTAAAACAAGGGACTTAAGACACAAACTTGCTTTAAAAAGATGTAATGGAATTATGGTGGTCAACAAACAATAAATGATGTTAAAATCAGCTTAAAATATTGTAAGATAATCGTATAAAAAGTACTGTTTACTGGTTTTTGTTAAAAAAAACTGCAGCATTTTTCTTACACACCAAAATATTCAAAACTACTAAAACAAATTTAAACAAAAAAAAAAAAAAATCGGCCGTTGAACCTGGCATTTTGCTTAAATAGAAAGAACTCTTAAATATAAAAATATGTTAGATATTAACCCATATTCTCCTGAATAAAGAAATCTTGCGAATTTTGCAACGAAAATTGGTATGGCCAAAGACTTGTGCCAAAATAACGTGGACCGGCTTAATTTTCTTCAACGAATCCAGATTTTTTAAAACTAAATTTTGAATATGTTCTTTAAATTCTAATTTCTGTGATTAACAATATTTTTTTTTATTTGTATTCTACCATTTCGTGTCATTATCAATTATCGATCCGAATATATCGATTCTTGAAGTTGTGTCGTCATATTATGACGCTAGAATAATAAGAGTTAATAGTTACGAAATACTATAATATCAGCTTCTTTTCTTTAATTCTTTATTAAAATTTGTTTTTTTTTTAAGTAACTAACAATAACCAAATTCTGAAACAATTGTTTTCCATTCTTTAATTTTTTATAATATTTAGCAAAACAAGAGACTTAAAACAGAAACATAATTAGCTTAAGTGACTTAAGCTAGAAATTGGTATGCAACAAAAATTAAAAATTTTCTAAAATTAAAATTAAAAGGTTACTCTTAATTAACTCTTATAAAGGGTGTCCCAAGAAGAACGCAATTTTTAAATTTTAAATAAAACACAGATATTTAAAAAAAATCGTGAAACTTTATTATATCGTAAAGTAGACAGAATGAGGTTATGTATGGAACAATATATCGTGCAGATGGCCGCCGCGGCTTTGCTGGCATGCACGCGATCTTTTAATGAAATTTTCAATGACCGTTTTGCATGAATGCTGCGGTATTTCATTAATGCAGCGTCCAATTTCCTCTTTTAAGGCTTGAGTCGTCGTCGGCTTATTTGCGTAAACCATCGACTTCAAAAAACCCCAAAGAAAAAAATCTAATGGTGTTAAATCGCACGATCTAGGCGGCCAATTCTGATCTCCAAAACGCGAAATAACACGACCGGGAAATGACTGATGCAGCAATTTAATTGTTTCTCTGGCTGTATGACATGTAGCGCCGTCTTGTTGGAACCACATGCCCTCCACATTCATTTCTTCAATTCTAGGCAAGAAAAAACTGGTTATCATTTCACGATACCGAACACCATTGACTGTTTGCGCTTGACCTGCCTCATTTTCATAAAAAAAGGTCCAATGATTCCTCCAGCCCAAAAACCACACCACACAGTGACACGTTAAGGATGCATTTGCTTCTCGTGAATCACTCGAGGATTTTCCTCACCCCAAATGCGACAATTTTGCCTATTGACGAAGCCATCAAGATGAAAATGGGCCTCGTCACTGAAGATGATTTTATCGGCAAAATCAGCATTTTCTTGTTGTCTCTCCAATACCCAATTAACGAACTCCCTTCGCTGTCCATGGTCAGCTGGCTTCAGTTCCTGAGTCAATTGAACTTGGTATGCATGAAGATGCAAATCTTTCGTCAAAATTCGCTACAAAGTGGATTTGGAGACACCAATTTGCTGAGCTCGGTGTCGAATTGAGGTGGATGGAGTTTGAGTGACATCATCACGTACAGCTGCGACATTTTCGGTCGATCGACCTGGTCGATGGCGCGTTGTTGTCTTTACATCACTAACAGACCCAGTTTCGGCAAATTTATCCATTAATCTCTTTACAGTTGACTCTTTTGGAGCATTATTGTGATCCCAAATTGATCGCAATTGTAGCCGCAAAACTTTCACCATTTTGGTAAAACAATTTCACAATGAGAATGCGTTGTTCATTCGTGTAGCGCTCCATTTTTACTAACCTCTTACCTTCTACTAGCAAACAATAACAATTGTTCAAATGTCAAACAATGACACTTCGAATGTTGCCAGATTTAAAAATTGCGTTCTTCTTGGGACACCCTTTATTTCATCCCACCAAAAACAGGGTTTCAACTACTTACCAGGCTATTTACTCGCTCAATTCTTTTTGTTCGCGCTGTCCCAAAAGTAATGAGTGGTCATTATCTTCTTACTAACAAAAAACACAAGGGTGGTCATTACACTCTCTCCATTACTCCATTACTTTTTGGACATCGCGAATAAAAGTAATTAAGCGATTAAATAGTCTGGTAAGTAGTTGATGAAATGTTTTTCTGGGAGATTTTAAAATATACAAACATTCAACTAAATGTGTTGTTGCTTATTAAAACATTTCAGTTTTCTTCAGTTAAATTTTCTTCATAACAAAACAAAAGACTTAAGTTTTTTAACAAAATGCATTGTTCCACATTAAAAGCCTTTTAATTTCCTGTTTCTGATAAATTCAAACAATAATTTGAAATAAAAACGTTTTATTTTCTCTTTTAACTCATATCAAAACTAAAGATTTAAAACATAAACTTTGTTAACACAAAATACATTGATTTACCTTAAATCCCTTTTAATTTCCGTATATTTTTTAAGCTCAAACAAAACACACTCAAAATTATTATTATGTCACTATAATTTCATAGCAAAACAAAAGACTTTAGACACAAACTTGTTTAAATTTGATTTATTACTTTTTTATCGCTATTTTTTTGCAATTTTTTTTTCCTTCAAATCCCACAAAACATTACAAATTAAACTAGTTTTTCAAAGCTACCACACAGTTGGATTTGATTTTTCTTCACAAATATTGTATAATTTTTGAAAAATCATACTGCAACAATACAACCAACTTGCAACCTTAAATAAAATGTAAAACATATAAACCTGATTTCCTAATTTAGTCGGTTTTTCATATGACTAAGTGGGGTTTCGAAAATTTTTCCTTTAAAATTAAAGATTATGTAAAAAATTGTCATATATATTTTTTTGTATATACTATTTCAAGTTCTTTTAACACTAATATAATAGCAAAAAAAAACACATTTCATTTTTTTGTCTACTTCAAAAAAAAGAAAAATTTTTCCAAAATATACAATTCAATTTAAATTCCTCGTTTACCATTTGTATTGCTGCTGCTGAAACTGCTACTACTGCTACTTCCACTATCAGTTTGTGGTGGAAATGCTAGTAAACTATCAACATTGGCTAATGTGGATGTTGCAAATTCCTGAGACGAGGGTAATGTTGCAATAGCCGCTTGTGTACTTCCGATTATTGCAGCAGCAATAGCCAACACTTGCAACATATATAATTGCATTTTCGTTTCTTTTGTTGTTGCTTTAAGGTGTATAGAGGTCTTGTTGTTTTAAATATTTTTTTTTAATATATATTTTTATTACAAAAAGGAAGTAATTTGTTTTTGACTTGTTATTTAAACACTATTTTTTTTTATAATTTTTATTAAACACTTAAATTTATTTCCATTAAAATTTTTAAAAATTTTGTTTCCTAATTTTTTTTTTCAAGTATTTTTTTTTCTTTTATTACTTCAATGTAATTTTTATTTTTTTGCTAAAATTTATTTATTTTTTTAATTTTGTTCCACAAATTTTCGATTTAGTGCTCACTTTTCTGTGGCAAATCTTCAAATGTTTCTTTACAACGTTTATTTATAGTTTTTATACTTTGTTACCGAAAATTATTGAATTTTTTGTGTAATTTTCTGTGTTCGTAGATTGTCTGTCTGTTTATGTCTTAACTTAAGTCTTAACTCATTGTGAGTGTTGCTGTTTTATGTTATTTTGTTTGGTTTTTTTGTTAAAAAAAATATATTTTATTTGTTAAATTTAAGCTTTTTTTCTTTTTAGTTATTGCTTATACAGAAGCTTTTTATAGTTAAAGCTTTTTGTTAACCACAAAACTACTTTTTATGTTCAAAATATTATTGTAATAAAGACGGTTTTTTTTTAATTGTCGTTAAATTGAAATCGCATTATTTGATCGCAATTGTGTATTTTTTTTGTGTTTTTATTGTTCTAGACTCAAGGAAATATGAATTATTTTTTTTTTATTTGCAAAAAAAAAAAAAAAAAAATAATAGAAAATTATATCTTATGGAAGTTGTGTAATGTTTGTGTCTTAAGTCTTTTGTTAAAAAACCATGTGAAATATGAACCATATCAACGTTTTTAGGGCAATTAAATAGGTTGTTTTCAGAGCACTGATGCACTCAGTGAAAAAGCTTGATCATATTTATGAAAACTTTCATAAATATAATAATTTTGCTTAAAACGTACTTGAATATGAGGAAGCTGTTTCATAAAAAACTCAAATTAATGTCATGTTTTTTCTTATTTGGGAAACTTTTCTTAAATATAATGAAGACTTTTTCAAAAATATTAAGATTTATGAAATTTTTCTTTATATTTATGAAGAAATTTCATCAATATTTGTAAATATTATTTAGGACGAACTTGCATCATATTTATGTGAAATTTCATCAAATATATAATTTGTGAGAGAGTTTTTATAACTTTTTTTATGAAATGATGGTTATGTATGAAAACATTAAAAATATGATGAAGATTTATTTATGAAACAATTGTACCACTATGATGAAACAGTTTCATCAATATGATAAAGTTTGTCAAATAAGAAAATGCAACATATGTTTTGAAAAATGTTTTTCTCCATTTGAATTTCGAATTTTTGATACAGATTCGGAATCAGAGACCCCAAAATCCTTTAAAAACAATGAACTCAAATTTAATATATTCAAATTTTAAATTCGTAACTACCAACTGAACCGCCAAAATTCAAGCATGCTGACCAACAATTCCCACATTTTTTATCAGTCATTTTGAGTTTCCACTTTTGTTTGATTTTCTTAAAAAAAAAAAATTGTATACATTTTAATCTTGGTACTTTTGAAAATGGGTCTAATGGCTGGGATCTGGTACCAGGTCTGGTACAAAATCTGAAAAAGAACAGATTTAGCACCAGACCTGGCCATTAAAGTCACCAATTTCCCAGACCCCTCTAGATATGATCAAATTTTGGCATAAGAAAACAGAGAAAACAGATTCATTGTGAAGACAGAATTTCTTGCCAACCGAATGCTTTGGTTGTTTGCGATTACCGAAATTCGGTAAATAAATTTGGTTCTGGCAACCAAATGATTCGGTTGCTATAACTAAATTATTCAGTTCCCATCTAAAAATCGAAATATATATGAGCATACATGATCATACATGGGCTTGTACATGATCATACATGGGCATACATGGTCATATACGTCCATACATGATCTCATATATGACCATATATCTTCGGATCCGAAATTTGAGGGTATATGGTGATATATGTGCATATATTATCATACATGCTCATATATTATTCATGTATGCTCGTATATGATCATATACATCCATATACCCTCAAATTTCGGATCCAAAGATATATGGTCATATATGAGATCATGTATGGTCATATATTGAACAATGTATGGACGTATATGACCATGTATGCCCATGTATGATCATATACAGGCCCATGTATGATCATGTATGCTCATATATATTTCGATTTTTAGATGGGTTGGCAAAATATTTGTCTGTCACAATGAATATGTTTTCTCTGTGTGTCATCTCTTACCGATCTAATTATATATACTAATATCTGATTAGATCTAAACAGATGAGATGAGATCTAATCTTTTTTACACGGGACTTAAATATATTGTATTATTTAATGAATTTGAATTCGACAAAAAATTTTCAATGGTCTTTATTTTTTTTCTTAAAAATACTGCTTTTATCATTAATCCATGCTTTTCCCATTTAATGACCAATGGTTGATCTATGTGTCTACTTTTATACCCTCCACATATCGGTTTGCCATTCAGCTTGTAACACATTGAAATATACATAGGTTAAGTGTCCTTTAAAGCATATAAATATATTCAAGATCCTAATGTGATTCAAAGCCGATCTAGCTATGTACGATCACGGGTCATTTTTACTCAAAAAGTTTTGAAGCAAAATGTGAAGGTACCTTTAAATTTTCCATACAAATTTGTTTATTTCAGCCCAATTTCATATTTTGCCATATTTTTGTTTTACCAGACACTGGCTTGCTGAATAATATTTTATATGTACCTCAAATTTTTTGAACTCAAAAAATTTTTTTACCTTAGAAATATGTGCACCTTAAAAAATTTTTCTACCTTAAAAAAATGTTTACCTTAAAACTTTAAACAAATATTTGACCACAAAAATAATTGCTACATCTAAAAAAATTTTTTGACACATGATTTTCCAGTAATAAATTGACCGCAATTTAAAAGTGCATTTAAAAGCTCATTTTTTCCATAATTCTATATTTAGAAAATTTCCAGCCACTAAAATTAGGGAGTCACAGTGTTATGCAAAAAAACTTTAAACAAATTTTTTACTTTAAACAAATATTTGACCACAAAAATAATTGCTACATCTAAAAAAAATTTTTGACACATGATTTTCCAGTAATAAATTGACCGCAATTTAAAAGTGCATTTAAAAGCTCATTTTTTCCATAATTCTATATTTAGAAAATTTCCAGCCACTAAAATTAGGGAGTCACAGTGTTATGCAAAAAAACTTTTACTTTAAAAATTTTTTTACTTTAAAAAAAATTTTTATATTTTTACAAAAAAAAAAAAAAAAAATCACCACAAAAATAATTTCTACATCTAAAAAAGTTTTTTTTATCACCTAATTTTCCAGTAATAGATTGAGGGCAATTATAGAGTGTATTTAAAAGCACATTTTTTCCAAATTTAAAAAAGTCACGGTCATATAATTCATAAAAAATAATTCTTTGGCATGATTCTATATTTCTAAAATAATTTTATATTTGGAAAATTTCCAGACATTAAAATTAGAGAGTCACAGTGTTAAGCAAGTAAAATCATTAAATAAAAATCGTGACTTCTAATTAATTCAATTGAATTAAAAGATGTTTTACAGATTCTTGCACTGACTTGTTTATGAGTGTTCTGTGTATATATTCTGCTGCTGGTTAATACGTTAAGAATCAGTATTTTAAAAGTTCTTTACGTATCTTAATAAACACAATCTGGTTGCGGAATTTCCTAACCTTGAATGAGAAATATTGTTAAAATAATAAATAAAAAAAAAAATTACATATAATGCAATTAATAGTAAGTGTAAATATAAAGATTAAACAAAACCAAGTGATACATATAAATAAATCATTTAAAATAAAAAATCGTATTAAATAAATTCCAAAAATGATAATAAACGATAAAACATTCATTTTATGTAGACATGCGAATACTTAACAATTTGAACCCATGCGTTTAATGAATATATTTCTACTTTGATAAATGTGTATAATAATTCAGCTGAAATGTAATAACAATTGCAATATTTTTTGTATACAACTAATGTTTGTAAACACAAAAATATTTAAAATTCCATATGCGTAAATTTGATAATTAAATTTTATCTCTAACTATTACAGTTAATTTATGAATCTTTAACTAAAAAAAAAAAAAATTCAGGTCGTATTAAGCAAGAGTATATTAGCTTAAATGTTTTCTTTTTGTTTTGTTTTTGTAATATTAAATATAAATTGTAATCTTCCGTTTGAGCTAAAATTTGAAATAAAATCGTTCACAAAATATTATTAGAATCTTAAAGAATTATTAGAAAATCTTACCAATTAACTTTTATTAATTTAAATACTTATTATTATTTAAGCTCTTACTCCACATTAAAAGAAACAGAATCTTTATAATAACTTCATTAATATTTTTCAAACGTATTTCCCATACAAGCTTTTATCATAATTTTTAAGAGTTGCTGGTTTCTTTGCATTCTAAGCACGTTTAGCCTTGAGTTGAAAAAAAAAGAAACTGACGCCGTAATAGTGTGATTGATAAATTCTCTGAAATTGTTTAAAATTTACATAAAATTTGTGATTTGTTTTTTTTTTTACAATATGTCTATAAATCATATGTTTAATAAATAATTAAATATAAAATTTATTTTAAAATGGAGTAATAAAACAAAAGACTTAAGAAAGCTACTTGATTTACAGTGCAATTGAAGCAACTTGTGGGATATTCAAATTATAACATATTTATTGGTAAAATTCAAACAAATTTCAATTACAACAAACTTTGTTATATGGATAATATATATTATATGTATAATAATTTATTATGTAGTTCAAGGAATGACACTTCTTTTAGATTAAAAAATCAAATGGTACCATTGCTAAAGCTCCATTTAATGCACTTAATACAATTGGTGACCAATAATTTCGGGTATCTAACAACACTACGTTAAATAGTTCACGCCAATATTGATTGGCAACATTTACAACAATTTCATCTGGAAAAAAAAAACATAAACATAAAAATTATAATGAATGTTTTAATACAATTTCCAATACAATCTCATTTAAACTTACTTAATCTTTGATCTGGAAATATTCCGGTTGCATTTATTTTGGAATCCTTAAATGTTGTGGTCACATTATTTTTGGTAAATTTTAAAAAATTGTGTTCCTCTTCTCCTTGATACATCAAGCCCAAACATATTAGATCCATATGTATACCCAACACGGTAACATTAAAATCTCCTCTTGGCCGTACTCTTACATTATTTATTTGCAAATCTCCTTTATAAGAACCAATAACTTTTATTTTAGGTACATTTATAGTTAGGCGGGCTTTAAATTTTTTATTTGCCAATTGATAAAAATCGATTTTTTTAAATTTCATTGTTGTTAAACCATAGATGTGGGCATACCTTATGGTTATATGCCCAGAGAACGGGCCATTATTGAATTTAAATGCTGTTTGATTGAAGTAAATGGGATCTATGGAGGGAATGTTTAAGTCTTGATGATTATTTTTAAGTTTTGGTAATACATTTGTTAAAACTTGTCTTAAACATTCGCCAAAATATTTTTGACAATTTGTACTATCATCAACTAAAAGAAGAAATAATTAGAATAATGAAACAAATAAAAAAATTTAATTACTTGTTGTTTAAGAATATTGTTTAAAAGCTATTTAAATAAATTGTTTACATAATAATTCTGTTTGTCAAGATTATAAGATAAAATTGTTGTTCGTATTGAGTTGTTTTGTTTAAATAATAATTCGGCATTTAAATGATGTTATTTTAGAATCTTTTAAGAATTGACGACATAATTAGTTTGTTATTTTGTTTAAACTTGAACTCACCAGGAAATCGCTCCACCGTTTATCCGCTGATTTAGATAAAACTCGGATATGTAATAGAGAAGACTCGAGTTTTATCGGAGATGGAAAACATAAAAAAAGCTCGAAGGCTAAATAAAACAAGCTGCTCACAGTATAATCTGGCTCACAAGCAAATTAAAAGAAGAGCTTTTTATAACCAGCTAAATGGGCTTTAAAAAAAAAAGCCAGGCATAATTTTCGGCTCCGAGCCATAATTTTTCTTCGCTTTTTTAAAATACAAACGATAAAAAATGCTAACAGAAGTAAGAAGTATTAATTGGTATTATTATTTAAACGAAGGGTGTCCAAGCCCTATGCTCTTGATGCTCATTTGTTTTTGTAAAAGTGTTTAGCTATAGGCTGTGTGTTTTAACACACATAGAGCAGCACTCAGCAATAGCAATACGAAATACACAAACAACTTTGCCTTATTAGTTTTTTTTTGTCGTTTTTCACTGTATACACGCAAGTGCAAAGCAACAACATTTTCGTATGCTCTGCTGCTAAACATTGACGACAGCGATCATCAATGTAGATTTTGTTTTTGTTTAACGTATGATATGAAATATTTTTCTTTTTTCTTTGTATGCATTGGTTTTTACAATAAAAAATATTGAATAAAAATTAGTTATTCTTTAAATGTATTTGTGTTTACTCTTCTATAAGGAACTTGTGGTCACCCCTGATTTAAACTGTTGAACAAAGTAAGTCTCGGAATCCTCTCCCATACCTAGCCTACAAATATCTGAGTGGCTTAGTACCCCAATGCAGAAACAGTTTGTTTCCGTTGTTTCCTATCTCTAAAACTGAGATAGAGCAAAACGGACAAAACTTTTGCCAGTTCCAAAAAGGCCACACTTTGATTATACAAATTGTATGTCCTGTAGAGATCACGAAAGGTCCATTTTTATAAAACAGCCATAGGCTGACTTTTTTTTGTATGCCAATTTATCAAATTGAATTAACACACTATGATTAGAGAAATTTCGTTCCCCGTTCCATTCCATTTCGTTCACAATGTTAAGTTTTCCAATTTCACTTGTTCTCCGTTTCATTCCATATCGTTCCAATTTAGACTAATGTTTTATACCATTGTTGGAGTGTATTAATATAAATCTCACGAGATCCGGGAGACATCGAGGTCGAAGTGTCTCAGTACTGCAAAGGAACAACGATTTTATTCGTTTTTACCTATCTCGCTTAGTTTTCGTGAAATAATGGACCAAATGGCTATTATTTCAAAAACTAACCGAAATAGTACAAAACCGATATACTTTGTTTGTCAAAGATCACTTTCCAATTATACAAATGAGCTACACTTAGAAAAAAAAGTTAGTAGAACATTTTGTAAACGGTTTTCAATCCCACTTTACTATTTTTTTTATACTTATTTTTAGTAAAAAAATTATTTAGCAAATCTTTTTGCTACTTACATTTTACAAATTACAAAGTTTTTACAGAATATTTACAAATTTTTGTTGCTAATTTCAGAAAACATTTTACAAATTTTTAAAAACCGATTTGCTAAAATTAGCAAAAAAAAATACTAATTTTAAAAAAGTGGATATTGAAGGAAATGTTATTTCTAATTAAAACTTACACCTACAAACTTAAATTGCCTTAAAATGTTAAATAGATTAAAAAAAGGGATCGGAAGTGAACATACAGACTCATGTCTGAAAATAGAACAACCACTTAAAATAGCACTAAAAAGTTCTACAAATCAGCCCTAAAAACAATTAAAATTTGACCTTAAAAGTAAAAAAAAAATTGACTTAAATATTTTTTAAAACAGAAATTACCAAATTAAAACAAATGATTAATTCCTTAATGATTAAGCCTTTGATTTTTTTTTTAATTTTGTATCAAATATTTTTTGAAAAAAAAAATAAATAAAATAAAAGAATTTTGATGCTCGACAAAAAAAAATAAATTTGAAATTTTGTACTAATATTAATAATATTTAGTAATTTTTTTTGCTGATTTTAGCAAACAGATTTTATATTTCACTTTACAAAATGTATACTAAAATTTAGTAGAGGCTACTAATTGTTCATTGTACTACACGTCAACAGATATGTGTTGCTAAGATTAGCAAAAAATACTGCTGGGCTCAAATTAGCAAAATTTCCCGTAATAACAGAAAAATTTTCAGTTGCCATTACTGACTTTATTTGGTGAGTGTAGGGCCTGGAGAGATCTCGAAAGATCCATTTTTATAAAACAGCCACAGGCTGACTTGGTTTTTTTAAAAATTATTAAATTAATACGCTCCGATAATACAAATTACATTCCGCTTTTCATGCCATTTCGTTTTCCATGTTAGATGTTCCAATTCCACTTGTTCTCTATTCCATTCCACATCGTTCCAATAAGGACCAATGTTGAAATAATTATTTTATGTTATCTGGCAGGATCTGGCAGGATCTCTTCCAAGATAAATTTTTGTTAACAGTTCCTTAGATTGCCCTTAAAGCAAATCTATGCAAGCTTCGTGTCATCTAAGATTAGAAAGACTTTCAAAATTTCAAAAATTTTTCGAATTTTTAAAACTAGAAATTCGGACACATTAGTAAAAAAACATTCTTTTATATTTTTCGTAATTGGTTTTATCTTTAAAGTATTTTTAAGAGATATATCTCTTAAAGCTTTATGGCCGTTATTTGAAATAAATTTGCTGTAACCCTTGATAATATCATTAATGTATTAAATAACCCCTTGACAATTTTTACAAAATCTAAAACAGAACGCCTTAAAAATCTTGAAAACTTTATGAAATAATTGTTTTTTTTTTGGAAGGTCGTCACGTACTAATTGTAAATAAATAACAATATTATTAAAGTTATAAAAAAAGACGCACATTTCAAGAAAATAAATAATTACCTAAAATATTGTTTAGATATTTTAAATTTCTTAGAAAAACAATTGTAAAATGTTATTAAAAACTACATAAAAAATTGTATTAACAGATTTCCCTTAAATGAATAAAATATCGACAGAATAAATTTTTAAAATATGTAAAATAAATTTCAAATTACCTTTAAAATATTTTGGCAAAAATGATGTATTGGTTGGTGTGGTATTATTACTTAGTAAAGTTGTAGAAGGTTCCACTGTAGCAGTTGTAGAATTCTGATCAGGATATATAAGCTCCCAGGATGAAGTAGTCGCCCCCTCATTTAAATTATTTAATTGAATCAAAGATGACATAGTAGTTGAAGATGAAGAAAATCCTGCAAAATTTTTTGTTAGATTTTCTGCAGTTATTGAATTTTGTGTAGATATTTCTTCAGTTTTAACAATTCTTATAACAAAAAGTATTAAGAATAAAATTATAAATCGTATAAGTAACATTTTTGAAATATTTTAATTTTAACTTAAAAATTCCTTTTGTTTTTTTTTTTTATTTATTTTTTTTTTTGTTCACTTTGAAATTGTTTGTTCTTAATCTTTCAACGTTCTTTTTCAAACTGCCTTATAAATTTTTCAAATTATTGTTCTAACAATATTTTTAAAATTTACAATTCAGAAAAACTTGATTTTTAGTTTCAAACAATATGTTTAATTTATTTGTTATTATTTAATTACACTGTTTGACAGTGATTTTATATTTGCCTAGTGACCTAGTTTAAATTGTAAGTCTGATTGAGAGGGAACCATTACATATTTTTAGGAAATGTAATACATCCTTAAAATTTGAATTTTATGGTAAAAATTTAATTTTTAAGACTTTACAAACTAAAATAAAAATTAACTCAATAATTTCTCAATCGAGTTTTTATTTTTGAACGGGTTAAAAAATAAAGATAGTTGGTATTTTTCAATGTTTATTATTGTATGAAAATATCTTCAATTTAGTTTTAATTTTTGTATAATTTTTTAAACTTTTAACAGCTTCTAATTGCAACATTTCTTTAGAAAACCTATTTTAAATTTAGTTTATTCTAAAAGTAAAATTAAGTTTTGTTTATGCAAATCGCTATTAAATTGTAAATTATTATTTTTTTTATAAACAAATAAAAGAGTTCACAATTTTCAAATAATTGAAACACAAAAAAAAAAAATAACTGACAATAACTTCAGATTTTAAGGATGTTCTGAAACCAGTAATGTGATCTACACATGACCCCTACTAGGTCATTTAAAAAATATAGCAACATTTTTCTAATTTGTAACACCGTGTTATCAATTGAATTAAAAACTTTTCGTTCATTTAAAATAAGCAGTTGCAATGTTAAAAGTTCTTGCTAATCTACTACATGGTGGTAATATGGGGTGTTATAATAAATGAAAATTTCAAAACAGTTAAGTTGTTGCACTTGAATATAAAGCTACGCCTTTGTTTGATTTTATTGCTCTCTAAAGTTCAATGTTTAAAGATTTGTGCATAAATTTGGACCCTAAGAATATTGGTCAATGTCAATTAAACCAGTTAGTTGTATACAATTTATACAAATTTCTGTAATAAATATTTGTAATAAATATTTTTGAAATAATATATAAGGGAAATATACCAGATCGACATTTTAGGTGATTTTTTCTATCAAGAAAAATATTTTAAATTTGTCACATTATCTAAAAATTGTTTCTTTGAAAATAAATAACACTGATTCATAAATTTTAACGAAATTTCTCTCTCCGCAATCATGATATTTTAGCTCAAAAGATTTGTAACCTTATCATAATCTGTTTTCCAAAATTTTCAGCACGTAGAATTTAAAAGAAATTCGCTATTAAAAAACGGATTCCAATATATCGTTTATAATAATTTTATCTAATTAATTCTGAACTGCTTAGTGTAATTTTTTTTTCACATGTATATATTTAGGTAGTTCAGAGTTAATTCGTGCCTGATAATTAAATCGTTTCTGAAAATTATGCCATCAGGCAATACCTTTCTAACGACGACTTAAAAATAAATTACCATCAAGAAATGAAAATGTTAACTTTTACAATAAAAGTTTATGTGACAAAAAAATAACACAGTGCAGTTAAAGGTTAATTAATAACAAAAGCCATAGCTTTCCAAAGATGTATTGAAAATTTAAGATAAATTCAGTTTAAAAAAAATTATAGTTGATCCAGCTTAAACATAAGTTACCCTTCAGCATACCTAGTAGGATTTAAATCATAGTTCTGGAAGCAGAACAAATGTCGAGATCATTATAAGAATTATAAAAATTAACGAGGCAGAAAATTTAGATACAAACAACTTTTACGAAAAATATCGAGTGTACGCAGAGTAAAAATATATTTTAAGAGCATCATATTAATATTGTGAATACTAAATTATTATTACTATTATTCTAATTATCATAAAATGGTCCTAACTGATCATATTATGATCATTGTATTCACAATCATTAAAGGATGTGATTGTTTATGTAAATATATACATAATATGCCATTTTCATTCCTCCTTTTGTATATTTTGTCTCCTCTATCACATTTTAAAATTTCAACTCAATCCGTAAATGAACCACCCAGGGGATGCCTTTCTTGTCAGTGAAGTTTCGGACATACGACAGAGTAGAAAACTTTGATACAACTATTACAAGTTTTACAAGATTTTTAATCAACCAATTTTAATTTTGATATTTTTTATTTTAATTTTTAATATTATTAACCTCAAACACTTGCTAATGTAGAAGTTCTAACACAAATAATACGGATTCAGTGTAACAATCGAATTTCTTGCCAACCGAATGGTTTGTTTAAACCTGGAAAACATTTGTTTGGGACAACTAAATAATCCGGTTGCTGCAAGCAAAATATTCAGTTGGGAACAAAATTCGGTTTTCCGAGCATTTTAAGCCACTTGGGTGAATTTATTTTTTCCGCTATTTTGATTTTCTAATATTTTATTTTTTTTTTGGTTTTGGCAATAGCGAGCCTAAATTCATTGCAAAATAAAATTTTAACTTCACTGGAATACAATTAACATTTTAAGTCGCCATATTGGATCCACCATTTTTAATATTGCAATTTTTATTTTCATATATCTTGTAAACGATCTTTTGTATTCATTCGCCAACGTTGACAAGATTTATTGGCTTTAAATCGTTAAAATGTTTTGAACTAACTTTGGTTGCTTTAATTTGTCCGATATTTTGCAAATGCAATTCCAAAATTAAAGTCAGTCTTGAGTCAGTACTTCACGGACCCCTTCAGACATTTTTATATTTTTTATATTTAAATAAAATCATTAAAATCCGAAGATTTTCATAAAAAAATAGTAATAGTAAAAAATAAGAAAGATGGAAAAACGTTTTTATTATTGTCGAATTTACAGCATTTAAGAGATTTACCAGATAAAATTTTTGGAATAATCTTTTAATTAATATACCTTAGAAAAACTTAAAAATTCTGGGATTTTGAGGGGGTTTCTATAAAAAAGCTTCTAAGTACCTGCGATTTTTTAATAGGAAAAATTGATTCTTTGAATCTCAGAACGTTTTCTATAGGAGAAATAAAAAAATAGTGTGTATTCAATTAAACAAAAGACTCGGGAGTCTAAAAAGTTCTGAAAATTGGAATACCCCAACTTTTTATTAGAGTTCCTTTTAAAGTTGCACATACTTCTTATTTCCCTCAAAAGTTTTGAAAATCACGCTATATTCATTATATTTTGGATTTTTCTTAAATACAATTATAGCAACTGACTTTGGAAGATTATTTATTATTACCTTTTTATTTTTAAAGCATTTTTTTTCCAAACTCTTCTCGGAACCATTTGGATGTAGCTGTGGAGCCCCAAAGGGTCTCGATCCCCGTTGCTCTAAAGCGTCACTAAAAAAGTTTATAGTTAAATTAGACTTAAATTGATTTTTGAACTTATAAATTATGTTAATTAGTGATCAATTTCAACTAGCTGCTATATCAGTATTTTGGAAAAAAAAATTCAAGTTGTGTGACACTGTTCATAATTATTGATACGCTCTGAAAGTTATGGCCAACCAAGTCATCCTGTCTTTAAAAAATACTAATTGAATGTCTAACAGATCTTTTAGAATCTTTGTAAATAACATCGAGTTCAGTTAATCTCAGTTAATTTGGATCCCATTCCAGGAAGAGGTTCAAAGTCCGGAAATGAACTTATTCTTTTTTATAGCCAATTCACAAAATACACTCACCAAAAAAATCTGTAATGGCAACTGAAAATGTTGCTGTTATTACGGGAAATTTTGCTAATTTGAGCCCAGCGGTACTTTTTGCTAATCTTAGCAAAACATGTCTGCTGACGTATAGTACAATGAAATTTTGTAGAAAAATTAGCTGGCGCTACTAAATTTTAGTATACATTTTGTAAAGTGGAATATAAAATCTTTTTGTTAAAATCAGCAAAAAAAATTTACTAAATATTATTAATATTAGTTCAAAATTTTAAAATTTATTTTTTTTTATCAAGCATTAAAATTTTTTATTTTTTGTAAAAAATATTTTAGACAAAATTAAAAAAAAAACAAACACTTAAAAGTTTTAAAAACAATCAAATTCACCTTTTTTTTTAGTTTGGTATTTCTGTTTTTAAAAATATTTTAATAAATTTTTTTGCTTTTAAGGTCAAATTTTAATTGTTTTTAGGGCTAATTTTTGAACTTAAAAAACTTTTTAGTGCTATTTTAAGTGGATGTCCTATTTTTAGACATGAGTCGGTATATTCACTTCCCATCCGTTTTTTTAATATTTTTAACATTTTAAGACAATTTAATTTTTTTTATTTAGTAATAACACTTTCTTCTATACACATCTTTTTAAAATTAGTAATTTTTTTTTTTGCTTATTTAAGCAAATCGGTTTTCAAAAATTTGTAAAATGATTTTTGAAATTTGCAACAAAAATTTGTAAATATTCTGTAAAAGTTCTGTAATTTGTAAAATGTAAATAAATTACTAAAAATTAATACAAAAATAGTAAAGTGGGATTGAAACCGTTTACAAATTTTTCTACTAACTTTTTTTCTGATTTTCTAAATGACCTAAAGTGCATTTAGGAAAATATTGAGAATGTGGTTTATATGGGAATTAGGTCCAAATACGGTACGACATACGGTTTTGTTTGTTTAAATACAGTTTCAAAAGGGTACGTCCGTGGTCCACTAGAAACGTAAGCACAAACTCAAAGCACCCCGACCACGTAGTGGTGAATTGAATTTCACGCTATAGCGAATTGATTTTCACGCTATAGCGCAAACTGTGTGTAAAAAGGGATGCTGAGGTGTACCAAGTGACCAGCTAGCTTAGAATATATACGACAGGTCGGTTGGTGTAAACTGAACAATTTTTTTTATGTCCCTCATTAAATGTCCTACATAAAATAAATTTAGGTATGGTATAACTAAAAATTTGTTATGTGTTTAAAATTGTATGTTTAAATAACTGCTTGTGCAGGTAAACTGAATGATATTTTCTATGATAATTTCTCTACAACTTAATTTCACTCCTGACTAAATTTACTCATATTACCATAATTTTTATTCCAAAAAGTAAAAAATATAATTACAAAACCTTATTTTTTAGTTATTATAATATTAGCTTTAAAATAAAACAAATTAAATTTTCTCATAAAAATCTTAATCATAATTAGATAAACATTTTATGAAATATAAAGCATCTCCCAAAATCAAATAATAAAGCATAGAGTGCTGTCAAAAAAGTCTTTGTACATTTTATATAAAAGCTCTCTTTTAATCATATTAAAATATTACAAAAATCTAAGATTGACATAACGTTCTAGTGAGAAGTTGCCTGCAAGTGAACTACAGCCAATTAAAAGGTATTGTTTTCTTTTGTTAGGGAATCGAGTTCATGTCAAACGCGAACCATTTTAATTTTGGGAGATTTAAATAATTATTTTCTAAGCCCTAACTAGTACTGCATCAATTGGAACATGTGAAAAATATTCATTGCCCAATTTAATGAATTCAGGTTCCCAAGCAGCATGAGTCTCTGGTATTAAAGTTTTATATATTGAATTCCAATTTTGATTAATAAAATCTAAAATGGCATCATCTAAAGAATAAAGAGAAATTTTAAATTTAATTTATATGATTTAAAAAATATAAAACAATACTTACTTAACGAAGGATCTGGCAATAAGCCATCAGCGTAAAATTTCATATTACCCAAAGTGGGATCCCAATCGAATTTCAATAAACGCATATACGAATGACCATCACGCTCATATAATTCGGCTTCGGGTTTAAATAAAACATCAACATCAGCTGGATAAATAAAACAAAGAATTTAATTTTTAATTTATCCGATATTTAAAAAATGTTGCCCTCCACTTACTCATTGTAACATTAAATGGTCCAGTAGAAGCTATTCTAGCAGAATTCAGTTGTATTTTAGCTTTATATGTACCCTCTATAAAAATTTTTGGTATACGAGCTTTTACAAACATTTTAACCCGATCGCCATTTCTTTGATAATCCACACTGTCGGTTATTGTGTCTGTAAGTCCATGAATTTTTAAATTACGTACACTTATTTTGCCAGATATTATGGGATGAGAAAATGCGTATCTGGTTTTATTGATAATAAATGGTTCCATGGGTGGTACATTGAGTTCAGGTATGCCATCTTTAGCTCTTGGTATCATTTGTTGAAAAGCTTTTTTTAGACATTCATTAATATCTTTATCTTTTTCATTGCAAGAGGGAATGTTGCTATTGAAATTGTCTGAAATTTTAAAATAAGAATAATAAGAAATTATTACAGTGATAAAAATAAAAGACTTGAGAAGAAAATTATGAACAATGTATTATAAGGAAAATATAAAATAAATATCTTTTTCTTTTGCTGAAACGATTTTCTATATATTATGAGTTTCTCAAATTAGAAACCAATTTTAATAAAAAAAATTCTTAAACGTCTTCATAGTCAGAACCGAATTTGGAATCGAAACTAAAGATAAACCTTATATATTTTTTGGTATATTGTCCGATAAATTCCGGTCATAATCCCTAAAATGAAAATGGTGATTATGTTTATAGGGGTTACGACCTGCCACCTTTTCAATTTTTTCGATTTACCAGCATCTATTGTTGTGCAAAATCTTTTTTCACTATATTTATATAAAAAAAAGTTTTTTATCTTCCCAGCAAAAAAATGGTAGTCATTCTGTGACTATAACTTCTTTCATTGCTTCCTAAACTTCAGTTGACATTCCTTTATGATTTTTTTGGTGTTATTCTAAGGCACATGAATTCCAAAGGAATTCATGTGTTCATATTTCAAATGCAGTGATCTGGATATAAACCCGATGCATATCTTAAAAAATCACTCTTCATTACTTCTATAGCATAAGTTATAGTATATCGTATATTTTTTGAATCTCAAGCATTTATTTAAATTGAAAAAATAGTTCTGATGAACTTTTTAATTTTTTTTTATTAAATCATTTCTTATATTTTAGTTTAAAATTTTATGAGGGTTAGAATTTATGCAGTTTTGCAATTTTTTATAAAAGTTTTGAAACTAGCTGGCCTGTCATTTGCATTTTTTCAGTCTTAAATATTTATGACCATTTCCAATTTTAATTCAGAATTTATCAAAATAATTTTAAAACTGTGTAAAAATTATTTCAAATTGCCCAAAAATGTTTTAAAATTGTACAAAAATTATTTAAAATTTTTCAAAAATATTTTAAAATTGTCTAAAAATATTTTGAATTTGTACAACCAGTTTTTGAATTATCAAAAAATATTTTAAAATTTGTCTAAAAATTCATTGAAATTTTTGAAAAATGTTTCAAAAATGCTTTTTTACTAATGCAGAATTATTTATTTGTTTATTTATTTTGTATATCAATGCATAAATTTCGCTTCTTTAAACTTATTTTTTCTGCATTCTTATGAATTCAATTTTCATCAAAGCTTAAATACTAAAAAGTATATGAACATTTTCCACTCATGCATCACAATATTTAATCACTGTATTACCCAGCAAAACTTTGGTAATGGGTGCGATATTCTCATGCGTTGCCTTGTAATGATAGCTCGTTACCTTTTTCAATATTTGCAAGCATCAAGTAATAAGTTACAGATTATTGATTACGTAATATATGATTTATAAATGTAAAGTAATAATTGAAATAATTTTGAAAATCTATTTTTAGATACATTACTTTGTGTTTTTTTTGTAAGCAAAAGGGTAATGTATGTTTGTTTTGGCAGCAGTAGCGAAAAAACGAAGCGCAACAATTTATTTAAGTTTAAAGCAATTAAATACTATATGCGTCGATAGCTCAGTGGGTAGAGTTCTTGGCTGGCAACTAGAGTTCCCTGGTTCGATTCCCATCTTTACCACATTATTATTAATTACAAATATTTTAAATAAAATATTTGTAATAATTTTTTTAATAAAAAATTCCTCTTTTTTAAAAATCTATTTTTAGACACATTACTTTTTCCATTCTCGTAACCATATAAGTAACCCCTTACATTATCACCTCTAAAGTAATGGGTATATACATTACTTTTAGGCTCATCGCTTGTAAAATTCATCAATGAAGTTAGGTGTTAAGTAATCCATCGGCCCCTATGACTATATATTACTTTACCCATTATTTGGTAATGTGTGGTTATGCTGGGCATCATTGCTTCCTTAGAGTAAAGTATGAGTAATGCTAGTAGCTACATTTGAATACTTCCATCCTATGACATGCTAATGTTAAATTCATCGATGTAACTATCAGAAAAGAAGTGATGCCTTTGCCATAGTAGTGATGCTTTTATTGCTTTCCCAAGTCAATTAAACTTAGTCCAATAAAATGTTTTACTTTAATTATCTTAGCTATTTGTTTTCACAGCCTTTATATATTTTTTAAATTGTTATTTTAATATAAAATCAATTTTCGATGTTATTAAATTTTGAAAATGCATTTTTTAAATGTAGGAAATTTAGAAATACTTTAAAAGTTTGGATGTTCTTTGAACAAATTACTTTGTTAATTAAACTTAAATCTTTACTATAAATCTCTATATTAAATTTTAGTAAATAAATTGTGATTTATTTTCTCAAACATTTTTCTAACGTAATTGGCTGTATTGGCTTCAGAAAATCTTAGATCTCAGAAAATAAGCTGTCGACAAAATAATAACAATAAATTAAAATACTCACTCAAACGTCAAAAAAGTGTTATTTATAATTCTAAGGTTCCTCATACGCCTTTATTTAAAATAGTCAATACCCATACAGATAATTTATTTCTTTTTTTTTTAAGAGGGCATATGAGAAATATTTTAATTCTAATTAAAATATGTTATATCACTTGTTACAAGTTTGAAATGATATTTAAATGGTACTAACTGTATATAAATTTATTCAATAATTAATTAATTATATATATAATTAATTATCAAACCTCTTATACACAAACAAGAATCACTGCATTATTCACACCTATTGTAGGCTTGTTATTGTTGTTTTACCTGTTAATTTGATTTATTAAATTGTTATACAAATTACAAAATTATTATGCATATAACTATAATACTTGTATGTTTGTAATTGTTTAAACAATACAATGCACTTTACTTTTGAATAAACAAATTTGTGACTATGTATATAATTAAAAAGACTTAAGAAACAAACTTGCTTTAAATTGTTTCTAGCCAGGGCAGCAATTTTCATGCACTTAAAAAAAAATCGAAAATATTTGCTTGAAATATACAATTAAAAATGCAAAATATGCATTTAAAAGACCATATGCAATAACAACCAAAAATATGCATTATAAATCCAAAAATTTGTACTTAAAAATTGTCAATTTTTTATACCCTCCACCATATATGGTTTGTAACAGGTCAAAATATAGGTCTAAGACCCAATAAAGTATATATATTCGTGATTCTTAAGCGATTTTAAATCGATTTAGCGATGTCCGTCTGTCTGTCAGTCTGTCCACTGAAATGGCGCTCACGACGCGAAGACGCAAGCGGGGGAGCAGTTTAGTATTGAAAGTGAGCAAAATCGATCCATCGGTTAAAAAACTACCCCGCAAAAACATGGTAATGACATATCATTACTTTATACATTACTTTGTAATAAGTACTCCTTACATTCAACATTATTTTCAACATAAAAATAATATATTACCTATATTATGTTACTTATTTTATTATTTTAAATTAAATAATAATAAGTCACCTGTAATGGCTTACCTATTATTTTAATATAAACAATAATGAGTAATTGTTAATTGTTTAAACAACTTTATTTATTTATCTGTATTTTATTAATTTATGAATTAAAAGCATTTAATAAAACAAATTATCATGTAAGTGATCAGGAAAAAGCCTACAAATTAGTTTAGAGTAGTACCGAATTGATTTATTTTAACTTGTTTGTCTTATAACACATCTTATATAATTAATTTTAGTATTCAGATCACGAATATGACAAACATTTTAAAATATCTTGGGGCAAAAATTGTTCCGAAATATCCTTTTTAAAAAATTTTTCAAAAATCAAATTTGGAATCAGGGGAAAAAATCTATAAAAATCAAATCAAATAAAATTTATTTGAATTTCAATGCGAATAAACAATGTTGAAAACTAGGCCAAAAATTTCCTTTTTTTGACCTTTGACGACATATGTATGCCCCAAATTGTATTAGTATCCTGTAATAAATGAAGTTAACGAATTCCAAATATCATGATTTTTCTAAAAATTAAAGGAATGGACCTTGTCCTATCAAAATATTGATCACCTGTGTTGTCCAATAGGATTCGAGAAAATGTGTTCCAAAAATTATGCATATATATTTTTTTTATGAATTTGTGATGATCCTACTGGCTCTGAGACCATATTTATCCAAATAGTTAGTATTGTGTGAAAGCAACAACTATAATCTGTCGATACAAGCCACATGTCAAATACTACAAAAACTAAAAATGGACATTTATCAACCATTGGCCGTCAAAGGGTTAATATATTTATATCCTTTTGAAGGTAAAGCGGATTAGATATTGGGATTCACAATACTACATCGTATTGTATTGTCGCTTAATCAAAGTTAAATTATAATTGGTTACCAGAAAAATAAATAATAACACTGGACAAAAATTTCAAACTTTTTCCAAAGTTACGGGGCTTCGACTATTGATTCTTGTTAAGGAGACCAAAAAAATATACGTGTGTCGGCGTTTTGATAGTTTACATCGGGATTTGATTTTAGAGGAGGTTTAAGTTTACCAGCTCTGGCCCGTTCTTGCAACATATCGGTATATAAAACTATGTTTTCTTTACATCTGAGGTGTAGGGTATGTTCAGCAATTCGATGAGCAATCTTGAAATTGTCTGGTTTTTGGTGTTTATGTTAAGTTTACGGTTTTGGTGTGTAGATATGAAGTAGAATTTAATGGCCAACATTTTTGTAAAACATTTCATCCCCGCCCTTCCCCTTTTTCGGGATGTTTTTACAAATTGTTATAATTTAGTCAAAAAATGCCGTTATGAGGGGAGTTAGTGGGTTAATATATTAATAATATTTGGCATACCGTTATCTACAAAATTGCTGAACATACCCTATACCTCAGATGTAAAGAAAACATACTTTTATATACCGATATGCTGCAAGAACAGGCCAGAGCTGGGAAACTTAAACCGCCTCTAAAATGAAATCCCGATGTAAACTATCAAAACGCCGACACACGTATATTTTTGTTGGTCTCATTAACAAGAGTCAATCGTCGGAACCCCGTAATTTTTTTTGTGTTGAACTGTGTAATTGGTAATTAGTAACCAATTATTAATATGCATACGCGTAACTCATTATTCTTTATTTTTTCGTAAGCTTGAACGTAAGCACAACATCTATTTTTTCACTTGAATTTTTGTTTTCACCAAAAAAAATATTTTTTTCCTTAAAAATTTTTTTTCCCACCAAAAAGTTTGTTTTAGCATCCAAAAAAGTTTTTTACCACAAAAAATTTTTTTCACCCCCATAATTTGCTTGAAAAGTTTTTTACATTATTTGTATCAACAACAGTAGAGCAAATTTTTTAGGATATTGGTAGAGGGTATTCAAAGATTCTGTACAGTCAAATTTAAGCCTTTTTTACTTTTTAAAATCATATTTATTACTTGCTCGTAAATGTTTGTTTAAAAAATACATTCCAATATAATAATTATCTTAATGCCCTAATTCTATACTTCCCAGTAAAATAATGGTGTTTACCTTTAAGCAGGTTTGTAATGAAAAATATAAAAATAATCCCTTACAAACCTGCTTACATATGCTGTTTTATTATATAGCGAACTAGCACTTGGCAGCACTAATTTTGTCAGAAATAAGGGTGGGTTTTAGCTCATGAAAAATCTGTCATTTTATGGCTTATACGATAGTAGCACATGACTCGTAAAAGTTGCATCTGCAAGGGATTATTATTTATTTTAATTATATTTAGAATTTGTCTGGTTCGAGATTATAACCATGAAATGTTGTGGTTGGTGCTTCAGAATGAGGCTGACTTAGGTCAAAAGTCTTGCACTCCCTTTAGCGCTAATTCTCACAATTTGTTCCCATCTTCTTAAGTGTTTTTCTATTCCATAGTAACACTTATGGGGTTATTCTGTAACTACGTAAAAATTTAACACGTTCCATTATGCAACTCTATATATATTAAGCACAGATCAAATCACTAATATCAAAATAATATTTACATAACATTTTTGTATATACCTTTAGGAATTCCAGGTAATAAGTATTCAAGCTCAAGGTATATTTTATAAAAAAAAAAAATTGTTTAAAATTAAAAAACAAAAAATCCCTGAAGAAGCTATCCATTGAGATAGCGAAATATTGGATGAAAAATAAATAATTTTGTATAAAATAGACCTTGAGCTTGAATACTTATTACCTGGAATTTGTATTAAAAAGGTCGAAGAAATTGAACTAAATAATTTACCTTTAGGAATATTTAACATTATGTGACTCTCTCTCCTAAATATGGTAGAATTGTATATTTCGATATAACAACTTTTCATATAGTTACAGAATAATCCCATTAATTATGATCTCGAATCTGACAAATTTTTAATATAATTAAAAACATAGAAATTGTATTTATTATATTATATTGTTTACATCCACTTTTTCTAACGCGCAACGCCTGCTTACACTTTACAAATAATTACATGGTTAATCATTTGTAATTTCACAATCAAAAACAAATCGGCGTTTATTATGTTAAACTCGTATGAATCAGTAAGCACTTCCTTTAATTTTTTTTTTGGTATTTTGTATGAAAATAAAAGTTTTACGTTGATTTTTCATTTTACGCTTTATCCTGTTTCCAAAAATCAATAAGTTTTTCATAAAATGAAGTCGATGGAAATTGTTATAATTTTGATTATCTAAAAGCATAAATAGACACGTAATAAAAACCCTAAATTTTTATTGGTCAATTAATAAAAATGTAGATAATTTTTGTTTGAACTTCGTTATTTTTCTTAAAAAATTAAATATAAAATACCTCTTCTTCTTCTTCTTCGAAGTTCGCGTTATCTCTTTCACCGAATATAAAAAATCCTACAAATTGCTCCTAAAGATTGTGTATTAACATAGGATTTTTGGGGCTAATTTTTAAGGGTGTAGTGAGCAAAAAGAATTATTTTTTCTTTTTTATAAAATCGAGTGATAAAGTGAGATTTGATGTAGATTCACTCCTTAGGAAAATTAAATCAAAATTAGAGTTTTTGGGCTCCTTTTTGGGGCGGGTTGGTGTAATGTCATCTCGCGGAATTACAGTATTGCCATATTTAAAAAAAAACAACACATTAATTAGTAGGAAGAATTTCCTCAATGTTGCTCTATTAAAAAAAGAAAGGCTTAAGGAAAGTTGGTATTTAAAAACGAGAACAACGGCATATTTTTCACGGCATCGTTTTTTTTTCTAACGAACTTCAAAATTGTTTCTTAAGAGGGTTCACTTGTTTTAATACTAATATGAGTAATTTTTTTATAATTCTATTTGCTATTTTAATATTTTTATCATAATTAATCGCATTTATTACATTACTTATTTGAATCACTATTATATTCTATTGTGTGTATATTTTTAATCTCATTTTAATTTAAACTTGTTTTATTTTCAGGTATTTAAACTTGTAAAATTACAAAAAATATTCAACACAACTCAATTATTATCAGCATTGTAAAATATTTAACATAAATAGTAATAATGGTGAGTTTCGTATATTTTTTATTATTTTAAATTGCAATTTTACATTTAAAAGAGTACTATTTTTCTTATACTATTTTGAAAAAAAATTTATATCAAAATAGAAATTGAAAATTTAGTGTATTATTTCTAATCAAGTATTTTCTGGAATTAGTGCGAATTCAAATCCGTGTGAAATTTAAATTTATGGCACCTATTTCACTGTTTTCCAAAGTTTTTTTTGTGATTCAATTTCAACTGTATGACATTAAATGGCCACCATACCATCACAATTCTTTTAGGGTGGACTGCATAAAGTTTTTAAACAATTCAGTAAAACTTTTATAAGCTAATTTAGCAAAAAATAGTATATATAAATAGTTTTATAAAGTAGGTTTAAGCTTAAAATACTCACACTCACAATATATTTTCCTTTACCGAATGTGGTTTATTTAAAAAGTAATACATAGAGTTTATTTTTAAATGAAAAATTTAATCAATTGAAATTCATAGAAATATATTTTCTAACTATTTGAATCAGTCATTAAAAAAACAAACTATAGAAATTTACAGACATGAACTAGGAGTTGATATTGATATTTCCTTTTAAATGTAAAAATTTATCTTTTCTGTTTCTAAAAATAGAAATTCATATAATTCCTTTCTGTTTTTTTTTACCAAAACAGTTTGTTTATGTACAAAATTATTTCAATAAAAATTAGAAGAAATTACTCAAATATAGATACACACATAGAAAATAAAAATATATACATCTGTGTTTGTGGTGTTTTGTAAAATTAATATGTATTATATATTATTTTCAACGAAATAATATTGTGAGTGCAATTAATAAAGTTTGAAATCATTTTTTAAACCATAAAAACAGAGTTTGCTATCTTCCGCAATTACATGATTTTATACTGTTTTTATAAAATTTCTCAAATTGCTACATAAATAACTTAAAAAAATAAATTATACAAAATAGTGATGTTGATTTAATTAAAACATAATTGTCATTCGAATTTTTTCAATATTCGTAGTAATAAAGTGTCTTTAAAATATTACGTTTCCACTAATACTTCTTAGTTACGTTTAAAAATTGTTTTTTTTATCATGTTTTGATTTATCAGAAAACTAATTTTATTTATAAAATCTGCGAAAAATCTTATTATTCTACGATTAATGAGTCAATCGTTTACTAAGTTTATGAAACAGTAACAATTTATTTGAGAGTGAAGAGAAATTAAATAAGAGTGTTGCCAAAATAAAACGAAAAATTAACAAACTGTTATTTTACCGATTACGCCTAACAATTTTTTATAGGCAATGGGGAATATGTTTACTATGCTTTATGCATTCCACCCTTAAATTTTTAATAAAGTTAAAAGTGAAATCCAGAAAACGCCTAAATATAAAACAGTTATTAAAGATAATGCAATATTTTTAACATCAAACTGATTGAGCGATTTAAAAAAAACTTTTTCGCAAAACAAGAACAGTATTCAACATTTTTGAATAATTCTATTAAAATTAAAATTTTTTTCCATTCTATTGAAATTTTTTCTATTTTATTGAAATTGAATTTCACTTTTTAATTAACGTTGTGGTATTTAATACAAATTCCTTTTTTAAAAATCCTTTTTTTAAATCCTTTTTTTTTTCTTTTAATTTTACATTATTTTGTAATTTTTGTTAATCACTCACTTGTTGTTTCTGCTGAAATCCATACAATATTTATGCATAAAACTATTAAAATATTAAGTTTCGTTAACATTTTGTTTTAGTATTTTTTTTTCAATATTAATTAAATTAACTTTTTTTTGAAATTGATTTTAATCAAGAAAACTTGTTCACCCGTATCGCACCAAGTATAAGCGGCATCTAAACTACAATTGTATGATCAAACTAGTATTTATTCTCAATATAAAAAATTGAACTGAACAATATTGAAACCAAAAAAAAAAAAAAAAAAGTTGCAAAAAATTATCTTTGTAAAACAACTAGCAAACAATTTTAAGTTATTAAAATCGCCACAGAATCTCTATGTACAGGGTTAATCAGCTTCTAGAATTTAGATAATCACAAAAGTATCGTTTTCTTTTGAATTGTTTAAGGTAAAAGCACAATACAGCAGAATAGGAAAACTAAAATAATTTTAGGTTAATCTAATTGATCTAAATATTTTCTAATATTTTAATCTTTTCCCCTATTTTGCCTTTCAATTTAATTCATTATTTTGATTTTTTCTTTTTTTGCAACAGTTCACAATCAAATTTAAAAAACATATGTTTGTTTACAAAATTACAATTTTGTTAAAATGTGGCAACATTGTTTGGAACAAATAAGATAATAAGAAAAGCCGTAGAGAAAATAAAGCAAGTTTTATTTCTCTCGGAATATTTTTGAATTTTTTTGTATTTTGATTTAAAATAGTTTCAACTTAATATTATTTTTAGTAATGTTTTATAATTTTTTGATTTTCTTAAAAAAATCAGCAATTTCAAATTCACCTCCTTAATATTTAAAGAAAAAAAATAATACCACAAATTGCATCACCCTGTGCTTGTATCTTTTAACACATCGTGAAGCCATTGTCAGTTATCAGCTGTTATTATTGATGTAACAAAACTAATTAATAATTAATATTCAACAAATTACTTAAATCCACAAGTAAGAGATATTTAAAAGTTAAACTTGTTTGTCCCTAATCGCAAATTAAATGATTAACAATTAAAAAGATATTATTTATTACATTTTACTATATAACTGATTAACTGTAATTATTAATTACAATTCAGTGTGGCCACCACTAAAACAATTTTTTTTTTGCTCAGCTTCATGTCATTGATTATCCAAAATTACCAATCATTATACACGAAAAAATTATTTAAAATCGTGCATAAAACATGAATTGACATTTGTTTGGGAACGGAACCCCATTTCTCATAAAACTCTGAGGACTTTCTAAAACTTTATATTTCTTGTGTACGTACCTTTTGAAAATATTTTTCATAAAATTCATGTTTCTTTTATTAAACTTTATATTTCTACAATATTTTTGTGTTAATACATAATTTATGTAGATACATAAAACACAATTATAAATGCATGAACTTCCTTGTCCTAGTATTTAAGTCATAGTGATATAAATCATATTTTACGACTTATTTATTGTTTTTTATTTAGGGGTTTTTTGTAGGTAAGATATCAGAATTTTTGAGAAAAAAAAACTTTCAAAAGTTCAGAATCGGAATATTTAAAAACTAAACACTCCGATTTGAATAAATAAACACTCCAATTTGGATAAAATTTGGATATGTGATAGAAAAAAAAAACAATATAAGATTTACCTGTCTCGGATTTTGGTCCACCTTGAAATATTAAAGGATTTAAATGGGTCTTTGAGGGCTTTTTCTGGTACATTTTTTTTTTTAATTTTTTGCTTTTGTAATTGCAAAAATTTATATTTTTTTTGTTAAGGAAAAGAACACTCAAGAAATTCTTCTTGAGTGTTCTTTCTAGAAATAAATATGTTACTTTCTTTGAAAATCGGTTAACGGAGAGATAAAAGTTTGTGAAAGATGAAGGGCTTTCAAATAACTTGCACCACTGTATATGCCCGAGATGATAAATCTTAGAAGAGTTGGTGCCCGCCATCTGATGGAGAGTAGGCGTAATTGCTAAAGCTTTTTAGTTCATAACTACACTTAAAAAAGTTTGTAAGTTAAAATAACTGAAAATATCATTTAAAAGAAATTATATTTCATTTAAAAACCGGTTTACTTAATTTTCATTTAAATTAAATTAAATGCCATTTGTTATTTATTTTTAAATGTTGATTAATCAACTGACACATCCGTACGAAACAACTGATATAATCAGTTAAAATGAATGTCAAAATTTTACGTACCAATCCTTAAAAAATAAATGTTTTTTTCATTTATTTGAAATTATTTCCGTTTTTGTATTTTTTGTTTTTTTTTAATATACTCGTACAATACAAAATGTATGTATAAATATGAAGCTATAAACACTTTTTGTGTGAATGTATTTGTATATGTATGTGTGTTTATGAAGTTCTTGTAAATTGTATTGAAAAATTTTGTATATATACAACCAATTTAAATAAAAAAACAAATTGAAATTTTTTGAATATTTTTTTTTGAAACAGACAGCAAACAAAATTTAAATTTGTAATAACTGTTACGGACACAAATAAACCACAAGTTTGCGTTTTGTGGGTAAATTTTTATTAAATTTCAAACAAATGAAAAAAATAAATGAAACTGAAAAAAATCAGTAAATGATAGTAAATTATTTCAAATAAATGTATAAAAAAGTTAATATAGCTGTTTCTTTGAAAAATAAATGTATCTTTCTTTATTTTTAAATGGAACGGAAAACTTTTTTATTAAACTACAAACAGTTAACTACATAATATTCTGAGTGTATGTCATGTTATTTTAATTCTGTGGGATTAAGTTTTATGGGAACACCCAAGGAGGACGTTGCGACATGTATAAGAGATAAAAACTCATACATATTATTTGAAGTCGATATTGCCGTCGCTGAGGATCGAACCTCCAACGTTCTGCGTGTAACAGTCCAACGCGCTAACCACTACACCACAACAAATTTTAATAAATTTTTCGGCAAGTTTTCTTTTGCTACAACATGACCATGACCCTTGCTTAGACATGGGCATTATGTATATCAAACTTCCTCATTTGGCAAATATATTATTCAAATGCAATTTTTTATATAAAAAATTTTGAAAATTTCTGACAGGCTGCCAAACAACAATGCTCAAGTTTCTTCCTCCTAGAACCCGGAGGTGGCCGAAGATCTATATATTCAAAATCTGTGTATTTAGGTTGCGGTACTTTCCTTGATAATCGATTTCATATGTAAAAGTGCCTTCAACTGAAAGCATTTTCTAGCGGAAAAAATGCTGTGAATCGTTTTATCCAAGTTAAATGAGAAACTCAGAAATTTACTTTTTAAATGTAATATGTTAAAAAGGATTTTAGATAATTAAAATTAAAAAAAAAATATTCATTTATTATTGTTTTTCAACGTTTTCAATATTATCGACTCAGTTTTAGAATTTTTTTGTTTTAAAAGGTGGCTTAAAAATTCCGTTAATCATCGTTTGAGGGTTAATAATTGTATTTTTATGTTAATTTTGACAACGTCATTAAAAAAAAATATTTATAAATTTGATTTCTTTTAATAAAATATACAAATTTTTATTAAGGGTGGGTGCTGACTAAATAAAATCTAAAATAAATTCAGGTTTCTAAAGTTCTTTGAAATTTAAAAATATTTTCAAAACAATTTTAAACCTTTTTCTTAATTTGAATTTAGTTTAGAATACTGAGCAACTTCGCACAGGGCCTAAATATCTAAACATATGCTTATTAATTTATATTAATTTATAGCAAATGATTTAAAAATATTACCGAATAAGCGATGCCTTTTGAATACCGTTATACGTTTTAAAGCCCTTTTCAAACTGATAAACGATACCAATACCGAAACTCTTAATTTCACAAAATACCAGTAATAAAAAAACCTTTTTCTTAATACCGGTATCGTACCGGTATTGAATCTGTTTTTTACGTTTTAACAAAAAACAATATATTATTTTTTAATATAAAATCTCTAAAATTTTCAATTAAAATTAAATCGATTTTTGTTAATAAAAATTCGTACTGCTAACTTATGGTTATAAATTTTTAATTTGTTTTGGCAATATGAGTTTTTAAGAATTTTTAAGTAAACTTATAAAGTTTTCTTCACTAATAAATAAAACATTTCTTAAACTTAATGAAAAAGCTTCATTATTTTAGTGGAAGTAGTTTTAATGAAAATTATTGATTAAGCGTATGCAATTTTTAATAAATAAAATTAAAATTTTCATAAAATTTTTTGAAAAACTGCATTGTTTTAATGAAAAGTTTCAATGGACGGGTTCCAGCGAAACTTTATTGATTTAATGCAAAAATTTAATAATATAAAATTAATTCTCTCAGTGTGCAACAACACATAATTTTTTGTGAAAACTTACCTTTTTTATAATAACGGTACATACCAAAGCCGATATTAATACTGTTCTTTTTTTTAACCTTGAAAAATATGCATTAAAAATAAATACCATTTGTTTTTTTTTTTGCTAATTTGATGAACTTTTCTAGTGTCAAAAAATCGTTTTCCTACATTGCTTCACTTTCAAGAATAGATCATCTTCCCCTATGTATTCCAAATTGAGAATATTTTGATTTAGTGGATTTGAGCTTGATTATATCTGTGGACTTTTGACACAACAACTTAATTTGACTTGAGAACATTTTCCAAGATTGTTATCATCAATATAACCAATATTTCTGTATATCGTAGTCCTTATATTTCTAAACTTTGCCCACGGATGTGAGATCCTTAAAATTAATTTATTTCGATTTTTTTCAACTTCCTTTTTGTCTTCTTTTAAATAAACACTAATAATTTGTAACCATCAAATTTTTTTAATATTTCCTACAGTTTTCCAATTTTTTTTTTTTGTGTACTTAAAATTTATTATTGCATATTTTAAGGGTTCATATTGTAATCAAAAACATGTATGTACCAGAGAACTGCAAAATCAACTTTTTGCTTGATTTAATCATACACAAAAATTCTTGTTCACTTTTAATTATTCAACAAAATTCACTGTAGAATAAAATCAGCATCATGTTACTGAACACTGTTAAGTGATTACATTTGCATAAAACATAAACGACAGATTATTCACACTGATTCCAATTACGCGTTCAGTAACATGATGCTTGATTTTATTCTACAGTGAATTTTGTTGAATTATTAAAAGTGAACAAGAATTTTTGTGTATGATTAAATCAAGAAAAAAGTTGATTTTGCAGTTCTCTGGTATGTACTTCTTTTCTCGCTTTTAAAAAATTATTGTGTTTGCAGGCACATACTTAACCAAGGAAATCACGTATATTTTTTTAGAAATGATCAGTTAAAGCACTTTAAGAATTTTTAAAATATGATATTCGATGATATGAAACAACAAAATTTAAATTTTGACTGAAGTTTCCTCGAAGATTGTGAAGTTTTTTTAAAAGTTCTGTAAAAAATTAATAGCAAATATTCAAACTATGGCATTGTATATTTGTAGGTCTCTAGTAATGGCAATTCATCTTAAAGAAATATTAGTCAAATAAAAAAAAATTGTGTAATAAAACAAAAATTATTCTCCAATGTTGGGCGCCATATTATTTTAGTATTTATACATCAAATGAATAACAAGTCTTATTGGCCAAACGTGGAGTGTTATCAATAACCACTGATTTTAATTAAAATAATTTAAATCTAACAAGAAAAATACTTTTTAAAATATTCAAATGATAATTCTAATACAAATAAAAAATTTCTTGTGTTTTTATTACATAAAATACATATTTACAAAAATTGTATACAATAACATTTAAACAAAGATCCATTGATCTCAGTTTATGTTTAGCAAATATACACTACAAGTGTCTTAAAATTTATTCTTTAGGAAGTAACAAGTCAAATGGTAAATGCGAAAAATATTCATTGCTTACTTTAAGAAATTCTGGTTCCCAAGTAGAACGAGTCTCAGGAATAACAGACTTGTAAATGGTACGCCAATTTTGATTAACAAATTGTAAAAGGGCATCATCTGAGATAAAGAAAAATTAAAAAAATTTTAACACAAAATTTATGAAACATTTTAAATAAATTGTTTAAACTTACTTAACATGGGATCTGGTACCAAACCGGTGGCATAAAAATGCATATCCCCTAAAGTAGGATCAATATTGAATTTAACAATACGCATATATTTATGATCATCACGTTCATATAATTCAGCCTCAGGTTGAGCAATAACATCAATATTAGCTGAATGTAAAAAAAAAAAAAAATTTAATAAATTTTTAAGAAATTTTATGTTACAACATTACAACTTACACATTGTTACATTGAACACCCCTTTGGAAGACATGCTAGCACCATTTAGCTTCACCTCTGATTTATATTTGCCTTCTATGAATAATTTAGGAGTTAGTGACTTAACTTGCAATTTGATGTTGTCACCATCTCTTTGATATTCTACATTATTGATTTTAGTATCAGTAAGACCATGTATCTTTAAATTACGTAGTGCCACTTTGCCTTGTATCAAATTATTGTTAAATTCATAATTCGTTTTTTCAATTTCCAAAGGATCCATGGGTGGTATATTTAGATCGGGTATACCATTTTTGGCCCTTGGCAGCATTTCTTGAAAGGCATTGCGAATACATTCATTGATATTTTGATCATTTTCATGACAAACGGGTATATCATTGGCTGAAAATAAAATAAAAGGAAAATAATTTTTGCAAAATGTTTGAGAATATTATAGTTTTTTTTAAAGCTTATTTAAAAAAATATCTTACAAGTAAAATACTCCAAATTAAACTTCCTGATTATAATTTAATTTGAATACGTACATGATAGATAAACAAATCTAAAATTTTTTTTTTGGACATTTCAAAAGCTATCGCTTTACTAATTTTTCCTCTTATCCCGATCTTAAAAAAATCGTTGAGTTCTTGTTTTGTTAGATTTTTTAATTTAATTTTGTATTTTAATGTTCTTGCCTTCAAAATTTTTATTGCTTATTTTTTTTTTTCGAAAAAATTCCACATTTTTTATAACAACCAATTCTAATTAAAAGCTTTATCGTCTTTATTTGTCTCTAAATAAAACGTGAGTATTTAGTAATTTATAAAATAAAGAAGTTATTTACAATTTTGTCAACTGCTTTGACGCAAAACAAATTACTATAAAAATAAATTTCATTGTCAAGTTCATGTTAACAAATCGTGTATATATAAAAATTTCAAATATTAATAAAAAAAAAGTGCAAGTAACTTCAATATTCCTCTTACGCCTTTGAAACAAAAACACTATAGTAAATATACGATGTGTGCGTGCTAGCAGAAATTAAACTTTGAAATATTGAAAATTTGTGGTAATTGTGTATGGTTGGTTGTTCCAATAATAAGTTGATAAAGTTGGTTTGACTTGCCACACGCAATTTTCACATTTCAATAAATCCGTTAATGCGCCAAGAATAGGTCACGGAAATAAAAAACTAAATGAAATTTTTAATTAAAAAATTTTTTTTGAAAAATTTATGTATGAAAATTGTAATAATAGTTCAACTTATTTTAAAATTGGTATTAATTTAATTAGAACAGCTTAAACCTTAAATATCTCTATATATATGTTCCCGTCGTTCCTATAAGGAGCATAGGGCCTCCTTTAATATCCATGATCATTAGAAAATTTAAAAAAATTAGAAAATTTTTTTGCATAAGTTAAGATTTTCCAAATTTATAAATTGTGATTATATGATTTTTTTCAATTGCATTATGTTTAAATTAAATATCGTATTTTATTACTGACATATTTTTTTAAATATTAAATGTTTGTTACGCATTCAAAATTAAAAGTGCTTAAATCAAAAGACTTAAGAAACAAACTTGTCTTCTTGATAGCTCATCACTCCAATCTATTAAAAAATGCAGAAGAAACTTAAAAAAAAAAATAAATAAATTCTCTTAATTTTCATATACAAATTCTAGACTGTAATAATTTTCCCCTCGGGCTTAGTTTTTATTTAAAAAATAAACATGTCTTGATTTACTATATATTTTTATGTTCATCTTTTGTTTAGATAATTATTATATAAAATATGTGTTTAAGTTATTCTAAAAAGTTAATAAAAAAATAAATCTACTATATTATGAAACACACTTGGGAATTTGTCATTACCGTTGAAATATCAATATTATTAGATGAAAGTAATGCAAATGAAAAACATTACAATTTCAGGATAATGATATATTTCTCACTGGAAAATATTATAATAACAATAAAAATAAAAAAAAATTAATAGCGATCTATCTTTATTCATATATAAGTGTAATGTGATTCACAGGTGACCCATTGACTGACTCAAAATCACCCAGCCCAAATTGCTGGAATTTTGGTATGTGTTTGGTGTGTAGGCGCCCAATATGACGGTATTTTTAAAAATAAATTAAAGGGAGGGACAAAAAGGGGAAGTCTTGACCACCTGGCCATGCCCCTTCGACTGGAAACCAAAAATTTAAAATATGTGTTCCCTGGGGTATGAGTTCGTGAGATAATTTTTTTAGTTTTCACACCATAAAATGGCGTCTCAAATAACGGCCTGCCTAATTCCCTTTGTCTGGCTTGCGCAATATATTACCAGATATTGTAATTTTTTACTGAAATTATAAAAAAATGGTATTAAAAGGAAAATTTTTTTAGAATATCGGTATTATTGAAATCAAAAGTTTGTATTGGTATTGGTATCGGTTATCAATTTGAAAGAGTTTTTAAAACGGTTAAAGATATTAAAAAGTTTGCTACTATAGATTAAAATTTATATCGATTGAATGTTGATGAAATCACTAATTAGACATCTAAATTAATTAGTCCCATGCTAGTTATAAATTATTTATAAACTTCTAACTTGTCTAAACAAATCTTACAAAGATTGTAATCAAATAGAATACTTAAAATAATAATAAATAATTAAGAAAATTCAATTAATACAGTTTGCTTCCTATATTTTTCTTTAAGTATTTTTTTGTAGCATAATTAAAATCTTAAACAGTTATTAAGAGAGACATAATCTGTGTTGTCATAAGTTTGAATTGAAAACAAAAATAACTAAATCGCTACAAAAAAAAAATGCTTAAATGTTATATAGACTAAAAGAAAAAGTTTGTAGTTTAATACACTGAGAGTATTATGTGTCCATAATAATATTAAATTGTTTTATAAAATCGATGAAGTTTTGTATGAATTCAGCATCGAAAATATTTTAACGACGAAATTATTTCATAAAATTTTGACATAAATCCCCTAAAAACCAAGATCCTGAGGTTTATCTTGTATACATTTTCTATCATTATTCTCTAGTATTAAGTCTGAATTTATCAGTCATAATAACATTTCATATGAAAGATTGTGACTTTTTTGATGTTTTTTTTACCACAATTTTTTTTAAGTAAAAAATTGAATCTGACATTCATACAATTTTGTTCAATAAAAAAAAACTTGATTCTGACATTATTATCAAATTTGAAGGACTTTTTCTATTTAAAAATTTTTAATAAAATTTTTTTGATAAGTTTATAGATGACTTTCATGTGAAAAAACATTTAAATCTAAATAAAGGATTACACAACTTTTTATTATCGGAAAACATTAGATTATAATACAATGTTAAAATGAAGAAAATCGCAGAAATAGAAAAAAAATATTTTTAGTAGTGCCGTAACTTTTCAACAACAAAATTCGACAGTTTGATTGTTCGAAAATTAACAACAAAATTCGTTAAAAAATCATTATCTTAAAAGAAAATTTTTCAAGTTAATGTTAAAGATATTTGTTTTTACTTTATAAAATTTAAAAGTAAATAAAATATAAACTAACACATTTAATGTTTAAAAAATACAAAATAGCTTTTTCATTAACCCAACCGACAAATAACAAATTGATAATCATTAAGAAAGTCAGCGCAACAAATTGATAAATACCCTATAGGAAGCCTGGGGTCAAGTGTCTCGTGACTTTTTGGTGACATAGTCAACAAGCGTCTACACTTTTTATTTTCCTTTTTTGCAGCTGTGTTTCTTCTTGATTTTTTTATTGTTTCATTTTGTTAAAAATACATGAACATAACTGCGTACAAAATTAAAGTTTTTAATAAAAATATAAAGAAAAGTAAATTTAAAAAGTAAATATACATATAATTTGAACAAAATATATAACGAGCAAAAGCAAATACAAAAGACTTGTGAAAAAACAGTTTTGTATAAAAATAACGAGAGGCAACAATTTTTAGTGAAAGTTGTAACTATAGAAATTTTGTGTAGCCTGATGAAGATTTTACGGTGCCTATGGGCGATTTTGTACAGTCTTTTGAAGATTTGTTTACTCCAAAATTAAATTTACGCGAAAAACGTATTTACTTTAATTAAATTAAAAAAATATTATTAATAAAATATTTATTTTTCCGAAATAAATGCACCTCTTTTAACTTATTTTTCTTCCTAGTGTGGAAATTTAGTAAAAAGTTCCAAAAGTTTAGACTAGAATTACTAAAATGTACAAGTGAATCTCTGGTTACAATATCTACACTTAGTCAATATTTGTGTAGTTTCGCACATGTTAAATGTCTATAGCAGAGAGTGTTGGCTGGGGCATAATGAGTCACTGGTGACAAAGTCAATAGTGAATCACTACAGTTTCACTATCGACATTTGCTTCAGTGTAACATTTAAACAAATCGATGAATATCACTTAAATCCATTTCATTCTCTGTGTTTAATGGTACAATTCCACTCGTTAACCGTTTTGTTTTATTTCCAAGCCGAGAGACGTTGAAAGGCGATTTTGCATGTCGGAAATGCTGCTAAACGCTACAAAAAGAAGTCATTTATGCATCGTATTGTTACTGGTAATGAAAAATGGATACACTACGATTACCCCAAGCGCAAAAAGTCATATATAAAGCTCGGCCAACTAGTAAAATCAACGCCGAAGCCGAATATCCATGGCCCAAGATAATGCTCTGTATTTGGTGGGATCACAGAGGAAAACAATTGATTCGTTTGAAGAGAGCCATCAACGAAAAACGACCAGAATTTTAGACCAGACACGAGGCTATAATCTTCCATCATGACAACGCTCGGCCACATGCTGCAAGACCGGTCAAAAACTATTCGGAAAACAGTTTGGCTCACCTGCCTTATAGCCCAGATCATGCCCCTTCTGACTACCATTTGTTTCGATCAATGCAGAACGCCCTTACTGAAATACGCTTCACTTCAGAACAGGTTATCAAAAATTGGCTTGATTCATTCTTTACCTCAAAACCGGAGCAGTTCTTTTGACGCGGAATCCATATGCTACTGGAAAGATGGGAAAAAGTAGTGGCTAACGATAGACAATACTTTGAATAATGCATTTTGCAGGCAAAAAAGTCGACATTATTAACTTGTATACCCAATAGATAGTCATTGCTTTAATAAACCTTTATTTTTTATAATATTAAAAATATAATTCAATTTCACTTTCAACAAAATTTGAAGATGATTCAGAATTGGATATAGGATTAGGATTATCACACTATAAGACAAATTATATTTTTTTAAATACCTCCTGGTGCAATATACCTTTTTTAAAACAACTTTCAAAGTTTAAAAACCATTGGATATTTTCTAAAATGTTTTAAATACAAATCGGTTTCAACCAAAATTTTTAAACTCTTTTATAAAAAAAAATATAATAAATTTAGGTGGCAACTTTGATTTGTTTTTAAAATATTTTTCTACATGTCTAATGGTTTTGTAACTTTATTATTTTAAAACAAATAAATCCATTAACTGTAGTAAAAATTCTGAACCCTTACAGAATCCTGAAAATATCCTTGAACATTAAAATACATTATTGTACTTAAAGCTTAACTTCCTTCCATAGATTTCATTTAAAGCCGCAGCTACTCAATATTGAACCAATTTTTTTTTTAAAACTGAGTTTTTGAAAGATCTCGAAAACATTCCAGCCGATTTTTAAAGGTTTGCCATATTTCAGTGTTCAGCATGTCAAAAATATATAAAAAAAATATGTATTGTAGAAAAAGGTATATCAAATAGAAGGCTTTTTATGGACACGGAAGAGAGGTAGATAAATTATTACACTTTCAAGCTTGTTTTAAAACGAATTTGGAATTGTTTTTTTTCGAAGATATTTACTTCGTTATCTAATGCTTAAGTAAAAATTTGAAAAAGTCCTTTTGATTCCAATTCATTTTCTTTTCACCACTATTAAATCATTTAAAAATATTTCATATTTTTTTTTTTGGTTTTTTTTTGTTAATTCACTCACGTAATTCTGTAATTTGTTTCAATGGTGGCTGCTGTGGTGCTGCTATAACCAATAAAACTTTTAAACTTAAAACTATAAAAATATGAATTTTTGTTAACATTTTTGGTTTGATTTTTTTTCAGAATTTTAATAATAATTTTTTTTATTAAATTTTCTTGGTAAAACTTTTTGTTATAGCCCGTAATCAATTAATTAATTTCCACCCGTATTATGCTAAGTTTAGACGACGTCTAAACTGCAAAGTAACGGTCAAGCTTGCTTATATTCGCATTTTAAAATAATAATATGTATTGTTGAACAAACATCAAAAAAAGTATTGGGTATTTCAAAAGCATCTACATTAGGGTGGAATGAATGAACATTTTGGATTCCACAAATACTGTAAATGGATATAAATTTTATTTCTTGAAAGTTTTCTACATTTAACCTCATTTTCACAATGAGACCCCATTAGCGACTAGCTGGGACTTTAACCAATGACCCTATAAAACAGGATGAACAAACTACCAAATTTTTAGCCGCCCATGATGCCAAATGGTGCGACTACCAAAAATTCTAATTCAAAAAATTTTTAACTTTGTCCAAAAAATTTTCAGAGTATTAAATAAATATTCAAACTATGAACTATTAAGGCCCGAATGTCCAGATTAACTTTAAATTTTATATGAGAAAGAAGAACAGACGTACCAGCATGAACAAACTACCAAATTTTTAGCCACCCATGATGGTAAATGGTGCGACTACAAAAAAATTCTTAGCCAAGACCACGAAATTCTTAGCCGATTTACAGAAAAACTTAGCCTTTAGCAAGGGTTGTACCAATTCAAACATTTATATACATGCGCTAGAACCCTTGCTAGCGGCTAAATGTTTCTGTAAATCGGCTTAGAATTTCGTGGTCTCGGCTAAGAATTTTTTTTGTAGTCGCACCATTTGGCATCATGGCATCATGGGTGGCTAAAAATTTGGTATTTTTTTCATTCTGGTACGTCTGTTCTTCTTTCTCATATAAAATTTAAATTTAAGCTGGACATTCGGGCCTTAACCCGGTATTTCCCAGAACTTTTTTTGTCTTATATTTGGTTGAAAAGTTGTATACTTTACTATTTTGACCTCATGAGCAGAAAAATTAAATCCATTTTTCAAAACACTGTTCCGTTTTTCCGGAAAACGCGAAAAACTAGGGTTACCATATGGTAACCCTGGGTCGCCTAGGGTACAGGTTTTTTGTAAAAGTGAAAATGATTTTCAAACATTTTTTTTAATAAATTTTACAAAGGCAGATGTTTTAAAACATTTTTATTAAAATTATAAGTAAAAAAAAAAAATAAAATGTAAATTCATATATTTGTTGAACTTAAATAAATTACAGAGTGGTATAGTACTTGGCAAAACACTTAACGCAAAGACCTACGTTGTATTTTATACATGCTGTTCGTCCGCTTACAAAGAGACCAAACTTTATAGCTAAATCGTAACGGTTTGCCTTTTATAAATTGTTTACATCCGTGTCTACTAAGTATGATATCATACTTTTATCGAAAGAAAGATTTTGTTCTGCATGAAAATTTTCAATCATTTTTGCTTTCAACTGATCTGCTCCGGTTTTTGAAGAAGCCTTGGATTCTCTTCGAAGTGACGACTTTGCAATATCTCCTGAAATCGATTCCCACGTATGGTGGCACTTAAAAGATTATTGCGAATGTCTTCATCCTGACTCCACAAATTTCTGATATGATAATTGTAGCCCGTAATGATCAATATGCCGATAAATTCTCTAAGTTCGCCGACGGTTGTATTTGAGTTTGGTCTATTATGTGCGATCGCATATAATAAACTTTGTTCGCAAATCACGACAATCTTCGTAATTTGCAACTGGAAAAATGGGGATACCAGCTGACGTGTCATTCTTTACCCATTGAAATACTGTTTCCTTATTCCCTTGTGGCAATGCAACATTTGAAGGTTACGTGCACTTTACGTAACCGCTTTCTGTCTCGAAATGCTGTGCGATTGGACGTTGTTGGTTGGTCCTCCAATCCTTGATATGTGTCTGCAGCCACAATAACGGGCAAATCTTGTTCATTTGGTGCTGAAGAATTTTGGATTACAAAAATAAAATAATTCATAAACTAATATTGTTTTCAAACATACATTCAAATTCTTCTTCCTTATCGAAATTTTGTAAATGCCGTCCACTAGCCATTACAATTTCACAGCAGCCTTTCATCTGAGCTGGGCAAACATTATCTGGGATGACCCCACGTTCATCTTCAGCATCTTCTTTTCCAGATATGTTTTCATCTACAGGAGGCTCAATGTAAATGGCAGTTGGTATATCAGTTAGCTCATTTCCATCGCCTGCTTCATCGAGCTCTTGAATGTAATCATTTTTTGCAAAGATAAACCTTTGAAGACCGTAAAATTTATAAAATGCCAATGGAATATGAATAAATATGTTAAATACATTTCGAAAAATGTACAGAAATTCACATGAAATACAAAAAAAAAAACATGTACCCTAGCCGACCCACGGTTACCATATGGTAACGCCTTGAGTATAATGTAAAAAATAGTACAAAAACATATTTTTTCTAAAAAAAAACAAATTTGTATTTCATAATTTATTCCATTAGCTACCAATAAGTGTAATTATATTTTAAATTTATATAAAAAGTAATACTAAAAACATATGTATACTTACTGACGCGCCATATCGGAAAATGGGAATTCTTAAAATTTTTTTTGTCACCTCAATTTCACAAGCCATATCTTCGTTAACTGAACTCAGAATAACAAAAACTTTATTTGTTTGCAAGTGACAATTATTTTGCTTTAAATAACGTTTTTCATTTGTAATTTTACTGTGCTCTTTTGGATTTATGTGAGTAAATGTAACGACATATTTTGCATAACCATATGGTAATCGTTGGTTATTTCGGGTTAATAGAGCATAGTTTGAATATTTATTTAATACTATGAAAATTTTGTGGACAAAGTTAAAAATTTTTTAACTAAATTGGTTTTTATATATTTTTCTTTATAAAAAAAAAACAAAATTTACATTCGTTTCAATCTGTTTAAATTAGCAGCATTTATAGTTTAAGATCCCTGCTGTGGATATTTCTCGAATAACTGTAATTGATCCAGCCTATTATACATACAAATATAAGTAGCTAATAAATAAATTCTAAGCTTAAATCACTATTATAATGTTTATAAATATGCTCATATAATATATAATGAGCTTACTTTTTATTTTTAATTTTAATTTTATTTATTAGCCAACCAATCACATTCTCGATGTGATAAAAATAATTTATATACCAATTTTTACAAATTATCTAACAAAATCCCGGTAAATATAGAATTTGAATAGAAATTTAAAAATTACATTTGCTTGTTAATATTAGCAAAAACATCAATATGTATTTAGTTAAATGAAACTTTGTGTATTTTGTCGGTTTTATTTGGACAATGACTCAATTACACAGTTCAACAAACTGTAAAGTTGTCAAGGAAATATGGCGTGTCGCACAAAAAGTGCTCGGAATAGCTTTAAACTTGTTTCTAGAGGGTTTTTGATATTGCTGAATACAAATCTGTCAACAAATTAGTGTTGACCAGTGATAAGTGTGTAAGTTGGTAGACTATTTGTTGTCTAACTGAATGTGGTTTTTCTATTGAAATTTTAGAGTACATAAAAGGCAAATGGTAAATTTCCCACTACAACAATAGGTATATAATTGAGGAAGTGTTTTAAGTTCGTTAGACTGTTGATACCCTCATTGTTTTATTAGATTTTGTATAAAAATTATTTAAAAAAGATTTTGATTTGGGTGAAAATTGTATTTTCGGTTTAAACAACCGAATGACTCCGTTGGAACCAAATTCGTTTGGAACAGCAAATCTTTTTTCTAGGTGTAGGTGTAGGAGTTGTATTAGGTTAAAGAAATTGGTCCTGACCCATAAGCGTGTAATGGGATGGGGCGGTGGCCTACGCTGATGATGTGGCGATAGTGGTGAAAGGAAATTTTTCTTCATCTTGAGGAATATTATGCAGGCGGCTTGCAATCTTTGACAGGACAGCATAAAGATCCCGCTTTTACTACAGTTGTTGTTGTAGCAGCATTGAATGAAATGTATTGATTTCTACTTCTGCTAAGGTTCTCGGTCGGTATCCGGTGGATTCCGAGTCGTTTCGGTGCATAGAACGTACTGTCGCCCTGTTACTCTGGACTGTGTGGAAATCTTACTATCTTGGTGTAATTCTAGGCAGGAAGCTGTTAAACACAGGTTGGCTGAGGAATGGGTCTCACAATCGTTCGATTGATGTACACGGCGGTAGTTTGCCCTATTACTTTGTATGGGATCACTGTTTGGTGGCCGGCACTGGATAAAGTGACCAACCTTAAATCTTTAAAAGTGTAAAGAGGATAACATCTGTAAGAATCTCGGGGCCACTACGTACCACACCATCGGATGCATTGGAATTATACTGCATCTTATTCCCTCGGATATACTGAGGAAGCAGATCATATGACTTTGGTGGCTGGACATGAACATCCCCTTCCCTTCATATACCGATCAAGGACTCTTGGGCGAGTGGAGTATCGGTAGGGGGGCATGAATTCGGCTCTAACGGACGCATCAAAGATTGACAACTTAGTTGAGGTCTATTTCGGGGATCTGGTTCGAAGATTTCCAGATAACTGCAAGGTATCTTAGGCTGAGGCGATGGCGACAGGGGAGGTTGCCGCTTGGCTTGGGCGCAATGTTCTGTTCACGAAAGGCGTTTACATCTACTCTGATAGTCAAGCTGCGGTCGAGTCCTTGGGTCAACGTCTCTGAATTTTGTGTCAGCCCATTAATACCGGGCATTCTTAAAGAGATATGGCTAAGCGGAATGATATTGGAATGTAGAGCAGATTAACTTGCATGTGCAATTCGGAAGTGTTGGTATTCCCCTGGTAACTTGTAAATTGGGCAACCGGCTCTACTTCTAGAGGGCGAGTAATCTTAGGTAGGCTAAAGGAAAGATGATTACAAGGCATATGAGCCCCGGTCTTGATTCGAGGCACACTAGGGCGTTTCTGTCGCTCCCCAGAAGGGATATTACGGCTAGGGTGGTGGTAATAACGGCCCACTTCCTCGTCGTGAGCCACAGGCAGAAGTTTGGGGTCACTTCGCACGTCCTCTGTCGAAGATGCATGAAGAATAAGGAGGAGGAAAGTATCCAATACATTTTTTGATCGTTTCCGGCGCTGACGAGGCAAAGTACGTTCTAACTGGGATCGGCGTAATTTCGTGATCTTTGAACTAAACTGAAGCTAGTGACCTACACAGAGAAATCAGATTCATTGTGATAACCGAATTTCTTGCCAAGTGAATGGTTTGGTTGCAGCCACCGATATATTTCTTTGTGGCGACAGAAATTCGATTATTACAACAGAATTTTGGTTGGAACACTACATATTAATTGACCCAGGAATATATTTGATTACGATAACCAAAAAATTCACTTGCTCCAACCGAACAACAAATTCTATTGGTACAATGAATCTGTTTCCTCTGTGTATGGATTATCGAGTTAAAAAAAATATCTAGAATCTTTGTCTATTTTGGTATAAGAATTTGTTAGCTATTTTTCGATCTGTACCATACCCCCACCGGAGACATGTGAAATTAAAGTTTATACATTGACAGTATTTTTTTTTTTTTAAAAGTCGCCTAAAATTATATAAAATTCGACCAAGTCTGACGCTTGTTCATTTATTTTTATCATTCATAATTAAAATTAAAAAAAACAATAACTTTTTCATGACATAACATATGTTCAATATTTATGCTCTTATGATTTTTGGATATACAATATAATTGTTGTTTTCATCTCCCGTATACTTAATATAATGATGTTTTTTTTCTACAGTTCATTGATTTCGTTAATTATAGTACTTAACTATTGATAACTTGTATTACAATGACGTTTTGTTTAGTATAAAAACAATATATTTAGAAGAGTTTATTTGAGGCACTTATATTGATATCTCGTGAATAATTTAAGTTAATAAATTTGTAATGGGTCAATATGTTAGAAAAATAATTGTTATAATTTTTCTTAAAACTTAATCATGTTTTACAATTATAAATAATTATTTTTACAAACGTGCCTACAAATCAAAAATCGATTAAATTTAAATAAATTGTTATGACGGTACCTTTTAAAAATCCACGATATAATTATACATTTTTTGTTTTTTTTTTTTCAATTTAGACGGTTGCATGCAATTATTGCTTGCAATTTTTGTTTGTTGCCAAACGGGGTAGAGAAGCAAGCGGGGTAACAAAAAAGGCACCGTTTTCGTTTTTCGTGCATGTTTTTGTTATCTCTCTTTCACACTCATATGTATTGTTCTTTTGTTGCTTCATTCACATTTAGTTTTCGTGCAATTAAAGTCACCGTATAAATTGACATAACTTTGGAAGCAACTTTGAAAAGGGAATTGTAAAATTGGCTCTAAATTATAAATTTATTGGTACTTTTTCCATACGTTTCAGTACTTGTAAAAAATAACTATTGAATATTTTGATACTTTTTTTTTCTTAGGTTGTGGTACCTTATAAAATCTACAATAGAACTTTGATTTGTTGCTTCTTCTTAAGCCTATATTTCAAGTGACTTTAGCAGGGTTTTCCTACTAAAAATTATAATTTATCATATATTTCTTGGCTTTTTTAAAACATTTTATTTAAAAACCCCGATAACGTTGCTTAAAAACATCAAATGTCCTTATAGGCTTTAATTATATTTAGGTACTTTAATAAATTCACAATTGAATAATGAAGTTTTTTAAGTACCTTTTTCCTCATTTTTGGTACTATAACGACATGACCAAATTTCGAATGAGTTTTTTATGGCACTTTTGTCTATTTCAATAAAATTTTAAATCATGAAATTGTTGGTACCTTTGAAATCCACTAAAAAACTATGAAACTTATGGGACTTTTGTCTTAATTTTCAAAACATTAAAAATCCACCATAAAATTATGAATTTGTTGGTACTTTTGTTATCTTTAAAAACATAGTTAAATTATTAATTTGTTGCCACTTCTGGCTTTTGATTGGGTACTTTTCAAAATATATAATTATGGTATATGTACATATTTTTTTTTTATTTTGCAATTTTGTCATAGCTTTCGGTACGTTTAAATCTACGATTAAACTATGATTGTTTTTTTGCTAATGTTTAAGTGTTCAGTATTTCTAAAAATACATAATTAAATTATAAATTGTTGATACTTTATGCTCACGTTTCGGTTTTTGTAGAAACCCATTTTATAAACGCAAAAATATTTAACACTATGAATTTGTTATAATCATATTAATGAAATTTAGATTTAATAAGTTAGCATATCATACATTTCATAAACAACAACGACGACCATTATGTCAAATTGATATGGCAATGACATAAGCCAACGTTGATAGCTTGCCGCACAAACACATCTAATGGAATTCATTTTTCTGAAGTTTTATAAAATTTTATAAATAAGTACAGTATTGACGAAGTAATGATGTTATTTTGTTTTTGAAACTGTGATCACTTTCTCTTCAGTTTTAATAATTCGTCTTATTGTTGTTATGCTCTTTGCAATATGTTGTTATCACTAATCCGGGCTTATTTTGCTAATAGTTTTGTTTTTCAACATCACTTTATGATCTTGTTTGTTTATTTTTCACTATATCTTCTGGTCACACACAAATTTTGCGAGTATTGAAAATGAAATTATCACAAACAACAAAAAAAAAATTCTATGTGCTTAGGTAGTTTTTATTGTATGATGTTACATTCAGCAAAACAATAACAACAATATATGTTATATATGTATATGTATGTATGTATGCATGTAACAATATAATAATTTAATCATTTGGTAAAAGTATCGAAAGAAAATAAAAACAGTAGCAAAACTAATGAGAATGAAAATCAGAAGTGTTCTGAAAAAGGAGTCATAAAATTAGCCAAGTAAATATTTTTTGATATTTTTTTTGTATTTTTTGTATTTTGTATTTTTTTAAACAAAAATATCCTACATTTGCTCGAAAATAAAAAATCTGTCTTCTCTTCAAAAAGGGAATTTTCCCCGCAAAATGGCATCACTGGTCGTTATTAAAATTTTCTGAGGAGAACGGGATGACCAGGTTAATTAAAACTAATAAAATATATAGTAATTTGGCTTACATTGTTTAAAATACAACAAATTTAATATTTAATGAGTTTAATTATACAATTTTTTTTATTTACTTTAAACCGGTAGCTCAGAAATTTCTTTATTATATGTAAGATACATAGTATTTAATACTATCTAAAAGTTAAATTATAAGCAATTAAAAAAAAAATCTTTTCAAGTCAACAATTTAATGCAGTTTTCTTCTCTGACAAAAAATGTTGCCTTTTACAAAATGCCTTTTTGTGCATAGCAATAAAAAGTTAAAGCTGACAAATTAGGTATCAAATTAAAGGTATTTAAGAAACCTTGTGATGGAAATATGTTCAAGAATGAACGACTTCTTTTATAAAACATCAAAATATCCAAAATGTGGCACACATTTAAAAAGGCCTCTAAATTTGATATCAAATTTGTCCGCTTTTAGCTTTTATTACTATGCTCAAAAAGACATTTTGTAAAACAGGGCAGAAAAAAGGCAACATTTTTGGTCAGAAAATAAAACGGCATAAGTGTTAAAATTTAAAACAAACGATTTAATTTCCTTTGATGTTTTATTAGTTTTTGTCAAAAAATAAAAAAAAAACAATTCCATAACAATTAAATTGACAAAGTACCATATAAATGGAGTTATACAATTGTTTTCAAAATTAATGGGAACAATTAATTGATTTAAATACGATGCTAGTGCTGTTTTTTGTCAGGTCATTAACAAATTTAGGTAATCAGCTTTTCAGGTAAACAATTTTCATTTAAACAAAATCACGATTTTAATTACGCTAGAATAATAATACAAACTGATTATTGAATAATTGAATATGAATATTCATTATAAAGAATGAAATTAAATTGTTTACATGTGGTATAAAATGCGAAGGCCACTGGGGCGCATATGTCTAAACCGATTTTAATTCTACCTGACTTTTTAAATTGTAATCGATCATTTGGGCAGATTTTCAACATCTTTAATGTCTTAAAAATAATTTAAAGTTTTTACATTTGCGATAATTTTTCATTTCGAGTGTTAAAAAAAAAACGCGTTAAGAAACTGAAGTATTAATTTTTATTTACAAAATTACCATAAGTGTTTTCTGTTAAATTTCGTGAAGAACACACGCCAGTGGTCTAGTATCGCCGGCATAAATTGGTAAAATTTTAATAGATGTATACGCAACATTAATTTGTTACAAAATGATGTATCTTAAATAGGTGATCCTTTAATTTCTTTCGATTATTTAAAAAAGAAGCATCTTTTGTTAAAACTTTTTTATTAGAATCACAAGATCAATCTATATAATAATTTATGTATATACAGGTTGGTTGAAAAGTTCCTGCGCTCGAAATGAAAGAATACTGTTTTTGTTACGAAATATATTTTTTTATTCAATATAATCTCCTAGAAGCTCAATACACTTGTTTCAATGATCTTCCAATAATTTTATCCCATCTTTATAATGGTTTTCCGGAAGTTCTGCAAAATAACCGTCTACGGCTGATATGACCTCTGCATTCGACGAAAAATGCTTTCCACGAAGGAATTGTTTGAGATTTCTGAAGAGATAGTAGTCACTGGGAGCCAAATCTGGTGAATACGGTGGATGTTCAAGCAATTCGTACTTTAATTCTTTGAATTTAGCCATCGTCAAAACACTTTTGTGAGCAGGTGCATTGTCGTGATGAAAAATGATTTTTTTCTTCTTTAAACCAGGCCTTTTCTCACGAATTTTTTCATCCAGCTGATCCAAAAGGCTGCAATAATATTCAGAGTTGATTGTTTTACCTTTCTGAAGGTAATCAATCAACAAAATTTCTTTTGCATCCCAAAAAACTGATGCCATAACCTTCTTTGCTGATCGTTGTGACTTCACCTGCTTTGGAGCTGAACAACCAGCTTCAGTCCACTGTAAACGTTCTTGTTTCAATTTAGGATCATGGTGGTAGATCCAAGTCTCATCCAGTTATAAAACGACGCATGAAGTCGGTTTTATTCGTCTTAAAACGCTCCAAATTACGCTGAGAAATTTGTTTTCGATCCAGTTGAATTTTTAATGTGTGCGACACTAACTTTCCAAACAGTTTTTTCATACGTAATTCTTCATTTAAAATATGGAGTACTCATTCGTCTGAGATGCCTATGGCATTAACAATTTCACGCTTAGTCAAACTTGGATCTTCACTAACCATGTTGTGTACTTGCTCAATGATTTTTGCTGTGGTTGCAGTTTTTGGTCGTCCTTCGCGTGGATCGTCTTCAAGGCTGGTACGACCAAGTTTAAATTCATCAGCCCAAAATTCAACGGTGCGTTTTGAAGTTGAGGACTCCTTATACACTTCTAACAATTGTTCACAAATTTCCTTTGCTTTTAAACCCTTCAAAACAAAGAATCTAATGACTGCACGAAATTCAATTTTTTCCATATTAAAAAAATCCATGACACGTCAACTTCAAATGGCTTGTAAACTTTGCATGTGTTCTCAGGACAGTTATACCAACTTGAGAAAAAAAAAGTTTGGAGCTAGCAGTGCCATCCCTTGGTGAGCGCAGGAACTTTTCAACCAACCTGTAAATAAATTAATTTACGTAGTTCCGATAAGGAGCATAGGGTCATAATAATGTAATGTTAAACAATTTTATCCGAAAAGTTATTTTATAGCATGATATAGCATATATCAACTCGGCAAATTTACTCCTGGGTGGGGCTGCTTAGCCGTTTTGTGTTGTTTTGAAAATCATAAAAGAAAGAAATAGAAAGCATAAAGATAATTGATATTTTAAAAATACAAATACAAATTGAGATATGTAGGTTTGTAGATAAAATAGAGTTTTTTGCTTATGTTGTAAATGAGATAAGACTAAAGTCCTGTGATATTGAAGGTATTAATGAAAAATTACAAAAATAAAACAGCATAAAGGATTGGTAATGTCGTGATCGTGCATGTGCATGTGTTTGTTTACATGATTGTGATGATCTTTAGTAGAACTGCAGAAGTACTTGGTATGTGTTTGCAGGTTTGGCAGACAATAACGGTAAAATACCGTTATAAATTTAAAACACTTTCAACTGACTATCGTTACCCCTAATAACTGAAATAATTGAAAAATTGTTACGCTTAAAAACCGTTACTGAAATAACTTAAATATAATTATGGGTAAAATACCGTTACCGAAATAATTATAACAATGTAACTCATAAAATACCGTTACAAAAATAACTGAAATATCCTAACGTTTAAAATATCGTTACTAAAATAAAAGAAAATAGCCTTATTGTTAAAATACCGATACCTTTTTGATTCCCTCCACCATATATGATAAGGGTATATATCTCAGTTTGTCATTCCGATTGTAACATGTCGAAATATAGGTTTAAGACAATATTAAGTACACTCACCAAAAAAAGTCTGTAATGGCAACTGAAAATTTTGCTGTTATTAAGGGAAATTTTGCTAATTTGAGCCCAGCGGTATTTTTTGCTAATCTTAGCAACACATGTCTGCTGACGTGTAGTATAATAGAATTAGTAGAAAAATTAGAAGCCGCTACTAAATTTTAGTAAACTTTTTGCAAAGTGGAATTTAAAACCTGTTTGCTAAAATCAGCAAAAAGAATTACTAAAAATTTTTTTTATTTTATTTATTTTTTTTTTTCAAAAAATATTTTAGACAAAATTTAAAAAAAATCAAAGGCTTACAAATCTTAAAAGTTGTTAAAACATAAACGAATTTATTATTTTGGTTTAATTTGGTAATTTCTTTTTTGAAAAATATTTGTCAATTTTTTTTTTTTTACTTTTAAGATCAAATTTTAATTGTTTTTAGGGCTGATTTTTAGAACTAAAAAAACTTTTTAGTGCTATTTTAAATGGATGTCGGTATATTCACTTCCGATCCTTTTTTTAATACATGTAACATTTTATGGCAATTTAAGTTTGTAGGTGTAAGTTTTAATTAGAAATAACATTTCCACTTCTTTAAAATTAGTAATTTTTTGTTAATTTTACCAAATCGGTTTTCAAAAATTTGTAAAATGATTTCTGAAATAAGCAACAAAAATTTGTTAATATTCTGTAATTTGTAAAATGGAAATAGCAAAAAGATTTGCTAAATAATATTTTTTTTTACTAAAAATTAGTACAAAAATAGTAAAGTGGGATTGAAACCCGGTTACAAATTTTTCTAACTTTTTTTTCTGAGTGTATATATATCCGTGAAATTTTAGGCCGCTCTAGCGATTTTCGTCTGTCTGATTATCTGTTAAAATTGCGATCACGACGCGAAGACTCAAGCGGGGGTACTCTTTTTTACCTAGATAAAAAAAAGTACATCCTCCCGAGTAGTTTGGTATTGAAAATGAGTAAAACCGGACCAGCAGTTAATGAGTTATGAGTGAAAATGTGAAGGTACCTCTAAATTTTCTATACAAATGGGGTGTATTTTAGTAAAATTTCATAGTAGCGACTGACAAGAAAAATATTTTCTTTTGTTTTATACCAGTCCCTTAGAATTGAATAATATTCACCTCAAAAAATTTTCTCACGACTAAATATTTTTTTCACGACAAAAAACTTTTTTCACCTCAAAACTTGTTTTTCCATGCAAAAAAGGTTTTCACCTCCATAATTTCACATCTAAAGTTTTTTACATTATTTGTATTCAAAGCAGTGAGAACATTTTTTAGGTGGTGAAGGATATTTAAAGATTCGGCACAGCCGAATTTAAGGCTTTTCTTTACTTGTTTTTTATTAATTTAGGTCGTGTTGTTAACCTTACGAACGCTTTTTGGCCGAGGATATAACGAAATATTTTAAAAGGCGGTCCTTATGTTCGACAAAAAAAATCGAAACTTCCTTTAAAAAATAATTTATATTCAAAGGTGTACGACCGTTACCAAAATAATAGAAAAAACATCTCTAAAATACCGTTACCCAAATAACTTAAATAGCAACTATGTGATTTTGCATTTTCCATTTATCATGTTAATTTTGATTTGAGTTTCCATACATTTTAAATGCTTTAAAATCAACTCAATCTGATTAAATTTTTATTTTAATCACAACAAAATCATGATCAAAGTCGGGCGTAGGGACAGTGCATTTAGTATGTTCAGTGTTTTTATACCCTCCACCATATATGGTGAGGGTATATATCAGTTTGTCATTCCGTTTGTAATATGTCGAAATATAGGTTTAAGACCCCATAAAATATATATATTCGTGATCCTTATGCAATTTTAAGTCGATTTAGCGATGTCCGTCTGTCTGTCCGTCTGTCTGTTGAAATGGCGATCACGACGCGAAGACGCAAGCGGGGGTGCCTATTTTTACACAGGTTATTGAACATCCTCCCGAGCAGTTTGGTATTTAAAATGAGCAAAATCGGTCAAGCGGTTCAAAAGTTATGAGTGAAAATGTGAAGGTACCTCTAAATTTTCCATACAAATTTGTACAATTTTTCTGTATCTATTTTTTTTTTTCTGTTAAGTAAGTAAAAATGTTATTAAGTCTTAGAGCTATATGTGTGTTACTCTGATAACTAAGTTAACGTTTAAAGCAACAATGTTAAAGTCGCTAACAGAGCAGACCTCTGTAAATAACATTACTAAAACTAAATAAATAACATTACTAAAACTAAATAACAAAAGTTCTGTTACATAAATTGGCAAAACATATTCATATTACAGTTCATGCAAAATTTAGTATATACGTATGTATATCATCTGCAGCCCTTATGATTGCCGGAGGCTGGGCTCATATAGAATGAGGTAAGGTCCAGAGAAGCTGGATCGTCGTTAATACGTCCATTAAGTATACCGACAGGAGAAAGATATGTAGATCCAGCCCAGATGGTGTTTTTCTCGCTTTCGTATATTTGGCTGACAAGCATATTATCGTGTAGCGCAAGTTTCTCAACAAATCTGGCTTGCAACGACATGGAGTACCTACAGAAGGGTAGAACATCGGCATTTTCATAGACGTAACTATTTGAAAATAGTTTTATGAAATGTTCATAATTTCTTCCAATGCATTTTCTTAGGATTTTCAGTTCAAATATCTCCAATTCTTTGGCTTCTATAGGAGATATAGTAAGCCAGATTGGGTTTTTCTGTTAAGCTTTGTTGGTTTTTCGTTTCATTCCATAAAATGTATTTTTTGTTTTTATAACCTAAGACATTTATATCTAAAGAAAGAGCAAAATACATAATTGCCTTAGTGCCCCTACTTTTGAATAGGTGGCGCTGAATTAACTAAAACAATACCCTGCCCCATGGCTAGGTCCAAAGAAATTTATATATAAAGAAAGAGCAAAATACATAATTGCTTTAGTGCCGCTACTTTTGAATAGGTGGCGCAGAATCACATTAAAACTATATCCTGTCCCATAGCGATATAGCCTTGGATTAGGCTATCAATTAATTTATTTACCAAAAATATTAAATTAACTACATACTTATTACATAATTTTAAAGTAAATTTTTTAAATGTTTGACGTAATAAAAGCATTTGTTTCACATTTTTATGTCAAAAAAGAAATTTTCATAAAGGAAAATAGTATTTTTTTTTATTCCATTAGTATTTTTGAGAATTGAGGGATTGCCAAATGTATGTATATGTTAATTTTTTCTTTTATAAAAAAATACACATGAATAAAGTGCAATATTGTGCTCCTAAACATCTAAATGGAGATTGCACCTTCTGATGGGCCATCTATTGATAAATAGTTACAACTCATGTTCTTTCTTCAATAAATTAATTTCTTTGTTGTATTCTCTCTATTAGACAAGCACACTTAAATTTTTTAAAGAAAGAACATTCGTTGCAACTATTTATCAATACGTGGCGCATCAGAAAGTGCATTCTCTCCATTAGGCATATTCAGCTGCAGAGCTAGTTCCCATTAGCCGGAAAATTGAGTATTTGACAAAAACTATGCTTTAAAATGTGTTTTTTGTGCAGTCCATGTTTAAAAAAACTAGTGAAAATGTAAAGGTGCCTCTAAATTGCCCATACAAATTTAGTACAATTTCATAGTAGCGACTGTTAGATAACATATTTTCATCTAAAAAAGTTTTTCTCCTGCATAATTTTACTTCAAAAGTTTTTTTTATATTATTTGTATCAAAAACAGAAGAGAACATCTTTTTAGGATATTGGTTGGAATTTAGCCCTTTTTTACTTGTTTTTTTACACTTTATTACATTTACGCACATACTGAACAGCCTATACTTTTGACTTTTGTTGTTTACTTGCACCAGCTGTTTGAATAATACATTGAAAGAAATCACCATAATTTGTAATGTGAACGGTGATGTTAAATTTGAGATATTGTAAAATCACGTTCAAAATCACATAATGTGAACATACTATTACCATCAAAATACTGTTACCGAAATAATTAAAACTAGTGTTATCCTTATCCTTGCGGTTACCATCCATGGTTGTTTGTGATTGAAAAGAAAATTTCAATACTCGCAAAAGTTGTTTGTGACAAGAAACTATAGTGAAAAATAAACAAACAAGATCATAAAAATTTTGTTGAAAAACAAAATTATTAGCAACAGTAATGAGCCTGATTAACTGATAGCGAAAGCCTAAAAGAGAGACCCTTGAATAACTATAAATACTCTTGTCATATAAAAACTCAAGAAAAAGTAGTAAGATACGACAGTCATAAAAAAGACATCATTACAAGAACATTATTACATCTTTATTATAATTTCAAATTTATTATAAAAATTCAAAAAAAAAAAAAAAAAATTCACCATGAACTCTACTGTAGAAGAAATTTTTGAATATCGTCATAAAAAATTTGATCAATGTAAAAGTTTACGAAATGCTTCCACCAGTTCTAACGAAGAGGAGTATGAATGTATTAAAGTGGAAGAACGACCATATTCTCAAACATCCAGTGAAGTGTCTACAGTATATTCAAACACACAATGGTCATCAACAGCCTCTAAGAGAAAACGTACCATTTCAACCAGCGACAGCAATTACTCAGTCTCCGATAGATGTACACCGCAAGCACTATCAGCAGCAGCCAAAAGAATGCGTACAACGTCCCCAAGCGAAAGCACATACTCGGCAAACTTCTCACCTTCTAAGGTAAACCTACTAAGGCATACATCAACACCATTTGCAACAACAGGCATTTCTCCGCCGGCTGCTATTCTTCCTAAAATTAGTGATGAAACTTTGAATAGCATTTGCAAATATCATGGTAATATGGTACGGAAATTTCCTAAAAAAGAACGCACTCCCAAAGATCAAGAGAGACGAAATAAAAATACTATTGCCTGTCGCATGAGTAGAAGAGTTAAAAAATTGGAACATATTGCCATTGAAGAACAATATAAAGAATTTTCTCAACAAACTTTTGCAATTATTGAACAATCTTTAAGAGCTACTGCATATTTAGAAAAATTAATGAAATTATCAGCTGATTTAACTGGTAACGAAGAGGCACAAGTACCATCTCTGGATTCCCATACAAAATTAACGGTTTTGAATGAAAAACATTCATGTTCGCCAGGACCAAAGAAATCTTTTTCAATTGCTTTTTTAATGGGTAATCAAACATAGTTTTGTTATTTACACAATATTTGAGATATTGTATTATAATGGAAAAAAAATTAAAAAAATTTTAACACAATTTTTGAAAAATTGTTAAGTATTAGAAATTTACTAAAAATCACTGTGTGATTTAATAATAAGATAAGTTTGTTATATATTTTTAATTAAAACTAAATATATTAATTAAGTTAAGAAAATTATGTATAAGTTTTAAAATAAAACAAAGGAGTTCACAAGGTGTACTAAATGTTGTATGTTGGTGTGTTGTAAACATTTTTATTTCACTACATCGACGATTTTTCTGTTGTGATTTCTCTTTGCTGGCACACTTTCTATCATCTATTGTTGTATTTTTTTAAAACTAAGTTTTAAATAACTTTGTTTTAAATAGCACAATACACATGCAATACTTAGCTATATTTGTGAATGACCTATTTTAAATTAAAATAAAATTTGTTTTATTACTGATTTTACACTTCTAATAGTGGATACCTTTCTATAAAGGACTATTCTTATGTTGCGCTCCATCAATTGACAATACAAAAGCACCCGGTGTGTGAAATAATGCTTCAAAAACGTGTTTTTTAAAAATACCAAAGTATTTAAATCAAGAGGGCTTATATTTTAAAAATATATTTGAGCGCTCTGGTAGGCTAGTTGGTAGCGTGCTAGCTTATCAGTGAAGGGGTCGTGGGTCTTTGGCCTTTGTTGCTGGTACTCTGTTAGGGTACTAGGATATAATTTGTAATTATATGATGAATATAAATAATATTAAAAAAAAAATTGAAAATATATATGTAAGCTTAAAAAAAATTAAAAATTTGTACTAAAATAATTATTATTATTTTGCAAAAAACTTCCGTCATGATTATATGAAAATTTTTGCAAAAACGTCGGGACCTCCTCGGAATTCATTTTATCCCTGTTCGTCTTACAGGAGTTTTACGTATTGTTAATTAATATTATTTTTTTTTGTCGCAATGCCAACACTGAAAAAATTTGTTTTTTTTTTTTGTTGATTTTGATTTTTCTTTTGGAAAATATGAGTATTTTTCAAGGCTTGCATTATTCCTGAACTTTGCCATAACCAATGCGGGGATTTTAATGCAAATGTATGTTTTTAGTTAGTAGCCCAGCAACGATTGACCAAATTCTTTTTCGAATCAAAGAATTTGCAACTATATGGCATTGGTTTGTTGTTGCGTATTTTGTTGTGAATACATAATGTTGCATATTTGACTTTTAGGTGCATTTTTTTTTTTGTATATTCAATGATTTTTAATGCATACTTTTTTTTTGCATATTTTCATAAAATTTATATTATGATGCAATTAAAATAAAACTGAGGGATGCATTTGTAAATCTTGATAGATGATATTCTTGAATAAGAAACAATCTGTTGTCATCTACTTAGATACATTTTTAGTATATTGGATTTTTGTTGAAACTTATTTTTTTAGTGCATATTTTTGGACCTGCATATTTTTTGACTTTTAGTGCATATTTCCTTTTAATTGCATATTTTCGGTTTTTTAGTGAAACTCGTTGCACTGGTCATCAATCATTCTTTCTTTAATTCTTTTTTATTTTTAATGAATTTTTTTAATAAAAGAATGTGTTCATTATTTAGAAAAAAATATTGTATTAAAAATATTTAAATGAGCAAATTATTATCTTGATAAAAAGATTAAGCATAAAAAATTAAAGAATTCATTCTCCGACGAATCCATGCAAATCTAATAAACTCAACTTCTTGAATTCATTTAATTTTTCTTATTTCCTTTAAAGAATTTGCTTTTTCGCTAATTCCTTAATGAATTAACTATTTTGCTAAATTTTGTAATGAATTATTTATTTTTGCTTAATTCCTTTATAAATCAACTTTTGCGTTTAATTTTTTTTATTAAATTTTTTATTAATTCAAATAAAAGTGCCTCAGCGTCCAGTTTTTTTTTTATTTTTTTTTTTGACATTAAAAAAAGACAAAAAAAATTAGAAATATAAATTAAAGAAATATTTGTTAAAATTATATAAACAATACGTAGAGTGAGATCTAATTTTATTAAATATTTAAAAAAAAAAAATTGAATCATACTAAATTTTGAATTAAATATTCTTTTACTTCTTAAAAAAATTTACTTTTGAGCTTAATTAATTAATTCTTTGAAGAAAAATAAAAACAAAACATAATAAAAATAAATTTTCTGAAAATCTTGTATCGTTATTTTAATGTTTTAAATAATGCAATATGTAAACTATTATTGTAACACTTATTTTATGTTTTAAAATAACGGAATAATTATTAAATATATTTCTCAAAGCTCAGCTCACAAGGAAACACCGTTTATGGGTTCTCCAGGCGGTTGCGATTTGAATATTTCATAAAAACAAAATAGAAGACAAGAATTTTTCACTTAAGTTAATTATGTTTCAGCCTTTATAGGCTTTTTACACTGAACAACATCTTTGTGAAACGCCTGGAAGATGTTGAAAATGTGAAACAAGTGTTAACATTGGCAACATCTTTCATCTGCCATTTATTCAGCTGTCAAAAAAGAAAAGGACGCATATTTTTTTTTGTTAAAAATAAAAAATGGATTTAGAAAAAGCATTAATCATTGGAGTAGTTGTTGCTTTGCAAGAACAAACCCGAATTTTAATGTAGTACATTGAAATATTAAAGTTCATTCTGGAAGATGATGATGAAGAAGAATTTTTGGTAGACATATGAATGAAATTCTTACATGTGCCGCTCATTTTCTTTTGTTGAATAATTTTTTTTTCTGCAATGTCAGTTTGCTAGTGATGGCACATAGAAAATCGATTTTTTTTTATAATTTTTTTAATGATGACACTTAAAATAACGAAAGATGTAAGATGGAACAAAATGATAAAGGATCATCTTTTGTAGATGTAGAAAGATGTAGAATTTTTAGCCTGTATAATTCTTATGGGAAGATGTTAACATCTTTGCAAATTGATGAAAGATAAAGGATGTAACTCAGTGGAAAAAGGCTATTAGGCAATATGTTTATTAAAATTGTTAATTTTTTGTAAATTTCAGATATGTTTTTGTACAAAAATGGAATTATTTTTGACCTCACTTCCAAACCCCAAAACGTGAATTTAGGCCGCTAAAACTATACATACCTCTTAGTTTTTCTCTCCTCTATCTCATATATCCAAATTTCCTTAATGTCAGAGAGAACATTTCGGTATACCTTCCATGCCAGTTAAATGTAAGCTAGCGTAAACTGTAAACATTTTTATACCCTTCACCATAGGTGGAAGGGTATATATAAGTTTGTCATTCCGTTTGTAATTTCTACAATATTGATCTTAGACCCTATAAAGTATATATATTCTGGGTCCATATGAAGAGCGAAGTTGATTTAACGATGTCCGTCTGTCCGTCTGTCCGTCTGTCCGTCTGTGTGTTGAAATGGGTTTTCCGAAGAACCCAGACATGATGACGACTTGATTCTTTTTTATTTCTGTTACATGTGATCCATTTCTGTTTGCTATTAAAAATCAGACAGATCGGTTAATAAATGGCTGAGATATTAGCAAAAAACCAGGACTACCTCTAATTTTTCCAGTAAAATCCCTTTGTTTAATAAGAGTGTGAAGATAAATACGTAGGTTAAATACGTTTCACAACTATTGTGAATGATATAAATAAAAAATAAATAGTAGTGTCGCCAACTTTTTTTTGCCTAGAAAATGCCAAATTTGACAAGAAAAGCGCTGAAACATATGGAAAAATATAAATTTGAGATTTTACATGACATATTATTTTGGATTAAAATTTTTGGACATTTAAGAAAAAATAAATGGGGATACCGCTTGTTTGTGGAGAGCTATGAGGTAGTAGATTCCAACGATGTATTCATCTCCTTCAGAATACCATGGTGAAGGGTATATAAGATTCGGCATAGCCGAATTTAGCCGCTCTTACTTGTTTTTTAAATAACTTTATTACCCGTTTCCCTACAATTACTATCACTTGTTTTTATTTGTTTTATATTATCTTTTTACTTTAACTATATTCCTACAATATACGTATAAAAAGTGTTACAATATCATACAAAATTCACACAATATTTTAAATTAAACCTGACAAAAATTTAACCATGTTTAAGCAAAAAAATTATATTTTTTTGTTTATTAATTGTTAATTGTTGTAACAAAAGAAAAAATGTTAAAGACTTCCGTTTAAAAACAAAATTGTATCACCATATGCACGAAACTTTTCTATATGTACCAGGGATGGAAAATATGTTTTCTGTTATTGTACCAACCAGACAAACAAATTGTACTTTTTCGATCCTCACGGTACCAAAATTTTTTCCGCTTTTTTTTTAAACAATTTAATCGTATTGAGTCAGATTTGCTTAGACACTTAAAAGACTTAAAAAATTTAAATTGACCGGGTAAAACAAAATTTATCGTTAATTTTATGTAGTCGTATAATTCCCACAAAACTTTGTAAAATTTTACTCTAATTTTTATGTCACACCTTTTTTTATGGTTAACCTTTTCAGGATTTGCTATTAAAAAATTTAAAGGCATTTAATAGCTTTTTAACAATAATACACTTTTTTCTTATTTTTTTTTTTTTGTTTTGAGAGGTAATTTAAAATGATCTGTTCAATGTTCCCATTTCTGAATATTTTAGTGCAATGTGTATGGAAACATTTGGTACATTTGATGTGACACCGGTTCAACTTAAAACGGACTTTATTTTAACTATCCATCTAAAAATCGAAATATATATGAGCATACATGATCATACATGGGTCTGTATATGATCATACATGGGCATACATGGTCATATACGTCCATACATTGTTCAATATATGACCATACATGACATCATATATGATCATATATCTTCGGATCCAAAATTTGAGGGTTTATGGACGTATATGATCATATGCGAGCATACATGAATAATATATGAGCAAATTTCGGATCCGAAGATATATGGTTATATATGAGATCATGTATGGACGTATATGACCATGTATGCACATGTATGATCATATACAAGCCCATGTATGATCATGTATGTTCATATACTGGGAGAATTGACTGTCCTAAGCTGTTATCGCTGATATCGTTTTATGTGCCACGTAGAATACTTCGCTATAAGCATTATATTTTCAACATCCCTTTTCATCGCACTAACTATGCCCAAAATAGTATTTTAAATCGAGCGTGCACTTCGAAAGAAACCTTTAAATTATTACTTTTTGAATTTTTTAATTTGTAATTTTTTTTTTTTTAACTATAATACATGTTGTATCTAGTCTGTAAGGAAATTTTATATATTCCATTGACTTAATAAACTGAAATAATAATAATAATAATAATATTTTTCGATTTTTACATGGGTATAGAAGCTGAATAAATAAAAACAGGTTTTTAATTTAAAGTTGCTTTTAAAAAAAAGTCGACTTTTTGTTATGTAGTTTTATCTTGTTATAAATTGAAAATTTGAAAAAATTTCAAATTGTACTAAATGAGCTGCGGTAGTACCACGGTACCAACCAAGGTAAAAATGTACCAAAAAAAGTACAATTGTACCATGTACTGCTGTTTTACACTCAATGAATTAATGATTGCAGATATTTTTAATTTTTGTTTTCAATTTTTTTAATTTTTTTTCGCTGCTAAACTGTTGGTTTATCTTTTAAACTGTAATTTTATTGAAAACGCAACCAACTAAAAAGAAGTTTCCGTTTTTCATCTGTGTGTTGTGTACATCTGAAAACAAAAAAAAAAAAATTAACTTAACTTAACAATGACACTAATTTTAAAATAAATGTAATAACTATGATTGTATGTATGTATTGTAGAGTTACAAAATTGAAATATTGCATATTACAAATAATTGATAATAATTGTAATATATTATCAGGCCCTCTATTATTTATTTATTTATTTATTATAACATATGAAAAATCTCTGTTTTATCTATTAATTCAATGACAATTTCTTAGTAATTGGACAAATGTCTCCATTGAGTAAACTTCCAGATAACACTCATAGTAAAATGTTTAAACTAAACTGGTATTAAAAGATTAAATACCACAAAGTTGCTGACGCAGCATGATACAATATTGTTACTTATTAAAACCAAACACAACACAGAATTTAATTTCTAAGACCCTAAACAAACACATGATTTTCAAAAAAAAAAAAAGAAAAGAAATAAAAATAAACAATATATATGTATGTTGCTTAAGAAAAACGAATAAAATATGTCCAAAGAAAACTGCAACCTGCTGCGTTATAATTTTAAGTAAACACCTTTTAAAAAATTGATATTTCGAAAGTGAAAAGATATGCGCCTGCGCGGATATATTTAGAATACTACACAGAGAGAATTTCCGGCCAATGGGAATAATAAATGTCAATGAAAAATTATATCAATGAAGACCTTAATAATATTTATAAAAAAAAACTATTTATTAAATGAAACTCTTCCAGTGAATGTATGAAACTTAAGGAATAATTTTTGATTTTTTAACAGTTTTATGATAAATTGCATTCATTTAACTAAAAGTTTCATTGCTTGAATTACAAAAGAAAACTTTTCTCGATTTTATATCAAATTTTATTAATATAATGAAAATAATTCTCTCAGTATACGTTGGGTTGAAGATCAAACAAATAAAATCCTTATCTTGTTTTTTTTTATGTATTACCTACGCTGCCTTGTCTATAGGGATAATGACTATAAGATATTGTCGCATAGTTTTTTGCAACTTTGTTTTTCATTTTCAATTTTGTTGTTCAGTTCAAAGCAACAAGATCATAAATGTTGGGTTTTTTATTTTTTTGAAAACCAAACCAAATAATCAAGCTACAATAACAGGTATGTGTAAACAAATAGATTAACTGAAATCCTACACTCACAATATTATTTCGTTAAAAACAACTTAAAATACATCTTAAATTAATAGAAAATACAATCAAAAAGAGGACTACTGATTTTTAATTATATTCAACCTATTTTGTTGTTTACAATAGAAAGTCGTTTAAAATATCAAATCATCAAATTTTTACTGACAGAAAGTTTTTCAAATAATAAGTTTTTATTTTTATGTAATTACAAAACAAAACACAACACATGCAGATGTATATATTTTTATTGGCTTTGTGTGTATCTATATTTGAATAATTTTTGTAATTTTTATTGAAATAATTTTGTATATATACAAACTACTTTGGTAAAAAAAAAAACAAAAAGGAATTATATAAATTTCTATTTTTTGAAGCAGAAAACATAAAATTTTATATTTAATTGAAAATATCAACTCCTTCTGAATGTCTGTAAATTTGACTGATTCAAATAGTAAGAAAATATATTTCTATGAATTTCAATTGATTGATTCATTTTAAAACAAACTCTATGTATTACTTTTTAAATAATCTACAGTCGGTAACGAAAAATGTATTGTGAGTGTAATGGTTTTAAAAATAATTGAAACAATAATAATGAATATCCTGATTTTTATATTTGCTTTGGAAATCACTACATAGTTGTAATTTCACATTATATGTGAACATGTGATATGCCAGCCACCTAGCCATCCATCCAGCTAGCCAGACAGGCAACTAGACATTAAGCCAGCCAGCTAGCCAGGCAGCCTTATAGCTAAAAGGTATCAATATTATACTCAAATGTAAGGTAATACTAAGATCATCAAATAAAACTACTTTTTACTACGGAATTTCTAGTCGTTTCTGAGAAAATCATGATTATGGAGGATCGACAATGGAATTTTTTATGCATTTTAATATTTTAATGCAAAATCCATACTAAATGTCAGAATTTCGCAGAGATTTATGCAGTGAAAACAAAATTTTCGATTTTTTGCAAAAAATTATGATGTATACACTGTCTTTTTTGCCAAAAAATGAAAACATTTTTTTTCACTCAATATTATACTCAAATGAAAGGTAATACTAAGAGCATCCAATAAAACTACTTTTCACTGCGAAATTCCTAGTAGTTTCTGAAATAATCATGATTATGGAGGATCGACAATGGAATTTTTTATGCATTTTAATGCAAAATCTATACTAAATCTCAGAATTTCGCAGAGATTTATGCACTGCTGAATAGCCCTTCAAATTACCTTTCATTTGAGTATAATATTGAGTGAAAACAAAATTTTTGATTTTTTGCAAAAAATGATGATGTATACACTGTCTTTTTTGCCAAAAAATGAAAACATTTTTTTTCACTCAATATTATACTCAAATGAAAGGTAATACTAAGAGCATCCAATAAAACTACTTTTCACTGCGAAATTCCTAGTAGTTTCTGAAATAATCATGATTATGGAGGATCGACAATGGAATTTTTTATGCATTTTAATGCAAAATCTATACTAAATCTCAGAATTTCGCAGAGATTTATGCACTGCTGAATAGCCCTTCAAATTACCTTTCATTTGAGTATAATATTGAGTGAAAACAAAATTTTCGATTTTTTGCAAAAAATGATGATGTATACACTGTCTTTTTTGCCAAAAAATGAAAACATTTTTTTTCACTCAATATTATACTCAAATGAAAGGTAATACTAAGAGCATCCAATAAAACTACTTTTCACTGCGAAATTCCTAGTAGTTTCTGAAATAATCATGATTATGGAGGATCGACAATGGAATTTTTTATGCATTTTAATGCAAAATCTATACTAAATCTCAGAATTTCGCAGAGATTTTTGCACTGCTGAATAGCCCTTCAAATTACCTTTCATTTGAGTATAATATTGAGTGAAAACAAAATTTTCGATTTTTTGCAAAAAATGATGATGTATACACTGTCTTTTTTGCCAAAAAATGAAAACATTTTTTTTCACTCAATATTATACTCAAATGAAAGGTAATACTAAGAGCATCCAATAAAACTACTTTTCACTGCGAAATTCCTAGTAGTTTCTGAAATAATCATGATTATGGAGGATCGACAATGGAATTTTTTATGCATTTTAATGCAAAATCTATACTAAATCTCAGAATTTCGCAGAGATTTATGCACTGCTGAATAGCCCTTCAAATTACCTTTCATTTGAGTATAATAATGAGTGAAAACAAAATTTTCGATTTTTTGCAAAAAATGATGATGTATACACTGTCTTTTTTGCCAAAAAATGAAAAAATTTTTTTCACTCAATATTATACTCAAATGAAAGGTAATACTAAGGGCATCCAATAAAACTACTTTTCACTGCGAAATTCCTAGTAGTTTCTGAAATAATCATGATTATGGAGGATCGACAATGGAATTTTTTATGCAATTTAACGCAAAATCTATACTAAATCTCAGAATTTCGCAGAGATTTATGCACTGCTGAATAGCCCTTCAAATTACCTTTCATTTGAGTATAATATTGAGTGAAAACAAAATTTTCGATTTTTTGCAAAAAATGATGATGTATACACTGTCTTTTTTGCCAAAAAATTAAAACTTTTTTTTCACTCAATATTATACTCAAATGAAAGGTAATACTAAGAGCATCCAATAAAACTACTTTTCGCTGCGAAATTCCTAGTAGTTTCTGAAATAATCATGATTATGGAGGATCGACAATGGAATTTTTTATGCAATTTAATGCAAAATCTATACTAAATCTCAGAATTTCGCAGAGATTTATGCACTGCTGAATAGCCCTTCAAATTACCTTTCATTTGAGTATAATATTGAGTGAAAACAAAATTTTCGATTTTTTGCAAAAAATGATGATGTATACACTGTCTTTTTTGCCAAAAAATTAAAACTTTTTTTTCACTCAATATTATACTCAAATGAAAGGTAATACTAAGAGCATCCAATAAAACTACTTTTCACTGCGAAATTCCTAGTAGTTTCTGAAATAATCATAATTTTAATGCAAAATCTATACTAAATCTCAGAATTTCGCAGAGATTTATGCACTGCTGAATAGCCCTTCAAATTACCTTTCATTTGAGTATAATATTGAGTGAAAACAAAATTTTCGATTTTTTGCAAAAAATGATGTATACACTGTCTTTTTTGCCAAAAAATGAAAACATTTTTTTTCATTCAATATTATACTCAAATGAAAGGTAATACTAAGAGCATCCAATAAAACTACTTTTCGCTGCGAAATTCCTAGTAGTTTCTGAAATAATCATGATTATGGAAGATCGACAATGGAATTTTTTATGCATTTTAATGCAAAATCTATACTAAATCTCAGAATTTCGCAGAGATTTATGCACTGCTGAATAGCCCTTCAAATTACCTTTCATTTGAGTATAATATTGAGTGAAAACAAAATTTTCGATTTTTTGCAAAAAATGATGATGTCTTTTTTGCCAAAAAATGAAAACATTTTTTTTCACTCAATATTATACTCAAATGAAAGGTAATACTAAGAGCATCCAATAAAACTACTTTTCACTGCGAAATTCCTAGTAGTTTCTGAAATAATCATGATTATGGAGGATCGACAATGGAATTTTTTATGCATTTTAATGCAAAATCTATACTAAATCTCAGAATTTCGCAGAGATTTATGCACTGCTGAATAGCCCTTCAAATTACCTTTCATTTGAGTATAATATTGAGTGAAAACAAAATTTTCGATTTTTTGCAAAAAATGATGATGTATACACTGTCTTTTTTGCCAAAAAATTAAAACATTTTTTTTCACTCAATATTATACTCAAATGAAAGGTAATACTAAGAGCATCCAATAAAACTACTTTTCGCTGCGAAATTCCTAGTAGTTTCTGAAATAATCATGATTATGGAGGATCGACAATGGAATTTTTTATGCATTTTAATGCAAAATCTATACTAAATCTCAGAATTTCGCAGAGATTTATGCACTGCTGAATAGCCCTTCAAATTACCTTTCATTTGAGTATAATATTGAGTGAAAACAAGATTTTCGATTTTTTGCAAAAAATGATGATGTATACACTGTCTTTTTTGCCAAAAAATGAAAATATTTTTTTTCACTCAATATTATACTCAAATGAAAGGTAATACTAAGAGCATCCAATAAAACTACTTTTCGCTGCGAAATTCCTAGTAGTTTCTGAAATAATCATGATTATGGAGGATCGACAATGGAATTTTTTATGCAATTTAATGCAAAATCTATACTAAATCTCAGAATTTCGCAGAGATTTATGCACTGCTGAATAGCCCTTCAAATTACCTTTCATTTGAGTATAATATTGAGTGAAAACAAAATTTTCGATTTTTTGCAAAAAATGATGATGTATACACTGTCTTTTTTGCCAAAAAATGAAAACATTTTTTTTCATTCAATATTATACTCAAATGAAAGGTAATACTAAGAGCATCCAATAAAACTACTTTTCACTGCGAAATTCCTAGTAGTTTCTGAAATAATCATGATTATGGAGGATCGACAATGGAATTTTTTATGCATTTTAATGCAAAATCTATACTAAATCTCAGAATTTCGCAGAGATTTATGCACTGCTGAATAGCCCTTTAAATTACCTTTCATTTGAGTATAATATTGAGTGAAAACAAAATTTTCGATTTTTTGCAAAAAATGATGATGTATACACTGTCTTTTTTGCCAAAAAATTAAAACTTTTTTTTCACTCAATATTATACTCAAATGAAAGGTAATACTAAGAGCATCCAATAAAACTACTTTTCACTGCGAAATTCCTAGTAGTTTCTGAAATAATCATGATTATGGAGGATCGACAATGGAATTTTTTATGCATTTTAATGCAAAATCTATACTAAATCTCAGAATTTCGCAGAGATTTATGCACTGCTGAATAGCCCTTCAAATTACCTTTCATTTGAGTATAATATTGAGTGAAAAGAAAATTTTCGATTTTTTGCAAAAAATGATGATGTATACACTGTCTTTTTTGCCAAAAAATGAAAACATTTTTTTTCACTCAATATTATACTCAAATGAAAGGTAATACTAAGAGCATCCAATAAAACTACTTTTCACTGCGAAATTCCTAGTAGTTTCTGAAATAATCATGATTATGGAGGATCGACAATGGAATTTTTTATGCATTTTAATGCAAAATCTATACTAAATCTCAGAATTTCGCAGAGATTTATGCACTGCTGAATAGCCCTTCAAATTACCTTTCATTTGAGTATAATATTGAGTGAAAACAAAATTTTCGATTTTTTGCAAAAAATGATGATGTATACACTGTCTTTTTGCCAAAAAAATGAAAACATTTTTTTTCACTCAATATTATACTCAAATGAAAGGTAATACTAAGAGCATCCAATAAAACTACTTTTCACTGCGAAATTCCTAGTAGTTTCTGAAATAATCATGATTATGGAGGATCGACAATGGAATTTTTTATGCATTTTAATACAAAATCTATACTAAATCTCAGAATTTCGCAGAGATTTATGCACTGCTGAATAGCCCTTCAAATTACCTTTCATTTGAGTATAATATTGAGTGAAAACAAAATTTTCGATTTTTTGCAAAAAATGTTGATGTATACACTGTCTTTTTTGCCAAAAAATGAAAACATTTTTTTTCACTCAATATTATACTCAAATGAAAGGTAATACTAAGAGCATCCAATAAAACTACTTTTCACTGCGAAATTCCTAGTAGTTTCTGAAATAATCATGATTATGGAGGATCGACAATGGAATTTTTTATGCATTTTAATGCAAAATCTATACTAAATCTCAGAATTTCGCAGAGATTTATGCACTGCTGAATAGCCCTTCAAATTACCTTTCATTTGAGTATAATATTGAGTGAAAACAAAATTTTCGATTTTTTGCAAAAAATGATGATGTATACACTGTCTTTTTTGCCAAAAAATGAAAAAATTTTTTTCACTCAATATTATACTCAAATGAAGGTAATACTAAGGGCATCCAATAAAACTACTTTTCGCTGCGAAACCTAGTAGTTTCTGAAATAATCATGATTATGGAAGATCGACAATGGAATTTTTTATGCATTTTAATGCAAAATCTATACTAAATCTCAGAATTTCGCAGAGATTTATGCACTGCTGAATAGCCCTTCAAATTACCTTTCATTTGAGTATAATATTGAGTGAAAACAAAATTTTCGATTTTTTGCAAAAAATTATGATGTATACACTGTCTTTTTTGCCAAAAAATTAAAACATTTTTTTTCACTCAATATTATACTCAAATGAAAGGTAATACTAAGAGCATCCAATAAAACTACTTTTCGCTGCGAAATTCCTAGTAGTTTCTGAAATAATCATGATTATGGAAGATCGACAATGGAATTTTTTATGCATTTTAATGCAAAATCTATACTAAATCTCAGAATTTCGCAGAGATTTATGTACTGCTGAATAGCCCTTCAAATTACCTTTCATTTGAGTATAATATTGAGTGAAAACAAAATTTTCGATTTTTTGCAAAAAATGATGATGTATACACTGTCTTTTTTGCCAAAAAATTAAAACATTTTTTTTCACTCAATATTATACTCAAATGAAAGGTAATACTAAGAGCATCCAATAAAACTACTTTTCGCTGCGAAATTCCTAGTAGTTTCTGAAATAATCATGATTATGGAAGATCGACAATCGAATTTTTTATGCATTTTAATGCAAAATCTATACTAAATCTCAGAATTTCGCAGAGATTTATGCACTGCTGAATAGCCCTTCAAATTACCTTTCATTTGAGTATAATATTGAGTGAAAACAAAATTTTCGATTTTTTGCAAAAAATGATGATGTATATATACACTGTCTTTTTTGCCAAAAAATGAAAACATTTTTTTTCACTCAATATTATACTCAAATGAAAGGTAATACTAAGAGCATCCAATAAAACTACTTTTCACTGCGAAATTCCTAGTAGTTTCTGAAATAATCATGATTATGGAGGATCGACAATGGAATTTTTTATGCATTTTATTGCAAAATCCATACTAAATCTCAGAATTTCGCAGAGATTTATGCACTGCTTAATAGCCCTTTAAATTACCTTTCATTTGAGTATAATATTGAGTGAAAACAAAATTTTCGATTTTTTGCAAAAAATGATGATGTATACACTGTCTTTTTTGCCAAAAAATGAAAATTATTGTTTTCACTCAATATTATACTCAAATGAAAGGTAATACTAAGAGCATTGAATAAAACTACTTTTCTCTGCGAAATTCCTAGTAGTTTCTGAAATAATCATGATTATGGAGGATCGACAATGGAATTTTTTATGCATTTTAATGCAAAATCCCTACTAAATCTCAGAATTTCGCAGAGATTTATGCACTGCTGAATAGCCCTTCAAATTACCTTTCATTTGAGTATAATATTGAGTGAAAACAAAATTTTCGATTTTTTGCAAAAAATGATGATGTATACACTGTCTTTTTTGCCAAAAAATTAAAACATTTTTTTCACTCAATATTATACTCAAATGAAAGGTAATACTAAGAGCATCCAATAAAACTACTTTTCGCTGCGAAATTCCTAGTAGTTTCTGAAATAATCATGATTATGGAAGATCGACAATGGAATGTTTTATGCATTTTAATGCAAAATCTATACTAAATCTCAGAATTTCGCAGAGATTTATGCACTGCTGAATAGCCCTTCAAATTACCTTTCATTTGAGTATAATATTGAGTGAAAACAAAATTTTCCATTTTTTGCAACAAATGATGATGTATACACTGTCTTTTTTGCCAAAAAATTAAAACATTTTTTTTCACTCAATATTATACTTAAATGAAAGGTAATACTAAGAGCATCCAATAAAACTACTTTTCACTGCGAAATTCCTAGTAGTTTCTGAAATAATCATGATTATGGAGGATCGACAATGGAATTTTTTATGCATTTTAATGCAAAATCTATACTAAATCTCAGAATTTCGCAGAGATTTATGCACTGCTGAATAGCCCTTCAAATTACCTTTCATTTGAGTATAATATTGAGTGAAAACAAAATTTTCGATTTTTTGCAAAAAATGATGATGTATACACTGTCTTTTTTGCCAAAAAATGAAAACATTTTTTTTCACTCAATATTATACTCAAATGAAAGGTAATACTAAGAGCATCCAATAAAACTACTTTTCACTGCGAAATTCCTAGTAGTTTCTGAAATAATCATGATTATGGAGGATCGACAATGGAATTTTTTATGCATTTTAATGCAAAATCTATACTAAATCTCAGAATTTCGCAGAGATTTATGCACTGCTGAATAGCCCTTCAAATTACCTTTCATTTGGGTATAATGTTGCAAAAAATGATGTATACACTGTCTTTTTTGCCAAAAAATGAAAATATTTTTTTTCACTCAATATTATACTCAAATGAAAGGTAATACTAAGAGCATCCAATAAAACTACTTGTCTCTGCGAAATTCCTAGTAGTTTCTGAAATAATCATGATTATGGAGGATCGACAATGGAATTTTTTATGCATTTTATTGCAAAATCCATACTAAATCTCAGAATTTCGCAGAGATTTATGCACTGCTTAATAGCCCTTTAAATTACCTTTCATTTGAGTATAATATTGAGTGAAAACAAAATTTTCGATTTTTTGCAAAAAATGATGATGTATACACTGTCTTTTTTGCCAAAAAATGAAAATTATTGTTTTCACTCAATATTATACTCAAATGAAAGGTAATACTAAGAGCATTGAATAAAACTACTTTTCACTGCGAAATTCCTAGTAGTTTCTGAAATAATCATGATTATGGAGGATCGACAATGGAATTTTTTATGCATTTTAATGCAAAATCTATACTAAATCTCAGAATTTCGCAGAGATTTATGCACTGCTGAATAGCCCTTCAAATTACCTTTCATTTGGGTATAATATTGAGTGAAAAGAAAATTTTCGATTTTTTGCAAAAAATGAAAAAAAAATGTCTTTTTTGCCAAAAAATGAAAACATTTTTTTTCACTCAATATTATACTCAAATGAAAGGTAATACTAAGAGCATCCAATAAAACTACTTTTCACTGCGAAATTCCTAGTAGTTTCTGAAATAATCATGATTATGGAGGATCGACAATGGAATTTTTTATGCATTTTAATGCAAAATCTATACTAAATCTCAGAATTTCGCAGAGATTTATGCACTGCTGAATAGCCCTTCAAATTACCTTTCATTTGAGTATAATATTGAGGGAAAACAAAATTTTCGATTTTTTGCAAAAAATGATGTATACACTGTCTTTTTTGCCAAAAAATGAAAATTATTGTTTTCACTCAATATTATACTCAAATGAAAGGTAATACTAAGAGCATTGAATAAAACTACTTTTCTCTGCGAAATTCCTAGTAGTTTCTGAAATAATCATGATTATGGAGGATCGACAATGGAATTTTTTATGCATTTTAATGCAAAATCCCTACTAAATCTCAGAATTTCGCAGAGATTTATGCACTGCTGAATAGCCCTTCAAATTACCTTTCATTTGAGTATAATATTGAGTGAAAACAAAATTTTCGATTTTTTGCAAAAAATGATGATGTATACACTGTCTTTTTTGCCAAAAAATTAAAACATTTTTTTTCACTCAATATTATACTCAAATGAAAGGTAATACTAAGAGCATCCAATAAAACTACTTTTCGCTGCGAAATTCCTAGTAGTTTCTGAAATAATCATGATTATGGAAGATCGACAATGGAATGTTTTATGCATTTTAATGCAAAATCTATACTAAATCTCAGAATTTCGCAGAGATTTATGCACTGCTGAATAGCCCTTCAAATTACCTTTCATTTGAGTATAATATTGAGTGAAAACAAAATTTTCCATTTTTTGCAACAAATGATGATGTATACACTGTCTTTTTTGCCAAAAAATGAAAACATTTTTTTTCACTCAATATTATACTCAAATGAAAGGTAATACTAAGAGCATCCAATAAAACTACTTTTCACTGCGAAATTCCTAGTAGTTTCTGAAATAATCATGATTATGGAGGATCGACAATGGAATTTTTTATGCATTTTAATGCAAAATCTATACTAAATCTCAGAATTTCGCAGAGATTTATGCACTGCTGAATAGCCGTCAAATTACCTTTCATTTGGGTATAATATTGAGTGAAAACAAAATTTTCGATTTTTTGCAAAAAATGATGATGTATACACTGTCTTTTTTGCCAAAAAATGAAAACATTTTTTTTCACTCAATATTATACTCAAATGAAAGGTAATACTAAGAGCATCCAATAAAACTACTTTTCACTGCGAAATTCCTAGTAGTTTCTGAAATAATCATGATTATGGAGGATCGACAATGGAATTTTTTATGCATTTTAATGCAAAATCTATACTAAATCTCAGAATTTCGCAGAGATTTATGCACTGCTGAATAGCCCTTCAAATTACCTTTCATTTGAGTATAATATTGAGTGAAAACAAAATTTTCGATTTTTTGCAAAAAATGATGATGTATACACTGTCTTTTTTGCCAAAAAATGAAAACATTTTTTTTCACTCAATATTATACTCAAATGAAAGGTAATACTAAGAGCATCCAATAAAACTACTTTTCACTGCGAAATTCCTTGTAGTTTCTGAAATAATCATGATTATGGAGGATCGACAATGGAATTTTTTATGCATTTTAATGCAAAATCTATACTAAATCTCAGAATTTCGCAGAGATTTATGCACTGCTGAATAGCCCTTCAAATTACCTTTCATTTGAGTATAATATTGAGTGAAAACAAAATTTTCGATTTTTTGCAAAAAATGATGATGTATATATACACTGTCTTTTTTGCCAAAAAATGAAAACATTTTTTTTTCACTCAATATTATACTCAAATGTAAGGTAATACTAAGAGCATCCAATAAAACTACTTTTCACTGCGAAATTCCTAGTAGTTTCTGAAATAATCGTGATGATGGAGGATCGACAATGGAATTTTTTATGCATTTTAATGCAAAATCTATACTAAATCTCAGAATTTCGCAGAGATTTATGCACTGCTGAATAGCCCTTCAAATTACCTTTCATTTGAGTATAATATTGAGTGAAAACAAAATTTTCGATTTTTTGCAAAAAATGATGATGTATACACTGTCTTTTTTGCCAAAAAATGAAAACATTTTTTTTTCACTCAATATTATACTCAAATGTAAGGTAATACTAAGAGCATCCAATAAAACTACTTTTCACTGCGAAATTCCTAGTAGTTTCTGAAATAATCATGATTATGGAGGATCGACAATGGAATTTTTTATGCATTTTAATGCAAAATCTATACTAAATCTCAGAATTTCGCAGAGATTTATGCACTGCTGAATAGCCCTTCAAATTACCTTTCATTTGAGTATAATATTGAGTGAAAACAAAATTTTCGATTTTTTGCAAAAAATGATGATGTATACACTGTCTTTTTTGCCAAAAAATGAAAACATTTTTTTTCACTCAATATTATACTCAAATGAAAGGTAATACTAAGAGCATCCAATAAAACTACTTTTCACTGCGAAATTCCTTGTAGTTTCTGAAATAATCATGATTATGGAGGATCGACAATGGAATTTTTTATGCATTTTAATGCAAAATCTATACTAAATCTCAGAATTTCGCAGAGATTTATGCACTGCTGAATAGCCCTTCAAATTACCTTTCATTTGAGTATAATATTGAGTGAAAACAAAATTTTCGATTTTTTGCAAAAAATGATGATGTATATATACACTGTCTTTTTTGCCAAAAAATGAAAACATTTTTTTTTCACTCAATATTATACTCAAATGTAAGGTAATACTAAGAGCATCCAATAAAACTACTTTTCACTGCGAAATTCCTAGTAGTTTCTGAAATAATCGTGATGATGGAGGATCGACAATGGAATTTTTTATGCATTTTAATGCAAAATCTATACTAAATCTCAGAATTTCGCAGAGATTTATGCACTGCTGAATAGCCCTTCAAATTACCTTTCATTTGAGTATAATATTGAGTGAAAACAAAATTTTCGATTTTTTGCAAAAAATGATGATGTATACACTGTCTTTTTTGCCAAAAAATGAAAACATTTTTTTTTCACTCAATATTATACTCAAATGTAAGGTAATACTAAGAGCATCCAATAAAACTACTTTTCACTGCGAAATTCCTAGTAGTTTCTGAAATAATCATGATTATGGAGGATCGACAATGGAATTTTTTATGCATTTTAATGCAAAATCTATACTAAATCTCAGAATTTCGCAGAGATTTATGCACTGCTGAATAGCCCTTCAAATTACCTTTCATTTGAGTATAATATTGAGTGAAAACAAAATTTTCGATTTTTTGCAAAAAATGATGATGTATACACTGTCTTTTTTGCCAAAAAATGAAAACATTTTTTTTCACTCAATATTATACTCAAATGAAAGGTAATACTAAGAGCATCCAATAAAACTACTTTTCACTGCGAAATTCCTTGTAGTTTCTGAAATAATCATGATTATGGAGGATCGACAATGGAATTTTTTATGCATTTTAATGCAAAATCTATACTAAATCTCAGAATTTCGCAGAGATTTATGCACTGCTGAATAGCCCTTCAAATTACCTTTCATTTGAGTATAATATTGAGTGAAAACAAAATTTTCGATTTTTTGCAAAAAATGATGATGTATATATACACTGTCTTTTTTGCCAAAAAATGAAAACATTTTTTTTTCACTCAATATTATACTCAAATGTAAGGTAATACTAAGAGCATCCAATAAAACTACTTTTCACTGCGAAATTCCTAGTAGTTTCTGAAATAATCGTGATGATGGAGGATCGACAATGGAATTTTTTATGCATTTTAATGCAAAATCTATACTAAATCTCAGAATTTCGCAGAGATTTATGCACTGCTGAATAGCCCTTCAAATTACCTTTCATTTGAGTATAATATTGAGTGAAAACAAAATTTTCGATTTTTTGCAAAAAATGATGATGTATACACTGTCTTTTTTGCCAAAAAATGAAAACATTTTTTTTTCACTCAATATTATACTCAAATGTAAGGTAATACTAAGAGCATCCAATAAAACTACTTTTCACTGCGAAATTCCTAGTAGTTTCTGAAATAATCATGATTATGGAGGATCGACAATGGAATTTTTTATGCATTTTAATGCAAAATCTATACTAAATCTCAGAATTTCGCAGAGATTTATGCACTGCTGAATAGCCCTTCAAATTACCTTTCATTTGAGTATAATATTGAGTGAAAACAAAATTTTCGATTTTTTGCAAAAATGATGATGTATACACTGTCTTTTTTGCCAAAAAATGAAAACATTTTTTTTCACTCAATATTATACTTAAATGAAAGGTAATACTAAGAGCATCCAATAAAACTACTTTTCACTGCGAAATTCCTAGTAGTTTCTGAAATAATCATGATTATGGAGGATCGACAATGGAATTTTTTATGCATTTTAATGCAAAATCTATACTAAATCTCAGAATTTCGCAGAGATTTATGCACTGCTGAATAGCCCTTCAAATTACCTTTCATTTGAGTATAATATTGAGTGAAAACAAAATTTTCGATTTTTTTGCAAAAAATGATGATGTATACACTGTCTTTTTTGCCAAAAAATGAAAACATTTTTTTTCACTCAATATTATACTTAAATGAAAGGTAATACTAAGAGCATCCAATAAAACTACTTTTCACTGCGAAATTCCTAGTAGTTTCTGAAATAATCATGATTATGGAGGATCGACAATGGAATTTTTTATGCATTTTAATGCAAAATCTATACTAAATCTCAGAATTTCGCAGAGATTTATGCACTGCTGAATAGCCCTTCAAATTACCTTTCATTTGAGTATAATATTGAGTGAAAACAAAATTTTCGATTTTTTGCAAAAAATGATGATGTATACACTGTCTTTTTTGCCAAAAAATGAAAACATTTTTTTTCACTCAATATTATACTCAAATGAAAGGTAATACTAAGAGCATCCAATAAAACTACTTTTCACTGCAAAATTCCTAGTAGTTTCTGAAATAATCATGATTATGGAAGATCGACAATGGAATTTTTTATGCATTTTAATGCAAAATCTATACTAAATCTCAGAATTTCGCAGAGATTTATGCACTGCTGAATAGCCCTTCAAATTACCTTTCATTTGAGTATAATATTGAGTGAAAACAAAATTTTCGATTTTTTGCAAAAAATGATGATGTATACACTGTCTTTTTTGCCAAAAAATGAAAACATTTTTTTTCACTCAATATTATACTTAAATGAAAGGTAATACTAAGAGCATCCAATAAAACTACTTTTCACTGCGAAATTCCTAGTAGTTTCTGAAATAATCATGATTATGGAGGATCGACAATGGAATTTTTTATGCATTTTAATGCAAAATCTATACTAAATCTCAGAATTTCGCAGAGATTTATGCACTGCTGAATAGCCCTTCAAATTACCTTTCATTTGAGTATAATATTGAGTGAAAACAAAATTTTCGATTTTTTGCAAAAAATGATGATGTATACACTGTCTTTTTTGCCAAAAAATGAAAACATTTTTTTTCACTCAATATTATACTCAAATGAAAGGTAATACTAAGAGCATCCAATAAAACTACTTTTCACTGCAAAATTCCTAGTAGTTTCTGAAATAATCATGATTATGGAAGATCGACAATGGAATTTTTTATGCATTTTAATGCAAAATCTATACTAAATCTCAGAATTTCGCAGAGATTTATGCACTGCTGAATAGCCCTTCAAATTACCTAAAACTACTTTTCACTGCGAAATTCCTAGTAGTTTCTGAAATAATCATTATGGAGGATCGACAATGGAATTTTTTATGCATTTTAATGCAAAATCTATACTAAATCTCAGAATTTCGCAGAGATTTATGCACTGCTGAATAGCCCTTCAAATTACCTTTCATTTGGGTATAATATTGAGTGAAAACAAAATTTTCGATTTTTTGCAAAAAATGATGATGTATACACTGTCTTTTTTGCCAAAAAATTAAAACATTTTTTTTCACTCAATATTATACTCAAATGAAAGGTAATACTAAGAGCATCCAATAAAACTACTTTTCGCTGCGAAATTCCTAGTAGTTTCTGAAATAATCATGATTATGGAAGATCGACAATGGAATTTTTTATGCATTTTAATGCAAAATCTATACTAAATCTCAGAATTTCGCAGAGATTTATGCACTGCTGAATAGCCCTTCAAATTACCTTTCATTTGAGTATAATATTGAGTGAAAACAAAATTTTCCATTTTTTGCAACAAATGATGATGTATACACTGTCTTTTTTGCCAAAAAATGAAAACATTTTTTTTCACTCAATATTATACTCAAATGAAAGGTAATACTAAGAGCATCCAATAAAACTACTTTTCACTGCGAAATTCCTAGTAGTTTCTGAAATAATCATGTTATGGAGGATCGACAATGGAATTTTTTATGCATTTTAATGCAAAATCTATACTAAATCTCAGAATTTCGCAGAGATTTATGCACTGCTGAATAGCCCTTCAAATTACCTTTCATTTGAGTATAATATTGAGTGAAAACAAAATTTTCGATTTTTTGCAAAAAATGATGATGTATACACTGTCTTTTTTGCCAAAAAATGAAAACATTTTTTTTCACTCAATATTATACTCAAATGAAAGGTAATACTAAGAGCATCCAATAAAACTACTTTTCACTGCGAAATTCCTAGTAGTTTCTGAAATAATCATGATTATGGAGGATCGACAATGGAATTTTTTATGCATTTTAATGCAAAATCTATACTAAATCTCAGAATTTCGCAGAGATTTATGCACTGCTGAATAGCCCTTCAAATTACCTTTCATTTGAGTATAATATTGAGTGAAAACAAAATTTTCGATTTTTTGCAAAAAATTATAATGTATACACTGTCTTTTTTGCCAAAAAATGAAAACATTTTTTTTCACTCAATATTATACTCAAATGAAAGGTAATACTAAGAGCATCCAATAAAACTACTTTTCGCTGCGAAATTCCTAGTAGTTTCTGAAATAATCATGATTATGGAGGATCGACAATGGAATTTTTTATGCATTTTAATGCAAAATCTATACTAAATCTCAGAATTTCGCAGAGATTTATGCACTGCTGAATAGCCCTTCAAATTACCTTTCATTTGAGTATAATATTGAGTGAAAACAAAATTTTCGATTTTTTGCAAAAAATGATGATGTATACACTGTCTTTTTTGCCAAAAAATGAAAAAAATTTTTTCACTCAATATTATACTCAAATGAAAGGTAATACTAAGGGCATCCAATAAAACTACTTTTCGCTGCGAAATTCCTAGTAGTTTCTGAAATAATCATGATTATGGAAGATCGACAATCGAATTTTTTATGCATTTTAATGCAAAATCTATACTAAATCTCAGAATTTCGCAGAGATTTATGCACTGCTGAATAGCCCTTCAAATTACCTTTCATTTGAGTATAATATTGAGTGAAAACAAAATTTTCGATTTTTTGCAAAAAATGATGATGTATACACTGTCTTTTTTGCCAAAAAATGAAAACATTTTTTTTCACTCAATATTATACTCAAATGAAAGGTAATACTAAGAGCATCCAATAAAACTACTTTTCACTGCGAAATTCCTAGTAGTTTCTGAAATAATCATGATTATGGAGGATCGACAATGGAATTTTTTATGCATTTTAATGCAAAATCTATACAAAATCTCAGAATTTCGCAGAGATTTATGCACTGCTGAATAGCCTTTCAAATTACCTTTCATTTGAGTATAATATTGAGTGAAAACAAAATTTTCGATTTTTTGCAAAAAATGATGATGTATACACTGTCTTTTTTGCCAAAAAATTAAAACATTTTTTTTCACTCAATATTATACTCAAATGAAAGGTAATACTAAGAGCATCCAATAAAACTACTTTTCGCTGCGAAATTCCTAGTAGTTTCTGAAATAATCATGATTATGGAAGATCGACAATGGAATTTTTTATGCATTTTAATGCAAAATCTATACTAAATCTCAGAATTTCGCAGAGATTTATGCACTGCTGAATAGCCCTTCAAATTACCTTTCATTTGAGTATAATATTGAGTGAAAACAAAATTTTCGATTTTTTGCAAAAAATGATGATGTATACACTGTCTTTTTTGCCAAAAAATGAAAATTATTGTTTTCACTCAATATTATACTCAAATGAAAGGTAATACTAAGAGCATTCAATAAAACTACTTTTCTCTGCGAAATTCCTAGTAGTTTCTGAAATAATCATGATTATGGAGGATCGACAATGGAATTTTTTATGCATTTTAATGCAAAATCCCTACTAAATCTCAGAATTTCGCAGAGATTTATGCACTGCTGAATAGCCCTTCAAATTACCTTTCATTTGAGTATAATATTGAGTGAAAACAAAATTTTCGATTTTTTGCAAAAAATTATAATGTATACACTGTCTTTTTTGCCAAAAAATGAAAAAAATTTTTTTCACTCAATATTATACTCAAATGAAAGGTAATACTAAGAGCATCCAATAAAACTACTTTTCACTGCGAAATTCCTAGTAGTTTCTGAAATAATCATGATTATGGAGGATCGACAATGGAATTTTTTATGCATTTTAATGCAAAATCTATACTAAATCTCAGAATTTCGCAGAGATTTATGCACTGCTGAATAGCCCTTCAAATTACCTTTCATTTGGGTATAATATTGAGTGAAAACAAAATTTTCGATTTTTTGCAAAAAATGATGATGTATACACTGTCTTTTTTGCCAAAAAAATGAAAACATTTTTTTTCACTCAATATTATACTCAAATGAAAGGTAATACTAAGAGCATCCAATAAAACTACTTTTCACTGCGAAATTCCTAGTAGTTTCTGAAATAATCATGATTATGGAGGATCGACAATGGAATTTTTTATGCATTTTAATGCAAAATCTATACTAAATCTCAGAATTTCGCAGAGATTTATGCACTGCTGAATAGCCCTTCAAATTACCTTTCATTTGAGTATAATATTGAGTGAAAACAAAATTTTCGATTTTTTGCAAAAAATGATGATGTATACACTGTCTTTTTTGCCAAAAAATGAAAACATTTTTTTTCACTCAATATTATACTCAAATGAAAGGTAATACTAAGAGCATCCAATAAAACTACTTTTCGCTGCGAAATTCCTAGTAGTTTCTGAAATAATCATGATTATGGAGGATCGACAATGGAATTTTTTATGCATTTTAATGCAAAATCTATACTAAATCTCAGAATTTCGCAGAGATTTATGCACTGCTGAATAGCCCTTCAAATTACCTTTCATTTGAGTATAATATTGAGTGAAAACAAAATTTTCGATTTTTTGCAAAAAATGATGATGTATACACTGTCTTTTTTGCCAAAAAATGAAAAAAATTTTTTCACTCAATATTATACTCAAATGAAAGGTAATACTAAGGGCATCCAATAAAACTACTTTTCGCTACTACTACTAACTACTTTCCTAGTAGTTTCTGAAATAATCATGATTATGGAAGATCGACAATCGAATTTTTTATGCATTTTAATGCAAAATCTATACTAAATCTCAGAATTTCGCAGAGATTTATGCACTGCTGAATAGCCCTTCAAATTACCTTTCATTTGAGTATAATATTGAGTGAAAACAAAATTTTCGATTTTTTGCAAAAAATGATGATGTATACACTGTCTTTTTTGCCAAAAAATGAAAACATTTTTTTTTCACTCAATATTATACTCAAATGTAAGGTAATACTAAGAGCATCCAATAAAACTACTTTTCACTGCGAAATTCCTAGTAGTTTCTGAAATAATCGTGATTATGGAGGATCGACAATGGAATTTTTTATGCATTTTAATGCAAAATCTATACTAAATCTCAGAATTTCGCAGAGATTTATGCACTGCTGAATAGCCCTTCAAATTACCTTTCATTTGAGTATAATATTGAGTGAAAACAAAATTTTCGATTTTTTGCAAAAAATGATGATGTATACACTGTCTTTTTTGCCAAAAAATGAAAACATTTTTTTTCACTCAATATTATACTCAAATGAAAGATACTAAGAGCATCCAATAAAACTACTTTTCACTGCGAAATTCCTAGTAGTTTCTGAAATAATCATGATTATGGAGGATCGACAATGGAATTTTTTATGCATTTTAATGCAAAATCTATACAAAATCTCAGAATTTCGCAGAGATTTATGCACTGCTGAATAGCCTTTCAAATTACCTTTCATTTGAGTATAATATTGAGTGAAAACAAAATTTTCGATTTTTTGCAAAAAATGATGATGTATACACTGTCTTTTTTGCCAAAAAATTAAAATTATTGTTTTCACTCAATATTATACTCAAATGAAAGGTAATACTAAGAGCATTCAATAAAACTACTTTTCTCTGCGAAATTCCTAGTAGTTTCTGAAATAATCATGATTATGGAGGATCGACAATGGAATTTTTTATGCATTTTAATGCAAAATCCCTACTAAATCTCAGAATTTCGCAGAGATTTATGCACTGCTGAATAGCCCTTCAAATTACCTTTCATTTGAGTATAATATTGAGTGAAAACAAAATTTTCGATTTTTTGCAAAAAATGATGATGTATACACTGTCTTTTTTGCCAAAAAATTAAAACATTTTTTTTCACTCAATATTATACTCAAATGAAAGGTAATACTAAGAGCATCCAATAAAACTACTTTTCGCTGCGAAATTCCTAGTAGTTTCTGAAATAATCATGATTATGGAAGATCGACAATGGAATTTTTTATGCATTTTAATGCAAAATCTATACTTAATCTCAGAATTTCGCAGAGATTTATGCACTGCTGAATAGCCCTTCAAATTACCTTTCATTTGAGTATAATATTGAGTGAAAACAAAATTTTCGATTTTTTGCAAAAAATGATGATGTATACACTGTCTTTTTTGCCAAAAAATGAAAATTATTGTTTTCACTCAATATTATACTCAAATGAAAGGTAATACTAAGAGCATTCAATAAAACTACTTTTCTCTGCGAAATTCCTAGTAGTTTCTGAAATAATCATGATTATGGAGGATCGACAATGGAATTTTTTATGCATTTTAATGCAAAATCTATACTAAATCTCAGAATTTCGCAGAGATTTATGCACTGCTGAATAGCCCTTCAAATTACCTTTCATTTGAGTATAATATTGAGTGAAAACAAAATTTTCGATTTTTTGCAAAAAATGATGATGTATACACTGTCTTTTTTGCCAAAAAATTAAAACATTTTTTTTCACTCAATATTATACTCAAATGAAAGGTAATACTAAGAGCATCCAATAAAACTACTTTTCACTGCGAAATTCCTAGTAGTTTCTGAAATAATCATGATTATGGAGGATCGACAATGGAATTTTTTATGCATTTTAATGCAAAATCTATACTAAATCTCAGAATTTCGCAGAGATTTATGCACTGCTGAATAGCCCTTCAAATTACCTTTCATTTGGGTATAATATTGAGTGAAAACAAAATTTTCGATTTTTTGCAAAAAATGATGATGTATACACTGTCTTTTTTGCCAAAAAATGAAAAAAATTTTTTTCACTCAATATTATACTCAAATGAAAGGTAATACTAAGAGCATCCAATAAAACTACTTTTCACTGCGAAATTCCTAGTAGTTTCTGAAATAATCATGATTATGGAGGATCGACAATGGAATTTTTTATGCATTTTAATGCAAAATCTATACTAAATCTCAGAATTTCGCAGAGATTTATGCACTGCTGAATAGCCCTTCAAATTACCTTTCATTTGAGTATAATATTGAGTGAAAACAAAATTTTCGATTTTTTGCAAAAAATGATGTATACACTGTCTTTTTTGCCAAAAAATGAAAACATTTTTTTTCACTCAATATTATACTCAAATGAAAGGTAATACTAAGAGCATCCAATAAAACTACTTTTCACTGCGAAATTCCTAGTAGTTTCTGAAATAATCATGATTATGGAGGATCGACAATGGAATTTTTTATGCATTTTAATGCAAAATCTATACTAAATCTCAGAATTTCGCAGAGATTTATGCACTGCTGAATAGCCCTTCAAATTACCTTTCATTTGGGTATAATATTGAGTGAAAACAAAATTTTCGATTTTTTGCAAAAAATGATGATGTATACACTGTCTTTTTTGCCAAAAAATGAAAAAAATTTTTTTCACTCAATATTATACTCAAATGAAAGGTAATACTAAGAGCATCCAATAAAACTACTTTTCGCTGCGAAATTCCTAGTAGTTTCTGAAATAATCATGATTATGGAGGATCGACAATGGAATTTTTTATGCATTTTAATGCAAAATCTATACTAAATCTCAGAATTTCGCAGAGATTTATGCACTGCTGAATAGCCCTTCAAATTACCTTTCATTTGAGTATAATATTGAGTGAAAACAAAATTTTCGATTTTTTGCAAAAAATTATGATGTATACACTGTCTTTTTTGCCAAAAAATGAAAAAAATTTTTTTCACTCAATATTATACTCAAATGTAAGGTAATACTAAGAGCATCCAATAAAACTACTTTTCACTGCGAAATTCCTAGTAGTTTCTGAAATAATCGTGATTATGGAGGATCGACAATGGAATTTTTTATGCATTTTAATGCAAAATCTATACTAAATCTCAGAATTTCGCAGAGATTTATGCACTGCTGAATAGCCCTTCAAATTACCTTTCATTTGAGTATAATATTGAGTGAAAACAAAATTTTCGATTTTTTGCAAAAAATGATGATGTATACACTGTCTTTTTTGCCAAAAAATGAAAACATTTTTTTTCACTCAATATTATACTCAAATGAAAGGTAATACTAAGAGCATCCAATAAAACTACTTTTCACTGCGAAATTCCTAGTAGTTTCTGAAATAATCATGATTATGGAGGATCGACAATGGAATTTTTTATGCATTTTAATGCAAAATCTATACAAAATCTCAGAATTTCGCAGAGATTTATGCACTGCTGAATAGCCTTTCAAATTACCTTTCATTTGAGTATAATATTGAGTGAAAACAAAATTTTCGATTTTTTGCAAAAAATGATGATGTATACACTGTCTTTTTTGCCAAAAAATTAAAATTATTGTTTTCACTCAATATTATACTCAAATGAAAGGTAATACTAAGAGCATTCAATAAAACTACTTTTCTCTGCGAAATTCCTAGTAGTTTCTGAAATAATCATGATTATGGAGGATCGACAATGGAATTTTTTATGCATTTTAATGCAAAATCCCTACTAAATCTCAGAATTTCGCAGAGATTTATGCACTGCTGAATAGCCCTTCAAATTACCTTTCATTTGAGTATAATATTGAGTGAAAACAAAATTTTCGATTTTTTGCAAAAAATGATGATGTATACACTGTCTTTTTTGCCAAAAAATTAAAACATTTTTTTTCACTCAATATTATACTCAAATGAAAGGTAATACTAAGAGCATCCAATAAAACTACTTTTCGCTGCGAAATTCCTAGTAGTTTCTGAAATAATCATGATTATGGAAGATCGACAATGGAATTTTTTATGCATTTTAATGCAAAATCTATACTTAATCTCAGAATTTCGCAGAGATTTATGCACTGCTGAATAGCCCTTCAAATTACCTTTCATTTGAGTATAATATTGAGTGAAAACAAAATTTTCGATTTTTTGCAAAAAATGATGATGTATACACTGTCTTTTTTGCCAAAAAATGAAAATTATTGTTTTCACTCAATATTATACTCAAATGAAAGGTAATACTAAGAGCATTCAATAAAACTACTTTTCTCTGCGAAATTCCTAGTAGTTTCTGAAATAATCATGATTATGGAGGATCGACAATGGAATTTTTTATGCATTTTAATGCAAAATCTATACTAAATCTCAGAATTTCGCAGAGATTTATGCACTGCTGAATAGCCCTTCAAATTACCTTTCATTTGAGTATAATATTGAGTGAAAACAAAATTTTCGATTTTTTGCAAAAAATGATGATGTATACACTGTCTTTTTTGCCAAAAAATTAAAACATTTTTTTTCACTCAATATTATACTCAAATGAAAGGTAATACTAAGAGCATCCAATAAAACTACTTTTCACTGCGAAATTCCTAGTAGTTTCTGAAATAATCATGATTATGGAGGATCGACAATGGAATTTTTTATGCATTTTAATGCAAAATCTATACTAAATCTCAGAATTTCGCAGAGATTTATGCACTGCTGAATAGCCCTTCAAATTACCTTTCATTTGGGTATAATATTGAGTGAAAACAAAATTTTCGATTTTTTGCAAAAAATGATGATGTATACACTGTCTTTTTTGCCAAAAAATGAAAAAAATTTTTTTCACTCAATATTATACTCAAATGAAAGGTAATACTAAGAGCATCCAATAAAACTACTTTTCACTGCGAAATTCCTAGTAGTTTCTGAAATAATCGTGATTATGGAGGATCGACAATGGAATTTTTTATGCATTTTAATGCAAAATCTATACTAAATCTCAGAATTTCGCAGAGATTTATGCACTGCTGAATAGCCCTTCAAATTACCTTTCATTTGAGTATAATATTGAGTGAAAACAAAATTTTCGATTTTTTGCAAAAAATGATGATGTATACACTGTCTTTTTTGCCAAAAAATGAAAACATTTTTTTTCACTCAATATTATACTCAAATGAAAGGTAATACTAAGAGCATCCAATAAAACTACTTTTCACTGCGAAATTCCTAGTAGTTTCTGAAATAATCATGATTATGGAGGATCGACAATGGAATTTTTTATGCATTTTAATGCAAAATCTATACAAAATCTCAGAATTTCGCAGAGATTTATGCACTGCTGAATAGCCTTTCAAATTACCTTTCATTTGAGTATAATATTGAGTGAAAACAAAATTTTCGATTTTTTGCAAAAAATGATGATGTATACACTGTCTTTTTTGCCAAAAAATTAAAATTATTGTTTTCACTCAATATTATACTCAAATGAAAGGTAATACTAAGAGCATTCAATAAAACTACTTTTCTCTGCGAAATTCCTAGTAGTTTCTGAAATAATCATGATTATGGAGGATCGACAATGGAATTTTTTATGCATTTTAATGCAAAATCCCTACTAAATCTCAGAATTTCGCAGAGATTTATGCACTGCTGAATAGCCCTTCAAATTACCTTTCATTTGAGTATAATATTGAGTGAAAACAAAATTTTCGATTTTTTGCAAAAAATGATGATGTATACACTGTCTTTTTTGCCAAAAAATTAAAACATTTTTTTTCACTCAATATTATACTCAAATGAAAGGTAATACTAAGAGCATCCAATAAAACTACTTTTCGCTGCGAAATTCCTAGTAGTTTCTGAAATAATCATGATTATGGAAGATCGACAATGGAATTTTTTATGCATTTTAATGCAAAATCTATACTTAATCTCAGAATTTCGCAGAGATTTATGCACTGCTGAATAGCCCTTCAAATTACCTTTCATTTGAGTATAATATTGAGTGAAAACAAAATTTTCGATTTTTTGCAAAAAATGATGATGTATACACTGTCTTTTTTGCCAAAAAATGAAAATTATTGTTTTCACTCAATATTATACTCAAATGAAAGGTAATACTAAGAGCATTCAATAAAACTACTTTTCTCTGCGAAATTCCTAGTAGTTTCTGAAATAATCATGATTATGGAGGATCGACAATGGAATTTTTTATGCATTTTAATGCAAAATCTATACTAAATCTCAGAATTTCGCAGAGATTTATGCACTGCTGAATAGCCCTTCAAATTACCTTTCATTTGAGTATAATATTGAGTGAAAACAAAATTTTCGATTTTTTGCAAAAAATGATGATGTATACACTGTCTTTTTTGCCAAAAAATTAAAACATTTTTTTTCACTCAATATTATACTCAAATGAAAGGTAATACTAAGAGCATCCAATAAAACTACTTTTCACTGCGAAATTCCTAGTAGTTTCTGAAATAATCATGATTATGGAGGATCGACAATGGAATTTTTTATGCATTTTAATGCAAAATCTATACTAAATCTCAGAATTTCGCAGAGATTTATGCACTGCTGAATAGCCCTTCAAATTACCTTTCATTTGGGTATAATATTGAGTGAAAACAAAATTTTCGATTTTTTGCAAAAAATGATGATGTATACACTGTCTTTTTTGCCAAAAAATGAAAAAAATTTTTTTCACTCAATATTATACTCAAATGAAAGGTAATACTAAGAGCATCCAATAAAACTACTTTTCACTGCGAAATTCCTAGTAGTTTCTGAAATAATCATGATTATGGAGGATCGACAATGGAATTTTTTATGCATTTTAATGCAAAATCTATACTAAATCTCAGAATTTCGCAGAGATTTATGCACTGCTGAATAGCCCTTCAAATTACCTTTCATTTGAGTATAATATTGAGTGAAAACAAAATTTTCGATTTTTTGCAAAAAATGATGTATACACTGTCTTTTTTGCCAAAAAATGAAAACATTTTTTTTCACTCAATATTATACTCAAATGAAAGGTAATACTAAGAGCATCCAATAAAACTACTTTTCACTGCGAAATTCCTAGTAGTTTCTGAAATAATCATGATTATGGAGGATCGACAATGGAATTTTTTATGCATTTTAATGCAAAATCTATACTAAATCTCAGAATTTCGCAGAGATTTATGCACTGCTGAATAGCCCTTCAAATTACCTTTCATTTGGGTATAATATTGAGTGAAAACAAAATTTTCGATTTTTTGCAAAAAATGATGATGTATACACTGTCTTTTTTGCCAAAAAATGAAAAAAATTTTTTTCACTCAATATTATACTCAAATGAAAGGTAATACTAAGAGCATCCAATAAAACTACTTTTCGCTGCGAAATTCCTAGTAGTTTCTGAAATAATCATGATTATGGAGGATCGACAATGGAATTTTTTATGCATTTTAATGCAAAATCTATACTAAATCTCAGAATTTCGCAGAGATTTATGCACTGCTGAATAGCCCTTCAAATTACCTTTCATTTGAGTATAATATTGAGTGAAAACAAAATTTTCGATTTTTTGCAAAAAATTATGATGTATACACTGTCTTTTTTGCCAAAAAATTAAAAAATTTTTGTTCACTCAATATTATACTCAAATGAAAGGTAATACTAAGGGCATCCAATAAAACTACTTTTCGCTGCGAAATTCCTAGTAGTTTCTGAAATAATCATGATTATGGAAGATCGACAATCGAATTTTTTATGCATTTTAATGCAAAATCTATACTAAATCTCAGAATTTCGCAGAGATTTATGCACTGCTGAATAGCCCTTCAAATTACCTTTCATTTGAGTATAATATTGAGTGAAAATAAAATTTTCGATTTTTTGCAAAAAATGATGATGTATACACTGTCTTTTTTGCCAAAAAATGAAAACATTTTTTTTTCACTCAATATTATACTCAAATGTAAGGTAATACTAAGAGCATCCAATAAAACTACTTTTCACTGCGAAATTCCTAGTAGTTTCTGAAATAATCGTGATTATGGAGGATCGACAATGGAATTTTTTATGCATTTTAATGCAAAATCTATACTAAATCTCAGAATTTCGCAGAGATTTATGCACTGCTGAATAGCCCTTCAAATTACCTTTCATTTGAGTATAATATTGAGTGAAAACAAAATTTTCGATTTTTTGCAAAAAATGATGATGTATACACTGTCTTTTTTGCCAAAAAATGAAAACATTTTTTTTCACTCAATATTATACTCAAATGAAAGGTAATACTAAGAGCATCCAATAAAACTACTTTTCACTGCGAAATTCCTAGTAGTTTCTGAAATAATCATGATTATGGAGGATCGACAATGGAATTTTTTATGCATTTTAATGCAAAATCTATACTAAATCTCAGAATTTCGCAGAGATTTATGCACTGCTGAATAGCCCTTCAAATTACCTTTCATTTGAGTATAATATTGAGTGAAAACAAAATTTTCGATTTTTTGCAAAAAATGATGATGTATACACTGTCTTTTTTGCCAAAAAATGAAAACATTTTTTTTCACTCAATATTATACTCAAATGAAAGGTAATACTAAGAGCATCCAATAAAACTACTTTTCACTGCGAAATTCCTAGTAGTTTCTGAAATAATCATGATTATGGAAGATCGACAATGGAATTTTTTATGCATTTTAATGCAAAATCTATACTAAATCTCAGAATTTCGCAGAGATTTATGCACTGCTGAATAGCACTTCAAATTACCTTTCATTTGAGTATAATATTGAGTGAAAACAAAATTTTCGATTTTTTGCAAAAAATGATGATGTATACACTGTCTTTTTTGCCAAAAAATGAAAACATTTTTTTTCACTCAATATTATACTCAAATGAAAGGTAATACTAAGAGCATCCAATTAAACTACTTTTCGCTGCGAAATTCCTAGTAGTTTCTGAAATAATCATGATTATGGAAGATCGACAATGGAATTTTTTATGCATTTTAATGCAAAATCTATACTAAATCTCAGAATTTCGCAGAGATTTATGCACTGCTGAATAGCCCTTCAAATTACCTTTCATTTGAGTATAATATTGAGTGAAAACAAAATTTTCGATTTTTTGCAAAAAATGATGATGTATACACTGTCTTTTTTGCCAAAAAATTAAAACATTTTTTTTCACTCAATATTATACTCAAATGAAAGGTAATACTAAGAGCATCCAATAAAACTACTTTTCGCTGCGAAATTCCTAGTAGTTTCTGAAATAATCATGATTATGGAAGATCGACAATGGAATTTTTTATGCATTTTAATGCAAAATCTATACTAAATCTCAGAATTTCGCAGAGATTTATGCACTGCTGAATAGCCCTTCAAATTACCTTTCATTTGAGTATAATATTGAGTGAAAACAAAATTTTCGATTTTTTGCAAAAAATGATGATGTATACACTGTCTTTTTTGCCAAAAAATGAAAATTATTGTTTTCACTCAATATTATACTCAAATGAAAGGTAATACTAAGAGCATCCAATAAAACTACTTTTAACTGCGAAATTCCTAGTAGTTTCTGAAATAATCATGATTATGGAGGATCGACAATGGAATTTTTTATGCATTTTAATGCAAAATCTATACTAAATCTCAGAATTTCGCAGAGATTTATGCACTGCTGAATAGCCCTTCAAATTACCTTTCATTTGAGTATAATATTGAGTGAAAACAAAATTTTCGATTTTTTGCAAAAAATGATGATGTATACACTGTCTTTTTTGCCAAAAAAATGAAAACATTTTTTTTCACTCAATATTATACTCAAATGAAAGGTAATACTAAGAGCATCCAATAAAACTACTTTTCACTGCGAAATTCCTAGTAGTTTCTGAAATAATCATGATTATGGAAGATCGACAATGGAATTTTTTATGCATTTTAATGCAAAATCTATACTAAATCTCAGAATTTCGCAGAGATTTATGCACTGCTGAATAGCCCTTCAAATTACCTTTCATTTGAGTATAATATTGAGTGAAAACAAAATTTTCCATTTTTTGCAACAAATGATGATGTATACACTGTCTTTTTTGCCAAAAAATGAAAATTATTGTTTTCACTCAATATTATACTCAAATGAAAGGTAATACTAAGAGCATTCAATAAAACTACTTTTCTCTGCGAAATTCCTAGTAGTTTCTGAAATAATCATGATTATGGAGGATCGACAATGGAATTTTTTATGCATTTTAATGCAAAATCCCTACTAAATCTCAGAATTTCGCAGAGATTTATGCACTGCTGAATAGCCCTTCAAATTACCTTTCATTTGAGTATAATATTGAGTGAAAACAAAATTTTCGATTTTTTGCAAAAAATGATGATGTATACACTGTCTTTTTTGCCAAAAAATTAAAACATTTTTTTTCACTCAATATTATACTCAAATGAAAGGTAATACTAAGAGCATCCAATAAAACTACTTTTCGCTGCGAAATTCCTAGTAGTTTCTGAAATAATCATGATTATGGAAGATCGACAATGGAATTTTTTATGCATTTTAATGCAAAATCTATACTAAATCTCAGAATTTCGCAGAGATTTATGCACTGCTGAATAGCCCTTCAAATTACCTTTCATTTGAGTATAATATTGAGTGAAAACAAAATTTTCGATTTTTTGCAAAAAATGATGATGTATACACTGTCTTTTTTGCCAAAAAATGAAAATTATTGTTTTCACTCAATATTATACTCAAATGAAAGGTAATACTAAGAGCATTCAATAAAACTACTTTTCTCTGCGAAATTCCTAGTAGTTTCTGAAATAATCATGATTATGGAGGATCGACAATGGAATTTTTTATGCATTTTAATGTAAAATCTATACTAAATCTCAGAATTTCGCAGAGATTTATGCACTGCTGAATAGCCCTTCAAATTACCTTTCATTTGAGTATAATATTGAGTGAAAACAAAATTTTCGATTTTTTGCAAAAAATGATGATGTATACACTGTCTTTTTTGCCAAAAAATGAAAACATTTTTTTTCACTCAATATTATACTCAAATGAAAGGTAATACTAAGAGCATCCAATAAAACTACTTTTCACTGCGAAATTCCTAGTAGTTTCTGAAATAATCATGATTATGGAGGATCGACAATGGAATTTTTTATGCATTTTAATGCAAAATCTATACTAAATCTCAGAATTTCGCAGAGATTTATGCACTGCTGAATAGCCCTTCAAATTACCTTTCATTTGAGTATAATATTGAGTGAAAACAAAATTTTCGATTTTTTGCAAAAAATGATGATGTATACACTGTCTTTTTTGCCAAAAAATGAAAACATTTTTTTTCACTCAATATTATACTCAAATGAAAGGTAATACTAAGAGCATCCAATAAAACTACTTTTCACTGCGAAATTCCTAGTAGTTTCTGAAATAATCATGATTATGGAAGATCGACAATGGAATTTTTTATGCATTTTAATGCAAAATCTATACTAAATCTCAGAATTTCGCAGAGATTTATGCACTGCTGAATAGCCCTTCAAATTACCTTTCATTTGAGTATAATATTGAGTGAAAACAAAATTTTCGATTTTTTGCAAAAAATGATGATGTATACACTGTCTTTTTTGCCAAAAAATTAAAACATTTTTTTTCACTCAATATTATACTCAGATGAAAGGTAATACTAAGAGCATCCAATAAAACTACTTTTCACTGCGAAATTCCTAGTAGTTTCTGAAATAATCATGATTATGGAGGATCGACAATCGAATTTTTTATGCATTTTAATGCAAAATCTATACTAAATCTCAGAATTTCGCAGAGATTTATGCACTGCTGAATAGCCCTTCAAATTACCTTTCATTTGGGTATAATATTGAGTGAAAACAAAATTTTCGATTTTTTGCAAAAAATGATGATGTATACACTGTCTTTTTGCCAAAAAATGAAAATTATTGTTTTCACTCAATATTATACTCAAATGAAAGGTAATACTAAGAGCATTCAATAAAACTACTTTTCTCTGCGAAATTCCTAGTAGTTTCTGAAATAATCATGATTATGGAGGATCGACAATGGAATTTTTTATGCATTTTAATGCAAAATCTATACTAAATCTCAGAATTTCGCAGAGATTTATGCACTGCTGAATAGCCCTTCAAATTACCTTTCATTTGAGTATAATATTGAGTGAAAACAAAATTTTCGATTTTTTGCAAAAAATGATGATGTATACACTGTCTTTTTTGCCAAAAAATTAAAACATTTTTTTTCACTCAATATTATACTCAAATGAAAGGTAATACTTAGAGCATCCAATAAAACTACTTTTCACTGCGAAATTCCTAGTAGTTTCTGAAATAATCATGATTATGGAGGATCGACAATCGAATTTTTTATGCATTTTAATGCAAAATCTATACTAAATCTCAGAATTTCGCAGAGATTTATGCACTGCTGAATAGCCCTTCAAATTACCTTTCATTTGGGTATAATATTGAGTGAAAACAAAATTTTCGATTTTTTGCAAAAAATGATGATGTATACACTGTCTTTTTTGCCAAAAAATGAAAAAAATTTTTTTCACTCAATATTATACTCAAATGAAAGGTAATACTAAGAGCATCCAATAAAACTACTTTTCGCTGCGAAATTCCTAGTAGTTTCTGAAATAATCATGATTATGGAGGATCGACAATGGAATTTTTTATGCATTTTAATGCAAAATCTATACTAAATCTCAGAATTTCGCAGAGATTTATGCACTGCTGAATAGCCCTTCAAATTACCTTTCATTTGAGTATAATATTGAGTGAAAACAAAATTTTCGATTTTTTGCAAAAAATTATGTCTTTTTTGCCAAAAAATTAAAAAATTTTTGCTCACTCAATATTATACTCAAATGAAAGGTAATACTAAGGGCATCCAATAAAACTACTTTTCGCTGCGAAATTCCTAGTAGTTTCTGAAATAATCATGATTATGGAAGATCGACAATCGAATTTTTTATGCATTTTAATGCAAAATCTATACTAAATCTCAGAATTTCGCAGAGATTTATGCACTGCTGAATAGCCCTTCAAATTACCTTTCATTTGAGTATAATATTGAGTGAAAACAAAATTTTCGATTTTTTGCAAAAAATGATGATGTATACACTGTCTTTTTTGCCAAAAAATGAAAACATTTTTTTTTCACTCAATATTATACTCAAATGTAAGGTAATACTAAGAGCATCCAATAAAACTACTTTTCACTGCGAAATTCCTAGTAGTTTCTGAAATAATCGTGATTATGGAGGATCGACAATGGAATTTTTTATGCATTTTAATGCAAAATCTATACTAAATCTCAGAATTTCGCAGAGATTTATGCACTGCTGAATAGCCCTTCAAATTACCTTTCATTTGAGTATAATATTGAGTGAAAACAAAATTTTCGATTTTTTGCAAAAAATGATGATGTATACACTGTCTTTTTTGCCAAAAAATGAAAACATTTTTTTTCACTCAATATTATACTCAAATGAAAGGTAATACTAAGAGCATCCAATAAAACTACTTTTCACTGCGAAATTCCTAGTAGTTTCTGAAATAATCATGATTATGGAAGATCGACAATGGAATTTTTTATGCATTTTAATGCAAAATCTATACTAAATCTCAGAATTTCGCAGAGATTTATGCACTGCTGAATAGCACTTCAAATTACCTTTCATTTGAGTATAATATTGAGTGAAAACAAAATTTTCGATTTTTTGCAAAAAATGATGATGTATACACTGTCTTTTTTGCCAAAAAATGAAAACATTTTTTTTCACTCAATATTATACTCAAATGAAAGGTAATACTAAGAGCATCCAATAAAACTACTTTTCGCTGCGAAATTCCTAGTAGTTTCTGAAATAATCATGATTATGGAAGATCGACAATGGAATTTTTTATGCATTTTAATGCAAAATCTATACTAAATCTCAGAATTTCGCAGAGATTTATGCACTGCTGAATAGCCCTTCAAATTACCTTTCATTTGAGTATAATATTGAGTGAAAACAAAATTTTCGATTTTTTGCAAAAAATGATGATGTATACACTGTCTTTTTTGCCAAAAAATTAAAACATTTTTTTCACTCAATATTATACTCAAATGAAAGGTAATACTAAGAGCATCCAATAAAACTACTTTTCGCTGCGAAATTCCTAGTAGTTTCTGAAATAATCATGATTATGGAAGATCGACAATGGAATTTTTTATGCATTTTAATGCAAAATCTATACTAAATCTCAGAATTTCGCAGAGATTTATGCACTGCTGAATAGCCCTTCAAATTACCTTTCATTTGAGTATAATATTGAGTGAAAACAAAATTTTCGATTTTTTGCAAAAAATGATGTATACACTGTCTTTTTTGCCAAAAAAATGAAAACATTTTTTTTCACTCAATATTATACTCAAATGAAAGGTAATACTAAGAGCATCCAATAAAACTACTTTTCACTGCGAAATTCCTAGTAGTTTCTGAAATAATCATGATTATGGAAGATCGACAATGGAATTTTTTATGCATTTTAATGCAAAATTTATACTAAATCTCAGAATTTCGCAGAGATTTATGCACTGCTGAATAGCCCTTCAAATTACCTTTCATTTGAGTATAATATTGAGTGAAAACAAAATTTTCGATTTTTTGCAAAAAATGATGATGTATACACTGTCTTTTTTGCCAAAAAATGAAAACATTTTTTTTCACTCAATATTATACTCAAATGAAAGGTAATACTAAGAGCATCCAATAAAACTACTTTTCACTGCGAAATTCCTAGTAGTTTCTGAAATAATCATGATTATGGAAGATCGACAATGGAATTTTTTATGCATTTTAATGCAAAATCTATACTAAATCTCAGAATTTCGCAGAGATTTATGCACTGCTGAATAGCCCTTCAAATTACCTTTCATTTGAGTATAATATTGAGTGAAAACAAAATTTTCGATTTTTTGCAAAAAATGATGATGTATACACTGTCTTTTTTGCCAAAAAATTAAAACATTTTTTTTCACTCAATATTATACTCAGATGAAAGGTAATACTAAGAGCATCCAATAAAACTACTTTTCACTGCGAAATTCCTAGTAGTTTCTGAAATAATCATGATTATGGAGGATCGACAATCGAATTTTTTATGCATTTTAATGCAAAATCTATACTAAATCTCAGAATTTCGCAGAGATTTATGCACTGCTGAATAGCCCTTCAAATTACCTTTCATTTGGGTATAATATTGAGTGAAAACAAAATTTTCGATTTTTTGCAAAAAATGATGATGTATACACTGTCTTTTTTGCCAAAAAATGAAAATTATTGTTTTCACTCAATATTATACTCAAATGAAAGGTAATACTAAGAGCATTCAATAAAACTACTTTTCTCTGCGAAATTCCTAGTAGTTTCTGAAATAATCATGATTATGGAGGATCGACAATGGAATTTTTTATGCATTTTAATGCAAAATCTATACTAAATCTCAGAATTTCGCAGAGATTTATGCACTGCTGAATAGCCCTTCAAATTACCTTTCATTTGAGTATAATATTGAGTGAAAACAAAATTTTCGATTTTTTGCAAAAAATGATGATGTATACACTGTCTTTTTTGCCAAAAAATTAAAACATTTTTTTTCACTCAATATTATACTCAAATGAAAGGTAATACTTAGAGCATCCAATAAAACTACTTTTCACTGCGAAATTCCTAGTAGTTTCTGAAATAATCATGATTATGGAGGATCGACAATCGAATTTTTTATGCATTTTAATGCAAAATCTATACTAAATCTCAGAATTTCGCAGAGATTTATGCACTGCTGAATAGCCCTTCAAATTACCTTTCATTTGGGTATAATATTGAGTGAAAACAAAATTTTCGATTTTTTGCAAAAAATGATGATGTATACACTGTCTTTTTTGCCAAAAAATGAAAAAAATTTTTTTCACTCAATATTATACTCAAATGAAAGGTAATACTAAGAGCATCCAATAAAACTACTTTTCGCTGCGAAATTCCTAGTAGTTTCTGAAATAATCATGATTATGGAGGATCGACAATGGAATTTTTTATGCATTTTAATGCAAAATCTATACTAAATCTCAGAATTTCGCAGAGATTTATGCACTGCTGAATAGCCCTTCAAATTACCTTTCATTTGAGTATAATATTGAGTGAAAACAAAATTTTCGATTTTTTGCAAAAAATTATGTCTTTTTTGCCAAAAAATTAAAAAATTTTTGCTCACTCAATATTATACTCAAATGAAAGGTAATACTAAGGGCATCCAATAAAACTACTTTTCGCTGCGAAATTCCTAGTAGTTTCTGAAATAATCATGATTATGGAAGATCGACAATCGAATTTTTTATGCATTTTAATGCAAAATCTATACTAAATCTCAGAATTTCGCAGAGATTTATGCACTGCTGAATAGCCCTTCAAATTACCTTTCATTTGAGTATAATATTGAGTGAAAACAAAATTTTCGATTTTTTGCAAAAAATGATGATGTATACACTGTCTTTTTTGCCAAAAAATGAAAACATTTTTTTTTCACTCAATATTATACTCAAATGTAAGGTAATACTAAGAGCATCCAATAAAACTACTTTTCACTGCGAAATTCCTAGTAGTTTCTGAAATAATCGTGATTATGGAGGATCGACAATGGAATTTTTTATGCATTTTAATGCAAAATCTATACTAAATCTCAGAATTTCGCAGAGATTTATGCACTGCTGAATAGCCCTTCAAATTACCTTTCATTTGAGTATAATATTGAGTGAAAACAAAATTTTCGATTTTTTGCAAAAAATGATGATGTATACACTGTCTTTTTTGCCAAAAAATGAAAACATTTTTTTTCACTCAATATTATACTCAAATGAAAGGTAATACTAAGAGCATCCAATAAAACTACTTTTCACTGCGAAATTCCTAGTAGTTTCTGAAATAATCATGATTATGGAAGATCGACAATGGAATTTTTTATGCATTTTAATGCAAAATCTATACTAAATCTCAGAATTTCGCAGAGATTTATGCACTGCTGAATAGCACTTCAAATTACCTTTCATTTGAGTATAATATTGAGTGAAAACAAAATTTTCGATTTTTTGCAAAAAATGATGATGTATACACTGTCTTTTTTGCCAAAAAATGAAAACATTTTTTTTCACTCAATATTATACTCAAATGAAAGGTAATACTAAGAGCATCCAATAAAACTACTTTTCGCTGCGAAATTCCTAGTAGTTTCTGAAATAATCATGATTATGGAAGATCGACAATGGAATTTTTTATGCATTTTAATGCAAAATCTATACTAAATCTCAGAATTTCGCAGAGATTTATGCACTGCTGAATAGCCCTTCAAATTACCTTTCATTTGAGTATAATATTGAGTGAAAACAAAATTTTCGATTTTTTGCAAAAAATGATGATGTATACACTGTCTTTTTTGCCAAAAAATTAAAACATTTTTTTCACTCAATATTATACTCAAATGAAAGGTAATACTAAGAGCATCCAATAAAACTACTTTTCGCTGCGAAATTCCTAGTAGTTTCTGAAATAATCATGATTATGGAAGATCGACAATGGAATTTTTTATGCATTTTAATGCAAAATCTATACTAAATCTCAGAATTTCGCAGAGATTTATGCACTGCTGAATAGCCCTTCAAATTACCTTTCATTTGAGTATAATATTGAGTGAAAACAAAATTTTCGATTTTTTGCAAAAAATGATGTATACACTGTCTTTTTTGCCAAAAAAATGAAAACATTTTTTTTCACTCAATATTATACTCAAATGAAAGGTAATACTAAGAGCATCCAATAAAACTACTTTTCACTGCGAAATTCCTAGTAGTTTCTGAAATAATCATGATTATGGAAGATCGACAATGGAATTTTTTATGCATTTTAATGCAAAATTTATACTAAATCTCAGAATTTCGCAGAGATTTATGCACTGCTGAATAGCCCTTCAAATTACCTTTCATTTGAGTATAATATTGAGTGAAAACAAAATTTTCGATTTTTTGCAAAAAATGATGATGTATACACTGTCTTTTTTGCCAAAAAATGAAAACATTTTTTTTCACTCAATATTATACTCAAATGAAAGGTAATACTAAGAGCATCCAATAAAACTACTTTTCACTGCGAAATTCCTAGTAGTTTCTGAAATAATCATGATTATGGAGGATCGACAATGGAATTTTTTATGCATTTTAATGCAAAATCTATACTAAATCTCAGAATTTCGCAGAGATTTATGCACTGCTGAATAGCCCTTCAAATTACCTTTCATTTGGGTATAATATTGAGTGAAAACAAAATTTTCGATTTTTTGCAAAAAATGATGATGTATACACTGTCTTTTTTGCCAAAAAATGAAAACATTTTTTTCACTCAATATTATACTCAAATGAAAGGTAATACTAAGAGCATCCAATAAAACTACTTTTCGCTGCGAAATTCCTAGTAGTTTCTGAAATAATCATGATTATGGAAGATCGACAATGGAATTTTTTATGCATTTTAATGCAAAATCTATACTAAATCTCAGAATTTCGCAGAGATTTATGCACTGCTGAATAGCCCTTCAAATTACCTTTCATTTGAGTATAATATTGAGTGAAAACAAAATTTTCGATTTTTTGCAAAAAATGATGATGTATACACTGTCTTTTTTGCCAAAAAATTAAAATTATTGTTTTCACTCAATATTATACTCAAATGAAAGGTAATACTAAGAGCATTCAATAAAACTACTTTTCTCTGCGAAATTCCTAGTAGTTTCTGAAATAATCATGATTATGGAGGATCGACAATGGAATTTTTTATGCATTTTAATGCAAAATCCCTACTAAATCTCAGAATTTCGCAGAGATTTATGCACTGCTGAATAGCCCTTCAAATTACCTTTCATTTGAGTATAATATTGAGTGAAAACAAAATTTTCGATTTTTTGCAAAAAATGATGATGTATACACTGTCTTTTTTGCCAAAAAATTAAAACATTTTTTTTCACTCAATATTATACTCAAATGAAAGGTAATACTAAGAGCATCCAATAAAACTACTTTTCGCTGCGAAATTCCTAGTAGTTTCTGAAATAATCATGATTATGGAAGATCGACAATGGAATTTTTTATGCATTTTAATGCAAAATCTATACTAAATCTCAGAATTTCGCAGAGATTTATGCACTGCTGAATAGCCCTTCAAATTACCTTTCATTTGAGTATAATATTGAGTGAAAACAAAATTTTCGATTTTTTGCAAAAAAATGATGATGTATACACTGTCTTTTTTGCCAAAAAATGAAAATTATTGTTTTCACTCAATATTATACTCAAATGAAAGGTAATACTAAGAGCATTCAATAAAACTACTTTTCTCTGCGAAATTCCTAGTAGTTTCTGAAATAATCATGATTATGGAGGATCGACAATGGAATTTTTTATGCATTTTAATGCAAAATCTATACTAAATCTAGAATTTCGCAGAGATTTATGCACTGCTGAATAGCCCTTCAAATTACCTTTCATTTGAGTATAATATTGAGTGAAAACAAAATTTTCGATTTTTTGCAAAAAATGATGTATACACTGTCTTTTTTGCCAAAAAATTAAAATTATTGTTTTCACTCAATATTATACTCAAATGAAAGGTAATACTAAGAGCATTCAATAAAACTACTTTTCTCTGCGAAATTCCTAGTAGTTTCTAAAATAATCATGATTATGGAGGATCGACAATGGAATTTTTTATGCATTTTAATGCAAAATCCCTACTAAATCTCAGAATTTCGCAGAGATTTATGCACTGCTGAATAGCCCTTCAAATTACCTTTCATTTGAGTATAATATTGAGTGAAAACAAAATTTTCGATTTTTTGCAAAAAATGATGATGTATACACTGTCTTTTTTGCCAAAAAATTAAAACATTTTTTTTCACTCAATATTATACTCAAATGAAAGGTAATACTAAGAGCATCCAATAAAACTACTTTTCGCTGCGAAATTCCTAGTAGTTTCTGAAATAATCATGATTATGGAAGATCGACAATGGAATTTTTTATGCATTTTAATGCAAAATCTATACTAAATCTCAGAATTTCGCAGAGATTTATGCACTGCTGAATAGCCCTTCAAATTACCTTTCATTTGAGTATAATATTGAGTGAAAACAAAATTTTCGATTTTTTGCAAAAAATGATGATGTATACACTGTCTTTTTTGCCAAAAAATGAAAATTATTGTTTTCACTCAATATTATACTCAAATGAAAGGTAATACTAAGAGCATTCAATAAAACTACTTTTCTCTGCGAAATTCCTAGTAGTTTCTGAAATAATCATGATTATGGAGGATCGACAATGGAATTTTTTATGCATTTTAATGCAAAATCTATACTAAATCTCAGAATTTCGCAGAGATTTATGCACTGCTGAATAGCCCTTCAAATTACCTTTCATTTGAGTATAATATTGAGTGAAAACAAAATTTTCGATTTTTTGCAAAAAATGATGATGTATACACTGTCTTTTTTGCCAAAAAATGAAAATTATTGTTTTCACTCAATATTATACTCAAATGAAAGGTAATACTAAGAGCATTCAATAAAACTACTTTTCTCTGCGAAATTCCTAGTAGTTTCTGAAATAATCATGATTATGGAGGATCGACAATGGAATTTTTTATGCATTTTAATGCAAAATCTATACTAAATCTCAGAATTTCGCAGAGATTTATGCACTGCTGAATAGCCCTTCAAATTACCTTTCATTTGAGTATAATATTGAGTGAAAACAAAATTTTCGATTTTTTGCAAAAAATGATGATGTATACACTGTCTTTTTTGCCAAAAAATTAAAATTATTGTTTTCACTCAATATTATACTCAAATGAAAGGTAATACTAAGAGCATTCAATAAAACTACTTTTCTCTGCGAAATTCCTAGTAGTTTCTGAAATAATCATGATTATGGAGGATCGACAATGGAATTTTTTATGCATTTTAATGCAAAATCCCTACTAAATCTCAGAATTTCGCAGAGATTTATGCACTGCTGAATAGCCCTTCAAATTACCTTTCATTTGAGTATAATATTGAGTGAAAACAAAATTTTCGATTTTTTGCAAAAAATGATGATGTATACACTGTCTTTTTTGCCAAAAAATTAAAACATTTTTTTTCACTCAATATTATACTCAAATGAAAGGTAATACTAAGAGCATCCAATAAAACTACTTTTCGCTGCGAAATTCCTAGTAGTTTCTGAAATAATCATGATTATGGAAGATCGACAATGGAATTTTTTATGCATTTTAATGCAAAATCTATACTAAATCTCAGAATTTCGCAGAGATTTATGCACTGCTGAATAGCCCTTCAAATTACCTTTCATTTGAGTATAATATTGAGTGAAAACAAAATTTTCGATTTTTTGCAAAAAATGATGATGTATACACTGTCTTTTTTGCCAAAAAATGAAAATTATTGTTTTCACTCAATATTATACTCAAATGAAAGGTAATACTAAGAGCATTCAATAAAACTACTTTTCTCTGCGAAATTCCTAGTAGTTTCTGAAATAATCATGATTATGGAGGATCGACAATGGAATTTTTTATGCATTTTAATGCAAAATCTATACTAAATCTCAGAATTTCGCAGAGATTTATGCACTGCTGAATAGCCCTTCAAATTACCTTTCATTTGAGTATAATATTGAGTGAAAACAAAATTTTCGATTTTTTGCAAAAAATGATGATGTATATATACACTGTCTTTTTTGCCAAAAAATGAAAATTATTGTTTTCACTCAATATTATACTCAAATGAAAGGTAATACTAAGAGCATCCAATAAAACTACTTTTAACTGCGAAATTCCTAGTAGTTTCTGAAATAATCATGATTATGGAGGATCGACAATGGAATTTTTTATGCATTTTAATGCAAAATCTATACTAAATCTCAGAATTTCGCAGAGATTTATGCACTGCTGAATAGCCCTTCAAATTACCTTTCATTTGGGTATAATATTGAGTGAAAACAAAATTTTCGATTTTTTGCAAAAAATGATGATGTATACACTGTCTTTTTTGCCAAAAAATGAAAACATTTTTTTTCACTCAATATTATACTAAGAGCATCCAATAAAACTACTTTTCACTGCGAAATTCCTAGTAGTTTCTGAAATAATCATGATTATGGAGGATCGACAATGGAATTTTTTATGCATTTTAATGCAAAATCTATACTAAATCTCAGAATTTCGCAGAGATTTATGCACTGCTGAATAGCCCTTCAAATTACCTTTCATTTGAGTATAATATTGAGTGAAAACAAAATTTTCGATTTTTTGCAAAAAATGATGATGTATACACTGTCTTTTTTGCCAAAAAATGAAAACATTTTTTTTCACTCAATATTATACTCAAATGAAAGGTAATACTAAGAGCATCCAATAAAACTACTTTTCACTGCGAAATTCTTAGTAGTTTCTGAAATAATCATGATTATGGAGGATCGACAATGGAATTTTTTATGCATTTTAATGCAAAATCTATACTAAATCTCAGAATTTCGCAGAGATTTATGCACTGCTGAATAGCCCTTCAAATTACCTTTCATTTGGGTATAATATTGAGTGAAAACAAAGTTTTCGATTTTTTGCAAAAAATGATGATGTATACACTGTCTTTTTTGCCAAAAAATGAAAAAAATTTTTTTCACTCAATATTATACTCAAATGAAAGGTAATACTAAGAGCATCCAATAAAACTACTTTTCGCTGCGAAATTCCTAGTAGTTTCTGAAATAATCATGATTATGGAGGATCGACAATGGAATTTTTTATGCATTTTAATGCAAAATCTATACTAAATCTCAGAATTTCGCAGAGATTTATGCACTGCTGAATAGCCCTTCAAATTACCTTTCATTTGAGTATAATATTGAGTGAAAACAAAATTTTCGATTTTTTGCAAAAAAATGAAAAAATTTTTTTTCACTCAATATTATACTCAAATGAAAGGTAATACTAAGGGCATCCAATAAAACTACTTTTCGCTGCGAAATTCCTAGTAGTTTCTGAAATAATCATGATTATGGAAGATCGACAATCGAATTTTTTATGCATTTTAATGCAAAATCTATACTAAATCTCAGAATTTCGCAGAGATTTATGCACTGCTGAATAGCCCTTCAAATTACCTTTCATTTGAGTATAATATTGAGTGAAAACAAAATTTTCGATTTTTTGCAAAAAATGATGATGTATACACTGTCTTTTTTGCCAAAAAATGAAAACATTTTTTTTTCACTCAATATTATACTTATTGTTTTCACTCAATATTATACTCAAATGAAAGGTAATACTAAGAGCATTCAATAAAACTACTTTTCTCTGCGAAATTCCTAGTAGTTTCTGAAATAATCATGATTATGGAGGATCGACAATGGAATTTTTTATGCATTTTAATGCAAAATCCCTACTAAATCTCAGAATTTCGCAGAGATTTATGCACTGCTGAATAGCCCTTCAAATTACCTTTCATTTGAGTATAATATTGAGTGAAAACAAAATTTTCGATTTTTTGCAAAAAATGATGATGTATACACTGTCTTTTTTGCCAAAAAATTAAAACATTTTTTTTCACTCAATATTATACTCAAATGAAAGGTAATACTAAGAGCATCCAATAAAACTACTTTTCGCTGCGAAATTCCTAGTAGTTTCTGAAATAATCATGATTATGGAAGATCGACAATGGAATTTTTTATGCATTTTAATGCAAAATCTATACTAAATCTCAGAATTTCGCAGAGATTTATGCACTGCTGAATAGCCCTTCAAATTACCTTTCATTTGAGTATAATATTGAGTGAAAACAAAATTTTCGATTTTTTGCAAAAAATGATGATGTATACACTGTCTTTTTTGCCAAAAAATGAAAACATTTTTTTTCACTCAATATTATACTCAAATGAAAGGTAATACTAAGAGCATCCAATAAAACTACTTTTCACTGCGAAATTCCTAGTAGTTTCTGAAATAATCATGATTATGGAGGATCGACAATGGAATTTTTTATGCATTTTAATGCAAAATCTATACTAAATCTCAGAATTTCGCAGAGATTTATGCACTGCTGAATAGCCCTTCAAATTACCTTTCATTTGAGTATAATATTGAGTGAAAACAAAATTTTCGATTTTTTGCAAAAAATGATGATGTATACACTGTCTTTTTTGCCAAAAAATGAAAACATTTTTTTTCACTCAATATTATACTCAAATGAAAGGTAATACTAAGAGCATCCAATAAAACTACTTTTCGCTGCGAAATTCCTAGTAGTTTCTGAAATAATCATGATTATGGAAGATCGACAATGGAATTTTTTATGCATTTTAATGCAAAATCTATACTAAATCTCAGAATTTCGCAGAGATTTATGCACTGCTGAATAGCCCTTCAAATTACCTTTCATTTGAGTATAATATTGAGTGAAAACAAAATTTTCGATTTTTTGCAAAAAAATGAAAAATATTGTTTTCACTCAATATTATACTCAAATGAAAGGTAATACTAAGAGCATTCAATAAAGCTACTTTTCTCTGCGAAATTCCTAGTAGTTTCTGAAATAATCATGATTATGGAGGATCGACAATGGAATTTTTTATGCATTTTAATGCAAAATCTATACTAAATCTCAGAATTTCGCAGAGATTTATGCACTGCTGAATAGCCCTTCAAATTACCTTTGATTTGAGTATAATATTGAGTGAAAACAAAATTTTCGATTTTTTGCAAAAAATGATGATGTATACACTGTCTTTTTTGCCAAAAAATTAAAACATTTTTTTTCACTCAATATTATACTCAAATGAAAGGTAATACTAAGAGCATCCAATAAAACTACTTTTCACTGCGAAATTCCTAGTAGTTTCTGAAATAATCATGATTATGGAGGATCGACAATGGAATTTTTTATGCATTTTAATGCAAAATCTATACTAAATCTCAGAATTTCGCAGAGATTTATGCACTGCTGAATAGCCCTTCAAATTACCTTTCATTTGGGTATAATATTGAGTGAAAACAAAATTTTCGATTTTTTGCAAAAAATGATGATGTATACACTGTCTTTTTTGCCAAAAAATGAAAACATTTTTTTTCACTCAATATTATACTCAAATGAATGGTAATACTAAGAGCATCCAATAAAACTACTTTTCACTGCGAAATTCCTAGTAGTTTCTGAAATAATCATGATTATGGAGGATCGACAATGGAATTTTTTATGCATTTTAATGCAAAATCTATACTAAATCTCAGAATTTCGCAGAGATTTATGCACTGCTGAATAGCCCTTCAAATTACCTTTCATTTGAGTATAATATTGAGTGAAAACAAAATTTTCGATTTTTTGCAAAAAATGATGATGTATACACTGTCTTTTTTCCAAAAAATGAAAACATTTTTTTTCACTCAATATTATACTCAAATGAAAGGTTATACTAAGAGCATCCAATAAAACTACTTTTCACTGCGAAATTCCTAGTAGTTTCTGAAATAATCATGATTATGGAGGATCGACAATGGAATTTTTTATGCATTTTAATGCAAAATCTATACTAAATCTCAGAATTTCGCAGAGATTTATGCACTGCTGAATAGCCCTTCAAATTACCTTTCATTTGGGTATAATATTGAGTGAAAACAAAATTTTCGATTTTTTGCAAAAAATGATGATGTATACACTGTCTTTTTTGCCAAAAAATGAAAAAAATTTTTTTCACTCAATATTATACTCAAATGAAAGGTAATACTAAGAGCATCCAATAAAACTACTTTTCACTGCGAAATTCCTAGTAGTTTCTGAAATAATCATGATTATGGAGGATCGACAATGGAATTTTTTATGCATTTTAATGCAAAATCTATACTAAATCTCAGAATTTCGCAGAGATTTATGCACTGCTGAATAGCCCTTCAAATTACCTTTCATTTGAGTATAATATTGAGTGAAAACAAAATTTTCGATTTTTTGCAAAAAATGATGATGTATACACTGTCTTTTTTGCCAAAAAATGAAAACATTTTTTTTCACTCAATATTATACTCAAATGAAAGGTAATACTAAGAGCATCCAATAAAACTACTTTTCACTGCGAAATTCCTAGTAGTTTCTGAAATAATCATGATTATGGAGGATCGACAATGGAATTTTTTATGCATTTTAATGCAAAATCTATACTAAATCTCAGAATTTCGCAGAGATTTATGCACTGCTGAATAGCCCTTCAAATTACCTTTCATTTGGGTATAATATTGAGTGAAAACAAAATTTTCGATTTTTTGCAAAAAATGATGATGTATACACTGTCTTTTTTGCCAAAAAATGAAAACATTTTTTTTCACTCAATATTATACTCAAATGAAAGGTAATACTAAGAGCATCCAATAAAACTACTTTTCACTGCGAAATTCCTAGTAGTTTCTGAAATAATCATGATTATGGAAGATCGACAATGGAATTTTTTATGCATTTTAATGCAAAATCTATACTAAATCTCAGAATTTCGCAGAGATTTATGCACTGCTGAATAGCCCATCAAATTACCTTTCATTTGAGTATAATATTGAGTGAAAACAAAATTTTCGATTTTTTGCAAAAAATGATGATGTATACACTGTCTTTTTTGCCAAAAAATGAAAATTATTGTTTTCACTCAATATTATACTCAAATGAAAGGTAATACTAAGAGCATTCAATAAAACTACTTTTCTCTGCGAAATTCCTAGTAGTTTCTGAAATAATCATGATTATGGAGGATCGACAATGGAATTTTTTATGCATTTTAATGCAAAATCTATACTAAATCTCAGAATTTCGCAGAGATTTATGCACTGCTGAATAGCCCTTCAAATTACCTTTCATTTGAGTATAATATTGAGTGAAAACAAAATTTTCGATTTTTTGCAAAAAATGATGATGTATACACTGTCTTTTTTGCCAAAAAATTAAAACATTTTTTTTCACTCAATATTATACTCAAATGAAAGGTAATACTAAGAGCATCCAATAAAACTACTTTTCACTGCGAAATTCCTAGTAGTTTCTGAAATAATCATGATTATGGAGGATCGACAATGGAATTTTTTATGCATTTTAATGCAAAATCTATACTAAATCTCAGAATTTCGCAGAGATTTATGCACTGCTGAATAGCCCTTCAAATTACCTTTCATTTGGGTATAATATTGAGTGAAAACAAAATTTTCGATTTTTTGCAAAAAATGATGATGTATACACTGTCTTTTTTGCCAAAAAATGAAAACATTTTTTTTCACTCAATATTATACTCAAATGAATGGTAATACTAAGAGCATCCAATAAAACTACTTTTCACTGCGAAATTCCTAGTAGTTTCTGAAATAATCATGATTATGGAGGATCGACAATGGAATTTTTTATGCATTTTAATGCAAAATCTATACTAAATCTCAGAATTTCGCAGAGATTTATGCACTGCTGAATAGCCCTTCAAATTACCTTTCATTTGAGTATAATATTGAGTGAAAACAAAATTTTCGATTTTTTGCAAAAAATGATGATGTATACACTGTCTTTTTTGCCAAAAAATTAAAACATTTTTTTTTCACTCAATATTATACTCAAATGAAAGGTAATACTAAGAGCATCCAATAAAACTACTTTTCGCTGCGAAATTCCTAGTAGTTTCTGAAATAATCATGATTATGGAAGATCGACAATGGAATTTTTTATGCATTTTAATGCAAAATCTATACTAAATCTCAGAATTTCGCAGAGATTTATGCACTGCTGAATAGCCCTTCAAATTACCTTTCATTTGCGTATAATATTGAGTGAAAACAAAATTTTCGATTTTTTGCAAAAAATGATGATGTATACACTGTCTTTTTTGCCAAAAAATGAAAACATTTTTTTTCACTCAATATTATACTCAAATGAAAGGTTATACTAAGAGCATCCAATAAAACTACTTTTCACTGCGAAATTCCTAGTAGTTTCTGAAATAATCATGATTATGGAGGATCGACAATGGAATTTTTTATGCATTTTAATGCAAAATCTATACTAAATCTCAGAATTTCGCAGAGATTTATGCACTGCTGAATAGCCCTTCAAATTACCTTTCATTTGCGTATAATATTGAGTGAAAACAAAATTTTCGATTTTTTGCAAAAAATGATGATGTATACACTGTCATTTTTGCCAAAAAATGAAAAAAATTTTTTTCACTCAATATTATACTCAAATGAAAGGTAATACTAAGAGCATCCAATAAAACTACTTTTCACTGCGAAATTCCTAGTAGTTTCTGAAATAATCATGATTATGGAGGATCGACAATGGAATTTTTTATGCATTTTAATGCAAAATCTATACTAAATCTCAGAATTTCGCAGAGATTTATGCACTGCTGAATAGCCCTTCAAATTACCTTTCATTTGAGTATAATATTGAGTGAAAACAAAATTTTCGATTTTTTGCAAAAAATGATGATGTATACACTGTCTTTTTTGCCAAAAAAATGAAAACATTTTTTTTCACTCAATATTATACTCAAATGAAAGGTAATACTAAGAGCATCCAATAAAACTACTTTTCACTGCGAAATTCCTAGTAGTTTCTGAAATAATCATGATTATGGAGGATCGACAATGGAATTTTTTATGCATTTTAATGCAAAATCTATACTAAATCTCAGAATTTCGCAGAGATTTATGCACTGCTGAATAGCCCTTCAAATTACCTTTCATTTGGGTATAATATTGAGTGAAAACAAAATTTTCGATTTTTTGCAAAAAATGATGATGTATACACTGTCTTTTTTGCCAAAAAATGAAAAAAATTTTTTTCACTCAATATTATACTCAAATGAAAGGTAATACTAAGAGCATCCAATAAAACTACTTTTCGCTGCGAAATTCCTAGTAGTTTCTGAAATAATCATGATTATGGAGGATCGACAATGGAATTTTTTATGCATTTTAATGCAAAATCTATACTAAATCTCAGAATTTCGCAGAGATTTATGCACTGCTGAATAGCCCTTCAAATTACCTTTCATTTGAGTATAATATTGAGTGAAAACAAAATTTTCGATTTTTTGCAAAAAATGATGATGTATACACTGTCTTTTTTGCCAAAAAATGAAAACATTTTTTTTCACTCAATATTATACTCAAATGAAAGGTAATACTAAGAGCATCCAATAAAACTACTTTTCACTGCGAAATTCCTAGTAGTTTCTGAAATAATCATGATTATGGAGGATCGACAATGGAATTTTTTATGCATTTTAATGCAAAATCTATACTAAATCTCAGAATTTCGCAGAGATTTATGCACTGCTGAATAGCCCTTCAAATTACCTTTCATTTGAGTATAATATTGAGTGAAAACAAAATTTTCGATTTTTTGCAAAAAATGATGATGTATACACTGTCTTTTTTGCCAAAAAATGAAAATTATTGTTTTCACTCAATATTATACTCAAATGAAAGGTAATACTAAGAGCATTCAATAAAACTACTTTTCTCTGCGAAATTCCTAGTAGTTTCTGAAATAATCATGATTATGGAGGATCGACAATGGAATTTTTTATGCATTTTAATGCAAAATCTATACTAAATCTCAGAATTTCGCAGAGATTTATGCACTGCTGAATAGCCCTTCAAATTACCTTTCATTTGAGTATAATATTGAGTGAAAACAAAATTTTCGATTTTTTGCAAAAAATGATGATGTATACACTGTCTTTTTTGCCAAAAAATTAAAACATTTTTTTTCACTCAATATTATACTCAAATGAAAGGTAATACTAAGAGCATCCAATAAAACTACTTTTCACTGCGAAATTCCTAGTAGTTTCTGAAATAATCATGATTATGGAGGATCGACAATGGAATTTTTTATGCATTTTAATGCAAAATCTATACTAAATCTCAGAATTTCGCAGAGATTTATGCACTGCTGAATAGCCCTTCAAATTACCTTTCATTTGGGTATAATATTGAGTGAAAACAAAATTTTCGATTTTTTGCAAAAAATGATGATGTATACACTGTCTTTTTTGCCAAAAAATGAAAACATTTTTTTTCACTCAATATTATACTCAAATGAATGGTAATACTAAGAGCATCCAATAAAACTACTTTTCACTGCGAAATTCCTAGTAGTTTCTGAAATAATCATGATTATGGAGGATCGACAATGGAATTTTTTATGCATTTTAATGCAAAATCTATACTAAATCTCAGAATTTCGCAGAGATTTATGCACTGCTGAATAGCCCTTCAAATTACCTTTCATTTGCGTATAATATTGAGTGAAAACAAAATTTTCGATTTTTTGCAAAAAATGATGATGTATACACTGTCATTTTTGCCAAAAAATGAAAAAAATTTTTTTCACTCAATATTATACTCAAATGAAAGGTAATACTAAGAGCATCCAATAAAACTACTTTTCACTGCGAAATTCCTAGTAGTTTCTGAAATAATCATGATTATGGAGGATCGACAATGGAATTTTTTATGCATTTTAATGCAAAATCTATACTAAATCTCAGAATTTCGCAGAGATTTATGCACTGCTGAATAGCCTTTCAAATTACCTTTCATTTGAGTATAATATTGAGTGAAAACAAAATTTTCGATTTTTTGCAAAAAATGATGATGTATACACTGTCTTTTTTGCCAAAAAATGAAAACATTTTTTTTCACTCAATATTATACTCAAATGAAAGGTAATACTAAGAGCATCCAATAAAACTACTTTTCACTGCGAAATTCCTAGTAGTTTCTGAAATAATCATGATTATGGAGGATCGACAATGGAATTTTTTATGCATTTTAATGCAAAATCTATACTAAATCTCAGAATTTCGCAGAGATTTATGCACTGCTGAATAGCCCTTCAAATTACCTTTCATTTGGGTATAATATTGAGTGAAAACAAAATTTTCGATTTTTTGCAAAAAATGATGATGTATACACTGTCTTTTTTGCCAAAAAATTAAAAAAATTTTTTTCACTCAATATTATACTCAAATGAAAGGTAATACTAAGAGCATCCAATAAAACTACTTTTCGCTGCGAAATTCCTAGTAGTTTCTGAAATAATCATGATTATGGAGGATCGACAATGGAATTTTTTATGCATTTTAATGCAAAATCTATACTAAATCTCAGAATTTCGCAGAGATTTATGCACTGCTGAATAGCCCTTCAAATTACCTTTCATTTGAGTATAATATTGAGTGAAAACAAAATTTTCGATTTTTTGCAAAAAATGATGATGTATACACTGTCTTTTTTGCCAAAAAATGAAAACATTTTTTTTCACTCAATATTATACTCAAATGAAAGGTAATACTAAGAGCATCCAATAAAACTACTTTTCACTGCGAAATTCCTAGTAGTTTCTGAAATAATCATGATTATGGAGGATCGACAATGGAATTTTTTATGCATTTTAATGCAAAATCTATACTAAATCTCAGAATTTCGCAGAGATTTATGCACTGCTGAATAGCCCTTCAAATTACCTTTCATTTGAGTATAATATTGAGTGAAAACAAAATTTTCGATTTTTTGCAAAAAATGATGATGTATACACTGTCTTTTTTGCCAAAAAATGAAAACATTTTTTTTCACTCAATATTATACTCAAATGAAAGGTAATACTAAGAGCATCCAATAAAACTACTTTTCACTGCGAAATTCCTAGTAGTTTCTGAAATAATCATGATTATGGAAGATCGACAATGGAATTTTTTATGCATTTTAATGCAAAATCTATACTAAATCTCAGAATTTCGCAGAGATTTATGCACTGCTGAATAGCCCTTCAAATTACCTTTCATTTGGGTATAATATTGAGTGAAAACAAAATTTTCGATTTTTTGCAAAAAATGATGATGTATACACTGTCTTTTTTGCCAAAAAATGAAAAAAATTTTTTTTACTCAATATTATACTCAAATGAAAGGTAATACTAAGAGCATCCAATAAAACTACTTTTCACTGCGAAATTCCTAGTAGTTTCTGAAATAATCATGATTATGGAGGATCGACAATGGAATTTTTTATGCATTTTAATGCAAAATCTATACTAAATCTCAGAATTTCGCAGAGATTTATGCACTGCTGAATAGCCCTTCAAATTACCTTTCATTTGAGTATAATATTGAGTGAAAACAAAATTTTCGATTTTTTGCAAAAAATTATGATGTATATATACACGGTCTTTTTTGCCAAAAAATGAAAAAAATTTTTTTTCACTCAATATTATACTCAAATGAAAGGTAATACTAAGGGCATCCAATAAAACTACTTTTCGCTGCGAAATTCCTAGTAGTTTCTGAAATAATCATGATTATGGAAGATCGACAATCGAATTTTTTATGCATTTTAATGCAAAATCTATACTAAATCTCAGAATTTCGCAGAGATTTATGCACTGCTGAATAGCCCTTCAAATTACCTTTCATTTGAGTATAATATTGAGTGAAAACAAAATTTTCGATTTTTTGCAAAAAATGATGATGTATACACTGTCTTTTTTGCCAAAAAAATGAAAACATTTTTTTTTCACTCAATATTATACTCAAATGTAAGGTAATACTAAGAGCATCCAATAAAACTACTTTTCACTGCGAAATTCCTAGTAGTTTCTGAAATAATCGTGATTATGGAGGATCGACAATGGAATTTTTTATGCATTTTAATGCAAAATCTATACTAAATCTCAGAATTTCGCAAAGATTTATGCACTGCTGAATAGCCCTTCAAATTACCTTTCATTTGAGTATAATATTGAGTGAAAACAAAATTTTCGATTTTTTGCAAAAAATTATGATGTATATATACACGGTCTTTTTTGCCAAAAAATGAAAAAAATTTTTTTTCACTCAATATTATACTCAAATGAAAGGTAATACTAAGGGCATCCAATAAAACTACTTTTCGCTGCGAAATTCCTAGTAGTTTCTGAAATAATCATGATTATGGAAGATCGACAATCGAATTTTTTATGCATTTTAATGCAAAATCTATACTAAATCTCAGAATTTCGCAGAGATTTATGCACTGCTGAATAGCCCTTCAAATTACCTTTCATTTGAGTATAATATTGAGTGAAAACAAAATTTTCGATTTTTTGCAAAAAATGATGATGTATACACTGTCTTTTTTGCCAAAAAAATGAAAACATTTTTTTTTCACTCAATATTATACTCAAATGTAAGGTAATACTAAGAGCATCCAATAAAACTACTTTTCACTGCGAAATTCCTAGTAGTTTCTGAAATAATCGTGATTATGGAGGATCGACAATGGAATTTTTTATGCATTTTAATGCAAAATCTATACTAAATCTCAGAATTTCGCAAAGATTTATGCACTGCTGAATAGCCCTTCAAATTACCTTTCATTTGAGTATAATATTGAGTGAAAACAAAATTTTCGATTTTTTGCAAAAAATGATGATGTATACACTGTCTTTTTTGCCAAAAAATTAAAACATTTTTTTTCACTCAATATTATACTCAAATGAAAGGTAATACTAAGAGCATCCAATAAAACTACTTTTCACTGCGAAATTCCTAGTAGTTTCTGAAATAATCATGATTATGGAGGATCGACAATGGAATTTTTTATGCATTTTAATGCAAAATCTATACTAAATCTCAGAATTTCGCAGAGATTTATGCACTGCTGAATAGCCCTTCAAATTACCTTTCATTTGAGTATAATATTGAGTGAAAACAAAATTTTCGATTTTTTGCAAAAAATGATGATGTATACACTGTCTTTTTTGCCAAAAAATGAAAACATTTTTTTTCACTGAATATTATACTCAAATGAAAGGTAATACTAAGAGCATCCAATAAAACTACTTTTCACTGCGAAATTCCTAGTAGTTTCTGAAATAATCATGATTATGGAGGATCGACAATGGAATTTTTTATGCATTTTAATGCAAAATCTATACTAAATCTCAGAATTTCGCAGAGATTTATGCACTGCTGAATAGCCCTTCAAATTACCTTTCATTTGGGTATAATATTGAGTGAAAACAAAATTTTCGATTTTTTGCAAAAAATGATGATGTATACACTGTCTTTTTTGCCAAAAAATGAAAACATTTTTTTTCACTCAATATTATACTCAAATGAAAGGTAATACTAAGAGCATCCAATAAAACTACTTTTCACTGCGAAATTCCTAGTAGTTTCTGAAATAATCATGATTATGGAAGATCGACAATGGAATTTTTTATGCATTTTAATGCAAAATCTATACTAAATCTCAGAATTTCGCAGAGATTTATGCACTGCTGAATAGCCCATCAAATTACCTTTCATTTGAGTATAATATTGAGTGAAAACAAAATTTTCGATTTTTTGCAAAAAATGATGATGTATACACTGTCTTTTTTGCCAAAAAATGAAAATTATTGTTTTCACTCAATATTATACTCAAATGAAAGGTAATACTAAGAGCATTCAATAAAACTACTTTTCTCTGCGAAATTCCTAGTAGTTTCTGAAATAATCATGATTATGGAGGATCGACAATGGAATTTTTTATGCATTTTAATGCAAAATCTATACTAAATCTCAGAATTTCGCAGAGATTTATGCACTGCTGAATAGCCCTTCAAATTACCTTTCATTTGAGTATAATATTGAGTGAAAACAAAATTTTCGATTTTTTGCAAAAAATGATGATGTATACACTGTCTTTTTTGCCAAAAAATTAAAACATTTTTTTTCACTCAATATTATACTCAAATGAAAGGTAATACTAAGAGCATCCAATAAAACTACTTTTCACTGCGAAATTCCTAGTAGTTTCTGAAATAATCATGATTATGGAGGATCGACAATGGAATTTTTTATGCATTTTAATGCAAAATCTATACTAAATCTCAGAATTTCGCAGAGATTTATGCACTGCTGAATAGCCCTTCAAATTACCTTTCATTTGGGTATAATATTGAGTGAAAACAAAATTTTCGATTTTTTGCAAAAAATGATGATGTATACACTGTCTTTTTTGCCAAAAAATGAAAACATTTTTTTTCACTCAATATTATACTCAAATGAAAGGTAATACTAAGAGCATCCAATAAAACTACTTTTCACTGCGAAATTCCTAGTAGTTTCTGAAATAATCATGATTATGGAGGATCGACAATGGAATTTTTTATGCATTTTAATGCAAAATCTATACTAAATCTCAGAATTTCGCAGAGATTTATGCACTGCTGAATAGCCCTTCAAATTACCTTTCATTTGAGTATAATATTGAGTGAAAACAAAATTTTCGATTTTTTGCAAAAAATGATGATGTATACACTGTCTTTTTTGCCAAAAAATGAAAACATTTTTTTTCACTCAATATTATACTCAAATGAAAGGTAATACTAAGAGCATCCAATAAAACTACTTTTCACTGCGAAATTCCTAGTAGTTTCTGAAATAATCATGATTATGGAGGATCGACAATGGAATTTTTTATGCATTTTAATGCAAAATCTATACTAAATCTCAGAATTTCGCAGAGATTTATGCACTGCTGAATAGCCCTTCAAATTACCTTTCATTTGGGTATAATATTGAGTGAAAACAAAATTTTCGATTTTTTGCAAAAAATGATGATGTATACACTGTCTTTTTTGCCAAAAAATGAAAAAAATTTTTTTCACTCAATATTATACTCAAATGAAAGGTAATACTAAGAGCATCCAATAAAACTACTTTTCGCTGCGAAATTCCTAGTAGTTTCTGAAATAATCATGATTATGGAGGATCGACAATGGAATTTTTTATGCATTTTAATGCAAAATCTATACTAAATCTCAGAATTTCGCAGAGATTTATGCACTGCTGAATAGCCCTTCAAATTACCTTTCATTTGAGTATAATATTGAGTGAAAACAAAATTTTCGATTTTTTGCAAAAAATGATGATGTATACACTGTCTTTTTTGCCAAAAAATGAAAACATTTTTTTTCACTCAATATTATACTCAAATGAAAGGTAATACTAAGAGCATCCAATAAAACTACTTTTCACTGCGAAATTCCTAGTAGTTTCTGAAATAATCATGATTATGGAGGATCGACAATGGAATTTTTTATGCATTTTAATGCAAAATCTATACTAAATCTCAGAATTTCGCAGAGATTTATGCACTGCTGAATAGCCCTTCAAATTACCTTTCATTTGAGTATAATATTGAGTGAAAACAAAATTTTCGATTTTTTGCAAAAAATGATGATGTATACACTGTCTTTTTTGCCAAAAAATGAAAACATTTTTTTTCACTCAATATTATACTCAAATGAAAGGTAATACTAAGAGCATCCAATAAAACTACTTTTCACTGCGAAATTCCTAGTAGTTTCTGAAATAATCATGATTATGGAAGATCGACAATGGAATTTTTTATGCATTTTAATGCAAAATCTATACTAAATCTCAGAATTTCGCAGAGATTTATGCACTGCTGAATAGCCCTTCAAATTACCTTTCATTTGGGTATAATATTGAGTGAAAACAAAATTTTCGATTTTTTGCAAAAAATGATGATGTATACACTGTCTTTTTTGCCAAAAAATGAAAAAAATTTTTTTTACTCAATATTATACTCAAATGAAAGGTAATACTAAGAGCATCCAATAAAACTACTTTTCACTGCGAAATTCCTAGTAGTTTCTGAAATAATCATGATTATGGAGGATCGACAATGGAATTTTTTATGCATTTTAATGCAAAATCTATACTAAATCTCAGAATTTCGCAGAGATTTATGCACTGCTGAATAGCCCTTCAAATTACCTTTCATTTGAGTATAATATTGAGTGAAAACAAAATTTTCGATTTTTTGCAAAAAATTATGATGTATATATACACGGTCTTTTTTGCCAAAAAATGAAAAAAATTTTTTTTCACTCAATATTATACTCAAATGAAAGGTAATACTAAGGGCATCCAATAAAACTACTTTTCGCTGCGAAATTCCTAGTAGTTTCTGAAATAATCATGATTATGGAAGATCGACAATCGAATTTTTTATGCATTTTAATGCAAAATCTATACTAAATCTCAGAATTTCGCAGAGATTTATGCACTGCTGAATAGCCCTTCAAATTACCTTTCATTTGAGTATAATATTGAGTGAAAACAAAATTTTCGATTTTTTGCAAAAAATGATGATGTATACACTGTCTTTTTTGCCAAAAAAATGAAAACATTTTTTTTTCACTCAATATTATACTCAAATGTAAGGTAATACTAAGAGCATCCAATAAAACTACTTTTCACTGCGAAATTCCTAGTAGTTTCTGAAATAATCGTGATTATGGAGGATCGACAATGGAATTTTTTATGCATTTTAATGCAAAATCTATACTAAATCTCAGAATTTCGCAAAGATTTATGCACTGCTGAATAGCCCTTCAAATTACCTTTCATTTGAGTATAATATTGAGTGAAAACAAAATTTTCGATTTTTTGCAAAAAATGATGATGTATACACTGTCTTTTTTGCCAAAAAATGAAAACATTTTTTTTCACTCAATATTATACTCAAATGAAAGGTAATACTAAGAGCATCCAATAAAACTACTTTTCACTGCGAAATTCCTAGTAGTTTCTGAAATAATCATGATTATGGAGGATCGACAATGGAATTTTTTATGCATTTTAATGCAAAATCTATACTAAATCTCAGAATTTCGCAGAGATTTATGCACTGCTGAATAGCCCTTCAAATTACCTTTCATTTGAGTATAATATTGAGTGAAAACAAAATTTTCGATTTTTTGCAAAAAATGATGATGTATACACTGTCTTTTTTGCCAAAAAATGAAAACATTTTTTTTCACTGAATATTATACTCAAATGAAAGGTAATACTAAGAGCATCCAATAAAACTACTTTTCACTGCGAAATTCCTAGTAGTTTCTGAAATAATCATGATTATGGAGGATCGACAATGGAATTTTTTATGCATTTTAATGCAAAATCTATACTAAATCTCAGAATTTCGCAGAGATTTATGCACTGCTGAATAGCCCTTCAAATTACCTTTCATTTGAGTATAATATTGAGTGAAAACAAAATTTTCGATTTTTTGCAAAAAATGATGATGTATACACTGTCTTTTTTGCCAAAAAATGAAAACATTTTTTTTCACTCAATATTATACTCAAATGAAAGGTAATACTAAGAGCATCCAATAAAACTACTTTTCACTGCGAAATTCCTAGTAGTTTCTGAAATTATCATGATTATAGAGGATCGACAATGGAATTTTTTTATGCATTTTAATGCAAAATCTATACTAAATCTCAGAATTTCGCAGAGATTTATGCACTGCTGAATAGCCCTTCAAATTACCTTTCATTTGAGTATAATATTGAGTGAAAACAAAATTTTCGATTTTTTGCAAAAAATGATGATGTATACACTGTCTTTTTTGCCAAAAAATGAAAACATTTTTTTTCACTCAATATTATACTCAAATGAAAGGTAATACTAAGAGCATCCAATAAAACTACTTTTCACTGCGAAATTCCTAGTAGTTTCTGAAATAATCATGATTATGGAGGATCGACAATGGAATTTTTTATGCATTTTAATGCAAAATCTATACTAAATCTCAGAATTTCGCAGAGATTTATGCACTGCTGAATAGCCCTTCAAATTACCTTTCATTTGAGTATAATATTGAGTGAAAACAAAATTTTCGATTTTTTGCAAAAAATGATGATGTATACACTGTCTTTTTTGCCAAAAAATGAAAACATTTTTTTTCACTCAATATTATACTCAAATGAAAGGTAATACTAAGAGCATCCAATAAAACTACTTTTCACTGCGAAATTCCTAGTAGTTTCTGAAATAATCATGATTATGGAGGATCGACAATGGAATTTTTTATGCATTTTAATGCAAAATCTATACTAAATCTCAGAATTTCGCAGAGATTTATGCACTGCTGAATAGCCCTTCAAATTACCTTTCATTTGAGTATAATATTGAGTGAAAACAAAATTTTCGATTTTTTGCAAAAAATGATGATGCATACACTGTCTTTTTTGCCAAAAAATTAAAACATTTTTTTTCACTCAATATTATACTCAAATGAAAGGTAATACTAAGAGCATCCAATAAAACTACTTTTCACTGCGAAATTCCTAGTAGTTTCTGAAATAATCATGATTATGGAAGATCGACAATGGAATTTTTTATGCATTTTAATGCAAAATCTATACTAAATCTCAGAATTTCGCAGAGATTTATGCACTGCTGAATAGCCCTTCAAATTACCTTTCATTTGAGTATAATATTGAGTGAAAACAAAATTTTCGATTTTTTGCAAAAAATGATGATGTATACACTGTCTTTTTTGCCAAAAAATGAAAACATTTTTTTCACTCAATATTATACTCAAATGAAAGGTAATACTAAGAGCATCCAATAAAACTACTTTTCGCTGCGAAATTCCTAGTAGTTTCTGAAATAATCATGATTATGGAAGATCGACAATGGAATTTTTTATGCATTTTAATGCAAAATCTATACTAAATCTCAGAATTTCGCAGAGACTTATGCACTGCTGAATAGCCCTTCAAATTACATTTCATTTGAGTATAATATTGAGTGAAAACAAAATTTTCGATTTTTTGCAAAAAATGATGATGTATACACTGTCTTTTTTGCCAAAAAATGAAAACATTTTTTTTCACTCAATATTATACTCAAATGAAAGGTAATACTAAGAGCATCCAATAAAACTACTTTTCGCTGCGAAATTCCTAGTAGTTTCTGAAATAATCATGATTATGGAAGATCGACAATGGAATTTTTTATGCATTTTAATGCAAAATCTATACAAAATCTCAGAATTTCGCAGAGATTTATGCACTGCTGAATAGCCCTTCAAATTACCTTTCATTTGAGTATAATATTGAGTGAAAACAAAATTTTCGATTTTTTGCAAAAAATGATGATGTATACACTGTCTTTTTTGCCAAAAAATTAAAACATTTTTTTTCACTCAATATTATACTCAAATGAAAGGTAATACTAAGAGCATCCAATAAAACTACTTTTCGCTGCGAAATTCCTAGTAGTTTCTGAAATAATCATGATTATGGAAGATCGACAATGGAATTTTTTATGCATTTTAATGCAAAATCTATACTAAATCTCAGAATTTCGCAGAGATTTATGCACTGCTGAATAGCCCTTCAAATTACCTTTCATTTGAGTATAATATTGAGTGAAAACAAAATTTTCGATTTTTTGCAAAAAATGATGATGTATACACTGTCTTTTTTGCCAAAAAATGAAAATTATTGTTTTCACTCAATATTATACTCAAATGAAAGGTAATACTAAGAGCATTCAATAAAACTACTTTTCTCTGCGAAATTCCTAGTAGTTTCTGAAATAATCATGATTATGGAGGATCGACAATGGAATTTTTTATGCATTTTAATGCAAAATCCCTACTAAATCTCAGAATTTCGCAGAGATTTATGCACTGCTGAATAGCCCTTCAAATTACCTTTCATTTGAGTATAATATTGAGTGAAAACAAAATTTTCGATTTTTTGCAAAAAATGATGATGTATACACTGTCTTTTTTGCCAAAAAATGAAAACATTTTTTTTCACTCAATATTATACTCAAATGAAAGGTAATACTAAGAGCATCCAATAAAACTACTTTTCGCTGCGAAATTCCTAGTAGTTTCTGAAATAATCATGATTATGGAGGATCGACAATGGAATTTTTTATGCATTTTAATGCAAAATCTATACTAAATCTCAGAATTTCGCAGAGATTTATGCACTGCTGAATAGCCCTTCAAATTACCTTTCATTTGAGTATAATATTGAGTGAAAACAAAATTTTCGATTTTTTGCAAAAAATGATGATGTATACACTGTCTTTTTTGCCAAAAAATGAAAACATTTTTTTTCACTCAATATTATACTCAAATGAAAGGTAATACTAAGAGCATCCAATAAAACTAATTTTCGCTGCGAAATTCCTAGTAGTTTCTGAAATAATCATGATTATGGAGGATCGACAATGGAATTTTTTATGCATTTTAATGCAAAATCTATACTAAATCTCAGAATTTCGCAGAGATTTATGCACTGCTGAATAGCCCTTTGAATTACCTTTCATTTGAGTATAATATTGAGTGAAAACAAAATTTTCGATTTTTTGCAAAAAATGATGATGTATACACTGTCTTTTTTGCCAAAAAATGAAAACATTTTTTTTCACTCAATATTATACTCAAATGAAAGGTTATACTAAGAGCATCCAATAAAACTACTTTTCACTGCGAAATTCCTAGTAGTTTCTGAAATAATCATGATTATGGAGGATCGACAATGGAATTTTTTATGCATTTTAATGCAAAATCTATACTAAATCTCAGAATTTCGCAGAGATTTATGCACTGCTGAATAGCCCTTCAAATTACCTTTCATTTGCGTATAATATTGAGTGAAAACAAAATTTTCGATTTTTTGCAAAAAATGATGATGTATACACTGTCTTTTTTGCCAAAAAATTAAAAAAATTGTTTTCACTCAATATTATACTCAAATGAAAGGTAATACTAAGAGCATCCAATAAAACTACTTTTCACTGCGAAATTCCTAGTAGTTTCTGAAAAATCATGATTATGGAGGATCGACAATGGAATTTTTTATGCATTTTAATGCAAAATCTATACTAAATCTCAGAATTTCGCAGAGATTTATGCACTGCTGAATAGCCCTTCAAATTACCTTTCATTTGAGTATAATATTGAGTGAAAACAAAATTTTCGATTTTTTGCCAAAAAATGAAAAAATTTTTTTTCACTCAATATTATACTCAAATGAAAGGTAATACTAAGGGCATCCAATAAAACTACTTTTCGCTGCGAAATTCCTAGTAGTTTCTGAAATAATCATGATTATGGAAGATCGACAATCGAATTTTTTATGCATTTTAATGCAAAATCTATACTAAATCTCAGAATTTCGCAGAGATTTATGCACTGCTGAATAGCCCTTCAAATTACCTTTCGTTTGAGTATAATATTGAGTGAAAACAAAATTTTCGATTTTTTGCAAAAAATGATGTATACACTGTCTTTTTTGCCAAAAAATTAAAACATTTTTTTTTCACTCAATATTATACTCAAATGTAAGGTAATACTAAGAGCATCCAATAAAACTACTTTTCACTGCGAAATTCCTAGTAGTTTCTGAAATAATCGTGATTATGGAGGATCGACAATGGAATTTTTTATGCATTTTAATGCAAAATCTATACTAAATCTCAGAATTTCGCAGAGATTTATGCACTGCTGAATAGCCCTTCAAATTACCTTTCATTTGAGTATAATATTGAGTGAAAACAAAATTTTCGATTTTTTGCAAAAAATGATGATGTATACACTGTCTTTTTTGCCAAAAAATGAAAACATTTTTTTCACTCAATATTATACTCAAATGAAAGGTAATACTAAGAGCATCCAATAAAACTACTTTTCACTGCGAAATTCCTAGTAGTTTCTGAAATAATCATGATTATGGAGGATCGACAATGGAATTTTTTATGCATTTTAATGCAAAATCTATACTAAATCTCAGAATTTCGCAGAGATTTATGCACTGCTGAATAGCCCTTCAAATTACCTTTCATTTGAGTATAATATTGAGTGAAAACAAAATTTTCGATTTTTTGCAAAAAATGATGATGTATACACTGTCTTTTTTGCCAAAAAATGAAAACATTTTTTTTCACTCAATATTATACTCAAATGAAAGGTAATACTAAGAGCATCCAATAAAACTACTTTTCACTGCGAAATTCCTAGTAGTTTCTGAAATAATCATGATTATGGAGGATCGACAATGGAATTTTTTATGCATTTTAATGCAAAATCTATACTAAATCTCAGAATTTCGCAGAGATTTATGCACTGCTGAATAGCCCTTCAAATTACCTTTCATTTGAGTATAATATTGAGTGAAAACAAAATTTTCGATTTTTTGCAAAAAATGATGATGTATACACTGTCTTTTTTGCCAAAAAATGAAAACATTTTTTTTCACTCAATATTATACTCAAATGAAAGGTAATACTAAGAGCATCCAATAAAACTACTTTTCACTGCGAAATTCCTAGTAGTTTCTGAAATAATCATGATTATGGAAGATCGACAATGGAATTTTTTATGCATTTTAATGCAAAATCTATACTAAATCTCAGAATTTCGCAGAGATTTATGCACTGCTGAATAGCCCTTCAAATTACCTTTCATTTGGGTATAATATTGAGTGAAAACAAAATTTTCGATTTTTTGCAAAAAATGATGATGTATACACTGTCTTTTTTGCCAAAAAATGAAAAAAAATTTTTTCACTCAATATTATACTCAAATGAAAGGTAATACTAAGAGCATCCAATAAAACTACTTTTCGCTGCGAAATTCCTAGTAGTTTCTGAAATAATCATGATTATGGAGGATCGACAATGGAATTTTTTATGCATTTTAATGCAAAATCTATACTAAATCTCAGAATTTCGCAGAGATTTATGCACTGCTGAATAGCCCTTCAAATTACCTTTCATTTGAGTATAATATTGAGTGAAAACAAAATTTTCGATTTTTTGCAAAAAATTATGATGTATACACTGTCTTTTTTGCCAAAAAATGAAAAAATTTTTTTTCACTCAATATTATACTCAAATGAAAGGTAATACTAAGGGCATCCAATAAAACTACTTTTCGCTGCGAAATTCCTAGTAGTTTCTGAAATAATCATGATTATGGAAGATCGACAATCGAATTTTTTATGCATTTTAATGCAAAATCTATACTAAATCTCAGAATTTCGCAGAGATTTATGCACTGCTGAATAGCCCTTCAAATTACCTTTCATTTGAGTATAATATTGAGTGAAAACAAAATTTTCGATTTTTTGCAAAAAATTATGATGTATATATACACGGTCTTTTTTGCCAAAAAATGAAAAAAATTTTTTTTCACTCAATATTATACTCAAATGAAAGGTAATACTAAGGGCATCCAATAAAACTACTTTTCGCTGCGAAATTCCTAGTAGTTTCTGAAATAATCATGATTATGGAAGATCGACAATCGAATTTTTTATGCATTTTAATGCAAAATCTATACTAAATCTCAGAATTTCGCAGAGATTTATGCACTGCTGAATAGCCCTTCAAATTACCTTTCATTTGAGTATAATATTGAGTGAAAACAAAATTTTCGATTTTTTGCAAAAAATGATGATGTATACACTGTCTTTTTTGCCAAAAAAATGAAAACATTTTTTTTTCACTCAATATTATACTCAAATGTAAGGTAATACTAAGAGCATCCAATAAAACTACTTTTCACTGCGAAATTCCTAGTAGTTTCTGAAATAATCGTGATTATGGAGGATCGACAATGGAATTTTTTATGCATTTTAATGCAAAATCTATACTAAATCTCAGAATTTCGCAAAGATTTATGCACTGCTGAATAGCCCTTCAAATTACCTTTCATTTGAGTATAATATTGAGTGAAAACAAAATTTTCGATTTTTTGCAAAAAATGATGATGTATACACTGTCTTTTTTGCCAAAAAATGAAAACATTTTTTTTCACTCAATATTATACTCAAATGAAAGGTAATACTAAGAGCATCCAATAAAACTACTTTTCACTGCGAAATTCCTAGTAGTTTCTGAAATAATCATGATTATGGAGGATCGACAATGGAATTTTTTATGCATTTTAATGCAAAATCTATACTAAATCTCAGAATTTCGCAGAGATTTATGCACTGCTGAATAGCCCTTCAAATTACCTTTCATTTGAGTATAATATTGAGTGAAAACAAAATTTTCGATTTTTTGCAAAAAATGATGATGTATACACTGTCTTTTTTGCCAAAAAATGAAAACATTTTTTTTCACTGAATATTATACTCAAATGAAAGGTAATACTAAGAGCATCCAATAAAACTACTTTTCACTGCGAAATTCCTAGTAGTTTCTGAAATAATCATGATTATGGAGGATCGACAATGGAATTTTTTATGCATTTTAATGCAAAATCTATACTAAATCTCAGAATTTCGCAGAGATTTATGCACTGCTGAATAGCCCTTCAAATTACCTTTCATTTGAGTATAATATTGAGTGAAAACAAAATTTTCGATTTTTTGCAAAAAATGATGATGTATACACTGTCTTTTTTGCCAAAAAATGAAAACATTTTTTTTCACTCAATATTATACTCAAATGAAAGGTAATACTAAGAGCATCCAATAAAACTACTTTTCACTGCGAAATTCCTAGTAGTTTCTGAAATTATCATGATTATAGAGGATCGACAATGGAATTTTTTTATGCATTTTAATGCAAAATCTATACTAAATCTCAGAATTTCGCAGAGATTTATGCACTGCTGAATAGCCCTTCAAATTACCTTTCATTTGAGTATAATATTGAGTGAAAACAAAATTTTCGATTTTTTGCAAAAAATGATGATGTATACACTGTCTTTTTTGCCAAAAAATGAAAACATTTTTTTTCACTCAATATTATACTCAAATGAAAGGTAATACTAAGAGCATCCAATAAAACTACTTTTCACTGCGAAATTCCTAGTAGTTTCTGAAATAATCATGATTATGGAGGATCGACAATGGAATTTTTTATGCATTTTAATGCAAAATCTATACTAAATCTCAGAATTTCGCAGAGATTTATGCACTGCTGAATAGCCCTTCAAATTACCTTTCATTTGAGTATAATATTGAGTGAAAACAAAATTTTCGATTTTTTGCAAAAAATGATGATGTATACACTGTCTTTTTTGCCAAAAAATGAAAACATTTTTTTTCACTCAATATTATACTCAAATGAAAGGTAATACTAAGAGCATCCAATAAAACTACTTTTCACTGCGAAATTCCTAGTAGTTTCTGAAATAATCATGATTATGGAGGATCGACAATGGAATTTTTTATGCATTTTAATGCAAAATCTATACTAAATCTCAGAATTTCGCAGAGATTTATGCACTGCTGAATAGCCCTTCAAATTACCTTTCATTTGAGTATAATATTGAGTGAAAACAAAATTTTCGATTTTTTGCAAAAAATGATGATGCATACACTGTCTTTTTTGCCAAAAAATTAAAACATTTTTTTTCACTCAATATTATACTCAAATGAAAGGTAATACTAAGAGCATCCAATAAAACTACTTTTCACTGCGAAATTCCTAGTAGTTTCTGAAATAATCATGATTATGGAAGATCGACAATGGAATTTTTTATGCATTTTAATGCAAAATCTATACTAAATCTCAGAATTTCGCAGAGATTTATGCACTGCTGAATAGCCCTTCAAATTACCTTTCATTTGAGTATAATATTGAGTGAAAACAAAATTTTCGATTTTTTGCAAAAAATGATGATGTATACACTGTCTTTTTTGCCAAAAAATGAAAACATTTTTTTCACTCAATATTATACTCAAATGAAAGGTAATACTAAGAGCATCCAATAAAACTACTTTTCGCTGCGAAATTCCTAGTAGTTTCTGAAATAATCATGATTATGGAAGATCGACAATGGAATTTTTTATGCATTTTAATGCAAAATCTATACTAAATCTCAGAATTTCGCAGAGACTTATGCACTGCTGAATAGCCCTTCAAATTACATTTCATTTGAGTATAATATTGAGTGAAAACAAAATTTTCGATTTTTTGCAAAAAATGATGATGTATACACTGTCTTTTTTGCCAAAAAATGAAAACATTTTTTTTCACTCAATATTATACTCAAATGAAAGGTAATACTAAGAGCATCCAATAAAACTACTTTTCGCTGCGAAATTCCTAGTAGTTTCTGAAATAATCATGATTATGGAAGATCGACAATGGAATTTTTTATGCATTTTAATGCAAAATCTATACAAAATCTCAGAATTTCGCAGAGATTTATGCACTGCTGAATAGCCCTTCAAATTACCTTTCATTTGAGTATAATATTGAGTGAAAACAAAATTTTCGATTTTTTGCAAAAAATGATGATGTATACACTGTCTTTTTTGCCAAAAAATTAAAACATTTTTTTTCACTCAATATTATACTCAAATGAAAGGTAATACTAAGAGCATCCAATAAAACTACTTTTCGCTGCGAAATTCCTAGTAGTTTCTGAAATAATCATGATTATGGAAGATCGACAATGGAATTTTTTATGCATTTTAATGCAAAATCTATACTAAATCTCAGAATTTCGCAGAGATTTATGCACTGCTGAATAGCCCTTCAAATTACCTTTCATTTGAGTATAATATTGAGTGAAAACAAAATTTTCGATTTTTTGCAAAAAATGATGATGTATACACTGTCTTTTTTGCCAAAAAATGAAAATTATTGTTTTCACTCAATATTATACTCAAATGAAAGGTAATACTAAGAGCATTCAATAAAACTACTTTTCTCTGCGAAATTCCTAGTAGTTTCTGAAATAATCATGATTATGGAGGATCGACAATGGAATTTTTTATGCATTTTAATGCAAAATCCCTACTAAATCTCAGAATTTCGCAGAGATTTATGCACTGCTGAATAGCCCTTCAAATTACCTTTCATTTGAGTATAATATTGAGTGAAAACAAAATTTTCGATTTTTTGCAAAAAATGATGATGTATACACTGTCTTTTTTGCCAAAAAATGAAAACATTTTTTTTCACTCAATATTATACTCAAATGAAAGGTAATACTAAGAGCATCCAATAAAACTACTTTTCGCTGCGAAATTCCTAGTAGTTTCTGAAATAATCATGATTATGGAGGATCGACAATGGAATTTTTTATGCATTTTAATGCAAAATCTATACTAAATCTCAGAATTTCGCAGAGATTTATGCACTGCTGAATAGCCCTTCAAATTACCTTTCATTTGAGTATAATATTGAGTGAAAACAAAATTTTCGATTTTTTGCAAAAAATGATGATGTATACACTGTCTTTTTTGCCAAAAAATGAAAACATTTTTTTTCACTCAATATTATACTCAAATGAAAGGTAATACTAAGAGCATCCAATAAAACTAATTTTCGCTGCGAAATTCCTAGTAGTTTCTGAAATAATCATGATTATGGAGGATCGACAATGGAATTTTTTATGCATTTTAATGCAAAATCTATACTAAATCTCAGAATTTCGCAGAGATTTATGCACTGCTGAATAGCCCTTTGAATTACCTTTCATTTGAGTATAATATTGAGTGAAAACAAAATTTTCGATTTTTTGCAAAAAATGATGATGTATACACTGTCTTTTTTGCCAAAAAATGAAAACATTTTTTTTCACTCAATATTATACTCAAATGAAAGGTTATACTAAGAGCATCCAATAAAACTACTTTTCACTGCGAAATTCCTAGTAGTTTCTGAAATAATCATGATTATGGAGGATCGACAATGGAATTTTTTATGCATTTTAATGCAAAATCTATACTAAATCTCAGAATTTCGCAGAGATTTATGCACTGCTGAATAGCCCTTCAAATTACCTTTCATTTGCGTATAATATTGAGTGAAAACAAAATTTTCGATTTTTTGCAAAAAATGATGATGTATACACTGTCTTTTTTGCCAAAAAATTAAAAAAATTGTTTTCACTCAATATTATACTCAAATGAAAGGTAATACTAAGAGCATCCAATAAAACTACTTTTCACTGCGAAATTCCTAGTAGTTTCTGAAAAAATCATGATTATGGAGGATCGACAATGGAATTTTTTATGCATTTTAATGCAAAATCTATACTAAATCTCAGAATTTCGCAGAGATTTATGCACTGCTGAATAGCCCTTCAAATTACCTTTCATTTGAGTATAATATTGAGTGAAAACAAAATTTTCGATTTTTTGCCAAAAAATGAAAAAATTTTTTTTCACTCAATATTATACTCAAATGAAAGGTAATACTAAGGGCATCCAATAAAACTACTTTTCGCTGCGAAATTCCTAGTAGTTTCTGAAATAATCATGATTATGGAAGATCGACAATCGAATTTTTTATGCATTTTAATGCAAAATCTATACTAAATCTCAGAATTTCGCAGAGATTTATGCACTGCTGAATAGCCCTTCAAATTACCTTTCGTTTGAGTATAATATTGAGTGAAAACAAAATTTTCGATTTTTTGCAAAAAATGATGTATACACTGTCTTTTTTGCCAAAAAATTAAAACATTTTTTTTTCACTCAATATTATACTCAAATGTAAGGTAATACTAAGAGCATCCAATAAAACTACTTTTCACTGCGAAATTCCTAGTAGTTTCTGAAATAATCGTGATTATGGAGGATCGACAATGGAATTTTTTATGCATTTTAATGCAAAATCTATACTAAATCTCAGAATTTCGCAGAGATTTATGCACTGCTGAATAGCCCTTCAAATTACCTTTCATTTGAGTATAATATTGAGTGAAAACAAAATTTTCGATTTTTTGCAAAAAATGATGATGTATACACTGTCTTTTTTGCCAAAAAATGAAAACATTTTTTTCACTCAATATTATACTCAAATGAAAGGTAATACTAAGAGCATCCAATAAAACTACTTTTCACTGCGAAATTCCTAGTAGTTTCTGAAATAATCATGATTATGGAGGATCGACAATGGAATTTTTTATGCATTTTAATGCAAAATCTATACTAAATCTCAGAATTTCGCAGAGATTTATGCACTGCTGAATAGCCCTTCAAATTACCTTTCATTTGAGTATAATATTGAGTGAAAACAAAATTTTCGATTTTTTGCAAAAAATGATGATGTATACACTGTCTTTTTTGCCAAAAAATGAAAACATTTTTTTTCACTCAATATTATACTCAAATGAAAGGTAATACTAAGAGCATCCAATAAAACTACTTTTCACTGCGAAATTCCTAGTAGTTTCTGAAATAATCATGATTATGGAGGATCGACAATGGAATTTTTTATGCATTTTAATGCAAAATCTATACTAAATCTCAGAATTTCGCAGAGATTTATGCACTGCTGAATAGCCCTTCAAATTACCTTTCATTTGAGTATAATATTGAGTGAAAACAAAATTTTCGATTTTTTGCAAAAAATGATGATGTATACACTGTCTTTTTTGCCAAAAAATGAAAACATTTTTTTTCACTCAATATTATACTCAAATGAAAGGTAATACTAAGAGCATCCAATAAAACTACTTTTCACTGCGAAATTCCTAGTAGTTTCTGAAATAATCATGATTATGGAAGATCGACAATGGAATTTTTTATGCATTTTAATGCAAAATCTATACTAAATCTCAGAATTTCGCAGAGATTTATGCACTGCTGAATAGCCCTTCAAATTACCTTTCATTTGGGTATAATATTGAGTGAAAACAAAATTTTCGATTTTTTGCAAAAAATGATGATGTATACACTGTCTTTTTTGCCAAAAAATGAAAAAAAATTTTTTCACTCAATATTATACTCAAATGAAAGGTAATACTAAGAGCATCCAATAAAACTACTTTTCGCTGCGAAATTCCTAGTAGTTTCTGAAATAATCATGATTATGGAGGATCGACAATGGAATTTTTTATGCATTTTAATGCAAAATCTATACTAAATCTCAGAATTTCGCAGAGATTTATGCACTGCTGAATAGCCCTTCAAATTACCTTTCATTTGAGTATAATATTGAGTGAAAACAAAATTTTCGATTTTTTGCAAAAAATTATGATGTATACACTGTCTTTTTTGCCAAAAAATGAAAAAATTTTTTTTCACTCAATATTATACTCAAATGAAAGGTAATACTAAGGGCATCCAATAAAACTACTTTTCGCTGCGAAATTCCTAGTAGTTTCTGAAATAATCATGATTATGGAAGATCGACAATCGAATTTTTTATGCATTTTAATGCAAAATCTATACTAAATCTCAGAATTTCGCAGAGATTTATGCACTGCTGAATAGCCCTTCAAATTACCTTTCATTTGAGTATAATATTGAGTGAAAACAAAATTTTCGATTTTTTGCAAAAAATGATGATGTATACACTGTCTTTTTTGCCAAAAAATGAAAACATTTTTTTTTCACTCAATATTATACTCAAATGTAAGGTAATACTAAGAGCATCCAATAAAACTACTTTTCACTGCGAAATTCCTAGTAGTTTCTGAAATAATCGTGATTATGGAGGATCGACAATGGAATTTTTTATGCATTTTAATGCAAAATCTATACTAAATCTCAGAATTTCGCAGAGATTTATGCACTGCTGAATAGCCCTTCAAATTACCTTTCATTTGAGTATAATATTGAGTGAAAACAAAATTTTCGATTTTTTGCAAAAAATGATGATGTATACACTGTCTTTTTTGCCAAAAAATTAAAACATTTTTTTTCACTCAATATTATACTCAAATGAAAGGTAATACTAAGAGCATCCAATAAAACTACTTTTCACTGCGAAATTCCTAGTAGTTTCTGAAATAATCATGATTATGGAGGATCGACAATGGAATTTTTTATGCATTTTAATGCAAAATCTATACTAAATCTCAGAATTTCGCAGAGATTTATGCACTGCTGAATAGCCCTTCAAATTACCTTTCATTTGAGTATAATATTGAGTGAAAACAAAATTTTAGATTTTTTGCAAAAAATGATGATGTATACACTGTCTTTTTTGCCAAAAAATGAAAACATTTTTTTTCACTCAATATTATACTCAAATGAAAGGTAATACTAAGAGCATCCAATAAAACTACTTTTCACTGCGAAATTCCTAGTAGTTTCTGAAATAATCATGATTATGGAAGATCGACAATGGAATTTTTTATGCATTTTAATGCAAAATCTATACTAAATCTCAGAATTTCGCAGAGATTTATGCACTGCTGAATAGCCCTTCAAATTACCTTTCATTTGAGTATAATATTGAGTGAAAACAAAATTTTCGATTTTTTTGCAAAAAATGATGATGTATACACTGTCTTTTTTGCCAAAAAATGAAAACATTTTTTTCACTCAATATTATACTCAAATGAAAGGTAATACTAAGAGCATCCAATAAAACTACTTTTCGCTGCGAAATTCCTAGTAGTTTCTGAAATAATCATGATTATGGAAGATCGACAATGGAATTTTTTATGCATTTTAATGCAAAATCTATACTAAATCTCAGAATTTCGCAGAGACTTATGCACTGCTGAATAGCCCTTCAAATTACATTTCATTTGAGTATAATATTGAGTGAAAACAAAATTTTCGATTTTTTGCAAAAAATGATGATGTATACACTGTCTTTTTTGCCAAAAAATGAAAATTATTGTTTTCACTCAATATTATACTCAAATGAAAGGTAATACTAAGAGCATTCAATAAAACTACTTTTCTCTGCGAAATTCCTAGTAGTTTCTGAAAAAATCATGATTATGGAGGATCGACAATGGAATTTTTTATGCATTTTAATGCAAAATCCCTACTAAATCTCAGAATTTCGCAGAGATTTATGCACTGCTGAATAGCCCTTCAAATTACCTTTCATTTGAGTATAATATTGAGTGAAAACAAAATTTTCGATTTTTTGCAAAAAATGAAAATTATTGTTTTCACTCAATATTATACTCAAATGAAAGGTAATACTAAGAGCATCCAATAAAACTACTTTTCGCTGCGAAATTCCTAGTAGTTTCTGAAATAATCATGATTATGGAAGATCGACAATGGAATTTTTTATGCATTTTAATGCAAAATCTATACTAAATCTCAGAATTTCGCAGAGATTTATGCACTGCTGAATAGCCCTTCAAATTACCTTTCATTTGAGTATAATATTGAGTGAAAACAAAATTTTCGATTTTTTGCAAAAAATGATGATGTATACACTGTCTTTTTTGCCAAAAAATGAAAATTATTGTTTTCACTCAATATTATACTCAAATGAAAGGTAATACTAAGAGCATTCAATAAAACTACTTTTCTCTGCGAAATTCCTAGTAGTTTCTGAAAAAATCATGATTATGGAGGATCGACAATGGAATTTTTTATGCATTTTAATGCAAAATCCCTACTAAATCTCAGAATTTCGCAGAGATTTATGCACTGCTGAATAGCCCTTCAAATTACCTTTCATTTGAGTATAATATTGAGTGAAAACAAAATTTTCGATTTTTTGCAAAAAATGATGATGTATACACTGTCTTTTTTGCCAAAAAATTAAAACATTTTTTTTTCACTCAATATTATACTCAAATGAAAGGTAATACTAAGAGCATCCAATAAAACTACTTTTCGCTGCGAAATTCCTAGTAGTTTCTGAAATAATCATGATTATGGAAGATCGACAATGGAATTTTTTATGCATTTTAATGCAAAATCTATACTAAATCTCAGAATTTCGCAGAGATTTATGCACTGCTGAATAGCTCTCAAATTACCTTTCATTTGAGTATAATATTGAGTGAAAACAAAATTTTCGATTTTTTGCAAAAAATGATGATGTATACACTGTCTTTTTTGCCAAAAAATGAAAACATTTTTTTTCACTCAATATTATACTCAAATGAAAGGTAATACTAAGAGCATCCAATAAAACTACTTTTCACTGCGAAATTCCTAGTAGTTTCTGAAATAATCATGATTATGGAAGATCGACAATGGAATTTTTTATGCATTTTAATGCAAAATCTATACTAAATCTCAGAATTTCGCAGAGATTTATGCACTGCTGAATAGCCCTTCAAATTACCTTTCATTTGGGTATAATATTGAGTGAAAACAAAATTTTCGATTTTTTGCAAAAAATGATGATGTATACACTGTCTTTTTTGCCAAAAAATGAAAAAAAATTTTTTCACTCAATATTATACTCAAATGAAAGGTAATACTAAGAGCATCCAATAAAACTACTTTTCACTGCGAAATTCCTAGTAGTTTCTGAAATAATCATGATTATGGAGGATCGACAATGGAATTTTTTATGCATTTTAATGCAAAATCTATACTAAATCTCAGAATTTCGCAGAGATTTATGCACTGCTGAATAGCCCTTCAAATTACCTTTCATTTGAGTATAATATTGAGTGAAAACAAAATTTTCGATTTTTTGCAAAAAATGATGATGTATACACTGTCTTTTTTGCCAAAAAATGAAAACATTTTTTTTCACTCAATATTATACTCAAATGAAAGGTAATACTAAGAGCATCCAATAAAACTACTTTTCACTGCGAAATTCCTAGTAGTTTCTGAAATAATCATGATTATGGAGGATCGACAATGGAATTTTTTATGCATTTTAATGCAAAATCTATACTAAATCTCAGAATTTCGCAGAGATTTATGCACTGCTGAATAGCCCTTCAAATTACCTTTCATTTGGGTATAATATTGAGTGAAAACAAAATTTTCGATTTTTTGCAAAAAATGATGATGTATACACTGTCTTTTTTGCCAAAAAATGAAAAAAAATTTTTTCACTCAATATTATACTCAAACGAAAGGTAATACTAAGAGCATCCAATAAAACTACTTTTCGCTGCGAAATTCCTAGTAGTTTCTGAAATAATCATGATTATGGAGGATCGACAATGGAATTTTTTATGCATTTTAATGCAAAATCTATACTAAATCTCAGAATTTCGCAGAGATTTATGCACTGCTGAATAGCCCTTCAAATTACCTTTCATTTGAGTATAATATTGAGTGAAAACAAAATTTTCGATTTTTTGCAAAAAATTATGATGTATACACTGTCTTTTTTGCCAAAAAATGAAAAAATTTTTTCACTCAATATTATACTCAAATGAAAGGTAATACTAAGAGCATCCAATAAAACTACTTTTCACTGCGAAATTCCTAGTAGTTTCTGAAATAATCGTGATTATGGAGGATCGACAATGGAATTTTTTATGCATTTTAATGCAAAATCTATACTAAATCTCAGAATTTCGCAGAGATTTATGCACTGCTGAATAGCCCTTCAAATTACCTTTCATTTGAGTATAATATTGAGTGAAAACAAAATTTTCGATTTTTTGCAAAAAATGATGATGTATACACTGTCTTTTTTGCCAAAAAATGAAAACATTTTTTTTCACTCAATATTATACTCAAATGAAAGGTAATACTAAGAGCATCCAATAAAACTACTTTTCACTGCGAAATTCCTAGTAGTTTCTGAAATAATCATGATTATGGAGGATCGACAATGGAATTTTTTATGCATTTTAATGCAAAATCCCTACTAAATCTCAGAATTTCGCAGAGATTTATGCACTGCTGAATAGCCCTTCAAATTACCTTTCATTTGAGTATAATATTGAGTGAAAACAAAATTTTCGATTTTTTGCAAAAAATGATGATGTATACACTGTCTTTTTTGCCAAAAAATTAAAACATTTTTTTTTCACTCAATATTATACTCAAATGAAAGGTAATACTAAGAGCATCCAATAAAACTACTTTTCGCTGCGAAATTCCTAGTAGTTTCTGAAATAATCATGATTACGGAAGATCGACAATGGAATTTTTTATGCATTTTAATGCAAAATCTATACTAAATCTCAGAATTTCGCAGAGATTTATGCACTGCTGAATAGCCCTTCAAATTACCTTTCGTTTGAGTATAATATTGAGTGAAAACAAAATTTTAGAATTTTGTATGCATTTTAATGCAAAATCTATACTAAATCTCAGAATTTCGCAGAGACTTATGCACTGCTGAATAGCCCTTCAAATTACATTTCATTTGAGTATAATATTGAGTGAAAACAAAATTTTCGATTTTTTGCAAAAAATGATGATGTATACACTGTCTTTTTTGCCAAAAAATGAAAACATTTTTTTTCACTCAATATTATACTCAAATGAAAGGTAATACTAAGAGCATCCAATAAAACTACTTTTCGCTGCGAAATTCCTAGTAGTTTCTGAAATAATCATGATTATGGAAGATCGACAATGGAATTTTTTATGCATTTTAATGCAAAATCTATACTAAATCTCAGAATTTCGCAGAGATTTATGCACTGCTGAATAGCCCTTCAAATTACCTTTCATTTGAGTATAATATTGAGTGAAAACAAAATTTTCGATTTTTTGCAAAAAATGATGATGTATACACTGTCTTTTTTGCCAAAAAATTAAAACATTTTTTTTCACTCAATATTATACTCAAATGAAAGGTAATACTAAGAGCATCCAATAAAACTACTTTTCGCTGCGAAATTCCTAGTAGTTTCTGAAATAATCATGATTATGGAAGATCGACAATGGAATTTTTTATGCATTTTAATGCAAAATCTATACTAAATCTCAGAATTTCGCAGAGATTTATGCACTGCTGAATAGCCCTTCAAATTACCTTTCATTTGAGTATAATATTGAGTGAAAACAAAATTTTCGATTTTTTGCAAAAAATGATGATGTATACACTGTCTTTTTTGCCAAAAAATGAAAATTATTGTTTTCACTCAATATTATACTCAAATGAAAGGTAATACTAAGAGCATTCAATAAAACTACTTTTCTCTGCGAAATTCCTAGTAGTTTCTGAAAAAATCATGATTATGGAGGATCGACAATGGAATTTTTTATGCATTTTAATGCAAAATCCCTACTAAATATTAGAATTTCGCAGAGATTTATGCACTGCTGAATAGCCCTTCAAATTACCTTTCATTTGAGTATAATATTGAGTGAAAACAAAATTTTCGATTTTTTGCAAAAAATGATGATGTATACACTGTCTTTTTTGCCAAAAAATTAAAACATTTTTTTTTCACTCAATATTATACTCAAATGAAAGGTAATACTAAGAGCATCCAATAAAACTACTTTTCGCTGCGAAATTCCTAGTAGTTTCTGAAATAATCATGATTATGGAAGATCGACAATGGAATTTTTTATGCATTTTAATGCAAAATCTATACTAAATCTCAGAATTTCGCAGAGATTTATGCACTGCTGAATAGCTCTCAAATTACCTTTCATTTGAGTATAATATTGAGTGAAAACAAAATTTTCGATTTTTTGCAAAAAATGATGATGTATACACTGTCTTTTTTGCCAAAAAATGAAAAAATTTTTTCACTCAATATTATACTCAAATGAAAGGTAATACTAAGAGCATCCAATAAAACTACTTTTCACTGCGAAATTCCTAGTAGTTTCTGAAATAATCATGATTATGGAGGATCGACAATGGAATTTTTTATGCATTTTAATGCAAAATCTATACTAAATCTCAGAATTTCGCAGAGATTTATGCACTGCTGAATAGCCCTTCAAATTACCTTTCATTTGAGTATAATATTGAGTGAAAACAAAATTTTCGATTTTTTGCAAAAAATGATGATGTATACACTGTCTTTTTTGCCAAAAAATGAAAACATTTTTTTTCACTCAATATTATACTCAAATGAAAGGTAATACTAAGAGCATCCAATAAAACTACTTTTCACTGCGAAATTCCTAGTAGTTTCTGAAATAATCATGATTATGGAAGATCGACAATGGAATTTTTTATGCATTTTAATGCAAAATCTATACTAAATCTCAGAATTTCGCAGAGATTTATGCACTGCTGAATAGCCCTTCAAATTACCTTTCATTTGAGTATAATATTGAGTGAAAACAAAATTTTAGATTTTTTGCAAAAAATGATGATGTATACACTGTCTTTTTTGCCAAAAAATGAAAACATTTTTTTTCACTCAATATTATACTCAAATGAAAGGTAATACTAAGAGCATCCAATAAAACTACTTTTCACTGCGAAATTCCTAGTAGTTTCTGAAATAATCATGATTATGGAGGATCGACAATGGAATTTTTTATGCATTTTAATGCAAAATCTATACTAAATCTCAGAATTTCGCAGAGATTTATGCACTGCTGAATAGCCCTTCAAATTACCTTTCATTTGAGTATAATATTGAGTGAAAACAAAATTTTAGATTTTTTGCAAAAAATGATGATGTATACACTGTCTTTTTTGCCAAAAAATGAAAACATTTTTTTTCACTCAATATTATACTCAAATGAAAGGTAATACTAAGAGCATCCAATAAAACTACTTTTCACTGCGAAATTCCTAGTAGTTTCTGAAATAATCATGATTATGGAAGATCGACAATGGAATTTTTTATGCATTTTAATGCAAAATCTATACTAAATCTCAGAATTTCGCAGAGATTTATGCACTGCTGAATAGCCCTTCAAATTACCTTTCATTTGAGTATAATATTGAGTGAAAACAAAATTTTCGATTTTTTGCAAAAAATGATGATGTATACACTGTCTTTTTTGCCAAAAAATGAAAACATTTTTTTCACTCAATATTATACTCAAATGAAAGGTAATACTAAGAGCATCCAATAAAACTACTTTTCGCTGCGAAATTCCTAGTAGTTTCTGAAATAATCATGATTATGGAAGATCGACAATGGAATTTTTTATGCATTTTAATGCAAAATCTATACTAAATCTCAGAATTTCGCAGAGACTTATGCACTGCTGAATAGCCCTTCAAATTACATTTCATTTGAGTATAATATTGAGTGAAAACAAAATTTTCGATTTTTTGCAAAAAATGATGATGTATACACTGTCTTTTTTGCCAAAAAATGAAAACATTTTTTTTCACTCAATATTATACTCAAATGAAAGGTAATACTAAGAGCATCCAATAAAACTACTTTTCGCTGCGAAATTCCTAGTAGTTTCTGAAATAATCATGATTATGGAAGATCGACAATGGAATTTTTTATGCATTTTAATGCAAAATCTATACAAAATCTCAGAATTTCGCAGAGATTTATGCACTGCTGAATAGCCCTTCAAATTACCTTTCATTTGAGTATAATATTGAGTGAAAACAAAATTTTCGATTTTTTGCAAAAAATGATGATGTATACACTGTCTTTTTTGCCAAAAAATTAAAACATTTTTTTTCACTCAATATTATACTCAAATGAAAGGTAATACTAAGAGCATCCAATAAAACTACTTTTCGCTGCGAAATTCCTAGTAGTTTCTGAAATAATCATGATTATGGAAGATCGACAATGGAATTTTTTATGCATTTTAATGCAAAATCTATACTAAATCTCAGAATTTCGCAGAGATTTATGCACTGCTGAATAGCCCTTCAAATTACCTTTCATTTGAGTATAATATTGAGTGAAAACAAAATTTTCGATTTTTTGCAAAAAATGATGATGTATACACTGTCTTTTTTGCCAAAAAATGAAAATTATTGTTTTCACTCAATATTATACTCAAATGAAAGGTAATACTAAGAGCATTCAATAAAACTACTTTTCTCTGCGAAATTCCTAGTAGTTTCTGAAAAAATCATGATTATGGAGGATCGACAATGGAATTTTTTATGCATTTTAATGCAAAATCCCTACTAAATCTCAGAATTTCGCAGAGATTTATGCACTGCTGAATAGCCCTTCAAATTACCTTTCATTTGAGTATAATATTGAGTGAAAACAAAATTTTCGATTTTTTGCAAAAAATGATGATGTATACACTGTCTTTTTTGCCAAAAAATTAAAACATTTTTTTTTCACTCAATATTATACTCAAATGAAAGGTAATACTAAGAGCATCCAATAAAACTACTTTTCGCTGCGAAATTCCTAGTAGTTTCTGAAATAATCATGATTATGGAAGATCGACAATGGAATTTTTTATGCATTTTAATGCAAAATCTATACTAAATCTCAGAATTTCGCAGAGATTTATGCACTGCTGAATAGCCCTTCAAATTACCTTTCATTTGAGTATAATATTGAGTGAAAACAAAATTTTCGATTTTTTGCAAAAAATGATGATGTATACACTGTCTTTTTTGCCAAAAAATGAAAACATTTTTTTCACTCAATATTATACTCAAATGAAAGGTAATACTAAGAGCATCCAATAAAACTACTTTTCACTGCGAAATTCCTAGTAGTTTCTGAAATAATCATGATTATGGAGGATCGACAATGGAATTTTTTATGCATTTTAATGCAAAATCTATACTAAATCTCAGAATTTCGCAGAGATTTATGCACTGCTGAATAGCCCTTCAAATTACCTTTCGTTTGAGTATAATATTGAGTGAAAACAAAATTTTAGAATTTTTTATGCATTTTAATGCAAAATCTATACTAAATCTCAGAATTTCGCAGAGACTTATGCACTGCTGAATAGCCCTTCAAATTACATTTCATTTGAGTATAATATTGAGTGAAAACAAAATTTTCGATTTTTTGCAAAAAATGATGATGTATACACTGTCTTTTTTGCCAAAAAATGAAAACATTTTTTTTCACTCAATATTATACTCAAATGAAAGGTAATACTAAGAGCATCCAATAAAACTACTTTTCGCTGCGAAATTCCTAGTAGTTTCTGAAATAATCATGATTATGGAAGATCGACAATGGAATTTTTTATGCATTTTAATGCAAAATCTATACAAAATCTCAGAATTTCGCAGAGATTTATGCACTGCTGAATAGCCCTTCAAATTACCTTTCATTTGAGTATAATATTGAGTGAAAACAAAATTTTCGATTTTTTGCAAAAAATGATGATGTATACACTGTCTTTTTTGCCAAAAAATTAAAACATTTTTTTTCACTCAATATTATACTCAAATGAAAGGTAATACTAAGAGCATCCAATAAAACTACTTTTCGCTGCGAAATTCCTAGTAGTTTCTGAAATAATCATGATTTGGAAGATCGACAATGGAATTTTTTATGCATTTTAATGCAAAATCTATACTAAATCTCAGAATTTCGCAGAGATTTATGCACTGCTGAATAGCCCTTCAAATTACCTTTCATTTGAGTATAATATTGAGTGAAAACAAAATTTTCGATTTTTTGCAAAAAATGATGATGTATACACTGTCTTTTTTGCCAATAAATGAAAATTATTGTTTTCACTCAATATTATACTCAAATGAAAGGTAATACTAAGAGCATTCAATAAAACTACTTTTCTCTGCGAAATTCCTAGTAGTTTCTGAAAAAATCATGATTATGGAGGATCGACAATGGAATTTTTTATGCATTTTAATGCAAAATCCCTACTAAATCTCAGAATTTCGCAGAGATTTATGCACTGCTGAATAGCCCTTCAAATTACCTTTCATTTGAGTATAATATTGAGTGAAAACAAAATTTTCGATTTTTTGCAAAAAATGATGATGTATACACTGTCTTTTTTGCCAAAAAATTAAAACATTTTTTTTTCACTCAATATTATACTCAAATGAAAGGTAATACTAAGAGCATCCAATAAAACTACTTTTCGCTGCGAAATTCCTAGTAGTTTCTGAAATAATCATGATTATGGAAGATCGACAATGGAATTTTTTATGCATTTTAATGCAAAATCTATACTAAATCTCAGAATTTCGCAGAGATTTATGCACTGCTGAATAGCCCTTCAAATTACCTTTCATTTGAGTATAATATTGAGTGAAAACAAAATTTTCGATTTTTTGCAAAAAATGATGATGTATACACTGTCTTTTTTGCCAAAAAATGAAAATTATTGTTTTCACTCAATATTATACTCAAATGAAAGGTAATACTAAGAGCATTCAATAAAACTACTTTTCTCTGCGAAATTCCTAGTAGTTTCTGAAAAAATCATGATTATGGAGGATCGACAATGGAATTTTTTATGCATTTTAATGCAAAATCCCTACTAAATCTCAGAATTTCGCAGAGATTTATGCACTGCTGAATAGCCCTTCAAATTACCTTTCATTTGAGTATAATATTGAGTGAAAACAAAATTTTCGATTTTTTGCAAAAAATGATGATGTATACACTGTCTTTTTTGCCAAAAAATTAAAACATTTTTTTTTCACTCAATATTATACTCAAATGAAAGGTAATACTAAGAGCATCCAATAAAACTACTTTTCGCTGCGAAATTCCTAGTAGTTTCTGAAATAATCATGATTATGGAAGATCGACAATGGAATTTTTTATGCATTTTAATGCAAAATCTATACTAAATCTCAGAATTTCGCAGAGATTTATGCACTGCTGAATAGCTCTCAAATTACCTTTCATTTGAGTATAATATTGAGTGAAAACAAAATTTTCGATTTTTTGCAAAAAATGATGATGTATACACTGTCTTTTTTGCCAAAAAATGAAAACATTTTTTTTCACTCAATATTATACTCAAATGAAAGGTAATACTAAGAGCATCCAATAAAACTACTTTTCACTGCGAAATTCCTAGTAGTTTCTGAAATAATCATGATTATGGAAGATCGACAATGGAATTTTTTATGCATTTTAATGCAAAATCTATACTAAATCTCAGAATTTCGCAGAGACTTATGCACTGCTGAATAGCCCTTCAAATTACATTTCATTTGAGTATAATATTGAGTGAAAACAAAATTTTCGATTTTTTGCAAAAAATGATGATGTATACACTGTCTTTTTTGCCAAAAAATGAAAACATTTTTTTTCACTCAATATTATACTCAAATGAAAGGTAATACTAAGAGCATCCAATAAAACTACTTTTCGCTGCGAAATTCCTAGTAGTTTCTGAAATAATCATGATTATGGAAGATCGACAATGGAATTTTTTATGCATTTTAATGCAAAATCTATACAAAATCTCAGAATTTCGCAGAGATTTATGCACTGCTGAATAGCCCTTCAAATTACCTTTCATTTGAGTATAATATTGAGTGAAAACAAAATTTTCGATTTTTTGCAAAAAATGATGATGTATACACTGTCTTTTTTGCCAAAAAATTAAAACATTTTTTTTCACTCAATATTATACTCAAATGAAAGGTAATACTAAGAGCATCCAATAAAACTACTTTTCGCTGCGAAATTCCTAGTAGTTTCTGAAATAATCATGATTATGGAAGATCGACAATGGAATTTTTTATGCATTTTAATGCAAAATCTATACTAAATCTCAGAATTTCGCAGAGATTTATGCACTGCTGAATAGCCCTTCAAATTACCTTTCATTTGAGTATAATATTGAGTGAAAACAAAATTTTCGATTTTTTGCAAAAAATGATGATGTATACACTGTCTTTTTTGCCAAAAAATGAAAACATTTTTTTTCACTCAATATTATACTCAAATGAAAGGTAATACTAAGAGCATCCAATAAAACTACTTTTCACTACGAAATTCCTAGTAGTTTCTGAAATAATCATGATTATGGAGGATCGACAATGGAATTTTTTATGCATTTTAATGCAAAATCTATACTAAATCTCAGAATTTCGCAGAGATTTATGCACTGCTGAATAGCCCTTTGAATTACCTTTCATTTGAGTATAATATTGAGTGAAAACAAAATTTTCGATTTTTTGCAAAAAATGATGTATACACTGTCTTTTTTGCCAAAAAATGAAAACATTTTTTTTCACTCAATATTATACTCAAATGAAAGGTAATACTAAGAGCATCCAATAAAACTACTTTTCACTACGAAATTCCTAGTAGTTTCTGAAATAATCATGATTATGGAGGATCGACAATGGAATTTTTTATGCATTTTAATGCAAAATCTATACTAAATCTCAGAATTTCGCAGAGATTTTTGCACTGCTGAATAGCCCTTCAAATTACCTTTCATTTGAGTATAATATTGAGTGAAAACAAAATTTTCGATTTTTTGCAAAAAATGATGATGTATACACTGTCTTTTTTGCCAAAAAATGAAAACATTTTTTTTCACTCAATATTATACTCAAATGAAAGGTAATACTAAGAGCATCCAATGAAACTACTTTTCACTGCGAAATTCCTAGTAGTATCTGAAATAATCATGATTATGGAGGATCGACAATGGAATTTTTTATGCATTTTAATGCAAAATCTATACTAAATCTCAGAATTTCGCAGAGATTTGTGCACTGCTGAATAGCCCTTTGAATTACCTTTCATTTGAGTATAATATTGAGTGAAAACAAAATTTTCGATTTTTTGCAAAAAATGATGTATACACTGTCTTTTTTGCCAAAAAATGAAAACTTTTTTTTCACTCAATATTATACTCAAATGAAAGGTAATACTAAGAGTATCCAATAAAACTACTTTTCACTGCGAAATTCCTAGTAGTTTCTGAAATAATCATGATTATGGAGGATCGACAATGGAATTTTTTATGCATTTTAATGCAAAATCTATACTAAATCTCAGAATTTCGCAGAGATTTATGCACTGCTGAATAGCCCTTCAAATTACCTTTCATTTGAGTATAATATTGAGTGAAAACAAAATTTTCGATTTTGCATCATCAGTGATGCATAACTGCTCCTATGCATCACTGGTGATGCATAACCGCTCCTATGCATCACTGGTGATGCATAACTGCACTGGTGATGCATAACTGCTCTTATGCATCACTGGTGATGCATAACTGCTCTTATGCATCACTGGTGATGCATAACAGCTCTTAGGCATCACTGGTGATGTGTAACTGCTCTTATGTATCACTGGTGATGCATAACTGGTCTTATGCATCACTGGTGATGCATAACTGCTCTTATGCATCACTGGTGATGCATAACTGCTCTTATGCATCACTGGTGATGCATAACTGCTCTTATGCATCACTGGTGATGCATAACTGCCTTTATACATCACTGGTGTTGCATAACTGCTCTTATGCATCGCTGGTGATACATAACTGCTTTTATGCATCACTGGTGATGCATAATTGCTCTTAGACATCACTGGTGATGCATAACTGCTCTTATGCATCGCTGGTGATGCATAACTGCTCTTATGCATCGCTGGTGATGCATAACTGCTCTTATGCATCACTCGTTATGCATAAATGCTCTTATGCATCACTGGTGATGCATAACTGCTCTTATGCATCGCTGGTGATGCATAACTGCTCTTATGCATCTGGTGATGCATATCTGGTCTTATGCATCACTGGTGAAGCATAACTGTTCTGATGCATCACTGGTGATGCATAACTGCTCTTATGCATCACTGATGATGCATAACTGCGCTTATGCATCACTGGTGATGTATAACTGCTCTTATGCATCACTGGTGATGCATAACTGCTCTTATGCATCGCTGGTGATGCATAACTGCTCTTATGCATCTGGTGATGCATAACTGGTCTTATGCATCACTGGTGAAGCATAACTGTTCTGATGCATCACCAGTGATGCATAAGAGCAGTTATGCATCACCAGTGATGCATAAGAGCAGTTATGCATCACCAGTGATGCATAAGAGCAGTTATGCATCACCAGTGATACATAAGAGCAGTTGTGCATCACCAGTGATACATAAGAACAGTTATGCATCACCAGTGATGCATACGAACAGTTATGCATCACCAGTGATGCATAAGAGCAGTTATGCATCACCAGTGATGCATCAGAACAGTTATGCTTCACCAGTGATGCATAAGACCAGTTATGCATCACCAGATGCATAAGAGCAGTTATGCATCACCAGCGATGCATAAGAGCAGTTATGCATCACCAGTGATGCAGCATCACCAGTGATGCATAAGAGCAGTTATGCATCACCAGTGATGCATAAGAGCATTTATGCATAACGAGTGATGCATAAGAGCAGTTATGCATCACCAGCGATGCATAAGAGCAGTTATGCATCACCAGTGATGCATAAGAGCAGTTATGCATCACCAGTGATGCACAAGAGCAGTTATGCATCACCAGCGATGCATAAGAGCAGTTATGCATCACCAGTGATGTCTAAGAGCAATTATGCATCACCAGTGATGCATAAAAGCAGTTATGTATCACCAGCGATGCATAAGAGCAGTTATGCAACACCAGTGATGCATAAGAGCAGTTATGCATCATCAGTGATACATAAGAGCAGTTATGCATCACCAGTGATGCATAAGAGCAGTTATGCATCACCAGTGATGCATAAGAGCAGTTATACATCACCAGTGATGCATAAGAGCAGTTATGCATCACCAGTGATGCATAAGAGCAGTTATGCATCACCAGTGATGCATAAGAGCAGTTATGCATAACCAGTGATGCATAAGAGCAGTTATGCATCACCAGTGATGCATAAGAGCAGTTATGCATCACCAGTGATGCATACGAACAGTTATGCATCACCAGTGATGCATAAGAGCAGTTATGCATCACCAGTGATGCATCAGAACAGTTATGCTTCACCAGTGATGCATAAGACCAGTTATGCATCACCAGATGCATAAGAGCAGTTATGCATCACCAGCGATGCATAAGAGCAGTTATGCATCACCAGTGATGCAGCATCACCAGTGATGCATAAGAGCAGTTATGCATCACCAGTGATGCATAAGAGCAATTATGCATAACGAGTGATGCATAAGAGCAGTTATGCATCACCAGCGATGCATAAGAGCAGTTATGCATCACCAGTGATACATAAGAGCAGTTGTGCATCACCAGTGATACATAAGAACAGTTATGCATCACCAGTGATGCATACGAACAGTTATGCATCACCAGTGATGCATAAGAGCAGTTATGCATCACCAGTGATGCATATGAGCAATTATGCATCACCAGTGATGCATAAGAGCAGTTATGCATCACCAGTGACGCATAAGAGCAGTTATGCATCACCAGTGATGCATAAGAGCAGTTATGCATCATCAGTGATACATAAGAGCAGTTATGCATCACCAGTGATGCATAAGAGCAGTTATGCATCACCAGTGATGCATAAGAGCAGTTATACATCACCAGTGATGCATAAGAGCAGTTATGCATCACCAGTGATGCATAAGAGCAGTTATGCATCACCAGTGATGCATAAGAGCAGTTATGCATAACCAGTGATGCATAAGAGCAGTTATGCATCACCAGTGATACATAAGAGCAGTTATGCATCACGAGCGATGCATAAGAGCAGTTATGCATCATCAGTGATACATAAGAGCAGTTATGCATCACCAGTGATGCATAAGAGCAGTTATACATCACCAGTGATGCATAAGAGCAGTTATGCCTCACCAGTGATGCATAAGAGCAGTTATGCATCACCAGTGATGCATAGAAGCAGTTATGCATCACCAGTGAACAGTTACGCATCACCAGTGATGCATAAGAGCAGTTATGCATCACCAGTGATGCATAAGAGCAGTTATGCATCACCAGTGATGCATAAGAGCAGTTATGCATCACCAGTGATACATAAGAGCAGTTATGCATCACCAGTGATGCATAAGAACAGTTATGCATCACCAGTGATGCATAAGAGCAGTTATGCATCACCAGTGATGCATAAGAGCAGTTATACATCACCAGTGATGCATAAGAGCAGTTATACATCACCAGTGATGCATAAGAGCCGTTATGCATCACCAGTGATGCATATGAGCAATTATGCATCACCAGTGATGCATAAGAGCAGTTATTCATCACCAGTGATGCATAAGAGCAGTTATGCGTCACCAGTGATGCATAAGAGTAGTTATGCATCATCAGTGATACATAAGAGCAGTTATGCATCACCAGTGATGCATAAGAGCAGTTATGCATCACCAGTGATGCATAAGAGCAGTTATACATCACCAGTGTTGCATAAGAGCAGTTATGTATAACCAGTGATGCATAAGAGCAGTTATGCATCACCAGTGATGCATAAGAGCAGTTATACATCACCAGTGATGCATAAGAGCAGTTATGCATCACCAGTGATGCATAAGAGCAGCTATGCATCACCAGTGATGCATAAGAGCAGTTATACATTACCAGTGATGGATAAGAGCAGTTATGCATCACCAGTGATGCATAAGAGCAGTTATGCATCACCAGTGATGCATAAGAGCAGTTATACATCACCAGTGATGTATAAGAGCAGTTATGCATCACCAGTGATGCATAAGAGCAGTTATGCATCACCAGTGATACATAAGAGCAGTTATGCATCACCAGTGATGCATAAGAACAGTTATGCATCACTGGTGATGCATAAGAGCAGTTATGCATCACCAGTGATGCATAAGAGCAGTTATACATCACCAGTGATGCATAAGAGCAGTTATGCATCACCAGTGATGCATAAGAGCAGTTATGCATCACCAGTGATGCATAAGAGCAGTTATACATCACCAGTGATGCATAAGAGCAGTTATACATCACCAGTGATGCATAAGAGCCGTTATGCATCACCAGTGATGCATATGAGCAATTACGCATCACCAGTGATGCATAAGAGCAGTTATTCATCACCAGTGATGCATAAGAGCAGTTATGCGTCACCAGTGATGCATAAGAGTAGTTATGCATCATCAGTGATACATAAGAGCAGTTATGCATCACCAGTGATGCATAAGAGCAGTTATGCATCACCAGTGATGCATAAGAGCAGTTATACATCACCAGTGTTGCATAAGAGCAATTATGCATCACCAGTGATGCATAGGAGCAGTTATGCATCACCAGTGATGCATAAGAGCAGTTATGCATCACCAGTGATGCATAAGAGCAGTTATGCATCACCAGTGCAGGTATGCATCGCCCTTGATGCATAGGAGCAGTTATGCATCACCAGTGATGCATAGGAGCAGTTATGCATCACCAGTGAACAGTTATGCATCACCAGTGATGCATAAGAGCAGTTATGGATCACCAGTGATGCATAAGAGCAGTTATGCATCACCAGTGATACATAAGAGCAGTTATGCATCACCAGTGATGCATAAGAACAGTTATGCATCACCAGTGATGCATAAGAGCAGTTATGCATCACCAGTGATGCATAAGAGCAGTTATGTATAACCAGTGATGCATAAGAGCAGTTATGCATCACCAGTGATGCATAAGAGCAGTTATACATCACCAGTGATGCATAAGAGCAGTTATGCATCACCAGTGATGCATAAGAGCAGCTATGAATCACCAGTGATGCATAAGAGCAGTTATACATCACCAGTGATGCATAAGAGCAGTTATGCATCACCAGTGATGCATAAGAGCAGTAATGCATTACCAGTGATGGATAAGAGCAGTTATGCATCACCAGTGATGCATAAGAGCCGTTATGCATCACCAGTGATGCATATGAGCAATTATGCATCACCAGTGATGCATAAGAGCAGTTATGCATCACCAGTGATGCATAAGAGCAGTTATGCATCACCAGTGATGCATAAGAGCAGTTATGCATCATCAGTGATGCATAAGAGCAGTTATGCATCACCAGTGATGCATAAGAGCAGTTATGCATCACCAGTGATGCATAAGAGCAGTTATAGATCACCAGTGATGCATAAGAGCAGTTATGCATCACCAGTGATGCATAAGAGCAGTTATGCATCACCAGTGATGCATAAGAGCAGTTATGCATAACCAGTGATGCATAAGAGCAGTTATGCATAACCAGTGATGCATAAGAGCAGTTATGCATCACCAGTGATGCATAAGAGCAGTTATGCATCACCAGTGATGCATAAGAGCAGTTATACATCACCAGTGATGCATAAGCGCAGTTATGCATCATCAGTGATGCATAAGAGCAGTTATGCATCACCAGTGATGCATAGAAGCAGTTATGCATCACCAGTGATGCATAGGAGCAGTTATGCATCACCAGTGATGCATAAGAGCAGTTATGCATCACCAGTGAACAGTTACGCATCACCAGTGATGCATAAGAGCAGTTATGCATCACCAGTGATGCATAAGAGCAGTTATGCATCACCAGTGATACATAAGAGCAGTTATGCATCACCAGTGATGCATAACCAGTTTTGCATAAGAGCAGTTATGCATCACCAGTGATGCATAAGAGCATTTATACATCACCAGTGATGCATAAGAGCAGTTGTGCATCACCAGTGATGCATAAGAGCAGTTATGCATCACCAGTGATGCATAAGAGCAGTTATACATCACCAGTGATGCATTAGAGCAGTTATGCATCACCAGTGATGCATAGAAGCAGTTATGCATTACCAGTGATGCATAGGAGCAGTTATACATCACCAGTGATGCATAAGAGCAGTTATGCATCACCAGTGATGCATAAGAGCAGTTATACATCACCAGTGATGCATAAGAGCAGTTATGCATGACCAGTGATGCATAAGAGCAGTTATGCATCACCAGTGATGCATAAGAGCAGTTATACATCACCAGTGATGCATAAGAGCAGTTATGCATCATCAGTGATGCATAAGAGCAGTTGTGCATCACCAGTGATGCATAGAAGCAGTTATGCATCACTAGTGATGCATAAGAGCAGTTATGCATAAGAGCAGTTATACATCACCAGTGATGCATAAGAGCAGTTATGCATCACCAGTGATACATAAGAGCAGTTATGCATCACCAGTGATGCATAAGAGCAGTTATGCATCACCAGTGCAGTTATGTATCACCAGTGATGCATAAGAGCAGTTATACATCACCAGTGATGCATAAGAGCAGTTATGCATCACCAGTGATGCATAAGAGCAGTTATGCATCATCAGTGATACATAAGAGCAGTTATGCATCACCAGTGATGCATAAGAGCAGTTATGCATCACCAGTGATGCATAAGAGCAGTTATACATCACCAGTGATGCATAAGAGCAGTTATGCATCATCAGTGATGCATAAGAGCAGTTATGCATCACCAGTGATGCATAGAAGCAGTTATGCATCACCAGTGATGCATAGGAGCAGTTATGCATCACCAGTGATGCATAAGAGCAGTTATGCATCACCAGTGAAAAGTTACGCATCACCAGTGATGCATAAGAGCAGTAATGCATCACCAGTGATGCATAAGAGCAGTTATGCATCACCAGTGATGCATAAGAGCAGTTATACATCACCAGTGATGCATAAGAGCAGTTATGCATCACCAGTGATGCACAAGAGCAGTTATGCATCACCAGTGATGCATAAGAGCAGTTATGCATCACCAGTGCAGTTATGCATCACCAGTGATGCATAGGAGCAATTATGCATCACCAGTGATTCATAGGAGCAGTTATGCATCACCAGTGCTGCATAAGAGCAGTTATACATCACCAGTGATGCATAAGAGCAGTTATGCATCACCAGTGATGCATAAGAGCAGTTATACATCATCAGTGATGCATAAGAGCAGTTATGCGTCACCAGTGATGCATAAGACCAGTTATGCATCACCAGTGATACATAAGAGCAGTTATGCATCACCAGTGATGCATAAGAGCAGTTATGCATCACCAGTGCAGTTATGTATCACCAGTGGTGCATAAGAGCAGTTATGCATCACCAGTGATGCATAAGAGCAGTTATAGATCACCAGTGATGCATAAGAGCAGTTATGCATCACCAGTGATGCATAAGAGCAGTTATGCATCACCAGTGATGCATAAGACCAGTTATGCATCACCAGTGATGCATAAGAGCAGTTATGCATAACCAGTGATGCATAAGAGCAGTTATGCATCACCAGTGATGCATAAGAGCAGTTATGCATCACCAGTTTTGCATAAGAGTAGTTATGCATCACCAGTGATGCATAAGAGCATTTATACATCACCAGTGATGCATAAGAGCAGTTGTGCATCACCAGTGATGCATAAGAGCAGTTATGCATCACCAGTGATGCATAAGAGCAGTTATACATCACCAGTGATGCATAAGAGCAGTTATGCATCACCAGTGATGCATAAGAGCAGTTATACATCACCAGTGATGCACAAGAGCAGTTATACATCACCAGTGATGCATAAGAGCAGTTATGCATCACCAGTGAACAGTTACGCATCACCAGTGATGCATAAGAGCAGTTATGCATCACCAGTGATGCATAAGAGCAGTTATGCATCACCAGTGATACATAAGAGCAGTTATGCATCACCAGTGATGCATAACCAGTTTTGCATAAGAGTAGTTATGCATCACCAGTGATGCATAAGAGCATTTATACATCACCAGTGATGCATAAGAGCAGTTGTGCATCACCAGTGATGCATAAGAGCAGTTATGCATCACCAGTGATGCATAAGAGCAGGTATACATCACCAGTGATGCATAAGAGCAGTTATGCATCACCAGTGATGCATAGAAGCAGTTATGCATTACCAGTGATGCATAGGAGCAGTTATACATCACCAGTGATGCATAAGAGCAGTTATGCATCACCAGTGATGCATAAGAGCAGTTATACATCACCAGTGATGCACAAGAGCAGTTATACATCACCAGTGATGCATAAGAGCAGTTATGCATCACCAGTGCAGTTATGCATCACCAGTGATGCATAGGAGAAATTATGCATCACCAGTGATGCATAGGAGCAGTTATGCATCACCAGTGCTGCATAAGAGCAGTTGTACATCACCAGTGATATATAAGAGCAGTTATGCATCACCAGTGCTGCATAAGAGCAGTTATACATCACCAGTGATGCATAAGAGCAGTTATGCATCACCAGTGATACATAACTGCTCTTATGCATTACCAGTGATGCATAGGAGCAGTTATACATCACCAGTGATGCATAAGAGCAGTTATGCATCACCAGTGATGCATAAGAGCAGTTATGCATCACCAGTGATGCATAAGAGCAGTTATGCATCACCAGTGCAGTTATGTATCACCAGTGATGCATAAGAGCAGTTATACATCACCAGTGATGCATAAGAGCAGTTATGCATCACCAGTGATGCATAAGAGCAGTTATGCATCATCAGTGATACATAAGAGCAGTTATGCATCACCAGTGATGCATAAGAGCAGTTATGCATCACCAGTGATGCATAAGAGCAGTTATACATCACCAGTGATGCATAAGAGCAGTTATGCATCACCAGTGATGCATAAGAGCAGCTATGCATCACCAGTGATGCATAAGAGCAGTTATACATCACCAGTGATGCATAAGAGCAGTTATGCATCACCAGTGATGCATAAGAGCAGTAATGCATTACCAGTGATGGATAAGAGCAGTTATGCATCACCAGTGATGCATAAGAGCAGTTATGTATCATCAGTGATACATAAGAGCAGTTATGCATCACCAGTGATATATAAGAGCAGTTATGCATCACCAGTGCTGCATAAGAGCAGTTATACATCACCAGTGATGCATAAGAGCAGTTATGCATCACCAGTGATACATAAGAGCAGTTATGCATCACCAGTGATGCATAAGAGCAGTTATGCATCACCAGTGCAGTTATGTATCACCAGTGATGCATAAGAGCAGTTATACATCACCAGTGATGCATAAGAGCAGTTATGCATCACCAGTGATGCATAAGAGCAGTTATGCATCACCAGTGATGCATAAGAGCAGTTATGCATCTCCAGTGATGCATAAGAGCAGTTATGCATCACCAGTGCAGTTATGCATCACCAGTGCTGCATAAGAGCAGTTGTACATCACCAGTGATGCATAAGAGCAGTTATGCATCACCAGTGATGCATAAGAGCAGTTATGCATCACCAGTGATGCATAAGAGCAGTTATGCATCACCAGTGCAGTTATGTATCACCAGTGATGCATAAGAGCAGTTATACATCACCAGTGATGCATAAGAGCAGTTATGCATCACCAGTGATGCATAAGAGCAGTTATGCATCACCAGTGATACATAAGAGCAGTTATGCATCACCAGTGATGCATAAGAACAGTTATGCATCACCAGTGATGCATAAGAGCAGTTATGCATCACCAGTGATGCATAAGAGCAGTTATACATCACCAGTGATGCATAAGAGCAGTTATACATCACCAGTGATGCATAAGAGCCGTTATGCATCACCAGTGATGCATATGAGCAATTATGCATCACCAGTGATGCATAAGAGCAGTTATTCATCACCAGTGATGCATAAGAGCAGTTATGCGTCACCAGTGATGCATAAGAGTAGTTATGCATCATCAGTGATACATAAGAGCAGTTATGCATCACCAGTGATGCATAAGAGCAGTTATGCATCACCAGTGATGCATAAGAGCAGTTATACATCACCAGTGTTGCATAAGAGCAGTTATGTATAACCAGTGATGCATAAGAGCAGTTATGCATCACCAGTGATGCATAAGAGCAGTTATACATCACCAGTGATGCATAAGAGCAGTTATGCATCACCAGTGATGCATAAGAGCAGCTATGCATCACCAGTGATGCATAAGAGCAGTTATACATTACCAGTGATGGATAAGAGCAGTTATGCATCACCAGTGATGCATAAGAGCAGTTATGCATCACCAGTGATGCATAAGAGCAGTTATACATCACCAGTGATGTATAAGAGCAGTTATGCATCACCAGTGATGCATAAGAGCAGTTATGCATCACCAGTGATACATAAGAGCAGTTATGCATCACCAGTGATGCATAAGAACAGTTATGCATCACTGGTGATGCATAAGAGCAGTTATGCATCACCAGTGATGCATAAGAGCAGTTATACATCACCAGTGATGCATAAGAGCAGTTATGCATCACCAGTGATGCATAAGAGCAGTTATGCATCACCAGTGATGCATAAGAGCAGTTATGCATCACCAGTGATGCATAAGAGCAGTTATACATCACCAGTGATGCATAAGAGCAGTTATACATCACCAGTGATGCATAAGAGCCGTTATGCATCACCAGTGATGCATATGAGCAATTACGCATCACCAGTGATGCATAAGAGCAGTTATTCATCACCAGTGATGCATAAGAGCAGTTATGCGTCACCAGTGATGCATAAGAGTAGTTATGCATCATCAGTGATACATAAGAGCAGTTATGCATCACCAGTGATGCATAAGAGCAGTTATGCATCACCAGTGATGCATAAGAGCAGTTATACATCACCAGTGTTGCATAAGAGCAATTATGCATCACCAGTGATGCATAGGAGCAGTTATGCATCACCAGTGATGCATAAGAGCAGTTATGCATCACCAGTGATGCATAAGAGCAGTTATGCATCACCAGTGCAGGTATGCATCGCCCTTGATGCATAGGAGCAGTTATGCATCACCAGTGATGCATAGGAGCAGTTATGCATCACCAGTGAACAGTTATGCATCACCAGTGATGCATAAGAGCAGTTATGGATCACCAGTGATGCATAAGAGCAGTTATGCATCACCAGTGATACATAAGAGCAGTTATGCATCACCAGTGATGCATAAGAACAGTTATGCATCACCAGTGATGCATAAGAGCAGTTATGCATCACCAGTGATGCATAAGAGCAGTTATGTATAACCAGTGATGCATAAGAGCAGTTATGCATCACCAGTGATGCATAAGAGCAGCTATGCATCACCAGTGATGCATAAGAGCAGTTATACATCACCAGTGATGCATAAGAGCAGTTATGCATCACCAGTGATGCATAAGAGCAGTAATGCATTACCAGTGATGGATAAGAGCAGTTATGCATCACCAGTGATGCATCAGAGCCGTTATGCATCACCAGTGATGCATATGAGCAATTATGCATCACCAGTGATGCATAAGAGCAGTTATGCATCACCATTGATGCATAAGAGCAGTTATGCATCACCAGTGATGCATAAGAGCAGTTATGCATCATCAGTGATGCATAAGAGCAGTTATGCATCACCAGTGATGCATAAGAGCAGTTATGCATCACCAGTGATGCATAAGAGCAGTTATAGATCACCAGTGATGCATAAGAGCAGTAATGCATCACCAGTGATGCATAAGAGCAGTTATGCATCACCAGTGATGCATAAGAGCAGTTATGCATAACCAGTGATGCATAAGAGCAGTTATGCATAACCAGTGATGCATAAGAGCAGTTATGCATCACCAGTGATGCATAAGAGCAGTTATGCATCACCAGTGATGCATAAGAGCAGTTATACATCACCAGTGATGCATAAGCGCAGTTATGCATCATCAGTGATGCATAAGAGCAGTTATGCATCACCAGTGATGCATAGAAGCAGTTATGCATCACCAGTGATGCATAGGAGCAGTTATGCATCACCAGTGATGCATAAGAGCAGTTATGCATCACCAGTGAACAGTTACGCATCACCAGTGATGCATAAGAGCAGTTATGCATCACCAGTGATGCATAAGAGCAGTTATGCATCACCAGTGATACATAAGAGCAGTTATGCATCACCAGTGATGCATAACCAGTTTTGCACAAGAGCAGTTATGCATCACCAGTGATGCATAAGAGCATTTATACATCACCAGTGATGCATAAGAGCAGTTGTGCATCACCAGTGATGCATAAGAGCAGTTATGCATCACCAGTGATGCATAAGAGCAGTTATACATCACCAGTGATGCATTAGAGCAGTTATGCATCACCAGTGATGCATAGAAGCAGTTATGCATTACCAGTGATGCATAGGAGCAGTTATACATCACCAGTGATGCATAAGAGCAGTTATGCATCACCAGTGATGCATAAGAGCAGTTATACATCACCAGTGATGCATAAGAGCAGTTATGCATGACCAGTGATGCATAAGAGCAGTTATGCATCACCAGTGATGCATAAGAGCAGTTATACATCACCAGTGATGCATAAGAGCAGTTATGCATCATCAGTGATGCATAAGAGCAGTTGTGCATCACCAGTGATGCATAGAAGCAGTTATGCATCACTAGTGATGCATAAGAGCAGTTATGCATAAGAGCAGTTATACATCACCAGTGATGCATAAGAGCAGTTATGCATAAGAGCAGTTATGCATCACCAGTGATGCATAAGAGCAGTTATGCATCATCAGTGATACATAAGAGCAGTTATGCATCACCAGTGATGCATAAGAGCAGTTATGCATCACCAGTGATGCATAAGAGCAGTTATACATCACCAGTGATGCATAAGAGCAGTTATGCATCATCAGTGATGCATAAGAGCAGTTATGCATCACCAGTGATGCATAGAAGCAGTTATGCATCATCAGTGATACATAAGAGCAGTTATGCATCATCAGTGATGCATAAGAGCAGTTATACATCACCAGTGATGCATAAGAGCAGTTATGCATCACCAGTGAAAAGTTACGCATCACCAGTGATGCATAAGAGCAGTAATGCATCACCAGTGATGCATAAGAGCAGTTATGCATCACCAGTGATGCATAAGAGCAGTTATACATCACCAGTGATGCATAAGAGCAGTTATGCATCACCAGTGATGCACAAGAGCAGTTATGCATCACCAGTGATGCATAAGAGCAGTTATGCATCACCAGTGCAGTTATGCATCACCAGTGATGCATAGGAGCAATTATGCATCACCAGTGATTCATAGGAGCAGTTATGCATCACCAGTGCTGCATAAGAGCAGTTATACATCACCAGTGATGCATAAGAGCAGTTATGCATCACCAGTGATGCATAAGAGCAGTTATACATCATCAGTGATGCATAAGAGCAGTTATGCGTCACCAGTGATGCATAAGACCAGTTATGCATCACCAGTGATACATAAGAGCAGTTATGCATCACCAGTGATGCATAAGAGCAGTTATGCATCACCAGTGCAGTTATGTATCACCAGTGGTGCATAAGAGCAGTTATGCATCACCAGTGATGCATAAGAGCAGTTATAGATCACCAGTGATGCATAAGAGCAGTTATGCATCACCAGTGATGCATAAGAGCAGTTATGCATCACCAGTGATGCATAAGACCAGTTATGCATCACCAGTGATGCATAAGAGCAGTTATGCATAACCAGTGATGCATAAGAGCAGTTATGCATCACCAGTGATGCATAAGAGCAGTTATGCATCACCAGTTTTGCATAAGAGTAGTTATGCATCACCAGTGATGCATAAGAGCATTTATACATCACCAGTGATGCATAAGAGCAGTTGTGCATCACCAGTGATGCATAAGAGCAGTTATGCATCACCAGTGATGCATAAGAGCAGTTATGCATCACCAGTGATGCATAAGAGCAGTTATGCATCATCAGTGATACATAAGAGCAGTTATGCATCACCAGTGATGCATAAGAGCAGTTATGCATCACCAGTGATGCATAAGAGCAGTAATACATCACCAGTGATGCATAAGAGCAGTTATGCATCATCAGTGATGCATAAGAGCAGTTATGCATCACCAGTGATGCATAGAAGCAGTTATGCATCACCAGTGATGCATAGGAGCAGTTATGCATCACCAATGATGCATAAGAGCAGTTATGCATCACCAGTGAACAGTTACGCATCACCAGTGATGCATGAGCAGTTATGCATCACCAGTGATGCATAAGAGCAGTTATGCATCACCAGTGATGCATAAGAGCAGTTATACATCACCAGTGATGCATAAGAGCAGTTATGCATCACCAGTGATGCATAGAAGCAGTTATGCATTACCAGTGATGCATAGGAGCAGTTATACATCACCAGTGATGCATAAGAGCAGTTATGCATCACCAGTGAACAGTTACGCATCACCAGTGATGCATAAGAGCAGTTGTGCATCACCAGTGATGCATAAGAGCAGTTATGCATCACCAGTGATGCATAAGAGCAGTTATACATCACCAGTGATGCATAAGAGCAGTTATGCATCACCAGTGATGCATAGAAGCAGTTATGCATTACCAGTGATGCATAGGAGCAGTTATACATCACCAGTGATGCATAAGAGCAGTTATGCATCACCAGTGATGCATAAGAGCAGTTATACATCACCAGTGATGCATAAGAGCAGTTATGCATCACCAGTGCAGTTATGCATCACCAGTGATGCATAGGAGAAATTATGCATCACCAGTGATGCATAGGAGCAGTTATGCATCACCAGTGCTGCATAAGAACAGTTATGCATCACCAGTGATGCATAGGAGCAGTTATGCATCACCAATGATGCATAAGAGCAGTTATGCATCACCAGTGCAGTTATGTATCACCAGTGATGCATAAGAGCAGTTATACATCACCAGTGATGCATAAGAGCAGTTATGCATCACCAGTGATGCATAAGAGCAGTTATGCATCATCAGTGATACATAAGAGCAGTTATGCATCACCAGTGATGCATAAGAGCAGTTATGCATCACCAGTGATGCATAAGAGCAGTTATACATCACCAGTGATGCATAAGAGCAGTTATGCATCACCAGTGATGCATAAGAGCAGCTATGCATCACCAGTGATGCATAAGAGCAGTTATACATCACCAGTGATGCATAAGAGCAGTTATGCATCACCAGTGATGCATAAGAGCAGTAATGCATTACCAGTGATGGATAAGAGCAGTTATGCATCACCAGTGATGCATAAGAGCAGTTATGTAGCATCAGTGATACATAAGAGCAGTTATGCATCACCAGTGATATATAAGAGCAGTTATGCATCACCAGTGCTGCATAAGAGCAGTTATACATCACCAGTGATGCATAAGAGCAGTTATGCATCACCAGTGATACATAAGAGCAGTTATGCATCACCAGTGATGCATAAGAGCAGTTATGCATCACCAGTGCAGTTATGTATCACCAGTGATGCATAAGAGCAGTTATACATCACCAGTGATGCATAAGAGCAGTTATGCATCACCAGTGATGCATAAGAGCAGTTATGCATCATCAGTGATACATAAGAGCAGTTATGCATCACCAGTGATGCATAAGAGCAGTTATGCATCACCAGTGATGCATAAGAGCAGTTATACATCACCAGTGATGCATAAGAGCAGTTATGCATCATCAGTGATGCATAAGAGCAGTTATGCATCACCAGTGATGCATAGAAGCAGTTATGCATCACCAGTGATGCATAGGAGCAGTTATGCATCACCAGTGATGCATAAGAGCAGTTATGCATCACCAGTGAAAAGTTACGCATCACCAGTGATGCATAAGAGCAGTAATGCATCACCAGTGATGCATAAGAGCAGTTATGCATCACCAGTGATGCATAAGAGCAGTTATACATCACCAGTGATGCATAAGAGCAGTTATGCATCACCAGTGATGCATAAGAGCAGTTATGCATCACCAGTGATGCATAAGAGCAGTTATGCATCACCAGTGATGCATAAGAGCAGTTATGCATCACCAGTGCAGTTATGCATCACCAGTGATGCATAGGAGCAATTATGCATCACCAGTGATGCATAGGAGCAGTTATGCATCACCAGTGCTGCATAAGAGCAGTTATACATCACCAGTGATGCATAAGAGCAGTTATGCGTCACCAGTGATGCATAAGAGTAGTTATACATCACCAGTGTTGCATAAGAGCAATTATGCATCACCAGTGATGCATAGGAGCAGTTATGCATCACCAGTGATGCATAAGAGCAGTTATGCATCACCAGTGATGCATAAGAGCAGTTATACATCACCAGTGTTGCATAAGAGCAATTATGCATCACCAGTGATGCATAGGAGCAGTTATGCATCACCAGTGATGCATAAGAGCAGTTATGCATCACCAGTGATGCATAAGAGCAGTTATGTATAACCAGTGAGGCATAAGAGCAGTTATGCATCACCAGTGATGCATAAGAGCAGTTATACATCACCAGTGATGCATAAGAGCAGTTATGCATCACCAGTGATGCATAAGAGCAGCTATGCATCACCAGTGATGCATAAGAGCAGTTATACATCACCAGTGATGCATAAGAGCAGTTATGCATCACCAGTGATGCATAAGAGCAGTAATGCATTACCAGTGATGGATAAAAGCAGTTATGCATCACCAGTGATGCATAAGAGCCGTTATGCATCACCAGTGATGCATAAGAGCAGTTATGCATCACCAGTGATGCATAAGAGCAGTTATGTATAACCAGTGATGCATAAGAGCAGTTATGCATCACCAGTGATGCATAAGAGCAGTTATGCATCATCAGTGATACATAAGAGCAGTTATGCATCACCAGTGATGCATAAGAGCAGTTATGCATCACCAGTGATGCATAAGAGCAGTTATGCATCACCAGTGATGCATAGAAGCAGTTATGCATCACCAGTGATGCATAGGAGCAGTTATGCATCACCAGTGATGCATAAGAGCAGTTATGCATCACCAGTGAAAAGTTACGCATCACCAGTGATGCATAAGAGCAGTAATGCATCACCAGTGATGCATAAGAGCAGTTATGCATCACCAGTGATGCATAAGAGCAGTTATACATCACCAGTGATGCATAAGAGCAGTTATGCATCACCAGTGATGCATAAGAGCAGTTATACATCACCAGTGATGCATAAGAGCAGTTATGCATCACCAGTGATGCATAAGAGCAGCTATGCATCACCAGTGATGCATAAGAGCAGTTATACATCACCAGTGATGCATAAGAGCAGTTATGCATCACCAGTGATGCATAAGAGCAGTAATGCATTACCAGTGATGGATAAGAGCAGTTATGCATCACCAGTGATGCATAAGAGCAGTTATGTAGCATCAGTGATACATAAGAGCAGTTATGCATCACCAGTGATATATAAGAGCAGTTATGCATCACCAGTGCTGCATAAGAGCAGTTATACATCACCAGTGATGCATAAGAGCAGTTATGCATCACCAGTGATACATAAGAGCAGTTATGCATCACCAGTGATGCATAAGAGCAGTTATGCATCACCAGTGCAGTTATGTATCACCAGTGATGCATAAGAGCAGTTATACATCACCAGTGATGCATAAGAGCAGTTATGCATCACCAGTGATGCATAAGAGCAGTTATGCATCATCAGTGATACATAAGAGCAGTTATGCATCACCAGTGATGCATAAGAGCAGTTATGCATCACCAGTGATGCATAAGAGCAGTTATACATCACCAGTGATGCATAAGAGCAGTTATGCATCATCAGTGATGCATAAGAGCAGTTATGCATCACCAGTGATGCATAGAAGCAGTTATGCATCACCAGTGATGCATAGGAGCAGTTATGCATCACCAGTGATGCATAAGAGCAGTTATGCATCACCAGTGAAAAGTTACGCATCACCAGTGATGCATAAGAGCAGTAATGCATCACCAGTGATGCATAAGAGCAGTTATGCATCACCAGTGATGCATAAGAGCAGTTATACATCATCAGTGATGCATAAGAGCAGTTATGCATCACCAGTGATGCATAAGAGCAGTTATGCATCACCAGTGATGCATAAGAGCAGTTATGCATCACCAGTGATGCATAAGAGCAGTTATGCATCACCAGTGCAGTTATGCATCACCAGTGATGCATAGGAGCAATTATGCATCACCAGTGATGCATAGGAGCAGTTATGCATCACCAGTGCTGCATAAGAGCAGTTATACATCACCAGTGATGCATAAGAGCAGTTATGCGTCACCAGTGATGCATAAGAGTAGTTATACATCACCAGTGTTGCATAAGAGCAATTATGCATCACCAGTGATGCATAGGAGCAGTTATGCATCACCAGTGATGCATAAGAGCAGTTATGCATCACCAGTGATGCATAAGAGCAGTTATACATCACCAGTGTTGCATAAGAGCAATTATGCATCACCAGTGATGCATAGGAGCAGTTATGCATCACCAGTGATGCATAAGAGCAGTTATGCATCACCAGTGATGCATAAGAGCAGTTATGTATAACCAGTGAGGCATAATAGCAGTTATGCATCACCAGTGATGCATAAGAGCAGTTATACATCACCAGTGATGCATAAGAGCAGTTATGCATCACCAGTGATGCATAAGAGCAGCTATGCATCACCAGTGATGCATAAGAGCAGTTATACATCACCAGTGATGCATAAGAGCAGTTATGCATCACCAGTGATGCATAAGAGCAGTAATGCATTACCAGTGATGGATAAAAGCAGTTATGCATCACCAGTGATGCATAAGAGCCGTTATGCATCACCAGTGATGCATAAGAGCAGTTATGCATCACCAGTGATGCATAAGAGCAGTTATGTATAACCAGTGATGCATAAGAGCAGTTATGCATCACCAGTGATGCATAAGAGCAGTTATGCATCATCAGTGATACATAAGAGCAGTTATGCATCACCAGTGATGCATAAGAGCAGTTATGCATCACCAGTGATGCATAAGAGCAGTTATGCGTCACCAGTGATGCATAAGAGTAGTTATGCATCATCAGTGATACATAAGAGCAGTTATGCATCACCAGTGATGCATAAGAGCAGTTATGCATCACCAGTGATGCATAGAAGCAGTTATGCATCACCAGTGATGCATAGGAGCAGTTATGCATCACCAGTGATGCATAAGAGCATTTATGCATCACCAGTGAAAAGTTACGCATCACCAGTGATGCATAAGAGCAGTAATGCATCACCAGTGATGCATAAGAGCAGTTATGCATCACCAGTGATGCATAAGAGCAGTTATACATCACCAGTGATGCATAAGAGCAGTTATGCGTCACCAGTGATGCATAAGAGTAGTTATGCATCATCAGTGATACATAAGAGCAGTTATGCATCACCAGTGATGCATAAGAGCAGTTATGCATCACCAGTGATGCATAAGAGCAGTTATACATCACCAGTGTTGCATAAGAGCAATTATGCATCACCAGTGATGCATAGGAGCAGTTATGCATCACCAGTGATGCATAAGAGCAGTTATGCATCACCAGTGATGCATAAGAGCAGTTATGCATCACCAGTGCAGGTATGCATCGCCCTTGATGCATAGGAGCAGTTATGCATCACCAGTGATGCATAGGAGCAGTTATGCATCACCAGTGAACAGTTATGCATCACCAGTGATGCATAAGAGCAGTTATGGATCACCAGTGATGCATAAGAGCAGTTATGCATCACCAGTGATACATAAGAGCAGTTATGCATCACTGGTGATGCATAAGAGCAGTTATGTATAACCAGTGATGCATAAGAGCAGTTATGCATCACCAGTGATGCATAAGAGCAGTTATACATCACCAGTGATGCATAAGAGCAGTTATGCATCACCAGTGATGCATAAGAGCAGCTATGCATCACCAGTGATGCATAAGAGCAGTTATACATCACCAGTGATGCATAAGAGCAGCTATGCATCACCAGTGATGCATAAGAGCAGTTATACATCACCAGTGATGCATAAGAGCAGTTATGCATCACCAGTGATGCATAAGAGCAGTAATGCATTACCAGTGATGGATAAGAGCAGTTATGCATCACCAGTGATGCATAAGAGCAGTTATACATCACCAGTGATACATAAGAGCAGTTATGCATCACCAGTGATGCATAAGAGCAGTTATACATCACCAGTGATGCATAAGCGCAGTTATGCATCATCAGTGATGCATAAGAGCAGTTATGCATCACCAGTGATGCATAGAAGCAGTTATGCATCACCAGTGATGCATAGGAGCAGTTATGCATCACCAGTGATGCATAAGAGCAGTTATGCATCACCAGTGAACAGTTACGCATCACCAGTGATGCATAAGAGCAGTTATGCATCACCAGTGATGCATAAGAGCAGTTATGCATCACCAGTGATACATAAGAGCAGTTATGCATCACCAGTGATGCATAACCAGTTTTGCATAAGAGCAGTTATGCATCACCAGTGATGCATAAGAGCATTTATACATCACCAGTGATGCATAAGAGCAGTTGTGCATCACCAGTGATGCATAAGAGCAGTTATGCATCACCAGTGATGCATAAGAGCAGTTATACATCACCAGTGATGCATTAGAGCAGTTATGCATCACCAGTGATGCATAGAAGCAGTTATGCATTACCAGTGATGCATAGGAGCAGTTATACATCACCAGTGATGCATAAGAGCAGTTATGCATCACCAGTGATGCATAAGAGCAGTTATACATCACCAGTGATGCATAAGAGCAGTTATGCATGACCAGTGATGCATAAGAGCAGTTATGCATCACCAGTGATGCATAAGAGCAGTTATACATCACCAGTGATGCATAAGAGCAGTTATGCATCATCAGTGATGCATAAGAGCAGTTATGCATCACCAGTGATGCATAGAAGCAGTTATGCATCACCAGTGATGCATAAGAGCAGTTATGCATCACCAGTGCTGCATAAGAGCAGTTATACATCACCAGTGATGCATAAGAGCAGTTATGCATCACCAGTGATACATAAGAGCAGTAATGCATCACCAGTGATGCATAAGAGCAGTTATGCATCACCAGTGCAGTTATGTATCACCAGTGATGCATAAGAGCAGTTATACATCACCAGTGATGCATAAGAGCAGTTATGCATCACCAGTGATGCATAAGAGCAGTTATGCATCATCAGTGATACATAAGAGCAGTTATGCATCACCAGTGATGCATAAGAGCAGTTATGCATCACCAGTGATGCATAAGAGCAGTTATACATCACCAGTGATGCATAAGAGCAGTTATGCATCATCAGTGATGCATAAGAGCAGTTATGCATCACCAGTGATGCATAGAAGCAGTTATGCATCACCAGTGATGCATAGGAGCAGTTATGCATCACCAGTGATGCATAAGAGCAGTTATGCATCACCAGTGATGCATAAGAGCAGTTATACATCACCAGTGATGCATAAGAGCAGTTATGCATCACCAGTGATGCACAAGAGCAGTTATGCATCACCAGTGATGCATAAGAGCAGTTATGCATCACCAGTGCAGTTATGCATCACCAGTGATGCATAGGAGCAATTATGCATCACCAGTGATTCATAGGAGCAGTTATGCATCACCAGTGCTGCATAAGAGCAGTTATACATCACCAGTGATGCATAAGAGCAGTTATGCATCACCAGTGATGCATAAGAGCAGTTATACATCATCAGTGATGCATAAGAGCAGTTATGCATCACCAGTGATGCATAGAAGCAGTTATGCATCACCAGTGATGCATAGGAGCAGTTATGCATCACCAGTGATGCATAAGAGCAGTTATGCATCACCAGTGAAAAGTTACGCATCACCAGTGATGCATAAGAGCAGTAATGCATCACCAGTGATGCATAAGAGCAGTTATGCATCACCAGTGATGCATAAGAGCAGTTATACATCACCAGTGATGCATAAGAGCAGTTATGCATCACCAGTGATGCACAAGAGCAGTTATGCATCACCAGTGATGCATAAGAGCAGTTATGCATCACCAGTGCAGTTATGCATCACCAGTGATGCATAGGAGCAATTATGCATCACCAGTGATTCATAGGAGCAGTTATGCATCACCAGTGCTGCATAAGAGCAGTTATACATCACCAGTGATGCATAAGAGCAGTTATGCATCACCAGTGATGCATAAGAGCAGTTATACATCATCAGTGATGCATAAGAGCAGTTATGCGTCACCAGTGATGCATAAGACCAGTTATGCATCACCAGTGATACATAAGAGCAGTTATGCATCACCAGTGATGCATAAGAGCAGTTATGCATCACCAGTGCAGTTATGTATCACCAGTGCTGCATAAGAGCAGTTATGCATCACCAGTGATGCATAAGAGCAGTTATAGATCACCAGTGATGCATAAGAGCAGTTATGCATCACCAGTGATGCATAAGAGCAGTTATGCATCACCAGTGATGCATAAGACCAGTTATGCATCACCAGTGATGCATAAGAGCAGTTATGCATAACCAGTGATGCATAAGAGCAGTTATGCATCACCAGTGATGCATAAGAGCAGTTATGCATCACCAGTTTTGCATAAGAGTAGTTATGCATCACCAGTGATGCATAAGAGCATTTATACATCACCAGTGATGCATAAGAGCAGTTGTGCATCACCAGTGATGCATAAGAGCAGTTATGCATCACCAGTGATGCATAAGAGCAGTTATACATCACCAGTGATGCATAAGAGCAGGTATGCATCACCAGTGATGCATAAGAGCAGTTATGCATCATCAGTGATACATAAGAGCAGTTATGCATCACCAGTGATGCATAAGAGCAGTTATGCATCACCAGTGATGCATAAGAGCAGTAATACATCACCAGTGATGCATAAGAGCAGTTATGCATCATCAGTGATGCATAAGAGCAGTTATGCATCACCAGTGATGCATAGAAGCAGTTATGCATCACCAGTGATGCATAGGAGCAGTTATGCATCACCAATGATGCATAAGAGCAGTTATGCATCACCAGTGATGCATAAGAGCAGTTATGCATCACCAGTGATACATAAGAGCAGTTATGCATCACCAGTGATGCATAACCAGTTTTGCATAAGAGTAGTTATGCATCACCAGTGATGCATAAGAGCATTTATACATCACCAGTGATGCATAAGAGCAGTTATACATCACCAGTGATGCATAAGAGCAGTTATGCATCACCAGTGCAGTTATGCATCACCAGTGATGCATAAGAGCATTTATACATCACCAGTGATGCATAAGAGCAGTTGTGCATCACCAGTGATGCATAAGAGCAGTTATGCATCACCAGTGATGCATAAGAGCAGTTATACATCACCAGTGATGCATAAGAGCAGTTATGCATCACCAGTGATGCATAGAAGCAGTTATGCATTACCAGTGATGCATAGGAGCAGTTATACATCACCAGTGATGCATAAGAGCAGTTATGCATCACCAGTGATGCATAAGAGCAGTTATACATCACCAGTGATGCATAAGAGCAGTTATGCATCACCAGTGCAGTTATGCATCACCAGTGATGCATAGGAGAAATTATGCATCACCAGTGATGCATAGGAGCAGTTATGCATCACCAGTGCTGCATAAGAGCAGTTGTACATCACCAGTGATGCATAAGAGCAGTTATGCATCACCAGTGATGCATAAGAGCAGTTATGCATCACCAGTGATGCATAAGAGCAGTTATGCATCACCAGTGCAGTTATGTATCACCAGTGATGCATAAGAGCAGTTATACATCACCAGTGATGCATAAGAGCAGTTATGCATCACCAGTGATGCATAAGAGCAGTTATGCATCATCAGTGATACATAAGAGCAGTTATGCATCACCAGTGATGCATAAGAGCAGTTATGTAGCATCAGTGATACTTAAGAGCAGTTATGCATCACCAGTGATGCATAAGAGCAGTTATGCATCACCAGTGCTGCATAAGAGCAGTTATACATCACCAGTGATGCATAAGAGCAGTTATGCATCACCAGTGATACATAAGAGCAGTTATGCATCACCAGTGATGCATAAGAGCAGTTATGCATCACCAGTGCAGTTATGTATCACCAGTGATGCATAAGAGCAGTTATACATCACCAGTGATGCATAAGAGCAGTTATGCATCACCAGTGATGCATAAGAGCAGTTATGCATCATCAGTGATACATAAGAGCAGTTATGCATCACCAGTGATGCATAAGAGCAGTTATGCATCACCAGTGATGCATAAGAGCAGTTATACATCACCAGTGATGCATAAGAGCAGTTATGCATCATCAGTGATACATAAGAGCAGTTATGCATCACCAGTGATGCATAAGAGCCGTTATGCATCACCAGTGATGCATAAGAGCAGTTATGCATCACCAGTGATGCATAAGAGCAGTTATGTATAACCAGTGATGCATAAGAGCAGTTATGCATCACCAGTGATGCATAAGAGCAGTTATGCATCATCAGTGATACATAAGAGCAGTTATGCATCACCAGTGATGCATAAGAGCAGTTATGCATCACCAGTGATGCATAAGAGCAGTTATGCATCACCAGTGATGCATAGAAGCAGTTATGCATCACCAGAGATGCATAGGAGCAGTTATGCATCACCAGTGATGCATAAGAGCAGTTATGCATCACCAGTGAAAAGTTACGCATCACCAGTGATGCATAAGAGCAGTAATGCATCACCAGTGATGCATAAGAGCAGTTATGCATCACCAGTGATGCATAAGAGCAGTTATACATCACCAGTGATGCATAAGAGCAGTTATGCGTCACCAGTGATGCATAAGAGTAGTTATGCATCATCAGTGATACATAAGAGCAGTTATGCATCACCAGTGATGCATAAGAGCAGTTATGCATCACCAGTGATGCATAAGAGCAGTTATACATCACCAGTGTTGCATAAGAGCAATTATGCATCACCAGTGATGCATAGGAGCAGTTATGCATCACCAGTGATGCATAAGAGCAGTTATGCATCACCAGTGATGCATAAGAGCAGTTATGCATCACCAGTGCAGGTATGCATCGCCCTTGATGCATAGGAGCAGTTATGCATCACCAGTGATGCATAGGAGCAGTTATGCATCACCAGTGAACAGTTATGCATCACCAGTGATGCATAAGAGCAGTTATGGATCACCAGTGATGCATAAGAGCAGTTATGCATCACCAGTGATACATAAGAGCAGTTATGCATCACCAGTGATGCATAAGAACAGTTATGCATCACCAGTGATGCATAAGAGCAGTTATGCATCACCAGTGATGCATAAGAGCAGTTATGTATAACCAGTGATGCATAAGAGCAGTTATGCATCACCAGTGATGCATAAGAGCAGTTATACATCACCAGTGATGCATAAGAGCAGTTATGCATCACCAGTGATGCATAAGAGCAGCTATGCATCACCAGTGATGCATAAGAGCAGTTATACATCACCAGTGATGCATAAGAGCAGTTATGCATCACCAGTGATGCATAAGAGCAGTAATGCATTACCAGTGATGGATAAGAGCAGTTATGCATCACCAGTGATGCATAAGAGCCGTTATGCATCACCAGTGATGCATATGAGCAATTATGCATCACCAGTGATGCATAAGAGCAGTTATGCATCACCAGTGATGCATAAGAGCAGTTATGCATCACCAGTGATGCATAAGAGCAGTTATGCATCATCAGTGATGCATAAGAGCAGTTATGCATCACCAGTGATGCATAAGAGCAGTTATGCATCACCAGTGATGCATAAGAGCAGTTATAGATCACCAGTGATGCATAAGAGCAGTTATGCATCACCAGTGATGCATAAGAGCAGTTATGCATCACCAGTGATGCATAAGAGCAGTTATGCATCACCAGTGATGCATAAGAGCAGTTATGCATAACCAGTGATGCATAAGAGCAGTTATGCATAACCAGTGATGCATAAGAGCAGTTATGCATCACCAGTGATGCATAAGAGCAGTTATACATCACCAGTGATGCATAAGCGCAGTTATGCATCATCAGTGATGCATAAGAGCAGTTATGCATCACCAGTGATGCATAGAAGCAGTTATGCATCACCAGTGATGCATAGGAGCAGTTATGCATCACCAGTGATGCATAAGAGCAGTTATGCATCACCAGTGAACAGTTACGCATCACCAGTGATGCATAAGAGCAGTTATGCATCACCAGTGATGCATAAGAGCAGTTATGCATCACCAGTGATACATAAGAGCAGTTATGCATCACCAGTGATGCATAACCAGTTTTGCATAAGAGCAGTTATGCATCACCAGTGATGCATAAGAGCATTTATACATCACCAGTGATGCATAAGAGCAGTTGTGCATCACCAGTGATGCATAAGAGCAGTTATGCATCACCAGTGATGCATAAGAGCAGTTATACATCACCAGTGATGCATTAGAGCAGTTATGCATCACCAGTGATGCATAGAAGCAGTTATGCATTACCAGTGATGCATAGGAGCAGTTATACATCACCAGTGATGCATAAGAGCAGTTATGCATCACCAGTGATGCATAAGAGCAGTTATACATCACCAGTGATGCATAAGAGCAGTTATGCATGACCAGTGATGCATAAGAGCAGTTATGCATCACCAGTGATGCATAAGAGCAGTTATACATCACCAGTGATGCATAAGAGCAGTTATGCATCATCAGTGATGCATAAGAGCAGTTATGCATCACCAGTGATGCATAGAAGCAGTTATGCATCACCAGTGATGCATAAGAGCAGTTATGCATCACCAGTGCTGCATAAGAGCAGTTATACATCACCAGTGATGCATAAGAGCAGTTATGCATCACCAGTGATACATAAGAGCAGTTATGCATCACCAGTGATGCATAAGAGCAGTTATGCATCACCAGTGCAGTTATGTATCACCAGTGATGCATAAGAGCAGTTATACATCACCAGTGATGCATAAGAGCAGTTATGCATCACCAGTGATGCATAAGAGCAGTTATGCATCATCAGTGATACATAAGAGCAGTTATGCATCACCAGTGATGCATAAGAGCAGTTATGCATCACCAGTGATGCATAAGAGCAGTTATACATCACCAGTGATGCATAAGAGCAGTTATGCATCATCAGTGATGCATAAGAGCAGTTATGCATCACCAGTGATGCATAGAAGCAGTTATGCATCACCAGTGATGCATAGGAGCAGTTATGCATCACCAGTGATGCATAAGAGCAGTTATGCATCACCAGTGAAAAGTTACGCATCACCAGTGATGCATAAGAGCAGTAATGCATCACCAGTGATGCATAAGAGCAGTTATGCATCACCAGTGATGCATAAGAGCAGTTATACATCACCAGTGATGCATAAGAGCAGTTATGCATCACCAGTGATGCACAAGAGCAGTTATGCATCACCAGTGATGCATAAGAGCAGTTATGCATCACCAGTGCAGTTATGCATCACCAGTGATGCATAGGAGCAATTATGCATCACCAGTGATTCATAGGAGCAGTTATGCATCACCAGTGCTGCATAAGAGCAGTTATACATCACCAGTGATGCATAAGAGCAGTTATGCATCACCAGTGATGCATAAGAGCAGTTATACATCATCAGTGATGCATAAGAGCAGTTATGCGTCACCAGTGATGCATAAGACCAGTTATGCATCACCAGTGATACATAAGAGCAGTTATGCATCACCAGTGATGCATAAGAGCAGTTATGCATCACCAGTGCAGTTATGTATCACCAGTGCTGCATAAGAGCAGTTATGCATCACCAGTGATGCATAAGAGCAGTTATAGATCACCAGTGATGCATAAGAGCAGTTATGCATCACCAGTGATGCATAAGAGCAGTTATGCATCACCAGTGATGCATAAGAGCAGTTATGCATCACCAGTGATGCATAAGAGCAGTTATGCATCACCAGTTTTGCATAAGAGTAGTTATGCATCACCAGTGATGCATAAGAGCATTTATACATCACCAGTGATGCATAAGAGCAGTTGTGCATCACCAGTGATGCATAAGAGCAGTTATGCATCACCAGTGATGCATAAGAGCAGTTATACATCACCAGTGATGCATAAGAGCAGTTATGCATCACCAGTGATGCATAAGAGCAGTTATGCATCATCAGTGATACATAAGAGCAGTTATGCATCACCAGTGATGCATAAGAGCAGTTATGCATCACCAGTGATGCATAAGAGCAGTAATACATCACCAGTGATGCATAAGAGCAGTTATGCATCATCAGTGATGCATAAGAGCAGTTATGCATCACCAGTGATGCATAGAAGCAGTTATGCATCACCAGTGATGCATAGGAGCAGTTATGCATCACCAATGATGCATAAGAGCAGTTATGCATCACCAGTGATGCATAAGAGCAGTTATGCATCACCAGTGATACATAAGAGCAGTTATGCATCACCAGTGATGCATAACCAGTTTTGCATAAGAGTAGTTATGCATCACCAGTGATGCATAAGAGCATTTATACATCACCAGTGATGCATAAGAGCAGTTGTGCATCACCAGTGATGCATAAGAGCAGTTATGCATCACCAGTGATGCATAAGAGCAGTTATACATCACCAGTGATGCATAAGAGCAGTTATGCATCACCAGTGATGCATAAGAGCAGTTATGCATCACCAGTGATACATAAGAGCAGTTATGCATCACCAGTGATGCATAACCAGTTTTGCATAAGAGTAGTTATGCATCACCAGTGATGCATAGGAGCAGTTATACATCACCAGTGATGCATAAGAGCAGTTATGCATCACCAGTGATGCATAAGAGCAGTTATACATCACCAGTGATGCATAAGAGCAGTTATGCATCACCAGTGATGCATAGAAGCAGTTATGCATTACCAGTGATGCATAGGAGCAGTTATACATCACCAGTGATGCATAAGAGCAGTTATGCATCACCAGTGATGCATAAGAGCAGTTATACATCACCAGTGATGCATAAGAGCAGTTATGCATCACCAGTGCAGTTATGCATCACCAGTGATGCATAGGAGAAATTATGCATCACCAGTGATGCATAGGAGCAGTTATGCATCACCAGTGCTGCATAAGAGCAGTTGTACATCACCAGTGATGCATAAGAGCAGTTATGCATCACCAGTGATGCATAAGAGCAGTTATGCATCACCAGTGATGCATAAGAGCAGTTATGCATCACCAGTGCAGTTATGTATCACCAGTGATGCATAAGAGCAGTTATACATCACCAGTGATGCATAAGAGCAGTTATGCATCACCAGTGATGCATAAGAGCAGTTATGCATCATCAGTGATACATAAGAGCAGTTATGCATCACCAGTGATGCATAAGAGCAGTTATGTAGCATCAGTGATACATAAGAGCAGTTATGCATCACCAGTGATGCATAAGAGCAGTTATGCATCACCAGTGCTGCATAAGAGCAGTTATACATCACCAGTGATGCATAAGAGCAGTTATGCATCACCAGTGATACATAAGAGCAGTTATGCATCACCAGTGATGCATAAGAGCAGTTATGCATCACCAGTGCAGTTATGTATCACCAGTGATGCATAAGAGCAGTTATACATCACCAGTGATGCATAAGAGCAGTTATGCATCACCAGTGATGCATAAGAGCAGTTATGCATCATCAGTGATACATAAGAGCAGTTATGCATCACCAGTGATGCATAAGAGCAGTTATGCATCACCAGTGATGCATAAGAGCAGTTATACATCACCAGTGATGCATAAGAGCAGTTATGCATCATCAGTGATACATAAGAGCAGTTATGAATCACCAGTGATGCATAAGAGCAGTTCTGCATCACCAGTGATGCATAAGAGCAGTTATACATCACCAGTGATGCATAGAAGCAGTTATGCATCACCAGTGATGCATAGGAGCAGTTGTGCATCACCAGTGATGCATAAGAGCAGTTATGCATCACCAGTGAAAAGTTACGCATCACCAGTGATGCATAAGAGCAGTAATGCATCACCAGTGATGCATAAGAGCAGTAATGCATCACCAGTGATGCATAAGAGCAGTTATGCATCACCAGTGATGCATAAGAGCAGTTATACATCACCAGTGATGCATAAGAGCAGTTATGCATCACCAGTGATGCATAAGAGCAGTTATGCATCATCAGTGATACATAAGAGCAGTTATGCATCACCAGTGATGCATAAGAGCAGTTATGCATCACCAGTGATGCATAAGAGCAGTTATACATCACCAGTGATGCATAGAAGCAGTTATGCATCACCAGTGATGCATAGGAGCAGTTATGCATCACCAGTGATGCATAAGACCAGTTATGCATCACCAGTGAAAAGTTACGCATCACCAGTGATGCATAAGAGCAGTAATGCATCACCAGTGATGCATAAGAGCAGTTATGCATCACCAGTGATGCATAAGAGCAGTTATACATCACCAGTGATGCATAAGAGCAGTTATGCATCACCAGTGATGCATAAGAGCAGTTATGCATCACCAGTGATGCATAAGAGCAGTTATGCATCACCAGTGCAGTTATGCATCACCAGTGATGCATAGGAGCAATTATGCATCACCAGTGATGCATAGGAGCAGTTATGCATCACCAGTGCTGCATAAGAGCAGTTATACATCACCAGTGATGCATAAGAGCACTTATGCATCACCAGTGATGCATAAGAGCAGTTATACATCATCAGTGATGCATAAGAGCAGTTATGCGTCACCAGTGATGCATAAGACCAGTTATGCATCACCAGTGATACATAAGAGCAGTTATGCATCACCAGTGATGCATAAGAGCAGTTATGCATCACCAGTGCAGTTATGTATCACCAGTGGTGCATAAGAGCAGTTATACATCACCAGTGATGCATAAGAGCAGTTATGCATCATCAGTGATGCATAAGAGCAGTTATGCATCACCAGTGATGCATAGAAGCAGTTATGCATCACCAGCGATGCATAAGAGCATTTATGCATCACCAGTGCAGTTATGTATCACAAGTGATGCATAAGAGCAGTTATACATCACCAGTGATGCATAAGAGCAGTTATGCATCACCAGCGATGCATAAGAGCAATTATGCATCACCAGTGATGCATAAGACCAGTTATGCATCACCAGTGATACATAAGAGCAGTTATGCATCACCAGTGATGCATAAGAGCAGTTATGCATCACCAGTGCAGTTATGTATCACCAGTGATGCATAAGAGCAGTTATGCATCACCAGTGATGCATAAGAGCAGTTATGCATCACCAGTGATGCATAAGAGCAGTTATGCATCACCAGTGATGCATAAGAGCAGTTATGCATCACCAGTTTTGCATAAGAGTAGTTATGCATCACCAGTGATGCATAAGAGCATTTATACATCACCAGTGATGCATAAGAGCAGTTGTGCATCACCAGTGATGCATAAGAGCAGTTATGCATCACCAGTGATGCATAAGAGCAGTTATACATCACCAGTGATGCATAAGAGCAGTTATGCATCACCAGTGATGCATAAGAGCAGTAATACATCACCAGTGATGCATAAGAGCAGTTATGCATCATCAGTGATGCATAAGAGCAGTTATGCATCACCAGTGATGCATAGAAGCAGTTATGCATCACCAGTGATGCATAGGAGCAGTTATGCATCACCAATGATGCATAAGAGCAGTTATGCATCACCAGTGATGCATAAGAGCAGTTATGCATCACCAGTGATACATAAGAGCAGTTATGCATCACCAGTGATGCATAACCAGTTTTGCATAAGAGTAGTTATGCATCACCAGTGATGCATAAGAGCATTTATACATCACCAGTGATGCATAAGAGCAGTTGTGCATCACCAGTGATGCATAAGAGCAGTTATGCATCACCAGTGATGCATAAGAGCAGTTATACATCACCAGTGATGCATAAGAGCAGTTATGCATCACCAGTGATGCATAGAAGCAGTTATGCATTACCAGTGATGCATAGGAACAGTTATACATCACCAGTGATGCATAAGAGCAGTTATGCATCACCAGTGATGCATAAGAGCAGTTATACATCACCAGTGATGCATAAGAGCAGTTATGCATCACCAGTGATGCATAGAAGCAGTTATGCATTACCAGTGATGCATAGGAGCAGTTATACATCACCAGTGATGCATAAGAGCAGTTATGCATCACCAGTGATGCATAAGAGCAGTTATACATCACCAGTGATGCATAAGAGCAGTTATGCATCACCAGTGCAGTTATGCATCACCAGTGATGCATAGGAGAAATTATGCATCACCAGTGATGCATAGGAGCAGTTATGCATCACCAGTGCTGCATAAGAGCAGTTGTACATCACCAGTGATGCATAAGAGCAGTTATGCATCACCAGTGATGCATAAGAGCAGTTATGCATCACCAGTGATGCATAAGAGCAGTTATGCATCACCAGTGCAGTTATGTATCACCAGTGATGCATAAGAGCAGTTATACATCACCAGTGATGCATAAGAGCAGTTATGCATCACCAGTGATGCATAAGAGCAGTTATGCATCATCAGTGATACATAAGAGCAGTTATGCATCACCAGTGATGCATAAGAGCAGTTATGTAGCATCAGTGATACATAAGAGCAGTTATGCATCACCAGTGATGCATAAGAGCAGTTATGCATCACCAGTGCTGCATAAGAGCAGTTATACATCACCAGTGATGCATAAGAGCAGTTATGCATCACCAGTGATACATAAGAGCAGTTATGCATCACCAGTGATGCATAAGAGCAGTTATGCATCACCAGTGCAGTTATGTATCACCAGTGATGCATAAGAGCAGTTATACATCACCAGTGATGCATAAGAGCAGTTATGCATCACCAGTGATGCATAAGAGCAGTTATGCATCACCAGTGATACATAAGAGCAGTTATGCATCACCAGTGATGCATAACCAGTTTTGCATAAGAGTAGTTATGCATCACCAGTGATGCATAAGAGCATTTATACATCACCAGTGATGCATAAGAGCAGTTGTGCATCACCAGTGATGCATAAGAGCAGTTATGCATCACCAGTGATGCATAGAAGCAGTTATGCATTACCAGTGATGCATAGGAGCAGTTATACATCACCAGTGATGCATAAGAGCAGTTATGCATCACCAGTGATGCATAAGAGCAGTTATACATCACCAGTGATGCATAAGAGCAGTTATGCATCACCAGTGATGCATAGAAGCAGTTATGCATTACCAGTGATGCATAGGAGCAGTTATACATCACCAGTGATGCATAAGAGCAGTTATGCATCACCAGTGATGCATAAGAGCAGTTATACATCACCAGTGATGCATAAGAGCAGTTATGCATCACCAGTGCAGTTATGCATCACCAGTGATGCATAGGAGAAATTATGCATCACCAGTGATGCATAGGAGCAGTTATGCATCACCAGTGCTGCATAAGAGCAGTTGTACGTCACCAGTGATGCATAAGAGCAGTTATGCATCACCAGTGATGCATAAGAGCAGTTATGCATCACCAGTGATGCATAAGAGCAGTTATGCATCACCAGTGCAGTTATGTATCACCAGTGATGCATAAGAGCAGTTATACATCACCAGTGATGCATAAGAGCAGTTATGCATCACCAGTGATGCATAAGAGCAGTTATGCATCATCAGTGATACATAAGAGCAGTTATGCATCACCAGTGATGCATAAGAGCAGTTATGTAGCATCAGTGATACATAAGAGCAGTTATGCATCACCAGTGATGCATAAGAGCAGTTATGCATCACCAGTGCTGCATAAGAGCAGTTATACATCACCAGTGATGCATAAGAGCAGTTATGCATCACCAGTGATACATAAGAGCAGTTATGCATCACCAGTGATGCATAAGAGCAGTTATGCATCACCAGTGCAGTTATGTATCACCAGTGATGCATAAGAGCAGTTATACATCACCAGTGATGCATAAGAGCAGTTATGCATCACCAGTGATGCATAAGAGCAGTTATGCATCATCAGTGATACATAAGATCAGTTATGCATCACCAGTGATGCATAAGAGCAGTTATGCATCACCAGTGATGCATAAGAGCAGTTATACATCACCAGTGATGCATAAGAGCAGTTATGCATCATCAGTGATACATAAGAGCAGTTATGAATCACCAGTGATGCATAAGAGCAGTTCTGCATCACCAGTGATGCATAAGAGCAGTTATACATCACCAGTGATGCATAGAAGCAGTTATGCATCACCAGTGATGCATAGGAGCAGTTGTGCATCACCAGTGATGCATAAGAGCAGTTATGCATCACCAGTGAAAAGTTACGCATCACCAGTGATGCATAAGAGCAGTAATGCATCACCAGTGATGCATAAGAGCAGTAATGCATCACCAGTGATGCATAAGAGCAGTTATGCATCACCAGTGATGCATAAGAGCAGTTATACATCACCAGTGATGCATAAGAGCAGTTATACATCACCAGTGATGCATAAGAGCAGTTATGCATCACCAGTGATGCATAAGAGCAGTTATGCATCATCAGTGATACATAAGAGCAGTTATGCATCACCAGTGATGCATAAGAGCAGTTATGCATCACCAGTGATGCATAAGAGCAGTTATACATCACCAGTGATGCATAGAAGCAGTTATGCATCACCAGTGATGCATAGGAGCAGTTATGCATCACCAGTGATGCATAAGACCAGTTATGCATCACCAGTGAAAAGTTACGCATCACCAGTGATGCATAAGAGCAGTAATGCATCACCAGTGATGCATAAGAGCAGTTATGCATCACCAGTGATGCATAAGAGCAGTTATACATCACCAGTGATGCATAAGAGCAGTTATGCATCACCAGTGATGCATAAGAGCAGTTATGCATCACCAGTGATGCATAAGAGCAGTTATGCATCACCAGTGCAGTTATGCATCACCAGTGATGCATAGGAGCAATTATGCATCACCAGTGATGCATAGGAGCAGTTATGCATCACCAGTGCTGCATAAGAGCAGTTATACATCACCAGTGATGCATAAGAGCACTTATGCATCACCAGTGATGCATAAGAGCAGTTATACATCATCAGTGATGCATAAGAGCAGTTATGCGTCACCAGTGATGCATAAGACCAGTTATGCATCACCAGTGATACATAAGAGCAGTTATGCATCACCAGTGATGCATAAGAGCAGTTATGCATCACCAGTGCAGTTATGTATCACCAGTGGTGCATAAGAGCAGTTATACATCACCAGTGATGCATAAGAGCAGTTATGCATCATCAGTGATGCATAAGAGCAGTTATGCATCACCAGTGATGCATAGAAGCAGTTATGCATCACCAGCGATGCATAAGAGCATTTATGCATCACCAGTGCAGTTATGTATCACAAGTGATGCATAAGAGCAGTTATACATCACCAGTGATGCATAAGAGCAGTTATGCATCACCAGCGATGCATAAGAGCAATTATGCATCACCAGTGATGCATAAGACCAGTTATGCATCACCAGTGATACATAAGAGCAGTTATGCATCACCAGTGATGCATAAGAGCAGTTATGCATCACCAGTGCAGTTATGTATCACCAGTGATGCATAAGAGCAGTTATGCATCACCAGTGATGCATAAGAGCAGTTATGCATCACCAGTGATGCATAAGAGCAGTTATGCATCACCAGTGATGCATAAGAGCAGTTATGCATCACCAGTTTTGCATAAGAGTAGTTATGCATCACCAGTGATGCATAAGAGCATTTATACATCACCAGTGATGCATAAGAGCAGTTGTGCATCACCAGTGATGCATAAGAGCAGTTATGCATCACCAGTGATGCATAAGAGCAGTTATACATCACCAGTGATGCATAAGAGCAGTTATGCATCACCAGTGATGCATAAGAGCAGTTATGCATCATCAGTGATACATAAGAGCAGTTATGCATCACCAGTGATGCATAAGAGCAGTTATGCATCACCAGTGATGCATAAGAGCAGTAATACATCACCAGTGATGCATAAGAGCAGTTATGCATCATCAGCGATGCATAAGAGCAGTTATGCATCACCAGTGATGCATAGAAGCAGTTATGCATCACCAGTGATGCATAGGAGCAGTTATGCATCACCAATGATGCATAAGAGCAGTTATGCATCACCAGTGATGCATAAGAGCAGTTATGCATCACCAGTGATACATAAGAGCAGTTATGCATCACCAGTGATGCATAACCAGTTTTGCATAAGAGTAGTTATGCATCACCAGTGATGCATAAGAGCATTTATACATCACCAGTGATGCATAAGAGCAGTTGTGCATCACCAGTGATGCATAAGAGCAGTTATGCATCACCAGTGATGCATAAGAGCAGTTATACATCACCAGTGATGCATAAGAGCAGTTATGCATCACCAGTGATGCATAGAAGCAGTTATGCATTACCAGTGATGCATAGGAGCAGTTATACATCACCAGTGATGCATAAGAGCAGTTATGCATCACCAGTGATGCATAAGAGCAGTTATACATCACCAGTGATGCATAAGAGCAGTTATGCATCACCAGTGCAGTTATGCATCACCAGTGATGCATAGGAGAAATTATGCATCACCAGTGATGCATAGGAGCAGTTATGCATCACCAGTGCTGCATAAGAGCAGTTGTACATCACCAGTGATGCATAAGAGCAGTTATGCATCACCAGTGATGCATAAGAGCAGTTATGCATCACCAGTGATGCATAAGAGCAGTTATGCATCACCAGTGCAGTTATGTATCACCAGTGATGCATAAGAGCAGTTATACATCACCAGTGATGCATAAGAGCAGTTATGCATCACCAGTGATGCATAAGAGCAGTTATGCATCATCAGTGATACATAAGAGCAGTTATGCATCACCAGTGATGCATAAGAGCAGTTATGTAGCATCAGTGATACATAAGAGCAGTTATGCATCACCAGTGATGCATAAGAGCAGTTATGCATCACCAGTGCTGCATAAGAGCAGTTATACATCACCAGTGATGCATAAGAGCAGTTATGCATCACCAGTGATACATAAGAGCAGTTATGCATCACCAGTGCAGTTATGTATCACCAGTGATGCATAAGAGCAGTTATGCATCACCAGTGCAGTTATGTATCACCAGTGATGCATAAGAGCAGTTATACATCATCAGTGATACATAAGAGCAGTTATGCATCACCAGTGATGCATAAGAGCAGTTATGCATCACCAGTGATGCATAAGAGCAGTTATACATCACCAGTGATGCATAAGAGCAGTTATGCATCATCAGTGATACATAAGAGCAGTTATGAATCACCAGTGATGCATAAGAGCAGTTCTGCATCACCAGTGATGCATAAGAGCAGTTATACATCACCAGTGATGCATAGAAGCAGTTATGCATCACCAGTGATGCATAGGAGCAGTTGTGCATCACCAGTGATGCATAAGAGCAGTTATGCATCACCAGTGAAAAGTTACGCATCACCAGTGATGCATAAGAGCAGTAATGCATCACCAGTGATGCATAAGAGCAGTAATGCATCACCAGTGATGCATAAGAGCAGTTATGCATCACCAGTGATGCATAAGAGCAGTTATACATCACCAGTGATGCATAAGAGCAGTTATACATCACCAGTGATGCATAAGAGCAGTTATGCATCACCAGTGATGCATAAGAGCAGTTATGCATCATCAGTGATACATAAGAGCAGTTATGCATCACCAGTGATGCATAAGAGCAGTTATGCATCACCAGTGATGCATAAGAGCAGTTATACATCACCAGTGATGCATAGAAGCAGTTATGCATCACCAGTGATGCATAGAAGCAGTTATGCATCACCAGTGATGCATAGGAGCAGTTATGCATCACCAGTGATGCATAAGACCAGTTATGCATCACCAGTGAAAAGTTACGCATCACCAGTGATGCATAAGAGCAGTAATGCATCACCAGTGATGCATAAGAGCAGTTATGCATCACCAGTGATGCATAAGAGCAGTTATACATCACCAGTGATGCATAAGAGCAGTTATGCATCACCAGTGCAGTTATGCATCACCAGTGATGCATAGGAGCAATTATGCATCATCAGTGATGCATAGGAGCAGTTATGCATCACCAGTGCAGTTATGTATCACAAGTGATGCATAAGAGCAGTTATACATCACCAGTGATGCATAAGAGCAGTTATGCATCACCAGCGATGCATAAGAGCAATTATGCATCACCAGTGATGCATAAGACCAGTTATGCATCACCAGTGATACATAAGAGCAGTTATGCATCACCAGTGATGCATAAGAGCAGTTATGCATCACCAGTGCAGTTATGTATCACCAGTGATGCATAAGAGCAGTTATACATCACCAGTGATGCATAAGAGCAGTTATGCATCACCAGTGATGCATAGAAGCAGTTATGCATCACCAGTGCTGCATAGAAGCAGTTATGCATTACCAGTGATGCATAGGAGCAGTTATACATCACCAGTGATGCATAAGAGCAGTTATGCATCACCAGTGATGCATAAGAGCAGTTATACATCACCAGTGATGCATAAGAGCAGTTATGCATGACCAGTGATGCATAAGAGCAGTTATGCATCACCAGTGCTGCATAAGAGCAGTTGTACATCACCAGTGATGCATAAGAGCAGTTATGCATCACCAGTGATGCATAAGAGCAGTTATGCATCACCAGTGATGCATAAGAGCAGTTATGCATCACCAGTGCAGTTATGTATCACCAGTGATGCATAACAGCAGTTATACATCACCAGTGATGCATAAGAGCAGTTATGCATCACCAGTGATGCATAAGAGCAGTTATGCATCATCAGTGATACATAAGAGCAGTTATGCATCACCAGTGATGCATAAGAGCAGTTATGCATCACCAGTGATGCATAAAAGCAGTTATGTAGCATCAGTGATACATAAGAGCAGTTATGCATCACCAGTGATGCATAAGAGCAGTTATGCATCACCAGTGATACATAAGAGCAGTTATGCATCACCAGTGATGCATAAGAACAGTTATGCATCACCAGTGCAGTTATGTATCACCAGTGATGCATAGGAGCAGTTATGCATCACCAGTGATACATAAGAGCAGTTATGCATCACCAGTGATGCATAAGAGCAGTTATGCATCACCAGTGATGCATAAGAGCAGTTATACATCACCAGTGATGCATAAGAGCAGTTATGCATCACCAGTGATGCATAGAAGCAGTTATGCATTACCAGTGATGCATAGGAGCAGTTATACATCACCAGTGATGCATAAGAGCAGTTATGCATCACCAGTGATGCATAAGAGCAGTTATACATCACCAGTGATGCATAAGAGCAGTTATGCATCATCAGTGATGCATAAGAGCAGTTATGCATCACCAGTGATGCATAGAAGCAGTTATGCATCACCAGTGATGCATAGGAGCAGTTATGCATCACCAGTGATGCATAAGAGCAGTTATGCATCACCAGTGAAAAGTTACGCATCACCAGTGATGCATAAGAGCAGTAATGCATCACCAGTGATGCATAAGAGCAGTTATGCATCACCAGTGATGCATAAGAGCAGTTATACATCACCAGTGATGCATAAGAGCAGTTATGCATCACCAGTGATGCATAAGAGCAGTTATGCGTCACCAGTGATGCATAAGAGCAGTTATGCATCACCAGTGCAGTTATGTATCACCAGTGATGCATAAGAGCAGTTATACATCACCAGTGATGCATAAGAGCAGTTATGCATCACCAGTGATGCATAAGAGCAGTTATGCATCATCAGTGATACATAAGAGCAGTTATGCATCACCAGTGATGCATAAGAGCAGTTATGCATCACCAGTGCAGTTATGCATCACCAGTGATGCATAGGAGAAATTATGCATCACCAGTGATGCATAGGAGCAGTTATGCATCACCAGTGCTGCATAAGAGCAGTTGTGCATCACCAGTGATGCATAAGAGCAGTTATGCATCACCAGTGATGCATAAGAGCAGTTATGCATCACCAGTGATGCATAAGAGCAGTTATGCATCACCAGTGCAGTTATGTATCACCAGTGATGCATAAGAGCAGTTATACATCACCAGTGATGCATAAGAGCAGTTATGCATCACCAGTGATGCATAAGAGCAGTTATGCATCATCAGTGATACATAAGAGCAGTTATGCATCACCAGCGATGCATAAGAGCAGTTATGCATCACCAGTGATGCATAAGAGCAGTTATGTAGCATCAGTGATACATAAGAGCAGTTATGCATCACCAGTGCTGCATAAGAGCAGTTATACATCACCAGTGATGCATAAGAGCAGTTATGCATCACCAGTGATACATAAGAGCAGTTATGCATCACCAGTGATGCATAAGAGCAGTTATGCATCACCAGTGATGCATAAGAGCAGTTATGCATCACCAGTGCAGTTATGTATCACCAGTGATGCATAAGAGCAGTTATGCATCACCAGTGATGCATAAGAGCAGTTATGCATCACCAGTGATGCATAAGAGCAGTTATGCATCATCAGTGATACATAAGAGCAGTTATGCATCACCAGTGATGCATAAGAGCAGTTATGCATCACCAGTGATGCATAAGAGCAGTTATACATCACCAGTGATGCATAAGAGCAGTTATGCATCATCAGTGATGCATAAGAGCAGTTATGCATCACCAGTGATGCATAGAAGCAGTTATGCATCACCAGTGATGCATAGGAGCAGTTATGCATCACCAGTGATGCATAAGAGCAGTTATGCATCACCAGTGAAAAGTTACGCATCACCAGTGATGCATAAGAGCAGTAATGCATCACCAGTGATGCATAAGAGCAGTTATGCATCACCAGTGATGCATAAGAGCAGTTATACATCACCAGTGATGCATAAGAGCAGTTATGCATCACCAGTGATGCATAAAAGCAGTTATGCGTCACCAGTGATGCATAAGAGCAGTTATGCATCACCAGTGATGCATAAGAGCAGTTATACATCACCAGTGATGCATAAGAGCAGTTATGCATCACCAGTGATGCATAAGAGCAGTTATGCATCACCAGTGATGCATAAGAGCAGTTATGCATAACCAGTGATGCATAAGAGCAGTTATGCATCACCAGTGATGCATAAGAGCAGTTATGCATCACGAGTGATGCATAAGAGCAGTTATGCATCATCAGTGATACATAAGAGCAGTTATGCATCACCAGTGATGCATAAGAGCAGTTATACATCACCAGTGATGCATAAGAGCAGTTATGCCTCACCAGTGATGCATAAGAGCAGTTATGCATCACCAGTGATGCATAGAAGCAGTTATGCATCACCAGTGAACAGTTACGCATCACCAGTGATGCATAAGAGCAGTTATGCATCACCAGTGATGCATAAGAGCAGTTATGCATCACCAGTGATGCATAAGAGCAGTTATGCATCACCAGTGATACATAAGAGCAGTTATGCATCACCAGTGATGCATAAGAACAGTTATGTATCACCAGTGATGCATAAGAGCAGTTATGCATCACCAGTGATGCATAAGAGCAGTTATGCATAACAAGTGATGCATAAGAGCAGTTATGCATCACCAGTGATGCATAAGAGCAGTTATACATCACCAGTGATGTATAAGAGCAGTTATGCATCACCAGTGATGCATAAGAGCAGTTATACATCACCAGTGATGCATAAGAGCAGTTATGCATCACCAGTGATGCATAAGAGCAGTTATGCATCACCAGTGATGCATAAGCGCAGTTATACATCACCAGTGATGCATAAGAGCAGTTATGCATCACCAGTGATGCATAAGAGCAGTTATGCATCACCAGTGAATCATAAGAGCAGTTATGCATAACCAGTGATGCATAAGAGCAGTTATGCATAACCAGTGATGCATAAGAGCAGTTATGCATCACCAGTGATGCATAAGAGCAGTTATGCATCACCAGTGATGCATAAGAGCAGTTATGCATCACCAGTGATGCATAAGAGCAGTTATGCATCATCAGTGATACATAAGAGCAGTTATGCATCACCAGTGATGCATAAGAGCAGTTATGCATCACCAGTGATGCATAAGAGCAGATATACATCACCAGTGATGCATAAGAGCAGTTATGCATCATCAGTGATGCATAAGAGCAGTTATGCATCACCAGTGATGCATAGAAGCAGTTATGCATCACCAGTGATGCATAGGAGCAGTTATGCATCACCAGTGATGCATAAGAGCAGTTATGCATCACCAGTGAACAGTTACGCATCACCAGTGATGCATAAGAGCAGTTATGCATCACCAGTGATGCATAACCAGTTTTGCATAAGAGCAGTTATGCATCACCAGTGATGCATAAGAGCATTTATACATCACCAGTGATGCATAAGAGCAGTTGTGCATCACCAGTGATGCATAAGAGCAGTTATGCATCACCAGTGATGCATAAGAGCAGTTATACATCACCAGTGATGCATAAGAGCAGTTATGCATCACCAGTGATGCATAGAAGCAGTTATGCATTACCAGTGATGCATAGGAGCAGTTATACATCACCAGTGATGCATAAGAGCAGTTATGCATCACCAGTGATGCATAAGAGCAGTTATGCATCACCAGTGATGCATAAGAGCAGTTATGCATCACCAGTGCAGTTATGTATCACCAGTGATGCATAAGAGCAGTTATACATCACCAGTGATGCATAAGAGCAGTTATGCATCACCAGTGATGCATAAGAGCAGTTATGCATCATCAGTGATACATAAGAGCAGTTATGCATCACCAGTGATGCATAAGAGCAGTTATGCATCACCAGTGATGCATAAGAGCAGTTATGTAGCATCAGTGATACATAAGAGCAGTTATGCATCACCAGTGATGCATAAGAGCAGTTATGCATCACCAGTGCTGCATAAGAGCAGTTATACATCACCAGTGATGCATAAGAGCATTTATGCATCACCAGTGATACATAAGAGCAGTTATGCATCACCAGTGATGCATAAGAGCAGTTATGCATCACCAGTGCAGTTATGCATCATCAGTGATACATAAGAGCAGTTATGCATCACCAGTGATGCATAAGAGCAGTTATGCATCACCAGTGATGCATAAGAGCAGTTATGTAGCATCAGTGATACATAAGAGCAGTTATGCATCACCAGTGATGCATAAGAGCAGTTATGCATCACCAGTGCTGCATAAGAGCAGTTATACATCACCAGTGATGCATAAGAGCAGTTATGCATCACCAGTGATGCATAAGAGCAGTTATGCATCATCAGTGATACATAAGAGCAGTTATGCATCACCAGTGATGCATAAGAGCAGTTATGCATCACCAGTGATGCATAAGAGCAGTTATGTAGCATCAGTGATACATAAGAGCAGTTATGCATCACCAGTGATGCATAAGAGCAGTTATGCATCACCAGTGATGCATAACCAGTTTTGCATAAGAGCAGTTATGCATCACCAGTGATGCATAAGAGCATTTATACATCACCAGTGATGCATAAGAGCAGTTGTGCATCACCAGTGATGCATAAGAGCAGTTATGCATCACCAGTGATGCATAAGAGCAGTTATACATCACCAGTGATGCATAAGAGCAGTTATGCATCACCAGTGATGCATAGAAGCAGTTATGCATTACCAGTGATGCATAGGAGCAGTTATACATCACCAGTGATGCATAAGAGCAGTTATGCATCACCAGTGATGCATAAGAGCAGTTATGCATCACCAGTGATGCATAAGAGCAGTTATGCATCACCAGTGCAGTTATGTATCACCAGTGATGCATAAGAGCAGTTATACATCACCAGTGATGCATAAGAGCAGTTATGCATCACCAGTGATGCATAAGAGCAGTTATGCATCATCAGTGATACATAAGAGCAGTTATGCATCACCAGTGATGCATAAGAGCAGTTATGCATCACCAGTGATGCATAAGAGCAGTTATGTAGCATCAGTGATACATAAGAGCAGTTATGCATCACCAGTGATGCATAAGAGCAGTTATGCATCACCAGTGCTGCATAAGAGCAGTTATACATCACCAGTGATGCATAAGAGCATTTATGCATCACCAGTGATACATAAGAGCAGTTATGCATCACCAGTGATGCATAAGAGCAGTTATGCATCACCAGTGCAGTTATGTATCACCAGTGATGCATAAGAGCAGTTATACATCACCAGTGATGCATAAGAGCAGTTATGCATCACCAGTGATGCATAAGAGCAGTTATGCATCATCAGTGATACATAAGAGCAGTTATGCATCACCAGTGATGCATAAGAGCAGTTATGCATCACCAGTGATGCATAAGAGCAGTTATACATCACCAGTGATGCATAGAAGCAGTTATGCATCACCAGTGCAGTTATGTATCACCAGTGATGCATAAGAGCAGTTATACATCACCAGTGATGCATAAGAGCAGTTATGCATCACCAGTGATGCATAAGAGCAGTTATGCATCATCAGTGATACATAAGAGCAGTTATGCATCACCAGTGATACATAAGAGCAGTTATGCATCACCAGTGATGCATAAGAGCAGTTATGCATCACCAGTGATGCATAGAAGCAGTTATGCTTCACCAGTGATGCATAGGAGCAGTTATGCATCACCAGTGATGCATAAGAGCAGTTATGCATCACCAGTGATACATAAGAGCAGTTATGCATCACCAGTGATGCATAAGAACAGTTATGTATCACCAGTGATGCATAAGAGCAGTTATGCATCACCAGTGATGCATAAGAGCAGTTATGCATAACAAGTGATGCATAAGAGCAGTTATGCATCACCAGTGATGCATAAGAGCAGTTATACATCACCAGTGATGCATAAGAGCAGTTATGCATCACCAGTGATGCATAAGAGCAGTTATGCATCACCAGTGATGCATAAGAGCAGTTATACATCACCAGTGATGCATAAGAGCAGTTATACATCACCAGTGATGCATAAGAGCCGTTATGCATCACCAGTGATGCATATGAGCAATTATGCATCACCAGTGATGCATAAGAGCAGTTATTCATCACCAGTGATGCATAAGAGCAGTTATGCGTCACCAGTGATGCATAAGAGTAGTTATGCATCATCAGTGATACATAAGAGCAGTTATGCATCACCAGTGATGCATAAGAGCAGTTATGCATCACCAGTGATGCATAAGAGCAGTTATACATCACCAGTGTTGCATAAGAGCAGTTATGCATCACCAGTGATGCATAAGAGCAGTTATGCATCACCAGTGATGCATAAGAGCAGTTATACATCACCAGTGATGCACAAGAGCAGTTATGCATCACCAGTGATGCATAAGAGCAGTTATGCATCACCAGTGCAGTTATGCATCACCAGTGATGCACAGGAGCAATTATGCATCACCAGTGATGCATAGGAGCAGTTATGCATCACCAGTGCTGCATAAGAGCAGTTATACATCACCAGTGATGCATAAGAGCAGTTATGCATCACCAGTGATGCATAAGAGCAGTTATGCATCACCAGTGATGCATAAGAGCAGTTATGCATCACCAGTGCAGGTATGCATCGCCCTTGATGCATAGGAGCAGTTATGCATCACCAGTGATGCATAGGAGCAGTTATGCATCACCAGTGAACAGTTATGCATCACCAGTGATGCATAAGAGCTGTTATGCATCACCAGTGATGCATAAGAGCAGTTATGCATCACCAGTGATACATAAGAGCAGTTATGCATCACCAGTGATGCATAAGAACAGTTATGCATCACCAGTGATGCATAAGAGCAGTTATGCATCACCAGTGATGCATAAGAGCAGTTATGCATCACCAGTGATGCATAAGAGCAGTTATGTATAACCAGTGATGCATAAGAGCAGTTATGCATCACCAGTGATGCATAAGAGCAGTTATACATCACCAGTGATGCATAAGAGCAGTTATGCATCACCAGTGATGCATAAGAGCAGCTATGCATCACCAGTGATGCATAAGAGCAGTTATACATCACCAGTGATGCATAAGAGCAGTTATGCATCACCAGTGATGCATAAGAGCAGTAATGCATTACCAGTGATGGATAAGAGCAGTTATGCATCACCAGTGATGCATAAGAGCCGTTATGCATCACCAGTGATGCATATGAGCAATTATGCATCACCAGTGATGCATAAGAGCAGTTATGCATCACCAGTGATGCATAAGAGCAGTTATGCATCACCAGTGATGCATAAGAGCAGTTATACATCACCAGTGATGCATAAGAGCAGTTATGCATCACCAGTGATGCATAGAAGCAGTTATGCATTACCAGTGATGCATAGGAGCAGTTATACATCACCAGTGATGCATAAGAGCAGTTATGCATCACCAGTGATGCATAAGAGCAGTTATACATCACCAGTGATGCATAAGAGCAGTTATGCATGACCAGTGATGCATAAGAGCAGTTATGCATCACCAGTGCAGTTATGCATCACCAGTGATGCATAGGAGAAATTATGCATCACCAGTGATGCATAGGAGCAGTTATGCATCACCAGCGATGCATAAGAGCAGTTATGCATCACCAGTGATGCATGAGAGCAGTTATGCATCACCAGTGATGCATAAGAATAGTTATGCATCACCAGTGATGCATAAGATCAGTTATGCATCACCAGTGATGCATAAGAGCAGTTATACATCACCAGTGATGCATAAGAGCAGTTATGCATCACCAGTGATGCATAAGAGCAGTTATGCATCACCAGTGATGCATAAGAGCAGTTATGCATCACCGGTGATGCATAAGAGCAGTTATACATCATCAGTGATGCATAAGAGCAGTTATGCATCACCAGTGATGCATAAGAATAGTTATGCATCACCAGTGATGCATAAGATCAGTTATGCATCACCAGTGATGCATAAGAGCAGTTATACATCACCAGTGATGCATAAGAGCAGTTATGCATCACCAATGATGCATAAGAGCAGTTATGCATCACCAGTGATGCATAAGAGCAGTTATGCATCACCAGTGCAGTTATGTATCACCAGTGATGCTCTTATGCATCACTGGTGATGTATAACTGCTCTTATGCATCACTGGTGATGCATAACTGCTCTTATGCATCACTGGTGATGCATAACTGCTCTTATGCATCACTGATGATGTATAACTGCTCTTATGCATCACTGGTGATGCATAACTGCTCTTATGCATCACTGGTGATGTATAACTGCTCTTATGCATCACTGGTGATGCATAACTGCTCTTATGCATCACCAGTGATGCATAAGAGCAGTTATGCATCACCAGTGATGCATAAGAGCAGTTATACATCATCAGTGATGCATAAGAGCAGTTATGCATCACCAGTGATGCATAAGAGCAGTTATGCATCACCAGTGATGCATAAGAGCAGTTATACATCACCAGTGATGCATAAGAGCATCACTGGTGATACATAACTGCACTGGTGATGCATAACTGCTCTTATGCATCACTGGTGATGCATAACTGCTCTTATGCATCATTGGTGATGCATAACTGCTCTTATGCATCACTGGTGATGTATAACTGCTCTTATGCATCACTGGTGATGCATAACTGATCTTATGCATCACTGGTGATGCATAACTATTCTTATGCATCACTGGTGATGCATAACTGCTCTTATGCATCACTGATGATGTATAACTGCTCTTATGCATCACCGGTGATGCATAACTGCTCTTATGCATCACTGGTGATGCATAACTGCTCTTATGCATCACTGGTGATGCATAACTGCTCTTATGCATCACTGGTGATGTATAACTGCTCTTATGCATCACTGGTGATGCATAACTGATCTTATGCATCACTGGTGATGCATAACTATTCTTATGCATCACTGGTGATGCATAACTGCTCTCATGCATCACTGGTGATGCATAACTGCTCTTATGCATCGCTGGTGATGCATAACTGCTCCTATGCATCACTGGTGATGCATAATTTCTCCTATGCATCACTGGTGATGCATAACTGCACTGGTGATGCATAACTGCTCTTATGCATCACTGGTCATGCATAACTGCTCTTATGCATCACTGGTGATGTATAACTGCTCTTATGCATCACTGGTGATGCATAACTGCTCTTATGCATCACTGGTGATGTATAACTGCTCCTATGCATCACTGGTAATGCATAACTGCTTCTATGCATCACTGGTGATGCATAACTGCTCTTATGCATCACTGGTGATGTATAACTGCTCTTATGCATCACTGGTGATGCATAACTGCTCTTATGCATCACTGGTGATGCATAACTGCTCTTATGCATCACTGGTGATGCATAATTGCTCATATGCATCACTGGTGATGCATAACGGCTCTTATGCATCACTGGTGATGCATAACTGCTCTTATCCATCACTGGTAATGCATTACTGCTCTTATGCATCACTGGTGATGCATAACTGCTCTTATGCATCACTGGTGATGTATAACTGCTCTTATGCATCACTGGTGATGCATAGCTGCTCTTATGCATCACTGGTGATGCATAACTGCTCTTATGCATCACTGGTGATGTATAACTGCTCTTATGCATCACTGGTGATGCATAACTGCTCTTATGCATCACTGGTTATACATAACTGCTCTTATGCATCACTGGTGATGCATAACTGCTCTTATGCATCACTGGTGATGCATAACTGCTCTTATGCATCACTGGTGATGCATAACTGTTCTTATGCATCACTGGTGATGCATAACTGCTCTTATGTATCACTGGTGATGCATAACTGCTCTTATGCATCACTGGTGATGCATAACAGCTCTTATGCATCACTGGTGATGCATAACTGTTCACTGGTGATGCATAACTGCTCCTATGCATCACTGGTGATGCATAACTGCTCCTATGCATCAAGGGCGATGCATACCTGCACTGGTGATGCATAACTGCTCTTATGCATCACTGGTGATGCATAACTGCTCTTATGCATCACTGGTGATGCATAACTGCTCTTATGCATCACTGGTGATGTATAACTGCTCTTATGCAGCACTGGTGATGCATAACTGCTCCTATGCATCACTGGTGATGCATAATTGCTCCTGTGCATCACTGGTGATGCATAACTGCACTGGTGATGCATAACTGCTCTTATGCATCACTGGTGATGCATAACTGCTCTTGTGCATCACTGGTGATGTATAACTGCTCTTATGCATCACTGGTGATGCATAACTGCTCTTATGCATCACTGGTGATGCATAACTGCTCTTATGCAACACTGGTGATGTATAACTGCTCTTATGCATCACTGGTGATGCATAACTGCTCTTATGCATCACTGGTGATGCATAACTGCTCTTATGTATCACTGATGATGCATAACTACTCTTATGCATCACTGGTGACGCATAACTGCTCTTATGCATCACTGGTGATGAATAACTGCTCTTATGCATCACTGGTGATGCATAATTGCTCATATGCATCACTGGTGATGCATAACGGCTCTTATGCATCACTGGTGATGTATAACTGCTCTTATGCATCACTGGTGATGTATAACTGCTCTTATGCATCACTGGTGATGCATAACTGCTCTTATGCATCACTGGTGATGCATAACTGCTCTTATGCATCACTGGTGATGTATAACTGCTCTTATGCATCACTGGTGATGCATAACTGCTCTTATGCATCACTTGTTATGCATAACTGCTCTTATGCATCACTGGTGATGCATAACTGCTCTTATGCATCACTGGTGATACATAACTGTTCTTATGCATCACTGGTGATGCATAACTGCTCTTATGTATCACTGGTGATGCATAACTGCTCTTATGCATCACTGGTGATGCATAACTGCTCCTATGCATCACTGGTGAAGCATAACTGCTTCTATGCATCACTGGTGATGCATAACTGCTCTTATGCATCACTGGTGATGCATAACTGCTCTTATGTATCACTGGTGATGCATAACTGCTCTTATGTATCACTGATGATGCATAACTGCTCTTATGCATCACTGGTGATGCATAACTGCTCTTATGCATCACTGGTGATGTATAACTGCTCTTATGCATCACTGGTGACACATAACTGCACTGGTGATGCATAACTGCTTCTATGCATCACTGGTGATGTATAACTGCTCTTATGCATCACTGGTGATGCATAACTGCTCTTATGCATCACTGGTGATGCATAACTGCTCTTATGTATCACTGATGATGCATAACTGCTCTTATGCATCACTGGTGATGCATAACTGCTCTTATGCATCACTGGTGATGTATAACTGCTCTTATGCATCACTGGTGATACATAACTGCACTGGTGATGCATAACTGCTCTTATGCATCACTGGTGATGCATAACTGCTCTTATGTATCACTGGTGATGCATAAATGCTCTTATGCATCACTGGTGATGTATAACTGCTCTTATGCAGCACTGGTGATGCATAACTGCTCTTATGCATCACTGGTGATGCATAACTGCTCTTATGTATCACTGATGCTACATAACTGCTCTTATGCATCACTGGTGATGCATAACTGCTCTTATGCATCACTGGTGATGCATAACTGCTCTTATGTATCACTGATGATGCATAACTGCTCTTATGCATCACTGGTGATGCATAACTGCTCTTATGCATCACTGGTGATGTATAACTGCTCTTATGCATCACTGGTGATACATAACTGCACTGGTGATGCATAACTGCTCTTATGCATCACTGGTGATGCATAACTGCTCTTATGCATCACTGGTGATGCATAACTGCTCTTATGCATCACTGGTGATGTATAACTGCTCCTATGCATCACTGGTAATGCATAACTGCTTCTATGCATCACTGGTGATGCATAACTGCTCTTATGCATCACTGGTGATGTATAACTGCTCTTATGCATCACTGGTGATGCATAACTGCTCTTATGCATCACTGGTGATGCACAACTGCTCTTATGCATCACTGGTGATGTATAAATGCTCTTATGCATCACTGGTGATGCATAACTGCTCTTATGCAAAACTGGTTATGCATCACTGGTGATGCATAACTGCTTGTATCACTGCTTGTATCACATAACTGCTTGCATCACTGATGATGTATAACTGCAGTTATACATCATCAGTGATGCATAAGAGCAGTTATGCATCACCAGTGATGCATAAGAATAGTTATGCATCACCAGTGATGCATAAGATCAGTTATGCATCACCAGTGATGCATAAGAGCAGTTATACATCACCAGTGATGCATAAGAGCAGTTATGCATCACCAATGATGCATAAGAGCAGTTATGCATCACCAGTGATGCATAAGAGCAGTTATGCATCACCAGTGCAGTTATGTATCACCAGTGATGCTCTTATGCATCACTGGTGATGTATAACTGCTCTTATGCATCACTGGTGATGCATAACTGCTCTTATGCATCACTGGTGATGCATAACTGCTCTTATGCATCACTGATGATGTATAACTGCTCTTATGCATCACTGGTGATGCATAACTGCTCTTATGCATCACTGGTGATGTATAACTGCTCTTATGCATCACTGGTGATGCATAACTGCTCTTATGCATCACTGGTGGTGCATAACTGCTCTTATGCATCACTGGTGATGCATAACTATTCTTATGCATCACTGGTGATGCATAACTGCTCTTATGCATCACTGGTGATGCATAACTGCTCTTATGCAACACTGGTGATGCATAACTGGTCTTATGCATCACTGATGATGTATAACTGCTCTTATGCATCACCGGTGATGCATAACTGCTCTTATGCATCACTGGTGATGTATAACTGCTCTTATGCAGCACTGGTGATGCATAACTGCTCCTATGCATTACTGGTGATGCATAATTGCTCCTATGCATCACTGGCGATGCATAACTGCACTGGTGATGCATAACTGCTCTTATGCATCACTGGTGATGCATAACTGCTCTTATGCATCACTGGTGATGTATAACTGCTCTTATGCATCACTGGTGATGCATAACTGCTCTTTTGCATCACTGGTGATGCATAACTGCTCTTATGTATCACTATTGATGCATAACTGCTCTTATGCATCACTGGTGATGCATAACTGCTCTTATGCATCACTGGTGATGCATAACTGCTCTTATGCATCACTGGTGATGCATAATTGCTCATATGCATCACTGGTAATGCATAACGGCTCTTATGCATCACTGGTGATGCATAACTGCTCTTATGCATCACTGGTGATGCATAACTGCTCTTATGCATCGCTGGTGATGCATAACTGCTCTTATGCATCACTGGTGATGTATAACTGCTCTTATGCACCACTGGTGATGCATAACTGCTCTTATGCATCACTAGTGATGCATAACTGCTCTTATGCATCACTGGTGACACATAACTGCTCTTATGCATCACTGGTGATACATAACTGCTCTTTTGCATCACTGGTGATGTATAACTGCTCTTATGCATCACTGGTGATGCATAACTGATCTTATGTATGCATCACTGGTGATGCATAACTATTCTTATGCATCACTGGTGATGCATAACTGCTCTCATGCATCACTGGTGATGCATAACTGCTCTTATGCATCGCTGGTGATGCATAACTGCTCTTATGCATCACTGGTGATGCATAACTGCTCTTATGCATCACTGGTGATGTATAACTGCTCTTATGCATCACTGGTGATACATAACTGCACTGGTGATGCATAACTGCTCTTATGCATCACTGGTGATGCATAACTGCTCTTATGTATCACTGGTGATGCATAGCTGGTCTTATGCATCACTGGTGACGCATAACTGCTCTTATGCATCACTGGTGATGCATAACTGCTCTTATGCATCACTGGTGATGTATAACTGCTCTTATGCAGCACTGGTGATGCATAACTGCTCCTATGCATCACTGGTGATGCATAATTGCTCCTATGCATCACTGGTGATGCATAACTGCACTGGTTATGCATAACTGCTCTTATGCATCACTGGTGATGCATAACTGCTCTTATGCATCACTGGTGATGTATAACTGCTCTTATGCATCACTGGTGATACATAACTGCACTGGTGATGCATAACTGCTCTTATGCATCACTGGTGATGCATAACTGCTCTTATGTATCACTGGTGATGCATAACTGCTCTTATGCATCACTGGTGATGTATAACTGCTCTTATGCAGCACTGGTGATGCATAACTGCTCTTATGCATCACTGGTGATGCATAACTGCTTCTATGCATCACTGGTGATGCATAACTGCTCTTATTCATCACTGATGATGCATAACTGCTCTTATGCATCACTGGTGATGTATAACTGCTCTTATGCATCACCAGTGCAGTTGTGCATCACCAGTGATGCATAGGAGCAATTATGCATCACCAGTGATGCATAGGAGCAGTTATGCATCACCAGTGCTGCATAAGAGCAGTTATACATCACCAGTGATGCATAAGAGCAGTTATGCATCACCAGTGATGCATAAGAGCAGTTATACATCATCAGTGATGCATAAGAGCAGTTATGCGTCACCAGTGATGCATAAGACCAGTTATGCATCACCAGTGATACATAAGAGCAGTTATGCATCACCAGTGATGCATAAGAGCAGTTATGCATCACCAGTGCAGTTATGTATCACCAGTGATGCATAAGAGCAGTTATACATCACCAGTGATGCATAAGAGCAGTTATACATCACCAGTGATGCATAAGAGCAGTTATGCATCACGAGCGATGCATAAGAGCAGTTATGCATCACCAGTGATGCATGAGAGCAGTTATGCATCACCAGTGATGCATAAGAATAGTTATGCATCACCAGTGATGCATAAGATCAGTTATGCATCACCAGTGATGCATAAGAGCAGTTATACATCACCAGTGATGCAAAAGAGCAGTTATGTATCACCAGTGATGCATAAGAGCAGTTATGTATCACCAGTGATGCATAAGAGCAGTTATGCATCACTAGTGATGCATAAGAGCAGTTATGCATCACCAGTGGTGCATAAGAGCAGTTATACATCACCAGTGATGCATGAGAGCAGTTATGCATCACTAGTGATGCATAAGAGCAGTTATGCATCACCAGTGGTGCATAAGAGCAGTTATACATCACCAGTGATGCATAAGAGCAGTTATGCATCACCAGCGATGCATAAGAGCAGTTATGCATCACCAGTGATGCATAAGATCAGTTATGCATCACCAGTGATGCATAAGAGCAGTTATACATCACCAGTGATGCAAAAGAGCAGTTATGTATCACCAGTGATGCATAAGAGCAGTTATGTGTCACCAGTGATGCATAAGAGCAGTTATGCATCACTAGTGATGCATAAGAGCAGTTATGCATCACCAGTGGTGCATAAGAGCAGTTATACATCACCAGTGATGCATAAGAGCAGTTATGCATCACCAGCGATGCATAAGAGCAGTTATGCATCACCAGTGATGCATAAGAGCAGTTATGCATCACCAGTGATGCATAAGAGCCGTTATGCATTACCAGTGATGCATATGAGCACTCAGTGATGCATAAGAGCAGTTATGCGTCACCAGTGATACATAAGACCAGTTATGCATCACCAGTGATACATAAGAGCAGTTATGCATCACCAGTGATGCATAAGAGCAGTTATGCATCACCAGTGCAGTTATGTATCACCAGTGATGCATAAGAGCAGTTATACATCACCAGTGATGCATAAGAGCAGTTATACATCACCAGTGATGCATAAGAGCAGTTATGCATTACGAGCGATGCATAAGAGCAGTTATGCATCACCAGTGATGCATGAGAGCAGTTATGCATCACCAGTGATGCATAAGAATAGTTATGCATCACCAGTGATGCATAAGATCAGTTATGCATCACCATTGATGCATAAGAGCAGTTATACATCACCAGTGATGCAAAAGAGCAGTTATGTATCACCAGTGATGCATAAGAGCAGTTATGTATCACCAGTGATGCATAAGAGCAGTTATGCATCACTAGTGATGCATAAGAGCAGTTATGCATCACCAGTGGTGCATAAGAGCAGTTATACATCACCAGTGATGCATAAGAGCAGTTATGCATCACCAGCGATGCATAAGAGCAGTTATGCATCACCAGTGATGCATAAGAGCAGTTATGCATCACCAGTGATGCATAAGAGCCGTTATGCATTACCAGTGATGCATATGAGCAATTATGCATCACCAGTGATGCATAAGAGCAGTTATGCATCACCAGTGATGCATAAGAGCAGTTATGCATCACCAGTGATGCATAAGAGCAGTTATGCATCATCAGTGATACATAAGAGCAGTTATGCATCACCAGTGATGCAAAAGAGCAGTTATGCATCACCAGTGATGCATAAGAGCAGTTATACATCACCAGTGATGCATAAGAGCAGTTTTGCATCACCAGTGATGCATAAGAGCAGTTATGCATCACCAGTGATGCATAAGAGCAGTTATACATCACCAGTGATGCATAAGAGCAGTTATGCATCACCAGTGATGCATAAGAGCAGTTATGCATCACCAGTGCAGTTATGCATCGCCAGTGATGCATAGGAGCAATTATGCATCACCAGTAATGCATAGGAGCAGTTATGCATCACCAGTGCTGCATAAGAGCAGTTATACATCACCAGTGATGCATAAGAGCAGTTATGCATCACCGGTGATGCATAAGAGCAGTTATACATCATCAGTGATGCATAAGAGCAGTTATGCATCACCAGTGATGCATAAGAGCAGTTATACATCATCAGTGATGCATAAGAGCAGTTATGCATCACGAGCGATGCATAAGAGCAGTTATACATCATCAGTGATGCATAAGAGCAGTTATGCATCACCAGTGATGCATAAGAGCAGTTATACATCACCAGTGATGCATAAGAGCAGTTATGCATCACCAGTGATGCATAAGAGCAGTTATACATCATCAGTGATGCATAAGAGCAGTTATGCATCATCAGTGATGCATAAGAGCAGTTATGCATCACCAGTGATGCATAAGAGCAGTTATACATCATCAGTGATGCATAAGAGCAGTTATGCATCACCAGTGTTGCATAAGACCAGTTATGCATCACCAGTGATACATAAGAGCAGTTATGCATCACCAGTGATGCATAAGAGCAGTTATGCATCACCAGTGATGCATAAGAATAGTTATGCATCACCAGTGATGCATAACAGCAGTTATGCATCACCAGTGATGCATAAGAGCAGTTATACATCATCAGTGATGCATAAGAGCAGTTATGCATCACCAGTGATGCATAAGACCAGTTATGCATCACCAGTGATACATAAGAGCAGTTATGCATCACCAGTGATGCATAAGAGCAGTTATGCATCACCAGTGATGCATAAGAGCAGTTATACATCACCAGTGATGCATACGAGCAGTTATGCATCACCAGTGCAGTTATGCATCACCAGTGATGCATAGGAGAAATTATGCATCACCAGTGATGCATAGGAGCAGTTATGCATCACCAGTGCTGCATAAGAGCAGTTATACATCACCAGTGATGCATAAGAGCAGTTATGCATCACCAGTGATGCATAAGAGCAGTTATACATCATCAGTGATGCATAAGAGCAGTTATGCATCACCAGTGATGCATAAGACCAGTTATGCATCACCAGTGATACATAAGAGCAGTTATGCATCACCAGTGATGCATAAGAGCAGTTATGCATCACCAGTGCAGTTATGTATCACCAGTGATGCATAAGAGCAGTTATACATCACCAGTGATGCATAAGAGCAGTTATGCATCACCAGTGATGCATAAGAGCAGTTATGCATCACCAGTGATGCATAAGAGCAGTTATACATCATCAGTGATGCATAAGAGCAGTTATGCATCACCAGTGATGCATAAGAGCAGTTATACATCATCAGTGATGCATAAGAGCAGTTATGCATCACCAGTGATGCATAAGACCAGTTATGCATCACCAGTGATACATAAGAGCAGTTATGCATCACCAGTGATGCATAAGAGCAGTTATGCATCACCAGTGATGCATAAGAGCAGTTATACATCATCAGTGATGCATAAGAGCAGTTATGCATCACCAGTGATGCATAAGAGCAGTTATACATCACCAGTGATGCATAAGAGCAGTTATGCATCACCAGTGATGCATAAGAGCAGTTATACATCATCAGTGATGCATAAGAGCAGTTATGCATCACCAGTGATGCATAAGAGCAGTTATACATCACCAGTGATGCAGAAGAGCAGTTATGCATCACCAGTGATGCATAAGAGCAGTTATACATCATCAGTGATGCATAAGAGCAGTTATACATCACCAGTGATGCATAAGAGCAGTTATGCATCACCAGTGATGCATAAGAGCAGTTATACATCATCAGTGATGCATAAGAGCAGTTATGCATCACCAGTGATGCATAAGAGCAGTTATACATCATCAGTGATGCATAAGAGCAGTTATGCATCACCAGTGATGCATAAGACCAGTTATGCATCACCAGTGATGCATACGAGCAGTTATGCATCACCAGTGCAGTTATGCATCACCAGTGATGCATAGGAGAAATTATGCATCACCAGTGATGCATAGGAGCAGTTATGCATCACCAGTGCTGCATAAGAGCAGTTATACATCACCAGTGATGCATAAGAGCAGTTATGCATCACCAGTGATGCATAAGAGCAGTTATACATCACCAGTGATGCATAAGAGCAGTTATGCATCACCAGTGCAGTTATGTATCACCAGTGATGCATAAGAGCAGTTATACATCACCAGTGATGCATAAGAGCAGTTATGCATCACCAGTGATGCATAAGAGCAGTTATGCATCATCAGTGATACATAAGAGCAGTTATGCATCACCAGTGATACATAAGAGCAGTTATTCATCACCAGTGATGCATAAGAGCAGTTATACATCACCAGTGATGCATAAGAGCACTTATGCATCACCAGTGCAGTTATGCATCACCAGTGATGCATAGGAGAAATTATGCATCACCAGTGATGCATAGGAGCAGTTATGCATCACCAGTGCTGCATAAGAGCAGTTATACATCACCAGTGATGCATAAGAGCAGTTATGCATCACCAGTGATGCATAAGAGCAGTTATACATCATCAGTGATGCATAAGAGCAGTTATGCATCACCAGTGATGCATAAGACCAGTTATGCATCACCAGTGATGCATAAGAGCAGTTATGCATCATCAGTGATACATAAGAGCAGTTATGCATCACCAGTGATGCATAAGAGCAGTTATGCATCACCAGTGATGCATACGAGCAGTTATGCATCATCAGTGATGCATAAGAGCAGTTATGCATCACCAGTGATGCATAGAAGCAGTTATGCATCACCAGTAATCCATAGGAGCAGTTATGCATCACCAGTGATGCATAAGAGCAGTTATGCATCACCAGTGAAAAGTTACGCATCACCAGTGATGCATGAGAGCAGTTATGCATCACCAGTGATGCATAAGAATAGTTATGCATCACCAGTGATGCATAAGATCAGTTATGCATCACCAGTGATGCATAAGAGCAGTTATACATCACCAGTGATGCAAAAGAGCAGTTATGTATCACCAGTGATGCATAAGAGCAGTTATGTATCACCAGTGATGCATAAGAGCAGTTATGCATCACTAGTGATGCATAAGAGCAGTTATGCATCACCAGTGGTGCATAAGAGCAGTTATACATCACCAGTGATGCATAAGAGCCGTTATGCATTACCAGTGATGCATATGAGCAATTATGCATCACCAGTGATGCATAAGAGCCGTTATACATCACCAGTGATGCATAAGAGCAGTTATGCATCACCAGTGATGCATAAGAGCAGTTATGCATCACCAGTGATGCATAAGAGCCGTTATGCATTACCAGTGATGCATATGAGCAATTATGCATCACCAGTGATGCATAAGAGCAGTTATGAATCACCAGTGATGCATAAGAGCAGTTATACATCACCAGTGATGCATAAGAGCAGTTATACATCACCAGTGATGCATAAGAGCAGTTGTGCATCACCAGTGATGCATAAGAGCAGTTGTGCATCACCAGTGATGCATAAGAGCAGTTATGCATCACCAGTGATGCATAAGAGCAGTTATACATCACCAGTGATGCATAAGAGCAGTTATGCATCACCAGTGATGCATAAGAGCAGTTATACATCACCAGTGATGCATAAGAGCAGTTATGCATCACCAGTGATGCATAAGAGCAGTTATGCATCACCAGTGATACATAAGAGCAGTTATGCATCACCAGTGATGCATAACCAGTGATGCATAACCAGTGATGCATAAGAGCAGTTATGCATCACCAGTGATGCATAAGAGCAGTTATACATCACCAGTGATGCATAAGAGCAGTTGTGCATCACCAGTGATGCATAAGAGCAGTTATGCATCACCAGTGATGCATAAGAGCAGTTATGCATCACCAGTGATGCATTAGACCAGTTATGCATCACCAGTGATACATAAGAGCAGTTATGCATCACCAGTGATGCATAAGAGCAGTTATGCATCACCAGTGCAGTTATGTATCACCAGTGATGCATAAGAGCAGTTATACATCACCAGTGATGCATAAGAGCAGTAATGCATCACCAGTGATGCATAAGAGCAGTAATGCATCACCAGTGATGCATAAGAGCAGTTATGCATCACCAGTGATGCATAAGAGCAGTTATGCATCACCAGTGATGCATAAGAGCAGTTATACATCAGTGATGCATAAGAGCAGTTATGCGTCACCAGTGATGCATAAGACCAGTTATGCATCACCAGTGATACATAAGAGCAGTTATGCACCACCAGTGATGCATAAGAGCAGTTATGCATCACCAGTGCAGTTATGTATCACCAGTGATGTATAACTGCTCTTATGCATCACTGGTGATGCATAACTGCTCTTATGCATCACTGGTGATGCATAAGTGCTCTTATGTATCACTGATGATGCATAACTGCTCTTATGCATCACTGGTGATGCATAACTGCTCTTATGCATCACTGGTGATGTATAACTGCTCTTATGCATCACTGGTGATGCATAACTGTTCTTATGCATCACTGGTGATGCAAAACTGCTCTTATGCATCACTGGTGATGTATAACTGCTCTTATGCATCACTGGTGATGCATAACTGCTCTTTTGCATCACTGGTGATGCATAAGAGCAGTTATGCATCACCAGTGATGCATAGAAGCAGTTATGCATCACGAGTGATGCATAAGAGCAGTTATACATCACCAGTGATGCATAAGAGCAGTTATGCATCACCAGTGAAAAGTTACGCATCACCAGTGATGCATAAGAGCAGTTATGCATCACCAGTGATGCATAAGAGCAGTTATGCATCACCAGTGATACATAAGAGCAGTTATGCATCACCAGTGATGCATAACCAGTGATGCATAAGAGCAGTTATGAATCACCAGTGATGCATAAGAGCAGTTATACATCACCAGTGATGCATAAGAGCAGTTGTGCATCACCAGTGATGCATAAGAGCAGTTATGCATCACCAGTGATGCATAAGAGCAGTTATACATCACCAGTGATGCATAAGAGCAGTTATGCATCACCAGTGATACATAAGAGCAGTTATACATCACCAGTGATGCATAAGATCAGTTATGCATCACCAGTGATGCATAAGAGCAGTTATACATCACCAGTGATGCATAAGAGCAGTTTTGCATCACCAGTGATGCATAAGAGCAGTTATGCATCACCAGTGATGCATAAGAGCAGTTATACATCACCAGTGATGCATAAGAGCAGTTATGCATCACCAGTGATGCATAAGAGCAGTTATGCATCACCAGTGATGCATAAGAGCAGTTATGCATCACCAGTGATACATAAGAGCAGTTATGCATCACCAGTGATGCATAACCAGTGATGCATAAGAGCAGTTATGAATCACCAGTGATGCATAAGAGCAGTTATACATCACCAGTGATGCATAAGAGCAGTTGTGCATCACCAGTGATGCATAAGAGCAGTTATGCATCACCAGTGATGCATAAGAGCAGTTATACATCACCAGTGATGCATAAGAGCAGTTATGCATCACCAGTGATACATAAGAGCAGTTATACATCACCAGTGATGCATAAGATCAGTTATGCATCACCAGTGATGCATAAGAGCAGTTATACATCACCAGTGATGCATAAGAGCAGTTATGCATCACCAGTGATGCATAAGAGCAGTTATGCATCACCAGTGATGCATAAGAGCAGTTATACATCACCAGTGATGCATAAGAGCAGTTATGCATCACCAGTGATGCATAAGAGCAGTAATGCATCACCAGTGATGCATAAGAGCAGTAATGCATCACCAGTGATGCATAAGAGCAGTTATGCATCACCAGTGATGCATAAGAGCAGTTATGCATCACCAGTGATGCATAAGAGCAGTTATACATCACCAGTGATGCATAAGAGCAGTTATGCATCACCAGTGATGCATAAGAGCAGTTATGCATCACCAGTGATGCATAAGAGCAGTTATACATCACCAGTGATGCATAAGAGCAGTTATGCATCACCAGTGATGCATAAGAGCAGTTATGCATCACCAGTGCAGTTATGCATCACCAGTGATGCATAGGAGCAATTATGCATCACCAGTGATGCATAGGAGCAGTTATGCATCACCAGTGCTGCATAAGAGCAGTTATACATCACCAGTGATGCATAAGAGCAGTTATGCATCACCAGTGATGCATAAGAGCAGTTATACATCATCAGTGATGCATAAGAGCAGTTATGCGTCAGCAGTGATGCATAAGACCAGTTATGCATCACCAGTGATACATAAGAGCAGTTATGCATCACCAGTGATGCATAAGAGCAGTTATGCATCACCAGTGCAGTTATGTATCACCAGTGATGCATAAGAGCAGTTATACATCACCAGTGATGCATAAGAGCAGTTGTGCATCACCAGCGATGCATAAGAGCAGTTATGCATCACCAGTGATGCATGAGAGCAGTTATGCATCACCAGTGATGCATAAGAATAGTTATGCATCACCAGTGATGCATAAGATCAGTTATGCATCACCAGTGATGCATAAGAGCAGTTATACATCACCAGTGATGCAAAAGAGCAGTTATGTATCACCAGTGATGCATGAGAGCAGTTATGTGTCACCAGTGATGCATAAGAGCAGTTATGCATCACCAGTGAAAAGTTACGCATCACCAGTGATGCATAAGAGCAGTTATGCATCACCAGTGATGCATAAGAGCAGTTATGCATCACCAGTGATACATAAGAGCAGTTATGCATCACCAGTGATGCATAACCAGTGATGCATAAGAGCAGTTATGAATCACCAGTGATGCATAAGAGCAGTTATACATCACCAGTGATGCATAAGAGCAGTTGTGCATCACCAGTGATGCATAAGAGCAGTTATGCATCACCAGTGATGCATAAGAGCAGTTATACATCACCAGTGATGCATAAGAGCAGTTATGCATCACCAGTGATACATAAGAGCAGTTATACATCACCAGTGATGCATAAGATCAGTTATGCATCACCAGTGATGCATAAGAGCAGTTATACATCACCAGTGATGCATAAGAGCAGTTATGCATCACCAGTGATGCATAAGAGCAGTAATGCATCACCAGTGATGCATAAGAGCAGTTATGCATCACCAGTGATGCATAAGAGCAGTTATGCATCACCAGTGATGCATAAGAGCAGTTATGCATCACCAGTGATGCATAAGAGCAGTTATACATCACCAGTGATGCATAAGAGCAGTTATGCATCACCAGTGATGCATAAGAGCAGTAATGCATCACCAGTGATGCATAAGAGCAGTAATGCATCACCAGTGATGCATAAGAGCAGTTATGCATCACCAGTGATGCATAAGAGCAGTTATGCATCACCAGTGATGCATAAGAGCAGTTATACATCACCAGTGATGCATAAGAGCAGTTATGCATCACCAGTGATGCATAAGAGCAGTTATGCATCACCAGTGATGCATAAGAGCAGTTATACATCACCAGTGATGCATAAGAGCAGTTATGCATCACCAGTGATGCATAAGAGCAGTTATGCATCACCAGTGATGCATAAGAGCAGTTATGCATCACCAGTGCAGTTATGCATCACCAGTGATGCATAGGAGCAATTATGCATCACCAGTGATGCATAGGAGCAGTTATGCATCACCAGTGCTGCATAAGAGCAGTTATACATCACCAGTGATGCATAAGAGCAGTTATGCATCACCAGTGATGCATAAGAGCAGTTATACATCATCAGTGATGCATAAGAGCAGTTATGCGTCAGCAGTGATGCATAAGACCAGTTATGCATCACCAGTGATACATAAGAGCAGTTATGCATCACCAGTGATGCATAAGAGCAGTTATGCATCACCAGTGCAGTTATGTATCACCAGTGATGCATAAGAGCAGTTATACATCACCAGTGATGCATAAGAGCAGTTGTGCATCACCAGCGATGCATAAGAGCAGTTATGCATCACCAGTGATGCATGAGAGCAGTTATGCATCACCAGTGATGCATAAGAATAGTTATGCATCACCAGTGATGCATAAGATCAGTTATGCATCACCAGTGATGCATAAGAGCAGTTATACATCACCAGTGATGCAAAAGAGCAGTTATGTATCACCAGTGATGCATGAGAGCAGTTATGTGTCACCAGTGATGCATAAGAGCAGTTATGCATCACCAGTGAAAAGTTACGCATCACCAGTGATGCATAAGAGCAGTTATGCATCACCAGTGATGCATAAGAGCAGTTATGCATCACCAGTGATACATAAGAGCAGTTATGCATCACCAGTGATGCATAAGAGCAGTTATGCATCACCAAGGATGCATAAGAGCAGTTATACATCACCAGTGATGCATAAGAGCAGTTATGCATCACCAGTGATGCATAAGAGCAGTTATACATCACCAGTGATGCATAAGAGCAGTTATGCATCACCAGTGATACATAAGAGCAGTTATACATCACCAGTGATGCATAAGATCAGTTATGCATCACCAGTGATGCATAAGAGCAGTTATGCATCACCAGTGATGCATAAGAGCAGTTATACATCACCAGTGATGAATAAGAGCAGTTATGCATCACCAGTGATGCATAAGAGCAGTTATACATCACCAGTGATGCATAAGAGCAGTTATGCATCACCAGTGATGCATAAGAGCAGTTATACATCACCAGTGATGCATAAGATCAGTTATGCATCACCAGTGATGCATAAGAGCAGTTATACATCACCAGTGATGCATAAGAGCAGTTATGCATCACCAGTGATGCATAAGAGCAGTTATGCATCACCAGTGATGCATAAGAGCAGTTATACATCACCAGTGATGAATAAGAGCAGTTATGCATCACCAGTGATGCATAAGAGCAGTAATGCATCACCAGTGATGCATAAGAGCAGTTATGCATCACCAGTGATGCATAAGAGCAGTTATGCATCACCAGTGCAGTTATGCATCACCAGTGATGCATAGGAGCAATTATGCATCACCAGTGATGCATAGGAGCAGTTATGCATCACCAGTGCTGCATAAGAGCAGTTATACATCACCAGTGATGCATAAGAGCAGTTATGCATCACCAGTGATGCATAAGAGCAGTTATACATCACCAGTGATGCATAAGAGCAGTTATACATCACCAGTGATGCATAAGATCAGTTATGCATCACCAGTGATGCATAAGAGCAGTTATACATCACCAGTGATGCATAAGAGCAGTTATGCATCACCAGTGATGCATAAGAGCAGTTATGCATCACCAGTGATGCATAAGAGCAGTTATACATCACCAGTGATGAATAAGAGCAGTTATGCATCACCAGTGATGCATAAGAGCAGTAATGCATCACCAGTGATGCATAAGAGCAGTAATGCATCACCAGTGATGCATAAGAGCAGTTATGCATCACCAGTGATACATAAGAGCAGTTATACATCACCAGTGATGCATAAGAGCAGTTATGCATCACCAGTGATACATAAGAGCAGTTATACATCACCAGTGATGCATAAGATCAGTTATGCATCACCAGTGATGCATAAGAGCAGTTATACATCACCAGTGATGCATAAGAGCAGTTATGCATCACCAGTGATGCATAAGAGCAGTTATGCATCACCAGTGATGCATAAGAGCAGTTATACATCACCAGTGATGAATAAGAGCAGTTATGCATCACCAGTGATGCATAAGAGCAGTAATGCATCACCAGTGATGCATAAGAGCAGTAATGCATCACCAGTGATGCATAAGAGCAGTTATGCATCACCAGTGATACATAAGAGCAGTTATGCACCACCAGTGATGCATAAGAGCAGTTATGCATCACCAGTGATGCATAAGAGCAGTTATACATCACCAGTGATGCATAAGAGCAGTTATGCATCACCAGTGATGCATAAGAGCAGTTATGCATCACCAGTGATGCATAAGAGCAGTTATACATCACCAGTGATGCATAAGAGCAGTTATGCATCACCAGTGATGCATAAGAGCAGTTATGCATCACCAGTGATGCATAAGAGCAGTTATGCATCACCAGTGCAGTTATGCATCACCAGTGATGCATAGGAGCAATTATGCATCACCAGTGATGCATAGGAGCAGTTATGCATCACCAGTGCTGCATAAGAGCAGTTATACATCACCAGTGATGCATAAGAGCAGTTATGCATCACCAGTGATGCATAAGAGCAGTTATACATCATCAGTGATGCATAAGAGCAGTTATGCGTCAGCAGTGATGCATAAGACCAGTTATGCATCACCAGTGATACATAAGAGCAGTTATGCATCACCAGTGATGCATAAGAGCAGTTATGCATCACCAGTGCAGTTATGTATCACCAGTGATGCATAAGAGCAGTTATACATCACCAGTGATGCATAAGAGCAGTTGTGCATCACCAGCGATGCATAAGAGCAGTTATGCATCACCAGTGATGCATGAGAGCAGTTATGCATCACCAGTGATGCATAAGAATAGTTATGCATCACCAGTGATGCATAAGATCAGTTATGCATCACCAGTGATGCATAAGAGCAGTTATACATCACCAGTGATGCAAAAGAGCAGTTGTGTATCACCAGTGATGCATAAGAGCAGTTATGTGTCACCAGTGATGCATAAGAGCAGTTATGCATCACCAGTGATGCATAAGAGCAGTTATGCATCACCAGTGATGAATAAGAATAGTTATGCATCACCAGTGATGCATAAGAGCAGTTATGCATCACCAGTGATGCATAAGAGCAGTTATGCATCACCAGTGATGCATAAGAGCAGTTATACATCACCAGTGATGCATAAGAGCAGTTATGCATCACCAGTGATGCATAAGAGCAGTTATGCATCACCAGTGCAGTTATGTATCACCAGTGATGCATAAGAGCAGTTATACATCACCAGTGATGCATAAGAGCAGTTATGCATCACCAGTGATGCATAAGAGCAGTTATGCATCATCAGTGATACATAAGAGCAGTTATGCATCACCAGTGATGCATAAGAGCAGTTATGCATCACCAGTGATGCATAAGAGCAGTTATACATCACCAGTGATGCATACGAGCAGTTATACATCATCAGTGATGCATAAGAGCAGTTATGCATCACCAGTGATGCATAGAAGCAGTTATGCATCACCAGTGATGCATAGGAGCAGTTATGCACCACCAGTGATGCATAAGAGCAGTTATGCATCACCAGTGAAAAGTTACGCATCACCAGTGATGCATAAGAGCAGTTATGCATAACCAGTGATGCATAAGAGCAGTTATGCATCACCAGTGATACATAAGAGCAGTTATACATCACCAGTGATGCATAAGAGCAGTTATGAATCACCAGTGATGCATAAGAGCAGTTATGCATCACCAGTGATGCATAAGAGCAGTTATGCATCACCAGTGATGCATAAGAGCAGTTATGCATCACCAGTGATGCATAAGAGCAGTTATACATCACCAGTGATGCATAAGAGCAGTTATGCATCACCAGTGATGCATAAGAGCAGTTATGCATCACCAGTGATGCATAAGAGCAGTTATGCATCACCAGTGCAGTTATGCATCACCAGTGATGCATAGGAGCAATTATGCATCACCAGTGATGCATAGGAGCAGTTATGCATCACCAGTGCTGCATAAGAGCAGTTATACATCACCAGTGATGCATAAGAGCAGTTATGCATCACCAGTGATGCATAAGAGCAGTTATACATCATCAGTGATGCATAAGAGCAGTTATGCGTCAGCAGTGATGCATAAGACCAGTTATGCATCACCAGTGATACATAAGAGCAGTTATGCATCACCAGTGATGCATAAGAGCAGTTATGCATCACCAGTGCAGTTATGTATCACCAGTGATGCATAAGAGCAGTTATACATCACCAGTGATGCATAAGAGCAGTTGTGCATCACCAGCGATGCATAAGAGCAGTTATGCATCACCAGTGATGCATGAGAGCAGTTATGCATCACCAGTGATGCATAAGAATAGTTATGCATCACCAGTGATGCATAAGATCAGTTATGCATCACCAGTGATGCATAAGAGCAGTTATACATCACCAGTGATGCAAAAGAGCAGTTATGTATCACCAGTGATGCATAAGAGCAGTTATGTGTCACCAGTGATGCATAAGAGCAGTTATGCATCACCAGTGATGCATAAGAGCAGTTATGCATCACCAGTGATGAATAAGAATAGTTATGCATCACCAGTGATGCATAAGAGCAGTTATGCATCACCAGTGATGCATAAGAGCAGTTATGCATCACCAGTGATGCATAAGAGCAGTTATACATCACCAGTGATGCATAAGAGCAGTTATGCATCACCAGTGATGCATAAGAGCAGTTATGCATCACCAGTGCAGTTATGTATCACCAGTGATGCATAAGAGCAGTTATACATCACCAGTGATGCATAAGAGCAGTTATGCATCACCAGTGATGCATAAGAGCAGTTATGCATCATCAGTGATACATAAGAGCAGTTATGCATCACCAGTGATGCATAAGAGCAGTTATGCATCACCAGTGATGCATAAGAGCAGTTATACATCACCAGTGATGCATACGAGCAGTTATACATCATCAGTGATGCATAAGAGCAGTTATGCATCACCAGTGATGCATAGAAGCAGTTATGCATCACCAGTGATGCATAGGAGCAGTTATGCATCACCAGTGATGCATAAGAGCAGTTATGCATCACCAGTGAAAAGTTACGCATCACCAGTGATGCATAAGAGCAGTTATGCATAACCAGTGATGCATAAGAGCAGTTATTCATCACCAGTGATACATAAGAGCAGTTATACATCACCAGTGATGCATAAGAGCAGTTATGAATCACCAGTGATGCATAAGAGCAGTTATGCATCACCAGTGATGCATAAGAGCAGTTATACATCACCAGTGATGCATAAGAGCAGTTGTGCATCACCAGTGATGCATAAGAGCAGTTATGCATCACCAGTGATGCATAAGAGCAGTTATACATCACCAGTGATGCATAAAAGCAGTTATGCATCACCAGTGATACATAAGAGCAGTTATACATCATCAGTGATGCATAAGAGCAGTTATGCATCACCAGTGATGCATAAGACCAGTTATGCATCACCAGTGATACATAAGAGCAGTTATGCATCACCAGTGATGCATAAGAGCAGTTATACATCACCAGTGATGCATAAGAGCAGTTATGCATCACCAGTGATGCATAAGAGCAGTTATACATCATCAGTGATGCATAAGAGCAGTTATGCATCACCAGTGATGCATAAGACCAGTTATGCATCACCAGTGATACATAAGAGCAGTTATGCATCACCAGTGATGCATAAGAGCAGTTATGCATCACCAGTGCAGTTATGTATCACCAGTGATGCATAAGAGCAGTTATACATCACCAGTGATGCATAAGAGCAGTTATGCATCACCAGTGATGCATAAGAGCAGTTATGCATCATCAGTGATACATAAGAGCAGTTATGCATCACCAGTGATGCATAAGAGCAGTTATGCATCACCAGTGATGCATAAGAGCAGTTATACATCACCAGTGATGCATACGAGCAGTTATGCATCATCAGTGATGCATAAGAGCAGTTATGCATCACCAGTGATGCATAGAAGCAGTTATGCATCACCAGTGATGCATAGGAGCAGTTATGCATCACCAGTGATGCATAAGAGCAGTTATGCATCGCCAGTGAAAAGTTACGCATCACCAGTGATGCATAAGAGCAGTTTATGCATCACCAGTGATGCATAAGAGCAGTTATGCATCACCAGTGATACATAAGAGCAGTTATGCATCACCAGTGATGCATAACCAGTGATGCATAAGAGCAGTTATGAATCACCAGTGATGCATAAGAGCAGTTATACATCACCAGTGATGCATAAGAGCAGTTGTGCATCACCAGTGATGCATAAGAGCAGTTATGCATCACCAGTGATGCATAAGAGCAGTTATACATCACCAGTGATGCATAAGAGCAGTTATGCATCACCAGTGATACATAAGAGCAGTTATACATCACCAGTGATGCATAAGATCAGTTATGCATCACCAGTGATGCATAACCAGTGATGCATAAGAGCAGTTATGCATCACCAGTGATGCATAAGAGCAGTTATACATCACCAGTGATGCATAAGAGCAGTTGTGCATCACCAGTGATGCATAAGAGCAGTTATGCATCACCAGTGATGCATAAGAGCAGTTATACATCACCAGTGATGCATAAGAGCAGTTATGCGTCACCAGTGATGCATAAGAGCAGTAATGTATCACCAGTGATGCATAGGAGCAGTTATGCATCACCAGTGATGCATAAGAGCAGTAATGCATCACCAGTGATGCATAAGAGCAGTTATGCATCACCAGTGATGCATAAGAGCAGTAATTCATCACCAGTGATGCATAAGAGCAGTAATGCATCACCAGTGATGCATAAGAGCAGTTATGCATCACCAGTGATACATAAGAGCAGTTATGCATCACCAGTGATGCATAAGAGCAGTTATGCATCACCAGTGATGCATAAGAGCAGTTATACATCACCAGTGATGCATAAGAGCAGTTATGCATCACCAGTGATGCATAAGAGCAGTTATGCATCACCAGTGATGCATAAGAGCAGTTATACATCACCAATGATGCATAAGAGCAGTTATGCATCACCAGTGATGCATAAGAGCAGTTGTGCATCACCAGCGATGCATAAGAGCAGTTATGCATCACCAGTGATGCATAAGAGCAGTTATACATCACCAATGATGCATAAGAGCAGTTATGCATCACCAGTGATGCATAAGAGCAGTTGTGCATCACCAGCGATGCATAAGAGCAGTTATGCATCACCAGTGATGCATAAGAGCAGTTATGCATCATCAGTGATGCATAAGAGCAGTTATGCATCACCAGTGCAGTTATGTATCACCAGTGATGCATAAGAGCAGTTATACATCACCAGTGACGCATAAGAGCAGTTGTGCATCACCAGCGATGCATAAGAGCAGTTATGCATCACCAGTGATGCATGAGAGCAGTTATGCATCACCAGTGATGCATAAGAGCAGTTATGCATCACCAGTGATGCATAAGAGCAGTTATACATCACCAGTGATGCAAAAGAGCAGTTATGTATCACCAGTGATGCATAAGAGCAGTTATGTGTCACCAGTGATGCATAAGAGCAGTTATGCATCACTAGTGATGCATAAGAGCAGTTATGCATCACCAGTGGTGCATAAGAGCAGTTATACATCACCAGTGATGCATAAGAGCAGTTATGCATCACCAGCGATGCATAAGAGCAGTTATGCATCACCAGTGATGCATAGGAGCAGTTATGCATCACCAGTGATGCATAAGAGCCGTTATGCATTACCAGTGATGCATATGAGCAATTATGCATCACCAGTGATGCATAAGAGCAGTTATGCATCACCAGTGATGCATAAGAGCAGTTATGCATCACCAGTGATGCATAAGAGCAGTTATGCATCATCAGTAATACATAAGAGCAGTTATGCATCACCAGTGATGCATAAGAGCAGTTATACATCACCAGTGATGCATAAGAGCAGTTATGCATCACCAGTGATGCATAAGAGCAGTTATGCATCATCAGTAATACATAAGAGCAGTTATGCATCACCAGTGATGCAAAAGAGCAGTTATGCATCACCAGTGATGCATAAGAGCAGTTATGCATCACCAGTGATGCATAAGAGCAGTTATGCATCACCAGTGCAGTTATGCATCGCCAGTGATGCATAGGAGCAATTATGCATCACCAGTAATGCATAGGAGCAGTTATGCATCACCAGTGCTGCATAAGAGCAGTTAAACATCACCAGTGATGCATAAGAGCAGTTATGCATCACCGGTGATGCATAAGAGCAGTTATACATCATCAGTGATGCATAAGAGCAGTTATGCATCACCAGTGTTGCATAAGACCAGTTATGCATCACCAGTGATACATAAGAGCAGTTATGCATCACCAGTGATGCATAAGAGCAGTTATGCATCACCAGTGATGCATAAGAATAGTTATGCATCACCAGTGATGCATAAGAGCAGTTATGCATCACCAGTGATGCATAAGAGCAGTTATGCATCACCAGTGATGCACAAGAGCAGTTATACATCACCAGTGATGCATAAGAGCAGTTATGCATCACCAGTGATGCATAAGAGCAGTTATGCATCACCAGTGCAGTTATGTATCACCAGTGATGCATAAGAGCAGTTATACATCACCAGTGATGCATAAGAGCAGTTATGCATCACCAGTGATGCATAAGAGCAGTTATGCATCATCAGTGATACATAAGAGCAGTTATGCATCACCAGTGATGCATAAGAGCAGTTATGCATCACCAGTGATGCATAAGAGCAGTTATGTAGCATCAGTGATACATAAGAGCAGTTATGCATCACCAGTGATGCATAAGAGCAGTTATGCATCACCAGTGCTGCATAAGAGCAGTTATACATCACCAGTGATGCATAAGAGCAGTTATGCATCACCAGTGATACATAAGAGCAGTTATGCATCACCAGTGATGCATAAGAGCAGTTATGCATCACCAGTGCAGTTATGTATCACCAGTGATGCATAAGAGCAGTTATACATCACCAGTGATGCATAAGAGCAGTTATGCATCACCAGTGATGCATAAGAGCAGTTATGCATCATCAGTGATACATAAGAGCAGTTATGCATCACCAGTGATGCATAAGAGCAGTTATGCATCACCAGTGATGCATAAGAGCAGTTATACATCACCAGTGATGCATAAGAGCAGTTATGCATCATCAGTGATGCATAAGAGTAGTTATGCATCACCAGTGATGCATAGAAGCAGTTATGCATCACCAGTGATGCATAGGAGCAGTTATGCATCACCAGTGATGCATAAGAGCAGTTATGCATCACCAGTGAAAAGTTACGCATCACCAGTGATGCATAAGAGCAGTAATGCATCACCAGTGATGCATAAGAGCAGTTATGCATCACCAGTGATGCATAAGAGCAGTTATACATCACCAGTGATGCATAAGAGCAGTTATGCATCACCAGTGATGCATAAGAGCAGTTATGCATCACCAGTGATGCATAAGAGCAGTTATGCATCACCAGTGCAGTTATGCATCACCAGTGATGCATAGGAGCAATTATGCATCACCAGTGATGCATAGGAGCAGTTATGCATCACCAGTGCTGCATAAGAGCAGTTATACATCATCAGTGATGCATAAGAGCAGTTATGCATCACCAGTGATGCATAAGAGCAGTTATACATCATCAGTGATGCATAAGAGCAGTTATGCGTCACCAGTGATGCATAAGACCAGTTATGCATCACCAGTGATACATAAGAGCAGTTATGCATCACCAGTGATGCATAAGAGCAGTTATGCATCACCAGTGCAGTTATGTATCACCAGTGGTGCATAAGAGCAGTTATACATCACCAGTGATGCATAAGAGCAGTTATGCATCACCAGCGATGCATAAGAGCAGTTATGCATCACCAGTGATGCATGAGAGCAGTTATGCATCACCAGTGATGCATAAGAATAGTTATGCATCACCAGTGATGCATAAGAGCATTTATGCATCACCAGTGCAGTTATGTATCACAAGTGATTCATAAGAGAAGTTATACATCACCAGTGATGCATAAGAGCAGTTATGCATCACCAGCGATGCATAAGAGCAATTATGCATCACCAGTGATGCATAAGACCAGTTATGCATCACCAGTGCAGTTATGTATCACCAGTGATGCATAAGAGCAGTTATACATCACCAGTGATGCATAAGAGCAGTTATGCATCACCAGTGATGCATAAGAGCAGTCATGCATCATCAGTGATACATAAGAGCAGTTATGCATCACCAGTGATGCATAAGAGCAGTTATGCATCACCAGTGATGCATAAGAGCAGTTATACATCACCAGTGATGCATAAGAGCAGTTATGCATCATCAGTGATGCATAAGAGCAGTTATGCATCATCAGTGATACATAAGAGCAGTTATACATCACCAGTGATGCATAAGAGCAGTTATGCATCACCAGCGATGCATAAGAGCAATTATGCATCACCAGTGATGCATAAGACCAGTTATGCATCACCAGTGATACATAAGAGCAGTTGTGCATCACCAGTGATGCATAAGAGCAGTTATGCATCACCAGTGATGCATAGGAGCAGTTATGCATCACCAGTGATGCATAAGAGCAGTTATGCATCACCAGTGAACAGTTACGCATCACCAGTGATGCATAAGAGCAGTTATGCATCACCAGTGATGCATAAGAGCAGTTATGCATCACCAGTGATACATAAGAGCAGTTATGCAGTCACCAGTGCAGTTATGTATCACCAGTGATGCATAAGAGCAGTTATACATCACCAGTGATGCATAAGAGCAGTTATGCATCACCAGTGATGCATAAGAGCAGTCATGCATCATCAGTGATACATAAGAGCAGTTATGCATCACCAGTGATACATAAGAGCAGTTATGCATCACCAGTGATGCATAAGAGCAGTTATGCATCACCAGTGCAGTTATGTATCACCAGTGATGCATAAGAGCAGTTATACATCACCAGTGATGCATAAGAGCAGTTATGCATCACCAGTGCAGTTATGCATCACCAGTGATGCATAGGAGCAATTATGCATCACCAGTGATGCATAGGAGCAGTTATGCATCACCAGTGCTGCATAAGAGCAGTTATACATCATCAGTGATGCATAAGAGCAGTTATGCGTCACCAGTGATGCATAAGACCAGTTATGCATCACCAGTGATACATAAGAGCAGTTATGCATCACCAGTGATGCATAAGAGCAGTTATGCATCACCAGTGCAGTTATGTATCACCAGTGATGCATAAGAGCAGTTATACATCACCAGTGATGCATAAGAGCAGTTATGCATCACCAGCGATGCATAAGAGCAGTTATGCATCACCAGTGATGCATGAGAGCAGTTATGCATCACCAGTGATGCATAAGAATAGTTATGCATCACCAGTGATGCATAAGATCAGTTATGCATCACCAGTGATGCATAAGAGCAGTTATACATCACCAGTGATGCAAAAGAGCAGTTATGTATCACCAGTGATGCATAAGAGCAGTTATGTGTCACCAGTGATGCATAAGAGCAGTTATGCATCACTAGTGATGCATAAGAGCAGTTATGCATCACCAGTGGTGCATAAGAGCAGTTATACATCACCAGTGATGCATAAGAGCAGTTATGCATCACCAGCGATGCATAAGAGCAGTTATGCATCACCAGTGATGCATAAGAGCAGTTATGCATCACCAGTGATGCATAAGAGCAGTTATGCATCATCAGTGATACATAAGAGCAGTTATGCATCACCAGTGATGCAAAAGAGCAGTTATGCATCACCAGTGATGCATAAGAGCAGTTATACATCACCAGTGATGCATAAGAGCAGTTTTGCATCACCAGTGATGCATAAGAGCAGTTATGCATCACCAGTGATGCATAAGAGCAGTTATACATCACCAGTGATGCATAAGAGCAGTTATGCATCACCAGTGATGCATAAGAGCAGTTATGCATCACCAGTGCAGTTATGCATCGCCAGTGATGCATAGGAGCAATTATGCATCACCAGTAATGCATAGGAGCAGTTATGCATCACCAGTGCTGCATAAGAGCAGTTATACATCACCAGTGATGCATAAGAGCAGTTATGCATCACCGGTGATGCATAAGAGCAGTTATACATCATCAGTGATGCATAAGAGCAGTTATGCATCACCAGTGTTGCATAAGACCAGTTATGCATCACCAGTGATCCATAAGAGCAGTTATGCATCACCAGTGATGCATAAGAGCAGTTATGCATCACCAGTGATGCATAAGAATAGTTATGCATCACCAGTGATGCATAAGAGCAGTTATGCATCACCAGTGATGCATAAGAGCAGTTATGCATCACCAGTGATGCATAAGAGCAGTTATACATCACCAGTGATGCATAAGAGCAGTTATGCATCACCAGTGATGCATAAGAGCAGTTAGACATCATCAGTGATGCATAAGAGCAGTTATGCATCACCAGTGATGCATAAGAGCAGTTATACATCACCAGTGATGCATAAGAGCAGTTATGCATCACCAGTGATGCATAAGAGCAGTTATGCATCACCAGTGATGCATAAGAGCACTTATGCATCACCAGTGCAGTTATGCATCACCAGTGATGCATAGGAGAAATTATGCATCACCAGTGATGCATAGGAGCAGTTATGCATCACCAGTGCTGCATAAGAGCAGTAATACATCACCAGTGATGCATAAGAGCAGTTATGCATCACCAGTGATGCATAAGAGCAGTTATGCATCACCAGTGATGCATAAGAGCAGTTATACATCACCAGTGATGCATACGAGCAGTTATACATCACCAGTGAAAAGTTACGCATCACCAGTGATGCATAAGAGCAGTAATGCATCACCAGTGATGCATAAGAGCAGTTATGCATCACCAGTGATGCATAAGAGCAGTTATGCATCACCAGTGAAAAGTTACGCATCACCAGTGATGCATAAGAGCAGTAAAGCATCACCAGTGATGCATAAGAGCAGTTATGCATCACCAGTGATGCATAAGAGCAGTTATACATCACCAGTGATGCATAAGAGCAGTTATGCATCACCAGTGATGCATAAGAGCAGTTATGCATCACCAGTGATGCATAAGAGCAGTTATGCATCACCAGTGCAGTTATGCATCACCAGTGATGCATAGGAGCAATTATGCATCACCAGTGATGCATAGGAGCAGTTATGCATCACCAGTGCTGCATGAGAGCAGTTATACATCATCAGTGATGCATAAGAGCAGTTATGCATCACCAGTGATGCATAAGAGCAGTTATACATCATCAGTGATGCATAAGAGCAGTTATGCGTCACCAGTGATGCATAAGACCAGTTATGCATCACCAGTGATACATAAGAGCAGTTATGCATCACCAGTGATGCATAAGAGCAGTTATGTAGCATCAGTGATACATAAGAGCAGTTATGCATCACCAGTGATGTATAAGAGCAGTTATGCATCACCAGTGCAGTTATGTATCACCAGTGGTGCATAAGAGCAGTTATGCATCACCAGTGATGCACAAGAGCAGTTATACATCACCAGTGATGCATAAGAGCAGTTATGCATCACCAGTGATGCATAAGAGCAGTTATGCATCACCAGTGCAGTTATGTATCACCAGTGATGCATAAGAGCAGTTATACATCACCAGTGATGCATAAGAGCAGTTATGCATCACCAGTGATGCATAAGAGCAGTTATGCATCATCAGTGATACATAAGAGCAGTTATGCATCACCAGTGATGCATAAGAGCAGTTATGCATCACCAGTGATGCATAAGAGCAGTTATGTAGCATCAGTGATACATAAGAGCAGTTATGCATCACCAGTGATGCATAAGAGCAGTTATGCATCACCAGTGCTGCATAAGAGCAGTTATACATCACCAGTGATGCATAAGAGCAGTTATGCATCACCAGTGATACATAAGAGCAGTTATGCATCACCAGTGATGCATAAGAGCAGTTATGCATCACCAGTGCAGTTATGTATCACCAGTGATGCATAAGAGCAGTTATACATCACCAGTGATGCATAAGAGCAGTTATGCATCACCAGTGATGCATAAGAGCAGTTATGCATCATCAGTGATACATAAGAGCAGTTATGCATCACCAGTGATGCATAAGAGCAGTTATGCATCACCAGTGATGCATAAGAGCAGTTATACATCACCAGTGATGCATAAGACCAGTTATGCATCATCAGTGATGCATAAGAGTAGTTATGCATCACCAGTGATGCATAGAAGCAGTTATGCATCACCAGTGATGCATAGGAGCAGTTATGCATCACCAGTGATGCATAAGAGCAGTTATGCATCACCAGTGAAAAGTTACGCATCACCAGTGATGCATAAGAGCAGTAATGCATCACCAGTGATGCATAAGAGCAGTTATGCATCACCAGTGATGCATAAGAGCAGTTATACATCACCAGTGATGCATAAGAGCAGTTATGCATCACCAGTGATGCATAAGAGCAGTTATGCATCACCAGTGATGCATAAGAGCAGTTATGCATCACCAGTGCAGTTATGCATCACCAGTGATGCATAGGAGCAATTATGCATCACCAGTGATGCATAGGAGCAGTTATGCATCACCAGTGCTGCATAAGAGCAGTTATACATCATCAGTGATGCATAAGAGCAGTTATGCATCACCAGTGATGCATAAGAGCAGTTATACATCATCAGTGATGCATAAGAGCAGTTATGCGTCACCAGTGATGCATAAGACCAGTTATGCATCACCAGTGATACATAAGAGCAGTTGTGCATCACCAGTGATGCATAAGAGCAGTTATGCATCACCAGTGCAGTTATGTATCACCAGTGGTGCATAAGAGCAGTTATACATCACCAGTGATGCATAAGAGCAGTTATGCATCACCAGCGATGCATAAGAGCAGTTATGCATCACCAGTGATGCATGAGAGCAGTTATGCATCACCAGTGATGCATAAGAATAGTTATGCATCACCAGTGATGCATAAGAGCATTTATGCATCACCAGTGCAGTTATGTATCACAAGTGATTCATAAGAGAAGTTATACATCACCAGTGATGCATAAGAGCAGTTATGCATCACCAGCGATGCATAAGAGCAATTATGCATCACCAGTGATGCATAAGACCAGTTATGCATCACCAGTGCAGTTATGTATCACCAGTGATGCATAAGAGCAGTTATACATCACCAGTGATGCATAAGAGCAGTTATGCATCACCAGTGATGCATAAGAGCAGTCATGCATCATCAGTGATACATAAGAGCAGTTATGCATCACCAGTGATGCATAAGAGCAGTTATGCATCACCAGTGATGCATAAGAGCAGTTATACATCACCAGTGATGCATAAGAGCAGTTATGCATCATCAGTGATGCATAAGAGCAGTTATGCATCATCAGTGATGCATAAGAGCAGTTATACATCACCAGTGATGCATAAGAGCAGTTATGCATCACCAGCGATGCATAAGAGCAATTATGCATCACCAGTGATGCATAAGACCAGTTATGCATCACCAGTGATACATAAGAGCAGTTGTGCATCACCAGTGATGCATAAGAGCAGTTATGCATCACCAGTGATGCATAGGAGCAGTTATGCATCACCAGTGATGCATAAGAGCAGTTATGCATCACCAGTGAACAGTTACGCATCACCAGTGATGCATAAGAGCAGTTATGCATCACCAGTGATGCATAAGAGCAGTTATGCATCACCAGTGCAGTTATGCATCACCAGTGATGCATAGGAGCAATTATGCATCACCAGTGATGCATAGGAGCAGTTATGCATCACCAGTGCTGCATAAGAGCAGTTATACATCACCAGTGATGCATAAGAGCAGTTATGCATCACCAGTGATGCATAAGAGCAGTTATGCATCACCAGTGATGCATAAGAGCAGTTATACATCACCAGTGATGCATAAGAGCAGTTATGCATCATCAGTGATGCATAAGAGCAGTTATGCATCATCAGTGATGCATAAGAGCAGTTATACATCACCAGTGATGCATAAGAGCAGTTATGCATCACCAGCGATGCATAAGAGCAATTATGCATCACCAGTGATGCATAAGACCAGTTATGCATCACCAGTGATACATAAGAGCAGTTGTGCATCACCAGTGATGCATAAGAGCAGTTATGCATCACCAGTGATGCATAGGAGCAGTTATGCATCACCAGTGATGCATAAGAGCAGTTATGCATCACCAGTGAACAGTTACGCATCACCAGTGATGCATAAGAGCAGTTATGCATCACCAGTGATGCATAAGAGCAGTTATGCATCACCAGTGCAGTTATGCATCACCAGTGATGCATAGGAGCAATTATGCATCACCAGTGATGCATAGGAGCAGTTATGCATCACCAGTGCTGCATAAGAGCAGTTATACATCACCAGTGATGCATAAGAGCAGTTATGCGTCACCAGTGATGCATAAGACCAGTTATGCATCACCAGTGATACATAAGAGCAGTTATGCATCACCAGTGATGCATAAGAGCAGTTATGCATCACCAGTGCAGTTATGTATCACCAGTGATGCATAAGAGCAGTTATACATCACCAGTGATGCATAAGAGCAGTTATGCATCACCAGTGATGCATAAGAGCAGTCATGCATCATCAGTGATACATAAGAGCAGTTATGCATCACCAGTGATACTTAAGAGCAGTTATGCATCACCAGTGATGCATAAGAGCAGTTATGCATCACCAGTGCAGTTATGTATCACCAGTGATGCATAAGAGCAGTTATACATCACCAGTGATGCATAAGAGCAGTTATGCATCACCAGTGATGCATAGGAGCAGTTATGCATCACCAGTGATGCATAAGAGCAGTTATGCATCACCAGTGAACAGTTACGCATCACCAGTGATGCATAAGAGCAGTTATGCATCACCAGTGATGCATAAGAGCAGTTATGCATCACCAGTGATACATAAGAGCAGTTATGCATCACCAGTGATGCATAAGAGCAATTATGCATCACCAGTGCAGTTATGTATCACCAGTGATGCATAAGAGCAGTTATACATCACCAGTGATGCATAAGAGCAGTTATGCATCACCAGTGATGCATAGGAGCAGTTATGCATCACCAGTGATGCATAAGAGCAGTTATGCATCACCAGTGAACAGTTACGCATCACCAGTGATGCATAAGAGCAGTTATGCATCACCAGTGATGCATAAGAGCATTTATGCATCACCAGTGATACATAAGAGCAGTTATGCATCACCAGTGATGCATAACCAGTGATGCATAAAAGCAGTTATCCATCACCAGTGATGCATAAGAGCAGTTATACATCACCAGTGATGCATAAGAGCAGTTGTGCATCACCAGTGATGCATAAGAGCAGTAATGCATCACCAGTGATGCATAAGAGCAGTAATGCATCACCAGTGATGCATAAGAGCAGTTATGCATCACCAGTGATACATAAGAGCAGTTATGCATCACCAGTGATGCATAAGAGCAGTTATGCATCACCAGTGATGCATAAGAGCAGTTATACATCACCAGTGATGCATAAGAGCAGTTATGCATCACCAGTGATGCATAAGAGCAGTTATGCATCACCAGTGATGCATAAGAGCAGTTATACATCACCAGTGATGCATAAGAGCAGTTATGCATCACCAGTGATGCATAAGAGCAGTTATGCATCACCAGTGCAGTTATGCATCACCAGTGATGCATAGGAGCAATTATGCATCACCAGTGATGCATAGGAGCAGTTATGCATCACCAGTGCTGCATAAGAGCAGTTATACATCACCAGTGATGCATAAGAGCAGTTATGCATCACCAGTGATGCATAAGAGCAGTTATACATCATCAGTGATGCATAAGAGCAGTTATGCGTCACCAGTGATGCATAAGACCAGTTATGCATCACCAGTGATACATAAGAGCAGTTATGCATCACCAGTGATGCATAAGAGCAGTTATACATCACCAGTGCAGTTATGTATCACCAGTGATGCATAAGAGCAGTTATACATCACCAGTGATGCATAAGAGCAGTTATGCATCACCAGCGATGCATAAGAGCAGTTATGCATCACCAGTGATGCATGAGAGCAGTTATGCATCACCAGTGATGCAAAAGAGCAGTTATGTATCACCAGTGATGCATAAGAGCAGTTATGCATCACTAGTGATGCATAAGAGCAGTTATGCATCACCAGTGATGCATAAGACCAGTTATGCATCACCAGTGATACATAAGAGCAGTTATGCATCACCAGTGATGCATAAGAGCAGTTATGCATCACCAGTGCAGTTATGTATCACCAGTGATGCATAAGAGCAGTTATACATCACCAGTGATGCATAAGAGCAGTTATGCATCACCAGCGATGCATAAGAGCAGTTATGCATCATCAGTGATACATAAGAGCAGTTATGCATCACCAGTGATGCAAAAGAGCAGTTATGCATCACCAGTGATGCATAAGAGCAGTTATACATCACCAGTGATGCATAAGAGCAGTTTTGCATCACCAGTGATGCATAAGAGCAGTTATGCATCACCAGTGATGCATAAGAGCAGTTATACATCACCAGTGATGCATAAGAGCAGTTATGCATCACCAGTGATGCATAAGAGCAGTTATGCATCACCAGTGATGCATAAGAGCAGTTATGCATCACCAGTGCAGTTATGCATCGCCAGTGATGCATAGGAGCAATTATGCATCACCAGTAATGCATAGGAGCAGTTATGCATCACCAGTGATGCATAAGAGCAGTTAGACATCATCAGTGATGCATAAGAGCAGTTGTGCATCACCAGTGATGCATAAGATCAGTTATGCATCACCAGTGATGCATAAGAGCAGTTATACATCACCAGTGATGCAAAAGAGCAGTTATGTATCACCAGTGATGCATAAGAGCAGTTATGTGTCACCAGTGATGCATAAGAGCAGTTATGCATCACTAGTGATGCATAAGAGCAGTTATGCATCACCAGTGGTGCATAAGAGCAGTTATACATCACCAGTGATGCATAAGAGCAGTTATGCATCACCAGCGATGCATAAGAGCAGTTATGCATCACCAGTGATGCATAAGAGCAGTTATGCATCACCAGTGATGCATAAGAGCAGTTATGCATCATCAGTGATACATAAGAGCAGTTATGCATCACCAGTGATGCAAAAGAGCAGTTATGCATCACCAGTGATGCATAAGAGCAGTTATACATCACCAGTGATGCATAAGAGCAGTTTTGCATCACCAGTGATGCATAAGAGCAGTTATGCATCACCAGTGATGCATAAGAGCAGTTATACATCACCAGTGATGCATAAGAGCAGTTATGCATCACCAGTGATGCATAAGAGCAGTTATGCATCACCAGTGATGCATAAGAGCAGTTATGCATCACCAGTGCAGTTATGCATCGCCAGTGATGCATAGGAGCAATTATGCATCACCAGTAATGCATAGGAGCAGTTATGCATCACCAGTGCTGCATAAGAGCAGTTATACATCACCAGTGATGCATAAGAGCAGTTATGCATCACCGGTGATGCATAAGAGCAGTTATACATCATCAGTGATGCATAAGAGCAGTTATGCATCACCAGTGTTGCATAAGACCAGTTATGCATCACCAGTGATACATAAGAGCAGTTATGCATCACCAGTGATGCATAAGAGCAGTTATGCATCACCAGTGATGCATAAGAATAGTTATGCATCACCAGTGATGCATAAGAGCAGTTATGCATCACCAGTGATGCATAAGAGCAGTTATGCATCACCAGTGATGCATAAGAGCAGTTATACATCACCAGTGATGCATAAGAGCAGTTATGCATCACCAGTGATGCATAAGAGCAGTTAGACATCATCAGTGATGCATAAGAGCAGTTATGCATCACCAGTGATGCATAAGAGCAGTTATGCATCACCAGTGATGCATAAGAGCAGTTATACATCACCAGTGATGCATAAGAGCAGTTATGCATCACCAGTGATGCATAAGAGCAGTTATGCATCACCAGTGATGCATAAGAGCACTTATGCATCACCAGTGCAGTTATGCATCACCAGTGATGCATAGGAGAAATTATGCATCACCAGTGATGCATAGGAGCAGTTATGCATCACCAGTGCTGCATAAGAGCAGTAATACATCACCAGTGATGCATAAGAGCAGTTATGCATCACCAGTGATGCATAAGAGCAGTTATGCATCACCAGTGATGCATAAGAGCAGTTATACATCACCAGTGATGCATACGAGCAGTTATACATCATCAGTGATGCATAAGAGCAGTTATGCATCACCAGTGATGCATAGAAGCAGTTATGCATCACCAGTGATGCATAGGAGCAGTTATGCATCACCAGTGATGCATAAGAGCAGTTATGCATCACCAGTGAAAAGTTACGCATCACCAGTGATGCATAAGAGCAGTTATGCATCACCAGTGGTGCATAAGAGCAGTTATACATCACCAGTGATGCATAAGAGCAGTTATGCATCACCAGCGATGCATAAGAGCAGTTATGCATCACCAGTGATGCATAAGAGCAGTTATGCATCACCAGTGATGCATAAGAGCCGTTATGCATTACCAGTGATGCATATGAGCAATTATGCATCACCAGTGATGCATAAGAGCAGTTATGCATCACCAGTGATGCATAAGAGCAGTTATGCATCACCAGTGATGCATAAGAGCAGTTATGCATCATCAGTGATACATAAGAGCAGTTATGCATCACCAGTGATGCATAAGAGCAGTTATGCATCACCAGTGATGCATAAGAGCACTTATGCATCACCAGTGCAGTTATGCATCACCAGTGATGCATAGGAGAAATTATGCATCACCAGTGATGCATAGGAGCAGTTATGCATCACCAGTGCTGCATAAGAGCAGTTATACATCACCAGTGATGCATAAGAGCAGTTATGCATCACCAGTGCAGTTATGTATCACCAGTGATGCATAAGAGCAGTTATACATCACCAGTGATGCATAAGAGCAGTTATGCATCACCAGTGATGCATAAGAGCAGTTATGCATCATCAGTGATACATAAGAGCAGTTATGCATCACCAGTGATGCATAAGAGCAGTTATGCATCACCAGTGATGCATAAGAGCAGTTATACATCACCAGTGATGCATACGAGCAGTTATACATCATCAGTGATGCATAAGAGCAGTTATGCATCACCAGTGATGCATAGAAGCAGTTATGCATCACCAGTGATGCATAGGAGCAGTTATGCATCACCAGTGATGCATAAGAGCAGTTATGCATCACCAGTGAAAAGTTACGCATCACCAGTGATGCATAAGAGCAGTTATGCATCACCAGTGATGCATAAGAGCAGTTATGCATCACCAGTGATACATAAGAGCAGTTATACATCACCAGTGATGCATAAGAGCAGTTATGAATCACCAGTGATGCATAAGAGCAGTTATACATCACCAGTGATGCATAAGAGCAGTTGTGCATCACCAGTGATGCATAAGAGCAGTTATGCATCACCAGTGATGCATAAGAGCAGTTATACATCACCAGTGATGCATAAAAGCAGTTATGCATCACCAGTGATACATAAGAGCAGTTATACATCATCAGTGATGCATAAGAGCAGTTATGCATCACCAGTGATGCATAAGACCAGTTATGCATCACCAGTGATACATAAGAGCAGTTATGCATCACCAGTGATGCATAAGACCAGTTATGCATCACCAGTGATACATAAGAGCAGTTATGCATCACCAGTGCAGTTATGTATCACCAGTGATGCATAAGAGCAGTTATACATCACCAGTGATGCATAAGAGCAGTTATGCATCACCAGTGATGCATAAGAGCAGTTATGCATCATCAGTGATACATAAGAGCAGTTATGCATCACCAGTGATGCATGAGCAGTTATGCATCACCAGTGATGCATAAGAGCAGTTATACATCACCAGTGATGCATACGAGCAGTTATGCATCATCAGTGATGCATAAGAGCAGTTATGCATCACCAGTGATGCATAGAAGCAGTTATGCATCACCAGTGATGCATAGGAGCAGTTATGCATCACCAGTGATGCATAAGAGCAGTTATGCATCACCAGTGAAAAGTTACGCATCACCAGTGATGCATAAGAGCAGTTATGCATCACCAGTGATGCATAAGAGCAGTTATGCATCACCAGTGATACATAAGAGCAGTTATGCATCACCAGTGATGCATAACCAGTGATGCATAAGAGCAGTTATGAATCACCAGTGATGCATAAGAGCAGTTATACATCACCAGTGATGCATAAGAGCAGTTGTGCATCACCAGTGATGCATAAGAGCAGTTATGCATCACCAGTGATGCATAAGAGCAGTTATACATGACCAGTGATGCATAAGAGCAGTTATGCATCACCAGTGATACATAAGAGCAGTTATACATCACCAGTGATGCATAAGATCAGTTATGCATCACCAGTGATGCATAACCAGTGATGCATAAGAGCAGTTATGCATCACCAGTGATGCATAAGAGCAGTTGTGCATCACCAGTGATGCATAAGAGCAGTTATGCATCACCAGTGATGCATAAGAGCAGTTATACATCACCAGTGATGCATAAGAGCAGTTATGCGTCACCAGTGATGCATAAGAGCAGTAATGCATCACCAGTGATGCATAAGAGCAGTTATGCATCACCAGTGATGCATAAGAGCAGTAATGCATCACCAGTGATGCATAAGAGCAGTTATGCATCACCAGTGATGCATAAGAGCAGTAATGCATCACCAGTGATGCATAAGAGCAGTAATGCATCACCAGTGATGCATAAGAGCAGTTATGCATCACCAGTGATACATAAGAGCAGTTATGCATCACCAGTGATGCATAAGAGCAGTTATGCATCACCAGTGATGCATAAGAGCAGTTATACATCACCAGTGATGCATAAGAGCAGTTATGCATCACCAGTGATGCATAAGAGCAGTTATGCATCACCAGTGATGCATAAGAGCAGTTATACATCACCAGTGATGCATAAGAGCAGTTATGCATCACCAGTGATGCATAAGAGCAGTTATGCATCACCAGAGATGCATAAGAGCAGTTATGCATCACCAGTGCAGTTATGCATCACCAGTGATGCATAGGAGCAATTATGCATCACCAGTGATGCATAGGAGCAGTTATGCATCACCAGTGATGCATAAGAGCAGTTATGCATCACCAGTGCAGTTATGTATCACCAGTGATGCATAAGAGCAGTTATACATCACCAGTGATGCATAAGAGCAGTTGTGCATCACCAGCGATGCATAAGAGCAGTTATGCATCACCAGTGATGCATGAGAGCAGTTATGCATCACCAGTGATGCATAAGAATAGTTATGCATCACCAGTGATGCATAAGATCAGTTATGCATCACCAGTGATGCATAAGAGCAGTTATGCATCACCAGTGATGCATAAGAGCAGTTATACATCACCAGTGATGCATAAGAGCAGTTATGCATCACCAGTGCAGTTATGTATCACCAGTGATGCATAAGAGCAGTTATACATCACCAGTGATGCATAAGAGCAGTTGTGCATCACCAGCGATGCATAAGAGCAGTTATGCATCACCAGTGATGCATGAGAGCAGTTATGCATCACCAGTGATGCATAAGAATAGTTATGCATCACCAGTGATGCATAAGAGCAGTTATGCATCACCAGTGATGCATAAGAGCAGTTATACATCACCAGTGATGCATAAGAGCAGTTATGCATCACCAGCGATGCATAAGAGCAGTTATGCATCACCAGTGATGCATAAGAGCAGTTATGCATCACCAGTGATGCATAAGAGCCGTTATGCATTACCAGTGATGCATATGAGCAATTATGCATCACCAGTGATGCATAAGAGCAGTTATACATCACCAGTGATGCATAAGAGCAGTTTTGCATCACCAGTGATGCATAAGAGCAGTTATGCATCACCAGTGATGCATAAGAGCAGTTATACATCACCAGTGATGCATAAGAGCAGTTATGCATCACCAGTGATGCATAAGAGCAGTTATGCATCACCAGTGCAGTTATGCATCGCCAGTGATGCATAGGAGCAGTTATGCATCACCAGTGCAGTTATGTGTCACCAGTGATGCATAAGAGCAGTTATACATCACCAGTGATGCATAAGAGCAGTTATGCATCACCAGTGATGCATAAGAGCAGTTATACATCATCAGTGATGCATAAGAGCAGTTATGCGTCACCAGTGATGCATAAGACCAGTTATGCATCACCAGTGATACATAAGAGCAGTTATGCATCACCAGTGATGCATAAGAGCAGTTATGCATCACCAGTGCAGTTATGTATCACCAGTGATGCATAAGAGCAGTTATACATCACCAGTGATGCATAAGAGCAGTTGTGCATCACCAGCGATGCATAAGAGCAGTTATGCATCACCAGTGATGCATGAGAGCAGTTATGCATCACCAGTGATGCATAAGAATAGTTATGCATCACCAGTGATGCATAAGATCAGTTATGCATCACCAGTGATGCATAAGAGCAGTTATACATCACCAGTGATGCAAAAGAGCAGTTATGTATCACCAGTGATGCATAATAGCAGTAATGTGTCACCAGTGATGCATAAGAGCAGTTATGCATCACCAGTGATGCATAAGAGCAGTTATGCATCACCAGTGGTGCATAAGAGCAGTTATACATCACCAGTGATGCATAAGAGCAGTTATGCATCACCAGCGATGCATAAGAGCAGTTATGCATCACCAGTGATGCATAAGAGCAGTTATGCATCACCAGTGATGCATAAGAGCCGTTATGCATTACCAGTGATGCATATGAGCAATTATGCATCACCAGTGATGCATAAGAGCAGTTATGCATCACCAGTGATGCATAAGAGCAGTTATACATCACCAGTGATGCATAAGAGCAGTTATGCATCACCAGCGATGCATAAGAGCAGTTATGCATCACCAGTGATGCATAAGAGCAGTTATGCATCACCAGTGATGCATAAGAGCCGTTATGCATTACCAGTGATGCATATGAGCAATTATGCATCACCAGTGATGCATAAGAGCAGTTATACATCACCAGTGATGCATAAGAGCAGTTTTGCATCACCAGTGATGCATAAGAGCAGTTATGCATCACCAGTGATGCATAAGAGCAGTTATACATCACCAGTGATGCATAAGAGCAGTTATGCATCACCAGTGATGCATAAGAGCAGTTATGCATCACCAGTGCAGTTATGCATCGCCAGTGATGCATAGGAGCAGTTATGCATCACCAGTGCAGTTATGTGTCACCAGTGATGCATAAGAGCAGTTATACATCACCAGTGATGCATAAGAGCAGTTATGCATCACCAGTGATGCATAAGAGCAGTTATGCATCATCAGTGATACATAAGAGCAGTTATACATCACCAGTGATGCATAAGAGCAGTTATGCATCACCAGCGATGCATAAGAGCAGTTATGCATCACCAGTGATGCATAAGAGCAGTTATGCATCACCAGTGATGCATAAGAGCAGTTATACATCACCAGTGATGCATAAGAGCAGTTATGCATCACCAGTGATGCATAAGAGCAGTTATGCATCACCAGTGCAGTTATGTGTCACCAGTGATGCATAAGAGCAGTTATACATCACCAGTGAAGCATAAGAGCAGTTATGCATCACCAGTGATGCATAAGAGCAGTTATGCATCATCAGTGATACATAAGAGCAGTTATGCATCACCAGTGATGCATAAGAGCAGTTATGCATCACCAGTGATACATAAGAGCAGTTATGTAGCATCAGTGATACATAAGAGCAGTTATGCATCACCAGTGATGCATAAGAGCAGTTATGCATCACCAGTGATGCATAAGAGCAGTTATGCATCACCAGTGATACATAAGAGCAGTTATGCATCACCAGTGATGCATAACCAGTGATGCATAAGAGCAGTTATCCATCACCAGTGATGCATAAGAGCAGTTATACATCACCAGTGATGCATAAGAGCAGTTGTGCATCACCAGTGATGCATAAGAGCAGTAATGCATCACCAGTGATGCATAAGAGCAGTAATGCATCACCAGTGATGCATAACCAGTGATGCATAAGAGCAGTTATGCATCACCAGTGATACATAAGAGCAGTTATGCATCACCAGTGATACATAAGAGCAGTTATGCATCACCAGTGATGCATAACCAGTGATGCATAAGAGCAGTTATCCATCACCATTGATGCATAAGAGCAGTTATACATCACCAGTGATGCATAAGAGCAGTTGTGCATCACCAGTGATGCATAAGAGCAGTTATGCATCACCAGTGATGCATAAGAGCAGTTATGCATCACCAGTGATACATAAGAGCAGTTATGCATCACCAGTGATGCATAACCAGTGATGCATAAGAGCAGTTATCCATCACCAGTGATGCATAAGAGCAGTTATACATCACCAGTGATGCATAAGAGCAGTTGTGCATCACCAGTGATGCATAAGAGCAGTAATGCATCACCAGTGATACATAAGAGCAGTTATGCATCACCAGTGATACATAAGAGCAGTTATGCATCACCAGTGATGCATAAGAGCAGTTATGCATCACCAGTGATGCATAAGAGCAGTTATACATCACCAGTGATGCATAAGAGCAGTTATGCATCACCAGTGATGCATAAGAGCAGTTATGCATCACCAGTGATGCATAAGAGCAGTTATACATCACCAGTGATGCATAAGAGCAGTTATGCATCACCAGTGATGCATAAGAGCAGTTATGCATCACCAGTGCAGTTATGCATCACCAGTGATGCATAGGAGCAATTATGCATCACCAGTGATGCATAGGAGCAGTTATGCATCACCAGTGCTGCATAAGAGCAGTTATACATCACCACTGATGCATAAGAGCAGTTATGCATCACCAGTGATGCATAAGAGCAGTTATACATCATCAGTGATGCATAAGAGCAGTTATGCGTCACCAGTGATGCATAAGACCAGTTATGCATCACCAGTGATACATAAGAGCAGTTATGCATCACCAGTGATGCATAAGAGCAGTTATGCATCACCAGTGCAGTTATGTATCACTAGTGATGCATAAGAGCAGTTATACATCACCAGTGATGCATAAGAGCAGTTATGCATCACCAGCGATGCATAAGAGCAGTTATGCATCACCAGTGATGCATGAGAGCAGTTATGCATCACCAGTGATGCATAAGAATAGTTATGCATCACCAGTGATGCATAAGATCAGTTATGCATCACCAGTGATGCATAAGAGCAGTTATACATCACCAGTGATGCAAAAGAGCAGTTATGTATCACCAGTGATGCATAAGAGCAGTTATGTGTCACCAGTGATGCATAAGAGCAGTTATGCATCACTAGTGATGCATAAGAGCAGTTATGCATCACCAGTGGTGCATAAGAGCAGTTATACATCACCAGTGATGCATAAGAGCAGTTATGCATCACCAGCGATGCATAAGAGCAGTTATGCATCACCAGTGATGCATAAGAGCAGTTATGCATCACCAGTGATGCATAAGAGCCGTTATGCATTACCAGTGATGCATATGAGCAATTATGCATCACCAGTGATGCATAAGAGCAGTTATGCATCACCAGTGATGCATAAGAGCAGTTATGCATCATCAGTGATACATAAGAGCAGTTATGCATCACCAGTGATGCAAAAGAGCAGTTATGCATCACCAGTGATGCATAAGAGCAGTTATACATCACCAGTGATGCATAAGAGCAGTTTTGCATCACCAGTGATGCATAAGAGCAGTTATGCATCACCAGTGATGCATAAGAACAGTTATATATCACCAGTGATGCATAAGAGCAGTTATGCATCACCAGTGATGCATAAGAGCAGTTATGCATCACCAGTGCAGTTATGCATCGCCAGTGATGCATAGGAGCAATTATGCATCACCAGTAATGCATAGGAGCAGTTATGCATCACCAGTGCTGCATAAGAGCAGTTATACATCACCAGTGATGCATAAGAGCAGTTATGCATCACCGGTGATGCATAAGAGCAGTTATACATCATCAGTGATGCATAAGAGCAGTTATGCATCACCAGTGTTGCATAAGACCAGTTATGCATCACCAGTGATACATAAGAGCAGTTATGCATCACCAGTGATGTATAAGAGCAGTTATGCATCACCAGTGATGCATAAGAATAGTTATGCATCACCAGTGATGCATAAGAGCAGTTATGCATCACCAGTGATGCATAAGAGCAGTTATGCATCACCAGTGATGCATAAGAGCAGTTATACATCACCAGTGATGCATAAGAGCAGTTATGCATCACCAGTGATGCATAAGAGCAGTTATACATCATCAGTGATGCATAAGAGCAGTTATGCATCACCAGTGATGCATAAGAGCAGTTATGCATCACCAGTGATGCATAAGAGCAGTTATACATCACCAGTGATGCATAAGAGCAGTTATGCATCACCAGTGATGCATAAGAGCAGTTATGCATCACCAGTGATGCATAAGAGCACTTATGCATCACCAGTGCAGTTATGCATCACCAGTGATGCATAGGAGAAATTATGCATCACCAGTGATGCATAGGAGCAGTTATGCATCACCAGTGCTGCATAAGAGCAGTTATACATCACCAGTGATGCATAAGAGCAGTTATGCATCATCAGTGATACATAAGAGCAGTTATGCATCACCAGTGATGCATAAGAGCAGTTATGCATCACCAGTGATGCATAAGAGCAGTTATACATCACCAGTGATGCATACGAGCAGTTATGCATCATCAGTGATGCATAAGAGCAGTTATGCATCACCAGTGATGCATAGAAGCAGTTATGCATCACCAGTGATGCATAGGAGCAGTTATGCATCACCAGTGATGCATAAGAGCAGTTATGCATCACCAGTGAAAAGTTACGCATCACCAGTGATGCGTAAGAGCAGTTATACATCACCAGTGATGCATAAGAGCAGTTATGCATCACCAGTGATGCATAAGAGCAGTTATGCATCACCAGTGATGCATAAGAGCAGTTATGCATCACCAGTGCAGTTATGCATCACCAGTGATGCATAGGAGCAATTATGCATCACCAGTGATGCATAGGAGCAGTTATGCATCACCAGTGCTGCATAAGAGCAGTTATACATCACCAGTGATGCATAAGAGCAGTTATGCATCACCAGTGATGCATAAGAGCAGTTATACATCATCAGTGATGCATAAGAGCAGTTATGCGTCACCAGTGATGCATAAGACCAGTTATGCATCACCAGTGATACATAAGAGCAGTTATGCATCACCAGTGATGCATAAGAGCAGTTATGCATCACCAGTGCAGTTATGTATCACCAGTGATGCATAAGAGCAGTTATACATCACCAGTGATGCATAAGAGCAGTTATGCATCACCAGCGATGCATAAGAGCAGTTATGCATCACCAGTGATGCATGAGAGCAGTTATGCATCACCAGTGATGCATAAGAATAGTTATGCATCACCAGTGATGCATAAGATCAGTTATGCATCACCAGTGATGCATAAGAGCAGTTATACATCACCAGTGATGCAAAAGAGCAGTTATGTATCACCAGTGATGTATAAGAGCAGTTATGTGTCACCAGTGATGCATAAGAGCAGTTATGCATCACTAGTGATGCATAAGAGCAGTTATGCATCACCAGTGATGCATAAGAGCAGTTATGCATCACCAGTGATGCATAAGAGCAGTTATGCATCATCAGTGATACATAAGAGCAGTTATGCATCACCAGTGATGCAAAAGAGCAGTTATGCATCACCAGTGATGCATAAGAGCAGTTATACATCACGAGTGATGCATAAGAGCAGTTTTGCATCACCAGTGATGCATAAGAGCAGTTATGCATCACCAGTGATGCATAAGAGCAGTTATACATCACCAGTGATGCATAAGAGCAGTTATGCATCACCAGTGATGCATAAGAGCAGTTATGCATCACCAGTGCAGTTATGCATCGCCAGTGATGCATAGGAGCAATTATGCATCACCAGTAATGCATAGGAGCAGTTATGCATCACCAGTGCTGCATAAGAGCAGTTATACATCACCAGTGATGCATAAGAGCAGTTATGCATCACCGGTGATGCATAAAAGCAGTTGTACATCATCAGTGATGCATAAGAGCAGTTATGCATCACCAGTGTTGCATAAGACCAGTTATGCATCACCAGTGATACATAAGAGCAGTTATGCATCACCAGTGATGCATAAGAGCAGTTATGCATCACCAGTGCAGTTATGTATCACCAGTGATGCATAAGAGCAGTTATACATCACCAGTGATGCATAAGAGCAGTTATGCATCACCAGTGATGCATAAGAGCAGTTATACATCACCAGTGATGCATACGAGCAGTTATGCATCATCAGTGATGCATAAGAGCAGTTATGCATCACCAGTGATGCATAGAAGCAGTTATGCATCACCAGTGATGCATAGGAGCAGTTATGCATCACCAGTGATGCATAAGAGCAGTTATGCATCACCAGTGAAAAGTTACGCATCACCAGTGATGCATAAGAGCAGTTATGCATCACCAGTGATACATAAGAGCAGTTATGCATCACCAGTGATGCATAAGAGCAGTTATGAATCACCAGTGATGCATAAGAGCAGTTATACATCACCAGTGATGCATAAGAGCAGTTGTGCATCACCAGTGATGCATAAGAGCAGTTATGCATCACCAGTGATGCATAAGAGCAGTTATACATCACCAGTGATGCATAAGAGAAGTTATGCATCACCAGTGATACATAAGAGCAGTTATACATCACCAGTGATGCATAAGATCAGTTATGCATCACCAGTGATGCATAAGAGCAGTTATGCATCACCAGTGATACATAAGAGCAGTTATGCATCACCAGTGATGCATAAGAGCAGTTATGCATCACCAGTGCAGTTATGTTTCACCAGTGGTGCATAAGAGCAGTTATACATCACCAGTGATGCATAAGAGCAGTTATGCATCACCAGCGATGCATAAGAGCAGTTATGCATTACCAGTGATGCATGAGAGCAGTTATGCATCACCAGTGATGCATAAGAATAGTTATGCATCACCAGTGATGCATAAGAGCATTTATGCATCACCAGTGCAGTTATGTATCACCAGTGGTGCATAAGAGCAGTTATACATCACCAGTGATGCATAAGAGCAGTTATGCATCACCAGCGATGCATAAGAGCAATTATGCATCACCAGTGATGCATAAGACCAGTTATGCATCACCAGTGATACATAAGAGCAGTTATGCATCACCAGTGATGCATAAGAGCAGTTATGCATCACCAGTGCAGTTATGTATCACCAGTGATGCATAAGAGCAGTTATACATCACCAGTGATGCATAAGAGCAGTTATGCATCACCAGTGATGCAAAAGAGCAGTCATGCATCATCAGTGATACATAAGAGCAGTTATGCATCACCAGTGATGCATAAGAGCAGTTATGCATCACCAGTGATGCATAAGAGCAGTTATACATCACCAGTGATGCATAAGAGCAGTTATGCATCATCAGTGATGCATAAGAGCAGTTATGCATCACCAGTGATGCATAGAAGCAGTTATGCATCACCAGTGATGCATAGGAGCAGTTATGCATCACCAGTGATGCATAAGAGCAGTTATGCATCACCAGTGAACAGTTACGCATCACCAGTGATGCATAAGAGCAGTTATGCATCACCAGTGATGCATAAGAGCAGTTATGCATCACCAGTGATACATAAGAGCAGTTAAGCATCACCAGTGATGCATAACCAGTGACGCATAAGAGCAGTTATCCATCACCAGTGATGCATAAGAGCAGTTATACATCACCAGTGATGCATAAGAGCAGTTGTGCATCACCAGTGATGCATAAGAGCAGTTATGCATCACCAGTGATGCATAAGAGCAGTTATGTATCACCAGTGATGCATAAGAGCAGTTATGCATCACCAGTGATGCATAAGAGCAGTTATACATCACCAGTGATGCATAAGAGCAATTATGCATCACCAGTGATGCATAAGAGCAGTTATGCATCACCAGTGATACATAAGAGCAGTTATGCATCACCAGTGATGCATAACCAGTGATGCATAAGAGCAGTTATGCATCACCAGTGATGCATAAGAGCAGTTATACATCACCAGTGATGCATAAGAGCAGTTGTGCATCACCAGTGATGCATAAGAGCAGTTATGCATCACCAGTGATGCATAAGAGCAGTTATACATCACCAGTGATGCATAAGAGCAGTTATGCATCACCAGTGATGCATAAGAGCAGTAATGCATCACCAGTGATGCATAAGAGCAGTAATGCATCACCAGTGATGCATAAGAGCAGTTATGCATCACCAGTGATACATAAGAGCAGTTATGCATCACCAGTGATGCATAACCAGTGATGCATAAGAGCAGTTATGAATCACCAGTGATGCATAAGAGCAGTTATACATCACCAGTGATGCATAAGAGCAGTTGTGCATCACCAGTGATGCATAAGAGCAGTTATGCATCACCAGTGATGCATAAGAGCAGTTATACATCACCAGTGATGCATAAGAGCAGTTATGCATCACCAGTGATACATAAGAGCAGTTATACATCACCAGTGATGCATAAGATCAGTTATGCATCACCAGTGATGCATAAGAGCAGTTATGCATCACCAGTGATACATAAGAGCAGTTATGCATCACCAGTGATGCATAAGAGCAGTTATGCATCACCAGTGCAGTTATGTATCACCAGTGATGCATAAGAGCAGTTATACATCACCAGTGATGCATAAGAGCAGTTATGCATCACCAGCGATGCATAAGAGCAGTTATGCATTACCAGTGATGCATGAGAGCAGTTATGCATCACCAGTGATGCATAAGAATAGTTATGCATCACCAGTGATGCATAAGAGCATTTATGCATCACCAGTGCAGTTATGTATCACCAGTGGTGCATAAGAGCAGTTATACATCACCAGTGATGCATAAGAGCAGTTATGCATCACCAGCGATGCATAAGAGCAATTATGCATCACCAGTGATGCATAAGACCAGTTATGCATCACCAGTGATACATAAGAGCAGTTATGCATCACCAGTGATGCATAAGAGCAGTTATGCATCACCAGTGCAGTTATGTATCACCAGTGATGCATAAGAGCAGTTATACATCACCAGTGATGCATAAGAGCAGTTATGCATCACCAGTGATGCAAAAGAGCAGTCATGCATCATCAGTGATACATAAGAGCAGTTATGCATCACCAGTGATGCATAAGAGCAGTTATGCATCACCAGTGATGCATAAGAGCAGTTATACATCACCAGTGATGCATAAGAGCAGTTATGCATCATCAGTGATGCATAAGAGCAGTTATGCATCACCAGTGATGCATAGAAGCAGTTATGCTTCACCAGTGATGCATAGGAGCAGTTATGCATCACCAGTGATGCATAAGAGCAGTTATGCATCACCAGTGAACAGTTACGCATCACCAGTGATGCATAAGAGCAGTTATGCATCACCAGTGATGCATAAGAGCAGTTATGCATCACCAGTGATACATAAGAGCAGTTAAGCATCACCAGTGATGCATAACCAGTGACGCATAAGAGCAGTTATCCATCACCAGTGATGCATAAGAGCAGTTATACATCACCAGTGATGCATAAGAGCAGTTGTGCATCACCAGTGATGCATAAGAGCAGTTATGCATCACCAGTGATGCATAAGAGCAGTTATGTATCACCAGTGATGCATAAGAGCAGTTATGCATCACCAGTGATGCATAAGAGCAGTTATACATCACCAGTGATGCATAAGAGCAATTATGCATCACCAGTGATGCATAAGAGCAGTTATGCATCACCAGTGATACATAAGAGCAGTTATGCATCACCAGTGATGCATAACCAGTGATGCATAAGAGCAGTTGTGCATCACCAGTGATGCATAAGAGCAGTTATGCATCACCAGTGATGCATAAGAGCAGTTATGTATCACCAGTGATGCATAAGAGCAGTTATGCATCACCAGTGATGCATAAGAGCAGTTATACATCACCAGTGATGCATAAGAGCAATTATGCATCACCAGTGATGCATAAGAGCAGTTATGCATCACCAGTGATGCATAAGAGAAGTTATACATCACCAGTGATGCATAAGAGCAGTTATGCGTCACCAGTGATGCATAAGAGCAGTTATGCATCACCAGTGATGCATAAGAGCAGTTATACATCACCAGTGATGCATAAGAGCAGTTATGCATCACCAGTGATGCATAAGAGCAGTTATGCATCACCAGTGCAGTTATGCATCACCAGTGATGCATAGGAGCAATTATGCATCACCAGTGATGCATAGGAGCAGTTATGCATCACCAGTGCTGCATAAGAGCAGTTATACATCACCAGTGATGCATAAGAGCAGTTATGCATCACCAGTGATGCATAAGAGCAGTTATACATCATCAGTGATGCATAAGAGCAGTTATGCGTCACCAGTGATGCATAAGACCAGTTATGCATCACCAGTGATACATAAGAGCAGTTATGCATCACCAGTGATGCATAAGAGCAGTTATGCATCACCAGTGATGCATAAGAGCAGTTATACATCACCAGTGATGCATAAGAGCAGTTATACATCACCAGTGATGCATAAGAGCAGTTATGCATCACGAGCGATGCATAAGAGCAGTTATGCATCACCAGTGATGCATGAGAGCAGTTATGCATCACCAGTGATGCATAAGAATAGGTATGCATCACCAGTGATGCATAAGATCAGTTATGCATCACCAGTGATGCATAAGAGCAGTTATACATCACCAGTGATGCAAAAGAGCAGTTATGTATCACCAGTGATGCATAAGAGCAGTTATGTATCACCAGTGATGCATAAGAGCAGTTATGTATCACCAGTGATGCATAAGAGCAGTTATGCATCACTAGTGATGCATAAGAGCAGTTATGCATCACCAGTGGTGCATAAGAGCAGTTATACATCACCAGTGATGCATAAGAGCAGTTATGCATCACCAGCGATGCATAAGAGCAGTTATGCATCACCAGTGATGCATAAGAGCAGTTATGCATCACCAGTGATGCATAAGAGCCGTTATGCATTACCAGTGATGCATATGAGCAATTATGCATTACCAGTGATGCATAAGAGCAGGTATGCATCACCAGTGATGCATAAGAGCAGTTATGCATCACCAGTGATGCATAAGAGCAGTTATGCATCATCAGTGATACATAAGAGCAGTTATGCATCACCAGTGATGCAAAAGAGCAGTTATGCATCACCAGTGATGCATAAGAGCAGTTATACATCACCAGTGATGCATAAGAGCAGTTTTGCATCACCAGTGATGCATAAGAGCAGTTATGCATCACCAGTGATGCATAAGACCAGTTATACATCACCAGTGATGCATAAGAGCAGTTATGCATCACCAGTGCAGTTATGCATCGCCAGTGATGCATAGGAGCAATTATGCATCACCAGTAATGCATAGGAGCAGTTATGCATCAGCAGTGCTGCATAAGAGCAGTTATACATCACCAGTGATGCATAAGAGCAGTTATGCATCACCGGTGATGCATAAGAGCAGATATACATCATCAGTTATGCATAAGAGCAGTTATGCATCACCAGTGTTGCATAAGACCAGTTATGCATCACCAGTGATACATAAGAGCAGTTATGCATCACCAGTGATGCATAAGAGCAGTTATGCATCACCAGTGATGCATAAGAATAGTTATGCATCACCAGTGATGCATAAGAGCAGTTATGCATCACCAGTGATGCATAAGAGCAGTTATGCATCACCAGTGATGCATAAGAGCAGTTATACATCACCAGTGATGCATAAGAGCAGTTATGCATCACCAGTGATGCATAAGAGCAGTTATACATCATCAGTGATGCATAAGAGCAGTTATGCATCACCAGTGATGCATAAGAGCAGTTATGCATCACCAGTGCAGTTATGCATCACCAGTGATGCATAGGAGCAATTATGCATCACCAGTGATGCATAGGAGCAGTTATGCATCACCAGTGATGCATTGGAGCAGTTATGCATCACCAGTGATGCATAAGAGCAGTTATGCATCACCAGTGATGCATAACCAGTGATGCATAAGAGCAGTTATGCATCACCAGTGATGCATAAGAGCAGTTATACATCACCAGTGATGCATAAGAGCAGTTGTGCATCACCAGTGATGCATAAGAGCAGTTATGCATCACCAGTGATGCATAAGAGCAGTTATACATCACCAGTGATGCATAAGAGCAGTTATGCGTCACCAGTGATGCATAAGAGCAGTAATGCATCACCAGTGATGCATAAGAGCAGTTATGCATCACCAGTGATGCATAAGAGCAGTAATGCATCACCAGTGATGCATAAGGGCAGTAATGCATCACCAGTGATGCATAAGAGCAGTTATGCATCACCAGTGATACATAAGAGCAGTTATGCATCACCAGTGATGCATAAGAGCAGTTATGCATCACCAGTGATGCATAGAAGCAGTTATGCATCACCAGTGATGCATAGGAGCAGTTATGCATCACCAGTGATGCATAAGAGCAGTTATGCATCACCAGTGAAAAGTTACGCATCACCAGTGATGCATAAGAGCAGTTATGCATCACCAGTGATACATAAGAGCAGTTATGCATCACCAGTGATGCATAACCAGTGATGCATAAGAGCAGTTATGAATCACCAGTGATGCATAAGAGCAGTTATACATCACCAGTGATGCATAAGAGCAGTTGTGCATCACCAGTGATGCATAAGAGCAGTTATGCATCACCAGTGATGCATAAGAGCAGTTATACATCACCAGTGATGCATAAGAGCAGTTATGCATCACCAGTGATACATAAGAGCAGTTATACATCACCAGTGATGCATAAGATCAGTTATGCATCACCAGTGATGCATAAGAGCAGTTATGCATCACCAGTGATACATAAGAGCAGTTATGCATCACCAGTGATGCATAACCAGTGATGCATAAGAGCAGTTATGCATCACCAGTGATGCATAAGAGCAGTTGTGCATCACCAGTGATGCATAAGAGCAGTTATGCATCACCAGTGATGCATAAGAGCAGTTATACATCACCAGTGATGCATAAGAGCAGTTATGCGTCACCAGTGATGCATAAGAGCAGTAATGCATCACCAGTGATGCATAAGAGCAGTTATGCATCACCAGTGATGCATAAGAGCAGTAATGCATCACCAGTGATGCATAAGAGCAGTAATGCATCACCAGTGATGCATAAGAGCAGTTATGCATCACCAGTGATACATAAGAGCAGTTATGCATCACCAGTGATGCATAAGAGCAGTTATGCATCACCAGTGATGCATAAGAGCAGTTATACATCACCAGTGATGCATAAGAGCAGTTATGCATCACCAGTGATGCATAAGAGCAGTTATGCATCACCAGTGATGCATAAGAACAGTTATACATCACCAGTGATGCATAAGAGCAGTTATGCATCACCAGTGATGCATAAGAGCAGTTATGCATCACCAGTGATGCATAAGAGCAGTTATGCATCACCAGTGCAGTTATGCATCACCAGTGATGCATAGGAGCAATTATGCATCACCAGTGATGCATAGGAGCAGTTATGCATCACCAGTGCTGCATAAGAGCAGTTATACATCACCAGTGATGCATAAGAGCAGTTATGCATCACCAGTGATGCATAAGAGCAGTTATACATCATCAGTGATGCATAAGAGCAGTTATGCGTCACCAGTGATGCATAAGACCAGTTATGCATCACCAGTGATACATAAGAGCAGTTATGCATCACCAGTGATGCATAAGAGCAGTTATGCATCACCAGTGATGCATAAGAGCAGTTATACATCACCAGTGATGCATAAGAGCAGTTATGCATCACCAGTGATGCATAAGAGCAGTTATGCATCACCAGTGATACATAAGAGCAGTTATGCATCACCAGTGATGCATAACCAGTGATGCATAACCAGTGATGCATAAGAGCAGTTATGCATCACCAGTGATGCATAAGAGCAGTTATACATCACCAGTGATGCATAAGAGCAGTTGTGCATCACCAGTGATGCATAAGAGCAGTTATGCATCACCAGTGATGCATAAGAGCAGTTATACATCACCAGTGATGCATAAGAGCAGTTATGCATCACCAGTGATGCATAAGAGCAGTAATGCATCACCAGTGATGCATAAGAGCAGTAATGCATCACCAGTGATACATAAGAGCAGTTATGCATCACCAGTGATGCATAAGAGCAGTTATGCATCACCAGTGATGCATAAGAGCAGTTATACATCACCAGTGATGCATAAGAGCAGTTATGCATCACCAGTGCAGTTATGTATCACCAGTGATGCATAAGAGCAGTTATACATCACCAGTAATGCATAAGAGCAGTTATACATCACCAGTGATGCATAAGAGCAGTTATGCATCACGAGCGATGCATAAGAGCAGTTATGCATCACCAGTGATGCATGAGAGCAGTTATGCATCACCAGTGATGCATAAGAATAGTTATGCATCACCAGTGATGCATAAGATCAGTTATGCATCACCAGTGATGCATAAGAGCAGTTATACATCACCAGTGATGCAAAAGAGCAGTTATGTATCACCAGTGATGCATAAGAGCAGTTATGTATCACCAGTGATGCATAAGAGCAGTTATGCATCACTAGTGATGCATAAGAGCAGTTATGCATCACCAGTGGTGCATAAGAGCAGTTATACATCACCAGTGATGCATAAGAGCAGTTATGCATCACCAGCGATGCATAAGAGCAGTTATGCATCACCAGTGATGCATAAGAGCAGTTATGCATCACCAGTGATGCATAAGAGCCGTTATGCATTACCAGTGATGCATATGAGCAATTATGAATCACCAGTGATGCATAAGAGCAGTTATGCATCACCAGTGATGCATAAGAGCAGTTATGCATCACCAGTGATGCATAAGAGCAGTTATGCATCATCAGTGATACATAAGAGCAGTTATGCATCACCAGTGATGCAAAAGAGCAGTTATGCATCACCAGTGATGCATAAGAGCAGTTATACATCACCAGTGATGCATAAGAGCAGTTTTGCATCACCAGTGATGCATAAGAGCAGTTATGCATCACCAGTGATGCATAAGAGCAGTTATACATCACCAGTGATACATAAGAGCAGTTATGCATCACCAGTGATGCATAAGAGCAGTTATGCATCACCAGTGCAGTTATGCATCGCCAGTGATGCATAGGAGCAATTATGCATCACCAGTAATGCATAGGAGCAGTTATGCATCACCAGTGCTGCATAAGAGCAGTTATACATCACCAGTGATGCATAAGAGCAGTTATGCATCACCGGTGATGCATAAGAGCAGTTATACATCATCAGTGATGCATAAGAGCAGTTATGCATCACCAGTGTTGCATAAGACCAGTTATGCATCACCAGTGATACATAAGAGCAGTTATGCATCACCAGTGATGCATAAGAGCAGTTATGCATCACCAGTGATGCATAAGAATAGTTATGCATCACCAGTGATGCATAACAGCAGTTATGCATCACCAGTGATGCATAAGAGCAGTTATGCATCACCAGTGATGCATAAGAGCAGTTATACATCACCAGTGATGCATAAGAGCAGTTATGCATCACCAGTGATGCATAAGAGCAGTTATACATCATCAGTGATGCATAAGAGCAGTTATGCATCACCAGTGATGCATAAGAGCAGTTATGCATCACCAGTGATGCATAAGAGCAGTTATACATCACCAGTGATGCATAAGAGCAGTTATGCATCACCAGTGATGCATAAGAGCAGTTATGCATCACCAGTGATGCATAAGAGCACTTATGCATCACCAGTGCAGTTATGCATCACCAGTGATGCATAGGAGAAATTATGCATCACCAGTGATGCATAGGAGCAGTTATGCATCACCAGTGCTGCATAAGAGCAGTTATACATCACCAGTGATGCATAAGAGCAGTTATGCATCACCAGTGATGCATAAGAGCAGTTATACATCATCAGTGATGCATAAGAGCAGTTATGCATCACCAGTGATGCATAAGACCAGTTATGCATCACCAGTGATACATAAGAGCAGTTATGCATCACCAGTGATGCATAAGAGCAGTTATGAATCACCAGTGCAGTTATGTATCACCAGTGATGCATAAGAGCAGTTATACATCACCAGTGATGCATAAGAGCAGTTATGCATCACCAGTGATGCATAAGAGCAGTTATGCATCACCAGTGATGCATAAGAGCAGTTATGCATCATCAGTGATACATAAGAGCAGTTATGCATCACCAGTGATGCATAAGAGCAGTTATGCATCACCAGTGATGCATAAGAGCAGTTACATCACCAGTGATGCATACGAGCAGTTATGCATCATCAGTGATGCATAAGAGCAGTTATGCATCACCAGTGATGCATAGAAGCAGTTATGCATCACCAGTGATGCATAGGAGCAGTTATGCATCACCAGTGATGCATAAGAGCAGTTATGCATCACCAGTGAAAAGTTACGCATCACCAGTGATGCATAAGAGCAGTTATGCATCACCAGTGATGCATAAGAGCAGTTATGCATCACCAGTGATACATAAGAGCAGTTATGCATCACCAGTGCTGCATAACCAGTGATGCATAAGAGCAGTTATACATCACCAGTGATGCATAAGAGCAGTTGTGCATCACCAGTGATGCATAAGAGCAGTTATGCATCACCAGTGATGCATAAGAGCAGTTATACATCACCAGTGATGCATAAGAGCAGTTATGCATCACCAGTGATACATAAGAGCAGTTATACATCACCAGTGATGCATAAGATCAGTTATGCATCACCAGTGATGCATAAGAGCAGTTATGCATCACCAGTGATACGTAAGAGCAGTTATGCATCACCAGTGATGCATAACCAGTGATGCATAAGAGCAGTTATGCATCACCAGTGATGCATAAGAGCAGTTATACATCACCAGTGATGCATAAGAGCAGTTGTGCATCACCAGTGATGCATAAGAGCAGTTATGCATCACCAGTGATGCATAAGAGCAGTTATACATCACCAGTGATGCATAAGAGCAGTTATGCGTCACCAGTGATACATAAGAGCAGTAATGCATCACCAGTGATGCATAAGAGCAGTTATGCATCACCAGTGATGCATAAGAGCAGTAATGCACCACCAGTGATGCATAAGAGCAGTAATGCATCACCAGTGATGCATAAGAGCAGTTATGCATCACCAGTGATACATAAGAGCAGTTATGCATCACCAGTGATGCATAAGAGCAGTTATGCATCACCAGTGATGCATAAGAGCAGTTATACATCACCAGTGATGCATAAGAGCAGTTATGCATCACCAGTGATGCATAAGAGCAGTTATGCATCACCAGTGATGCATAAGAGCAGTTATACATCACCAGTGATGCATAAGAGCAGTTATGCATCACCAGTGATGCATAAGAGCAGTTATGCATCACCAGTGATGCATAAGAGCAGTTATGCATCACCAGTGCAGTTATGCATCACCAGTGATGCATAGGAGCAATTATGCATCACCAGTGATGCATAGGAGCAATTATGCATCACCAGTGATGCATAGGAGCAGTTATGCATCACCAGTGCTGCATAAGAGCAGTTATACATCACCAGTGATGCATAAGAGCAGTTATGCATCACCAGTGATGCATAAGAGCAGTTATACATCATCAGTGATGCATAAGAGCAGTTATGCGTCACCAGTGATGCATAAGACCAGTTATGCATCACCAGTGATACATAAGAGCAGTTATGCATCACCAGTGATGCATAAGAGCAGTTATGCATCACCAGTGCAGTTATGTATCACCAGTGATGCATAAGAGCAGTTATACATCACCAGTGATGCATAAGAGCAGTTGTGCATCACCAGCGATGCATAAGAGCAGTTATGCATCACCAGTGATGCATGAGAGCAGTTATGCATCACCAGTGATGCATAAGAATAGTTATGCATCACCAGTGATGCATAAGATCAGTTATGCACCACCAGTGATGCATAAGAGCAGTTATACATCACCAGTGATGCAAAAGAGCAGTTATGTATCACCAGTGATGCATAAGAGCAGTTATGTGTCACCAGTGATGCATAAGAGCAGTTATGCATCACTAGTGATGCATAAGAGCAGTTATGCATCACCAGTGGTGCATAAGAGCAGTTATACATCACCAGTGATGCATAAGAGCAGTTATGCATCACCAGCGATGCATAAGAGCAGTTATGCATCACCAGTGATGCATAAGAGCAGTTATGCATCACCAGTGATGCATAAGAGCCGTTATGCATTACCAGTGATGCATATGAGCAATTATGCATCACCAGTGATGCATAAGAGCAGTTATGCATCACCAGTGATGCATAAGAGCAGTTATGCATCACCAGTGATGCATAAGAGCAGTTATGCATCATCAGTGATACATAAGAGCAGTTATGCATCACCAGTGATGCAAAAGAGCAGTTATGCATCACCAGTGATGCATAAGAGCAGTTATACATCACCAGTGATGCATAAGAGCAGTTTTGCATCACCAGTGATGCATAAGAGCAGTTATGCATCACCAGTGATGCATAAGAGCAGTTATACATCACCAGTGATGCATAAGAGCAGTTATGCATCACCAGTGATGCATAAGAGCAGTTATGCATCACCAGTGCAGTTATGCATCGCCAGTGATGCATAGGAGCAATTATGCATCACCAGTAATGCATAGGAGCAGTTATGCATCACCAGTGCTGCATAAGAGCAGTTAAACATCACCAGTGATGCATAAGAGCAGTTATGCATCACCGGTGATGCATAAGAGCAGTTATACATCATCAGTGATGCATAAGAGCAGTTATGCATCACCAGTGTTGCATAAGACCAGTTATGCATCACCAGTGATACATAAGAGCAGTTATGCATCACCAGTGATGCATAAGAGCAGTTATGCATCACCAGTGATGCATAAGAATAGTTATGCATCACCAGTGATGCATAAGAGCAGTTATGCATCACCAGTGATGCATAAGAGCAGTTATGCATCACCAGTGATGCATAAGAGCAGTTATACATCACCAGTGATGCATAAGAGCAGTTATGCATCACCAGTGATGCATAAGAGCAGTTATGCATCACCAGTGATGCATAAGAGCAGTTATGCATCACCAGTGATGCATAAGAGCAGTTATGCATCACCAGTGATGCATAAGAGCAGTTATACATCACCAGTGATGCATAAGAGCAGTTATGCATCACCAGTGATGCATAAGAGCAGTTATGCATCACCAGTGCAGTTATGTATCACCAGTGATGCATAAGAGCAGTTATACATCACCAGTGATGCATAAGAGCAGTTATGCATCACCAGTGATGCATAAGAGCAGTTATGCATCATCAGTGATACATAAGAGCAGTTATGCATCACCAGTGATGCATAAGAGCAGTTATGCATCACCAGTGATGCATAAGAGCAGTTATACATCACCAGTGATGCATAAGAGCAGTTATGCATCATCAGTGATGCATAAGAGCAGTTATGCATCACCAGTGATGCATAGAAGCAGTTATGCATCACCAGTGATGCATAGGAGCAGTTATGCATCACCAGTGATGCATAAGAGCAGTTATGCATCACCAGTGAAAAGTTACGCATCACCAGTGATGCATAAGAGCAGTAATGCATCACCAGTGATGCATAAGAGCAGTTATGCATCACCAGTGATGCATAAGAGCAGTTATACATCACCAGTGATGCATAAGAGCAGTTATGCATCACCAGCGATGCATAAGAGCAGTTATGCATCACCAGAGCAGTTATGCATCACCAGTGATGCATAGGAGCAATTATGCATCACCAGTGATGCATAGGAGCAGTTATGCATCACCAGTGCTGCATAAGAGCAGTTATACATCACCAGTGATGCATAAGAGCAGTTATGCATCACCAGTGATGCCAAAGAGCAGTTATACATCATCAGTGATGCATAAGAGCAGTTATGCGTCACCAGTGATGCATAAGAGCAGTTATGCATCACCAGTGCAGTTATGTATCACCAGTGGTGCATAAGAGCAATTATACATCACCAGTGATGCATAAGAGCAGTTATGCATCACCAGTGCAGTTATGTATCACCAGTGGTGCATAAGAGCAATTATACATCACCAGTGATGCATAAGAGCAGTTATGCATCACCAGTGCAGTTATGTATCACCAGTGGTGCATAAGAGCAATTATACATCACCAGTGATGCATAAGAGCAGTTATGCATCACCAGTGATGCATAAGAGCAGTTATGCATCACCAGTGCAGTTATGTATCACCAGTGGTGCATAAGAGCAATTATACATCACCAGTGATGCATAAGAGCAGTTATGCATCACCAGCGATGCATAAGAGCAGTTATGCATCACCAGTGATGCATAAGAGCAGTTATGCATCACCAGTGATGCATAAGAATAGTTATGCATCACCAGTGATGCATAAGAGCATTTATGAATCACCAGTGCAGTTATGTATCACAAGTGATTCATAAGAGAAGTTATACATCACCAGTGATGCATAAGAGCAGTTATGCATCACCAGCGATGCATAAGGGCAATTATGCATCACCAGTGATGCATAAGACCAGTTATGCATCACCAGTGATACATAAGAGCAGTTATGCATCACCAGTGATGCATAAGAGCAGTTATGCATCACCAGTGCAGTTATGTATCACCAGTGATGCATATGAGCAGTTATACATCACCAGTGATGCATAAGAGCAGTTATGCATCACCAGTGATGCATAAGAGCAGTCATGCATCATCAGTGATACATAAGAGCAGTTATGCATCACCAGTGATGCATAAGAGCAGTTATGCATCACCAGTGATGCATAAGAGCAGTTATACATCACCAGTGATGCATAAGAGCAGTTATGCATCATCAGTGATGCATAAGAACAGTTATGCATCACCAGTGATGCATAGAAGCAGTTATGCATCACCAGTGATGCATAGGAGCAGTTCTGCATCACCAGTGATGCATAAGAGCAGTTATGCATCACCAGTGAACAGTTACGCATCACCAGTGATGCATAAGAGCAGTTATGCATCACCAGTGATGCATAAGAGCAGTTATGCATCACCAGTGATACATAAGAGCAGTTATGCATCACCAGTGATGCATAACCAGTGATGCATAAGAGCAGTTATCCATCACCAGTGATGCATAAGAGCAGTTATACATCACCAGTGATGCATAAGAGCAGTTGTGCATCACCAGTGATGCATAAGAGCAGTTATGCATCACCAGTGATGCATAAGAGCAGTTATACATCACCAGTGATGCATAAGAGCAGTTATGCATCACCAGTGATGCATAAGAGCAGTTATGCATCACCAGTGATGCATAAGAGCAGTTATACATAACCAGTGATGCATAAGAGCAGTTATGCATCACCAGTGATGCATAAGAGCAGTTATGCATCACCAGTGATGCATAAGAGCAGTTATACATCACCAGTGATGCATAAGAGCAGTTATGCGTCACCAGTGATGCATAAGAGCAGTAATGCATCACCAGTGATGCATAAGAGCAGTTATGCATCACCAGTGATGCATAAGAGCAGTAATGCATCACCAGTGATGCATAAGGGCAGTAATGCATCACCAGTGATGCATAAGAGCAGTTATGCATCACCAGTGATACATAAGAGCAGTTATGCATCACCAGTGATGCATAAGAGCAGTTATGCATCACCAGTGATGCATAAGAGCAGTTATACATCACCAGTGATGCATAAGAGCAGTTATGCATCACCAGTGATGCATAAGAGCAGTTATGCATCACCAGTGATGCATAAGAGCAGTTATACATCACCAGTGATGCATAAGAGCAGTTATGCATCACCAGTGATGCATAAGAGCAGTTATGCATCACCAGTGATGCATAAGAGCAGTTATGCATCACCAGTGCAGTTATGCATCACCAGTGATGCATAGGAGCAATTATGCATCACCAGTGATGCATAGGAGCAGTTATGCATCACCAGTGCTGCATAAGAGCAGTTATACATCACCAGTGATGCATAAGAGCAGTTATGCATCACCAGTGATGCATAAGAGCAGTTATACATCATCAGTGATGCATAAGAGCAGTTATGCGTCACCAGTGATGCATAAGACCAGTTATGCATCACCAGTGATACATAAGAGCAGTTATGCATCACCAGTGATGCATAAGAGCAGTTATGCATCACCAGTGCAGTTATGTATCACCAGTGATGCATAAGAGCAGTTAAACATCACCAGTGATGCATAAGAGCAGTTATGCATCACCAGCGATGCATAAGAGCAGTTATGCATCACCAGTGATGCATGAGAGCAGTTATGCATCACCAGTGATGCATAAGAATAGTTATGCATCACCAGTGATGCATAAGATCAGTTATGCATCACCAGTGATGCATAAGAGCAGTTATACATCACCAGTGATGCAAAAGAGCAGTTATGTATCACCAGTGATGCATAAGAGCAGTTATGTGTCACCAGTGATGCATAAGAGCAGTTATGCATCACTAGTGATGCATAAGAGCAGTTATGCATCACCAGTGATGCATAAGAGCAGTTATGCATCACCAGTGATGCATAAGAGCAGTTATGCATCATCAGTGATACATAAGAGCAGTTATGCATCACCAGTGATGCAAAAGAGCAGTTATGCATCACCAGTGATGCATAAGAGCAGTTATACATCACCAGTGATGCATAAGAGCAGTTTTGCATCACCAGTGATGCATAAGAGCAGTTATGCATCACCAGTGATGCATAAGAGCAGTTATACATCACCAGTGATGCATAAGAGCAGTTATGCATCACCAGTGATGCATAAGAGCAGTTATGCATCACCAGTGATGCATAAGAGCAGTTATACATCACCAGTGATGCATAAGAGCAGTTGTGCATCACCAGTGATGCATAAGAGCAGTTATACATCACCAGTGATGCATAAGAGCAGTTTTGCATCACCAGTGATGCATAAGAGCAGTTATGCATCACCAGTGATGCATAAGAGCAGTTATACATCACCAGTGATGCATAAGAGCAGTTATGCATCACCAGTGATGCATAAGAGCAGTTATGCATCATCAGTGATACATAAGAGCAGTTATGCATCACCAGTGATGCATAAGAGCAGTTATGCATCACCAGTGATACATAAGAGCAGTTATGCATCACCAGTGATGCATAAGAGCAGTTATGCATCACCAGTGATGCATAAGAGCAGTTATACATCACCAGTGATGCATACGAGCAGTTATACATCACCAGTGATGCATAAGAACAGTTATGCATCACCGGTGATGCATAAGAGCAGTTATACATCATCAGTGATGCATAAGAGCAGTTATGCATCACCAGTGTTGCATAAGACCAGTTATGCATCACCAGTGATACATAAGAGCAGTTATGCATCACCAGTGATGCATAAGAGCAGTTATGCATCACCAGTGATGCATAAGAATAGTTATGCATCACCAGTGATGCATAAGAGCAGTTATACATCACCAGTGATGCATAAGAGCAGTTATGCATCACCAGTGATGCATAAGAGCAGTTATACATCATCAGTGATGCATAAGAGCAGTTATGCATCACCAGTGATGGATAAGAGCAGTTATGCATCACCAGTGATGCATAAGAGCAGTTATACATCACCAGTGGTGCATAAGAGCAGTTATGCATCACCAGTGATGCATAAGAGCAGTTATGCATCACCAGTGCAGTTATGTATCACCAGTGATGCATTAGAGCAGTTATACATCACCAGTGATGCATAAGAGCAGTTATGCATCACCAGTGATGCATAAGAGCAGTTATGCATCATCAGTGATACATAAGAGCAGTTATGCATCACCAGTGATGCATAAGAGCAGTTATGCATCACCAGTGATGCATAAGAGCAGTTATACATCACCAGTGATGCATACGAGCAGTTATGCATCATCAGTGATGCATAAGAGCAGTTATGCATCACGAGTGATGCATAGAAGCAGTTATGCATCACCAGTGATGCATAGGAGCAGTTATGCATCACCAGTGATGCATAAGAGCAGTTATGCATCACCAGTGAAAAGTTACGCATCACCAGTGAAAAGTTACGCATCACCAGTGATGCATAAGAGCAGTTATGCATCACCAGTGATACATAAGAGCAGTTATGCATCACCAGTGATGCATAACCAGTGATGCATAAGAGCAGTTATGAATCACCAGTGATGCATAAGAGCAGTTATACATCACCAGTGATGCATAAGAGCAGTTGTGCATCACCAGTGATGCATAAGAGCAGTTATGCATCACCAGTGATGCATAAGAGCAGTTATACATCACCAGTGATGCATAAGAGCAGTTATGCATCACCAGTGATGCATAAGAGCAGTTATGCATCATCAGTGATACATAAGAGCAGTTATGCATCACCAGTGATGCAAAAGAGCAGTTATGCATCACCAGTGATGCATAAGAGCAGTTATACATCACCAGTGATGCATAAGAGCAGTTTTGCATCACCAGTGATGCATAAGAGCAGTTATGCATCACCAGTGATGCATAAGAGCAGTTATACATCACCAGTGATGCATAAGAGCAGTTATGCATCACCAGTGATGCATAAGAGCAGTTATGCATCACCAGTGCAGTTATGCATCGCCAGTGATGCATAGGAGCAATTATGCATCACCAGTAATGCATAGGAGCAGTTATGCATCACCAGTGCTGCATAAGAGCAGTTATACATCACCAGTGATGCATAAGAGCAGTTATGCATCACCGGTGATGCATAAGAGCAGTTATACATCATCAGTGATGCATAAGAGCAGTTATGCATCACCAGTGTTGCATAAGACCAGTTATGCATCACCAGTGATACATAAGAGCAGTTATGCATCACCAGTGATGCATAAGAGCAGTTATGCATCACCAGTGATGCATAAGAATAGTTATGCATCACCAGTGATGCATAAGAGCAGTTATACATCACCAGTGATGCATAAGAGCAGTTATGCATCACCAGTGATGCATAAGAGCAGTTATACATCATCAGTGATGCATAAGAGCAGTTATGCATCACCAGTGATGGATAAGAGCAGTTATGCATCACCAGTGATGCATAAGAGCAGTTATACATCACCAGTGGTGCATAAGAGCAGTTATGCATCACCAGTGATGCATAAGAGCAGTTATGCATCACCAGTGCAGTTATGTATCACCAGTGATGCATAAGAGCAGTTATACATCACCAGTGATGCATAAGAGCAGTTATGCATCACCAGTGATGCATAAGAGCAGTTATGCATCATCAGTGATACATAAGAGCAGTTATGCATCACCAGTGATGCATAAGAGCAGTTATGCATCACCAGTGATGCATAAGAGCAGTTATACATCACCAGTGATGCATACGAGCAGTTATGCATCATCAGTGATGCATAAGAGCAGTTATGCATCACGAGTGATGCATAGAAGCAGTTATGCATCACCAGTGATGCATAGGAGCAGTTATGCATCACCAGTGATGCATAAGAGCAGTTATGCATCACCAGTGAAAAGTTACGCATCACCAGTGAAAAGTTACGCATCACCAGTGATGCATAAGAGCAGTTATGCATCACCAGTGATACATAAGAGCAGTTATGCATCACCAGTGATGCATAACCAGTGATGCATAAGAGCAGTTATGAATCACCAGTGATGCATAAGAGCAGTTATACATCACCAGTGATGCATAAGAGCAGTTGTGCATCACCAGTGATGCATAAGAGCAGTTATGCATCACCAGTGATGCATAACCAGTGATGCATAAGAGCAGTTATGCATCACCAGAGATGCATAAGAGCAGTTATACATCACCAGTGATGCATAAGAGCAGTTGTGCATCACCAGTGATGCATAAGAGCAGTTATGCGTCACCAGTGATGCATAAGAGCAGTAATGCATCACCAGTGATGCATAAGAGCAGTTATGCATCACCAGTGATGCATAAGAGCAGTAATGCATCACCAGTGATGCATAAGAGCAGTAATGCATCACCAGTGATGCATAAGAGCAGTTATGCATCACCAGTGATACATAAGAGCAGTTATGCATCACCAGTGATGCATAAGAGCAGTTATGCATCACCAGTGATGCATAAGAGCAGTTATACATCACCAGTGATGCATAAGAGCAGTTATGCATCACCAGTGATGCATAAGAGCAGTTATGCATCACCAGTGATGCATAAGAGCAGTTATACATCACCAGTGATGCATAAGAGCAGTTATGCATCACCAGTGATGCATAAGAGCGGTTATGCATCACCAGTGATGCATAAGAGCAGTTATGCATCACCAGTGCAGTTATGCATCACCAGTGATGCATAGGAGCAATTATGCATCACCAGTGATGCATAGGAGCAGTTATGCATCACCAGTGCTGCATAAGAGCAGTTATACATCACCAGTGATGCATAAGAGCAGTTATGCATCACCAGTGATGCATAAGAGCAGTTATACATCATCAGTGATGCATAAGAGCAGTTATGCGTCACCAGTGATGCATAAGACCAGTTATGCATCACCAGTGATACATAAGAGCAGTTATGCATCACCAGTGATGCATAAGAGCAGTTATGCATCACCAGTGATGCATAAGAGCAGTTATACATCACCAGTGATGCATAAGAGCAGTTACGCATCACCAGTGATGCATAAGAGCAGTTATGCATCACCAGTGATACATAAGAGCAGTTATGCATCACCAGTGATGCATAACCAGTGATGCATAAGAGCAGTTATGCATCACCAGTGATGCATAAGAGCAGTTATACATCACCAGTGATGCATAAGAGCAGTTGTGCATCACCAGTGATGCATAAGAGCAGTTATGCATCACCAGTGATGCATAAGAGCAGTTATACATCACCAGTGATGCATAAGAGCAGTTATGCATCACCAGTGATGCATAAGAGCAGTAATGCATCACCAGTGATGCATAAGAGCAGTTATGCATCACCAGTGATACATAAGAGCAGTTATGCATCACCAGTGATGCATAAGAGCAGTTATGCATCACCAGTGATGCATAAGAGCAGTTATACATCACCAGTGATGCATAAGAGCAGTTATGCATCACCAGTGATGCATAAGAGCAGTTATGCATCACCAGTGATGCATAAGAGCAGTTATACATCACCAGTGATGCATAAGAGCAGTTATGCATCACCAGTGATGCATAAGAGCAGTTATGCATCACCAGTGCACTTATGCATCACCAGTGATGCATAGGAGCAATTATGCATCACCAGTGATGCATAGGAGCAGTTATGCATCACCAGTGCTGCATAAGAGCAGTTATACATCACCAGTGATGCATAAGAGCAGTTATGCATCACCAGTGATGCATAAGAGCAGTTATACATCATCAGTGATGCATAAGAGCAGTTATGCGTCACCAGTGATGCATAAGACCAGTTATGCATCACCAGTGATACATAAGAGCAGTTATGCATCACCAGTGATGCATAAGAGCAGTTATGCATCACCAGTGCAGTTATGTATCACCAGTGATGCATAAGAGCAGTTATACATCACCAGTAATGCATAAGAGCAGTTATACATCACCAGTGATGCATAAGAGCAGTTATGCATCACGAGCGATGCATAAGAGCAGTTATGCATCACCAGTGATGCATGAGAGCAGTTATGCATCACCAGTGATGCATAAGAATAGTTATGCATCACCAGTGATGCATAAGATCAGTTATGCATCACCAGTGATGCATAAGAGCAGTTATACATCACCAGTGATGCAAAAGAGCAGTTATGTATCACCAGTGATGCATAAGAGCAGTTATGTATCACCAGTGATGCATAAGAGCAGTTATGCATCACTAGTGATGCATAAGAGCAGTTATGCATCACCAGTGATGCATAAGAGCAGTTATACATCACCAGTGATGCATAAGAGCAGTTATGCATCACTAGTGATGCATAAGAGCAGTTATGCATCACCAGTGGTGCATAAGAGCAGTTATGTATCACCAGTGATGCATAAGAGCCGTTATGCATTACCAGTGATGCATATGAGCAATTATGAATCACCAGTGATGCATAAGAGCAGTTATGCATCACCAGTGATGCATAAGAGCAGTTATGCATCACCAGTGATGCATAAGAGCAGTTATGCATCATCAGTGATACATAAGAGCAGTTATGCATCACCAGTGATGCAAAAGAGCAGTTATGCATCACCAGTGATGCATAAGAGCAGTTATACATCACCAGTGATGCATAAGAGCAGTTTTGCATCACCAGTGATGCATAAGAGCAGTTATGCATCACCAGTGATGCATAAGAGCAGTTATACATCACCAGTGATGCATAAGAGCAGTTATGCATCACCAGTGATGCATAAGAGCAGTTATGCATCACCAGTGCAGTTATGCATCGCCAGTGATGCATAGGAGCAATTATGCATCACCAGTAATGCATAGGAGCAGTTATGCATCACCAGTGCTGCATAAGAGCAGTTATACATCACCAGTGATGCATAAGAGCAGTTATGCATCACCGGTGATGCATAAGAGCAGTTATACATCATCAGTGATGCATAAGAGCAGTTATGCATCACCAGTGTTGCATAAGACCAGTTATGCATCACCAGTGATACATAAGAGCAGTTATGCATCACCAGTGATGCATAAGAGCAGTTATGCATCACCAGTGATGCATAAGAATAGTTATGCATCACCAGTGATGCATAACAGCAGTTATGAATCACCAGTGATGCATAAGAGCAGTTATGCATCACCAGTGATGCATAAGAGCAGTTATACATCACCAGTGATGCATAAGAGCAGTTATGCATCACCAGTGATGCATAAGAGCAGTTATACATCATCAGTGATGCATAAGAGCAGTTATGCATCACCAGTGATGCATAAGAGCAGTTATGCATCACCAGTGATGCATAAGAGCAGTTATACATCACCAGTGATGCATAAGAGCAGTTATGCATCACCAGTGATGCATAAGAGCAGTTATGCATCACCAGTGATGCATAAGAGCACTTATGCACCACCAGTGCAGTTATGCATCACCAGTGATGCATAGGAGAAATTATGCATCACCAGTGATGCATAGGAGCAGTTATGCATCACCAGTGCTGCATAAGAGCAGTTATACATCACCAGTGATGCATAAGAGCAGTTATGCATCACCAGTGATGCATAAGAGCAGTTATACATCATCAGTGATGCATAAGAGCAGTTATGCATCACCAGTGATGCATAAGACCAGTTATGCATCACCAGTGATACATAAGAGCAGTTATGCATCACCAGTGATGCATAAGAGCAGTTATGCATCACCAGTGCAGTTATGTATCACCAGTGATGCATAAGAGCAGTTATACATCACCAGTGATGCATAAGAGCAGTTATGCATCACCAGTGATGCATAAGAGCAGTTATGCATCATCAGTGATACATAAGAGCAGTTATGCATCACCAGTGATGCATAAGAGCAGTTATGCATCACCAGTGATGCATAAGAGCAGTTACATCACCAGTGATGCATACGAGCAGTTATGCATCATCAGTGATGCATAAGAGCAGTTATGCATCACCAGTGATGCATAGAAGCAGTTATGCATCACCAGTGATGCATAGGAGCAGTTATGCATCACCAGTGATGCATAAGAGCAGTTATGCATCACCAGTGAAAAGTGACGCATCACCAGTGATGCATAAGAGCAGTTATGCATCACCAGTGATGCATAAGAGCAGTTATGCATCACCAGTGATACATAAGAGCAGTTATGCATCACCAGTGATGCATAACCAGTGATGCATAAGAGCAGTTATGAATCACCAGTGATGCATAAGAGCAGTTATACATCACCAGTGATGCATAAGAGCAGTTGTGCATCACCAGTGATGCATAAGAGCAGTTATGCATCACCAGTGATGCATAAGAGCAGTTATACATCACCAGTGATGCATAAGAGCAGTTATGCATCACCAGTGATACATAAGAGCAGTTATACATCACCAGTGATGCATAAGATCAGTTATGCATCACCAGTGAAGCATAAGAGCAGTTATGCATCACCAGTGATACATAAGAGCAGTTATGCATCACCAGTGATGCATAACCAGTGATGCATAAGAGCAGTTATGCATCACCAGTGATGCATAAGAGCAGTTATACATCACCAGTGATGCATAAGAGCAGTTGTGCATCACCAGTGATGCATAAGAGCAGTTATGCATCACCAGTGATGCATAAGAGCAGTTATACATCACCAGTGATGCATAAGAGCAGTTATGCGTCACCAGTGATACATAAGAGCAGTAATGCATCACCAGTGATGCATAAGAGCAGTTATGCATCACCAGTGATGCATAAGAGCAGTTATACATCACCAGTGATGCATAAGAGCAGTTATGCATCACCAGTGATGCATAAGAGCAGTAATGCATCACCAGTAATGCATAAGAGCAGTTATACATCACCAGTGATGCATAAGAGCAGTTATGCATCACCAGTGATGCATAAGAGCAGTTATGCATCACCAGTGATGCATAAGAGCAGTTATACATCACCAGTGATGCATAAGAGCAGTTATGCATCACCAGTGATACATAAGAGCAGTTATGCATCACCAGTGATGCATAAGAGCAGTTATGCATCACCAGTGATGCATAAGAGCAGTTATACATCACCAGTGATGCATAAGAGCAGTTATGCATCACCAGTGATGCATAAGAGCAGTTATGCATCACCAGTGATGCATAAGAGCAGTTATACATCACCAGTGATGCATAAGAGCAGTTATGCATCACCAGTGATGCATAAGAGCAGTTATGCATCACCAGTGATGCATAAGAGCAGTTATGCATCACCAGTGATGCATAAGAGCAGTTATGCATCACCAGTGCAGTTATGCATCACCAGTGATGCATAGGAGCAATTATGCATCACCAGTGATGCATAGGAGCAGTTATGCATCACCAGTGCTGCATAAGAGCAGTTATACATCACCAGTGATGCATAAGAGCAGTTATGCATCACCAGTGATGCATAAGAGCAGTTATACATCATCAGTGATGCATAAGAGCAGTTATGCGTCACCAGTGATGCATAAGACCAGTTATGCATCACCAGTGATACATAAGAGCAGTTATGCATCACCAGTGATGCATAAGAGCAGTTATGCATCACCAGTGCAGTTATGTATCACCAGTGATGCATAAGAGCAGTTATACATCACCAGTGATGCATAAGAGCAGTTGTGCATCACCAGCGATGCATAAGAGCAGTTATGCATCACCAGTGATGCATGAGAGCAGTTATGCATCACCAGTGATGCATAAGAATAGTTATGCATCACCAGTGATGCATAAGATCAGTTATGCATCACCAGTGATGCATAAGAGCAGTTATACATCACCAGTGATGCAAAAGAGCAGTTATGTATCACCAGTGATGCATAAGAGCAGTTATGTGTCACCAGTGATGCATAAGAGCAGTTATGCATCACTAGTGATGCATAAGAGCAGTTATGCATCACCAGTGGTGCATAAGAGCAGTTATACATCACCAGTGATGCATAAGAGCAGTTATGCATCACCAGCGATGCATAAGAGCAGTTATGCATCACCAGTGATGCATAAGAGCAGTTATGCATCACCAGTGATGCATAAGAGCCGTTATGCATTACCAGTGATGCATATGAGCAATTATGCATCACCAGTGATGCATAAGAGCAGTTATGCATCACCAGTGATGCATAAGAGCAGTTATGCATCACCAGTGATGCATAAGAGCAGTTATGCATCATCAGTGATACATAAGAGCAGTTATGCATCACCAGTGATGCAAAAGAGCAGTTATGCATCACCAGTGATGCATAAGAGCAGTTATACATCACCAGTGATGCATAAGAGCAGTTTTGCATCACCAGTGATGCATAAGAGCAGTTATGCATCACCAGTGATGCATAAGAGCAGTTATACATCACCAGTGATGCATAAGAGCAGTTATGCATCACCAGTGATGCATAAGAGCAGTTATGCATCACCAGTGCAGTTATGCATCGCCAGTGATGCATAGGAGCAATTATGCATCACCAGTAATGCATAGGAGCAGTTATGCATCACCAGTGCTGCATAAGAGCAGTTAAACATCACCAGTGATGCATAAGAGCAGTTATGCATCACCGGTGATGCATAAGAGCAGTTATACATCATCAGTGATGCATAAGAGCAGTTATGCATCACCAGTGTTGCATAAGACCAGTTATGCATCACCAGTGATACATAAGAGCAGTTATGCATCACCAGTGATGCATAAGAGCAGTTATGCATCACCAGTGATGCATAAGAATAGTTATGCATCACCAGTGATGCATAAGAGCAGTTATGCATCACCAGTGATGCATAAGAGCAGTTATGCATCACCAGTGATGCATAAGAGCAGTTATACATCACCAGTGATGCATAAGAGCAGTTATGCATCACCAGTGATGCATAAGAGCAGTTATGCATCACCAGTGATGCATAAGAGCAGTTATGCATCACCAGTGCAGTTATGTATCACCAGTGATGCATAAGAGCAGTTATACATCACCAGTGATGCATAAGAGCAGTTATGCATCACCAGTGATGCATAAGAGCAGTTATGCATCACCAGTGATGCATAAGAGCAGTTATGTAGCATCAGTGATACATAAGAGCAGTTATGCATCACCAGTGATGCATAAGAGCAGTTATGCATCACCAGTGCTGCATAAGAGCAGTTATACATCACCAGTGATGCATAAGAGCAGTTATGCATCACCAGTGATACATAAGAGCAGTTATGCATCACCAGTGATGCATAAGAGCAGTTATGCATCACCAGTGCAGTTATGTATCACCAGTGATGCATAAGAGCAGTTATACATCACCAGTGATGCATAAGAGCAGTTATGCATCACCAGTGATGCATAAGAGCAGTTATGCATCATCAGTGATACATAAGAGCAGTTATGCATCACCAGTGATGCATAAGAGCAGTTATACATCACCAGTGATGCATAAGAGCAGTTATGCATCATCAGTGATGCATAAGAGCAGTTATGCATCACCAGTGATGCATAGAAGCAGTTATGCATCACCAGTGATGCATAGGAGCAGTTATGCATCACCATTGATGCATAAGAGCAGTTATGCATCACCATTGATGCATAAGAGCAGTTATGCATCACCAGTGAAAAGTTACGCATCACCAGTGATGCATAAGAGCAGTAATGCATCACCAGTGATGCATAAGAGCAGTTATGCATCACCAGTGATGCATAAGAGCAGTTATACATCACCAGTGATGCATAAGAGCAGTTATGCATCACCAGTGATGCATAAGAGCAGTTATGCATCACCAGTGCAGTTATGCATCACCAGTGATGCATAGGAGCAATTATGCATCACCAGTGATGCATAGGAGCAGTTATGCATCACCAGTGCTGCATAAGAGCAGTTATACATCACCAGTGATGCATAAGAGCAGTTATGCATCACCAGTGATGCATAAGAGCAGTTATACATCATCAGTGATGCATAAGAGCAGTTATGCGTCACCAGTGATGCATAAGACCAGTTATGCATCACCAGTAATACATAAGAGCAGTTATGCATCACCAGTGATGCATAAGAGCAGTTATGCATCACCAGCGATGCATAAGAGCAGTTATGCATCACCAGTGATGCATGAGAGCAGTTATGCATCACCAGTGATGCATAAGAATAGTTATGCATCACCAGTGATGCATAAGAGCATTTATGCATCACCAGTGCAGTTATGTATCACAAGTGATTCATAAGAGAAGTTATACATCACCAGTGATGCATAAGAGCAGTTATGCATCACCAGCGATGCATAGGGGCAATTATGCATCACCAGTGATGCATAAGACCAGTTATGCATCACCAGTGATACATAAGAGCAGTTATGCATCACCAGTGATGCATAAGAGCAGTTATGCATCACCAGTGCAGTTATGTATCACCAGTGGTGCATAAGAGCAATTATACATCACCAGTGATGCATAAGAGCAGTTATGCATCACCAGCGATGCATAAGAGCAGTTATGCATCACCAGTGATGCATAAGACCAGTTATGCATCACCAGTGATACATAAGAGCAGTTATGCATCACCAGTGATGCATAAGAGCAGTTATGCATCACCAGTGCAGTTATGTATCACCAGTGGTGCATAAGAGCAATTATACATCACCAGTGATGCATAAGAATAGTTATGCATCACCAGTGATGCATAAGAGCATTTATGCATCACCAGTGCAGTTATGTATCACAAGTGATTCATAAGAGAAGTTATACATCACCAGTGATGCATAAGAGCAGTTATGCATCACCAGCGATGCATAGGGGCAATTATGCATCACCAGTGATGCATAAGACCAGTTATGCATCACCAGTGATACATAAGAGCAGTTATGCATCACCAGTGATGCATAAGAGCAGTTATGCATCACCAGTGCAGTTATGTATCACCAGTGATGCATAAGAGCAGTTATACATCATCAGTGATGCATAAGAGCAGTTATGCATCACCAGTGATGCATAAGACCAGTTATGCATCACCAGTGATACATAAGAGCAGTTATGCATCACCAGTGATGCATAAGAGCAGTTATGCATCACCAGTGCAGTTATGTATCACCAGTGATGCATAAGAGCAGTTATACATCACCAGTGATGCATAAGAGCAGTTATGCATCACCAGTGATGCATAAGAGCAGTTATGCATCACCAGTGATGCATAAGAGCAGTTATGCATCACCAGTGATGCATAAGAGCAGTTATACATCACCAGTGATGCATAAGAGCAGTTATGCATCACCAGTGATGCATAAGAGCAGTTATGCATCACCAGTGATGCATAAGAGCAGTTATACATCACCAGTGATGCATAAGAGCAGTTATGCATCACCAGTGATGCATAAGAGCAGTTATGCATCACCAGTGATGCATAAGAGCAGTTATGCATCACCAGTGCAGTTATGCATCACCAGTGATGCATAGGAGCAATTATGCATCACCAGTGATGCATAGGAGCAGTTATGCATCACCAGTGCTGCATAAGAGCAGTTATACATCACCAGTGATGCATAAGAGCAGTTATGCATCACCAGTGATGCATAAGAGCAGTTATACATCATCAGTGAGGCATAAGAGCAGTTATGCGTCACCAGTGATGCATAAGACCAGTTATGCATCACCAGTGATACATAAGAGCAGTTATGCATCACCAGTGATGCATAAGAGCAGTTATGCATCACCAGTGCAGTTATGTATCACCAGTGATGCATAAGAGCAGTTATACAGCACCAGTGATGCATAAGAGCAGTTATGCATCACCAGCGATGCATAAGAGCAGTTATGCATCACCAGTGATGCATGAGAGCAGTTATGCATCACCAGTGATGCATAAGAATAGTTATGCATCACCAGTGATGCATAAGATCAGTTATGCATCACCAGTGATGCATAAGAGCAGTTATACATCACCAGTGATGCAAAAGAGCAGTTATGTATCACCAGTGATGCATAAGAGCAGTTATGTGTCACCAGTGATGCATAAGAGCAGTTATGCATCACTAGTGATGCATAAGAGCAGTTATGCATCACCAGTGGTGCATAAGAGCAGTTATACATCACCAGTGATGCATAAGAGCAGTTATGCATCACCAGCGATGCATAAGAGCAGTTATGCATCACCAGTGATGCATAAGAGCAGTTATGCATCACCAGTGATGCATAAGAGCCGTTATGCATTACCAGTGATGCATATGAGCAATTATGCATCACCAGTGATGCATAAGAGCAGTTATGCATCACCAGTGATGCATAAGAGCAGTTATGCATCACCAGTGATGCATAAGAGCAGTTATGCATCATCAGTGATACATAAGAGCAGTTATGCATCACCAGTGATGCAAAAGAGCAGTTATGCATCACCAGTGATGCATAAGAGCAGTTATACATCACCAGTGATGCATAAGAGCAGTTTTGCATCACCAGTGATGCATAAGAGCAGTTATGCATCACCAGTGATGCATAAGAGCAGTTATACATCACCAGTGATGCATAAGAGCAGTTATGCATCACCAGTGATGCATAAGAGCAGTTATGCATCACCAGTGCAGTTATGCATCGCCAGTGATGCATAGGAGCAATTATGCATCACCAGTAATGCATAGGAGCAGTTATGCATCACCAGTGCTGCATAAGAGCAGTTATACATCACCAGTGATGCATAAGAGCAGTTATGCATCACCGGTGATGCATAAGAGCAGTTATACATCATCAGTGATGCATAAGAGCAGTTATACATCACCAGTGATGCATAAGAGCAGTTATGCATCACCAGTGATACATAAGAGCAGTTATGCATCACCAGTGATGCATAAGAGCACTTATGCATCACCAGTGCAGTTATGCATCACCAGTGATGCATAGGAGAAATTATGCATCACCAGTGATGCATAGGAGCAGTTATGCATCACCAGTGCTGCATAAGAGCAGTTATACATCACCAGTGATGCATAAGAGCAGTTATGCATCACCAGTGATGCATAAGAGCAGTTATACATCATCAGTGATGCATAAGAGCAGTTATGCATCACCAGTGATGCATAAGACCAGTTATGCATCACCAGTGATACATAAGAGCAGTTATGCATCACCAGTGATGCATAAGAGCAGTTATGCATCACCAGTGCAGTTATGTATCACCAGTGATGCATAAGAGCAGTTATACATCACCAGTGATGCATAAGAGCAGTTATACATCACCAGTGATGCATAAGAGCAGTTATGAATCACCAGTGATGCATAAGAGCAGTTATACATCACCAGTGATGCATAGGAGCAGTTATGCATCACCAGTGCTGCATAAGAGCAGTTATACATCACCAGTGATGCATAAGAGCAGTTATGCATCACCAGTGATGCATAAGAGCAGTTATGCATCACCAGTGAAAAGTTACGCATCACCAGTGATGCATAAGAGCAGTTATGCATCACCAGTGATGCATAAGAGCAGTTATGCATCACCAGTGATACATAAGAGCAGTTATACATCACCAGTGATGCATAAGAGCAGTTATGAATCACCAGTGATGCATAAGAGCAGTTATACATCACCAGTGATGCATAAGAGCAGTTGTGCATCACCAGTGATGCATAAGAGCAGTTATGCATCACCAGTGATGCATGAGAGCAGTTATACATCACCAGTGATGCATAAAAGCAGTTATGCATCACCAGTGATAGATAAGAGCAGTTATACATCATCAGTGATGCATAAGAGCAGTTATGCATCACCAGTGATGCATAAGACCAGTTATGCATCACCAGTGATACATAAGAGCAGTTATGCATCACCAGTGATGCATAAGAGCAGTTATACATCACCAGTGATGCATAAGAGCAGTTATGCATCACCAGTGATGCATAAGAGCAGTTATACATCATCAGTGATGCATAAGAGCAGTTATGCATCACCAGTGATGCATAAGACCAGTTATGCATCACCAGTGATACATAAGAGCAGTTATGCATCACCAGTGATGCATAAGAGCAGTTATGCATCACCAGTGCAGTTATGTATCACCAGTGATGCATAAGAGCAGTTATACATCACCAGTGATGCATAAGAGCAGTTATGCATCACCAGTGATGCATAAGAGCAGTTATGCATCACCAGTGATGCATAAGAGCAGTTATGCATCATCAGTGATACATAAGAGCAGTTATGCATCACCAGTGATGCATAAGAGCAGTTATGCATCACCAGTGATGCATAAGAGCAGTTATACATCACCAGTGATGCATACGAGCAGTTATGCATCATCAGTGATGCATAAGAGCAGTTATGCATCACCAGTGATGCATAGAAGCAGTTATGCATCACCAGTGATGCATAGGAGCAGTTATGCATCACCAGTGATGCATAAGAGCAGTTATGCATCACCAGTGAAAAGTTACGCATCACCAGTGATGCATAAGAGCAGTTATGCATCACCAGTGATGCATAAGAGCAGTTATGCATCACCAGTGATACATAAGAGCAGTTATGCATCACCAGTGATGCATAACCAGTGATGCATAAGAGCAGTTATGAATCACCAGTGATGCATAAGAGCAGTTATACATCACCAGTGATGCATAAGAGCAGTTGTGCATCACCAGTGATGCATAAGAGCAGTTATGCATCACCAGTGATGCATAAGAGCAGTTATACATCACCAGTGATGCATAAGAGCAGTTATGCATCACCAGTGATACATAAGAGCAGTTATACATCACCAGTGATGCATAAGATCAGTTATGCATCACCAGTGATGCATAAGAGCAGTTATGCATCACCAGTGATACATAAGAGCAGTTATGCATCACCAGTGATGCATAACCAGTGATGCATAAGAGCAGTTATGCATCACCAGTGATGCATAAGAGCAGTTATACATCACCAGTGATGCATAAAAGCAGTTGTGCATCACCAGTGATGCATAAGAGCAGTTATGCATCACCAGTGATGCATAAGAGCAGTTATACATCACCAGTGATGCATAAGAGCAGTTATGCGTCACCAGTGATGCATAAGAGCAGTAATGCATCACCAGTGATGCATAAGAGCAGTTATGCATCACCAGTGATGCATAAGAGCAGTAATGCATCACCAGTGATGCATAATAGCAGTAATGCATCACCAGTGATGCATAAGAGCAGTTATGCATCACCAGTGATACATAAGAGCAGTTATGCATCACCAGTGATGCATAAGAGCAGTTATGCATCACCAGTGATGCATAAGAGCAGTTATACATCACCAGTGATGCATAAGAGCAGTTATGCATCACCAGTGATGCATAAGAGCAGTTATGCATCACCAGTGATGCATAAGAGCAGTTATACATCACCAGTGATGCATAAGAGCAGTTATGCATCACCAGTGATGCATAAGAGCAGTTATGCATCACCAGTGATGCATAAGAGCAGTTATGCATCACCAGTGATGCATAGGAGCAATTATGCATCACCAGTGATGCATAGGAGCAGTTATGCATCACCAGTGCTGCATAAGAGCAGTTATACATCACCAGTGATGCATAAGAGCAGTTATGCATCACCAGTGATGCATAAGAGCAGTTATACATCATCAGTGATGCATAAGAGCAGTTATGCGTCACCAGTGATGCATAAGACCAGTTATGCATCACCAGTGCAGTTATGTATCACCAGTGATGCATAAGAGCAGTTATACATCACCAGTGATGCATAAGAGCAGTTGTGCATCACCAGCGATGCATAAGAGCAGTTATGCATCACCAGTGATGCATGAGAGCAGTTATGTGTCACCAGTGATGCATAAGAGCAGTTATGCATCACTAGTGATGCATAAGAGCAGTTATGCATCACCAGTGGTGCATAAGAGCAGTTATACATCACCAGTGATGCATAAGAGCAGTTATGCATCACCAGCGATGCATAAGAGCAGTTATGCATCACCAGTGATGCATAAGAGCAGTTATGCATCACCAGTGATGCATAAGAGCCGTTATGCATTACCAGTGATGCATATGAGCAATTATGCATCACCAGTGATGCATAAGAGCAGTTATGCATCACCAGTGATGCATAAGAGCAGTTATGCATCACCAGTGATGCATAAGAGCAGTTATGCATCATCAGTGATACATAAGAGCAGTTATGCATCACCAGTGATGCAAAAGAGCAGTTATGCATCACCAGTGATGCATAAGAGCAGTTATACATCACCAGTGATGCATAAGAGCAGTTTTGCATCACCAGTGATGCATAAGAGCAGTTATGCATCACCAGTGATGCATAAGAGCAGTTATACATCACCAGTGATGCATAAGAGCAGTTATGCATCACCAGTGATGCATAAGAGCAGTTATGCATCACCAGTGCAGTTATGCATCGCCAGTGATGCATAGGAGCAATTATGCATCACCAGTAATGCATAGGAGCAGTTATGCATCACCAGTGCTGCATAAGAGCAGTTAAACATCACCAGTGATGCATAAGAGCAGTTATGCATCACCGGTGATGCATAAGAGCAGTTATACATCATCAGTGATGCATAAGAGCAGTTATGCATCACCAGTGTTGCATAAGACCAGTTATGCATCACCAGTGATACATAAGAGCATTTATGCATCACCAGTGATGCATAAGAGCAGTTATGCATCACCAGTGATGCATAAGAATAGTTATGCATCACCAGTGATGCATAAGAGCAGTTATGCATCACCAGTGATGCATAAGAGCAGTTATGCATCACCAGTGATGCATAAGAGCAGTTATACATCACCAGTGATGCATAAGAGCAGTTATGCATCACCAGTGATGCATAAGAGCAGTTATGCATCACCAGTGCAGTTATGTATCACCAGTGATGCATAAGAGCAGTTATACATCACCAGTGATGCATAAGAGCAGTTATGCATCACCAGTGATGCATAAGAGCAGTTATGCATCACCAGTGATGCATAAGAGCAGTTATGCATCACCAGTGCAGTTATGCATCACCAGTGATGCATAGGAGCAATTATGCATCACCAGTGATGCATAGGAGCAGTTATGCATCACCAGTGCTGCATAAGAGCAGTTATACATCACCAGTGATGCATAAGAGCAGTTATGCATCACCAGTGATGCATAAGAGCAGTTATACATCATCAGTGATGCATAAGAGCAGTTATGCGTCACCAGTGATGCATAAGACCAGTTATGCATCACCAGTGATACATAAGAGCAGTTATGCATCACCAGTGATGCATAAGAGCAGTTATGCATCACCAGTGCAGTTATGTATCACCAGTGATGCATAAGAGCAGTTATACATCACCAGTGATGCATAAGAGCAGTTATGCATCACCAGTGATGCATAAGAGCAGTTATGCATCACCAGTGATGCATAAGAGCAGTTATGCATCACCAGTGCAGTTATGCATCACCAGTGATGCATAGGAGCAATTATGCATCACCAGTGATGCATAGGAGCAGTTATGCATCACCAGTGCTGCATAAGAGCAGTTATACATCACCAGTGATGCATAAGAGCAGTTATGCATCACCAGTGATGCATAAGAGCAGTTATACATCATCAGTGATGCATAAGAGCAGTTATGCGTCACCAGTGATGCATAAGACCAGTTATGCATCACCAGTGATACATAAGAGCAGTTATGCATCACCAGTGATGCATAAGAGCAGTTATGCATCACCAGTGCAGTTATGTATCACCAGTGATGCACAAGAGCAGTTATGCGTCACCAGTGATGCATAAGACCAGTTATGCATCACCAGTGATACATAAGAGCAGTTATGCATCACCAGTGATGCATAAGAGCAGTTATGCATCACCAGTGCAGTTATGTATCACCAGTGATGCATAAGAGCAGTTATACATCACCAGTGATGCATAAGAGCAGTTATGCATCACCAGCGATGCATAAGAGCAGTTATGCATCACCAGTGATGCATGAGAGCAGTTATGCATCACCAGTGATGCATAAGAATAGTTATGCATCACCAGTGATGCATAAGAGCAGTTATGCATCACCAGTGATGCATAAGAGCAGTTATGCATCACCAGTGATGCATAAGAGCAGTTATGCATCATCAGTGGTGCATAAGAGCAGTTATACATCACCAGTGATGCATAAGAGCAGTTATGCATCACCAGCGATGCATAAGAGCAGTTATGCATCACCAGTGATGCATAAGAGCAGTTATGCATCACCAGTGATGCATAAGAGCAGTTGTGCATCACCAGCGATGCATAAGAGCAGTTATGCATCACCAGTGATGCCTGAGAGCAGTTATGTGTCACCAGTGATGCATAAGAGCAGTTATGCATCACTAGTGATGCATAAGAGCAGTTATGCATCACCAGTGGTGCATAAGAGCAGTTATACATCACCAGTGATGCATAAGAGCAGTTATGCATCACCAGCGATGCATAAGAGCAGTTATGCATCACCAGTGATGCATAAGAGCAGTTATGCATCACCAGTGATGCATAAGAGCCGTTATGCATTACCAGTGATGCATATGAGCAATTATGCATCACCAGTGATGCATAAGAGCAGTTATGCATCACCAGTGATGCATAAGAGCAGTTATGCATCACCAGTGATGCATAAGAGCAGTTATGCATCATCAGTGATACATAAGAGCAGTTATGCATCACCAGTGATGCAAAAGAGCAGTTATGCATCACCAGTGATGCATAAGAGCAGTTATACATCACCAGTGATGCATAAGAGCAGTTTTGCATCACCAGTGATGCATAAGAGCAGTTATGCATCACCAGTGATGCATAAGAGCAGTTATACATCACCAGTGATGCATAAGAGCAGTTATGCATCACCAGTGATGCATAAGAGCAGTTATGCATCACCAGTGCAGTTATGCATCGCCAGTGATGCATAGGAGCAATTATGCATCACCAGTAATGCATAGGAGCAGTTATGCATCACCAGTGCTGCATAAGAGCAGTTAAACATCACCAGTGATGCATAAGAGCAGTTATGCATCACCGGTGGTGCATAAGAGCAGTTATACATCATCAGTGATGCATAAGAGCAGTTATGCATCACCAGTGTTGCATAAGACCAGTTATGCATCACCAGTGATACATAAGAGCATTTATGCATCACCAGTGATGCATAAGAGCAGTTATGCATCACCAGTGATGCATAAGAATAGTTATGCATCACCAGTGATGCATAAGAGCAGTTATGCATCACCAGTGATGCATAAGAGCAGTTATGCATCACCAGTGATGCATAAGAGCAGTTATACATCACCAGTGATGCATAAGAGCAGTTATGCATCACCAGTGATGCATAAGAGCAGTTATGCATCACCAGTGCAGTTATGTATCACCAGTGATGCATAAGAGCAGTTATACATCACCAGTGATGCATAAGAGCAGTTATGCATCACCAGTGATGCATAAGAGCAGTTATGCATCACCAGTGATGCATAAGAGCAGTTATGCATCACCAGTGCAGTTATGCATCACCAGTGATGCATAGGAGCAATTATGCATCACCAGTGATGCATAGGAGCAGTTATGCATCACCAGTGCTGCATAAGAGCAGTTATACATCACCAGTGATGCATAAGAGCAGTTATGCATCACCAGTGATGCATAAGAGCAGTTATACATCATCAGTGATGCATAAGAGCAGTTATGCGTCACCAGTGATGCATAAGACCAGTTATGCATCACCAGTGATACATAAGAGCAGTTATGCATCACCAGTGATGCATAAGAGCAGTTATGCATCACCAGTGCAGTTATGTATCACCAGTGATGCATAAGAGCAGTTATACATCATCAGTGATGCATAAGAGCAGTTATGCGTCACCAGTGATGCATAAGACCAGTTATGCATCACCAGTGATACATAAGAGCAGTTATGCATCACCAGTGATGCATAAGAGCAGTTATGCATCACCAGTGCAGTTATGTATCACCAGTGATGCATAAGAGCAGTTATACATCACCAGTGATGCATAAGAGCAGTTATGCATCACCAGCGATGCATAAGAGCAGTTATGCATCACCAGTGATGCATGAGAGCAGTTATGCATCACCAGTGATGCATAAGAATAGTTATGCATCACCAGTGATGCATAAGAGCAGTTATGCATCACCAGTGATGCATAAGAGCAGTTATGCATCACCAGTGATGCATAAGAGCAGTTATGCATCATCAGTGATACATAAGAGCAGTTATGCATCACCAGTGATGCAAAAGAGCAGTTATGCATCACCAGTGATGCATAAGAGCAGTTATACATCACCAGTGATGCATAAGAGCAGTTTTGCATCACCAGTGATGCATAAGAGCAGTTATGCATCACCAGTGATGCATAAGAGCAGTTATACATCACCAGTGATGCATAAGAGCAGTTATGCATCACAAGTGATGCATAAGAGCAGTTATGCATCACCAGTGCAGTTATGCATCGCCAGTGATGCATAGGAGCAATTATGCATCACCAGTAATGCATAGGAGCAGTTATGCATCACCAGTGCTGCATAAGAGCAGTTATACATCACCAGTGATGCATAAGAGCAGTTATGCATCACCGGTGATGCATAAGAGCAGTTATACATCATCAGTGATGCATAAGAGCAGTTATGCATCACCAGTGTTGCATAAGACCAGTTATGCATCACCAGTGATACATAAGAGCAGTTATGCATCACCAGTGATGCATAAGAGCAGTTATGCATCACCAGTGATGCATAAAAATAGTTATGCATCACCAGTGATGCATAAGAGCAGTTATGCATCACCAGTGATGCATAAGAGCAGTTATGCATCACCAGTGATGCATAAGAGCAGTTATACATCACCAGTGATGCATAAGAGCAGTTATGCATCACCAGTGATGCATAAGAGCAGTTATGCATCACCAGTGATGCATAAGAGCAGTTATACATCACCAGTGATGCATAAGAGCAGTTATGCATCACCAGTGATGCATAAGAGCAGTTATGCATCACCAGTGATGCATAAGAGCACTTATGCATCACCAGTGCAGTTATGCATCACCAGTGATGCATAGGAGAAATTATGCATCACCAGTGATGCATAGGAGCAGTTATGCATCACCAGTGCTGCATAAGAGCAGTTATACATCACCAGTGATGCATAAGAGCAGTTATGCATCACCAGTGATGCATAAGAGCAGTTATACATCATCAGTGATGCATAAGAGCAGTTATGCATCACCAGTGATGCATAAGAGCAGTTATGCATCACCAGTGATGCATAAGAGCAGTTATGCATCACCAGTGATGCATAAGAGCACTTATGCATCACCAGTGCAGTTATGCATCACCAGTGATGCATAGGAGAAATTATGCATCACCAGTGATGCATAGGAGCAGTTATGCATCACCAGTGCTGCATAAGAGCAGTTATGCATCACCAGTGATACATAAGAGCAGTTATGCATCACCAGTGATGCATAAGAGCAGTTATGCATCACCAGTGCAGTTATGTATCACCAGTGATGCATAAGAGCAGTTATACATCACCAGTGATGCATAAGAGCAGTTATACATCACCAGTGATGCATAAGAGCAGTTATGAATCACCAGTGATGCATAAGAGCAGTTATACATCACCAGTGATGCATAAGAGCAGTTGTGCATCACCAGTGATGCATAAGAGCAGTTATGCATCACCAGTGATGCATAAGAGCAGTTATACATCACCAGTGATGCATAGGAGCAGTTATGCATCACCAGTGCTGCATAAGAGCAGTTATACATCACCAGTGATGCATAAGAGCAGTTATGCATCACCAGTGATGCATAAGAGCAGTTATGCATCACCAGTGATGCATAAGAGCAGTTATGCATCACCAGTGAAAAGTTACGCATCACCAGTGATGCATAAGAGCAGTTATGCATCACCAGTGATGCATAAGAGCAGTTATGCATCACCAGTGATACATAAGAGCAGTTATACATCACCAGTGATGCATAAGAGCAGTTATGAATCACCAGTGATGCATAAGAGCAGTTATACATCACCAGTGATGCATAAGAGCAGTTGTGCATCACCAGTGATGCATAAGAGCAGTTATGCATCACCAGTGATGCATAAGAGCAGTTATACATCACCAGTGATGCATAAAAGCAGTTATGCATCACCAGTGATACATAAGAGCAGTTATACATCATCAGTGATGCATAAGAGCAGTTATGCATCACCAGTGATGCATAAGACCAGTTATGCATCACCAGTGATACATAAGAGCAGTTATGCATCACCAGTGATGCATAAGAGCAGTTATACATCACCAGTGATGCATAAGAGCAGTTATGCATCACCAGTGATGCAAAAGAGCAGTTATACATCATCAGTGATGCATAAGAGCAGTTATGCATCACCAGTGATGCATAAGACCAGTTATGCATCACCAGTGATACATAAGAGCAGTTATGCATCACCAGTGATGCATAAGAGCAGTTATGCATCACCAGTGCAGTTATGTATCACCAGTGATGCATAAGAGCAGTTATACATCACCAGTGATGCATAAGAGCAGTTATGCATCACCAGTGATGCATAAGAGCAGTTATGCATCATCAGTGATACATAAGAGCAGTTATGCATCACCAGTGATGCATAAGAGCAGTTATGCATCACCAGTGATGCATAAGAGCAGTTATACATCACCAGTGATGCATACGAGCAGTTATGCATCATCAGTGATGCATAAGAGCAGTTATGCATCACCAGTGATGCATAGAAGCAGTTATGCATCACCAGTGATGCATAGGAGCAGTTATGCATCACCAGTGATGCATAAGAGCAGTTATGCATCACCAGTGAAAAGTTACGCATCACCAGTGATGCATAAGAGCAGTTATGCATCACCAGTGATACATAAGAGCAGTTATGCATCACCAGTGATGCATAAGAGCAGTTATGCATCACCAGTGATGCATAAGAGCAGTAATGCATCACCAGTGATGCATAAGAGCAGTTATGCATCACCAGTGATGCATAAGAGCAGTTATACATCACCAGTGATGCATAAGAGCAGTTATGCATCACCAGTGATACATAAGAGCAGTTATACATCACCAGTGATGCATAAGATCAGTTATGCATCACCAGTGATGCATAAGAGCAGTTATGCATCACCAGTGATACATAAGAGCAGTTATGCATCACCAGTGATGCATAACCAGTGATGCATAAGAGCAGTTATGCATCACCAGTGATGCATAAGAGCAGTTATACATCACCAGTGATGCATAAGAGCAGTTGTCCATCACCAGTGATGCATAAGAGCAGTTATGCATCACCAGTGATGCATAAGAGCAGTTATACATCACCAGTGATGCATAAGAGCAGTTATGCGTCACCAGTGATGCATAAGAGCAGTAATGCATCACCAGTGATGCATAAGAGCAGTTATGCATCACCAGTGATGCATAAGAGCAGTAATGCATCACCAGTGATGCATAAGAGCAGTAATGCATCACCAGTGATGCATAAGAGCAGTAATGCATCACCAGTGATGCATAAGAGCAGTTATGCATCACCAGTGATACATAAGAGCAGTTATGCATCACCAGTGCAGTTATGTATCACCAGTGATGCATAAGAGCAGTTATACATCACCAGTGATGCATAAGAGCAGTTGTGCATCACCAGCGATGCATAAGAGCAGTTATGCATCACCAGTGATGCATAAGAGCAGTTATACATCACCAGTGATGCATAAGAGCAGTTATGCATCACTAGTGATGCATAAGAGCAGTTATGCATCACCAGTGGTGCATAAGAGCAGTTATACATCACCAGTGATGCATAAGATCAGTTATGCATCACCAGCGATGCATAAGAGCAGTTATGCATCACCAGTGATGCATAAGAGCAGTTATGCATCACCAGTGATGCATAAGAGCCGTTATGCATTACCAGTGATGCATATGAGCAATTATGCATCACCAGTGATGCATAAGAGCAGTTATGCATCACCAGTGATGCATAAGAGCAGTTATGCATCACCAGTGATGCATAAGAGCAGTTATGCATCATCAGTGATACATAAGAGCAGTTATGCATCACCAGTGATGCAAAAGAGCAGTTATGCATCACCAGTGATGCATAAGAGCAGTTATACATCACCAGTGATGCATAAGAGCAGTTTTGCATCACCAGTGATGCATAAGAGCAGTTATGCATCACCAGTGATGCATAAGAGCAGTTATACATCACCAGTGATGCATAAGAGCAGTTATGCATCACCAGTGATGCATAAGAGCAGTTATGCATCACCAGTGCAGTTATGCATCGCCAGTGACGCATAGGAGCAATTATGCATCACCAGTAATGCATAGGAGCAGTTATGCATCACCAGTGCTGCATAAGAGCAGTTAAACATCACCAGTGATGCATAAGAGCAGTTATGCATCACCGGTGATGCATAAGAGCAGTTATACATCATCAGTGATGCATAAGAGCAGTTATGCATCACCAGTGTTGCATAAGACCAGTTATGCATCACCAGTGATACATAAGAGCAGTTATGCATCACCAGTGATGCGTAAGAGCAGTTATGCATCACCAGTGATGCATAAGAATAGTTATGCATCACCAGTGATGCATAAGAGCAGTTATGCATCACCAGTGATGCATAAGAGCAGTTATGCATCACCAGTGATGCATAAGAGCAGTTATACATCACCAGTGATGCATAAGAGCAGTTATGCATCACCAGTGATGCATAAGAGCAGTTATACATCACCAGTGATGCATAAGAGCAGTTATGCATCACCAGTGATGCATAAGAGCAGTTATGCATCACCAGTGCAGTTATGTATCACCAGTGATGCATAAGAGCAGTTATACATCACCAGTGATGCATAAGAGCAGTTATGCATCACCAGTGATGCATAAGAGCAGTTATGCATCACCAGTGATGCATAAGAGCAGTTATGCATCACCAGTGCAGTTATGCATCACCAGTGATGCATAGGAGCAATTATGCATCACCAGTGATGCATAGGAGCAGTTATGCATCACCAGTGCTGCATAAGAGCAGTTATACATCACCAGTGATGCATAAGAGCAGTTATGCATCACCAGTGATGCATAAGAGCAGTTATACATCATCAGTGATGCATAAGAGCAGTTATGCGTCACCAGTGATGCATAAGACCAGTTATGCATCACCAGTGATACATAAGAGCAGTTATGCATCACCAGTGATGCATAAGAGAAGTTATGCATCACCAGTGATGCATAAGAGCAGTTATGCATCACCAGTGATGCATAAGAGCAGTTATGCATCACCAGTGCAGTTATGCATCACCAGTGCAGTTATGCATCACCAGTGATGCATAGGAGCAATTATGCATCACCAGTGATGCATAGGAGCAGTTATGCATCAGCAGTGATGCATAAGAGCAGTTATACATCACCAGTGATGCATAAGAGCAGTTATGCATCACCAGTGATGCATAAGAGCAGTTATACATCATCAGTGATGCATAAGAGCAGTTATGCGTCACCAGTGATGCATAAGACCAGTTATGCATCACCAGTGATACATAAGAGCAGTTATGCATCACCAGTGATGCATAAGAGCAGTAATGCATCACCAGTGATGCATAAGAGCAGTAATGCATCACCAGTGATGCATAAGAGCAGTTATGCATCACCAGTGCTGCATAAGAGCAGTTAAACATCACCAGTGATGCATAAGAGCAGTTATGCATCACCGGTGATGCATAAGAGCAGTTATACATCATCAGTGATGCATAAGAGCAGTTATGCATCACCAGTGTTGCATAAGACCAGTTATGCATCACCAGTGATACATAAGAGCAGTTATGCATCACCAGTGATGCATAAGAGCAGTTATGCATCACCAGTGATGCATAAGAATAGTTATGCATCACCAGTGATGCATAAGAGCAGTTATGCATCACCAGTGATGCATAAGAGCAGTTATACATCACCAGTGATGCATAAGAGCAGTTATGCATCACCAGCGATGCATAAGAGCAGTTATGCATCACCAGTGATGCATGAGAGCAGTTATGCATCACCAGTGATGCATAAGAATAGTTATGCATCACCAGTGATGCATAAGATCAGTTATGCATCACCAGTGATGCATAAGAGCAGTTATACATCACCAGTGATGCAAAAGAGCAGTTGTTATGTATCACCAGTGATGCATAAGAGCAGTTATGTGTCACCAGTGATGCATAAGAGCAGTTATGCATCACTAGTGATGCATAAGAGCAGTTATGCATCACCAGTGGTGCATAAGAGCAGTTATACATCACCAGTGATGCATAAGAGCAGTTATGCATCACCAGCGATGCATGAGCAGTTATGCATCACCAGTGATGCATAAGAGCAGTTATGCATCACCAGTGATGCATAAGAGCAGTTATGCATCACCAGTGATGTATAAGAGCCGTTATGCATTACCAGTGATGCATATGAGCAATTATGCATCACCAGTGATGCATAAGAGCAGTTATGCATCACCAGTGATGCATAAGAGCAGTTATGCATCACCAGTGATGCATAAGAGCAGTTATGCATCATCAGTGATACATAAGAGCAGTTATGCATCACCAGTGATGCAAAAGAGCAGTTATGCATCACCAGTGATGCATAAGAGCAGTTATACATCACCAGTGATGCATAAGAGCAGTTTTGCATCACCAGTGATGCATAAGAGCAGTTATGCATCACCAGTGATGCATAAGAGCAGTTATACATCACCAGTGATGCATAAGAGCAGTTATGCATCACCAGTGATGCATAAGAGCAGTTATGCATCACCAGTGATGCATAAGAGCAGTTATGCATCACCAGTGCAGTTATGCATCGCCAGTGATGCATAGGAGCAATTATGCATCACCAGTAATGCATAGGAGCAGTTATGCATCACCAGTGCTGCATAAGAGCAGTTATACATCACCAGTGATGCATAAGAGCAGTTATACATCACCGGTGATGCATAAGAGCAGTTATGCATCACCAGTGATGCATAAGAATAGTTATGCATCACCAGTGATACATAAGAGCAGTTATGCATCACCAGTGATGCATAAGAGCAGTTATGCATCACCAGTGATGCATAAGAATAGTTATGCATCACCAGTGATGCATAAGAGCAGTTATGCATCACCAGTGATGCATAAGAGCAGTTATGCATCACCAGTGATGCATAAGAGCAGTTATACATCACCAGTGATGCATAAGAGCAGTTATGCATCACCAGTGATGCATAAGAGCAGTTATACATCATCAGTGATGCATAAGAGCAGTTATGCATCACCAGTGATGCATAAGAGCAGTTATGCATCACCAGTGATGCATAAGAGCAGTTATACATCACCAGTGATGCATAAGAGCAGTTATGCATCACCAGTGATGCATAAGAGCAGTTATGCATCACCAGTGATGCTTAAGAGCACTTATGCATCACCAGTGCATTTATGCATCACCAGTGATGCATAGGAGAAATTATGCATCACCAGTGATGCATAGGAGCAGTTATGCATCACCAGTGCTGCATAAGAGCAGTTATACATCACCAGTGATGCATAAGAGCAGTTATGCATCACCAGTGATGCATAAGAGCAGTTATACATCATCAGTGATGCATAAGAGCAGTTATGCATCACCAGTGATGCATAAGACCAGTTATGCATCACCAGTGATACATAAGAGCAGTTATGCATCACCAGTGATGCATAAGAGCAGTTATGCATCACCAGTGCAGTTATGTATCACCAGTGATGCATAAGAGCAGTTATACATCACCAGTGATGCATAAGAGCAGTTATACATCACCAGTGATGCATAAGAGCAGTTATGAATCACCAGTGATGCATAAGAGCAGTTATACATCACCAGTGATGCATAAGAGCAGTTGTGCATCACCAGTGATGCATAAGAGCAGTTATGCATCACCAGTGACGCATAAGAGCAGTTATACATCACCAGTGATGCATAGGAGCAGTTATGCATCACCAGTGCTGCATAAGAGCAGTTATGCATCACCAGTGATGCATAACCAGTGATGCATAAGAGCAGTTATGCATCACCAGTGATGCATAAGAGCAGTTATACATCACCAGTGATGCATAAGAGCAGTTGTGCATCACCAGTGATGCATAAGAGCAGTTATGCATCACCAGTGATGCATAAGAGCAGTTATACATCACCAGTGATGCATAAGAGCAGTTATGCATCACCAGTGATGCATAAGAGCAGTTATACATCACCAGTGATGCATAAGAGCAGTTATGCATCACCAGTGATGCATAAGAGCAGTTATGCATCACCAGTGCAGTTATGTATCACCAGTGATGCATAAGAGCAGTTATACATCACCAGTGATGCATAAGAGCAGTTATGCATCACCAGTGATGCATAAGAGCAGTTATGCATCACCAGTGATACATAAGAGCAGTTATGCATCACCAGTGATGCATAACCAGTGATGCATAAGAGCAGTTATGCATCACCAGTGATGCATAAGAGCAGTTATACATCATCAGTGATGCATAAGAGCAGTTATGCATCACCAGTGATGCATAAGAGCAGTTATGCATCACCAGTGATGCATAAGAGCAGTTATACATCACCAGTGATGCATAAGAGCAGTTATGCATCACCAGTGATGCATAAGAGCAGTTATGCATCACCAGTGATGCATAAGAGCACTTATGCATCACCAGTGCATTTATGCATCACCAGTGATGCATAGGAGAAATTATGCATCACCAGTGATGCATAGGAGCAGTTATGCATCACCAGTGCTGCATAAGAGCAGTTATACATCACCAGTGATGCATAAGAGCAGTTATGCATCACCAGTGATGCATAAGAGCAGTTATACATCATCAGTGATGCATAAGAGCAGTTATGCATCACCAGTGATGCATAAGACCAGTTATGCATCACCAGTGATACATAAGAGCAGTTATGCATCACCAGTGATGCATAAGAGCAGTTATGCATCACCAGTGCAGTTATGTATCACCAGTGATGCATAAGAGCAGTTATACATCACCAGTGATGCATAAGAGCAGTTATGCATCACCAGTGATGCATAAGAGCAGTTATGCATCATCAGTGATACATAAGAGCAGTAATGCATCACCAGTGATGCATAAGAGCAGTTGTGCATCACCAGTGATGCATAAGAGCAGTTATGCATCACCAGTGATGCATAAGAGCAGTTATACATCACCAGTGATGCATAAGAGCAGTTATGCATCACCAGTGATGCATAAGAGCAGTTATGCATCACCAGTGGTGCATAAGAGCAGTTATACATCACCAGTGATGCATAAGATCAGTTATGCATCACCAGCGATGCATAAGAGCAGTTATGCATCACCAGTGATGCATAAGAGCAGTTATGCATCACCAGTGATGCATAAGAGCCGTTATGCATTACCAGTGATGCATATGAGCAATTATGCATCACCAGTGATGCATAAGAGCAGTTATGCATCACCAGTGATGCATAAGAGCAGTTATGCATCACCAGTGATGCATAAGAGCAGTTATGCATCATCAGTGATACATAAGAGCAGTTATGCATCACCAGTGATGCAAAAGAGCAGTTATGCATCACCAGTGATGCATAAGAGCAGTTATACATCACCAGTGATGCATAAGAGCAGTTTTGCATCACCAGTGATGCATAAGAGCAGTTATGCATCACCAGTGATGCATAAGAGCAGTTATACATCACCAGTGATGCATAAGAGCAGTTATGCATCACCAGTGATGCATAAGAGCAGTTATGCATCACCAGTGCAGTTATGCATCGCCAGTGATGCATAGGAGCAATTATGCATCACCAGTAATGCATAGGAGCAGTTATGCATCACCAGTGCTGCATAAGAGCAGTTAAACATCACCAGTGATGCATAAGAGCAGTTATGCATCACCGGTGATGCATAAGAGCAGTTATACATCATCAGTGATGCATAAGAGCAGTTATGCATCACCAGTGTTGCATAAGACCAGTTATGCATCACCAGTGATACATAAGAGCAGTTATGCATCACCAGTGATGCGTAAGAGCAGTTATGCATCACCAGTGATGCATAAGAATAGTTATGCATCACCAGTGATGCATAAGAGCAGTTATGCATCACCAGTGATGCATAAGAGCAGTTATGCATCACCAGTGATGCATAAGAGCAGTTATACATCACCAGTGATGCATAAGAGCAGTTATGCATCACCAGTGATGCATAAGAGCAGTTATACATCACCAGTGATGCATAAGAGCAGTTATGCATCACCAGTGATGCATAAGAGCAGTTATGCATCACCAGTGCAGTTATGTATCACCAGTGATGCATAAGAGCAGTTATACATCACCAGTGATGCATAAGAGCAGTTATGCATCACCAGTGATGCATAAGAGCAGTTATGCATCACCAGTGATGCATAAGAGCAGTTATGCATCACCAGTGCAGTTATGCATCACCAGTGATGCATAGGAGCAATTATGCATCACCAGTGATGCATAGGAGCAGTTATGCATCACCAGTGCTGCATAAGAGCAGTTATACATCACCAGTGATGCATAAGAGCAGTTATGCATCACCAGTGATGCATAAGAGCAGTTATACATCATCAGTGATGCATAAGAGCAGTTATGCGTCACCAGTGATGCATAAGACCAGTTATGCATCACCAGTGATACATAAGAGCAGTTATGCATCACCAGTGATGCATAAGAGAAGTTATGCATCACCAGTGATGCATAAGAGCAGTTATGCATCACCAGTGATGCATAAGAGCAGTTATGCATCACCAGTGCAGTTATGCATCACCAGTGCAGTTATGCATCACCAGTGATGCATAGGAGCAATTATGCATCACCAGTGATGCATAGGAGCAGTTATGCATCACCAGTGATGCATAAGAGCAGTTATACATCACCAGTGATGCATAAGAGCAGTTATGCATCACCAGTGATGCATAAGAGCAGTTATACATCATCAGTGATGCATAAGAGCAGTTATGCGTCACCAGTGATGCATAAGACCAGTTATGCATCACCAGTGATACATAAGAGCAGTTATGCATCACCAGTGATGCATAAGAGCAGTAATGCATCACCAGTGATGCATAAGAGCAGTTATGCATCACCAGTGCTGCATAAGAGCAGTTAAACATCACCAGTGATGCATAAGAGCAGTTATGCATCACCGGTGATGCATAAGAGCAGTTATACATCATCAGTGATGCATAAGAGCAGTTATGCATCACCAGTGTTGCATAAGACCAGTTATGCATCACCAGTGATACATAAGAGCAGTTATGCATCACCAGTGATGCATAAGAGCAGTTATGCATCACCAGTGATGCATAAGAATAGTTATGCATCACCAGTGATGCATAAGAGCAGTTATGCATCACCAGTGATGCATAAGAGCAGTTATACATCACCAGTGATGCATAAGAGCAGTTATGCATCACCAGCGATGCATAAGAGCAGTTATGCATCACCAGTGATGCATGAGAGCAGTTATGCATCACCAGTGATGCATAAGAATAGTTATGCATCACCAGTGATGCATAAGATCAGTTATGCATCACCAGTGATGCATAAGAGCAGTTATACATCACCAGTGATGCAAAAGAGCAGTTGTTATGTATCACCAGTGATGCATAAGAGCAGTTATGTGTCACCAGTGATGCATAAGAGCAGTTATGCATCACTAGTGATGCATAAGAGCAGTTATGCATCACCAGTGGTGCATAAGAGCAGTTATACATCACCAGTGATGCATAAGAGCAGTTATGCATCACCAGCGATGCATGAGCAGTTATGCATCACCAGTGATGCATAAGAGCAGTTATGCATCACCAGTGATGCATAAGAGCAGTTATGCATCACCAGTGATGTATAAGAGCCGTTATGCATTACCAGTGATGCATATGAGCAATTATGCATCACCAGTGATGCATAAGAGCAGTTATGCATCACCAGTGATGCATAAGAGCAGTTATGCATCACCAGTGATGCATAAGAGCAGTTATGCATCATCAGTGATACATAAGAGCAGTTATGCATCACCAGTGATGCAAAAGAGCAGTTATGCATCACCAGTGATGCATAAGAGCAGTTATACATCACCAGTGATGCATAAGAGCAGTTTTGCATCACCAGTGATGCATAAGAGCAGTTATGCATCACCAGTGATGCATAAGAGCAGTTATACGTCACCAGTGATGCATAAGAGCAGTTATGCATCACCAGTGATGCATAAGAGCAGTTATGCATCACCAGTGATGCATAAGAGCAGTTATGCATCACCAGTGCAGTTATGCATCGCCAGTGATGCATAGGAGCAATTATGCATCACCAGTAATGCATAGGAGCAGTTATGCATCACCAGTGCTGCATAAGAGCAGTTATACATCACCAGTGATGCATAAGAGCAGTTATACATCACCGGTGATGCATAAGAGCAGTTATGCATCACCAGTGATGCATAAGAATAGTTATGCATCACCAGTGATACATAAGAGCAGTTATGCATCACCAGTGATGCATAAGAGCAGTTATGCATCACCAGTGATGCATAAGAATAGTTATGCATCACCAGTGATGCATAAGAGCAGTTATGCATCACCAGTGATGCATAAGAGCAGTTATGCATCACCAGTGATGCATAAGAGCAGTTATACATCACCAGTGATGCATAAGAGCAGTTATGCATCACCAGTGATGCATAAGAGCAGTTATACATCATCAGTGATGCATAAGAGCAGTTATGCATCACCAGTGATGCATAAGAGCAGTTATGCATCACCAGTGATGCATAAGAGCAGTTATACATCACCAGTGATGCATAAGAGCAGTTATGCATCACCAGTGATGCATAAGAGCAGTTATGCATCACCAGTGATGCTTAAGAGCACTTATGCATCACCAGTGCATTTATGCATCACCAGTGATGCATAGGAGAAATTATGCATCACCAGTGATGCATAGGAGCAGTTATGCATCACCAGTGCTGCATAAGAGCAGTTATACATCACCAGTGATGCATAAGAGCAGTTATGCATCACCAGTGATGCATAAGAGCAGTTATACATCATCAGTGATGCATAAGAGCAGTTATGCATCACCAGTGATGCATAAGACCAGTTATGCATCACCAGTGATACATAAGAGCAGTTATGAATCACCAGTGATGCATAAGAGCAGTTATACATCACCAGTGATGCATAAGAGCAGTTATGCATCACCAGTGATGCATAAGAGCAGTTATACATCATCAGTGATGCATAAGAGCAGTTATGCATCACCAGTGATGCATAAGAGCAGTTATACATCACCAGTGATGCATAAGAGCAGTTATGAATCACCAGTGATGCATAAGAGCAGTTATACATCACCAGTGATGCATAAGAGCAGTTGTGCATCACCAGTGATGCATAAGAGCAGTTATGCATCACCAGTGACGCATAAGAGCAGTTATACATCACCAGTGATGCATAGGAGCAGTTATGCATCACCAGTGCTGCATAAGAGCAGTTATGCATCACCAGTGATGCATAACCAGTGATGCATAAGAGCAGTTATGCATCACCAGTGATGCATAAGAGCAGTTATACATCACCAGTGATGCATAAGAGCAGTTGTGCATCACCAGTGATGCATAAGAGCAGTTATGCATCACCAGTGATGCATAAGAGCAGTTATACATCACCAGTGATGCATAAGAGCAGTTATGCATCACCAGTGATGCATAAGAGCAGTTATACATCACCAGTGATGCATAAGAGCAGTTATGCATCACCAGTGATGCATAAGAGCAGTTATGCATCACCAGTGCAGTTATGTATCACCAGTGATGCATAAGAGCAGTTATACATCACCAGTGATGCATAAGAGCAGTTATGCATCACCAGTGATGCATAAGAGCAGTTATGCATCACCAGTGATACATAAGAGCAGTTATGCATCACCAGTGATGCATAACCAGTGATGCATAAGAGCAGTTATGCATCACCAGTGATGCATAAGAGCAGTTATACATCATCAGTGATGCATAAGAGCAGTTATGCATCACCAGTGATGCATAAGAGCAGTTATGCATCACCAGTGATGCATAAGAGCAGTTATACATCACCAGTGATGCATAAGAGCAGTTATGCATCACCAGTGATGCATAAGAGCAGTTATGCATCACCAGTGATGCATAAGAGCACTTATGCATCACCAGTGCATTTATGCATCACCAGTGATGCATAGGAGAAATTATGCATCACCAGTGATGCATAGGAGCAGTTATGCATCACCAGTGCTGCATAAGAGCAGTTATACATCACCAGTGATGCATAAGAGCAGTTATGCATCACCAGTGATGCATAAGAGCAGTTATACATCATCAGTGATGCATAAGAGCAGTTATGCATCACCAGTGATGCATAAGACCAGTTATGCATCACCAGTGATACATAAGAGCAGTTATGCATCACCAGTGATGCATAAGAGCAGTTATGCATCACCAGTGCAGTTATGTATCACCAGTGATGCATAAGAGCAGTTATACATCACCAGTGATGCATAAGAGCAGTTATGCATCACCAGTGATGCATAAGAGCAGTTATGCATCATCAGTGATACATAAGAGCAGTTATGCATCACCAGTGATGCATAAGAGCAGTTATGCATCACCAGTGATGCATAAGAGCAGTTATACATCACCAGTGATGCATACGAGCAGTTATGCATCATCAGTGATGCATAAGAGCAGTTATGCATCACCAGTGATGCATAGAAGCAGTTATGCATCACCAGTGATGCATAGGAGCAGTTATGCATCACCAGTGATGCATAAGAGCAGTTATGCATCACCAGTGAAAAGTTACGCATCACCAGTGATGCATAAGAGCAGTTATGCATCACCAGTGATACATAAGAGCAGTTATGCATCACCAGTGATGCATAAGAGCAGTTATGCATCACCAGTGATGCATAAGAGCAGTAATGCATCACCAGTGATGCATAAGAGCAGTTGTGCATCACCAGTGATGCATAAGAGCAGTTATGCATCACCAGTGATGCATAAGAGCAGTTATACATCACCAGTGATGCATAAGAGCAGTTATGCATCACCAGTGATGCATAAGAGCAGTTATGCATCACCAGTGGTGCATAAGAGCAGTTATACATCACCAGTGATGCATAAGATCAGTTATGCATCACCAGCGATGCATAAGAGCAGTTATGCATCACCAGTGATGCATAAGAGCAGTTATGCATCACCAGTGATGCATAAGAGCCGTTATGCATTACCAGTGATGCATATGAGCAATTATGCATCACCAGTGATGCATAAGAGCAGTTATGCATCACCAGTGATGCATAAGAGCAGTTATGCATCACCAGTGATGCATAAGAGCAGTTATGCATCATCAGTGATACATAAGAGCAGTTATGCATCACCAGTGATGCAAAAGAGCAGTTATGCATCACCAGTGATGCATAAGAGCAGTTATACATCACCAGTGATGCATAAGAGCAGTTTTGCATCACCAGTGATGCATAAGAGCAGTTATGCATCACCAGTGATGCATAAGAGCAGTTATACATCACCAGTGATGCATAAGAGCAGTTATGCATCACCAGTGATGCATAAGAGCAGTTATGCATCACCAGTGCAGTTATGCATCGCCAGTGATGCATAGGAGCAATTATGCATCACCAGTAATGCATAGGAGCAGTTATGCATCACCAGTGCTGCATAAGAGCAGTTAAACATCACCAGTGATGCATAAGAGCAGTTATGCATCACCGGTGATGCATAAGAGCAGTTATACATCATCAGTGATGCATAAGAGCAGTTATGCATCACCAGTGTTGCATAAGACCAGTTATGCATCACCAGTGATACATAAGAGCAGTTATGCATCACCAGTGATGCGTAAGAGCAGTTATGCATCACCAGTGATGCATAAGAATAGTTATGCATCACCAGTGATGCATAAGAGCAGTTATGCATCACCAGTGATGCATAAGAGCAGTTATGCATCACCAGTGATGCAAAAGAGCAGTTATACATCACCAGTGATGCATAAGAGCAGTTATGCATCACCAGTGATGCATAAGAGCAGTTATACATCACCAGTGATGCATAAGAGCAGTTATGCATCACCAGTGATGCATAAGAGCAGTTATGCATCACCAGTGCAGTTATGTATCACCAGTGATGCATAAGAGCAGTTATACATCACCAGTGATGCATAAGAGCAGTTATGCATCACCAGTGATGCATAAGAGCAGTTATGCATCACCAGTGATGCATAAGAGCAGTTATGCATCACCAGTGCAGTTATGCATCACCAGTGATGCATAGGAGCAATTATGCATCACCAGTGATGCATAGGAGCAGTTATGCATCACCAGTGCTGCATAAGAGCAGTTATACATCACCAGTGATGCATAAGAGCAGTTATGCATCACCAGTGATGCATAAGAGCAGTTATACATCATCAGTGATGCATAAGAGCAGTTATGCGTCACCAGTGATGCATAAGACCAGTTATGCATCACCAGTGATACATAAGAGCAGTTATGCATCACCAGTGATGCATAAGAGAAGTTATGCATCACCAGTGATGCATAAGAGCAGTTACGCATCACCAGTGATGCATAAGAGCAGTTATGCATCACCAGTGCAGTTATGCATCACCAGTGATGCATAGGAGCAATTATGCATCACCAGTGATGCATAGGAGCAGTTATGCATCACCAGTGATGCATAAGAGCAGTTATACATCACCAGTGATGCATAAGAGCAGTTATGCATCACCAGTGATGCATAAGAGCAGTTATACATCATCAGTGATGCATAAGAGCAGTTATTCGTCACCAGTGATGCATAAGACCAGTTATGCATCACCAGTGATACATAAGAGCAGTTATGCATCACCAGTGATGCATAAGAGCAGTAATGCATCACCAGTGATGCATAAGAGCAGTTATGCATCACCAGTGCTGCATAAGAGCAGTTAAACATCACCAGTGATGCATAAGAGCAGTTATGCATCACCGGTGATGCATAAGACCAGTTATGCATCACCAGTGATACATAAGAGCAGTTATGCATCACCAGTGATGCATAAGAATAGTTATGCATCACCAGTGATGCATAAGAGCAGTTATGCATCACCAGCGATGCATAAGAGCAGTTATGCATCACCAGTGATGCATGAGAGCAGTTATGCATCACCAGTGATGCATAAGAATAGTTATGCATCACCAGTGATGCATAAGATCAGTTATGCATCACCAGTGATGCATAAGAGCAGTTATACATCACCAGTGATGCAAAAGAGCAGTTGTTATGTATCACCAGTGATGCATAAGAGCAGTTATGTGTCACCAGTGATGCATAAGAGCAGTTATGCATCACTAGTGATGCATAAGAGCAGTTATGCATCACCAGTGGTGCATAAGAGCAGTTATACATCACCAGTGATGCATAAGAGCAGTTATGCATCACCAGTGATGCATAAGAGCAGTTATGCATCACCAGTGCAGTTATGCATCACCAGTGATGCATAGGAGCAATTATGCATCACCAGTGATGCATAGGAGCAGTTATGCATCACCAGTGATGCATAAGAGCAGTTATACATCACCAGTGATGCATAAGAGCAGTTATGCATCACCAGTGATGCATAAGAGCAGTTATACATCATCAGTGATGCATAAGAGCAGTTATGCGTCACCAGTGATGCATAAGACCAGTTATGCATCACCAGTGATACATAAGAGCAGTTATGCATCACCAGTGATGCATAAGAGCAGTTATGCATCACCAGTGATGCATAAGAGCAGTTATGCATCACCAGTGATGCATAAGAGCAGTTATGCATCACCAGTGATGCATAAGAGCAGTTATGCATCACCAGTGATGCTTAAGAGCACTTATGCATCACCAGTGCATTTATGCATCACCAGTGATGCATAGGAGAAATTATGCATCACCAGTGATGCATAGGAGCAGTTATGCATCACCAGTGCTGCATAAGAGCAGTTATACATCACCAGTGATGCATAAGAGCAGTTATGCATCACCAGTGATGCATAAGAGCAGTTATACATCATCAGTGATGCATAGGAGCAATTATGCATCACCAGTGATGCATAGGAGCAGTTATGCATCACCAGTGCTGCATAAGAGCAGTTATACATCACCAGTGATGCATAAGAGCAGTTATGCATCACCAGTGATGCATAAGAGCAGTTATACATCATCAGTGATGCATAAGAGCAGTTATGCGTCACCAGTGATGCATAAGACCAGTTATGCATCACCAGTGATACATAAGAGCAGTTATGCATCACCAGTGATGCATAAGAGAAGTTATGCATCACCAGTGATGCATAAGAGCAGTTATGCATCACCAGTGATGCATAAGAGCAGTTATGCATCACCAGTGCAGTTATGCATCACCAGTGATGCATAGGAGCAATTATGCATCACCAGTGATGCATAGGAGCAGTTATGCATCACCAGTGATGCATAAGAGCAGTTATACATCACCAGTGATGCATAAGAGCAGTTATGCATCACCAGTGATGCATAAGAGCAGTTATACATCATCAGTGATGCATAAGAGCAGTTATGCGTCACCAGTGATGCATAAGACCAGTTATGCATCACCAGTGATACATAAGAGCAGTTATGCATCACCAGTGATGCATAAGAGCAGTAATGCATCACCAGTGATGCATAAGAGCAGTTATGCATCACCAGTGCTGCATAAGAGCAGTTAAACATCACCAGTGATGCATAAGAGCAGTTATGCATCACCGGTGATGCATAAGAGCAGTTATACATCATCAGTGATGCATAAGAGCAGTTATGCATCACCAGTGTTGCATAAGACCAGTTATGCATCACCAGTGATACATAAGAGCAGTTATGCATCACCAGTGATGCATAAGAGCAGTTATGCATCACCAGTGATGCATAAGAATAGTTATGCGTCACCAGTGATGCATAAGAGCAGTTATGCATCACCAGTGATGCATAAGAGCAGTTATACATCACCAGTGATGCATAAGAGCAGTTATGCATCACCAGCGATGCATAAGAGCAGTTATGCATCACCAGTGATGCATGAGAGCAGTTATGCATCACCAGTGATGCATAAGAATAGTTATGCATCACCAGTGATGCATAAGATCAGTTATGCATCACCAGTGATGCATAAGAGCAGTTATACATCACCAGTGATGCAAAAGAGCAGTTGTTATGTATCACCAGTGATGCATAAGAGCAGTTATGTGTCACCAGTGATGCATAAGAGCAGTTATGCATCACTAGTGATGCATAAGAGCAGTTATGCATCACCAGTGGTGCATAAGAGCAGTTATACATCACCAGTGATGCATAAGAGCAGTTATGCATCACCAGCGATGCATGAGCAGTTATGCATCACCAGTGATGCATAAGAGCAGTTATGCATCACCAGTGATGCATAAGAGCAGTTATGCATCACCAGTGATGCATAAGAGCCGTTATGCATTACCAGTGATGCATATGAGCAATTATGCATCACCAGTGATGCATAAGAGCAGTTATGCATCACCAGTGATGCATAAGAGCAGTTATGCATCACCAGTGATGCATAAGAGCAGTTATGCATCATCAGTGATACATAAGAGCAGTTATGCATCACCAGTGATGCAAAAGAGCAGTTATGCATCACCAGTGATGCATAAGAGCAGTTATACATCACCAGTGATGCATAAGAGCAGTTTTGCATCACCAGTGATGCATAAGAGCAGTTATGCATCACCAGTGATGCATAAGAGCAGTTATACATCACCAGTGATGCATAAGAGCAGTTATGCATCACCAGTGATGCATAAGAGCAGTTATGCATCACCAGTGATGCATAAGAGCAGTTATGCATCACCAGTGCAGTTATGCATCGCCAGTGATGCATAGGAGCAATTATGCATCACCAGTAATGCATAGGAGCAGTTATGCATCACCAGTGCTGCATAAGAGCAGTTATACATCACCAGTGATGCATAAGAGCAGTTATACATCACCGGTGATGCATAAGAGCAGTTATGCATCACCAGTGATGCATAAGAATAGTTATGCATCACCAGTGATACATAAGAGCAGTTATGCATCACCAGTGATGCATAAGAGCAGTTATGCATCACCAGTGATGCATAAGAATAGTTATGCATCACCAGTGATGCATAAGAGCAGTTATGCATCACCAGTGATGCATAAGAGCAGTTATGCATCACCAGTGATGCATAAGAGCAGTTATACATCACCAGTGATGCATAAGAGCAGTTATGCATCACCAGTGATGCATAAGAGCAGTTATACATCATCAGTGATGCATAAGAGCAGTTATGCATCACCAGTGATGCATAAGAGCAGTTATGCATCACCAGTGATGCATAAGAGCAGTTATACATCACCAGTGATGCATAAGAGCAGTTATGCATCACCAGTGATGCATAAGAGCAGTTATGCATCACCAGTGATGCTTAAGAGCACTTATGCATCACCAGTGCATTTATGCATCACCAGTGATGCATAGGAGAAATTATGCATCACCAGTGATGCATAAGAGCAGTTATACATCACCAGTGATGCATAAGAGCAGTTATGCGTCACCAGTGATGCATAAGAGCAGTAATGCATCACCAGTGATGCATAAGAGCAGTTATGCATCACCAGAGATGCATAAGAGCAGTTATGCATCACCAGTGATGCATAAGTGCAGTTATGCATCACCAGTGATGCATAAAAGCAGTTATGCATCACCAGTGATGCATAAGAGCAGTTATGCATCACCAGTGATGCATAAGAGCAGTAATGCATCACCAGTGATGCATAAGAACAGTTATGCATCACCAGTGATACATAAGACCAGTTATGCATCACCAGTGATGCATAAGAGCAGTGATGCATCACCAGTGATGCATAAGAGCAGTTATACATCACCAGTGATGCATAAGAGCAGTTATGCATCACCAGTGATGCATAAGAGCAGTTATGCATCACCAGTGATGCATAAGAGCAGTTATGCATCACCAGTGATGCATAAGAGCAGTTATACATCACCAGTGATGCATAAGAGCAGTTATGCATCACCAGTGATGCATAAGAGCAGTTATGCATCACCAGTGATGCATAAGAGCAGTTATGCATCACCAGTGCAGTTATGCATCACCAGTGATGCATAGGAGCAATTATGCATCACCAGTGATGCATAGGAGCAGTTATGCATCACCAGTGCTGCATAAGAGCAGTTATACATCACCAGTGATGCATAAGAGCAGTTATGCATCACCAGTGATGCATAAGAGCAGTTATACATCATCAGTGATGCATAAGAGCAGTTATGCGTCACCAGTGATGCATAAGACCAGTTATGCATCACCAGTGATACATAAGAGCAGTTATACATCACCAGTGATGCATAAGAGCAGTTGTGCATCACCAGCGATGCATAAGAGCAGTTATGCATCACCAGTGATGCATGAGAGCAGTTATGCATCACCAGTGATGCATAAGAATAGTTATGCATCACCAGTGATGCATAAGATCAGTTATGCATCACCAGTGATGCATAAGAGCAGTTATACATCACCAGTGATGCAAAAGAGCAGTTATGTATCACCAGTGATACATAAGAGCAGTTATGTGTCACCAGTGATGCATAAGAGCAGTTATGCATCACCAGTGATGCATGAGAGCAGTTATGCATCACCAGTGATGCATAAGAATAGTTATGCATCACCAGTGATGCATAAGATCAGTTATGCATCACCAGTGATGCATAAGAGCAGTTATACATCACCAGTGATGCAAAAGAGCAGTTATGTATCACCAGTGATGCATAAGAGCAGTTATGTGTCACCAGTGATGCATAAGAGCAGTTATGCATCACTAGTGATGCATAAGAGCAGTTATGCATCACCAGTGGTGCATAAGAGCAGTTATACATCACCAGTGATGCATAAGAGTAGTTATGCATCACCAGTGATGCATGAGAGCAGTTATGCATCACCAGTGATGCATAAGAATAGTTATGCATCACCAGTGATGCATAAGATCAGTTATGCATCACCAGTGATGCATAAGAGCAGTTATACATCACCAGTGATGCAAAAGAGCAGTTATGTATCACCAGTGATGCATAAGAGCAGTTATGTGTCACCAGTGATGCATAAGCGCAGTTATGCATCACTAGTGATGCATAAGAGCAGTTATGCATCATCAGTGATACATAAGAGCAGTTATGCATCACCAGTGATGCATAAGAGCAGTTATGCATCACCAGTGATGCATAAGAGCAGTTATGCATCACCAGTGATGCATAAGAGCAGTTATACATCACCAGTGATGCATAAGAGCAGTTATGCATCACCAGTGATGCATAAGAGCAGTTATACATCACCAGTGATGCATAAGAGCAGTTTTGCATCACCAGTGATGCATAAGAGCAGTTATGCATCACCAGTGATGCATAAGAACAGTTATATATCACCAGTGATGCATAAGAGCAGTTATGCATCACCAGTGATGCATAAGAGCAGTTATGCATCACCAGTGCAGTTATGCATCGCCAGTGATGCATAGGAGCAATTATGCATCACCAGTAATGCATAGGAGCAGTTATGCATCACCAGTGCTGCATAAGAGCAGTTATACATCACCAGTGATGCATAAGAGCAGTTATGCATCACCGGTGATGCATAAGAGCAGTTATGCATCACCAGTGTTGCATAAGACCAGTTATGCATCACCAGTGATACATAAGAGCAGTTATGCATCACCAGTGATGCATAAGAGCAGTTATGCATCACCAGTGATGCATAAGAGCAGTTATGCATCACCAGTGATGCATAAGAGCAGTTATGCATCACCAGTGATGCATAAGAGCAGTTATACATCACCAGTGATGCATAAGAGCAGTTATGCATCACCAGTGATGCATAAGAGCAGTTATACATCATCAGTGATGCATAAGAGCAGTTATGCATCACCAGTGATGCATAAGAGCAGTTATGCATCACCAGTGATGCATAAGAGCAGTTATACATCACCAGTAATGCATAAGAGCAGTTATGCATCACCAGTGATGCATAAGAGCAGTTATGCATCACCAGTGATGCATAAGAGCACTTATGCATCACCAGTGGAGTTATGCATCACCAGTGATGCATAGGAGAAATTATGCATCACCAGTGATGCATAGGAGCAGTTATGCATCACCAGTGCTGCATAAGAGCAGTTATACATCACCAGTGATGCATAAGAGCAGTTATGCATCACCAGTGATGCATAAGAGCAGTTATACATCATCAGTGATGCATAAGAGCAGTTATGCATCACCAGTGATGCATAAGACCAGTTATGCATCACCAGTGATACAGAAAAGCAGTTATGCATCACCAGTGATGCATAAGAGCAGTTATGCATCACCAGTGCAGTTATGTATCACCAGTGATGCATAAGAGCAGTTATACATCACCAGTGATGCATAAGAGCAGTTATGCATCACCAGTGATGCATAAGAGCAGTTATGCATCATCAGTGATACATAAGAGCAGTTATGCATCACCAGTGATGCATAAGAGCAGTTATGCATCACCAGTGATGCATAAGAGCAGTTATACATCACCAGTAATGCATACGAGCAGTTATACATCATCAGTGATGCATAAGAGCAGTTATGCATCACCAGTGATGCATAGAAGCAGTTATGCATCACCAGTGATGCATAGGAGCAGTTATGCATCACCAGTGATGCATAAGAGCAGTTATGCATCACCAGTGAAAAGTTACGCATCACCAGTGATGCATAAGAGCAGTTATGCATCACCAGTGATGCATAAGAGCAGTTATGCATCACCAGTGATACATAAGAGCAGTTATACATCACCAGTGATGCATAAGAGCAGTTATGAATCACCAGTGATGCATAAGAGCAGTTATACATCACCAGTGATGCATAAGAGCAGTTGTGCATCACCAGTGATGCATAAGAGCAGTTATGCATCACCAGTGATGCATAAGAGCAGTTATGCATCACCAGTGATACATAAGAGCAGGTATGCATCACCAGTGATGCATAAGAGCAGTTATACATCACCAGTGATGCATAAGAGCAGTTATGCATCACCAGTGATACATAAGAGCAGTTATACATCACCAGTGATGCATAAGATCAGTTATGCATCACCAGTGATGCATAAGAGCAGTTATGCATCACCAGTGATACATAAGAGCAGGTATGCATCACCAGTGATGCATAACCAGTGATGCATAAGAGCAGTTATGCATCACCAGTGATGCATAAGAGCAGTTATACATCACCAGTGATGCATAAGAGCAGTTGTGCATCACCAGTGATGCATAAGTGCAGTTATGCATCACCAGTGATGCATAAGAGCAGTTATACATCACCAGTGATGCATAAGAGCAGTTATGCGTCACCAGTGATGCATAAGAGCAGTAATGCATCACCAGTGATGCATAAGAGCAGTTATGCATCACCAGTGATGCATAAGAGCAGTAATGCATCACCAGTGATGCATAAGGGCAGTAATGCATCACCAGTGATGCATAAGAGCAGTTATGCATCACCAGTGATACATAAGAGCAGTTATGCATCACCAGTGATGCATAAGAGCAGTTATGCATCACCAGTGATGCATAAGAGCAGTTATACATCACCAGTGATGCATAAGAGCAGTTATGCATCACCAGTGATGCATAAGAGCAGTTATGCATCACCAGTGATGCATAAGAGCAGTTATACATCACCAGTGATGCATAAGAGCAGTTATGCATCACCAGTGCAGTTATGCATCACCAGTGATGCATAGGAGCAATTATGCATCACCAGTGATGCATAGGAGCAGTTATGCATCACCAGTGCTGCATAAGAGCAGTTATACATCACCAGTGATGCATAAGAGCAGTTATGCATCACCAGTGATGCATAAGAGCAGTTATACATCATCAGTGATGCATAAGAGCAGTTATGCGTCACCAGTGATGCATAAGACCAGTTATGCATCACCAGTGATACATAAGAGCAGTTATGCATCACCAGTGATGCATAAGAGCAGTTATGCATCACCAGTGCAGTTATGTATCACCAGTGATGCATAAGAGCAGTTATACATCACCAGTGATGCATAAGAGCAGTTATGCATCACCAGCGATGCATAAGAGCAGTTATGCATCACCAGTGATGCATGAGAGCAGTTATGCATCACCAGTGATGCATAAGAATAGTTATGCATCACCAGTGATGCATAAGATCAGTTATGCATCACCAGTGATGCATAAGAGCAGTTATACATCACCAGTGATGCAAAAGAGCAGTTATGTATCACCAGTGATGCATAAGAGCAGTTATGTGTCACCAGTGATGCATAAGAGCAGTTATGCATCACTAGTGATGCATAAGAGCAGTTATGCATCACCAGTGATGCATAAGAGCAGTTATGCATCACCAGTGATGCATAAGAGCAGTTATGCATCATCAGTGATACATAAGAGCAGTTATGCATCACCAGTGATGCAAAAGAGCAGTTATGCATCACCAGTGATGCATAAGAGCAGTTATACATCACCAGTGATGCATAAGAGCAGTTTTGCATCACCAGTGATGCATAAGAGCAGTTATGCATCACCAGTGATGCATATGAGCAGTTATACATCACCAGTGATGCATAAGAGCAGTTATGCATCACCAGTGATGCATAAGAGCAGTTATGCATCACCAGTGCAGTTATGCATCGCCAGTGATGCATAGGAGCAATTATGCATCACCAGTAATGCATAGGAGCAGTTATGCATCACCAGTGCTGCATAAGAGCAGTTATACATCACCAGTGATGCATAAGAGCAGTTATGCATCACCGGTGATGCATAAGAGCAGTTATACATCATCAGTGATGCATAAGAGCAGTTATGCATCACCAGTGTTGCATAAGACCAGTTATACATCACCAGTGATACATAAGAGCAGTTATGCATCACCAGTGATGCATAAGAGCAGTTATGCATCACCAGTGATGCATAAGAATAGTTATGCATCACCAGTGATGCATAAGAGCAGTTATGCATCACCAGTGATGCATAAGAGCAGTTATGCATCACCAGTGATGCATAAGAGCAGTTATACATCACCAGTGATGCATAAGAGCAGTTTATGCATCACCAGTGATGCATAAGAGCAGTTATACATCATCAGTGATGCATAAGAGCAGTTATGCATCACCAGTGATGGATAAGAGCAGTTATGCATCACCAGTGATGCATAAGAGCAGTTATACATCACCAGTGATGCATAAGAGCAGTTATGCATCACCAGTGATGCATAAGAGCAGTTATGCATCACCAGTGATGCATAAGAGCACTTATGCATCACCAGTGCAGTTATGCATCACCAGTGATGCATAGGAGAAATTATGCATCACCAGTGATGCATAGGAGCAGTTATGCATCACCAGTGCTGCATAAGAGCAGTTATACATCACCAGTGATGCATAAGAGCAGTTATGCATCACCAGTGATGCATAAGAGCAGTTATACATCATCAGTGATGCATAAGAGCAGTTATGCATCACCAGTGATGCATAGAAGCAGTTATGCATCACCAGTGATGCATAGGAGCAGTTATGCATCACCAGTGATGCATAAGAGCAGTTATGCATCACCAGTGAAAAGTTACGCATCACCAGTGATGCTTAAGAGCAGTTATGCATCACCAGTGATACATAAGAGCAGTTATGCATCACCAGTGATGCATAACCAGTGATGCATAAGAGCAGTTATGAATCACCAGTGATGCATAAGAGCAGTTATACATCACCAGTGATGCATAAGAGCAGTTGTGCATCACCAGTGATGCATAAGAGCAGTTATGCATCACCAGTGATGCATAAGAGCAGTTATACATCACCAGTGATGCATAAGAGCAGTTATGCATCACCAGTGATACATAAGAGCAGTTATACATCACCAGTGATGCATAAGATCAGTTATGCATCACCAGTGATGCATAAGAGCAGTTATGCATCACCAGTGATACAAAAGAGCAGTTATGCATCACCAGTGATGCATAACCAGTGATGCATAAGAGCAGTTATGCATCACCAGTGATGCATAAGAGCAGTTATACATCACCAGTGATGCATAAGAGCAGTTGTGCATCACCAGTGATGCATAAGAGCAGTTATGCATCACCAGTGATGCATAAGAGCAGTTATACATCACCAGTGATGCATAAGAGCAGTTATGCGTCACCAGTGATGCATAAGAGCAGTAATGCATCACCAGTGATGCATAAGAGCAGTTATGCATCACCAGTGATGCATAAGAGCAGTTATGCATCATCAGTGATACATAAGAGCAGTTATGCATCACCAGTGATGCATAAGAGCAGTTATGCATCACCAGTGATGCATAAGAGCAGTTATACATCACCAGTGATGCATAAGAGCAGTTATGCATCACCAGTGATGCATAAGAGCAGTTATGCATCACCAGTGATGCATAAGAGCAGTTATACATCACCAGTGATGCATAAGAGCAGTTATGCATCACCAGTGATGCATAAGAGCAGTTATGCATCACCAGTGCAGTTATGCATCACCAGTGATGCATAGGAGCAATTATGCATCACCAGTGATGCATAGGAGCAGCTATGCATCACCAGTGCTGCATAAGAGCAGTTATACATCACCAGTGATGCATAAGAGCAGTTATGCATCAACAGTGATGCATAAGAGCAGTTATACATCATCAGTGATGCATAAGAGCAGTTATGCGTCACCAGTGATGCATAAGACCAGTTATGCATCACCAGTGATACATAAGAGCAGTTATGCATCACCAGTGATGCATAAGAGCAGTTATGCATCACCAGTGCAGTTATGTATCACCAGTGATGCATAAGAGCAGTTATACATCACCAGTGATGCATAAGAGCAGTTATGCATCACCAGCGATGCATAAGAGCAGTTATGCATCACCAGTGATGCATGAGAGCAGTTATGCATCACCAGTGATGCATAAGAATAGTTATGCATCACCAGTGATGCATAAGAGCAGTTATGCATCACCAGTGCAGTTATGTATCACAAGTGATGCATAAGAGCAGTTATACATCACCAGTGATGCATAAGAGCAGTTATGCATCACCAGCGATGCATAAGAGCAATTATGCATCACCAGTGATGCATAAGACCAGTTATGCATCACCAGTGATACATAAGAGCAGTTATGCATCACCAGTGATGCATAAGAGCAGTTATGCATCACCAGTGCAGTTATGTATCACCAGTGATGCATAAGAGCAGTTATACATCACCAGTGATGCATAAGAGCAGTTATGCATCACCAGTGATGCATAAGAGCAGTTATGCATCATCAGTGATACATAAGAGCAGTTATGCATCACCAGTGATGCATAAGAGCAGTTATGCATCACCAGTGATGCATAAGAGCAGTTATACATCACCAGTGATGCATAAGAGCAGTTATGCATCATCAGTGATGCATAAGAGCAGTTATGCATCACCAGTGATGCATAGAAGCAGTAATGCATCACCAGTGATGCATAGGAGCAGTTATGCATCACCAGTGATGCATAAGAGCAGTTATGCATCACCAGTGAACAGTTACGCATCACCAGTTATGCATAAGAGCAGTTATGCATAACCAGTGATGCATAAGAGCAGTTATGCATCACCAGTGATACATAAGAGCAGTTATGCATCACCAGTGATGCATAACCAGTGATGCATAACCAGTGATGCATAAGAGCAGTTATGCATCACCAGTGATGCATAAGAGCAGTTATACATCACCAGTGATGCATAAGAGCAGTTGTGCATCACCAGTGATGCATAAGAGCAGTTATGCATCACCAGTGATGCATAAGAGCAGTTATACATCACCAGTGATGCATAAGAGCAGTTATGCATCACCAGTGCAGTTATGTATCACCAGTGATGCATAAGAGCAGTTATACATCACCAGTGATGCATAAGAGCAGTTATGCATCACCAGTGATGCATAAGAGCAGTTATGCATCATCAGTGATACATAAGAGCAGTTATGCATCACCAGTGATGCATAAGAGCAGTTATGCATCACCAGTGATGCATAAGAGCAGTTATACATCACCAGTGATGCATAAGAGCAGTTATGCATCATCAGTGATGCATAAGAGCAGTTATGCATCACCAGTGATGCATAGAAGCAGTTATGCATCACCAGTGATGCATAGGAGCAGTTATGCATCACCAGTGATGCATAAGAGCAGTTATGCATCACCAGTGATGCATAAGAGCCGTTATGCATCACCAGTGATGCATATGAGCAATTATGCATCACCAGTGATGCATAAGAGCAGTTATGCATCACCAGTGATGCATAAGAGCAGTTATGCATCACCAGTGATGCATAAGAGCAGTTATGCATCATCAGTGATACATAAGAGCAGTTATGCATCACCAGTGATGCATAAGAGCAGTTATGCATCACCAGTGATGCATAAGAGCAGTTATACATCACCAGTGATGCATAAGAGCAGTTATGCATCATCAGTGATGCATAAGAGCAGTTATGCATCACCAGTGATGCATAGAAGCAGTTATGCATCACCAGTGATGCATAGGAGCAGTTATGCATCACCAGTGATGCATAAGAGCAGTTATGCATCACCAGTGAACAGTTACGCATCACCAGTTATGCATAAGAGCAGTTATGCATAACCAGTGATGCATAAGAGCAGTTATGCATCACCAGTGATACATAAGAGCAGTTATGCATCACCAGTGATGCATAAGAGCAGTTATGCATCACCAGTGATGCATAAGAGCAGTTATACATCACCAGTGATGCATAAGAGCAGTTATGCATCACCAGTGATGCATAAGAGCAGTTATACATCACCAGTGATGCATAAGAGCAGTTATGCATCACCAGTGATGCATAAGAGCAGTTATACATCACCAGTGATGCATAAGAGCAGTTATGCATCACCAGTGATGCATAAGAGCAGTTATACATCACCAGTGATGCATAAGAGCAGTTGTGCATCACCAGTGATGCATAAGAGCAGTTTTGCATCACCAGTGATGCATAAGAGCAGTAATACATCACCAGTGATGCATATGAGCAGTTATGCATCACCAGTGATGCATAAGAGCAGTTATACATCACCAGTGATGCATAAGAGCAGTTGTGCATCACCAGTGATGCATAAGAGCAGTTTTGCATCACCAGTGATGCATAAGAGCAGTAATACATCACCAGTGATGCATATGAGCAGTTATGCATCACCAGTGATGCATAAGAGCAGTTATGCATCATCAGTGATACATAAGAGCAGTTATGCATCACCAGTGATGCATAAGAGCAGTTATGCATCACCAGTGATGCATAAGAGCAGTTATACATCACCAGTGATTCATAAGAGCAGTTATGCATCACCAGTGATGCATAAGAGCAGTTATGCATCACCAGTGATGCATAAGAGCAGTTATACATCACCAGTGATGCATAAGAGCAGTTATGCATTACCAGTGATGCATAAGAGCAGTTATGCATCACCAGTGATGCATAAGAGCAGTTATGCATCACCAGTGCTGCATAGGAGCAGTTATGCATCACCAGTGCTGCATAAGAGCTGTTATACATCACCAGTGATGCATAAGAGCAGTTATGCATCACCAGTGATGCATAAGAGCAGTTATACATCATCAGTGATGCATAAGAGCAGTTATGCGTCACCAGTGATGCATAAGACCAGTTATGCATCACCAGTGATGCATAAGAGCAGTTATACATCATCAGTGATGCATAAGAGCAGTTATGCGTCACCAGTGATGCATAAGACCAGTTATGCATCACCAGTGATACATAAGAGCAGTTATGCATCACCAGTGATACATAAGAGCAGTTATGCGTCACCAGTGATGCATAAGACCAGTTATGCATCACCAGTGATACATAAGAGCAGTTATGCATCACCAGTGATACATAAGAGCAGTTATGCATCACCAGTGATGCATAAGAGCAGTTATGCATCACCAGTGCTGCATAGGAGCAGTTATGCATCACCAGTGCTGCATAAGAGCTGTTATACATCACCAGTGATGCATAAGAATAGTTATGCATCACCAGTGATGCATAAGAGCAGTTATGCATCACCAGTGCAGTTATGTATCACCAGTGATGCATAAGACCAGTTATGCATCACCAGTGATGCATAGGAGCAATTATGCATCACCAGTGATGCATAGGAGCAGTTATGCATCACCAGTGCTGCATAAGAGCTGTTATACATCACCAGTGATGCATAAGAGCAGTTATGCATCACCAGTGATGCATAAGAGCAGTTATACATCATCAGTGATGCATAAGAGCAGTTATGCGTCACCAGTGATGCATAAGACCAGTTATGCATCACCAGTGATACATAAGAGCAGTTATGCATCACCAGTGATACATAAGAGCAGTTATGCATCACCAGTGCAGTTATGTATCACCAGTGATGCATAAGAGCAGTCATACATCACCAGTGATGCATAAGGGCAGTTATGCATCACCAGCGATGCATAAGAGCAGTTATGCATCACCAGTGATGCATGAGAGCAGTTATGCATCACCAGTGATGCATAAGAATAGTTATGCATCACCAGTGATGCATAAGAGCAGTTATGCATCACCAGTGATGCATAAGAGCAGTTATACATCACCAGTGATGCAAAAGAGCAGTTATGTATCACCAGTGATGCATAAGAGCAGTTATATCTCACCAGTGATGCATAAGAGCAGTTATGCATCACTAGTGATGCATAAGAGCAGTTATGCATCACCAGTGGTGCATAAGAGCAGTTATACATCACCAGTGATGCATAAGAGCAGTTATGCATCACCAGCGATGCATAAGAGCAGTTATGCATCACCAGTGATGCATAAGAGCAGTTATGCATCACCAGTGATGCCTAAGAGCCGTTATGCATCACCAGTGATGCATATGAGCAATTATGCATCACCAGTGATGCATAAGAGCAGTTATGCATCACCAGTGATGCATAAGAGCAGTTATGCATCACCAGTGATGCATAAGAGCAGTTATGCATCATCAGTGATACATAAGAGCAGTTATGCATCACCAGTGATGCATAAGAGCAGTTATGCATCACCAGTGATGCATAAGAGCAGCTATACATCACCAGTGATGCATAAGAGCAGTTTTGCATCACCAGTGATGCATAAGAGCAGTTATGCATCACCAGTGATGCATAAGAGCAGTTATACATCACCAGTGATGCATAAGAGCAGTTATACATCACCAGTGATGCATAAGAGCAGTTATGCATCACCAGTGATGCATAAGAGCAGTTATACATCACCAGTGATGCATAAGAGCAGTTTTGCATCACCAGTGATGCATAAGAGCAGTTATGCATCACCAGTGATGCATAAGAGCAGTTATACATCACCAGTGATGCATAAGAGCAGTTTTGCATCACCAGTGATGCATAAGAGCAGTTATGCATCACCAGTGATGCATAAGAGCAGTTATACATCACCAGTGATGCATAAGAGCAGTTATACATCACCAGTGATGTAAAAGAGCAGTTATGTATCACCAGTGATGCATAAGAGCAGTTATGTGTCACCAGTGATGCATAAGAGCAGTTATGCATCACTAGTGATGCATAAGAGCAGTTATGCATCACCAGTGGTGCATAAGAGCAGTTATAAAGGGTGTCCCAAGAAGAACGCAATCTTTAAATTTTAAATAAAACACAGATATTTAAAAAAAATCGTGAAACTTTATTATATCGTAAAGTAGGCAGAATGAGGTTATATATGGAACAATATATCGTGCAGATGGCCGCCGCGGCTTTGCTGGCATGCACTCGATCTTTTAATGAAATTTTCAATGACCGTTTTGCATAAATGCTGCGGTATTTCATTAATGCAGCGTCCAATTTCCTCTTTTAAGGCTTGAGTCGTCGTCGGCTTATTCGCGTAAACCATCGACTTCAAAAAACCCCAAAGAAAAAAATCTAATGGTGTTAAATCGCACGATCTAGGCGGCCAATTCTGATCTCCAAAACGCGAAATAACACGACCGGGAAATGACTGATGCAGCAATTGAATTGTTTCTCTGGCTGTATGACATGTGGCGCCGTCTTGTTGGAACCACATGCCCTCCACATTAATTTCTTCAATTCTAGGCAAGAAAAAACTGGTTATCATTTCACGATACCGAACACCATTGACTGTTTGCGCTTGACCTGCCTCATTTTCATAAAAAAAGGTCAAATGATTCCTCCAGCCCAAAAACCACACCACACAGTGACACGTTGAGGATGCATTTGCTTCTCGTGAATCACTCGAGGATTTTCCTCACCCCAAATGCGACAATTCTGCCTATTGACGAAGCCATCAAGATGAAAATGGGCCTCGTCACTGAAGATGATTTTATCGGCAAAATCAGCATTTTCATGTTGTCTCTCCAATACCCAATTAACGAACTCCCTTCGCTGTCCATGGTCAGCTGGCTTCAGTTCCTGAGTCAATTGAACTTTGTATGCATGAAGATGCAAATCTTTCGTCAAAATTCGCTGCAAAGTGGATTTGGAGACACCAATTTGCTGAGCTCGGTGTCGAATTGAGGTGGATGGAGTTTGAGCGACATCATCACGTACAGCTGCGACATTTTCGGTCGATCGACCTGGTCGATGGCGCGTTGTTGTCTTTACATCACTAACAGACCCATTTTCGGCAAATTTATCCATTAATCTCTTTACAGTTGACTCTTTTGGAGCATTATTGTGACCCCAAATTGATCGCAATTTGCGAACTGTAGCCGCAAAACTTTCACCATTTTGGTAAAACAATTTCACAATGAGAATGCGTTGTTCATTCGTGTAGCGCTCCATTTTTACTAACCTCGTACCTTCTACTAGCAAACAATAACAATTGTTCAAATGTCAAACAATGACACTTCGAATGTTGCCAGATTTAAAAATTGCGTTCTTCTTGGGACACCCTTTACATCGCCAGTGATGCATAAGAGCAGTTATGCATCACCAGCCATGCATAAGAGCAGTTATGCATCACCAGTGATGCATAAGAGTAGTTATGCATCACCAGTGATGCATAAGAGCCGTTATGCATCACCAGTGATGCATAAGAGCAGTTATACATCACCAGTGATGCATAAGAGCAGTTATGCATCACCAGTGATGCATAAGAGCAGTTATGCATCACCAGTGAACAGTTACGCATCACCAGTGATGCATAAGAGCAGTTATGCATCACTAGTGATGCATAAGAGCAGTTATGCATAACCAGTGATGCATAAGAGCAGTTATGCATCACCAGTGATGCATAAGAGCAGTTATACATCACCAGTGATGCATAAGAGCAGTTATGCATCACCAGTGATGCATAAGAGCAGTTATGCATCATCAGTGATACATAAGAGCAGTTATGCATCACCAGTGATGCATAAGAGCAGTTATGCATCACCAGTGATGCATAAGAGCAGTTATACATCACCAATGATGCATAAGAGCAGTTATGCATCACCAGTGATGCATAAGAGCAGTTATGCATCACCAGTGATGCATAAGAGCAGTTATACATCACCAGTGATGCATAAGAGCAGTTATGCATCACCAGCGATGCATAAGAGCAGTTATGCATCACCAGTGCAGTTATGCATCACCAGTGATGCATAGGAGCAATTATGCATCACCAGTGATGCATAGGAGCAGTTATGCATCACCAGTGCTGCATAAGAGCAGTTATACATCACCAGTGATGCATAAGAGCAGTTATGCATCACCAGTGATACATAAGAGCAGTTATGCATCACCAGTGATGCTTAAGAGCAGTTATGCGTCACCAGTGATGCATAAGACCAGTTATGCATCACCAGCGATGCATAAGAGCAGTTATGCATCACCAGTGATGCATGAGAGCAGTTATGCATCACCAGTGATGCATAAGAATAGTTATGCATCACCAGTGATGCATAAGAGCAGTTATGCATCACCAGTGATGCATAAGAGCAGTAATGCATCACCAGTGATGCATAAGAGCAGTTATGCATCACCAGTGATGCATAAGAGCCGTTATGCATCACCAGTGATGTATATGAGCAATTATGCATCACCAGTGATGCATAAGTGCAGTTATGCATCACCAGTGATGCATAAGAGCAGTTATGCATCACCAGTGATGCATAAGAGCAGTTATGCATCACCAGTGATGCATAAGAGCAGTTATGCATCATCAGTGATACATAAGAGCAGTTATGCATCACCAGTGGTGCATAAGAGCAGTTATACATCACCAGTGATGCATAAGATCACTGGTGATGCATAAGAGCAGTTATGCATCACCAGCGATGCATAAGAGCAGTTATGCATCACCAGTGATGCATAAGAGCAGTTATGCATCACCAGTGATGCATAAAAGCCGTTATGCATCACCAGTGATGCATATGAGCAATTATGCATCACCAGTGATGCATAAGAGCAGTTATGCATCACCAGTGATGCATAAGAGCAGTTATGCATCACCAGTGATGCATAAGAGCAGTTATACATCATCAGTGATACATAAGAGCAGTTATGCATCACCAGTGATGCATAAGAGCAGTTATGCATCACCAGTGAACAGTTACGCATCACCAGTGATGCATAAGAGCAGTTATGCATCACCAGTGATGCATAAGAGCAGTTATGCATCACCAGTGATACATAAGAGCAGTTATGCATCACCAGTGATGCATAAGAGCAGTTATGCATAACCAGTGATGCATAAGAGCAGTTATGCATCACCAGTGATGCATAAGAGCAGTTATGCATCACCAGTGATGCATAAGAGCAGTTATGCATCACCAGTGATGGATAAGAGCAGTTATACATCACCAGCTCGCAGTTATGCATAACCAGTGATGCATAAGAGCAGTTATGCATCACCAGTGATGCATAAGAGCAGTTATACATCACCAGTGATGCATAAGAGCAGTTATGCATCACCAGTGATGCATAAGAGCAGTTATGCATCATCAGTGATACATAAGAGCAGTTATACATCACCAGTGATGCATAAGAGCAGTTATGCATCACCAGTGATGCATAAGAGCAGTTATATATCACCAATGATGCATAAGAGCAGTTATGCATCACCAGTGATGCATAAGAGCAGTTATGCATCACCAGTGATGCATAAGAGCAGTTATACATCACCAGTGATGCATAAGAGCAGTTATGCATCACCAGTGATGCATAAGAGCAGTTATGCATCACCAGTGCAGTTATGCATCACCAGTGATGCATAGGAGCAGTTATGCATCACCAGTGCTGCATAAGAGCAGTTATACATCACCAGTGATGCATAAGAGCAGTTATGCATCACCAGTGATGCATAAGAGCAGTTATACATCATCAGTGATGCATAACAGCAGTTATGCATCACCAGTGATGCATAAGACCAGTTATGCATCACCAGTGATACATAAGAGCAGTTATGCATCACCAGTGATGCTTAAGAGCAGTTATGCATCACCAGTGCAGTTATGTATCACCAGTGATGCATAAGAGCAGTTATACATCACCAGTGATGCATAAGAGCAGTTATGCATCACCAGCGATGCATAAGAGCAGTTATGCATCACCAGTGATGCATGAGAGCAGTTATGCATCACCAGTGATGCATAAGAATAGTTATACATCACCAGTGATGCATAAGAGCAGTTATGCATCACCAGTGATGCATAAGAGCAGTAATGCATCACCAGTGATGCATAAGAGCAGTTATGCATCACCAGTGATGCATAAGAGCCGTTATGCATCACCAGTGATGCATATGAGCAATTATGCATCACCAGTGATGCATAAGAGCAGTTATGCATCACCAGTGATGCATAAGAGCAGTTATGCATCATCAGTGATACATAAGAGCAGTTATGCATCACCAGTGGTGCATAAGAGCAGTTATACATCACCAGTGATGCATAAGATCACTGGTGATGCATAAGAGTAGTTATGCATCACCAGCGATGCATAAGAGCAGTTATGCATCACCAGTGATGCATAAGAGCAGTTATGCATCACCAGTGATGGCATAAGAGCCGTTATGCATCACCAGTGATGTATATGAGCAATTATGCATCACCAGTGATGCATAAGAGCAGTTATGCATCACCAGTGATGCATAAGAGCAGTTATGCATCATCAGTGATACATAAGAGCAGTTATGCATCACCAGTGATGCATAAGAGCAGTTATGCATCACCAGTGAACAGTTACGCATCACCAGTGATGCATAAGAGCAGTTATGCATCACCAGTGATGCATAAGAGCAGTTATGCATCACCAGTGATACATAAGAGCAGTTATGCATCACCAGTGATGCATAAGAGCAGTTATGCATAACCAGTGATGCATAAGAGCAGTTATGCATCACCAGTGATGCATAAGAGCAGTTATGCATCACCAGTGATGCATAAGAGCAGTTATGCATCACCAGTGATGCATAAGAGCAGTTATGCATCACCAGTGATGCATAAGAGCAGTTATGCATCATCAGTGATACATAAGAGCAGTTATACATCACCAGTGATGCATAAGAGCAGTTATGCATCACCAGTGATGCATAAGAGCAGTTATATATCACCAATGATGCATAAGAGCAGTTATGCATCACCAGTGATGCACAAGAGCAGTTATGCATCACCAGTGATGCATAAGAGCAGTTATACATCACCAGTGATGCATAAGAGCAGTTATGCATCACCAGTGCAGTTATGCATCACCAGTGATGCATAGGAGCAGTTATGCATCACCAGTGCTGCATAAGAGCAGTTATACATCACCAGTGATGCATAAGAGCAGTTATGCATCACCAGTGATGCATAAGAGCAGTTATACATCATCAGTGATGCATAAGAGCAGTTATGCATCACCAGTGATGCATAAGACCAGTTATGCATCACCAGTGATACATAAGAGCAGTTATGCATCACCAGTGATGCTTAAGAGCAGTTATGCATCACCAGTGCAGTTATGTATCACCAGTGATGCATAAGAGCAGTTATACATCACCAGTGATGCATAAGAGCAGTTATGCATCACCAGCGATGCATAAGAGCAGTTATGCATCACCAGTGATGCATGAGAGCAGTTATGCATCACCAGTGATGCATAAGAATAGTTATGCATCACCAGTGATGCATAAGAGCAGTTATGCATCACCAGTGATGCATAAGAGCAGTAATGCATCACCAGTGATGCATAAGAGCAGTTATGCATCACCAGTGATGCATAAGAGCCGTTATGCATCACCAGTGATGCATATGAGCAATTATGCATCACCAGTGATGCATAAGAGCAGTTATGCATCACCAGTGATGCATAAGAGCAGTTATGCATCACCAGTGATGCTTAAGAGCAGTTATGCATCACCAGTGCAGTTATGTATCACCAGTGATGCATAAGAGCAGTTATGCATCATCAGTGATGTATATGAGCAATTATGCATCACCAGTGATGCATAAGAGCAGTTATGCATCATCAGTGATACATAAGAGCAGTTATGCATCACCAGTGATGCATAAGAGCAGTTATGCATCACCAGTGATACATAAGAGCAGTTATGCATCACCAGTGATGCATAAAAGCAGTTATGCATAACCAGTGATGCATAAGAGCAGTTATGCATCACCAGTGATGCATAAGAGCAGTTATGCATCATCAGTGATACATAAGAGCAGTTATGCATCACCAGTGATGCATAAGAGCAGTTATGCATCACCAGTGATGCATAAGAGCAGTTATGCATCACCAGTGATGCATAAGAGCAGTTATACATCACCAGTGATGCATAAGAGCAGTTATGCATCACCAGAGCAGTTATGCATCACCAGTGATGCATAGGAGTAATTATGCATCACCAGTGATGCATAGGAGCAGTTATGCATCACCAGTGCTGCATAAGAGCAGTTATACATCACCAGTGATGCATTAGAGCAGTTATGCATCACCAGTGATGCACAAGAGCAGTTATATATCATCAGTGATGCGTAAGAGCAGTTATGCATCACCAGTGATGCATAAGACCAGTTATGCATCGCCAGTGATACATAAGAGCAGTTATGCATCACCAGTGATGCATAAGAGCAGTTATGCATCACCAGTGATGCATAAGAATAGTTATGCATCACCAGTGATGCATAAGAGCAGTTATGCATCACCAGTGATGCATAAGAGCAGTTATACATCACCAGTGATGCAAAAGAGCAGTTATGTATCACCAGTGATGCATAAGAGCAGTTATGTGTCACCAGTGATGCATAAGAGCAGTTATGCATCACTAGTGATGCATAAGAGCAGTTATGCATCACCAGTGGTGCATAAGAGCAGTTATACATCACCAGTGATGCATACGAGCAGTTATGCATCACCGGCGATGCATAAGAGCAGTTATGCATCACCAGTGATGCATAAGAGCCGTTATGCATCACCAGTGATGCATATGAGCAATTATGCATCACCAGTGATGCATTAGAGCAGTTATACATCACCAGTGATGCATAAGAGCAGTTTTGCATCACCAGTGATGCATAAGAGCAGTTATGCATCATCAGTGATACATAAGAGCAGTTATGCATCACCAGTGATGCATAAGAGCAGGTATACATCACCAGTGATGCATAAGAGCAGGTATACATCACCAGTGATGCATAAGAGCAGTTATGCATCACCAGTGATGCATAAGAGCAGTTATGCATCACCAGTGATGCATAAGAGCAGTTATACATCACCAGTGATGCATAAGAGCAGTTATGCATCACCAGTGATGCATAAGAGCAGTAATGCATCACCAGTGATGCATAAGAGCAGTTATGCATCACCAGTGATGCATAAGAGCCGTTATGCATCACCAGTGATGCATATGAGCAATTATGCATCACCAGTGATGCATAAGAGCAGTTATGCATCACTAGTGATGCATAAGAGCAGTTATGCATCACCAGTGGTGCATAAGAGCAGTTATACATCACCAGTGATGCATACGAGCAGTTATGCATCACCAGTGATGCATAAGAGCAGTTATGCATCACCAGTGATGCATAAGAGCCGTTATGCATCACCAGTGATGCATATGAGCAATTATGCATCACCAGTGATGCATTAGAGCAGTTATACATCACCAGTGATGCATAAGAGCAGTTTTGCATCACCAGTGATGCATAAGAGCAGTTATGCATCATCAGTGATACATAAGAGCAGTTATGCATCACCAGTGATGCATAAGAGCAGGTATACATCACCAGTGATGCATAAGAGCAGTTATGCATCACCAGTGATTCATAAGAGCAGTTATGCATCACCAGTGATGCATAAGAGCAGTTATACATCACCAGTGATGCATAAGAGCAGTTATGCATCACCAGTGATGCATAAGAGCAGTAATGCATCACCAGTGATGCATAAGAGCAGTTATGCATCACCAGTGATGCATAAGAGCCGTTATGCATCACCAGTGATGCATATGAGCAATTATGCATCACCAGTGATGCATAAGAGCAGTTATGCATCACCAGTGATGCATAAGAGCAGTTATGCATCACCAGTGATGCATAAGAGCAGTTATGCATCATCAGTGATACATAAGAGCAGTTATGCATCACCAGTGATGCATAAGAGCAGTTATGCATCACCAGTGATGCATAAGAGCAGTTATACATCACCAGTGATGCATAAGAGCAGTTATGCATCACCAGTGATGCATAAGAGCAGTTATGCATCACCAGTGATGCATAAGAGCAGTTATACATCACCAGTGATGCATAAGAGCAGTTATGCATCACCAGTGATGCATAAGAGCAGTTATGCATCACCAGTGATGCATAAGAGCAGTTATACATCACCAGTGATGCATAAGAGCAGTTATGCATCACCAGTGATGCATAAGAGCAGTTATGCATCACCAGTGCTGCATAAGAGCAGTTATACATCACCAGTGATGCATAAGAGCAGTTATGCATCACCAGTGATGCATAAGAGCAGTTATACATCATCAGTTATGCATAAGAGCAGTTATACATCACCAGTGATGCATAAGACCAGTTATGCATCACCAGTGATACATAAGAGCAGTTATGCATCACCAGTGATGCATAAGAGCAGTTATGCATCACCAGTGATGCATAAGAGCAGTTATGCATCACCAGTGCAGTTATGTATCACCAGTGATGCATAAGAGCAGTTATACATCACCAGTGATGCATAAGAGCAGTTATGCATCACCAGCGATGCATAAGAGCAGTTATGCATCACCAGTGATGCATAAGAGCCGTTATGCATCACCAGTGATGCATATGAGCAATTATGCATCACCAGTGATGCATATGAGCAATTATGCATCACCAGTGATGCATAAGAGCAGTTATGCATCACCAGTGATGCATAAGAGCAGTTTTGCATCACCAGTGATGCATAAGAGCAGTTATGCATCATCAGTGATACATAAGAGCAGTTATGCATCACCAGTGATGCATAAGAGCAGTTATGCATCACCAGTGCATGCATCACCAGTGATGCATAAGAGCAGCTATGCATCACCAGTGATGCATAAGAGCAGTTATACATCACCAGTGAAGCATAAGAGCAGTTATGCATCACCAGTGATGCATAAGAGCAGTTATGCATCACCAGTGATGCATAAGAGCAGTTATGCATCACCAGTGATGCATAAGAGCCGTTATGCATCACCAGTGATGCATATGAGCAATTATGCATCACCAGTGATGCATAAGAGCAGTTATGCATCACCAGAGATGCATAAGAGCAGTTATGCATCACCAGTGATGCATAAGAGCAGTTATGCATCATCAGTGATACATAAGAGCAGTTATGCATCACCAGTGATGCTTAAGAGCAGTTATGCATCACCAGTGATGCATAAGAGCAGTTATACATCACCAGTGATGCATAAGAGCAGTTATGCATCACCAGTGATGCATAAGAGCAGTTATGCATCACCAGTGATGCATAAGAGCAGTTATGCATAACCAGTGATGCATAAGAGCAGTTATGCATCACCAGTGATGCATAAGAGCAGTTATGCATCACCAGTGATGCATAAGAGCAGTTATACATCACCAGTGATGCATAAGAGCAGTTATACATCATCAGTGATGCATAAGAGCAGTTATGCAACACCAGTGATGCATAAGACCAGTTATGCATCACCAGTGATACATAAGAGCAGTTATGCATCACCAGTGATGCATAAGAGCAGTTATGCATCACAAGTGATGCATAAGAGCAGTTATGCATCACCAGTGCAGTTATGTATCACCAGTGATGCATAAGAGCAGTTATACATCACCAGTGATGCATAAGAGCAGTTATGCATCACCAGCGATGCATAAGAGCAGTTATGCATCACCAGTGATGCATAAGAGCCGTTATGCATCACCAGTGATGCATATGAGCAATTATGCATCACCAGTGATGCATATGAGCAATTATGCATCACCAGTGATGCATAAGAGCAGTTATGCATCACCAGTGATGCATAAGAGCAGTTTTGCATCACCAGTGATGCATAAGAGCAGTTATGCATCATCAGTGATACATAAGAGCAGTTATGCATCACCAGTGATGCATAAGAGCAGTTATGCATCACCAGTGCATGCATCACCAGTGATGCATAAGAGCAGCTATGCATCACCAGTGATGCATAAGAGCAGTTATACATCACCAGTGAAGCATAAGAGCAGTTATGCATCACCAGTGATGCATAAGAGCAGTAATGCATCACCAGTGATGCATAAGAGCAGTTATGTATCACCAGTGATGCATAAGAGCCGTTATGCATCACCAGTGATGCATATGAGCAATTATGCATCACCAGTGATGCATAAGAGCAGTTATGCATCACCAGTGATGCATAAGAGCAGTTATGCATCACCAGTGATGCATAAGAGCAGTTATGCATCATCAGTGATACATAAGAGCAGTTATGCATCACCAGTGATGCATAAGAGCAGTTATGCATCACCAGTGATGCATAAGAGCAGTTATACATCACCAGTGATGCATAAGAGCAGTTATACATCACCAGTGATGCATAAGAGCAGTTATGCATCACCAGTGATGCATAAGAGCAGTTATGCATCACCAGTGATGCATAAGAGCAGTTATGCATAACCAGTGATGCATAAGAGCAGTTATGCATCACCAGTGATGCATAAGAGCAGTTATACATCACCAGTGATGCATAAGAGCAGTTATGCATCACCAGTGATGCATAAGAGCAGTTATGCATCACCAGTGATACATAAGAGCAGTTATGCATCACCAGTGATGCTTAAGAGCTGTTATGCATCACCAGTGCAGTTATGTATCACCAGTGATGCATAAGAGCAGTTATACATCACCAGTGATGCATAAGAGCAGTTATGCATCACCAGTGATGCATAAGAGCAGTTATGCATCATCAGTGATACATAAGAGCAGTTATGCATCACCAGTGATGCATAAGAGCAGTTATGCATCACCAGTGATGCATAAGAGCAGTTATACATCACCAGTGATGCATAAGAGCAGTTATGCATCACCAGTGATGCATAAGAGCAGTTATGCATCACCAGTGATGCATAAGAGCAGCTATACATCACCAGTGATGCATAAGAGCAGTTATGCATCACCGGTGATGCATAAGAGCAGTTATGCATCACCAGTGCAGTTATGCATCACCAGTGATGCATAGGAGCAATTATGCATCACCAGTGATGCATAGGAGCAGTTATGCATCACCAGTGCTGCATAAGAGCAGTTATACATCACCAGTGATGCATAAGAGCAGTTATGCATCACCAGTGATGCATAAGACTAGTTATGCATCACCAGTGATACATAAGAGCAGTTATGCATCACCAGTGATACATAAGAGCAGTTTTGCATCACCAGTGATGCATAAGAACAGTTATGCATCACCAGTGATGCATAAGAGCAGTTATGCATCACTAGTGATGCATAAGAGCAGTTATGCATAACCAGTGATGCATAAGAGCAGTTATGCATCACCAGTGATGCATTAGAGCAGTTATACATCACCAGTGATGCATAAGAGCAGTTATGCATCACCAATGATGCATAAGAGCAGTTATGCATCATCAGTGATACATAAGAGCAGTTATGCATCACCAGTGATGCATAAGAGCAGTTATACATCACCGGTGATGCATAAGAGCAGTTATGCATCACCAGTGATGCATAAGAGCAGTTATGCATCACCAGTGATGCATAAGAGCAGCTATACATCACCAGTGATGCATAAGAGCAGTAATGCATCACCAGTGATGCACAAGAGCAGTTATGCATCACCAGTGCAGTTATGCATCACCAGTGATGCATAGGAGCAATTATGCATCACCAGTGATGCATAGGAGCAGTTATGCATCACCAGTGATGCATAAGAGCAGTTATACATCACCAGTGATGCATAAGAGCAGTTATGCATCACCAGTGATGCATAAGAGCAGTAATACATCACCAGTGATGCTTAAGAGCAGTTATGCATCACCAGTGATGCATAAGAGCAGTTATACATCACCAGTGATGCATAAGAGCAGTTATGCATCACCAGTGATGCATAAGAGCAGTTATGCATCACCAGTGATGCATAAGAGCAGTTATGCATAACCAGTGATGCATAAGAGCAGTTATGCATCACCAGTGATGCATAAGAGCAGTTATGCATCACCAGTGATGCATAAGAGCAGTTATACATCACCAGTGATGCATAAGAGCAGTTATACATCATCAGTGATGCATAAGAGCAGTTATGCAACACCAGTGATGCATAAGACCAGTTATGCATCACCAGTGATACATAAGAGCAGTTATGCATCACCAGTGATGCATAAGAGCAGTTATGCATCACAAGTGATGCATAAGAGCAGTTATGCATCACCAGTGCAGTTATGTATCACCAGTGATGCATAAGAGCAGTTATACATCACCAGTGATGCATAAGAGCAGTTATGCATCACCAGCGATGCATAAGAGCAGTTATGCATCACCAGTGATGCATAAGAGCCGTTATGCATCACCAGTGATGCATATGAGCAATTATGCATCACCAGTGATGCATATGAGCAATTATGCATCACCAGTGATGCATAAGAGCAGTTATGCATCGCCAGTGATGCATAAGAGCAGTTTTGCATCACCAGTGATGCATAAGAGCAGTTATGCATCATCAGTGATACATAAGAGCAGTTATGCATCACCAGTGATGCATAAGAGCAGTTATGCATCACCAGTGCATGCATCACCAGTGATGCATAAGAGCAGCTATGCATCACCAGTGATGCATAAGAGCAGTTATACATCACCAGTGAAGCATAAGAGCAGTTATGCATCACCAGTGATGCATAAGAGCAGTAATGCATCACCAGTGATGCATAAGAGCAGTTATGTATCACCAGTGATGCATAAGAGCCGTTATGCATCACCAGTGATGCATATGAGCAATTATGCATCACCAGTGATGCATAAGAGCAGTTATGCATCACCAGTGATGCATAAGAGCAGTTATGCATCACCAGTGATGCATAAGAGCAGTTATGCATCATCAGTGATACATAAGAGCAGTTATGCATCCCCAGTGATGCATAAGAGCAGTTATGCATCACCAGTGATGCATAAGAGCAGTTATACATCACCAGTGATGCATAAGAGCAGTTATGCATCACCAGTGATGCATAAGAGCAGTTATGCATCACCAGTGATGCATAAGAGCAGTTATGCATAACCAGTGATGCATAAGAGCAGTTATGCATCACCAGTGATGCATAAGAGCAGTTATACATCACCAGTGATGCATAAGAGCAGTTATGCATCACCAGTGATGCATAAGAGCAGTTATGCATCACCAGTGATACATAAGAGCAGTTATGCATCACCAGTGATGCTTAAGAGCTGTTATGCATCACCAGTGCAGTTATGTATCACCAGTGATGCATAAGAGCAGTTATACATCACCAGTGATGCATAAGAGCAGTTATGCATCACCAGTGATACATAAGAGCAGTTATGCATCATCAGTGATACATAAGAGCAGTTATGCATCACCAGTGATGCATAAGAGCAGTTATGCATCACCAGGGATGCATAAGAGCAGTTATACATCACCAGTGATGCATAAGAGCAGTTATGCATCACCAGTGATGCATAAGAGCAGCTATACATCACCAGTGATGCATAAGAGCAGTTATGCATCACCAGTGATGCATAAGAGCAGTTATGCATCACCAGTGCAGTTATGCATCACCAGTGATGCATAGGAGCAATTATGCATCACCAGTGATGCATAGGAGCAGTTATGCATCACCAGTGCTGCATAAGAGCAGTTATACATCACCAGTGATGCATAAGAGCAGTTATGCATCACCAGTGATGCATAAGACTAGTTATGCATCACCAGTGATACATAAGAGCAGTTATGCATCACCAGTGATACATAAGAGCAGTTTTGCATCACCAGTGATGCATAAGAACAGTTATGCATCACCAGTGATGCATAAGAGCAGTTATGCATCACTAGTGATGCATAAGAGCAGTTATGCATAACCAGTGATGCATAAGAGCAGTTATGCATCACCAGTGATGCATTAGAGCAGTTATACATCACCAGTGATGCATAAGAGCAGTTATGCATCACCAGTGATGCATAAGAGCAGTTATGCATCATCAGTGATACATAAGAGCAGTTATGCATCACCAGTGATGCATAAGAGCAGTTATGCATATCCAGTGATGCATAAGAGCAGTTATACATCACCAGTGATGCATAAGAGCAGTTATGCATCACCAGTGATGCATAAGAGCAGTTATGCATCACCAGTGATGCATAAGAGCAGCTATACATCACCAGTGATGCATAAGAGCAGTTATGCATCACCAGTGATGCATAAGAGCAGTTATGCATCACCAGTGATGCATAAGAGCAGTTATGCATCACCAGTGCAGTTATGCATCACCAGTGATGCATAGGAGCAATTATGCATCACCAGTGATGCATAGGAGCAGTTATGCATCACCAGTGCTGCATAAGAGCAGTTATACATCACCAGTGATGCATAAGAGCAGTTATGCATCACCAGTGATGCATAAGAGCAGTAATACATCACCAGTGATGCATAAGAGCACTTATGCATCACCAGTGATGCATAAGACCAGTTATGCATCACCAGTGATACATAAGAGCAGTTATGCATCACCAGTGATGCATAAGAGCAGTTATGCATCACCAGTGATGCATAAGAGCAGTTATGCATCACCAGTGATGCATAAGAGCCGTTATGCATCACCAGTGATGCATATGAGCAATTATGCATCACCAGTGATGCATAAGAGCATTTATGCATCACCAGTGATGCATAAGAGCAGTTATACATCACCAGTGATGCATAAGAGCAGTTATGCATCATCAGTGATACATAAGAGCAGTTATGCATCACCAGTGATGCATAAGAGCAGTTATGCATAAGAGCAGTTATACATCACCAGTGATGCATAAGAGCAGTTATACATCACCAGTGATGCATAAGAGCAGTTATGCATCACCAGCGATGCATAAGAGCAGTTATGCATCACCAGTGATGCATGAGAGCAGTTATGCATCACCAGTGATGCATAAGAATAGTTATGCATCACCAGTGATGCATAAGAGCAGTTATGCATCACCAGTGATGCATAAGAGCAGTAATGCATCACCAGTGATGCATAAGAGCAGTTATGCATCACCAGTGATGCATAAGAGCCGTTATGCATCACCAGTGATGCATTTGAGCAATTATGCATCACCAGTGATGCATAAGAGCAGTTATGCATCACCAGTGATGCATAAGAGCAGTTATGCATCACCAGTGATGCATAAGAGCAGTTATGCATCATCAGTGATACATAAGAGCAGTTATGCATCACCAGTGATGCATAAGAGCAGTTATGCATCACCAGTGATGCATAAGAGCAGTTATACATCACCAGTGATGCATAAGAGCAGTTATGCATCACCAGTGATGCATAAGAGCAGTTATGCATCACCAGTGATGCATAAGAGCAGTTATACATCACCAGTGATGCATAAGAGCAGTTATGCATCACCAGTGATGCATAAGAGCAGTTATGCATCACCAGTGATGCATAAGAGCAGTTATACATCACCAGTGATGCATAAGAGCAGTTATGCATCACCAGTGATGCATAAGAGCAGTTATGCATCACCAGTGCATAAGAGCAGTTATGCATCACCAGTGATGCATAGAAGCAGTTATGCATCACCAGTGATGCATAAGAGCAGTTATGCATCACCAGTGATGCATAAGAGCAGTTATGCATCATCAGTGATACATAAGAGCAGTTATGCATCACCAGTGATGCATAAGAGCAGTTATGCATCACCAGTGATGCATAAGAGCAGTAATGCATCACCAGTGATGCATAAGAGCAGTTATGCATCACCAGTGATGCATAAGAGCCGTTATGCATCACCAGTGATGCATATGAGCAATTATGCATCACCAGTGATGCATAAGAGCAGTTATGCATCACCAGTGATGCATAAGAGCAGTTATGCATCACCAGTGATGCATAAGAGCAGTTATGCATCATCAGTGATACATAAGAGCAGTTATGCATCACCAGTGATGCATAAGAGCAGTTATGCATCACCAGTGATGCATAAGAGCAGTTATACATCACCAGTGATGCATAAGAGCAGTTATGCATCACCAGTGATGCATAAGAGCAGTTATGCATCACCAGTGATGCATAAGAGCAGTTATGCATAACCAGTGATGCATAAGAGCAGTTATGCATAACCAGTGATGCATAAGAGCAGTTATGCATCACCAGTGATGCATAAGAGCAGTTATACATCACCAGTGATGCATAAGAGCAGTTATGCATCACCAGTGCAGTTATGTATCACCAGTGATGCATAAGAGCAGTTATACATCACCAGTGATGCATAAGAGCAGTTATGCATCACCAGTGATGCATAAGAGCAGTTATGCATCATCAGTGATACATAAGAGCAGTTATGCATCACCAGTGATGCATAAGAGCAGTTATGCATCACCAGTGATGCATAAGAGGAGATATACATCACCAGTGATGCATAAGAGCAGTTATGCATCACCAGTGATGCATAAGAGCAGTTATGCATCACCAGTGATGCATAAGAGCAGCTATGCATCACCAGTGATGCATAAGAGCAGCTATACATCACCAGTGATACATAAGAGCAGTTATGCATCACCAGTGATGCATAAGAGCAGTTATGCATCACCAGTGATGCATAAGAGCAGTTATGCATCACCAGTGATGCATAAGAGCAGTTATGCATCACCAGTGCAGTTATGCATCACCAGTGATGCATAGGAGCAATTATGCATCACCAGTGATGCATAGGAGCAGTTATGCATCACCAGTGCTGCATAAGAGCAGTTATACATCACCAGTGGTGCATAAGAGCAGTTATGCATCACCAGTGATGCATAAGACCAGTTATGCATCACCAGTGATACATAAGAGCAGTTATGCATCACCAGTGATACATAAGAGCAGTTTTGCATCACCAGTGATGCATAACAGTTATGCATCACCAGTGATGCATAAGAGCAGTTATGCATCACTAGTGATGCATAAGAGCAGTTATGCATAACCAGTGATGCATAAGAGCAGTTATGCATCACCAGTGATGCATTAGAACAGTTATACATCACCAGTGATGCATAAGAGCAGTTATGCATCACCAGTGATGCATAAGAGCAGTTATGCATCATCAGTGATACATAAGAGCAGTTATGCATCACCAGTGATGCATAAGAGCAGTTATGCATCACCAGTGATGCATAAGAGCAGTTATGCATCACCAGTGATGCATAAGAGCAGTTATACATCATCAGTGATGCATAAGAGCAGTTATGCAACACCAGTGATGCATAAGACCAGTTATGCATCACCAGTGATACATAAGAGCAGTTATGCATCACCAGTGATGCATAAGAGCAGTTATGCATCACCAGTGCAGTTATGTATCACCAGTGATGCATAAGAGCAGTTATACATCACCAGTGATGCATAAGAGCAGTTATGCATCACCAGCGATGCATAAGAGCAGTTATGCATCACCAGTGATGCATGAGAGCAGTTATGCATCACCAGTGATGCATAAGAATAGTTATGCATCACCAGTGATGCATAAGAGCAGTTATGCATCACCAGTGATGCATAAGAGCAGTTAAACATCACCAGTGATGCAAAAGAGCAGTTATGTATCACCAGTGATGCATAAGAGCAGTTATGTGTCACCAGTGATGCATAAGAGCAGTTATGCATCACTAGTGATGCATAAGAGCAGTTATGCATCACCAGTGGTGCATAAGAGCAGTTATACATCACCAGTGATGCATAAGATCACTGGTGATGCATAAGAGCAGTTATGCATCACCAGCGATGCATAAGAGCAGTTATGCATCACCAGTGATGCATAAGAGCCGTTATGCATCACCAGTGATGCATATGAGCAATTATGCATCACCAGTGATACATAAGAGCAGTTATGCATCACCAGTGATGCATAAGAGCAGTTATGCATCACCAGTGATGCATAAGAGCAGTTATGCATCATCAGTGATACATAAGAGCAGTTATGCATCACCAGTGATGCATAAGAGCAGTTATGCATCACCAGTGAACAATTACGCATCACCAGTGGTGCATAAGAGCAGTTATGCATCACCAGTGATGCATAAGAGCAGTTATGCATCACCAGTGATACATAAGAGCAGTTATGCATCACCAGTGCAGTTATGTATCACCAGTGATGCATAAGAGCAGTTATGCATCACCAGTGATGCATAAGAGCAGTAATGCATCACCAGCGATGCATAAGAGCAGTTATGCATCACCAGTGATGCATGAGAGCAGTTATGCATCACCAGTGATGCATAAGAATAGTTATGCATCACCAGTGATGCATAAGAGCAGTTATGCATCACCAGTAATGCATAAGAGCAGTTATGCATCACCAGTGATGCATAAGAGCCGTTATGCATCACCAGTGATGCATATGAGCAATTATGCATCACCAGTGATGCATAAGAGCAGTTATGCATCACCAGTGAACAGTTACGCATCACCAGTGATGCATAAGAGCAGTTATGCATCACCAGTGAACAGTTACGCATCACCAGTGATGCATAAGAGCAGTTATGCATCACCAGTGATGCATAAGAGCAGTTATGCATCACCAGTGATACATAAGAGCAGTTATGCATCACCAGTGATGCATAAGAGCAGTTATGCATAACCAGTGATGCATAAGAGCAGTTATGCATCACCAGTGATGCATAAGAGCAGTTATGCATCACCAGTGATGCATAAGAGCAATTATGCATCACCAGTGATGCATAAGAGCAGTTATGCATCACCAGTGATGCATAAGAGCAGTTATGCATCACCAGTGATGCATAAGAATAGTTATGCATAACCAGTGATGCATAAGAGCAGTTATGCATCACCAGTGAACAGTTACGCATCACCAGTGATTCATAAGAGCAGTTATGCATTACCAGTGATGCATAAGAGCAGTTATGCATCACCAGTGATGCATAAGAGCAGTTATACATCACCAGTGATGCATAAGAGCAGTTATGCATCACCAGTGATGCATAAGAGCAGTTATGCATCACCAGTGATGCATAAGAGCAGTAATGCATCACCAGTGATGCATAAGAGCAGTTATGCATCACCAGTGATGCATAAGAGCAGTTATACATCACCAGTGATGCATAAGAGCAGTTATGCATCACCAGTGATGCATAAGAGTAGTTATGCATCACCAGTGATGCATAAGAGCAGTTATACATCACCAGTGATGCATAAGAGCAGTTATGCATCACCAGTGATGCATAAGAGCAGTTATACATCACCAGTGATGCATAAGAGCAGTTATGCATCACCAGTGATGCATAAGAGCAGTTATGCATCACCAGTGATGCATAAGAGCAGTTATGCATCACCAGTGATGCATAAGAGCAGTTATGCATCACCAGTGCTGCATTAGAGCAGTTATACATCACCAGTGATGCATAAGAGCAGTTATGCATCACCAGTGATGCATAAGAGCAGTTATACATCATCAGTGATGCATAAGAGCAGTTATGCATCACCAGTGATGCATAAGAGCAGTTATACATCACCAGTGATGCATAAGAGCAGTTATACATCACCAGTGATGCATAAGAGCAGTTATGCATCACCAGTGATGCATAAGAGCAGTTATACATCATCAGTGATGCATAAGAGCAGTTATGCATCACCAGTGATGCATAAGAGCAGTTATACATCATCAGTGATGCATAAGAGCAGTTATGCATCACCAGTGATGCATAAGAGCAGTTATACATCATCAGTGATGCATAAGAGCAGTTATGCATCACCAGTGATGCATAAGAGCAGTTATACATCACCAGTGATGCATAAGAGCAGTTATGCATCATCAGTGATACATAAGAGCAGTTATGCATCACCAGTGATGCATAAGAGCAGTTATGCATCACCAGTGATGCATAAGAGCAGTTATACATCACCAGTGATGCATAAGAGCAGTTATGCATCACCAGTGATGCATACGAGCAGTTATACATCATCAGTGATGCATAAGAGCAGTTATGCATCACCAGTGATGCATAAGAGCAGTTATACATCATCAGTGATGCATAAGAGCAGTTATGCATCACCAGTGATGCATAAGAGCAGTTATGCATCACCAGTGATGCATAGAAGCAGTTATGCATCACCAGTGATGCATAAGAGCAGTTATGCATCACCAGTGATGCATAAGAGCAGTTATGCATCATCAGTGATACATAAGAGCAGTTATGCATCACCAGTGATGCATAAGAGCAGTTATGCATCACCAGTGATGCATAAGAGCAGTTATACATCACCAGTGATGCATAAGAGCAGTTATGCATCACCAGTGATGCATAAGAGCAGTTATACATCACCAGTGATGCATAAGAGCAGTTATGCATCACCAGTGATGCATAAGAGCAGTTATGCATCACCAGTGATGCATAAGAGCAGTTATACATCACCAGTGATGCATAAGAGCAGTTATGCATCACCAGTGATGCATAAGAGCAGTTATGCATCACCAGTGATGCATAAGAGCAGTTATACATCACCAGTGATGCATAAGAGCAGTTATGCATCACCAGTGATGCATAAGAGCAGTTATACATCACCAGTGATGCATAAGAGCAGTTATGCATCACCAGTGATGCATAAGAGCAGTTATGCATCACCAGTGCTGCATTAGAGCAGTTATACATCACCAGTGATGCATAAGACCAGTTATGCATCACCAGTGATACATAAGAGCAGTTATACATCATCAGTGATGCATAAGAGCAGTTATGCATCACCAGTGATGCATAAGACCAGGTATGCATCACCAGTGCAGTTATGTATCACCAGTGATGCATAAAAGCAGTTATACATCACCAGTGATGCATAAGAGCAGTTATGCATCACCAGCGATGCATAAGAGCAGTTATGCATCACCAGTGATGCATAAGAGCCGTTATGCATCACCAGTGATGCATATGAGCAATTATGCATCACCAGTGATGCATATGAGCAATTATGCATCACCAGTGATGCATAAGAGCAGTTATGCATCACCAGTGATGCATAAGAGCAGTTTTGCATCACCAGTGATGCATAAGAGCAGTTATGCATCATCAGTGATACATAAGAGCAGTTATGCATCACCAGTGATGCATAAGAGCAGTTATGCATCACCAGTGCATGCATCACCAGTGATGCATAAGAGCAGCTATGCATCACCAGTGATGCATAAGAGCAGTTATACATCACCAGTGAAGCATAAGAGCAGTTATGCATCACCAGTGATGCATAAGAGCAGTTATGCATCACCAGTGATGCATAAGAGCAGTTATGCATCACCAGTGATGCATAAGAGCCGTTATGCATCACCAGTGATGCATAAGAGCCGTTATGCATCACCAGTGATGCATATGAGCAATTATGCATCACCAGTGATGCATAAGAGCAGTTATGCATCACCAGTGATGCATAAGAGCAGTTATGCATCATCAGTGATACATAAGAGCAGTTATGCATCACCAGTGATGCATAAGAGCAGTTATGCATCACCAGTGATGCATAAGAGCAGTTATACATCACCAGTGATGCATAAGAGCAGTTATGCATCACCAGTGATGCATAAGAGCAGTTATGCATCACCAGTGATGCATAAGAGCAGCTATACATCACCAGTGATGCATAAGAGCAGTTATGCATCACCAGTGATGCATAAGAGCAGTTATGCATCACCAGTGCAGTTATGCATCACCAGTGATGCATAGGAGCAATTATGCATCACCAGTGATGCATAGGAGCAGTTATGCATCACCAGTGCTGCATAAGAGCAGTTATACATCACCAGTGATGCATAAGAGCAGTTATGCATCACCAGTGATGCATAAGACTAGTTATGCATCACCAGTGATACATAAGAGCAGTTATGCATCACCAGTGATACATAAGAGCAGTTATGCATCACCAGTGATGCATAAGAGCAGTTATGCATCACCAGTGCAGTTATGTATCACCAGTGATGCATAAGAGCAGTTATACATCACCAGTGATGCATAAGAGCAGTTATGCATCACCAGCGATGCATAAGAGCAGTTATGCATCACCAGTGATGCATAAGAGCCGTTATGCATCACCAGTGATGCATATGAGCAATTATGCATCACCAGTGATGCATATGAGCAATTATGCATCACCAATGATGCATAAGAGCAGTTTTGCATCACCAGTGATGCATAAGAGCAGTTATGCATCATCAGTGATACATAAGAGCAGTTATGCATCACCAGTGATGCATAAGAGCAGTTATGCATCACCAGTGCATGCATCACCAGTGATGCATAAGAGCAGCTATGCATCACCAGTGATGCATAAGAGCAGTTATACATCACCAGTGAAGCATAAGAGCAGTTATGCATCACCAGTGATGCATAAGAGCAGTAATGCATCACCAGTGATGCATAAGAGCAGTTATGCATCACCAGTGATGCATAAGAGCCGTTATGCATCACCAGTGATGCATATGAGCAATTATGCATCACCAGTGATGCATAAGAGCAGTTATGCATCACCAGAGATGCATAAGAGCAGTTATGCATCACCAGTGATGCATAAGAGCAGTTATGCATCATCAGTGATACATAAGAGCAGTTATGCATCACCAGTGATGCTTAAGAGCAGTTATGCATCACCAGTGATGCATAAGAGCAGTTATACATCACCAGTGATGCATAAGAGCAGTTATGCATCACCAGTGATGCATAAGAGCAGTTATGCATCACCAGTGATGCATAAGAGCAGTTATGCATAACCAGTGATGCATAAGAGCAGTTATGCATCACCAGTGATGCATAAGAGCAGTTATGCATCACCAGTGATGCATAAGAGCAGTTATACATCACCAGTGATGCATAAGAGCAGTTATACATCATCAGTGATGCATAAGAGCAGTTATGCAACACCAGTGATGCATAAGACCAGTTATGCATCACCAGTGATACATAAGAGCAGTTATGCATCACCAGTGATGCATAAGAGCAGTTATGCATCACAAGTGATGCATAAGAGCAGTTATGCATCACCAGTGCAGTTATGTATCACCAGTGATGCATAAGAGCAGTTATACATCACCAGTGATGCATAAGAGCAGTTATGCATCACCAGCGATGCATAAGAGCAGTTATGCATCACCAGTGATGCATAAGAGCCGTTATGCATCACCAGTGATGCATATGAGCAATTATGCATCACCAGTGATGCATAAGAGCAGTTTTGCATCACCAGTGATGCATAAGAGCAGTTATGCATCATCAGTGATACATAAGAGCAGTTATGCATCACCAGTGATGCATAAGAGCAGTTATGCATCACCAGTGCATGCATCACCAGTGATGCATAAGAGCAGCTATGCATCACCAGTGATGCATAAGAGCAGTTATACATCACCAGTGAAGCATAAGAGCAGTTATGCATCACCAGTGATGCATAAGAGCAGTAATGCATCACCAGTGAGGCATAAGAGCAGTTATGTATCACCAGTGATGCATAAGAGCAGTTTTGCATCACCAGTGATGCATAAGAGCAGTTATGCATCATCAGTGATACATAAGAGCAGTTATGCATCACCAGTGATGCATAAGAGCAGTTATGCATCACCAGTGCATGCATCACCAGTGATGCATAAGAGCAGCTATGCATCACCAGTGATGCATAAGAGCAGTTATACATCACCAGTGAAGCATAAGAGCAGTTATGCATCACCAGTGATGCATAAGAGCAGTAATGCATCACCAGTGATGCATAAGAGCAGTTATGTATCACCAGTGATGCATAAGAGCCGTTATGCATCACCAGTGATGCATATGAGCAATTATGCATCACCAGTGATGCATAAGAGCAGTTATGCATCACCAGTGATGCATAAGAGCAGTTATGCATCACCAGTGATGCATAAGAGCAGTTATGCATCATCAGTGATACATAAGAGCAGTTATGCATCACCAGTGATGCATAAGAGCAGTTATGCAGCACCAGTGATGCATAAGAGCAGTTATACATCACCAGTGATGCATAAGAGCAGTTATGCATCACCAGTGATGCATAAGAGCAGTTATGCATCACCAGTGATGCATAAGAGCAGTTATGCATAACCAGTGATGCATAAGAGCAGTTATGCATCACCAGTGATGCATAAGAGCAGTTATACATCACCAGTGATGCATAAGAGCAGTTATGCATCACCAGTGATGCATAAGAGCAGTTATGCATCATCAGTGATACATAAGAGCAGTTATGCATCACCAGTGATGCATAAGAGCAGTTATGCATCACCAGTGATGCATAAGAGCAGCTATACATCACCAGTGATGCATAAGAGCAGTTATGCATCACCAGTGATGCATAAGAGCAGTTATGCATCACCAGTGCAGTTATGCATCACCAGTGATGCATAGGAGCAATTATGCATCACCAGTGATGCATAGGAGCAGTTATGCATCACCAGTGCTGCATAAGAGCAGTTATACATCACCAGTGATGCATAAGAGCAGTTATGCATCACCAGTGATGCATAAGACTAGTTATGCATCACCAGTGATACATAAGAGCAGTTATGCATCACCAGTGATACATAAGAGCAGTTTTGCATCACCAGTGATGCATAAGAACAGTTATGCATCACCAGTGATGCATAAGAGCAGTTATGCATCACTAGTGATGCATAAGAGCAGTTATGCATAACCAGTGATGCATAAGAGCAGTTATGCATCACCAGTGATGCATTAGAGCAGTTATACATCACCAGTGATGCATAAGAGCAGTTATGCATCACCAGTGATGCATAAGAGCAGTTATGCATCATCAGTGATACATAAGAGCAGTTATGCATCACCAGTGATGCATAAGAGCAGTTATGCATCACCAGTGATGCATAAGAGCAGTTATACATCACCAGTGATGCATAAGAGCAGTTATGCATCAGCAGTGATGCATAAGAGCAGTTATGCATCACCAGTGATGCATAAGAGCAGCTATACATCACCAGTGATGCATAAGAGCAGTTATGCATCACCAGTGATGCATAAGAGCAGTTATGCATCACCAGTGCAGTTATGCATCACCAGTGATGCATAGGAGCAATTATGCATCACCAGTGATGCATAGGAGCAGTTATGCATCACCAGTGCTGCATAAGAGCAGTTATACATCACCAGTGATGCATAAGAGCAGTTATGCATCACCAGTGATGCATAAGAGCAGTAATACATCACCAGTGATGCATAAGAGCACTTATGCATCACCAGTGATGCATAAGACCAGTTATGCATCACCAGTGATACATAAGAGCAGTTATGCATCACCAGTGATGCATAAGAGCAGTTATGCATCACCAGTGATGCATAAGAGCAGTTATGCATCACCAGTGATGCATAAGAGCCGTTATGCATCACCAGTGATGCATATGAGCAATTATGCATCACCAGTGATGCATAAGAGCATTTATGCATCACCAGTGATGCATAAGAGCAGTTATACATCACCAGTGATGCATAAGAGCAGTTATGCATCATCAGTGATACATAAGAGCAGTTATGCATCACCAGTGATGCATAAGAGCAGTTATGCATAAGAGCAGTTATACATCACCAGTGATGCATAAGAGCAGTTATACATCACCAGTGATGCATAAGAGCAGTTATACATCACCAGTGATGCACAAGAGCAGTTATGCATCACCAGCGATGCATAAGAGCAGTTATGCATCACCAGTGATGCATGAGAGCAGTTATGCATCACCAGTGATGCATAAGAATAGTTATGCATCACCAGTGATGCATAAGAGCAGTTATGCATCACCAGTGATGCATAAGAGCAGTTATGCATCACCAGTGATACATAAGAGCAGTTATGCATCACCAGTGATGCATAAGAGCAGTTATGCATCACTAGTGATGCATAAGAGCAGTTATGCATCACCAGTGATGCATAAGAGCAGTTTTGCATCACCAGTGATGCATAAGAGCAGTTATGCATCATCAGTGATACATAAGAGCAGTTATGCATCACCAGTGCATGCATCACCAGTGATGCATAAGAGCAGCTATGCATCACCAGTGATGCATAAGAGCAGTTATACATCACCAGTGAAGCATAAGAGCAGTTATGCATCACCAGTGATGCATAAGAGCAGTAATGCATCACCAGTGATGCATAAGAGCAGTTATGCATCACCAGTGATGCATAAGAGCCGTTATGCATCACCAGTGATGCATATGAGCAATTATGCATCACCAGTGATGCATAAGAGCCGTTATGCATCACCAGTGATGCATAAGAGCCGTTATGCATCACCAGTGATGCATAAGAGCAGTTATGCATCACCAGTGATGCATAAGAGCAGTTATGCATCACCAGTGCAGTTATGTATCACCAGTGATGCATAAGAGCAGTTATACATCACCAGTGATGCATAAGAGCAGTTATGCATCACCAGCGATGCATAAGAGCAGTTATGCATCACCAGTGATGCATAAGAGCCGTTATGCATCACCAGTGATGCATATGAGCAATTATGCATCACCAGTGATGCATATGAGCAATTATGCATCACCAGTGATGCATAAGAGCAGTTATGCATCACCAGTGATGCATAAGAGCAGTTTTGCATCACCAGTGATGCATAAGAGCAGTTATGCATCATCAGTGATACATAAGAGCAGTTATGCATCACCAGTGATGCATAAGAGCAGTTATGCATCACCAGTGCATGCATCACCAGTGATGCATAAGAGCAGCTATGCATCACCAGTGATGCATAAGAGCAGTTATACATCACCAGTGAAGCATAAGAGCAGTTATGCATCACCAGTGATGCATAAGAGCAGTAATGCATCACCAGTGATGCATAAGAGCAGTTATGCATCACCAGTGATGCATAAGAGCCGTTATGCATCACCAGTGATGCATATGAGCAATTATGCATCACCAGTGATGCATAAGAGCAGTTATGCATCACCAGTGATGCATAAGAGCAGTTATGCATCACCAGTGATGCATAAGAGCAGTTATGCATCACCAGTGATACATAAGAGCAGTTATGCATCACCAGTGATGCATAAGAGCAGTTATGCATCACCAGTGATGCATAAGAGCAGTTATGCATCACCAGTGATGCATAAGAGCAGTTATACATCACCAGTGATGCATAAGAGCAGTTATGCATCACCAGTGATGCATAAGAGCAGCTATGCATAACCAGTGATGCATAAGAGCAGTTATGCATCACCAGTGATGCATAAGAGCAGTTATGCATCACCAGTGATGCATAAGAGCAGTTATGCATCACCAGTGATGCATAAGAGCAGTTATACATCACCAGTGATGCATAAGAGCAGTTATGCATCACCAGTGATGCATAAGAGCAGTTATGCATCACCAGTGATGCATAGAAGCAGTTATGCATCACCAGTGATGCATAAGAGCAGTTATGCATCACCAGTGATGCATAAGAGCAGTTATGCATCATCAGTGATACATAAGAGCAGTTATGCATCACCAGTGATGCATAAGAGCAGTTATGCATCACCAGTGATGCATAAGAGCAGTTATACATCACCAGTGATGCATAAGAGCAGTTATGCATCACCAGTGATGCATAAGAGCAGTTATGCATCACCAGTGATGCATAAGAGCAGTTATACATCACCAGTGATGCATAAGAGCAGTTATGCATCACCAGTGATGCATAAGAGCAGTTATGCATCACCAGTGATGCATAAGAGCAGTTATACATCACCAGTGATGCATAAGAGCAGTTATGCATCACCAGTGATGCATAAGAGCAGTTATGCATCACCAGTGCTGCATTAGAGCAGTTATACATCACCAGTGATGCATAAGAGCAGTTATGCATCACCAGTGATGCATAAGAGCAGTTATACATCATCAGTGATGCATAAGAGCAGTTATGCATCACCAGTGATGCATAAGACCAGTTATGCATCACCAGTGATACATAAGAGCAGTTATGCATCACCAGTGATGCATAAGAGCAGTTATGCATCACCAGTGATGCATAAGAGCAGTTATGCATCACCAGCGATGCATAAGAGCAGTTATGCATCACCAGTGATGCATAAGAGCCGTTATGCATCACCAGTGATGCATATGAGCAATTATGCATCACCAGTGATGCATAAGAGCAGTTATGCATCACCAGTGATGCATAAGAGCAGTTTTGCATCACCAGTGATGCATAAGAGCAGTTATGCATCATCAGTGATACATAAGAGCAGTTATGCATCACCAGTGATGCATAAGAGCAGTTATGCATCACCAGTGCATGCATCACCAGTGATGCATAAGAGCAGCTATGCATCACCAGTGATGCATAAGAGCAGTTATACATCACCAGTGAAGCATAAGAGCAGTTATGCATCACCAGTGATGCATAAGAGCAGTAATGCATCACCAGTGATGCATAAGAGCAGTTATGCATCACCAGTGATGCATAAGAGCCGTTATGCATCACCAGTGATGCATATGAGCAATTATGCATCACCAGTGATGCATAAGAGCAGTTATGCATCACCAGTGATGCATAAGAGCAGTTATGCATCACCAGTGATGCATAAGAGCAGTTATGCATCATCAGTGATACATAAGAGCAGTTATGCATCACCAGTGATGCATAAGAGCAGTTATGCATCACCAGTGATGCATAAGAGCAGTTATACATCACCAGTGATGCATAAGAGCAGTTATGCATCACCAGTGATGCATAAGAGCAGTTATGCATCACCAGTGATGCATAAGAGCAGTTATGCATAACCAGTGATGCATAAGAGCAGTTATGCATAACCAGTGATGCATAAGAGCAGTTATGCATCACCAGTGATGCATAAGAGCAGTTATACATCACCAGTGATGCATAAGAGCAGTTATGCATCACCAGTGATGCATAAGAGCAGTTATGCATCACCAGTGATACATAAGAGCAGTTATGCATCACCAGTGATGCTTTAGAGCAGTTATGCATCACCAGTGCAGTTATGTATCACCAGTGATGCATAAGAGCAGTTATACATCACCAGTGATGCATAAGAGCAGTTATGCATCACCAGTGATGCATAAGAGCAGTTATGCATCATCAGTGATACATAAGAGCAGTTATGCATCACCAGTGATGCATAAGAGCAGTTATGCATCACCAGTGATGCATAAGAGCAGTTATACATCACCAGTGATGCATAAGAGCAGTTATGCATCACCAGTGATGCATAAGAGCAGTTATGCATCACCAGTGATGCATAAGAGCAGCTATGCATCACCAGTGATGCATAAGAGCAGCTATACATCACCAGTGATACATAAGAGCAGTTATGCATCACCAGTGATGCATAAGAGCAGTTATGCATCACCAGTGATGCATAAGAGCAGTTATGCATCACCAGTGATGCATAAGAGCAGTTATGCATCACCAGTGCAGTTATGCATCACCAGTGATGCATAGGAGCAATTATGCATCACCAGTGATGCATAGGAGCAGTTATGCATCACCAGTGCTGCATAAGAGCAGTTATACATCACCAGTGATGCATAAGAGCAGTTATGCATCACCAGTGATGCATAAGACCAGTTATGCATCACCAGTGATACATAAGAGCAGTTATGCATCACCAGTGATACATAAGAGCAGTTTTGCATCACCAGTGATGCATAACAGTTATGCATCACCAGTGATGCATAAGAGCAGTTATGCATCACTAGTGATGCATAAGAGCAGTTATGCATAACCAGTGATGCATAAGAGCAGTTATGCATCACCAGTGATGCATTAGAGCAGTTATACATCACCAGTGATGCATAAGAGCAGTAATGCATCACCAGTGATGCATAAGAGCAGTTATGCATCATCAGTGATACATAAGAGCAGTTATGCATCACCAGTGATGCATAAGAGCAGTTATGCATCACCAGTGATGCATAAGAGCAGTTATACATCACCAGTGATGCATAAGAGCAGTTATGCATCACCAGTGATGCATAAGAGCAGTTATGCATCACCAGTGATGCATAAGAGCAGCTATACATCACCAGTGATGCATAAGAGCAGTTATGCATCACCAGTGATGCATAAGAGCAGTTATGCATCACCAGTGCAGTTATGCATCACCAGTGATGCATAGGAGCAATTATGCATCACCAGTGATGCATAGGAGCAGTTATGCATCACCAGTGCTGCATAAGAGCAGTTATACATCACCAGTGATGCATAAGAGCAGTTATGCATCACCAGTGATGCATAAGAGCAGTTATACATCATCAGTGATGCATAAGAGCAGTTATGCATCACCAGTGATGCATAAGACCAGTTATGCATCACCAGTGATACATAAGAGCAGTTATGCATCACCAGTGATGCATAAGAGCAGTTATGCATCACCAGTGCAGTTATGTATCACCAGTGATGCATAAGAGCAGTTATACATCACCAGTGATGCATAAGAGCAGTTATGCATCACCAGCGATGCATAAGAGCAGTTATGCATCACCAGTGATGCATGAGAGCAGTTATGCATCACCAGTGATGCATAAGAATAGTTATGCATCACCAGTGATGCATAAGAGCAGTTCTGCATCACCAGTGATGCATAAGAGCAGTTATACATCACCAGTGATGCAAAAGAGCAGTTATGTATCACCAGTGATGCATAAGAGCAGTTATGTGTCACCAGTGATGCATAAGAGCAGTTATGCATCACTAGTGATGCATAAGAGCAGTTATGCATCACCAGTGGTGCATAAGAGCAGTTATACATCACCAGTGATGCATAAGATCACTGGTGATGCATAAGAGCAGTTATGCATCACCAGTGATGCATAAGAGCAGTTATGCATCACCAGTGATGCATAAGAGCCGTTATGCATCACCAGTGATGCATATGAGCAATTATGCATCACCAGTGATACATAAGAGCAGTTATGCATCACCAGTGATGCATAAGAGCAGTTATGCATCACCAGTGATGCATAAGAGCAGTTATGCATCATCAGTGATACATAAGAGCAGTTATGCATCACCAGTGATGCATAAGAGCAGTTATGCATCACCAGTGAACAATTACGCATCACCAGTGGTGCATAAGAGCAGTTATGCATCACCAGTGATGCATAAGAGCAGTTATGCATCACCAGTGATACATAAGAGCAGTTATGCATCACCAGTGCAGTTATGTATCACCAGTGATGCATAAGAGCAGTTATACATCACCAGTGATGCATAAGAGCAGTAATGCATCACCAGCGATGCATAAGAGCAGTTATGCATCACCAGTGATGCATGAGAGCAGTTATGCATCACTAGTGATGCATAAGAATAGTTATGCATCACCAGTGATGCATAAGAGCAGTTATGCATCACCAGTAATGCATAAGAGCAGTTATGCATCACCAGTGATGCATAAGAGCCGTTATGCATCACCAGTGATGCATATGAGCAATTATGCATCACCAGTGATGCATAAGAGCAGTTATGCATCACCAGTGATGCATAAGAGCAGTTATGCATCACCAGTGATGCATAAGAGCAGTTATGCATCATCAGTGATACATAAGAGCAGTTATGCATCACCAGTGATGCATAAGAGCAGTTATGCATCACCAGTGATGCATAAGAGCAGTTATACATCACCAGTGATGCATAAGAGCAGTTATGCATCACCAGTGATGCATAAGAGCAGTTATGCATCACCAGTGATGCATAAGAGCAGTTATGCATAACCAGTGATGCATAAGAGCAGTTATGCATCACCAGTGATGCATAAGAGCAGTTATACATCACCAGTGATGCATAAGAGCAGTTATGCATCACCAGTGATGCATAAGAGCAGTTATGCATCACCAGTGATACATAAGAGCAGTTATGCATCACCAGTGATGCTTAAGAGCAGTTATGCATCACCAGTGCAGTTATGTATCACCAGTGATGCATAAGAGCAGTTATACATCACCAGTGATGCATAAGAGCAGTTATGCATCACCAGTGATGCATAAGAGCAGTTATGCATCACCAGTGATGCATAAGAGCAGCTATACATCACCAGTGATGCATAAGAGCAGTTATGCATCACCAGTGATGCATAAGAGCAGTTATGCATCACCAGTGCAGTTATGCATCACCAGTGATGCATAGGAGCAATTATGCATCACCAGTGATGCATAGGAGCAGTTATGCATCACCAGTGCTGCATAAGAGCAGTTATACATCACCAGTGATGCATAAGAGCAGTTATGCATCACCAGTGATGCATAAGAGCAGTTATACATCATCAGTGATGCATAAGAGCAGTTATGCATCACCAGTGATGCATAAGACCAGTTATGCATCACCAGTGATACATAAGAGCAGTTATGCATCACCAGTGATGCATAAGAGCAGTTATGCATCACCAGTGCAGTTATGTATCACCAGTGATGCATAAGAGCAGTTATACATCACCAGTGATGCATAAGAGCAGTTATGCATCACCAGCGATGCATAAGAGCAGTTATGCATCACCAGTGATACATAAGAGCAGTTATGCATCACCAGTGATGCTTTTGAGCAGTTATGCATCACCAGTGCAGTTATGTATCACCAGTGATGCATAAGAGCAGTTATACATCACCAGTGATGCATAAGAGCAGTTATGCATCACCAGTGATGCATAAGAGCAGTTATGCATCATCAGTGATACATAAGAGCAGTTATGCATCACCAGTGATGCATAAGAGCAGTTATGCATCACCAGTGATGCATAAGAGCAGTTATACATCACCAGTGATGCATAAGAGCAGTTATGCATCACCAGTGATGCATAAGAGCAGTTATGCATCACCAGTGATACATAAGAGCAGTTATGCATCACCAGTGATGCTTTAGAGCAGTTATGCATCACCAGTGCAGTTATGTATCACCAGTGATGCATAAGAGCAGTTATACATCACCAGTGATGCATAAGAGCAGTTATGCATCACCAGTGATGCATAAGAGCAGTTATGCATCATCAGTGATACATAAGAGCAGTTATGCATCACCAGTGATGCATAAGAGCAGTTATGCATCACCAGTGATGCATAAGAGCAGTTATGCATCACCAGTGATGCATAAGAGCAGTTATACATCACCAGTGATGCATAAGAGCAGTTATGCATCACCAGTGATGCATAAGAGCAGTTATGCATCACCAGTGATGCATAAGAGCAGCTATGCATCACCAGTGATGCATAAGAGCAGCTATACATCACCAGTGATACATAAGAGCAGTTATGCATCACCAGTGATGCATAAGAGCAGTTATGCATCACCAGTGATGCATAAGAGCAGTTATGCATCACCAGTGATGCATAAGAGCAGTTATGCATCACCAGTGCAGTTATGCATCACCAGTGATGCATAGGAGCAATTATGCATCACCAGTGATGCATAGGAGCAGTTATGCATCACCAGTGCTGCATAAGAGCAGTTATACATCACCAGTGATGCATAAGAGCAGTTATGCATCACCAGTGATGCATAAGACCAGTTATGCATCACCAGTGATACATAAGAGCAGTTATGCATCACCAGTGATACATAAGAGCAGTTTTGCATCACCAGTGATGCATAACAGTTATGCATCACCAGTGATGCATAAGAGCAGTTATGCATCACTAGTGATGCATAAGAGCAGTTATGCATAACCAGTGATGCATAAGAGCAGTTATGCATCACCAGTGATGCATTAGAGCAGTTATACATCACCAGTGATGCATAAGAGCAGTTATGCATCACCAGTGATGCATAAGAGCAGTTATGCATCATCAGTGATACATAAGAGCAGTTATGCATCACCAGTGATGCATAAGAGCAGTTATGCATCACCAGTGATGCATAAGAGCAGTTATACATCACCAGTGATGCATAAGAGCAGTTATGCATCACCAGTGATGCATAAGAGCAGTTATGCATCACCAGTGATGCATAAGAGCAGCTATACATCACCAGTGATGCATAAGAGCAGTTATGCATCACCAGTGATGCATAAGAGCAGTTATGCATCACCAGTGCAGTTATGCATCACCAGTGATGCATAGGAGCAATTATGCATCACCAGTGATGCATAGGAGCAGTTATGCATCACCAGTGCTGCATAAGAGCAGTTATACATCACCAGTGATGCATAAGAGCAGTTATGCATCACCAGTGATGCATAAGAGCAGTTATACATCACCAGTGATGCATAAGAGCAGTTATGCATCACCAGCGATGCATAAGAGCAGTTATGCATCACCAGTGATGCATGAGAGCAGTTATGCATCACCAGTGATGCATAAGAATAGTTATGCATCACCAGTGATGCATAAGAGCAGTTATGCATCACCAGTGATGCATAAGAGCAGTTATACATCACCAGTGATGCAAAAGAGCAGTTATGTATCACCAGTGATGCATAAGAGCAGTTATGTGTCACCAGTGATGCATAAGAGCAGTTATGCATCACTAGTGATGCATAAGAGCAGTTATGCATCACCAGTGGTGCATAAGAGCAGTTATACATCACCAGTGATGCATAAGATCACTGGTGATGCATAAGAGCAGTTATGCATCACCAGCGATGCATAAGAGCAGTTATGCATCACCAGTGATGCATAAGAGCCGTTATGCATCACCAGTGATGCATATGAGCAATTATGCATCACCAGTGATACATAAGAGCAGTTATGCATCACCAGTGATGCATAAGAGCAGTTATGCATCACCAGCGATGCATAAGAGCAGTTATGCATCATCAGTGATACATAAGAGCAGTTATGCATCACCAGTGATGCATAAGAGCAGTTATGCATCACCAGTGAACAATTACGCATCACCAGTGGTGCATAAGAGCAGTTATGCATCACCAGTGATGCATAAGAGCAGTTATGCATCACCAGTGATACATAAGAGCAGTTATGCATCACCAGTGCAGTTATGTATCACCAGTGATGCATAAGAGCAGTTATACATCACCAGTGATGCATAAGAGCAGTAATGCATCACCAGCGATGCATAAGAGCAGCTATGCATCACCAGTGATGCATGAGAGCAGTTATGCATCACCAGTGATGCATAAGAATAGTTATGCATCACCAGTGATGCATAAGAGCAGTTATGCATCACCAGTAATGCATAAGAGCAGTTATGCATCACCAGTGATGCATAAGAGCCGTTATGCATCACCAGTGATGCATATGAGCAATTATGCATCACCAGTGATGCATAAGAGCAGTTATGCATCACCAGTGATGCATAAGAGCAGTTATGCATCACCAGTGATGCATAAGAGCAGTTATGCATCATCAGTGATACATAAGAGCAGTTATGCATCACCAGTGATGCATAAGAGCAGTTATGCATCACCAGTGATGCATAAGAGCAGTTATACATCACCAGTGATGCATAAGAGCAGTTATGCATCACCAGTGATGCATAAGAGCAGTTATGCATCACCAGTGATGCATAAGAGCAGTTATGCATAACCAGTGATGCATAAGAGCAGTTATGCATCACCAGTGATGCATAAGAGCAGTTATACATCACCAGTGATGCATAAGAGCAGTTATGCATCACCAGTGATGCATAAGAGCAGTTATGCATCACCAGTGATACATAAGAGCAGTTATGCATCACCAGTGATGCTTAAGAGCAGTTATGCATCACCAGTGCAGTTATGTATCACCAGTGATGCATAAGAGCAGTTATACATCACCAGTGATGCATAAGAGCAGTTATGCATCACCAGTGATGCATAAGAGCAGTTATGCATCATCAGTGATACATAAGAGCAGTTATGCATCACCAGTGATGCATAAGAGCAGTTATGCATCACCAGTGATGCATAAGAGCAGTTATACATCACCAGTGATGCATAAGAGCAGTTATGCATCACCAGTGATGCATAAGAGCAGTTATGCATCACCAGTGATGCATAAGAGCAGCTATACATCACCAGTGATGCATAAGAGCAGTTATGCATCACCAGTGATACATAAGAGCAGTTATGCATCACCAGTGCAGTTATGCATCACCAGTGATGCATAGGAGCAATTATGCATCACCAGTGATGCATAGGAGCAGTTATGCATCACCAGTGCTGCATAAGAGCAGTTATACATCACCAGTGATGCATAAGAGCAGTTATGCATCACCAGTGATGCATAAGAGCAGTTATACATCATCAGTGATGCATAAGAGCAGTTATGCATCACCAGTGATGCATAAGACCAGTTATGCATCACCAGTGATACATAAGAGCAGTTATGCATCACCAGTGCAGTTATGTATCACCAGTGATGCATAAGAGCAGTTATACATCACCAGTGATGCATAAGAGCAGTTATGCATCACCAGCGATGCATAAGAGCAGTTATGCATCACCAGTGATGCATGAGAGCAGTTATGCATCACCAGTGATGCATAAGAATAGTTATGCATCACCAGTGATGCATAAGAGCAGTTATGCATCACCAGTGATGCATAAGAGCAGTTATACATCACCAGTGATGCAAAAGAGCAGTTATGTATCACCAGTGATGCATAAGAGCAGTTATGTGTCACCAGTGATGCATAAGAGCAGTTATGCATCACTAGTGATGCATAAGAGCAGTTATGCATCACCAGTGGTGCATAAGAGCAGTTATACATCACCAGTGATGCATAAGATCACTGGTGATGCATAAGAGCAGTTATGCATCACCAGCGATGCATAAGAGCAGTTATGCATCACCAGTGATGCATAAGAGCCGTTATGCATCACCAGTGATGCATATGAGCAATTATGCATCACCAGTGATACATAAGAGCAGTTATGCATCACCAGTGATGCATAAGAGCAGTTATGCATCACCAGTGATGCATAAGAGCAGTTATGCATCATCAGTGATACATAAGAGCAGTTATGCATCACCAGTGATGCATAAGAGCAGTTATGCATCACCAGTGAACAATTACGCATCACCAGTGGTGCATAAGAGCAGTTATGCATCACCAGTGATGCATAAGAGCAGTTATGCATCACCAGTGATACATAAGAGCAGTTATGCATCACCAGTGCAGTTATGTATCACCAGTGATGCATAAGAGCAGTTATACATCACCAGTGATGCATAAGAGCAGTAATGCATCACCAGCGATGCATAAGAGCAGTTATGCATCACCAGTGATGCATGAGAGCAGTTATGCATCACCAGTGATGCATAAGAATAGTTATGCATCACCAGTGATGCATAAGAGCAGTTATGCATCACCAGTAATGCATAAGAGCAGTTATGCATCACCAGTGATGCATAAGAGCCGTTATGCATCACCAGTGATGCATATGAGCAATTATGCATCACCAGTGATGCATAAGAGCAGTTATGCATCACCAGTGATGCATAAGAGCAGTTATGCATCACCAGTGATGCATAAGAGCAGTTATGCATTATCAGTGATACATAAGAGCAGTTATGCATCACCAGTGATGCATAAGAGCAGTTATGCATCACCAGTGATGCATAAGAGCAGTTATACATCACCAGTGATGCATAAGAGCAGTTATGCATCACCAGTGATGCATAAGAGCAGTTATGCATCACCAGTGATGCATAAGAGCAGTTATGCATAACCAGTGATGCATAAGAGCAGTTATGCATCACCAGTGATGCATAAGAGCAGTTATACATCACCAGTGATGCATAAGAGCAGTTATGCATCACCAGTGATGCATAAGAGCAGTTATGCATCACCAGTGATGCTTAAGAGCAGTTATGCATCACCAGTGCAATTATGTATCACCAGTGATGCATAAGAGCAGTTATACATCACCAGTGATGCATAAGAGCAGTTATGCATCACCAGTGATGCATAAGAGCAGTTATGCATCATCAGTGATACATAAGAGCAGTTATGCATCACCAGTGATGCATAAGAGCAGTTATGCATCACCAGTGATGCATAAGAGCAGTTATACATCACCAGTGATGCATAAGAGCAGTTATGCATCACCAGTGATGCATAAGAGCAGTTATGCATCACCAGTGATGCATAAGAGCAGCTATACATCACCAGTGATGCATAAGAGCAGTTATGCATCACCAGTGATGCATAAGAGCAGTTATGCATCACCAGTGATACATAAGAGCAGTTATACATCACCAGTGATGCATAAGAGCAGTTATGCATCACCAGTGATGCATAAGAGCAGTTATGCATCACCAGTGATGCATAAGAGCAGTTATACATCACCAGTGATGCATAAGAGCAGTTATGCATCACCAGTGATGCATAAGAGCAGTTATGCATCACCAGTGCATAAGAGCAGTTATACATCACCAGTGATGCATAAGAGCAGTTATGCATCACCAGTGATGCATAAGAGCAGTTATACATCATCAGTGATGCATAAGAGCAGTTATGCATCACCAGTGATGCATAAGACCAGTTATGCATCACCAGTGATACATAAGAGCAATTATGCATCACCAGTGATGCATAAGAGCAGTTATGCATCACCAGTGATGCATAAGAGCAGTTATGCATCACCAGTGATGCATAAGAGCAGTTATGCATCACCAGTGATACATAAGAGCAGTTATGCATCACCAGTGATGCATAAGAGCAGTTATGCATCACCAGTGATGCATAAGAGCAGTTATGCATCACCAGTGATGCATAAGAGCAGTTATACATCACCAGTGATGCATAAGAGCAGTTATGCATCACCAGTGATGCATAAGAGCAGCTATGCATAACCAGTGATGCATAAGAGCAGTTATGCATCACCAGTGATGCATAAGAGCAGTTATGCATCACCAGTGATGCATAAGAGCAGTTATGCATCACCAGTGATGCATAAGAGCAGTTATACATCACCAGTGATGCATAAGCGCAGTTATGCATCACCAGTGATGCATAAGAGCAGTTATGCATCACCAGTGATGCATAGAAGCAGTTATGCATCACCAGTGATGCATAAGAGCAGTTATGCATCACCAGTGATGCATAAGAGCAGTTATGCATCATCAGTGATACATAAGAGCAGTTATGCATCACCAGTGATGCATAAGAGCAGTTATGCATCACCAGTGATGCATAAGAGCAGTTATACATCACCAGTGATGCATAAGAGCAGTTATGCATCACCAGTGATGCATAAGAGCAGTTATGCATCACCAGTGATGCATAAGAGCAGTTATACATCACCAGTGATGCATAAGAGCAGTTATGCATCACCAGTGATGCATAAGAGCAGTTATGCATCACCAGTGATGCATAAGAGCAGTTATACATCACCAGTGATGCATAAGACCAGTTATGCATCACCAGTGATACATAAGAGCAGTTATTCATCACCAGTGATGCATAAGAGCAGTTATGCATCACCAGTGATGCATAAGAGCAGTTATGCATCACCAGCGATGCATAAGAGCAGTTATGCATCACCAGTGATGCATAAGAGCCGTTATGCATCACCAGTGATGCATATGAGCAATTATGCATCACCAGTGATGCATAAGAGCAGTTATGCATCACCAGTGATGCATAAGAGCAGTTTTGCATCACCAGTGATGCATAAGAGCAGTTATGCATCATCAGTGATACATAAGAGCAGTTATGCATCACCATTGATGCATAAGAGCAGTTATGCATCACCAGTGATGCATAAGAGCAGTTATGCATCACCAGTAATACATAAGAGCAGTTATGCATCACCAGTGATGCTTTAGAGCAGTTATGCATCACCAGTGCAGTTATGTATCACCAGTGATGCATAAGAGCAGTTATGCATCACCAGTGATGCATAAGAGCAGTAATGCATCACCAGTAATGCATAAGAGCACTTATGAATCACCAGTGATGCATAAGACCAGTTATGCATCACCAGTGATACATAAGAGCAGTTATGCATCACCAGTGATGCATAAGAGCAGTTATGCATCACCAGTGATGCATAAGAGCAGTTATGATCACCAGTGCAGTTATGCATCACCAGTGATGCATAGGAGCAATTATGCATCACCAGTGATGCATAGGAGCAGTTATGCATCACCAGTGCTGCATAAGAGCAGTTATACATCACCAGTGATGCATAAGAGCAGTTATGCATCACCAGTGATGCATAAGAGCAGTAATACATCACCAGTGATGCATAAGAGCACTTATGAATCACCAGTGATGCATAAGACCAGTTATGCATCACCAGTGATACATAAGAGCAGTGATGCATAGGAGCAATTATGCATCACCAGTGATGCATAGGAGCAGTTATGCATCACCAGTGCTGCATAAGAGCAGTTATACATCACCAGTGATGCATAAGAGCAGTTATGCATCACCAGTGATGCATAAGAGCAGTAATACATCACCAGTGATGCATAAGAGCACTTATGAATCACCAGTGATGCATAAGACCAGTTATGCATCACCAGTGATACATAAGAGCAGTTATGCATCACCAGTGATGCATAAGAGCAGTTATGCATCACCAGTGATGCATAAGAGCAGTTATGCATCACCAGTGATGCATAAGAGCCGTTATGCATCACCAGTGATGCATAAGAGCAGCTATGCATCACCAGTGATGCATAAGAGCAGTTATACATCACCAGTGAAGCATAAGAGCAGTTATGCATCACCAGTGATGCATAAGAGCAGTAATGCATCACCAGTAATGCATAAGAGCAGTTATGCATCACCAGTGATGCATAAGAGCCGTTATGCATCACCAGTGATGCATATGAGCAATTATGCATCACCAGTGATGCATAAGAGCAGTTATGCATCACCAGTGATGCATAAGAGCAGTTATGCATCACCAGTGATGCATAAGAGCAGTTATGCATCATCAGTGATACATAAGAGCAGTTATGCATCACCAGTGATGCATAAGAGCAGTTATGCATCACCAGTGATGCATAAGAGCAGTTATACATCACCAGTGATGCATAAGAGCAGTTATGCATCACCAGTGATGCATAAGAGCAGTTATGCATCACCAGTGATGCATAAGAGCAGTTATGCATAACCAGTGATGCATAAGAGCAGTTATGCATAACCAGTGATGCATAAGAGCAGTTATGCATCACCAGTGATGCATAAGAGCAGTTATACATCACCAGTGATGCATAAGAGCAGTTATGCATCACCAGTGATGCATAAGAGCAGTTATGCATCACCAGTGATACATAAGAGCAGTTATGCATCACCAGTGATGCTTTAGAGCAGTTATGCATCACCAGTGCAGTTATGTATCACCAGTGATGCATAAGAGCAGTTATACATCACCAGTGATGCATAAGAGCAGTTATGCATCATCAGTGATACATAAGAGCAGTTATGCATCACCAGTGATGCATAAGAGCAGTTATGCATCACCAGTGATGCATAAGAGCAGTTATATATCACCAGTGATGCATAAGAGCAGTTATGCATCACCAGTGATGCATAAGAGCAGTTATGCATCACCAGTGATGCATAAGAGCAGCTATGCATCACCAGTGATGCATAAGAGCAGCTATACATCACCAGTGATACATAAGAGCAGTTATGCATCACCAGTGATGCATAAGAGCAGTTATGCATCACCAGTGATGCATAAGAGCAGTTATGCATCACCAGTGATGCATAAGAGCAGTTATGCATCACCAGTGCAGTTATGCATCACCAGTGATACATAAGAGCAGTTATGCATCACCAGTGATACATAAGAGCAGTTTTGCATCACCAGTGATGCATAACAGTTATGCATCACCAGTGATGCATAAGAGCAGTTATGCATCACTAGTGATGCATAAGAGCAGTTATGCATAACCAGTGATGCATAAGAGCAGTTATGCATCACCAGTGATGCATTAGAGCAGTTATACATCACCAGTGATGCATAAGAGCAATTATGCATCACCAGTGATGCATAGGAGCAGTTATGCATCACCAGTGCTGCATAAGAGCAGTTATACATCACCAGTGATGCATAAGAGCAGTTATGCATCACCAGTGATGCATAAGAGCAGTTATACATCATCAGTGATGCATAAGAGCAGTTATGCATCACCAGTGATGCATAAGACCAGTTATGCATCACCAGTGATACATAAGAGCAGTTATGCATCACCAGTGATGCACAAGAGCAGTTATGCATCACCAGTGCAGTTATGTATCACCAGTGATGCATAAGAGCAGTTATACATCACCAGTGATGCATAAGAGCAGTTATGCATCACCAGCGATGCATAAGAGCAGTTATGCATCACCAGTGATGCATGAGAGCAGTTATGCATCACCAGTGATGCATAAGAATAGTTATGCATCACCAGTGATGCATAAGAGCAGTTATGCATCACCAGTGATGCATAAGAGCAGTTATACATCACCAGTGATGCAAAAGAGCAGTTATGTATCACCAGTGATGCATAAGAGCAGTTATGTGTCACCAGTGATGCATAAGAGCAGTTATGCATCACTAGTGATGCATAAGAGCAGTTATGCATCACCAGTGGTGCATAAGAGCAGTTATACATCACCAGTGATGCATAAGATCACTGGTGATGCATAAGAGCAGTTATGCATCACCAGCGATGCATAAGAGCAGTTATGCATCACCAGTGATGCATAAGAGCCGTTATGCATCACCAGTGATGCATATGAGCAATTATGCATCACCAGTGATACATAAGAGCAGTTATGCATCACCAGTGATGCATAAGAGCAGTTATGCATCACCAGTGATGCATAAGAGCAGTTATGCATCATCAGTGATACATAAGAGCAGTTATGCATCACCAGTGATGCATAAGAGCAGTTATGCATCACCAGTGAACAATTACGCATCACCAGTGGTGCATAAGAGCAGTTATGCATCACCAGTGATGCATAAGAGCAGTTATGCATCACCAGTGATACATAAGAGCAGTTATGCATCACCAGTGCAGTTATGTATCACCAGTGATGCATAAGAGCAGTTATACATCACCAGTGATGCATAAGAGCAGTAATGCATCACCAGCGATGCATAAGAGCAGTTATGCATCACCAGTGATGCATGAGAGCAGTTATGCATCACCAGTGATGCATAAGAATAGTTATGCATCACCAGTGATGCATAAGAGCAGTTATGCATCACCAGTAATGCATAAGAGCAGTTATGCATCACCAGTGATGCATCACCAGTGATGCATATGAGCAATTATGCATCACCAGTGATGCATAAGAGCAGTTATGCATCACCAGTGATGCATAAGAGCAGTTATGCATCACCAGTGATGCATAAGAGCAGTTATGCATCATCAGTGATACATAAGAGCAGTTATGCATCACCAGTGATGCATAAGAGCAGTTATGCATCACCAGTGAACAGTTACGCATCACCAGTGATGCATAAGAGCAGTTATGCATCACCAGTGATGCATAAGAGCAGTTATGCATCACCAGTGATACATAAGAGCAGTTATGCATCACCAGTGATGCATAAGAGCAGTTATGCATAACCAGTGATGCATAAGAGCAGTTATGCATCACCAGTGATGCATAAGAGCAGTTATGCATCACCAGTGATGCATAAAAGCAATTATGCATCACCAGTGATGCATAAGAGCAGTTATGCATCACCAGTGATGCATAAGAGCAGTTATGCATCACCAGTGATGCATAAGAATAGTTATGCATAACCAGTGATGCATAAGAGCAGTTATGCATCACCAGTGAACAGTTACGCATCACCAGTGATGCATAAGAGCAGTTATGCATTACCAGTGATGCATAAGAGCAGTTATGCATCACCAGTGATGCATAAGAGCAGTTATACATCACCAGTGATGCATAAGAGCAGTTATGCATCACCAGTGATGCATAAGAGCAGTTATACATCACCAGTGATGCATAAGAGCAGTTATGCATCACCAGTGATGCATAAGAGCAGTAATGCATCACCAGTGATGCATAAGAGCAGTTATGCATCACCAGTGATGCATAAGAGCAGTTATACATCACCAGTGATGCATAAGAGCAGTTATGCATCACCAGTGATGCATAAGAGAAGTTATACATCACCAGTGATGCATAAGAGCATTTATGCATCACCAGTGATGCATAAGAGCAGTTATGCATCACCAGTGATGCATAAGAGCAGTTATGCATCACCAGTGATGCATAAGAGCAGTTATGCATAACCAGTGATGCATAAGAGCAGTTATGCATCACCAGTCATGCATAAGAGCAGTTATGCATCACCAGTGATGCATAAGAGCAGTTATACATCACCAGTGATGCATAAGAGCAGTTATACATCACCAGTGATGCATAAGAGCAGTTATGCATCACCAGTGATGCATAAGAGCAGATATGCATCACCAGTGATGCATAGAAGCAGTTATGCATCACCAGTGATGCATAAGAGCAGTTATGCATCACCATTGATGCATAAGAGCAGTTATGCATCATCAGTGATACATAAGAGCAGTTATGCATCACCAGTGATGCATAAGAGCAGTTATGCATCACCAGTGATGCATAAGAGCAGTTATGCATCACCAGTGATGCATAAGAGCAGTTATACATCACCAGTGATGCATAAGAGCAGTTATGCATCACCAGTGATGCATAAGAGTAGTTATGCATCACCAGTGATGCATAAGAGCAGTTATACATCACCAGTGATGCATAAGAGCAGTTATGCATCACCAGTGATGCATAAGAGCAGTTATACATCACCAGTGATGCATAAGAGCAGTTATGCATCACCAGTGATGCATAAGAGCAGTTATGCATCACCAGTGATGCATAAGAGCAGTTATGCATCACCAGTGCTGCATTAGAGCAGTTATACATCACCAGTGATGCATAAGAGCAGTTATGCATCACCAGTGATGCATAAGAGCAGTTATACATCATCAGTGATGCATAAGAGCAGTTATGCATCACCAGTGATGCATAAGAGCAGTTATACATCACCAGTGATGCATAAGAGCAGTTATGCATCACCAGTGATGCATAAGAGCAGTTATACATCATCAGTGATGCATAAGAGCAGTTATGCATCACCAGTGATGCATAAGAGCAGATATACATCATCAGTGATGCATAAGAGCAGTTATGCATCACCAGTGATGCATAAGAGCAGTTATACATCATCAGTGATGCATAAGAGCAGTTATGCATCACCAGTGATGCATAAGAGCAGTTATACATCACCAGTGATGCATAAGAGCAGTTATGCATCATCAGTGATACATAAGAGCAGTTATGCATCACCAGTGATGCATAAGAGCAGTTATGCATCACCAGTGATGCATAAGAGCAGTTATACATCACCAGTGATGCATAAGAGCAGTTATGCATCACCAGTGATGCATAAGAGCAGTTATGCATCACCAGTGATGCATAAGAGCAGTTATACATCATCAGTGATGCATAAGAGCAGTTATGCATCACCAGTGATGCATAAGAGCAGTTATACATCATCAGTGATGCATAAGAGCAGTTATGCATCACCAGTGATGCATAAGAGCAGTTATGCATCACCAGTGATGCATAGAAGCAGTTATGCATCACCAGTGATGCATAAGAGCAGTTATGCATCACCAGTGATGCATAAGAGCAGTTATGCATCATCAGTGATACATAAGAGCAGTTATGCATCACCAGTGATGCATAAGAGCAGTTATGCATCACCAGTGATGCATAAGAGCAGTTATACATCACCAGTGATGCATAAGAGCAGTTATGCATCACCAGTGATGCATAAGAGCAGTTATACATCACCAGTGATGCATAAGAGCAGTTATGCATCACCAGTGATGCATAAGAGCAGTTATGCATCACCAGTGATGCATAAGAGCAGTTATACATCACCAGTGATGCATAAGAGCAGTTATGCATCACCAGTGATGCATAAGAGCAGTTATGCATCACCAGTGATGCATAAGAGCAGTTATACATCACCAGTGATGCATAAGAGCAGTTATGCATCACCAGTGATGCATAAGAGCAGTTATACATCACCAGTGATGCATAAGAGCAGTTATGCATCACCAGTGATGCATAAGAGCAGTTATGCATCACCAGTGCTGCATTAGAGCAGTTATACATCACCAGTGATGCATAAGACCAGTTATGCATCACCAGTGATACATAAGAGCAGTTATACATCATCAGTGATGCATAAGAGCAGTTATGCATCACCAGTGATGCATAAGACCAGTTATGCATCACCAGTGCAGTTATGTATCACCAGTGATGCATAAAAGCAGTTATACATCACCAGTGATGCATAAGAGCAGTTATGCATCACCAGCGATGCATAAGAGCAGTTATGCATCACCAGTGATGCATAAGAGCCGTTATGCATCACCAGTGATGCATATGAGCAATTATGCATCACCAGTGATGCATATGAGCAATTATGCATCACCAGTGATGCATAAGAGCAGTTATGCATCACCAGTGATGCATAAGAGCAGTTTTGCATCACCAGTGATGCATAAGAGCAGTTATGCATCATCAGTGATACATAAGAGCAGTTATGCATCACCAGTGATGCATAAGAGCAGTTATGCATCACCAGTGCATGCATCACCAGTGATGCATAAGAGCAGCTATGCATCACCAGTGATGCATAAGAGCAGTTATACATCACCAGTGAAGCATAAGAGCAGTTATGCATCACCAGTGATGCATAAGAGCAGTTATGCATCACCAGTGATGCATAAGAGCCGTTATGCATCACCAGTGATGCATATGAGCAATTATGCATCACCAGTGATGCATAAGAGCAGTTATGCATCACCAGTGATGCATAAGAGCAGTTATGCATCATCAGTGATACATAAGAGCAGTTATGCATCACCAGTGATGCATAAGAGCAGTTATGCATAACCAGTGATGCATAAGAGCAGTTATACATCACCAGTGATGCATAAGAGCAGTTATGCATCACCAGTGATGCATAAGAACAGTTATGCATCACCAGTGATGCATAAGAGCAGTTATGCATCACCAGCGATGCATAAGAGCAGTTATGCATCACCAGTGATGCATAAGAGCCGTTATGCATCACCAGTGATGCATATGAGCAATTATGCATCACCAGTGATACATAAGAGCAGTTATGCATCACCAGTGATGCATAAGAGCAGTTATGCATCACCAGTGATGCATAAGAGCAGTTATGCATCATCAGTGATACATAAGAGCAGTTATGCATCACCAGTGATGCATAAGAGCAGTTATGCATCACCAGTGAACAATTACGCATCACCAGTGGTGCATAAGAGCAGTTATGCATCACCAGTGATGCATAAGAGCAGTTATGCATCACCAGTGATACATAAGAGCAGTTATGCATCACCAGTGCAGTTATGTATCACCAGTGATGCATAAGAGCAGTTATACATCACCAGTGATGCATAAGAGCAGTAATGCATCACCAGCGATGCATAAGAGCAGTTATGCATCACCAGTGATGCATGAGAGCAGTTATGCATCACCAGTGATGCATAAGAATAGTTATGCATCACCAGTGATGCATAAGAGCAGTTATGCATCACCAGTAATGCATAAGAGCAGTTATGCATCACCAGTGATGCATCACCAGTGATGCATATGAGCAATTATGCATCACCAGTGATGCATAAGAGCAGTTATGCATCACCAGTGATGCATAAGAGCAGTTATGCATCACCAGTGATGCATAAGAGCAGTTATGCATCATCAGTGATACATAAGAGCAGTTATGCATCACCAGTGATGCATAAGAGCAGTTATGCATCACCAGTGAACAGTTACGCATCACCAGTGATGCATAAGAGCAGTTATGCATCACCAGTGATGCATAAGAGCAGTTATGCATCACCAGTGATACATAAGAGCAGTTATGCATCACCAGTGATGCATAAGAGCAGTTATGCATAACCAGTGATGCATAAGAGCAGTTATGCATCACCAGTGATGCATAAGAGCAGTTATGCATCACCAGTGATGCATAAAAGCAATTATGCATCACCAGTGATGCATAAGAGCAGTTATGCATCACCAGTGATGCATAAGAGCAGTTATGCATCACCAGTGATGCATAAGAATAGTTATGCATAACCAGTGATGCATAAGAGCAGTTATGCATCACCAGTGAACAGTTACGCATCACCAGTGATGCATAAGAGCAGTTATGCATTACCAGTGATGCATAAGAGCAGTTATGCATCACCAGTGATGCATAAGAGCAGTTATACATCACCAGTGATGCATAAGAGCAGTTATGCATCACCAGTGATGCATAAGAGCAGTTATACATCACCAGTGATGCATAAGAGCAGTTATGCATCACCAGTGATGCATAAGAGCAGTAATGCATCACCAGTGATGCATAAGAGCAGTTATGCATCACCAGTGATGCATAAGAGCAGTTATACATCACCAGTGATGCATAAGAGCAGTTATGCATCACCAGTGATGCATAAGAGAAGTTATACATCACCAGTGATGCATAAGAGCATTTATGCATCACCAGTGATGCATAAGAGCAGTTATGCATCACCAGTGATGCATAAGAGCAGTTATGCATCACCAGTGATGCATAAGAGCAGTTATGCATAACCAGTGATGCATAAGAGCAGTTATGCATCACCAGTCATGCATAAGAGCAGTTATGCATCACCAGTGATGCATAAGAGCAGTTATACATCACCAGTGATGCATAAGAGCAGTTATACATCACCAGTGATGCATAAGAGCAGTTATGCATCACCAGTGATGCATAAGAGCAGATATGCATCACCAGTGATGCATAGAAGCAGTTATGCATCACCAGTGATGCATAAGAGCAGTTATGCATCACCATTGATGCATAAGAGCAGTTATGCATCATCAGTGATACATAAGAGCAGTTATGCATCACCAGTGATGCATAAGAGCAGTTATGCATCACCAGTGATGCATAAGAGCAGTTATGCATCACCAGTGATGCATAAGAGCAGTTATACATCACCAGTGATGCATAAGAGCAGTTATGCATCACCAGTGATGCATAAGAGTAGTTATGCATCACCAGTGATGCATAAGAGCAGTTATACATCACCAGTGATGCATAAGAGCAGTTATGCATCACCAGTGATGCATAAGAGCAGTTATACATCACCAGTGATGCATAAGAGCAGTTATGCATCACCAGTGATGCATAAGAGCAGTTATGCATCACCAGTGATGCATAAGAGCAGTTATGCATCACCAGTGCTGCATTAGAGCAGTTATACATCACCAGTGATGCATAAGAGCAGTTATGCATCACCAGTGATGCATAAGAGCAGTTATACATCATCAGTGATGCATAAGAGCAGTTATGCATCACCAGTGATGCATAAGAGCAGTTATACATCACCAGTGATGCATAAGAGCAGTTATGCATCACCAGTGATGCATAAGAGCAGTTATACATCATCAGTGATGCATAAGAGCAGTTATGCATCACCAGTGATGCATAAGAGCAGATATACATCATCAGTGATGCATAAGAGCAGTTATGCATCACCAGTGATGCATAAGAGCAGTTATACATCATCAGTGATGCATAAGAGCAGTTATGCATCACCAGTGATGCATAAGAGCAGTTATACATCACCAGTGATGCATAAGAGCAGTTATGCATCATCAGTGATACATAAGAGCAGTTATGCATCACCAGTGATGCATAAGAGCAGTTATGCATCACCAGTGATGCATAAGAGCAGTTATACATCACCAGTGATGCATAAGAGCAGTTATGCATCACCAGTGATGCATAAGAGCAGTTATGCATCACCAGTGATGCATAAGAGCAGTTATACATCATCAGTGATGCATAAGAGCAGTTATGCATCACCAGTGATGCATAAGAGCAGTTATACATCATCAGTGATGCATAAGAGCAGTTATGCATCACCAGTGATGCATAAGAGCAGTTATGCATCACCAGTGATGCATAGAAGCAGTTATGCATCACCAGTGATGCATAAGAGCAGTTATGCATCACCAGTGATGCATAAGAGCAGTTATGCATCATCAGTGATACATAAGAGCAGTTATGCATCACCAGTGATGCATAAGAGCAGTTATGCATCACCAGTGATGCATAAGAGCAGTTATACATCACCAGTGATGCATAAGAGCAGTTATGCATCACCAGTGATGCATAAGAGCAGTTATACATCACCAGTGATGCATAAGAGCAGTTATGCATCACCAGTGATGCATAAGAGCAGTTATGCATCACCAGTGATGCATAAGAGCAGTTATACATCACCAGTGATGCATAAGAGCAGTTATGCATCACCAGTGATGCATAAGAGCAGTTATGCATCACCAGTGATGCATAAGAGCAGTTATACATCACCAGTGATGCATAAGAGCAGTTATGCATCACCAGTGATGCATAAGAGCAGTTATACATCACCAGTGATGCATAAGAGCAGTTATGCATCACCAGTGATGCATAAGAGCAGTTATGCATCACCAGTGCTGCATTAGAGCAGTTATACATCACCAGTGATGCATAAGACCAGTTATGCATCACCAGTGATACATAAGAGCAGTTATACATCATCAGTGATGCATAAGAGCAGTTATGCATCACCAGTGATGCATAAGACCAGTTATGCATCACCAGTGCAGTTATGTATCACCAGTGATGCATAAAAGCAGTTATACATCACCAGTGATGCATAAGAGCAGTTATGCATCACCAGCGATGCATAAGAGCAGTTATGCATCACCAGTGATGCATAAGAGCCGTTATGCATCACCAGTGATGCATATGAGCAATTATGCATCACCAGTGATGCATATGAGCAATTATGCATCACCAGTGATGCATAAGAGCAGTTATGCATCACCAGTGATGCATAAGAGCAGTTTTGCATCACCAGTGATGCATAAGAGCAGTTATGCATCATCAGTGATACATAAGAGCAGTTATGCATCACCAGTGATGCATAAGAGCAGTTATGCATCACCAGTGCATGCATCACCAGTGATGCATAAGAGCAGCTATGCATCACCAGTGATGCATAAGAGCAGTTATACATCACCAGTGAAGCATAAGAGCAGTTATGCATCACCAGTGATGCATAAGAGCAGTTATGCATCACCAGTGATGCATAAGAGCCGTTATGCATCACCAGTGATGCATATGAGCAATTATGCATCACCAGTGATGCATAAGAGCAGTTATGCATCACCAGTGATGCATAAGAGCAGTTATGCATCATCAGTGATACATAAGAGCAGTTATGCATCACCAGTGATGCATAAGAGCAGTTATGCATAACCAGTGATGCATAAGAGCAGTTATACATCACCAGTGATGCATAAGAGCAGTTATGCATCACCAGTGATGCATAAGAACAGTTATGCATCACCAGTGATGCATAAGAGCAGCTATACATCACCAGTGATGCATAAGAGCAGTTATGCATCACCAGTGATGCATAAGAGCAGTTATGCATCACCAGTGCAGTTATGCATCACCAGTGATGCATAGGAGCAATTATGCAGCACCAGTGATGCATAGGAGCAGTTATGCATCACCAGTGCTGCATAAGAGCAGTTATACATCACCAGTGATGCATAAGAGCAGTTATGCATCACCAGTGATGCATAAGACTAGTTATGCATCACCAGTGATACATAAGAGCAGTTATGCATCACCAGTGATACATAAGAGCAGTTATGCATCACCAGTGATGCATAAGAGCAGTTATGCATCACCAGTGCAGTTATGTATCACCAGTGATGCATAAGAGCAGTTATACATCACCAGTGATGCATAAGAGCAGTTATGCATCACCAGCGATGCATAAGAGCAGTTATGCATCACCAGTGATGCATGAGAGCAGTTATGCATCACCAGTGATGCATAAGAGCAGTTATGCATCACCAGTGATGCATAAGAGCAGTTATACATCACCAGTGATGCAAAAGAGCAGTTATGTATCACCAGTGATGCATAAGAGCAGTTATGTGTCACCAGTGATGCATAAGAGCAGTTATGCATCACTAGTGATGCATAAGAGCAGTTATGCATCACTAGTGATGCATAAGAGCAGTTATGCATCACCAGTGGTGCATAAGAGCAGTTATACATCACCAGTGATGCATAAGATCACTGGTGATGCATAAGAGCAGTTATGCATCACCAGCGATGCATAAGAGCAGTTATGCATCACCAGTGATGCATAAGAGCAGTTATGCATCACCAGTGATGCATAAGAGCCGTTATGCATCACCAGTGATGCATATGAGCAATTATGCATCACCAGTGATGCATAAGAGCAGTTATGCATCACCAGTGATGCATAAGAGCAGTTATGCATCACCAGTGATGCATAAGAGCAGTTATGCATCATCAGTGATACATAAGAGCTGTTATGCATCACCAGTGATGCATAAGAGCAGTTATGCATCACCAGTGAACAGTTACGCATCACCAGTGATGCATAAGAGCAGTTATGCATCACCAGTGATGCATAAGAGCAGTTATGCATCACCAGTGATACATAAGAGCAGTTATGCATCACCAGTGCAGTTATGTATCACCAGTGATGCATAAGAGCAGTTATACATCACCAGTGATGCATAAGAGCAGTTATGCATCACCATCGATGCATAAGAGATGTTATGCATCACCAGTGATGCATGAGAGCAGTTATGCATCACCAGTGATGCATAAGAATAGTTATGCATCACCAGTGATGCATAAGAGCAGTTATGCATCACCAGTGATGCATAAGAGCAGTTATGCATCACCAGTGATGCATAAGAGCCGTTATGCATCACCAGTGATGCATATGAGCAATTATGCATCACCAGTGATGCATAAGAACAGTTATGCATCACCAGTGATGCATAAGAGCAGTTATGCATCACCAGTGATGCATAAGAGCAGTTATGCATCATCAGTGATACATAAGAGCAGTTATGCATCACCAGTGATGCATAAGAGCAGTTATGCATCACCAGTGATGCATAAGAGCAGTTATGCATCACCAGTGAACAGTTACGCATCACTAGTGATGCATAAGAGCAGTTATGCATCACCAGTGATGCATAAGAGCAGTTATGCATCACCAGTGATACATAAGAGCAGTTATGCATCACCAGTGATGCATAAGAGCAGTTATGCATAACCAGTGATGCATAAGAGCAGTTATGCATCACCAGTGAACAGTTACGCATCACCAGTGATGCATAAGAGCAGTTATGCATCACCAGTGATGCATAAGAGCAGTTATGCATCACCAGTGATACATAAGAGCAGTTATGCATCACCAGTGATGCATAAGAGCAGTTATGCATTACCAGTGATGCATAAGAGCAGTTATGCATCACGAGTGATGCATAAGAGCAGTTATACATCACCAGTGATGCATAAGAGCAGTTATGCATCACCAGTGATGCATAAGAGCAGTTATGCATCACCAGTGATGCATAAGAGCAGTTATGCATAACCAGTGATGCATAAGAGCAGTTATGCATCACCAGTGATGCATAAGAGCAGTTATGCATCACCAGTGATGCATAAGAGCAGTTATACATCACCAGTGATGCATAAGAGCAGTTATGCATCACCAGTGATGCATAAGAGCAGTTATGCATCACCAGTGATGCATAGAAGCAGTTATGCATCACCAGTGATGCATAAGAGCAGTTATGCATCACCAGTGATGCATAAGAGCAGTTATACATCATCAGTGATGCATAAGAGCAATTATGCATCACCGGTGATGCATAAGACCAGTTATGCATCACCAGTGATACATTAGAGCAGTTATGCATCACCAGTGATGCATAAGAGCAGTTATGCATCACCAGTGATGCATAGAAGCAGCTATGCATCACCAGTGATGCATAAGAGCAGTTATGCATCATCAGTGATACATAAGAGCAGTTATGCATCACCAGTGATGCATAAGAGCTGTTATGCATCACCAGTGATGCATAAGAGCAGTTATACATCACCAGTGATGCATAAGAGCAGTTATGCATCACCAGTGATGCATAAGAGCAGTTATGCATCACCAGTGATGCATAAGAGCAGTTATACATCACCAGTGATGCATAAGAGCAGTTATGCATCACCAGTGATGCATAAGAGCAGTTATGTATCACCAGTGATGCATAAGAGCAGTTATACATCACCAGTGATGCATAAGAGCAGTTATGCATCACCAGCGATGCATAAGAGCAGTTATGCATCACCAGTGATGCATAAGAGCCGTTATGCATCACCAGTGATGCATATGAGCAATTATGCATCACCAGTGATGCATATGAGCAATTATGCATCACCAGTGATGCATAAGAGCAGTTATGCATCACCAGTGATGCATAAGAGCAGTTTTGCATCACCAGTGATGCATAAGAGCAGTTATGCATCATCAGTGATACATAAGAGCAGTTATGCATCACCAGTGATGCATAAGAGCAGTTATGCATCACCAGTGCATGCATCACCAGTGATGCATAAGAGCAGCTATGCATCACCAGTGATGCATAAGAGCAGTTATACATCACCAGTGAAGCATAAGAGCAGTTATGCATCACCAGTGATGCATAAGAGCAGTAATGCATCACCAGTGATGCATAAGAACAGTTATGCATCACCAGTGATGCATAAGAGCAGTTATGCATCACTAGTGATGCATAAGAGCAGTTATGCATAACCAGTGATGCATAAGAGCAGTTATGCATCACCAGTGATGCATTAGAGCAGTTATACATCACCAGTGATGCATAAGAGCAGTTATGCATCACCAGTGATGCATAAGAGCAGTTATGCATCATCAGTGATACATAAGAGCAGTTATGCATCACCAGTGATGCATAAGAGCAGTTATGCATCACCAGTGATGCATAAGAGCAGTTATACATCACCAGTGATGCATAAGAGCAGTTATACATCACCAGTGATGCATAAGAGCAGTTATGCATCACCAGTGATGCATAAGAGCAGTTATGCATCACCAGTGATGCATAAGAGCAGCTATACATCACCAGTGATGCATAAGAGCAGTTATGCATCACCAGTGATGCATAAGAGCAGTTATGCATCACCAGTGCAGTTATGCATCACCAGTGATGCATAGGAGCAATTATGCATCACCAGTGATGCATAGGAGCAGTTATGCATCACCAGTGCTGCATAAGAGCAGTTATACATCACCAGTGATGCATAAGAGCAGTTATGCATCACCAGTGATGCATAAGAGCAGTTATACAACATCAGTGATGCATAAGAGCAGTTATGCATCACCAGTGATGCATAAGACCAGTTATGCATCACCAGTGATACATAAGAGCAGTTATGCATCACCAGTGATGCATAAGAGCAGTTATGCATCACCAGTGCAGTTATGTATCACCAGTGATGCATAAGAGCAGTTATACATCACCAGTGATGCATAAGAGCAGTTATGCATCACCAGCGATGCATAAGAGCAGTTATGCATCACCAGTGATGCATGAGAGCAGTTATGCATCACCAGTGATGCATAAGAATAGTTATGCATCACCAGTGATGCATAAGAGCAGTTATGCATCACCAGTGATGCATAAGAGCAGTTATACATCACCAGTGATGCAAAATAGCAGTTATGTATCACCAGTGATGCATAAGAGCAGTTATGTGTCACCAGTGATGCATAAGAGCAGTTATGCATCACTAGTGATGCATAAGAGCAGTTATGCATCACCAGTGGTGCATAAGAGCAGTTATACATCACCAGTGATGCATAAGATCACTGGTGATGCATAAGAGCAGTTATGCATCACCAGCGATGCATAAGAGCAGTTATGCATCACCAGTGATGCATGAGAGCAGTTATGCATCACCAGTGATGCATAAGAGCCGTTATGCATCACCAGTGATGCATATGAGCAATTATGCATCACCAGTGATGCATAAGAGCAGTTATGCATCACCAGTGATGCATAAGAGCAGTTATGCATCACCAGTGATGCATAAGAGCAGTTATGCATCATCAGTGATACATAAGAGCAGTTATGCATCACCAGTGATGCATAAGAGCAGTTATGCATCACCAGTGAACAGTTACGCATCACCAGTGATGCATAAGAGCAGTTATGCATAAGAGCAGTTATGCATCACCAGTGATACATAAGAGCAGTAATGCATCACCAGTGATGCATAAGAGCAGTTATGCATAACCAGTGATGCATAAGAGCAGTTATGCATCACCAGTGAACAGTTACGCATCACCAGTGATGCATAAGAGCAGTTATGCATCACCAGTGATGCATAAGAGCAGTTATGCATCACCAGTGATACATAAGAGCAGTTATGCATCACCAGTGATGCATAAGAGCAGTTATGCATAACCAGTGATGCATAAGAGCAGTTATGCATCACCAGTGATGCATAAGAGCAGTTATACATCACCAGTGATGCATAAGAGCAGTTATGCATCACCAGTGATGCATAAGAGCAGTTATACATCACCAGTGATGCATAAGAGCAGTTATGCATCACCAGTGATGCATAAGAGCAGTAATGCATCACCAGTGATGCATAAGAGCAGTTATGCATCACCAGTGATGCATAAGAACCGTTATGCATCACCAGTGATGCATATGAGCAATTATGCATCACCAGTGATGCATAAGAGCATTTATGCATCACCAGTGATGCATAAGAGCAGTTATGCATCACCAGTGATGCATAAGAGCAGTTATGCATCATCAGTGATACATAAGAGCAGTTATGCATCACCAGTGATGCATAAGAGCAGTTATGCATAAGAGCAGTTATACATCACCAGTGATGCATAAGAGCAGTTATACATCACCAGTGATGCATAAGAGCAGTTATGCATCACCAGCGATGCATAAGAGCAGTTATGCATCACCAGTGATGCATGAGAGCAGTTATGCATCACCAGTGATGCATAAGAATAGTTATGCATCACCAGTGATGCATAAGAGCAGTTATGCATCACCAGTGATGCATAAGAGCAGTAATGCATCACCAGTGATGCATAAGAGCAGTTATGCATCACCAGTGATGCATAAGAGCCGTTATGCATCACCAGTGATGCATATGAGCAATTATGCATCACCAGTGATGCATAAGAGCAGTTATGCATCACCAGTGATGCATAAGAGCAATTATGCATCACCAGTGATGCATAAGAGCAGTTATGCATCACCAGTGCAGTTATGCATCACCAGTGATGCATAAGAGCAGTTATGCATCACCATTGATGCATAAGAGCAGTTATGCATCATCAGTGATACATAAGAGCAGTTATGCATCACCAGTGATGCATAAGAGCAGTTATGCATCACCAGTGATGCATAAGAGCAGTTATGCATCACCAGTGATGCATAAGAGCAGTTATACATCACCAGTGATGCATAAGAGCAGTTATGCATCACCAGTGATGCATAAGAGTAGTTATGCATCACCAGTGATGCATAAGAGCAGTTATACATCACCAGTGATGCATAAGAGCAGTTATGCATCACCAGTGATGCATAAGAGCAGTTATACATCACCAGTGATGCATAAGAGCAGTTATGCATCACCAGTGATGCATAAGAGCAGTTATGCATCACCAGTGATGCATAAGAGCAGTTATGCATCACCAGTGCTGCATTAGAGCAGTTATACATCACCAGTGATGCATAAGAGCAGTTATGCATCACCAGTGATGCATAAGAGCAGTTATACATCATCAGTGATGCATAAGAGCAGTTATGCATCACCAGTGATGCATAAGAGCAGTTATACATCACCAGTGATGCATAAGAGCAGTTATGCATCACCAGTGATGCATAAGAGCAGTTATACATCATCAGTGATGCATAAGAGCAGTTATGCATCACCAGTGATGCATAAGAGCAGTTATACATCATCAGTGATGCATAAGAGCAGTTATGCATCACCAGTGATGCATAAGAGCAGTTATACATCACCAGTGATGCATAAGAGCAGTTATGCATCATCAGTGATACATAAGAGCAGTTATGCATCACCAGTGATGCATAAGAGCAGTTATGCATCACCAGTGATGCATAAGAGCAGTTATACATCACCAGTGATGCATAAGAGCAGTTATGCATCACCAGTGATGCATAAGAGCAGTTATGCATCACCAGTGATGCATAAGAGCAGTTATACATCATCAGTGATGCATAAGAGCAGTTATGCATCACCAGTGATGCATAAGAGCAGTTATACATCATCAGTGATGCATAAGAGCAGTTATGCATCACCAGTGATGCATAGAAGCAGTTATGCATCACCAGTGATGCATAAGAGCAGTTATGCATCACCAGTGATGCATAAGAGCAGTTATGCATCATCAGTGATACATAAGAGCAGTTATGCATCACCAGTGATGCATAAGAGCAGTTATGCATCACCAGTGATGCATAAGAGCAGTTATACATCACCAGTGATGCATAAGAGCAGTTATGCATCACCAGTGATGCATAAGAGCAGTTATACATCACCAGTGATGCATAAGAGCAGTTATGCATCACCAGTGATGCATAAGAGCAGTTATGCATCACCAGTGATGCATAAGAGCAGTTATACATCACCAGTGATGCATAAGAGCAGTTATGCATCACCAGTGATGCATAAGAGCAGTTATGCATCACCAGTGATGCATAAGAGCAGTTATACATCACCAGTGATGCATAAGAGCAGTTATGCATCACCAGTGATGCATAAGAGCAGTTATACATCACCAGTGATGCATAAGAGCAGTTATGCATCACCAGTGATGCATAAGAGCAGTTATGCATCACCAGTGCTGCATTAGAGCAGTTATACATCACCAGTGATGCATAAGACCAGTTATGCATCACCAGTGATACATAAGAGCAGTTATACATCATCAGTGATGCATAAGAGCAGTTATGCATCACCAGTGATGCATAAGACCAGTTATGCATCACCAGTGCAGTTATGTATCACCAGTGATGCATAAAAGCAGTTATACATCACCAGTGATGCATAAGAGCAGTTATGCATCACCAGCGATGCATAAGAGCAGTTATGCATCACCAGTGATGCATAAGAGCCGTTATGCATCACCAGTGATGCATATGAGCAATTATGCATCACCAGTGATGCATATGAGCAATTATGCATCACCAGTGATGCATAAGAGCAGTTATGCATCACCAGTGATGCATAAGAGCAGTTTTGCATCACCAGTGATGCATAAGAGCAGTTATGCATCATCAGTGATACATAAGAGCAGTTATGCATCACCAGTGATGCATAAGAGCAGTTATGCATCACCAGTGCATGCATCACCAGTGATGCATAAGAGCAGCTATGCATCACCAGTGATGCATAAGAGCAGTTATACATCACCAATGAAGCATAAGAGCAGTTATGCATCACCAGTGATGCATAATAGCAGTTATGCATCACCAGTGATGCATAAGAGCCGTTATGCATCACCAGTGATGCATATGAGCAATTATGCATCACCAGTGATGCGTAAGAGCAGTTATGCATCACCAGTGATGCATAAGAGCAGTTATGCATCATCAGTGATACATAAGAGCAGTTATGCATCACCAGTGATGCATAAGAGCAGTTATGCATAACCAGTGATGCATAAGAGCAGTTATACATCACCAGTGATGCATAAGAGCAGTTATGCATCACCAGTGATGCATAAGAGCAGTTATGCATCACCAGTGATGCATAAGAGCAGCTATACATCACCAGTGATGCATAAGAGCAGTTATGCATCACCAGTGATGCATAAGAGCAGTTATGCATCACCAGTGCAGTTATGCATCACCAGTGATGCATAGGAGCAATTATGCATCACCAGTGATGCATAGGAGCAGTTATGCATCACCAGTGCTGCATAAGAGCAGTTATACATCACCAGTGATGCATAAGAGCAGTTATGCATCACCAGTGATGCATAAGACTAGTTATGCATCACCAGTGATACATAAGAGCAGTTATGCATCACCAGTGATACATAAGAGCAGTTATGCATCACCAGTGATGCATAAGAGCAGTTATGCATCACGAGTGCAGTTATGTATCACCAGTGATGCATAAGAGCAGTTATACATCACCAGTGATGCATAAGAGCAGTTATGCATCACCAGCGATGCATAAGAGCAGTTATGCATCACCAGTGATGCATGAGAGCAGTTATGCATCACCAGTGATGCATAAGAGCAGTTATGCATCACCAGTGATGCATAAGAGCAGTTATACATCACCAGTGATGCAAAAGAGCAGTTATGTATCACCAGTGATGCATAAGAGCAGTTATGTGTCACCAGTGATGCATAAGAGCAGTTATGCATCACTAGTGATGCATAAGAGCAGTTATGCATCACTAGTGATGCATAAGAGCAGTTATGCATCACCAGTGGTGCATAAGAGCAGTTATACATCACCAGTGATGCATAAGATCACTGGTGATGCATAAGAGCAGTTATGCATCACCAGCGATGCATAAGAGCAGTTATGCATCACCAGTGATGCATAAGAGCAGTTATGCATCACCAGTGATGCATAAGAGCCGTTATGCATCACCAGTGATGCATATGAGCAATTATGCATCACCAGTGATGCATAAGAGCAGTTATGCATCACCAGTGATGCATAAGAGCAGTTATGCATCACCAGTGATGCATAAGAGCAGTTATGCATCATCAGTGATACATAAGAGCAGTTATGCATCACCAGTGATGCATAAGAGCAGTTATGCATCACCAGTGAACAGTTACGCATCACCAGTGATGCATAAGAGCAGTTATGCATCACCAGTGATGCATAAGAGCAGTTATGCATCACCAGTGATACATAAGAGCAGTTATGCATCACCAGTGCAGTTATGTATCACCAGTGATGCATAAGAGCAGTTATACATCACCAGTGATGCATAAGAGCAGTTATGCATCACCATCGATGCATAAGAGATGTTATGCATCACCAGTGATGCATGAGAGCAGTTATGCATCACCAGTGATGCATAAGAGCAGTTATGCATCACCAGTGATGCATAAGAGCAGTTATGCATCACCAGTGATGCATAAGAGCCGTTATGCATCACCAGTGATGCATATGAGCAATTATGCATCACCAGTGATGCATAAGAACAGTTATGCATCACCAGTGATGCATAAGAGCAGTTATGCATCACCAGTGATGCATAAGAGCAGTTATGCATCATCAGTGATACATAAGAGCAGTTATGCATCACCAGTGATGCATAAGAGCAGTTATGCATCACCAGTGATGCATAAGAGCAGTTATGCATCACCAGTGAACAGTTACGCATCACCAGTGATGCATAAGAGCAGTTATGCATCACCAGTGATGCATAAGAGCAGTTATGCATCACCAGTGATACATAAGAGCAGTTATGCATCACCAGTGATGCATAAGAGCAGTTATGCATAACCAGTGATGCATAAGAGCAGTTATGCATCACCAGTGAACAGTTACGCATCACCAGTGATGCATAAGAGCAGTTATGCATCACCAGTGATGCATAAGAGCAGTTATGCATCACCAGTGATACATAAGAGCAGTTATGCATCACCAGTGATGCATAAGAGCAGTTATGCATTACCAGTGATGCATAAGAGCAGTTATGCATCACGAGTGATGCATAAGAGCAGTTATACATCACCAGTGATGCATAAGAGCAGTTATGCATCACCAGTGATGCATAAGAGCAGTTATGCATCACCAGTGATGCATAAGAGCAGTTATGCATAACCAGTGATGCATAAGAGCAGTTATGCATCACCAGTGATGCATAAGAGCAGTTATGCATCACCAGTGATGCATAAGAGCAGTTATACATCACCAGTGATGCATAAGAGCAGTTATGCATCACCAGTGATGCATAAGAGCAGTTATGCATCACCAGTGATGCATAGAAGCAGTTATGCATCACCAGTGATGCATAAGAGCAGTTATGCATCACCAGTGATGCATAAGAGCAGTTATGCATCATCAGTGATACATAAGAGCAGTTATGCATCACCAGTGATGCATAAGAGCAGTTATGCATCACCAGTGATGCATAAGAGCAGTTATACATCACCAGTGATGCATAAGAGCAGTTATGCATCACCAGTGATGCATAAGAGCAGTTATGCATCACCAGTGATGCATAAGAGCAGTTATACATCACCAGTGATGCATAAGAGCAGTTATGCATCACCAGTGATGCATAAGAGCAGTTATGCATCACCAGTGATGCATAAGAGCAGTTATACATCACCAGTGATGCATAAGAGCAGTTATGCATCACCAGTGATGCATAAGAGCAGTTATGCATCACCAGTGCTGCATTAGAGCAGTTATACATCACCAGTGATGCATAAGAGCAGTTATGCATCACCAGTGATGCATAAGAGCAGTTATACATCATCAGTGATGCATAAGAGCAGTTATGCATCACCGGTGATGCATAAGACCAGTTATGCATCACCAGTGATACATTAGAGCAGTTATGCATCACCAGTGATGCATAAGAGCAGTTATGCATCACCAGTGATGCATAGAAGCAGCTATGCATCACCAGTGATGCATAAGAGCAGTTATGCATCATCAGTGATACATAAGAGCAGTTATGCATCACCAGTGATGCATAAGAGCTGTTATGCATCACCAGTGATGCATAAGAGCAGTTATACATCACCAGTGATGCATAAGAGCAGTTATGCATCACCAGTGATGCATAAGAGCAGTTATGCATCACCAGTGATGCATAAGAGCAGTTATACATCACCAGTGATGCATAAGAGCAGTTATGCATCACCAGTGATGCATAAGAGCAGTTATGTATCACCAGTGATGCATAAGAGCAGTTATACATCACCAGTGATGCATAAGAGCAGTTATGCATCACCAGCGATGCATAAGAGCAGTTATGCATCACCAGTGATGCATAAGAGCCGTTATGCATCACCAGTGATGCATATGAGCAATTATGCATCACCAGTGATGCATATGAGCAATTATGCATCACCAGTGATGCATAAGAGCAGTTATGCATCACCAGTGATGCATAAGAGCAGTTTTGCATCACCAGTGATGCATAAGAGCAGTTATGCATCATCAGTGATACATAAGAGCAGTTATGCATCACCAGTGATGCATAAGAGCAGTTATGCATCACCAGTGCATGCATCACCAGTGATGCATAAGAGCAGCTATGCATCACCAGTGATGCATAAGAGCAGTTATACATCACCAGTGAAGCATAAGAGCAGTTATGCATCACCAGTGATGCATAAGAGCAGTAATGCATCACCAGTGATGCATAAGAGCAGTTATGCATCACCAGTGATGCATAAGAGCCGCTATGCATCACCAGTGATGCATATGAGCAATTATGCATCACCAGTGATGCATAAGAGCAGTTATGCATCACCAGTGATGCATAAGAGCAGTTATGCATCACCAGTGATGCATAAGAGCAGTTATACATCACCAGTGATGCATAAGAGCAGTTATGCATCACCAGTGATGCATAAGAGCAATTATGCATCACCAGTGATGCATAGAAGCAGTTATGCATCACCAGTGCTGCATAAGAGCAGTTATACATCACCAGTGATGCATAAGAGCAGTTATGCATCACCAGTGATGCATAAGACCAGTTATGCATCACCAGTGATACATAAGAGCAGTTATGCATCACCAGTGATACATAAGAGCAGTTTTGCATCACCAGTGATGCATAAGAACAGTTATGCATCACCAGTGATGCATAAGAGCAGTTATGCATCACTAGTGATGCATAAGAGCAGTTATGCATAACCAGTGATGCATAAGAGCAGTTATGCATCACCAGTGATGCATTAGAGCAGTTATACATCACCAGTGATGCATAAGAGCAGTTATGCATCACCAGTGATGCATAAGAGCAGTTATGCATCATCAGTGATACATAAGAGCAGTTATGCATCACCAGTGATGCATAAGAGCAGTTATGCATCACCAGTGATGCATAAGAGCAGTTATACATCACCAGTGATGCATAAGAGCAGTTATACATCACCAGTGATGCATAAGAGCAGTTATGCATCACCAGTGATGCATAAGAGCAGTTATGCATCACCAGTGATGCATAAGAGCAGCTATACATCACCAGTGATGCATAAGAGCAGTTATGCATCACCAGTGATGCATAAGAGCAGTTATGCATCACCAGTGCAGTTATGCATCACCAGTGATGCATAGGAGCAATTATGCATCACCAGTGATGCATAGGAGCAGTTATGCATCACCAGTGCTGCATAAGAGCAGTTATACATCACCAGTGATGCATAAGAGCAGTTATGCATCACCAGTGATGCATAAGAGCAGTTATACAACATCAGTGATGCATAAGAGCAGTTATGCATCACCAGTGATGCATAAGACCAGTTATGCATCACCAGTGATACATAAGAGCAGTTATGCATCACCAGTGATGCATAAGAGCAGTTATGCATCACCAGTGCAGTTATGTATCACCAGTGATGCATAAGAGCAGTTATACATCACCAGTGATGCATAAGAGCAGTTATGCATCACCAGCGATGCATAAGAGCAGTTATGCATCACCAGTGATGCATGAGAGCAGTTATGCATCACCAGTGATGCATAAGAATAGTTATGCATCACCAGTGATGCATAAGAGCAGTTATGCATCACCAGTGATGCATAAGAGCAGTTATACATCACCAGTGATGCAAAATAGCAGTTATGTATCACCAGTGATGCATAAGAGCAGTTATGTGTCACCAGTGATGCATAAGAGCAGTTATGCATCACTAGTGATGCATAAGAGCAGTTATGCATCACCAGTGGTGCATAAGAGCAGTTATACATCACCAGTGATGCATAAGATCACTGGTGATGCATAAGAGCAGTTATGCATCACCAGCGATGCATAAGAGCAGTTATGCATCACCAGTGATGCATAAGAGCAGTTATGCATCACCAGTGATGCATAAGAGCCGTTATGCATCACCAGTGATGCATATGAGCAATTATGCATCACCAGTGATGCATAAGAGCAGTTATGCATCACCAGTGATGCATAAGAGCAGTTATGCATCACCAGTGATGCATAAGAGCAGTTATGCATCATCAGTGATACATAAGAGCAGTTATGCATCACCAGTGATGCATAAGAGCAGTTATGCATCACCAGTGAACAGTTACGCATCACCAGTGATGCATAAGAGCAGTTATGCATAAGAGCAGTTATGCGTCACCAGTGATACATAAGAGCAGTAATGCATCACCAGTGATGCATAAGAGCAGTTATGCATAACCAGTGATGCATAAGAGCAGTTATGCATCACCAGTGAACAGTTACGCATCACCAGTGATGCATAAGAGCAGTTATGCATCACCAGTGATGCATAAGAGCAGTTATGCATCACCAGTGATGCATAAGAGCAGTTATGCATCACCAGTGATACATAAGAGCAGTTATGCATCACCAGTGATGCATAAGAGCAGTTATGCATAACCAGTGATGCATAAGAGCAGTTATGCATCACCAGTGATGCATAAGAGCAGTTATACATCACCAGTGATGCATAAGAGCAGTTATGCATCACCAGTGATGCATAAGAGCAGTTATACATCACCAGTGATGCATAAGAGCAGTTATGCATCACCAGTGATGCATAAGAGCAGTAATGCATCACCAGTGATGCATAAGAGCAGTTATGCATCACCAGTGATGCATAAGAACCGTTATGCATCACCAGTGATGCATATGAGCAATTATGCATCACCAGTGATGCATAAGAGCATTTATGCATCACCAGTGATGCATAAGAGCAGTTATGCATCACCAGTGATGCATAAGAGCAGTTATGCATCATCAGTGATACATAAGAGCAGTTATGCATCACCAGTGATGCATAAGAGCAGTTATGCATAAGAGCAGTTATACATCACCAGTGATGCATAAGAGCAGTTATACATCACCAGTGATGCATAAGAGCAGTTATGCATCACCAGCGATGCATAAGAGCAGTTATGCATCACCAGTGATGCATGAGAGCAGTTATGCATCACCAGTGATGCATAAGAATAGTTATGCATCACCAGTGATGCATAAGAGCAGTTATGCATCACCAGTGATGCATAAGAGCAGTAATGCATCACCAGTGATGCATAAGAGCAGTTATGCATCACCAGTGATGCATAAGAGCCGTTATGCATCACCAGTGATGCATATGAGCAATTATGCATCACCAGTGATGCATAAGAGCAGTTATGCATCACCAGTGATGCATAAGAGCAATTATGCATCACCAGTGATGCATAAGAGCAGTTATGCATCACCAGTGCAGTTATGCATCACCAGTGATGCATAGGAGCAGTTATGCATCACCAGTGCTGCATAAGAGCAGTTATACATCACCAGTGATGCATAAGAGCAGTTATGCATCATCAGTGATGCATAAGAGCAGTTATACATCATCAGTGATGCATAAAAGCAGTTATGCATCACCAGTGATGCATAAGACCAGTTATGCATCACCAGTGATACATAAGAGCAGTTATGCATCACCAGTGATGCTTAAGAGCAGTTATGCATCACCAGTGCAGTTATGTATCACCAGTGATGCATAAGAGCAGTTATACATCACCAGTGATGCATAAGAGCAGTTATGCATCACCAGCGATGCATAAGAGCAGTTATGCATCACCAGTGATGCATGAGAGCAGTTATGCATCACCAGTGATGCATAAGAATAGTTATGCATCACCAGTGATGCATAAGAGCAGTTATGCATCACCAGTGATGCATAAGAGCAGTAATGCATCACCAGTGATGCATAAGAGCAGTTATGCATCACCAGTGATGCATAAGAGCCGTTATGCATCACCAGTGATGCATATGAGCAATTATGCATCACCAGTGATGCATAAGAGCAGTTATGCATCACCAGTGATGCATAAGAGCAGTTATGCATCATCAGTGATACATAAGAGCAGTTATGCATCACCAGTGGTGCATAAGAGCAGTTATACATCACCAGTGATGCATAAGATCACTGGTGATGCATAAGAGCAGTTATGCATCACCAGCGATGCATAAGAGCAGTTATGCATCACCAGTGATGCATAAGAGCAGTTATGCATCACCAGTGATGCATAAGAGCCGTTATGCATCACCAGTGATGTATATGAGCAATTATGCATCACCAGTGATGCATAAGAGCAGTTATGCATCACCAGTGATGCATATGAGCAATTATGCATCACCAGTGATGCATAAGAGCATTTATGCATCACCAGTGATGCATAAGAGCAGTTATGCATCACCTGTGATGCATAAGAGCAGTTATGCATCACCAGTGATGCATAAGAGCAGTTATGCATAACCAGTGATGCATAAGAGCAGTTATGCATCACCAGTGATGCATAAGAGCAGTTATGCATCACCAGTGATGCATAAGAGCAGTTATGCATCACCAGTGATGCATAAGAGCAGTTATACATCACCAGTGATGCATAAGAGCAGTTATGCATCACCAGTGATGCATAAGAGCAGTTATGCATCACCAGTGATGCATAGAAGCAGTTATGCATCACCAGTGATGCATAAGAGCAGTTATGCATAACCAGTGATGCATAAGAGCAGTCATGCATCACCAGTGATGCATAAGAGCAGTTATACATCACCAGTGATGCATAAGAGCAGTTATGCATCACCAGTGATGCATAAGAGCAGTTATGCATCACCAGTGATACATAAGAGCAGTTATGCATCACCAGTGATGCTTAAGAGCAGTTATGCATCACCAGTGCAGTTATGTATCACCAGTGATGCATAAGAGCAGTTATACATCACCAGTGATGCATAAGAGCAGTTATGCATCACCAGTGATGCATAAGAGCAGTTATGCATCATCAGTGATACATAAGAGCAGTTATGCATCACCAGTGATGCATAAGAGCAGTTATGCATCACCAGTGATGCATAAGAGCAGTTATACATCACCAGTGATGCATAAGAGCAGTTATGCATCACCAGTGATGCATAAGAGCAGTTATGCATCACCAGTGATGCATAAGAGCAGCTATACATCACCAGTGATGCATAAGAGCAGTTATGCATCACCAGTGATGCATAAGAGCAGTTATGCATCACTAGTGATGCATAGGAGCAGTTATGCATCACCAGTGCAGTTATGCATCACCAGTGATGCATAGGAGCAATTATGCATCACCAGTGATGCATAGGAGCAGTTATGCATCACCAGTGCTGCATAAGAGCAGTTATACATCACCAGTGATGCATAAGAGCAGTTATGCATCACCAGTGATGCATAAGACCAGTTATGCATCACCAGTGATACATAAGAGCAGTTATGCATCACCAGTGATACATAAGAGCAGTTTTGCATCACCAGTGATGCATAAGAACAGTTATGCATCACCAGTGATGCATAAGAGCAGTTATGCATCACTAGTGATGCATAAGAGCAGTTATGCATAACCAGTGATGCATAAGAGCAGTTATGCATCACCAGTGATGCATTAGAGCAGTTATACATCACCAGTGATGCATAAGAGCAGTTATGCATCACCAGTGATGCATAAGAGCAGTTATGCATCATCAGTGATACATAAGAGCAGTTATGCATCACCAGTGATGCATAAGAGCAGTTATACATCACCAGTGATACATAAGAGCAGTTATACATCACCAGTGATGCATAAGAGCAGTTATGCATCACCAGTGATGCATAAGAGCAGTTATGCATCACCAGTGATGCATAAGAGCAGCTATACATCACCAGTGATGCATAAGAGCAGTTATGCATCACCAGTGATGCATAAGAGCAGTTATGCATCACCAGTGCAGTTATGCATCACCAGTGATGCATAGGAGCAATTATGCATCACCAGTGATGCATAGGAGCAGTTATGCATCACCAGTGCTGCATAAGAGCAGTTATACATCACCAGTGATGCATAAGAGCAGTTATGCATCACCAGTGATGCATAAGAGCAGTTATACATCATCAGTGATGCATAAGAGCAGTTATGCATCACCAGTGATGCATAAGACCAGTTATGCATCACCAGTGATACATAAGAGCAGTTATGCATCACCAGTGATGCATAAGAGCAGTTATGCATCACCAGTGCAGTTATGTATCACCAGTGATGCATAAGAGCAGTTATACATCACCAGTGATGCATAAGAGCAGTTATGCATCACCAGCGATGCATAAGAGCAGTTATGCATCACCAGTGATGCATGAGAGCAGTTATGCATCACCAGTGATGCATAAGAATAGTTATGCATCACCAGTGATGCATAAGAGCAGTTATGCATCACCAGTGATGCATAAGAGCAGTTATACATCACCAGTGATGCAAAATAGCAGTTATGTATCACCAGTGATGCATAAGAGCAGTTATGTGTCACCAGTGATGCATAAGAGCAGTTATGCATCACTAGTGATGCATAAGAGCAGTTATGCATCACCAGTGGTGCATAAGAGCAGTTATACATCACCAGTGATGCATAAGATCACTGGTGATGCATAAGAGCAGTTATGCATCACCAGCGATGCATAAGAGCAGTTATGCATCACCAGTGATGCATAAGAGCAGTTATGCATCACCAGTGATGCATAAGAGCCGTTATGCATCACCAGTGATGCATATGAGCAATTATGCATCACCAGTGATGCATAAGAGCAGTTATGCATCACCAGTGATGCATAAGAGCAGTTATGCATCACCAGTGATGCATAAGAGCAGTTATGCATCATCAGTGATACATAAGAGCAGTTATGCATCACCAGTGATGCATAAGAGCAGTTATGCATCACCACTGAACAGTTACGCATCACCAGTGATGCATAAGAGCAGTTATGCATAAGAGCAGTTATGCATCACCAGTGATACATAAGAGCAGTAATGCATCACCAGTGATGCATAAGAGCAGTTATGCATAACCAGTGATGCATAAGAGCAGTTATGCATCACCAGTGAACAGTTACGCATCACCAGTGATGCATAAGAGCAGTTATGCATCACCAGTGATGCATAAGAGCAGTTATGCATCACCAGTGATGCATAAGAGCAGTTATGCATCACCAGTGATGCATAAGAGCAGTTATGCATAACCAGTGATGCATAAGAGCAGTTATGCATCACCAGTGATGCATAAGAGCAGTTATACATCACCAGTGATGCATAAGAGCAGTTATGCATCACCAGTGATGCATAAGAGCAGTAATGCATCACCAGTGATGCATAAGAGCAGTTATGCATCACCAGTGATGCATAAGAACCGTTATGCATCACCAGTGATGCATATGAGCAATTATGCATCACCAGTGATGCATAAGAGCATTTATGCATCACCAGTGATGCATAAGAGCAGTTATGCATCACCAGTGATGCATAAGAGCAGTTATGCATCATCAGTGATACATAAGAGCAGTTATGCATCACCAGTGATGCATAAGAGCAGTTATGCATAAGAGCAGTTATACATCACCAGTGATGCATAAGAGCAGTTATACATCACCAGTGATGCATAAGAGCAGTTATGCATCACCAGCGATGCATAAGAGCAGTTATGCATCACCAGTGATGCATGAGAGCAGTTATGCATCACCAGTGATGCATAAGAATAGTTATGCATCACCAGTGATGCATAAGAGCAGTTATGCATCACCAGTGATGCATAAGAGCAGTTATGCATCACCAGTGATGCATAAGAGCATTAATGCATCACCAGTGATGCATAAGAGCAGTTATGCATCACCAGTGATGCATAAGAGCCGTTATGCATCACCAGTGATGCATATGAGCAATTATGCATCACCAGTGATGCATAAGAGCAGTTATGCATCACCAGTGATGCATAAGAGCAGTTATGCATCACCAGTGATGCATAAGAGCAGTTATGCATCACCAGTGCAGTTATGCATCACCAGTGATGCATAGGAGCAGTTATGCATCACCAGTGCTGCATAAGAGCAGTTATACATCACCAGTGATGCATAAGAGCAGTTATGCATCATCAGTGATGCATAAGAGCAGTTATACATCATCAGTGATGCATAAGAGCAGTTATGCATCACCAGTGATGCATAAGACCAGTTATGCATCACCAGTGATACATAAGAGCAGTTATGCATCACCAGTGATGCTTAAGAGCAGTTATGCATCACCAGTGCAGTTATGTATCACCAGTGATGCATAAGAGCAGTTATACATCACCAGTGATGCATAAGAGCAGTTATGCATCACCAGCGATGCATAAGAGCAGTTATGCATCACCAGTGATGCATGAGAGCAGTTATGCATCACCAGTGATGCATAAGAATAATTATGCATCACCAGTGATGCATAAGAGCAGTTATGCATCACCAGTGATGCATAAGACTGCTCTTATGCATAAGAGCCGTTATGCATCACCAGTGATGGATATGAGCAATTATGCATCACCAGTGATGCATAAGAGCAGTTATGCATCACCAGTGATGCATAAGAGCAGTTATGCATCATCAGTGATACATAAGAGCAGTTATGCATCACCAGTGGTGCATAAGAGCAGTTATACATCACCAGTGATGCATAAGATCACTGGTGATGCATAAGAGCAGTTATGCATCACCAGCGATGCATAAGAGCAGTTATGCATCACCAGTGATGCATAAGAGCAGTTATGCATCACCAGTGATGCATAAGAGCCGTTATGCATCACCAGTGATGTATATGAGCAATTATACATCACCAGTGATGCATAAGAGCAGTTATGCATCACCAGTGATGCATAAGAGTAGTTATGCATCATCAGTGATACATAAGAGCAGTTATGCATCACCAGTGATGCATAAGAGCAGTTATGCATCACCAGTGATGCATAAGAGCAGTTATACATCACCAGTGATGCATAAGAGCAGTTATGCATCACCAGTGATGCATAAGAGCAGTTATGCATCACCAGTGATGCATAAGAGCAGTTATACATCACCAGTGATGCATAAGAGCAGTTATGCATCACCAGTGATGCATAAGAGCAGTTATGCATCACCAGTGATGCATAAGAGCAGTTATACATCACCAGTGATGCATAAGAGCAGTTATGCATCACCAGTGATGCATAAGAGCAGTTATGCATCACCAGTGCTGCATTAGAGCAGTTATACATCACCAGTGATGCATAAGAGCAGTTATGCATCACCAGTGATGCATAAGAGCAGTTATACATCATCAGTGATGCATAAGAGCAGTTATGCATCACCGGTGATGCATAAGACCAGTTATGCATCACCAGTGATACATTAGAGCAGTTATGCATCACCAGTGATGCATAAGAGCAGTTATGCATCACCAGTGATGCATAGAAGCAGCTATGCATCACCAGTGATGCATAAGAGCAGTTATGCATCACCAGTGATGCATAAGAGCAGTTATGCATCAACAGTGATACATAAGAGCAGTTATGCATCACCAGTGATGCATAAGAGCTGTTATGCATCACCAGTGATGCATAAGAGCAGTTATACATCACCAGTGATGCATAAGAGCAGTTATGCATCACCAGTGATGCATAAGAGCAGTTATGCATCACCAGTGATGCATAAGAGCAGTTACACATCACCAGTGATGCATAAGAGCAGTTATGCATCACCAGTGATGCATAAGAGCAGTTATGTATCACCAGTGATGCATAAGAGCAGTTATACATCACCAGTGATGCATAAGAGCAGTTATGCATCACCAGCGATGCATAAGAGCAGTTATGCATCACCATTGATGCATAAGACCCTGTATGCATCACCAGTGATGCATATGAGCAATTATGCATCACCAGTGATGCATATGAGCAATTATGCATCACCAGTGATGCATGAGCAGTTATGCATCACCAGTGATGCATAAGAGCAGTTTTGCATCACCAGTGATGCATAAGAGCAGTTATGCATCATCAGTGATACATAAGAGCAGTTATGCATCACCAGTGATGCATAAGAGCAGTTATGCATCACCAGTGCATGCATCACCAGTGATGCATAAGAGCAGCTATGCATCACCAGTGATGCATAAGAGCAGTTATACATCACCAGTGAAGCATAAGAGCAGTTATGCATCACCAGTGATGCATAAGAGCAGTAATGCATCACCAGTGATGCATAAGAGCAGTTATGCATCACCAATGATGCATAAGAGCCGCTATGCATCACCAGTGATGCATATGAGCAATTATGCATCACCAGTGATGCATAAGAGCAGTTATGCATCACCAGTGATGCATAAGAGCAGTTATGCATCATCAGTGATACATAAGAGCAGTTATGCATCACCAGTGATGCATAAGAGCAGTTATGCATCACCAGTGATGCATAAGAGCAGTTATGCATCACCAGTGATGCATAAGAGCAGTTATACATCACCAGTGATGCATAAGAGCAGTTATGCATCACCAGTGATGCATAAGAGCAGTTATGCATCACCAGTGATGCATAAGAGCAGTTATGCATAACCAGTGATGCATAAGAGCAGTCATGCATCACCAGTGATGCATAAGAGCAGTTATACATCACCAGTGATGCATAAGAGCAGTTATGCATCACCAGTGATGCATAAGAGCAGTTATGCATCACCAGTGATACATAAGAGCAGTTATGCATCACCAGTGATGCTTAAGAGCAGTTATGCATCACCAGTGCAGTTATGTATCACCAGTGATGCATAAGAGCAGTTATACATCACCAGTGATGCATAAGAGCAGTTATGCATCACCAGTGATGCATAAGAGCAGTTATGCATCATCAGTGATACATAAGAGCAGTTATGCATCACCAGTGATGCATAAGAGCAGTTATACATCACCAGTGATGCATAAGAGCAGTTATGCATCACCAGTGATGCATAAGAGCAGTTATGCATCACCAGTGATGCATAAGAGCAGCTATACATCACCAGTGATGCATAAGAGCAGTTATGCATCACCAGTGATGCATAAGAGCAGTTATGCATCACCAGTGATGCATAAGAGCAGTTATGCATCACCAGTGCAGTTATGCATCACCAGTGATGCATAGGAGCAATTATGCATCACCAATGATGCATAGGAGCAGTTATGCATCACCAGTGCTGCATAAGAGCAGTTATACATCACCAGTGATGCATAAGAGCAGTTATGCATCACCAGTGATGCATAAGACCAGTTATGCATCACCAGTGATACATAAGAGCAGTTATGCATCACCAGTGATACATAAGAGCAGTTTTGCATCACCAGTGATGCATAAGAACAGTTATGCATCACCAGTGATGCATAAGAGCAGTTATGCATCACTAGTGATGCATAAGAGCAGTTATGCATAACCAGTGATGCATTAGAGCAGTTATGCATCACCAGTGATGCATTAGAGCAGTTATACATCACCAGTGATGCATAAGAGCAGTTATGCATCACCAGTGATGCATGAGAGCAGTTATGCATCATCAGTGATACATAAGAGCAGTTATGCATCACCAGTGATGCATAAGAGCAGTTATGCATCACCAGTGATGCATAAGAGCAGTTATACATCACCAGTGATGCATAAGAGCAGTTATACATCACCAGTGATGCATAAGAGCAGTTATGCATCACCAGTGATGCATAAGAGCAGTTATGCATCACCAGTGATGCATAAGAGCAGCTATACATCACCAGTGATGCATAAGAGCAGTTATGCATCACCAGTGCAGTTATGCATCACCAGTGATGCATAGGAGCAATTATGCATCACCAGTGATGCATAGGAGCAGTTATGCATCACCAGTGCTGCATAAGAGCAGTTATACATCACCAGTGATGCATAAGAGCAGTTATGCATCACCAGTGATGCATAAGAGCAGTTATACATCATCAGTGATGCATAAGAGCAGTTATGCATCACCAGTGATGCATAAGACCAGTTATGCATCACCAGTGATACATAAGAGCAGTTATGCATCACCAGTGATGCATAAGAGCAGTTATGCATCACCAGTGCAGTTATGTATCACCAGTGATGCATAAGAGCAGTTATACATCACCAGTGATGCATAAGAGCAGTTATGCATCACCAGCGATGCATAAGAGCAGTTATGCATCACCAGTGATGCATAAGAATAGTTATGCATCACCAGTGATGCATAAGAGCAGTTATGCATCACCAGTGATGCATAAGAGCAGTTATACATCACCAGTGATGCAAAAGAGCAGTTATGTATCACCAGTGATGCATAAGAGCAGTTATGTGTCACCAGTGATGCATAAGAGCAGTTATGCATCACTAGTGATGCATAAGAGCAGTTATGCATCACTAGTGATGCATAAGAGCAGTTATGCATCACCAGTGGTGCATAAGAGCAGTTATACATCACCAGTGATGCATAAGATCACTGGTGATGCACAAGAGCAGTTATGCATCACCAGCGATGCATAAGAGCAGTTATGCATCACCAGTGATGCATAAGAGCAGTTATGCATCACCAGTGATGCATAAGAGCCGTTATGCATCACCAGTGATGCATATGAGCAATTATGCATCACCAGTGATGCATAAGAGCAGTTATGCATCACCAGTGATGCATAAGAGCAGTTATGCATCACCAGTGATGCATAAGAGCAGTTATGCATCATCAGTGATACATAAGAGCAGTTATGCATCACCAGTGATGCATAAGAGCAGTTATGCATCACCAGTGAACAGTTACGCATCACCAGTGATGCATAAGAGCAGTTATGCATAAGAGCAGTTATGCATCACCAGTGATACATAAGAGCAGTAATGCATCACCAGTGATGCATAAGAGCAGTTATGCATAACCAGTGATGCATAAGAGCAGTTATGCATCACCAGTGAACAGTTACGCATCACCAGTGATGCATAAGAGCAGTTATGCATCACCAGTGATGCATAAGAGCAGTTATGCATCACCAGTGATACATAAGAGCAGTTATGCATCACCAGTGATGCATAAGAGCAGTTATGCATAACCAGTGATGCATAAGAGCAGTTATGCATCACCAGTGATGCATAAGAGCAGTTATACATCACCAGTGATGCATAAGAGCAGTTATGCATCACCAGTGATGCATAAGAGCAGTTATACATCACCAGTGATGCATAAGAGCAGTTATGCATCACCAGTGATGCATAAGAGCAGTAATGCATCACCAGTGATGCATAAGAGCAGTTATGCATCACCAGTGATGCATAAGAGCCGTTATGCATCACCAGTGATGCATATGAGCAATTATGCATCACCAGTGATGCATAAGAGCATTTATGCATCACCAGTGATGCATAAGAGCAGTTATGCATCACCAGTGATGCATAAGAGCAGTTATGCATCATCAGTGATACATAAGAGCAGTTATGCATCACCAGTGATGCATAAGAGCAGTTATGCATAAGAGCAGGTTTACATCACCAGTGATGCATAAGAGCAGTTATACATCACCAGTGATGCATAAGAGCAGTTATGCATCACCAGCGATGCATAAGAGCAGTTATGCATCACCAGTGATGCATGAGAGCAGTTATGCATCACCAGTGATGCATAAGAATAGTTATGCATCACCAGTGATGCATAAGAGCAGTTATGCATCACCAGTGATGCATAAGAGCAGTAATGCATCACCAGTGATGCATAAGAGCAGTTATGCATCACCAGTGATGCATAAGAGCCGTTATGCATCACCAGTGATGCATATGAGCAATTTTGCATCACCAGTGATGCATAAGAGCAGTTATGCATCACCAGTGATGCATAAGAGCAGTTATGCATCATCAGTGATACATAAGAGCAGTTATGCATCACCAGTGATGCATAAGAGCAGTTATACATCACCAGTGATGCATAAAAGCAGTTATGCATCACCAGTGATGCATAAGAGCAGTAATGCATCACCAGTGATGCATAAGAGCAGTTATGCATCACCAGTGATGCATAAGAGCCGTTATGCATCACCAGTGATGCATATGAGCAATTATGCATCACCAGTGATGCATAAGAGAATTTATGCATCACCAGTGATGCATAAGAGCAGTTATGCATCACCAGTGATGCATAAGAGCAGTTATGCATCATCAGTGATACATAAGAGCAGTTATGCATCACCAGTGATGCATAAGAGCAGTTATGCATAAGAGCAGGTTTACATCACCAGTGATGCATAAGAGCAGTTATACATCACCAGTGATGCATAAGAGCAGTTATGCATCACCAGCGGTGCATAAGAGCAGTTATGCATCACCAGTGATGCATGAGAGCAGTTATGCATCACCAGTGATGCATAAGAATAGTTATGCATCACCAGTGATGCATAAGAGCAGTTATGCATCACCAGTGATGCATAGGAGCAGTTATGCATCACCAGTGCTGCATAAGAGCAGTTATGCATCACCAGTGATGCATAAGAGCCGTTATGCATCACCAGTGATGCATATGAGCAATTTTGCATCACCAGTGATGCATAAGAGCAGTTATGCATCACCAGTGATGCATAAGAGCAGTTATGCATCACCAGTGATGCATAAGAGCAGTTATGCATCACCAGTGCAGTTATGCATCACCAGTGATGCATAGGAGCAGTTATGCATCACCAGTGCTGCATAAGAGCAGTTATACATCACCAGTGATGCATAAGAGCAGTTATGCATCATCAGTGATGCATAAGAGCAGTTATACATCATCAGTGATGCATAAGAGCAGTTATGCATCACCAGTGATGCATAAGACCAGTTATGCATCACCAGTGATACATAAGAGCAGTTATGCATCACCAGTGATGCTTAAGAGCAGTTATGCATCACCAGTGCAGTTATGTATCACCAGTGATGCATAAGAGCAGTTATACATCACCAGTGATGCATAAGAGCAGTTATGCATAAGAGCAGTTATGCGTCACCAGTGATACATAAGAGCAGTAATGCATCACCAGTGATGCATAAGAGCAGTTATGCATAACCAGTGATGCATAAGAGCAGTTATGCATCACCAGTGAACAGTTACGCATCACCAGTGATGCATAAGAGCAGTTATGCATCACCAGTGATGCATAAGAGCAGTTATGCATCACCAGTGATGCATAAGAGCAGTTATGCATCACCAGTGATACATAAGAGCAGTTATGCATCACCAGTGATGCATAAGAGCAGTTATGCATAACCAGTGATGCATAAGAGCAGTTATGCATCACCAGTGATGCATAAGAGCAGTTATACATCACCAGTGATGCATAAGAGCAGTTATGCATCACCAGTGATGCATAAGAGCAGTTATACATCACCAGTGATGCATAAGAGCAGTTATGCATCACCAGTGATGCATAAGAGCAGTAATGCATCACCAGTGATGCATAAGAGCAGTTATGCATCACCAGTGATGCATAAGAACCGTTATGCATCACCAGTGATGCATATGAGCAATTATGCATCACCAGTGATGCATAAGAGCATTTATGCATCACCAGTGATGCATAAGAGCAGTTATGCATCACCAGTGATGCATAAGAGCAGTTATGCATCATCAGTGATACATAAGAGCAGTTATGCATCACCAGTGATGCATAAGAGCAGTTATGCATAAGAGCAGTTATACATCACCAGTGATGCATAAGAGCAGTTATACATCACCAGTGATGCATAAGAGCAGTTATGCATCACCAGCGATGCATAAGAGCAGTTATGCATCACCAGTGATGCATGAGAGCAGTTATGCATCACCAGTGATGCATAAGAATAGTTATGCATCACCAGTGATGCATAAGAGCAGTTATGCATCACCAGTGATGCATAAGAGCAGTAATGCATCACCAGTGATGCATAAGAGCAGTTATGCATCACCAGTGATGCATAAGAGCCGTTATGCATCACCAGTGATGCATATGAGCAATTATGCATCACCAGTGATGCATAAGAGCAGTTATGCATCACCAGTGATGCATAAGAGCAATTATGCATCACCAGTGATGCATAAGAGCAGTTATGCATCACCAGTGCAGTTATGCATCACCAGTGATGCATAGGAGCAGTTATGCATCACCAGTGCTGCATAAGAGCAGTTATACATCACCAGTGATGCATAAGAGCAGTTATGCATCATCAGTGATGCATAAGAGCAGTTATACATCATCAGTGATGCATAAAAGCAGTTATGCATCACCAGTGATGCATAAGACCAGTTATGCATCACCAGTGATACATAAGAGCAGTTATGCATCACCAGTGATGCTTAAGAGCAGTTATGCATCACCAGTGCAGTTATGTATCACCAGTGATGCATAAGAGCAGTTATACATCACCAGTGATGCATAAGAGCAGTTATGCATCACCAGCGATGCATAAGAGCAGTTATGCATCACCAGTGATGCATGAGAGCAGTTATGCATCACCAGTGATGCATAAGAATAGTTATGCATCACCAGTGATGCATAAGAGCAGTTATGCATCACCAGTGATGCATAAGAGCAGTAATGCATCACCAGTGATGCATAAGAGCAGTTATGCATCACCAGTGATGCATAAGAGCCGTTATGCATCACCAGTGATGCATATGAGCAATTATGCATCACCAGTGATGCATAAGAGCAGTTATGCATCACCAGTGATGCATAAGAGCAGTTATGCATCATCAGTGATACATAAGAGCAGTTATGCATCACCAGTGGTGCATAAGAGCAGTTATACATCACCAGTGATGCATAAGATCACTGGTGATGCATAAGAGCAGTTATGCATCACCAGCGATGCATAAGAGCAGTTATGCATCACCAGTGATGCATAAGAGCAGTTATGCATCACCAGTGATGCATAAGAGCCGTTATGCATCACCAGTGATGTATATGAGCAATTATGCATCACCAGTGATGCATAAGAGCAGTTATGCATCACCAGTGATGCATATGAGCAATTATGCATCACCAGTGATGCATAAGAGCATTTATGCATCACCAGTGATGCATAAGAGCAGTTATGCATCACCTGTGATGCATAAGAGCAGTTATGCATCACCAGTGATGCATAAGAGCAGTTATGCATAACCAGTGATGCATAAGAGCAGTTATGCATCACCAGTGATGCATAAGAGCAGTTATGCATCACCAGTGATGCATAAGAGCAGTTATGCATCACCAGTGATGCATAAGAGCAGTTATACATCACCAGTGATGCATAAGAGCAGTTATGCATCACCAGTGATGCATAAGAGCAGTTATGCATCACCAGTGATGCATAGAAGCAGTTATGCATCACCAGTGATGCATAAGAGCAGTTATGCATAACCAGTGATGCATAAGAGCAGTCATGCATCACCAGTGATGCATAAGAGCAGTTATACATCACCAGTGATGCATAAGAGCAGTTATGCATCACCAGTGATGCATAAGAGCAGTTATGCATCACCAGTGATACATAAGAGCAGTTATGCATCACCAGTGATGCTTAAGAGCAGTTATGCATCACCAGTGCAGTTATGTATCACCAGTGATGCATAAGAGCAGTTATACATCACCAGTGATGCATAAGAGCAGTTATGCATCACCAGTGATGCATAAGAGCAGTTATGCATCATCAGTGATACATAAGAGCAGTTATGCATCACCAGTGATGCATAAGAGCAGTTATGCATCACCAGTGATGCATAAGAGCAGTTATACATCACCAGTGATGCATAAGAGCAGTTATGCATCACCAGTGATGCATAAGAGCAGTTATGCATCACCAGTGATGCATAAGAGCAGCTATACATCACCAGTGATGCATAAGAGCAGTTATGCATCACCAGTGATGCATAAGAGCAGTTATGCATCACTAGTGATGCATAGGAGCAGTTATGCATCACCAGTGCAGTTATGCATCACCAGTGATGCATAGGAGCAATTATGCATCACCAGTGATGCATAGGAGCAGTTATGCATCACCAGTGCTGCATAAGAGCAGTTATACATCACCAGTGATGCATAAGAGCAGTTATGCATCACCAGTGATGCATAAGACCAGTTATGCATCACCAGTGATACATAAGAGCAGTTATGCATCACCAGTGATACATAAGAGCAGTTTTGCATCACCAGTGATGCATAAGAACAGTTATGCATCACCAGTGATGCATAAGAGCAGTTATGCATCACTAGTGATGCATAAGAGCAGTTATGCATAACCAGTGATGCATAAGAGCAGTTATGCATCACCAGTGATGCATTAGAGCAGTTATACATCACCAGTGATGCATAAGAGCAGTTATGCATCACCAGTGATGCATAAGAGCAGTTATGCATCATCAGTGATACATAAGAGCAGTTATGCATCACCAGTGATGCATAAGAGCAGTTATGCATCACCAGTGATGCATAAGAGCAGTTATACATCACCAGTGATACATAAGAGCAGTTATACATCACCAGTGATGCATAAGAGCAGTTATGCATCACCAGTGATGCATAAGAGCAGTTATGCATCACCAGTGATGCATAAGAGCAGCTATACATCACCAGTGATGCATAAGAGCAGTTATGCATCACCAGTGATGCATAAGAGCAGTTATGCATCACCAGTGCAGTTATGCATCACCAGTGATGCATAGGAGCAATTATGCATCACCAGTGATGCATAGGAGCAGTTATGCATCACCAGTGCTGCATAAGAGCAGTTATACATCACCAGTGATGCATAAGAGCAGTTATGCATCACCAGTGATGCATAAGAGCAGTTATACATCATCAGTGATGCATAAGAGCAGTTATGCATCACCAGTGATGCATAAGACCAGTTATGCATCACCAGTGATACATAAGAGCAGTTATGCATCACCAGTGATGCATAAGAGCAGTTATGCATCACCAGTGCAGTTATGTATCACCAGTGATGCATAAGAGCAGTTATACATCACCAGTGATGCATAAGAGCAGTTATGCATCACCAGCGATGCATAAGAGCAGTTATGCATCACCAGTGATGCATGAGAGCAGTTATGCATCACCAGTGATGCATAAGAATAGTTATGCATCACCAGTGATGCATAAGAGCAGTTATGCATCACCAGTGATGCATAAGAGCAGTTATACATCACCAGTGATGCAAAATAGCAGTTATGTATCACCAGTGATGCATAAGAGCAGTTATGTGTCACCAGTGATGCATAAGAGCAGTTATGCATCACTAGTGATGCATAAGAGCAGTTATGCATCACCAGTGGTGCATAAGAGCAGTTATACATCACCAGTGATGCATAAGATCACTGGTGATGCATAAGAGCAGTTATGCATCACCAGCGATGCATAAGAGCAGTTATGCATCACCAGTGATGCATAAGAGCAGTTATGCATCACCAGTGATGCATAAGAGCCGTTATGCATCACCAGTGATGCATATGAGCAATTATGCATCACCAGTGATGCATAAGAGCAGTTATGCATCACCAGTGATGCATAAGAGCAGTTATGCATCACCAGTGATGCATAAGAGCAGTTATGCATCATCAGTGATACATAAGAGCAGTTATGCATCACCAGTGATGCATAAGAGCAGTTATGCATCACCACTGAACAGTTACGCATCACCAGTGATGCATAAGAGCAGTTATGCATAAGAGCAGTTATGCATCACCAGTGATACATAAGAGCAGTAATGCATCACCAGTGATGCATAAGAGCAGTTATGCATAACCAGTGATGCATAAGAGCAGTTATGCATCACCAGTGAACAGTTACGCATCACCAGTGATGCATAAGAGCAGTTATGCATCACCAGTGATGCATAAGAGCAGTTATGCATCACCAGTGATGCATAAGAGCAGTTATGCATCACCAGTGATGCATAAGAGCAGTTATGCATAACCAGTGATGCATAAGAGCAGTTATGCATCACCAGTGATGCATAAGAGCAGTTATACATCACCAGTGATGCATAAGAGCAGTTATGCATCACCAGTGATGCATAAGAGCAGTAATGCATCACCAGTGATGCATAAGAGCAGTTATGCATCACCAGTGATGCATAAGAACCGTTATGCATCACCAGTGATGCATATGAGCAATTATGCATCACCAGTGATGCATAAGAGCATTTATGCATCACCAGTGATGCATAAGAGCAGTTATGCATCACCAGTGATGCATAAGAGCAGTTATGCATCATCAGTGATACATAAGAGCAGTTATGCATCACCAGTGATGCATAAGAGCAGTTATGCATAAGAGCAGTTATACATCACCAGTGATGCATAAGAGCAGTTATACATCACCAGTGATGCATAAGAGCAGTTATGCATCACCAGCGATGCATAAGAGCAGTTATGCATCACCAGTGATGCATGAGAGCAGTTATGCATCACCAGTGATGCATAAGAATAGTTATGCATCACCAGTGATGCATAAGAGCAGTTATGCATCACCAGTGATGCATAAGAGCAGTTATGCATCACCAGTGATGCATAAGAGCATTAATGCATCACCAGTGATGCATAAGAGCAGTTATGCATCACCAGTGATGCATAAGAGCCGTTATGCATCACCAGTGATGCATATGAGCAATTATGCATCACCAGTGATGCATAAGAGCAGTTATGCATCACCAGTGATGCATAAGAGCAGTTATGCATCACCAGTGATGCATAAGAGCAGTTATGCATCACCAGTGCAGTTATGCATCACCAGTGATGCATAGGAGCAGTTATGCATCACCAGTGCTGCATAAGAGCAGTTATACATCACCAGTGATGCATAAGAGCAGTTATGCATCATCAGTGATGCATAAGAGCAGTTATACATCATCAGTGATGCATAAGAGCAGTTATGCATCACCAGTGATGCATAAGACCAGTTATGCATCACCAGTGATACATAAGAGCAGTTATGCATCACCAGTGATGCTTAAGAGCAGTTATGCATCACCAGTGCAGTTATGTATCACCAGTGATGCATAAGAGCAGTTATACATCACCAGTGATGCATAAGAGCAGTTATGCATCACCAGCGATGCATAAGAGCAGTTATGCATCACCAGTGATGCATGAGAGCAGTTATGCATCACCAGTGATGCATAAGAATAATTATGCATCACCAGTGATGCATAAGAGCAGTTATGCATCACCAGTGATGCATAAGACTGCTCTTATGCATAAGAGCCGTTATGCATCACCAGTGATGGATATGAGCAATTATGCATCACCAGTGATGCATAAGAGCAGTTATGCATCACCAGTGATGCATAAGAGCAGTTATGCATCATCAGTGATACATAAGAGCAGTTATGCATCACCAGTGGTGCATAAGAGCAGTTATACATCACCAGTGATGCATAAGATCACTGGTGATGCATAAGAGCAGTTATGCATCACCAGCGATGCATAAGAGCAGTTATGCATCACCAGTGATGCATAAGAGCAGTTATGCATCACCAGTGATGCATAAGAGCCGTTATGCATCACCAGTGATGTATATGAGCAATTATACATCACCAGTGATGCATAAGAGCAGTTATGCATCACCAGTGATGCATAAGAGTAGTTATGCATCATCAGTGATACATAAGAGCAGTTATGCATCACCAGTGATGCATAAGAGCAGTTATGCATCACCAGTGATGCATAAGAGCAGTTATACATCACCAGTGATGCATAAGAGCAGTTATGCATCACCAGTGATGCATAAGAGCAGTTATGCATCACCAGTGATGCATAAGAGCAGTTATACATCACCAGTGATGCATAAGAGCAGTTATGCATCACCAGTGATGCATAAGAGCAGTTATGCATCACCAGTGATGCATAAGAGCAGTTATACATCACCAGTGATGCATAAGAGCAGTTATGCATCACCAGTGATGCATAAGAGCAGTTATGCATCACCAGTGCTGCATTAGAGCAGTTATACATCACCAGTGATGCATAAGAGCAGTTATGCATCACCAGTGATGCATAAGAGCAGTTATACATCATCAGTGATGCATAAGAGCAGTTATGCATCACCGGTGATGCATAAGACCAGTTATGCATCACCAGTGATACATTAGAGCAGTTATGCATCACCAGTGATGCATAAGAGCAGTTATGCATCACCAGTGATGCATAGAAGCAGCTATGCATCACCAGTGATGCATAAGAGCAGTTATGCATCACCAGTGATGCATAAGAGCAGTTATGCATCAACAGTGATACATAAGAGCAGTTATGCATCACCAGTGATGCATAAGAGCTGTTATGCATCACCAGTGATGCATAAGAGCAGTTATACATCACCAGTGATGCATAAGAGCAGTTATGCATCACCAGTGATGCATAAGAGCAGTTATGCATCACCAGTGATGCATAAGAGCAGTTACACATCACCAGTGATGCATAAGAGCAGTTATGCATCACCAGTGATGCATAAGAGCAGTTATGTATCACCAGTGATGCATAAGAGCAGTTATACATCACCAGTGATGCATAAGAGCAGTTATGCATCACCAGCGATGCATAAGAGCAGTTATGCATCACCATTGATGCATAAGACCCTGTATGCATCACCAGTGATGCATATGAGCAATTATGCATCACCAGTGATGCATATGAGCAATTATGCATCACCAGTGATGCATGAGCAGTTATGCATCACCAGTGATGCATAAGAGCAGTTTTGCATCACCAGTGATGCATAAGAGCAGTTATGCATCATCAGTGATACATAAGAGCAGTTATGCATCACCAGTGATGCATAAGAGCAGTTATGCATCACCAGTGCATGCATCACCAGTGATGCATAAGAGCAGCTATGCATCACCAGTGATGCATAAGAGCAGTTATACATCACCAGTGAAGCATAAGAGCAGTTATGCATCACCAGTGATGCATAAGAGCAGTAATGCATCACCAGTGATGCATAAGAGCAGTTATGCATCACCAATGATGCATAAGAGCCGCTATGCATCACCAGTGATGCATATGAGCAATTATGCATCACCAGTGATGCATAAGAGCAGTTATGCATCACCAGTGATGCATAAGAGCAGTTATGCATCATCAGTGATACATAAGAGCAGTTATGCATCACCAGTGATGCATAAGAGCAGTTATGCATCACCAGTGATGCATAAGAGCAGTTATGCATCACCAGTGATGCATAAGAGCAGTTATACATCACCAGTGATGCATAAGAGCAGTTATGCATCACCAGTGATGCATAAGAGCAGTTATGCATCACCAGTGATGCATAAGAGCAGTTATGCATAACCAGTGATGCATAAGAGCAGTCATGCATCACCAGTGATGCATAAGAGCAGTTATACATCACCAGTGATGCATAAGAGCAGTTATGCATCACCAGTGATGCATAAGAGCAGTTATGCATCACCAGTGATACATAAGAGCAGTTATGCATCACCAGTGATGCTTAAGAGCAGTTATGCATCACCAGTGCAGTTATGTATCACCAGTGATGCATAAGAGCAGTTATACATCACCAGTGATGCATAAGAGCAGTTATGCATCACCAGTGATGCATAAGAGCAGTTATGCATCATCAGTGATACATAAGAGCAGTTATGCATCACCAGTGATGCATAAGAGCAGTTATACATCACCAGTGATGCATAAGAGCAGTTATGCATCACCAGTGATGCATAAGAGCAGTTATGCATCACCAGTGATGCATAAGAGCAGCTATACATCACCAGTGATGCATAAGAGCAGTTATGCATCACCAGTGATGCATAAGAGCAGTTATGCATCACCAGTGATGCATAAGAGCAGTTATGCATCACCAGTGCAGTTATGCATCACCAGTGATGCATAGGAGCAATTATGCATCACCAATGATGCATAGGAGCAGTTATGCATCACCAGTGCTGCATAAGAGCAGTTATACATCACCAGTGATGCATAAGAGCAGTTATGCATCACCAGTGATGCATAAGACCAGTTATGCATCACCAGTGATACATAAGAGCAGTTATGCATCACCAGTGATACATAAGAGCAGTTTTGCATCACCAGTGATGCATAAGAACAGTTATGCATCACCAGTGATGCATAAGAGCAGTTATGCATCACTAGTGATGCATAAGAGCAGTTATGCATAACCAGTGATGCATTAGAGCAGTTATGCATCACCAGTGATGCATTAGAGCAGTTATACATCACCAGTGATGCATAAGAGCAGTTATGCATCACCAGTGATGCATGAGAGCAGTTATGCATCATCAGTGATACATAAGAGCAGTTATGCATCACCAGTGATGCATAAGAGCAGTTATGCATCACCAGTGATGCATAAGAGCAGTTATACATCACCAGTGATGCATAAGAGCAGTTATACATCACCAGTGATGCATAAGAGCAGTTATGCATCACCAGTGATGCATAAGAGCAGTTATGCATCACCAGTGATGCATAAGAGCAGCTATACATCACCAGTGATGCATAAGAGCAGTTATGCATCACCAGTGCAGTTATGCATCACCAGTGATGCATAGGAGCAATTATGCATCACCAGTGATGCATAGGAGCAGTTATGCATCACCAGTGCTGCATAAGAGCAGTTATACATCACCAGTGATGCATAAGAGCAGTTATGCATCACCAGTGATGCATAAGAGCAGTTATACATCATCAGTGATGCATAAGAGCAGTTATGCATCACCAGTGATGCATAAGACCAGTTATGCATCACCAGTGATACATAAGAGCAGTTATGCATCACCAGTGATGCATAAGAGCAGTTATGCATCACCAGTGCAGTTATGTATCACCAGTGATGCATAAGAGCAGTTATACATCACCAGTGATGCATAAGAGCAGTTATGCATCACCAGCGATGCATAAGAGCAGTTATGCATCACCAGTGATGCATAAGAATAGTTATGCATCACCAGTGATGCATAAGAGCAGTTATGCATCACCAGTGATGCATAAGAGCAGTTATACATCACCAGTGATGCAAAAGAGCAGTTATGTATCACCAGTGATGCATAAGAGCAGTTATGTGTCACCAGTGATGCATAAGAGCAGTTATGCATCACTAGTGATGCATAAGAGCAGTTATGCATCACTAGTGATGCATAAGAGCAGTTATGCATCACCAGTGGTGCATAAGAGCAGTTATACATCACCAGTGATGCATAAGATCACTGGTGATGCACAAGAGCAGTTATGCATCACCAGCGATGCATAAGAGCAGTTATGCATCACCAGTGATGCATAAGAGCAGTTATGCATCACCAGTGATGCATAAGAGCCGTTATGCATCACCAGTGATGCATATGAGCAATTATGCATCACCAGTGATGCATAAGAGCAGTTATGCATCACCAGTGATGCATAAGAGCAGTTATGCATCATCAGTGATACATAAGAGCAGTTATGCATCACCAGTGATGCATAAGAGCAGTTATGCATCACCAGTGAACAGTTACGCATCACCAGTGATGCATAAGAGCAGTTATGCATAAGAGCAGTTATGCATCACCAGTGATACATAAGAGCAGTAATGCATCACCAGTGATGCATAAGAGCAGTTATGCATAACCAGTGATGCATAAGAGCAGTTATGCATCACCAGTGAACAGTTACGCATCACCAGTGATGCATAAGAGCAGTTATGCATCACCAGTGATGCATAAGAGCAGTTATGCATCACCAGTGATACATAAGAGCAGTTATGCATCACCAGTGATGCATAAGAGCAGTTATGCATAACCAGTGATGCATAAGAGCAGTTATGCATCACCAGTGATGCATAAGAGCAGTTATACATCACCAGTGATGCATAAGAGCAGTTATGCATCACCAGTGATGCATAAGAGCAGTTATACATCACCAGTGATGCATAAGAGCAGTTATGCATCACCAGTGATGCATAAGAGCAGTAATGCATCACCAGTGATGCATAAGAGCAGTTATGCATCACCAGTGATGCATAAGAGCCGTTATGCATCACCAGTGATGCATATGAGCAATTATGCATCACCAGTGATGCATAAGAGCATTTATGCATCACCAGTGATGCATAAGAGCAGTTATGCATCACCAGTGATGCATAAGAGCAGTTATGCATCATCAGTGATACATAAGAGCAGTTATGCATCACCAGTGATGCATAAGAGCAGTTATGCATAAGAGCAGGTTTACATCACCAGTGATGCATAAGAGCAGTTATACATCACCAGTGATGCATAAGAGCAGTTATGCATCACCAGCGATGCATAAGAGCAGTTATGCATCACCAGTGATGCATGAGAGCAGTTATGCATCACCAGTGATGCATAAGAATAGTTATGCATCACCAGTGATGCATAAGAGCAGTTATGCATCACCAGTGATGCATAAGAGCAGTAATGCATCACCAGTGATGCATAAGAGCAGTTATGCATCACCAGTGATGCATAAGAGCCGTTATGCATCACCAGTGATGCATATGAGCAATTTTGCATCACCAGTGATGCATAAGAGCAGTTATGCATCACCAGTGATGCATAAGAGCAGTTATGCATCATCAGTGATACATAAGAGCAGTTATGCATCACCAGTGATGCATAAGAGCAGTTATACATCACCAGTGATGCATAAAAGCAGTTATGCATCACCAGTGATGCATAAGAGCAGTAATGCATCACCAGTGATGCATAAGAGCAGTTATGCATCACCAGTGATGCATAAGAGCCGTTATGCATCACCAGTGATGCATATGAGCAATTATGCATCACCAGTGATGCATAAGAGAATTTATGCATCACCAGTGATGCATAAGAGCAGTTATGCATCACCAGTGATGCATAAGAGCAGTTATGCATCATCAGTGATACATAAGAGCAGTTATGCATCACCAGTGATGCATAAGAGCAGTTATGCATAAGAGCAGGTTTACATCACCAGTGATGCATAAGAGCAGTTATACATCACCAGTGATGCATAAGAGCAGTTATGCATCACCAGCGGTGCATAAGAGCAGTTATGCATCACCAGTGATGCATGAGAGCAGTTATGCATCACCAGTGATGCATAAGAATAGTTATGCATCACCAGTGATGCATAAGAGCAGTTATGCATCACCAGTGATGCATAGGAGCAGTTATGCATCACCAGTGCTGCATAAGAGCAGTTATGCATCACCAGTGATGCATAAGAGCCGTTATGCATCACCAGTGATGCATATGAGCAATTTTGCATCACCAGTGATGCATAAGAGCAGTTATGCATCACCAGTGATGCATAAGAGCAGTTATGCATCACCAGTGATGCATAAGAGCAGTTATGCATCACCAGTGCAGTTATGCATCACCAGTGATGCATAGGAGCAGTTATGCATCACCAGTGCTGCATAAGAGCAGTTATACATCACCAGTGATGCATAAGAGCAGTTATGCATCATCAGTGATGCATAAGAGCAGTTATACATCATCAGTGATGCATAAGAGCAGTTATGCATCACCAGTGATGCATAAGACCAGTTATGCATCACCAGTGATACATAAGAGCAGTTATGCATCACCAGTGATGCTTAAGAGCAGTTATGCATCACCAGTGCAGTTATGTATCACCAGTGATGCATAAGAGCAGTTATACATCACCAGTGATGCATAAGAGCAGTTATGCATCACCAGCGATGCATAAGAGCAGTTATGCATCACCAGTGATGCATGAGAGCAGTTATGCATCACCAGTGATGCATAAGAATAGTTATGCATCACCAGTGATGCATAAGAGCAGTTATGCATCACCAGTGATGCATAAGAGCAGTAATGCATCACCAGTGATGCATAAGAGCAGTTATGCATCACCAGTGATGCATAAGAGTCGTTATGCATCACCAGTGATGCATATGAGCAATTATGAATCACCAGTGATGCATAAGAGCAGTTATGCATCACCAGTGATGCATAAGAGCAGTTATGCATCATCAGTGATACATAAGAGCAGTTATGCATCACCAGTGGTGCATAAGAGCAGTTATACATCACCAGTGATGCATAAGATCACTGGTGATGCATAAGAGCAGTTATGCATCACCAGCGATGCATAAGAGCAGTTATGCATCACCAGTGATGCATAAGAGCAGTTATGCATCACCAGTGATGCATAAGAGCCGTTATGCATCACCAGTGATGTATATGAGCAATTATGCATCACCAGTGATGCATAAGAGCAGTTATGCATCACCAGTGATGCATAAGAGCAGTTATGCATCACCAGTGATGCATAAGAGCAGTTATGCATAAGAGCAGTTATGCATCACCAGTGATGCATAAGAGCAGTTATGCATCATCTGTGATACATAAGAGCAGTTATGCATCACCAGTGATGCATAAGAGCAGTTATGCATCACCAGTGAACAGTTACGCATCACCAGTGATGCATAAGAGCAGTGATGCATAAGAGCAGTTATGCATCACCAGTGATGCATAAGAGCAGTTATGCATCACCAGTGATACATAAGAGCAGTTATGCATCACCAGTGATGCATAAGAGCAGTTATGCATAACCAGTGATGCATAAGAGCAGTTATGCATCACCAGTGATGCATAAGAGCAGTTATGCATCACCAGTGATGCATAAGAGCAGTTATACATCACCAGTGATGCATAAGAGCAGTTATGCATCACCAGTGATGCATAAGAGCAGTAATGCATCACCAGTGATGCATAAGAGCAGTTATGCATCACCAGTGATGCATAAGAGCCGTTATGCATCACCAGTGATGCATATGAGCAATTATGCATCACCAGTGATGCATAAGAGCAGTTATGCATCACCAGTGATGCATAAGAGCAGTTATGCATCACCATTGATGCATAAGAGCAGTTATGCATCATCAGTGATACATAAGAGCAGTTATGCATCACCAGTGATGCATAAGAGCAGTTATGCATCACCAGTGATGCATAAGAGCAGTTATACATCACCAGTGATGCATAAGAGCAGTTATGCATCACCAGTGATGCATAAGAGCAGTTATGCATCACCAGTGATACATAAGAGCAGTTATGCATCACCAGTGATGCATAAGAATAGTTATGCATCACCAGTGATGCATAAGAGCAGTTATGCATCACCAGTGATGCATAAGAGCAGTTATACATCACCAGTGATGCAAAAGAGCAGTTATGTATCACCAGTGATGCATAAGAGCAGTTATGTGTCACCAGTGATGCATAAGAGCAGTTATGCATCACTAGTGATGCATAAGAGCAGTTATGCATCACCAGTGGTGCATAAGAGCAGTTATACATCACCAGTGATGCATACGAGCAGTTATGCATCACCAGCGATGCATAAGAGCAGTTATGCATCACCAGTGATGCATAAGAGCAGTTATGCATCACCAGTGATGCATAAGAGCAGTTATGTATCACCAGTGATGCATAAGAATAGTTATGCATCACCAGTGATGCATAAGAGCAGTTATGCATCACCAGTGATGCATAAGAGCAGTTATACATCACCAGTGATGCAAAAGAGCAGTTATGTATCACCAGTGATGCATAAGAGCAGTTATGTGTCACCAGTGATGCATAAGAGCAGTTATGCATCACTAGTGATGCATAAGAGCAGTTATGCATCACCAGTGGTGCATAAGAGCAGTTATACATCACCAGTGATGCATACGAGCAGTTATGCATCACCAGCGATGCATAAGAGCAGTTATGCATCACCAGTGATGCATAAGAGCAGTTATGCATCACCAGTGATGCATAAGAGCAGTTATGCATCACCAGTGATGCATAAGAGCCGTTATGCATCACCAGTGATGCATATGAGCAATTATGCATCACCAGTGATGCATTAGAGCAGTTATGCATCACCAGTGATGCATAAGAGCAGTTTTGCATCACCAGTGATGCATAAGAGCAGTTATGCATCATCAGTGATACATAAGAGCAGTTATGCATCACCAGTGATGCATAAGAGCAGGTATACATCAGCAGTGATGCATAAGAGCAGTTATGCATCACCAGTGATGCATAAGAGCAGTTATGCATCACCAGTGATGCATAAGAGCAGTTATACATCACCAGTGATGCATAAGAGCAGTTATGCATCACCAGTGATGCATAAGAGCAGTAATGCATCACCAGTGATGCATAAGAGCAGTTATGCATCACCAGTGATGCATAAGAGCCGTTATGCATCACCAGTGATGCATATGAGCAATTATGCATCACCAGTGATGCATAAGAGCAGTTATGCATCACCAGTGCTGCATAAGAGCAGTTATACATCACCAGTGATGCATAAGAGCAGGTATACATCACCAGTGATGCATAAGAGCAGTTATGCATCACCAGTGATGCATAAGAGCAGTTATGCATCATCAGTGATGCATAAGAGCAGTTATGCATCACCAGTGATGCATAAGAGCAGTTATACATCACCAGTGATGCATAAGAGCAGTTATGCATCACCAGTGATGCATAAGAGCAGTTATGCATCACCAGTGATGCATAAGAGCAGTTATACATCACCAGTGATGCATAAGAGCAGTTATGCATCACCAGTGATGCATAAGAGCAGTTATGCATCACCAGTGCTGCATAAGAGCAGTTATACATCACCAGTGATGCATAAGAGCAGTTATGCATCACCAGTGATGCATAAGAGCAGTTATACATCATCAGTGATGCATAAGAGCAGTTATGCATCACCAATGCAGTTATGTATCACCAGTGATGCATAAGAGCAGTTATGCATCACCAGTGATGCATAAGAGCCGTTATGCATCACCAGTGATGCATATGAGCAATTATGCATCACCAGTGATGCATATCAGCAATTATGCATCACCAGTGATGCATAAGAGCAGTTATGCATCACCAGTGATGCACAAAGGCAGTTTTGCATCACCAGTGATGCATAAGAGCAGTTATGCATCATCAGTGATACATAAGAGCAGTTATGCATCACCAGTGATGCATAAGAGCAGTTATGCATCACCAGTGCATGCATCACCAGTGATGCATAAGAGCAGCTATGCATCACCAGTGATGCATAAGAGCAGTTATACATCACCAGTGAAGCATAAGAGCAGTTATGCATCACCAGTGATGCATAAGAGCAGTAATGCATCACCAGTGATGCATAAGAGCAGTTATGCATCACCAGTGATGCATAAGAGCCGTTATGCATCACCAGTGATGCATATGAGCAATTATGCATCACCAGTGATGCATAAGAGCAGTTATGCATCACCAGTGATGCATAAGAGCAGTTATGCATCACCAGTGATGCATAAGAGCAGTTATGCATCATCAGTGATACATAAGAGCAGTTATGCATCACCAGTGATGCATAAGAGCAGTTATGCATCACCAGTGATGCATAAGAGCAGTTATACATCACCAGTGATGCATAAGAGCAGTTATGCATCACCAGTGATGCATAAGAGCAGTTATGCATCACCAGTGATGCATAAGAGCAGTTATGCATCACCAGTGATGCATAAGAGCAGTTATACATCACCAGTGATGCATAAGAGCAGTTATGCATCACCAGTGATGCATAAGAGCAGTTATGCATCACCAGTGATGCATAGAAGCAGTTATGCATCACCAGTGATGCATTGAAGCAGTTATGCATCACCAGTGAACAGTTACGCATCACCAGTGATGCATAAGAGCAGTTATGCATCACCAGTGATGCATAAGAGCAGTTATGCATCACCAGTGATACATAAGAGCAGTTTTGCATCACCAGTGATGCATAAGAACAGTTATGCATCACCAGTGATGCATAAGAGCAGTTATGCATCACCAGTGATGCATAAGAGCAGTTATGCATCACCAGTGATGCATAAGAGCCGTTATGCATCACCAGTGATGCATATGAGCAATTATGCATCACCAGTGATGCATATGAGCAGTTATGCATCAGCAGTGATGCATAAGAGCAGTTATACATCATGAGTGATGCATAAGACCAGTTATGCATCACCAGTGATGCATAAGAGCAGTTATACATCACCAGTGATGCATAAGAGCAGTTATGCATCACCAGTGATGCATAAGAGCAGTTATGCATCACCAGTGATGCATAAGAGCAGCTATACATCACCAGTGATGCATAAGAGCAGTTATGCATCACCAGCAGTTATGCATCACTAGTGATGCATAAGAGCAGTTATGCATAACCAGTGATGCATAAGAGCAGTTATGCATCACCAGTGATGCATTAGAGCAGTTATACATCACCAGTGATGCATAAGAGCAGTTATGCATCACCAGTGATGCATAAGAGCAGTTATGTATCACCAGTGATGCATAAGAGCAGTTATGTGTCACCAGTGATGCATAAGAGCAGTTATGCATCACTAGTGATGCATAAGAGCAGTTATGCATCACCAGTGGTGCATAAGAGCAGTTATACATCACCAGTTATGCATAAGATCACTGGTGATGCATAAGAGCAGTTATGCATCACCAGCGATGCATAAGAGCAGTTATGCATCACCAGTGATGCATAAGAGCAGTTATGCATCACCAGTGATGCATAAGAGCCGTTATGCATCACCAGTGATGCATATGAGCAATTATGCATCACCAGTGATGCATATGAGCAGTTATGCATCACCAGTGATGCATAAGAGCAGTTATACATCATGAGTGATGCATAAGACCAGTTATGCATCACCAGTGATGCATAAGAGCAGTTATGCATCACCAGTGATGCATAAGAGCAGTTATGCATCACCAGTGCAGTTATGTATCACCAGTGATGCATAAGAGCAGTTATACATCACCAGTGATGCATAAGAGCAGTTATGCATCACCAGCGATGCATAAGAGCAGTTATGCATCACCAGTGATGCATAAGAGCCGTTATGCATCACCAGTGATGCATATGAGCAATTATGCATCACCAGTGATGCATATGAGCAATTATGCATCACCAGTGATGCATAAGAGCAGTTATGCATCACCAGTGATGCATAAGAGCAGTTTTGCATCACCAGTGATGCATAAGAGCAGTTATGCATCATCAGTGATACATAAGAGCAGTTATGCATCACCAGTGATGCATAAGAGCAGTTATGCATCACCAGTGCATGCATCACCAGTGATGCATAAGAGCAGCTATGCATCACCAGTGATGCATAAGAGCAGTTATACATCACCAGTGAAGCATAAGAGCAGTTATGCATCACCAGTGATGCATAAGAGCAGTAATGCATCACCAGTGATGCATAAGAGCAGTTATGCATCACCAGTGATGCATAAGAGCCGTTATGCATCACCAGTGATGCATATGAGCAATTATGCATCACCAGTGATGCATAAGAGCAGTTATGCATCACCAGTGATGCATAAGAGCAGTTATGCATCATCAGTGATACATAAGAGCAGTTATGCATCACCAGTGATGCATAAGAGCAGTTATGCATCACCAGTGATGCATAAGAGCAGTTATACATCACCAGTGATGCATAAGAGCAGTTATGCATCACCAGTGATGCATAAGAGCAGTTATGCATCACCAGTGATGCATAAGAGCAGTTATGCATAACCAGTGATGCATAAGAGCAGTTATGCATCACCAGTGATGCATAAGAGCAGTTATACATCACCAGTGATGCATAAGATCACTGGTGATGCATAAGAGCAGTTATGCATCACCAGCGATGCATAAGAGCAGTTATGCATCACCAGTGATGCATGAGAGCAGTTATGCATCACCAGTGATGCATAAGAATAGTTATGCATCACCAGTGATGCATAAGAGCAGTTATGCATCACCAGTGATGCATAAGAGCAGTTATACATCACCAGTGATGCAAAATAGCAGTTATGTATCACCAGTGATGCATAAGAGCAGTTATGTGTCACCAGTGATGCATAAGAGCAGTTATGCATCACTAGTGATGCATAAGAGCAGTTATGCATCACCAGTGGTGCATAAGAGCAGTTATACATCACCAGTGATGCATAAGATCACTGGTGATGCATAAGAGCAGTTATGCATCACCAGCGATGCATAAGAGCAGTTATGCATCACCAGTGATGCATAAGAGCAGTTATGCATCACCAGTGATGCATAAGAGCCGTTATGCATCACCAGTGATGCATATGAGCAATTATGCATCACCAGTGATGCATAAGAGCAGTTATGCATCACCAGTGATGCATAAGAGCAGTTATGCATCACCAGTGATGCATAAGAGCAGTTATGCATCATCAGTGATACATAAGAGCAGTTATGCATCACCAGTGATGCATAAGAGCAGTTATGCATCACCACTGAACAGTTACGCATCACCAGTGATGCATAAGAGCAGTTATGCATAAGAGCAGTTATGCATCACCAGTGATACATAAGAGCAGTAATGCATCACCAGTGATGCATAAGAGCAGTTATGCATAACCAGTGATGCATAAGAGCAGTTATGCATCACCAGTGAACAGTTACGCATCACCAGTGATGCATAAGAGCAGTTATGCATCACCAGTGATGCATAAGAGCAGTTATGCATCACCAGTGATGCATAAGAGCAGTTATGCATCACCAGTGATGCATAAGAGCAGTTATGCATAACCAGTGATGCATAAGAGCAGTTATGCATCACCAGTGATGCATAAGAGCAGTTATACATCACCAGTGATGCATAAGAGCAGTTATGCATCACCAGTGATGCATAAGAGCAGTAATGCATCACCAGTGATGCATAAGAGCAGTTATGCATCACCAGTGATGCATAAGAACCGTTATGCATCACCAGTGATGCATATGAGCAATTATGCATCACCAGTGATGCATAAGAGCATTTATGCATCACCAGTGATGCATAAGAGCAGTTATGCATCACCAGTGATGCATAAGAGCAGTTATGCATCATCAGTGATACATAAGAGCAGTTATGCATCACCAGTGATGCATAAGAGCAGTTATGCATAAGAGCAGTTATACATCACCAGTGATGCATAAGAGCAGTTATACATCACCAGTGATGCATAAGAGCAGTTATGCATCACCAGCGATGCATAAGAGCAGTTATGCATCACCAGTGATGCATGAGAGCAGTTATGCATCACCAGTGATGCATAAGAATAGTTATGCATCACCAGTGATGCATAAGAGCAGTTATGCATCACCAGTGATGCATAAGAGCAGTTATGCATCACCAGTGATGCATAAGAGCATTAATGCATCACCAGTGATGCATAAGAGCAGTTATGCATCACCAGTGATGCATAAGAGCCGTTATGCATCACCAGTGATGCATATGAGCAATTATGCATCACCAGTGATGCATAAGAGCAGTTATGCATCACCAGTGATGCATAAGAGCAGTTATGCATCACCAGTGATGCATAAGAGCAGTTATGCATCACCAGTGCAGTTATGCATCACCAGTGATGCATAGGAGCAGTTATGCATCACCAGTGCTGCATAAGAGCAGTTATACATCACCAGTGATGCATAAGAGCAGTTATGCATCATCAGTGATGCATAAGAGCAGTTATACATCATCAGTGATGCATAAGAGCAGTTATGCATCACCAGTGATGCATAAGACCAGTTATGCATCACCAGTGATACATAAGAGCAGTTATGCATCACCAGTGATGCTTAAGAGCAGTTATGCATCACCAGTGCAGTTATGTATCACCAGTGATGCATAAGAGCAGTTATACATCACCAGTGATGCATAAGAGCAGTTATGCATCACCAGCGATGCATAAGAGCAGTTATGCATCACCAGTGATGCATGAGAGCAGTTATGCATCACCAGTGATGCATAAGAATAATTATGCATCACCAGTGATGCATAAGAGCAGTTATGCATCACCAGTGATGCATAAGACTGCTCTTATGCATAAGAGCCGTTATGCATCACCAGTGATGGATATGAGCAATTATGCATCACCAGTGATGCATAAGAGCAGTTATGCATCACCAGTGATGCATAAGAGCAGTTATGCATCATCAGTGATACATAAGAGCAGTTATGCATCACCAGTGGTGCATAAGAGCAATTATACATCACCAGTGATGCATAAGATCACTGGTGATGCATAAGAGCAGTTATGCATCACCAGCGATGCATAAGAGCAGTTATGCATCACCAGTGATGCATAAGAGCAGTTATGCATCACCAGTGATGCATAAGAGCCGTTATGCATCACCAGTGATGTATATGAGCAATTATACATCACCAGTGATGCATAAGAGCAGTTATGCATCACCAGTGATGCATAAGAGTAGTTATGCATCATCAGTGATACATAAGAGCAGTTATGCATCACCAGTGATGCATAAGAGCAGTTATGCATCACCAGTGATGCATAAGAGCAGTTATACATCACCAGTGATGCATAAGAGCAGTTATGCATCACCAGTGATGCATAAGAGCAGTTATGCATCACCAGTGATGCATAAGAGCAGTTATACATCACCAGTGATGCATAAGAGCAGTTATGCATCACCAGTGATGCATAAGAGCAGTTATGCATCACCAGTGATGCATAAGAGCAGTTATACATCACCAGTGATGCATAAGAGCAGTTATGCATCACCAGTGATGCATAAGAGCAGTTATGCATCACCAGTGCTGCATTAGAGCAGTTATACATCACCAGTGATGCATAAGAGCAGTTATGCATCACCAGTGATGCATAAGAGCAGTTATACATCATCAGTGATGCATAAGAGCAGTTATGCATCACCGGTGATGCATAAGACCAGTTATGCATCACCAGTGATACATTAGAGCAGTTATGCATCACCAGTGATGCATAAGAGCAGTTATGCATCACCAGTGATGCATAGAAGCAGCTATGCATCACCAGTGATGCATAAGAGCAGTTATGCATCACCAGTGATGCATAAGAGCAGTTATGCATCAACAGTGATACATAAGAGCAGTTATGCATCACCAGTGATGCATAAGAGCTGTTATGCATCACCAGTGATGCATAAGAGCAGTTATACATCACCAGTGATGCATAAGAGCAGTTATGCATCACCAGTGATGCATAAGAGCAGTTATGCATCACCAGTGATGCATAAGAGCAGTTACACATCACCAGTGATGCATAAGAGCAGTTATGCATCACCAGTGATGCATAAGAGCAGTTATGTATCACCAGTGATGCATAAGAGCAGTTATACATCACCAGTGATGCATAAGAGCAGTTATGCATCACCAGCGATGCATAAGAGCAGTTATGCATCACCATTGATGCATAAGACCCTGTATGCATCACCAGTGATGCATATGAGCAATTATGCATCACCAGTGATGCATATGAGCAATTATGCATCACCAGTGATGCATGAGCAGTTATGCATCACCAGTGATGCATAAGAGCAGTTTTGCATCACCAGTGATGCATAAGAGCAGTTATGCATCATCAGTGATACATAAGAGCAGTTATGCATCACCAGTGATGCATAAGAGCAGTTATGCATCACCAGTGCATGCATCACCAGTGATGCATAAGAGCAGCTATGCATCACCAGTGATGCATAAGAGCAGTTATACATCACCAGTGAAGCATAAGAGCAGTTATGCATCACCAGTGATGCATAAGAGCAGTAATGCATCACCAGTGATGCATAAGAGCAGTTATGCATCACCAATGATGCATAAGAGCCGCTATGCATCACCAGTGATGCATATGAGCAATTATGCATCACCAGTGATGCATAAGAGCAGTTATGCATCACCAGTGATGCATAAGAGCAGTTATGCATCATCAGTGATACATAAGAGCAGTTATGCATCACCAGTGATGCATAAGAGCAGTTATGCATCACCAGTGATGCATAAGAGCAGTTATGCATCACCAGTGATGCATAAGAGCAGTTATACATCACCAGTGATGCATAAGAGCAGTTATGCATCACCAGTGATGCATAAGAGCAGTTATGCATCACCAGTGATGCATAAGAGCAGTTATGCATAACCAGTGATGCATAAGAGCAGTCATGCATCACCAGTGATGCATAAGAGCAGTTATACATCACCAGTGATGCATAAGAGCAGTTATGCATCACCAGTGATGCATAAGAGCAGTTATGCATCACCAGTGATACATAAGAGCAGTTATGCATCACCAGTGATGCTTAAGAGCAGTTATGCATCACCAGTGCAGTTATGTATCACCAGTGATGCATAAGAGCAGTTATACATCACCAGTGATGCATAAGAGCAGTTATGCATCACCAGTGATGCATAAGAGCAGTTATGCATCATCAGTGATACATAAGAGCAGTTATGCATCACCAGTGATGCATAAGAGCAGTTATACATCACCAGTGATGCATAAGAGCAGTTATGCATCACCAGTGATGCATAAGAGCAGTTATGCATCACCAGTGATGCATAAGAGCAGCTATACATCACCAGTGATGCATAAGAGCAGTTATGCATCACCAGTGATGCATAAGAGCAGTTATGCATCACCAGTGATGCATAAGAGCAGTTATGCATCACCAGTGCAGTTATGCATCACCAGTGATGCATAGGAGCAATTATGCATCACCAATGATGCATAGGAGCAGTTATGCATCACCAGTGCTGCATAAGAGCAGTTATACATCACCAGTGATGCATAAGAGCAGTTATGCATCACCAGTGATGCATAAGACCAGTTATGCATCACCAGTGATACATAAGAGCAGTTATGCATCACCAGTGATACATAAGAGCAGTTTTGCATCACCAGTGATGCATAAGAACAGTTATGCATCACCAGTGATGCATAAGAGCAGTTATGCATCACTAGTGATGCATAAGAGCAGTTATGCATAACCAGTGATGCATTAGAGCAGTTATGCATCACCAGTGATGCATTAGAGCAGTTATACATCACCAGTGATGCATAAGAGCAGTTATGCATCACCAGTGATGCATGAGAGCAGTTATGCATCATCAGTGATACATAAGAGCAGTTATGCATCACCAGTGATGCATAAGAGCAGTTATGCATCACCAGTGATGCATAAGAGCAGTTATACATCACCAGTGATGCATAAGAGCAGTTATACATCACCAGTGATGCATAAGAGCAGTTATGCATCACCAGTGATGCATAAGAGCAGTTATGCATCACCAGTGATGCATAAGAGCAGCTATACATCACCAGTGATGCATAAGAGCAGTTATGCATCACCAGTGCAGTTATGCATCACCAGTGATGCATAGGAGCAATTATGCATCACCAGTGATGCATAGGAGCAGTTATGCATCACCAGTGCTGCATAAGAGCAGTTATACATCACCAGTGATGCATAAGAGCAGTTATGCATCACCAGTGATGCATAAGAGCAGTTATACATCACCAGTGATACATAAGAGCAGTTATGCATCACCAGTGATGCATAAGAGCAGTTATGTGTCACCAGTGATGCATAAGAGCAGTTATGCATCACTAGTGATGCATAAGAGCAGTTATGCATCACTAGTGATGCATAAGAGCAGTTATGCATCACCAGTGGTGCATAAGAGCAGTTATACATCACCAGTGATGCATAAGATCACTGGTGATGCACAAGAGCAGTTATGCATCACCAGCGATGCATAAGAGCAGTTATGCATCACCAGTGATGCATAAGAGCAGTTATGCATCACCAGTGATGCATAAGAGCCGTTATGCATCACCAGTGATGCATATGAGCAATTATGCATCACCAGTGATGCATAAGAGCAGTTATGCATCACCAGTGATGCATAAGAGCAGTTATGCATCATCAGTGATACATAAGAGCAGTTATGCATCACCAGTGATGCATAAGAGCAGTTATGCATCACCAGTGAACAGTTACGCATCACCAGTGATGCATAAGAGCAGTTATGCATAAGAGCAGTTATGCATCACCAGTGATACATAAGAGCAGTAATGCATCACCAGTGATGCATAAGAGCAGTTATGCATAACCAGTGATGCATAAGAGCAGTTATGCATCACCAGTGAACAGTTACGCATCACCAGTGATGCATAAGAGCAGTTATGCATCACCAGTGATGCATAAGAGCAGTTATGCATCACCAGTGATACATAAGAGCAGTTATGCATCACCAGTGATGCATAAGAGCAGTTATGCATAACCAGTGATGCATAAGAGCAGTTATGCATCACCAGTGATGCATAAGAGCAGTTATACATCACCAGTGATGCATAAGAGCAGTTATGCATCACCAGTGATGCATAAGAGCAGTTATACATCACCAGTGATGCATAAGAGCAGTTATGCATCACCAGTGATGCATAAGAGCAGTAATGCATCACCAGTGATGCATAAGAGCAGTTATGCATCACCAGTGATGCATAAGAGCCGTTATGCATCACCAGTGATGCATATGAGCAATTATGCATCACCAGTGATGCATAAGAGCATTTATGCATCACCAGTGATGCATAAGAGCAGTTATGCATCACCAGTGATGCATAAGAGCAGTTATGCATCATCAGTGATACATAAGAGCAGTTATGCATCACCAGTGATGCATAAGAGCAGTTATGCATAAGAGCAGGTTTACATCACCAGTGATGCATAAGAGCAGTTATACATCACCAGTGATGCATAAGAGCAGTTATGCATCACCAGCGATGCATAAGAGCAGTTATGCATCACCAGTGATGCATGAGAGCAGTTATGCATCACCAGTGATGCATAAGAATAGTTATGCATCACCAGTGATGCATAAGAGCAGTTATGCATCACCAGTGATGCATAAGAGCAGTAATGCATCACCAGTGATGCATAAGAGCAGTTATGCATCACCAGTGATGCATAAGAGCCGTTATGCATCACCAGTGATGCATATGAGCAATTTTGCATCACCAGTGATGCATAAGAGCAGTTATGCATCACCAGTGATGCATAAGAGCAGTTATGCATCATCAGTGATACATAAGAGCAGTTATGCATCACCAGTGATGCATAAGAGCAGTTATACATCACCAGTGATGCATAAAAGCAGTTATGCATCACCAGTGATGCATAAGAGCAGTAATGCATCACCAGTGATGCATAAGAGCAGTTATGCATCACCAGTGATGCATAAGAGCCGTTATGCATCACCAGTGATGCATATGAGCAATTATGCATCACCAGTGATGCATAAGAGAATTTATGCATCACCAGTGATGCATAAGAGCAGTTATGCATCACCAGTGATGCATAAGAGCAGTTATGCATCATCAGTGATACATAAGAGCAGTTATGCATCACCAGTGATGCATAAGAGCAGTTATGCATAAGAGCAGGTTTACATCACCAGTGATGCATAAGAGCAGTTATACATCACCAGTGATGCATAAGAGCAGTTATGCATCACCAGCGGTGCATAAGAGCAGTTATGCATCACCAGTGATGCATGAGAGCAGTTATGCATCACCAGTGATGCATAAGAATAGTTATGCATCACCAGTGATGCATAAGAGCAGTTATGCATCACCAGTGATGCATAGGAGCAGTTATGCATCACCAGTGCTGCATAAGAGCAGTTATGCATCACCAGTGATGCATAAGAGCCGTTATGCATCACCAGTGATGCATATGAGCAATTTTGCATCACCAGTGATGCATAAGAGCAGTTATGCATCACCAGTGATGCATAAGAGCAGTTATGCATCACCAGTGATGCATAAGAGCAGTTATGCATCACCAGTGCAGTTATGCATCACCAGTGATGCATAGGAGCAGTTATGCATCACCAGTGCTGCATAAGAGCAGTTATACATCACCAGTGATGCATAAGAGCAGTTATGCATCATCAGTGATGCATAAGAGCAGTTATACATCATCAGTGATGCATAAGAGCAGTTATGCATCACCAGTGATGCATAAGACCAGTTATGCATCACCAGTGATACATAAGAGCAGTTATGCATCACCAGTGATGCTTAAGAGCAGTTATGCATCACCAGTGCAGTTATGTATCACCAGTGATGCATAAGAGCAGTTATACATCACCAGTGATGCATAAGAGCAGTTATGCATCACCAGCGATGCATAAGAGCAGTTATGCATCACCAGTGATGCATGAGAGCAGTTATGCATCACCAGTGATGCATAAGAATAGTTATGCATCACCAGTGATGCATAAGAGCAGTTATGCATCACCAGTGATGCATAAGAGCAGTAATGCATCACCAGTGATGCATAAGAGCAGTTATGCATCACCAGTGATGCATAAGAGTCGTTATGCATCACCAGTGATGCATATGAGCAATTATGAATCACCAGTGATGCATAAGAGCAGTTATGCATCACCAGTGATGCATAAGAGCAGTTATGCATCATCAGTGATACATAAGAGCAGTTATGCATCACCAGTGGTGCATAAGAGCAGTTATACATCACCAGTGATGCATAAGATCACTGGTGATGCATAAGAGCAGTTATGCATCACCAGCGATGCATAAGAGCAGTTATGCATCACCAGTGATGCATAAGAGCAGTTATGCATCACCAGTGATGCATAAGAGCCGTTATGCATCACCAGTGATGTATATGAGCAATTATGCATCACCAGTGATGCATAAGAGCAGTTATGCATCACCAGTGATGCATAAGAGCAGTTATGCATCACCAGTGATGCATAAGAGCAGTTATGCATAAGAGCAGTTATGCATCACCAGTGATGCATAAGAGCAGTTATGCATCATCTGTGATACATAAGAGCAGTTATGCATCACCAGTGATGCATAAGAGCAGTTATGCATCACCAGTGAACAGTTACGCATCACCAGTGATGCATAAGAGCAGTGATGCATAAGAGCAGTTATGCATCACCAGTGATGCATAAGAGCAGTTATGCATCACCAGTGATACATAAGAGCAGTTATGCATCACCAGTGATGCATAAGAGCAGTTATGCATAACCAGTGATGCATAAGAGCAGTTATGCATCACCAGTGATGCATAAGAGCAGTTATGCATCACCAGTGATGCATAAGAGCAGTTATACATCACCAGTGATGCATAAGAGCAGTTATGCATCACCAGTGATGCATAAGAGCAGTAATGCATCACCAGTGATGCATAAGAGCAGTTATGCATCACCAGTGATGCATAAGAGCCGTTATGCATCACCAGTGATGCATATGAGCAATTATGCATCACCAGTGATGCATAAGAGCAGTTATGCATCACCAGTGATGCATAAGAGCAGTTATGCATCACCATTGATGCATAAGAGCAGTTATGCATCATCAGTGATACATAAGAGCAGTTATGCATCACCAGTGATGCATAAGAGCAGTTATGCATCACCAGTGATGCATAAGAGCAGTTATACATCACCAGTGATGCATAAGAGCAGTTATGCATCACCAGTGATGCATAAGAGCAGTTATGCATCACCAGTGATACATAAGAGCAGTTATGCATCACCAGTGATGCATAAGAATAGTTATGCATCACCAGTGATGCATAAGAGCAGTTATGCATCACCAGTGATGCATAAGAGCAGTTATACATCACCAGTGATGCAAAAGAGCAGTTATGTATCACCAGTGATGCATAAGAGCAGTTATGTGTCACCAGTGATGCATAAGAGCAGTTATGCATCACTAGTGATGCATAAGAGCAGTTATGCATCACCAGTGGTGCATAAGAGCAGTTATACATCACCAGTGATGCATACGAGCAGTTATGCATCACCAGCGATGCATAAGAGCAGTTATGCATCACCAGTGATGCATAAGAGCAGTTATGCATCACCAGTGATGCATAAGAGCAGTTATGTATCACCAGTGATGCATAAGAATAGTTATGCATCACCAGTGATGCATAAGAGCAGTTATGCATCACCAGTGATGCATAAGAGCAGTTATACATCACCAGTGATGCAAAAGAGCAGTTATGTATCACCAGTGATGCATAAGAGCAGTTATGTGTCACCAGTGATGCATAAGAGCAGTTATGCATCACTAGTGATGCATAAGAGCAGTTATGCATCACCAGTGGTGCATAAGAGCAGTTATACATCACCAGTGATGCATACGAGCAGTTATGCATCACCAGCGATGCATAAGAGCAGTTATGCATCACCAGTGATGCATAAGAGCAGTTATGCATCACCAGTGATGCATAAGAGCAGTTATGCATCACCAGTGATGCATAAGAGCCGTTATGCATCACCAGTGATGCATATGAGCAATTATGCATCACCAGTGATGCATTAGAGCAGTTATGCATCACCAGTGATGCATAAGAGCAGTTTTGCATCACCAGTGATGCATAAGAGCAGTTATGCATCATCAGTGATACATAAGAGCAGTTATGCATCACCAGTGATGCATAAGAGCAGGTATACATCAGCAGTGATGCATAAGAGCAGTTATGCATCACCAGTGATGCATAAGAGCAGTTATGCATCACCAGTGATGCATAAGAGCAGTTATACATCACCAGTGATGCATAAGAGCAGTTATGCATCACCAGTGATGCATAAGAGCAGTAATGCATCACCAGTGATGCATAAGAGCAGTTATGCATCACCAGTGATGCATAAGAGCCGTTATGCATCACCAGTGATGCATATGAGCAATTATGCATCACCAGTGATGCATAAGAGCAGTTATGCATCACCAGTGCTGCATAAGAGCAGTTATACATCACCAGTGATGCATAAGAGCAGGTATACATCACCAGTGATGCATAAGAGCAGTTATGCATCACCAGTGATGCATAAGAGCAGTTATGCATCATCAGTGATGCATAAGAGCAGTTATGCATCACCAGTGATGCATAAGAGCAGTTATACATCACCAGTGATGCATAAGAGCAGTTATGCATCACCAGTGATGCATAAGAGCAGTTATGCATCACCAGTGATGCATAAGAGCAGTTATACATCACCAGTGATGCATAAGAGCAGTTATGCATCACCAGTGATGCATAAGAGCAGTTATGCATCACCAGTGCTGCATAAGAGCAGTTATACATCACCAGTGATGCATAAGAGCAGTTATGCATCACCAGTGATGCATAAGAGCAGTTATACATCATCAGTGATGCATAAGAGCAGTTATGCATCACCAATGCAGTTATGTATCACCAGTGATGCATAAGAGCAGTTATGCATCACCAGTGATGCATAAGAGCCGTTATGCATCACCAGTGATGCATATGAGCAATTATGCATCACCAGTGATGCATATCAGCAATTATGCATCACCAGTGATGCATAAGAGCAGTTATGCATCACCAGTGATGCATAAAGGCAGTTTTGCATCACCAGTGATGCATAAGAGCAGTTATGCATCATCAGTGATACATAAGAGCAGTTATGCATCACCAGTGATGCATAAGAGCAGTTATGCATCACCAGTGCATGCATCACCAGTGATGCATAAGAGCAGCTATGCATCACCAGTGATGCATAAGAGCAGTTATACATCACCAGTGAAGCATAAGAGCAGTTATGCATCACCAGTGATGCATAAGAGCAGTAATGCATCACCAGTGATGCATAAGAGCAGTTATGCATCACCAGTGATGCATAAGAGCCGTTATGCATCACCAGTGATGCATATGAGCAATTATGCATCACCAGTGATGCATAAGAGCAGTTATGCATCACCAGTGATGCATAAGAGCAGTTATGCATCACCAGTGATGCATAAGAGCAGTTATGCATCATCAGTGATACATAAGAGCAGTTATGCATCACCAGTGATGCATAAGAGCAGTTATGCATCACCAGTGATGCATAAGAGCAGTTATACATCACCAGTGATGCATAAGAGCAGTTATGCATCACCAGTGATGCATAAGAGCAGTTATGCATCACCAGTGATGCATAAGAGCAGTTATGCATCACCAGTGATGCATAAGAGCAGTTATACATCACCAGTGATGCATAAGAGCAGTTATGCATCACCAGTGATGCATAAGAGCAGTTATGCATCACCAGTGATGCATAGAAGCAGTTATGCATCACCAGTGATGCATTGAAGCAGTTATGCATCACCAGTGAACAGTTACGCATCACCAGTGATGCATAAGAGCAGTTATGCATCACCAGTGATGCATAAGAGCAGTTATGCATCACCAGTGATACATAAGAGCAGTTTTGCATCACCAGTGATGCATAAGAACAGTTATGCATCACCAGTGATGCATAAGAGCAGTTATGCATCACCAGTGATGCATAAGAGCAGTTATGCATCACCAGTGATGCATAAGAGCCGTTATGCATCACCAGTGATGCATATGAGCAATTATGCATCACCAGTGATGCATATGAGCAGTTATGCATCAGCAGTGATGCATAAGAGCAGTTATACATCATGAGTGATGCATAAGACCAGTTATGCATCACCAGTGATGCATAAGAGCAGTTATACATCACCAGTGATGCATAAGAGCAGTTATGCATCACCAGTGATGCATAAGAGCAGTTATGCATCACCAGTGATGCATAAGAGCAGCTATACATCACCAGTGATGCATAAGAGCAGTTATGCATCACCAGCAGTTATGCATCACTAGTGATGCATAAGAGCAGTTATGCATAACCAGTGATGCATAAGAGCAGTTATGCATCACCAGTGATGCATTAGAGCAGTTATACATCACCAGTGATGCATAAGAGCAGTTATGCATCACCAGTGATGCATAAGAGCAGTTATGTATCACCAGTGATGCATAAGAGCAGTTATGTGTCACCAGTGATGCATAAGAGCAGTTATGCATCACTAGTGATGCATAAGAGCAGTTATGCATCACCAGTGGTGCATAAGAGCAGTTATACATCACCAGTTATGCATAAGATCACTGGTGATGCATAAGAGCAGTTATGCATCACCAGCGATGCATAAGAGCAGTTATGCATCACCAGTGATGCATAAGAGCAGTTATGCATCACCAGTGATGCATAAGAGCCGTTATGCATCACCAGTGATGCATATGAGCAATTATGCATCACCAGTGATGCATATGAGCAGTTATGCATCACCAGTGATGCATAAGAGCAGTTATACATCATGAGTGATGCATAAGACCAGTTATGCATCACCAGTGATGCATAAGAGCAGTTATGCATCACCAGTGATGCATAAGAGCAGTTATGCATCACCAGTGCAGTTATGTATCACCAGTGATGCATAAGAGCAGTTATACATCACCAGTGATGCATAAGAGCAGTTATGCATCACCAGCGATGCATAAGAGCAGTTATGCATCACCAGTGATGCATAAGAGCCGTTATGCATCACCAGTGATGCATATGAGCAATTATGCATCACCAGTGATGCATATGAGCAATTATGCATCACCAGTGATGCATAAGAGCAGTTATGCATCACCAGTGATGCATAAGAGCAGTTTTGCATCACCAGTGATGCATAAGAGCAGTTATGCATCATCAGTGATACATAAGAGCAGTTATGCATCACCAGTGATGCATAAGAGCAGTTATGCATCACCAGTGCATGCATCACCAGTGATGCATAAGAGCAGCTATGCATCACCAGTGATGCATAAGAGCAGTTATACATCACCAGTGAAGCATAAGAGCAGTTATGCATCACCAGTGATGCATAAGAGCAGTAATGCATCACCAGTGATGCATAAGAGCAGTTATGCATCACCAGTGATGCATAAGAGCCGTTATGCATCACCAGTGATGCATATGAGCAATTATGCATCACCAGTGATGCATAAGAGCAGTTATGCATCACCAGTGATGCATAAGAGCAGTTATGCATCATCAGTGATACATAAGAGCAGTTATGCATCACCAGTGATGCATAAGAGCAGTTATGCATCACCAGTGATGCATAAGAGCAGTTATACATCACCAGTGATGCATAAGAGCAGTTATGCATCACCAGTGATGCATAAGAGCAGTTATGCATCACCAGTGATGCATAAGAGCAGTTATGCATAACCAGTGATGCATAAGAGCAGTTATGCATCACCAGTGATGCATAAGAGCAGTTATGCATCACCAGTGATGCATAAGAGCAGTTATACATCACCAGTGATGCATAAGAGCAGTTATGCATCACCAGTGATGCATAAGAGCAGTTATGCATCACCAGTGATGCATAGAAGCAGTTATGCATCACCAGTGATGCATAGAAGCAGTTATGCATCACCAGTGATGCATAAGAGCAGTTATGCATCACCAGTGAACAGTTACGCATCACCAGTGATGCATAAGAGCAGTTATGCATCACCAGTGATGCATAAGAGCAGTTATGCATCACCAGTGATACATAAGAGCAGTTTTGCATCACCAGTGATGCATAAGAACAGTTATGCATCACCAGTGATGCATAAGAGCAGTTATGCATCACTAGTGATGCATAAGAGCAGTTATGCATAACCAGTGATGCATAAGAGCAGTTATGCATCACCAGTGATGCATTAGAGCAGTTATACATCACCAGTGATGCATAAGAGCAGTTATGCATCACCAGTGATGCATAAGAGCAGTTATGCATCACCAGTGATGCATAGGAGCAATTATGCATCACCAGTGATGCATAAGAACAGTTATGCATCACCAGTGATGCATAAGAGCAGTTATGCATCACCAGTGATGCATAGGAGCAATTATGCATCACCAGTGATGCATAGGAGCAGTTATGCATCACCAGTGCTGCATAAGAGCAGTTATACATCACCAGTGATGCATAAGAGCAGTTATGCATCACCAGTGATGCATAAGAGCAGTTATACATCATCAGTGATGCATAAGAGCAGTTATGCATCACCAGTGATGCATAAGACCAGTTATGCATCACCAGTGATACATAAGAGCAGTTATGCATCACCAGTGATGCATAAGAGCAGTTATGCATCACCAGTGCAGTTATGTATCACCAGTGATGCATAAGAGCAGTTATACATCACCAGTGATGCATAAGAGCAGTTATGCATCACCAGCGATGCATAAGAGCAGTTATGCATCACCAGTGATGCATGAGAGCAGTTATGCATCACCAGTGATGCATAAGAATAGTTATGCATCACCAGTGATGCATAAGAGCAGTTATGCATCACCAGTGATGCATAAGAGCAGTTATACATCACCAGTGATGCAAAAGAGCAGTTATGTATAACCAGTGATGCATAAGAGCAGTTATGTGTCACCAGTGATGCATAAGAGCAGTTATGCATCACTAGTGATGCATAAGAGCAGTTATGCATCACCAGTGGTGCATAAGAGCAGTTATACATCACCAGTGATGCATAAGATCACTGGTGATGCATAAGAGCAGTTATGCATCACCAGCGATGCATAAGAGCAGTTATGCATCACCAGTGATGCATAAGAGCAGTTATGCATCACCAGTGATGCATAAGAGCCGTTATGCATCACCAGTGATGCATATGAGCAATTATGCATCACCAGTGATGCATAAGAGCAGTTATGCATCACCAGTGATGCATAAGAGCAGTTATGCATCACCAGTGATGCATAAGAGCAGTTATGCATCATCAGTGATACATAAGAGCAGTTATGCATCACCAGTGATGCATAAGAGCAGTTATGCATCACCAGTGAACAGTTACGCATCACCAGTGATGCATAAGAGCAGTTATGCATCACCAGTGATGCATAAGAGCAGTTATGCATCACCAGTGATACATAAGAGCAGTTATGCATCACCAGTGATGCATAAGAGCAGTTATGCATAACCAGTGATGCATAAGAGCAGTTATGCATCACCAGTGAACAGTTACGCATCACCAGTGATGCATAAGAGCAGTTATGCATCACCAGTGATGCATAAGAGCAGTTATGCATCACCAGTGATACATAAGAGCAGTTATGCATCACCAGTGATGCATAAGAGCAGTTATGCATAACCAGTGATGCATAAGAGCAGTTATGCATCACCAGTGATGCATAAGAGCAGTTATACATCACCAGTGATGCATAAGAGCAGTTATGCATCACCAGTGATCTATAAGAGCAGTTATACATCACCAGTGATGCATAAGAGCAGTTATGCATCACCAGTGATGCATAAGAGCAGTAATGCATCACCAGTGATGCATAAGAGCAGTTATGCATCACCAGTGATGCATAAGAGCCGTTATGCATCACCAGTGATGCATATGAGCAATTATGCATCACCAGTGATGCATAAGAGCATTTATGCATCACCAGTGATGCATAAGAGCAGTTATGCATCATCAGTGATACATAAGAGCAGTTATGCATCACCAGTGATGCATAAGAGCAGTTATGCATAAGAGCAGTTATACATCACCAGTGATGCATAAGTGCACTGGTGATGCATAACTGCACTGGTGATGCATAGGAGCACTTACGCATCACCAGTGATGCATAGGAGCAGTTATGCATCACCAGTGCTGCATAAGAGCACTTATACATCACCAGTGATGCATAAGAGCAGTTATGCATCACCAGTGATGCATAAGAGCAGTTATACATCATCAGTGATGCATAAGAGCAGTTATGCATCACCAGTGATGCATAAGACCAGTTATGCATCACCAGTGATGCATAAGAGCAGTTATGCATCACCAGTGATGCATAAGAATAGTTATGCATCACCAGTGATGCATAAGAGCAGTTATGCATCACCAGTGATGCATAAGAGCAGTTATACATCACCAGTGATGCAAAAGAGCAGTTATGTATCACCAGTGATGCATAAGAGCAGTTTTGCATCACCAGTGATGCATAAGAGCAGTTATGCATCATCAGTGATACATAAGAGCAGTTATGCATCACCAGTGATGCATAAGAGCAGTTATGCATCACCAGTGATGCATAAGAGCAGTTATGCATCACCAGTGATGCATAAGAGCAGTTATACATCACCAGTGATGCATGAGCAGTTATGCATCACCAGTGATGCATAAGAGCAGTTATGCATCACCAGTGATGCATAGAGCAGTTATGCATCACCAGTGATGCATAAGAGCAGTTATACATCACCAGTGATGCATAAGAGCAGTTATGCATCACCATTGATGCATAAGAGCAGTTATGCATCACCAGTGCAGTTATGCATCACCATTGCTGCATAAGAGCAGTTATACATCACCAGTGATGCATAAGAGCAGTTATGCATCACCAGTGATGCATAAGAGCAGTTATACATCATCACTGATGCATAAGAGCAATTATGCATCACCAGTGATGCATTAGAGCAGTTATGCATCACCAGTGATGCATAAGAGCAGTTTTGCATCACCAGTGATGCATAAGAGCAGTTATGCATCATCAGTGATACATAAGAGCAGTTATACATCACCAGTGATGCATAAGAGCAGTTATGCATCACCAGTGATGCATAAGAGCAGTTATGCATCACCAGTGATGCATAAGAGCAGTTATACATCACCAGTGATGCATAAGGGCAGTTATGCATCACCAGTGATGCATAAGAGCAGTAATGCATCACCAGTGATGCATAAGAGCAGTTATACATCATCAGTGATGCATAAGAGCAGTTATGCATCACCAGTGATGCATAAGACCAGTTATGCATCACCAGTGATACATAAGAGCAGTTATGCATCACCAGTGATGCATAAGAGCAGTTATGCATCACCAGTGATGCATAAGAGCAGTTTTGCATCACCAGTGATGCATAAGAGCAGTTATGCATCATCAGTGATACATAAGAGCAGTTATGCATCACCAGTGATGCATAAGAGCAGTTATGCATCACCAGTGCATGCATCACCAGTGATGCATAAGAGCAGCTATGCATCACCAGTGATGCATAAGAGCAGTTATACATCACCAGTGATGCATAAGAGCAGTTATGCATCACCAGTGATGCATAAGAGCAGTAATGCATCACCAGTGATGCATAAGAGCAGTTATGCATCACCAGTGATGCATAAGAGCCGTTATGCATCACCAGTGATGCATACGAGCAATTATGCATCACCAGTGATGCATAAGAGCAGTTATGCATCACCAGTGATGCATAAGAGCAGTTATGCATCACCAGTGATGCATAAGAGCAGTTATGCATCATCAGTGATACATAAGAGCAGTTATGCATCACCAGTGATGCATAAGAGCAGTTATGCATCACCAGTGATGCATAAGAGCAGTTATAAATCACCAGTGACGCATAAGAGCAGTTATGCATCACTGGTGATGCATAACTGCAGTTATGCATCACCAGTGATGCATAAGAGCAGTTATGCATAACCAGTGATGCATAAGAGCAGTTATGCATCACCAGTGATGCATAAGAGCAGTTATGCATCACCAGTGATGCATAAGAGCAGTTATGCATCATCAGTGATACATAAGAGCAGTTATGCATCACCAGTGATGCATAAGAGCAGTTATACATCACCAGTGATGCATAAGAGCAGTTATGCATCACCAGTGATGCATAAGAGCAGTTATGCATCACCAGTGATGCATAGAAGCAGTTATGCATCACCAGTGATGCATAAGAGCAGTTATGCATCACCAGTGAACAGTTACGCATCACCAGTGATGCATAAGAGCAGTTATGCATCACCAGTGATGCATAAGAGCAGTTATACATCATCAGTGATGAATAAGAGCAGTTATGCATCACCAGTGCAGTTATGCATCACCAGTGATGCATAGGAGCAATTATGCATCACCAGTGATGCATAGGAGCAGTTATGCATCACCAGTGCTGCATAAGAGCAGTTATACATCACCAGTGATGCATAAGAGCAGTTATGCATCACCAGTGATGCATAAGAGCAGTTATACATCATCAGTGATGAATAAGAGCAGTTATGCATCACCAGTGATGCATAAGACCAGTTATGCATCACCAGTGATACATAAGAGCAGTTATGCATCACCAGTGATGCATAAGAGCAGTTATGCATCACCAGTGCAGTTATGTATCACCAGTGATGCATAAGAGCAGTTATGCATCACCAGTGATGCATGAGAGCAGTTATGCATCACCAGTGATGCATAAGAATAGTTATGCATCACCAGTGATGCATAAGAGCAGTTATGCATCACCAGTGATGCATAAGAGCAGTTATACATCACCAGTGATGCAAAAGAGCAGTTATGTATCACCAGTGATGCATAAGAGCAGTTATGTGTCGCCAGTGATGCATAAGAGCAGTTATGCATCACTAGTGATGCATAAGAGCAGTTATGCATCACCAGTGGTGCATAAGAGCAGTTATACATCACCAGTGATGCATAAGATCACTGGTGATGCATAAGAGCAGTTATGCATCACCAGCGATGCATAAGAGCAGTTATGCATCACCAGTGATGCATAAGAGCAGTTATGCATCACCAGTGATGCATAAGAGCAGTTATGCATCACCAGTGATGCACCAGTGATAGATAAGAGCAGTTATGCATCACCAGTGATGCATAAGAGCAGTTATACATCACCAGTGATGCATAAGAGCAGTTATGCATCACCAGTGATGCATAAGAGCAGTTATGCATCACCAGTGCAGTTATGCATCACCAGTGATGCATAGGAGCAATTACGCATCACCAGTGATGCATAGGAGCAGTTATGCATCACCAGTGCTGCATAAGAGCAGTTATACATCATCAGTGATGCATAAGAGCAGTTATGCATCACCAGTGATGTATAAGACCAGTTATGCATCACCAGTGATACATAAGAGCAGTTATGCATCACCAGTGATGCATAAGAGCAGTTATGCATCACCAGTGATGCATAAGAATAGTTATGCATCACCAGTGATGCATAAGAGCAGTTATGCATCACCAGTGATGCATAATAGCAGTTATACATCACCAGTGATGCAAAAGAGCAGTTATGTATCACCAGTGATGCATAAGAGCAGTTATGTGTCACCAGTGATTCATAAGAGCAGTTATGCATCACTAGTGATGCATAAGAGCAGTTATGCATCACCAGTGGTGCATAAGAGCAGTTATACATCACCAGTGATGCATACGAGCAGTTATGCATCACCAGCGATGCATAAGAGCAGTTATGCATCACCAGTGATGCATAAGAGCAGTTATGCATCACCAGTGATGCATAAGAGCCGTTATGCATCACGAGTGATGCATATGAGCAATTATGCATCACCAGTGATGCAGTAGAGCAGTTATGCATCACCAGTGATGCATAAGAGCAGTTTTGCATCACCAGTGATGAATAAGAGCAGTTATGCATCACCAGTGATGCATAAGAGCAGTTATACATCACCAGTGATGCATAAGAGCAGTTTTGCATCACCAGTGATACATAAGAGCAGTTATGCATCACCAGTGATGCATAAGAGCAGTTTTGCATCACCAGTGATACATAAGAGCAGTTATGCATCACCAGTGATGCATAAGAGCAGTTATACATCACCAGTGATGCATAAGAGCAGTTATGCATCACCAGTGATGCATAAGAGCAGTTATGCATCACCAGTGGTGCATAAGAGCAGTTATACATCACCAGTGATGCATACGAGCAGTTATGCATCACCAGCGATGCATAAGAGCAGTTATGCATCACCAGTGATGCATAAGAGCAGTTATGCATCACCAGTGATGCATAAGAGCCGTTATGCATCACCAGTGATGCATATGAGAAATTATGCATCACCAGTGATGCAGTAGAGCAGTTATGCATCACCAGTGATGCATAAGAGCAGTTTTGCATCACCAGTGATGAATAAGAGCAGTTATGCATCACCAGTGATGCATAAGAGCAGTTATACATCACCAGTGATGCATAAGAGCAGTTTTGCATCACCAGTGATACATAAGAGCAGTTATGCATCACCAGTGATGCATAAGAGCAGTTTTGCATCACCAGTGATGCATAAGAGCAGTTATGCATCACCAGTGATGCATAAGAGCAGTTATACATCACCAGTGATGCATAAGAGCAGTTATGCATCACCAGTGATGCATAAGAGCAGTTATGCATCACCAGTGATGCATAAGAGCAGTTATACATCACCAGTGATGCATAAGAGCAGTTATGCATCACCAGTAATGCATAAGAGCAGTAATGCATCAGCAGTGATGCATAAGAGCATCACCAGTGATGCATAAGAGCAGTTATACATCATCAGTGATGCATAAGAGCAGTTATGCATCACCAGTGATGCATAAGACCAGTTATGCATCACCAGTGATACATAAGAGCAGTTATGCATCACCAGTGCAGTTATGTATCACCAGTGATGCATAAGAGCAGTTATACATCACCAGTGATGCATAAGACCAGTTATGCATCACCAGCGATGCATAAGAGCAGTTATGCATCACCAGTGATGCATGAGAGCAGTTATGCATCACCAGTGATGCATAAGAATACTTATGCATCACCAGTGATGCATAAGAGCAGTTATGCATCACCAGTGATGCATAAGAGCAGTTATACATCACCAGTGATGCAAAAGAGCAGTTATGTATCACCAGTGATGCATAAGAGCAGTTATGTGTCACCAGTGATGCATAAGAGCAGTTATGCATCACTAGTGATGCATAAGAGCAGTTATGCATCACCAGCGATGCATAAGAGCAGTTATGCATCACCAGTGATGCATAAGAGCAGTAATGAATCACCAGTGATGCATAAGAGCAGTTATGCATCACCAGTGATGCATAAGAGCCGTTATGCATCACCAGTGATGCATATGAGCAGTGATGCATAAGAGCAGTTATGCATCACCAGTGCAGTTATGCATCACCAGTGATGCATAAGAGCAGTTATACATCACCAGTGATGCATAAGAGCAGTTATGTGCCACCAGTGATGCGTAAGAGCAGTTATGCATCACTAGTGATGCATAAGAGCAGTTATGCATCACCAGTGGTGCATAAGAGCAGTTATACATCACCAGTGATGCATAAGAGCAGTTATGCATCACCAGCGATGCATAAGAGCAGTTATGCATCACCAGTGATGCATGAGAGCAGTTATGCATCACCAGTGATGCATAAGAACAGTTATGCATCACCAGTGATGCATAAGAGCAGTTATGCATCACCAGTGATGCATAAGAGCAGTTATGCATCACCAGTGATGCATAAGAACAGTTATGCATCACCAGTGATGCATAAGAACAGTTATGCATCACCAGTGATGCATAAGAGCAGTTATGCATCACCAGTAACGATATCAAGTAATTTCTTTCATAAAAAAAAAAATTTTAGCCAAAAACTGTTTAACCCTTATGTGAGTGACAAAAAAAACACCTTTAACAGAGTGACAGGGTACCCGGGTACCACATACAATATATACGAAAGTTTTATATTATATTTCAATATATATAAAAGATTAATGCTGGGAAATGTAAAATATACGTTTTTTAATGTCTAACATCAACACTAATCTGGGGATTCCCCTCTGGCTTTGTGCTTGATCGACAAATTCATCTACTTGCTACTGCATTCATTCATTACTAAGTTCATACATGAATAAGTTCGGTGAGCGCGAGAAGGTAAAGTGTTATACAATGGCTACTTGTTCTAAAAAAGCACGTTTAAATTCAACCGATATAAACGAAATATTAAACGAATGTGCGAGTGATGATGGAGAATTTTTATCAGATGAACATATGTTGAATATTTGCGACATGACATCAGAAGCATCCGATGCCGAAAATATGGGATATATAGAGGCTAACGAGGATTCATATGATTCTGACGAGAGTGAAGAATTTGAAGAAATAACTGAACTCTGTGGAAAGGATGGTACGCGTTGGCGTCTTGATCCCTATCCGGAATACCAATCCATTAACAGAAATGTGTTACGGCAACGTAGAGGTCCTGCTTCAGGTCTAAATATAGGAACACCTAAGGATATATTCAAAACTTTATTATCCAAGGAGATGTGCGATATAATTTTGCGTGAAAGTAATAGAAAAGGAAAAAGAGTGACTGATAACTATAACAAAAATTTAGAATTAAAATATCCAGACGCTTGCAATCGGCCAGAGAAAAAAAAATTTGAGCCATTTTCAGAAAAAGAGCTAGATTCCTTTTTGGGACTATTGATCTTTGGTGGCGTGCATAAATCAAATTCAGAGCACCTAACAGAATTATGGAAACCATACCATTTACCTTTGTTTCGCGCAGCAATGTCTTATGATAGATTTAAATTATTTTTACGTTTTATTCGATTTGATAACGACCTCACTCGTGCTAAGCGTGCTGAAACTGACAAAGCTGCTGCAATAAGAGATATTTGGACGATGTTGGACGAAAATTTATTTAAATTATATAAGCCGGGCGAAAGCATAACTGTTGATGAACAATTATATGGATACAGGGGTCGCACTCGTTTCACTCAGTACATGCCATCTAAGCCCGAAAAATATGGCATTAAAATTTTTTGGGCTTGTGATTCTGAAAATTCGTACCCACTAAGAAGCCAAATTTATACGGGTAAACCAATAGATGGCAATCGCCAAATAAATGTAGGAGAACGTATAGTCTTAGATTTAGTCAGTCCGTACAAAAATACTGGTAGAAATATAACTACAGACAATTTTTTTACTTCGTTGCAACTGGCCCAAACACTAAATTCTTGGAATCTTACATTAGTTGGAACAGTGAGAAAGAACAAGAGATTTTTACCACCAACTATGCAGCCTCATAAGGACAGGTAAGCATTGGGTGTATACATATGTATATGCTTTTGTACTTTTTTTCTTTACAATTTTTTGTTTCAGGCAATTGTATTCCACAAACTTTGCTTTCAGCCAGGATGGGACATTGTGTTCGTATGTTCAAAAAAAAAAGAAAGCAGTTGTTATGTTTTCTTCTATGCATACGAAGCCTGAAACGGAAACCACATTAGCTGCTAAACCTACAATTATCACATATTACAACCAAACTAAAGGAGGCGTGGATAATATGGATAAACTTTTAGGTCAATACACAACAAAAAGAAGAACAAGTCGATGGCCGCTAGCATTATTTTTCAATGTGATTGATGTAGCTGCTTTGGCAGCTTATATTATATATGTCGAATATAATCCAGATCGTAAATCAACAGATCGGCGACGACAATTTTTAAAGGATTTAAGTTTTCAATTGTGTAAAGCAAATATAGAACAACGTATGACCAACCAAAAAATAATTGCAAAACCTTTCACCCGGTCTGCCATTCATCAAGTTCTTGGCACATTATCCATTCCTAGTGGACAAAAAGATAATTCAGTTTCCGAAAATAGAGATAAAAGTGGCCGCATCCGAGTTGTCGGCAGTTGCTCTATTTGCAAAACTAATAAAACAAATAGAAAAACTCGGAAAGCGTGCGCAAGTTGTTGTATTCCGATTTGTAACGAACATTCAATTAACCGTCCTCTGTGTGAAACCTGTTTCCAAGGAACTCAGTAAACTATTTTTTTTTTTATTTTTTTGATTTTTTATATAGTGAAGTGTATCTTATTATTTATATTTTTTTGTGCTTGAATAAATAAAAAAAGAAATATACAAAACAACTAACATTGTCTTTTTATTTTTCATTTTCATTCATGTCAAAAATAAGAAAATATTGCAGATTGAATAACCCAACATGATTTTAAACTCATTTTCATTAAAATAAATCAAAATTATACTAATAAAAAAATTTTATTTTAAATATTTTCATTAGGGTACCCGGGTACCCTGTCACTCCGTTAAGGGTGAAAAATTTAAATTGACTCACAGCACCCTCTCAAAATAAGAAACTAAGCTAATGTTTATCCAAATATATCTAAAACACAATAATAAGAGTTCTCAAGAGGTTCCACTCCCTCAAGAAACTTGAAACAAAAAAAAAAACGCAGTAAAGTTTAAAAAGTTACCCGGGTACCCTGTCACTCACATAAGGGTTAATATCTGACAACTTCTTTTTGGCGGTCTTGGGCATTAGAGGGTTAAAATACAAGATTTATGATTTTCTTAAATAATCCTTTCGGCATACAATATATATGATTTCTAGAAATGAAAACCACAAAATATTTCTCAGTTTTATCAAACACATAAACATAAAATAAATCTTTTTGTTTTTGCACTTAAAGGAAAACATACAATTTTCACCCGAAAAAGGAGCCATTGTCTGCGATATTACTTGAATTAAACCTAAAAGTATTAACAATAAACTTTTTTTTAATTTAGTTTCAAACAATTAACAACGAAGACCTTGACATATTCACAATAGTATCTAAAAAATGCCGAAATTTAATTTTTTTTGTTTTAAAAAAGGTTTTCAAAATCATAACAAAGCATCAGATTTTAAAAATTCTATTGTTTCTAAAAACGGACGGATAGACAGACCGACGGCTGTCTGTCTGTGCGCCCGTTTTAATGGTAGACTGTAAACAAAAAAAATTTTTCTTTTTTGTTGTGTGGCTAATTACTCAAAAGATGTCATTAGTAATGGAACTCCCTTTTTTCTTGTTTTATTGTCAACATTTCAAACAAAGAAGATGAACAAAATTGTTTTTTTTTATCTCGACACGTAGATTTTTTCCTTTTTAATGAGGGTTTAGGTAAAATGTTCGATTTTTTCTATACAATTGTAAACATGTTACTATTAAAAGGTGTTTTTAGTAAAAACTTAAAAAAAGAATAAGTTTTTTTTTGTTACTTGTATCAATTTCTGAGACCTGATTTTGGATGTTTATTGTGTTTTTACAATGATGTTAATTTTTTTAAAAATCTGATGACGTAATTGTTTAGGTAGGAAGCATATTAACGTGCGTGCCGTTAGCATCGAATATTTAGCATCGAATTTATATTTTTTTAGGTTGGCAACGCGAAAAAAATTGTCTGCCGTATCCCCTCCCACAACTCTTTCAAATTATGGTAAAATGTCCTGGGAACTTCTATTTTGAATTAATTTATTTAAAATATATTAATTTTAATATAAATTAATTAAAAAAATAAAGAAATTATAAAAAAAATACAAATTTTTAAAGTCTTTTAATAATCAAAAAACTCAATGGAAGATTCCACTCTATAATATGATGAAACTAGGAAGAGTTGCAAACCAAAATATGTCTTAAATGATAACTACATCCCAGATGAGTCAAAAAATCCAACAAGCTAAAAAATCTACCGTCTAGTTAAGGAGAAACGCTGGAAGATGAAATTTGTGGTCCCAATGGAATAAAAAATGCACCTTTGAGAGTTGCAAAAAAATCAATATACCAATTGAAAGATATGGACTAGCTGGTCTATAAAAACTACCGTGCAAAAAAATCTACCGTCTAGTTAAGGAGAAACGCTGGGGGATGCAATTTGTGGTCACAATGGAATAAAAAATGCACCTTTGAGAGTTGCAAAAAAAAATATCTTTTAATTGGTATATTAATTTTTTTGCAACTCTCAAAGGTGCATTTTTTATTCCATTGGAACCACAATTTCATGGATTTTTTGACTCATCTGGGATGTAGTTATCATTTAAGACATATTTTGGTTTGCAACTCTTCCTAGTTTAATCATATTATAGAGTGGAGTCTTCCATTGAGTTTTTTGATTATTAAAAGACTTAAAAAGTTTGTATTTTTCTATAATTTCTTTATTTTTTTAATTAATTTATATTACAATTAATATATTTTAAATAAATTAATACAAAACAGAAGTTCCCAGGACATTTTACCATAATTTGAAAGAGTTGTGGGAGGGGATACGGCAGACAAATTGTTTTCGCGTTGCCAACTTTTAAAAAAATCGATGCCAACGGCACGCACGTAGCATATTATAAATATTGTTAATCTTCTAAATAAATATATTTAGTGTGTCTTTAATATTTTACCCACCTATGTAGGGAAGGATTTACCATTCATCAAGGTGAATTAGAATTCAAATCAATATTCATGTACATTGATGGCAGCTGCTTTTTTAATTTGCGTATACAGTGTAAAACATGTTTGTACATTCAGTACTTAAATATAGGTACATCTTTGGATAATAACACATCGGCTAAAAAATCCGCAGTATGAAACATAGGTGGCAGCACTAATGAAAAAAATCCATATGATTTTTTGGAACTACCAACCTTCAGATGATACCTCTCAAAATTTAATAACAATTCGTGCATTAGTGAAACAAGTTACAGCTGTTTTAGTGACGCTACTTTGCGATTTTGAAAACAATGGATTCAAAGCAATTCTGTTTGTTGATTTACCGTTGCTTTTTAATGGGGAAAATACCATTTAAGTCAAAGCTTTGTTCGATAAGTGTTATTCGTAGAAAATTGGTTTGCCGACTTTAAACGTGGTCGCCCAAAAGGATGGCGATACCGGAAAACATCAAAAAACATTAAAATCGTATTAGCAGACCGTAAAGTGAAGTTGCAGGAGATAGCTGATACCTTAAATATATCAAAGGAACGTGTCGGCTTTATTTTGCATGAACATTTGTCCATGAGAAATTGTGCCGCATTTGCTCTTCACCAAGACAATGCGCTGTGTCACATGGCTACTAAAGCCCAATTGCACGATTTAAACTTTTAGTTGCTTCCGCCAAATTTGGCTACCTGTTTTCAGACCTTAAAAAAATGCTTGCTGAAATGCCGAAACAGAGGCCTATTTTAAGGTCAAAGAAAAATTATTCTTTAAAAAAGTATCGAAATCTTTGAAAGGCATTGAAGTGATTGCATCGCTCTTAAAGGAGACAAAAAATTCTAGGCAAAATTCGACTTTATTCATCAACATGAATAAAGTCCAATTTTGCTAAAAAAATGTTTGTATTATTGGTTATCCTACGGACTTTTCAGCCAATGTGTTATAACGCTTAGTAAGTAAAAACGCACCAAATGCGAAATTGCATCAATACAAACGCAAATATGAAAATCGTGCAGCATCAATCAAATCTTTTACATTTTTAAGTATATTTCTTTGTAGAGAAAAGTGGTGTTACATACAACCTTTGCAATTCAAAAAGACAGTTATATATGTTTTGAAAAAGACAAAATATTTGTTAAGATGCTCAACAAGGCTTAGAGGATTGCATCTCTTGGCATCACAGGTGCAAGGAGAAGCACGCCACAGGCAGCGTTAAGTTAGATATCCTACTAGATCTGTCCCCCATTGAACATTATAAGAGGAGTGTGGCTGCTAGGAGCTTACTTAGACTCTATGAGTCTTCGTTGATTAGACGTAGGCGGGATCATCACACAATAATTCTATACGAAGTGGTCTGCTTCATCAGGGTAGTATTCCGGCGGGAATTTCGGATCATAGGAGTATGACCTTGGACTTCGCTGTAACACCACCGGTGGAGTTCCGGGATAGGGAAGTTTGGCGTGGATCCAACGGACTGTTTGAGGGATGCGCAGTATTTACGGACGGGTCAAAGATTGACACTGGCACTGGTGCCGGTGTTTATATTGCTGACACTGACGTCAAAAGGTCATTCAGACTCCTAGCGATCTGAATGGCGACGGAGGCGATACTGGATCACATCGTAAGGGCATCTATTGTGAGAATTTTCGTCGATAGTCAGGCTGCGCTAAGGGCAAGAGACTGTGTTGTTGGATGGCAATGAGGTGGCGGACGAACTCGCGAGGGAGGGTTCGAATCTGGACTTAGGGGTAAGAGACATGGGTAAAGCCCTCTTTATTTTACTACTATGGGGTGATTCGGGAAAGGTTCCGTGATGCCGTTAACCGGTCCTGGAGGAATAGAGTGGATTGCAGGGTGTCGAGAGCCCGGATTGGACACAGGGGCAACCAGGGTTCTACTAAGATTGGATAGAAGTGGTCTCAGAACCCTTATAGGGTTCTTGATGGGGCATTGTTCTGTTAGGGCTTTAACCAGTAAATGGGATAATGCCATACCCGACTTCTGCACACTGTGCGGGTATGTCGAGGAGCTAGAGACGGCAGAGCATGTACTGTGCCACTGTCCTAGGATGCAGGAGATAGATTTCACGACGAACTGGGGTGTATCGCTGGATGTAATCTAGCCGATCTAGGGTTTGTCAAGGAAATAGGACGCCTGTTTCTGATGGCGTGCTTTTCCTTGCACATGTGATGCCAAGAGATGCACTCCTTTGAGCCTTGTTGAGCATCTTCCTATAGCTTTCTACTCTCAACGCATCCCACCAAATAGTGCATCCATAAGTGAGAACAGGCCGAAACACCGATGTGTAAATTCAGTTCATCATATCCGGGCTCAGCCCCCAATTCTTACCGATGGAATTTCTGCAAGTGTAGTAGGCATTGAGTCCCCTTTTCATTATCTCCTGGGTGTTTCTCTTCCAAGACAGTTTACAATCGACGAAGTTCCCCAATGGTTTTTTCCTTAACTCAAACACTAGAACACTGTTGTCAACTCTTTTCAAAAAAAATCGTTAAATCGGACTAAAAAATCTATATAAATTTATAAAAACAATTATTTATCAATAAATCGCTAATTTTTCGAACTTTATAAATTTTTTTTTAAATTTAATTTCACTTTAAAGTTTAGCGATAAATTGTTTAAGTTTTTGCACTTTTTAGGTTCTACGTAAACATTTTGTGATAGATCGCAAATTAAAAACATCTTAACAATACTAAATAAGAAATAAATGTATAAAAAACGCAAAGTAAATATCAAGGACAAGAAAAGAACTTGCAAAAATCGCTAGATTTCCCGCTAATATCACATATTGTGACGCTTTTTGGAATCGCTAGATTTGAGAACAAAATAGTTAAATTGGCAACAGTGTACTTGATGATAATTCTGACCTTGTTTCGTAGAACATGGAGAGATTGTTTAGATTTCGTTTTCATTTCTGTTAGTTTTCTACCTGTTTTAAAGGTAAACCTACACTGACTCCATCGCATAATCGGACAAGTATTCCTCTGATTTGTATGTCATCTAAACTAAAACGAATTGTACCTTTTTATATTCTAATTTTTAAAAATAATAAAAAACAAAAGCAATGTTAAGAATTCCGTTAGTTTGTAAATATGCAGTTGAAACCCTAGTATTTTGTCACATTTATTCGTAACTTGCAGAGGCAGACAGACAGACTGTTTTAGTTCTGAACAGAAATCTCTTAGAAATGACCCCAAATGGAAATAAGACAATTAATAGTTAAATTGAATTTTGAAGGTAAAACAGTGAGAGAAATTGCCGAATTAATTCGGAAAAGCAAATTCTCTGTCCACGAGATTATTAAGAGGTTCCGTGATCAGTTTAGGTTAGCTAATAAAAGCAAAGAAGGTAAAGCAAGATATTAACTGAAAAAGAAGAGTTTTCTTTCAAATATGATCCTTTTAAAATACAAAGAACTGAAAATATCTTTAAAAAACAGCAGTGGAAAAGATGCTTGCTTAAATACTTTTCCCAAAAATACAACAATGGTAGAGTTGCTTGGAAAAGCCCAAAAAATAAAAACGAGTGTAAAATATGCTTAAACAGACCAAATAGAGAATTTCATCATCAAAATACAAAAGCCACTGTTAAGCATGGAACAGGCTCTAATATGTTTTTGTTCTGCATGTCGAGTGCCGGGGTAGGCAATATGCATTTTATTGATGATCAAATGGAAAAATTTAGTTCATTTGATTTTTCTTTGTAAATTTTTATCGTTTGGAAATATTGAACGTAGAGTGTAAATAAAAGCGAATAAACCATATATTTAGTAATTTTTATTTAGTTTAGACCTCATACATAAAGCACAAATACTCGTCCGATTATGCAATGGAGTCACTGTATGTTTCCTTTTATTTTGGTGAAATTCTCTTGGTATTTACCAGAAGCTTAAAACACTTACGGTAGACAAATAGGCAAACAGTTCTCACTACAGGTAATCTTCGGTAAAGGCCCACCTTCTGTAATTTTTGTTTTTCTACTAATGATATTCCTCTTCATATTACTGTACGAGTCATGTTTGTTGTAGGTGTATCTTTTTTATGTGGTATGTGCTTCTTTGCCGTAAATTTCTTTTGTTCACCTCTGTACATTATTTTTCTGAAGAGATTGCTGATTTATTTTTAGGTTTCACCCATTAATTGCCGCTTTGTTTGGAAAACCGGATATTCTTTATGGAAATTCTTCTAATCTTTATTATCTTCCACATGTTGTTTACAGGGAATTTCTTACTATTAATTAGTATTTAAAATTCTTTTGTTGTAACTTTACAAATGGTTAATCCAATATGTTGCACTATATTTACCTTGGCTTACAGGAAAAACTACAATTCTAGCTTCTTACAAAGAGAGTCTGTTTGGAAATCCTTCAGAATTCAATGTATCGTAGTAGGAACACAATTAATAAACTTTCAGTAACAAAAAAATCATCCTTAGATGATATTTAGGGGCCAAATATACGTTTCAAAGTTGTTTGAAACTTTTCTGTTGACAAAACTTTTTGAAAGTACCATTAATTTAGGTATCAAATGAGGGGAAGATATTTCTTTGAAACAAACATGAAAAAAAAATCAGAAAACAAAAACGGAATAATTTTCGACCCTTCTTTTTAACCCTTGAAATTTCTTCCAAAGCGGAGTGAACAACACATCAAATTTTTTTTTTTTTTTTTTTTTTTTTTTTTATTTATTCAAATATTCAAGAACCAAGCCCTCTGGGCCAAATATGGTTCGTATACTACTAAAAAAAACAATTTACTATATAAAAAAAAATATATCTATATAAAATGCCTAAACTTAAATAATAACTAAAATATAAAATTTAAAATTTGAGGTCCATAATGTAGCAATTAAGAAAAGATAAAATTAGAGTTATCATAAATTAAAGAGGGTGTAACATACCGAAATACTGCACTAATTTGCATTTAAACGTAGCCTTTGAAAAAACGAGATTTTTAAGGTATCTAGGAAACGAATTCCAATTTCTAGTTATCCTCACATTAAAGGATCTTTCATAAATGGATGAAGTTATACGATGAAAAACTATTTGAGGGTTTCTACTCGATTTTGTGAAATTAAAGTTCTCAACAATATAACTAGGACAATTCGTCTTAATCACCTTGAAATTTTCCTTGTTTGGACTTTTATACAGAGTAACATGAGCTATAAAAATATTTATTTATCAGCAGGGAAAGTGAAACGTCACTAAGTTGGTATAAAAACATTTTTACGACTTTGTGCGTTTCTAGGTAAAGTTAGGTACAAGTGGCTGCCGGAACTATGTGTAGACACATGATAGATTGACTGAGTGCTTCTTTCAATGGTCCTTTAACATTTGAATTCCCTTGGAATAGTAGGATATGTCAAACTCTTGAAAATAAGCCTCCATTTCCGATATGACTTTCGCACAGAGAAAACAGATTCGTGCTGACAGCCAATGGTCAATCGAATGGTTCGGTTGTGGTAAGCGAATTTTTCGACTGTGACAACAGTATTTCGGTTGCCTCAATAACATTTTGCTAGTCACAACCAAAAAATTCGATTAGCAACAAATTCGGTTGTCAGCACGAATCTGTTTTTCTGTTGGAGAACAAAAGTAACTCCTGTAAACCGGATCAGGAGAATACAGCGGTGGGGAAGCAACGAGTTCAATTTATCCATAACCTCTTCCATAAATTTTTTTTAAATTAAATGTTTCCTGAATACTATAAATATTTCATAAATACTATATAACATGGAATGAAAATCTATGAAACATTTCATAGATATGATGAAGATTTTTTTTGAGGGTTCGTTGATTCAGATAAACATCATTGTCTTAACCCATGAAAGAACCAAAAATAGTCACTTTAACTGCTGGCCATCAAACACAACGAACCATCTGTTAGAAGACTACGAGTATTGTCAAATTTTGAGGCTCGGCAGCTATACAAAGCACAAACACACACCTTGTGAATTTTGGCACTCAAACAAAAGAAAAGCTTGATAAGTAGTATGGGAACTCTGCATCATTAATTTCGATGTTACAAAACTGGTTTATGAAATTTCGTTATGGTCGCGCACAAGCATTAGTTTCTGGACGGTCAGCTAAGGTCGCTACACCTGAAAATGTCGAAAAAAAGCACAATACGGTGTTGGCCGATCGGAGAGTTGAAGAGCGCGAGATTGGATAACCTGACGTATAGATGGCGGCAGTAGTTTAAAGAAAATTAGTTTGGTAAAAAGTGGAAACCTTATAAAGCATATATTTTAAGTTTCAAGGCACCAGGTTCAAAGTTTTTTTTTTTTTGGAGCCATCAAAAGTAGACGATCTCAGAGAATTTGTAAACATATTTACTGAGATCGGAAAAATTTGGCCATATGCAAAAAAACTGGCCAAAATCAATGAATTGCTTCATCACACACCTTATTCGCCAGATTCAGCTCCCTCAGATTATTTTCTATTTTCAAACTTGAAAAAATGGCTGGGTGGTATAGCGTTATGTGTGGCAGGCACCGCCTTGTTAAAACCAATTTTTATTCTCCCATTTTGGGCAAAACAAAGTCGGTAATCATTGCACGGTACCTTGCTCCATTGATTGTAATGTTGCCATTTTCATCGTTCTTTAAGAAGAACTGCCCAATGATGCCGCCGGCCCAGAAACCGCACCAAACAGTGCATATTTCAGGTTTCATTGGAAGCTCTTGAACTACCTCTGGCTGCTCTTCACGCCAAATTCGACAACAGCTTGAATAGCCTGTTCGGTGGGTCGATTACGACGACCATAAAATGGACGCAATTTACAAAACACATTTCTCACACAGCACGAATTTTAATAATAAAATTCAATGATTGGCAAGCGTTGTTAGTTGGTTAGTCTACTCATGGTGAAATGGCAAACACTGAAAACCCAAATAGAAAAAAAAAATAACCCTTTACAAACACGCAGATAAACGCACAAATTTCTATGAATTCGAAAGCAGGGCATAAAATTATAACAATGCTCCAGTTAAACAGGCATTTGATTGGAATCTGTTTGATGGGGAACAGAAAATTTTATTAATATTGAGAAAATGCTGCTCAGTTTTTCAGCACAAGCATTCAAAAAAGAATATATCACAAATTTTTAAATCACAGCACTTAGAGATCAATGATCACTTTATTTTAAAAATAATTAAATCAATTTGCTTAAAAAACTAAATAATAACTTAAATAAAATATAATTAAATTTTGCATATACCAAATATTTCTTCTCAAGAATCTATCACTGGTTTGACTTATATTTAATCCATTCTAATTCATACTTTCTTGGAAACAATTTAATTTTGTTGATATATTGCTGGATTATTTATAGCATTTGGATAAACAGATGGCCCACCATTACCATTCTCATAGAACTGCATGACATATTTTATATAGAGAGCAGCTCGTTGTCTTTGCAGCTTAAAAATAAATTCTTCCTCAAATTGTTGAGGAGTTTGGTATATATTAAAGGAAAGTTGGGGTACGACAGGAGTTGCATAGTTTTGTGGAGATAAAGCAGAAGGTGTGACTGCTGTTGGAATACGAGTTGTATGTTGTGTGTTGGAGATTTTTCTTTTCTTTGGTGATTCCTCATCTAAAGCATAAGGTCTGAAGAGCGTGCTGGTTTTTGACGATTTTCTTGATATACATTGTTTATCCTTTTTGGCCTCAATTTTTTTTTTTGTTGTACCTGTTGTAAATCTTCTTGGCTATTTGTACGTATCGAACGGATTCCTATTTTTTTATGAGAATAACTATAATTAAACTTCTTATGAGTATACTCGACAGTATTCAAATCTTCTTTTGGATATTTTTCTTGTTCAGTTGCTGTCATTTATAAGAGTGTACTGTAGCGTTTACTGTTTGAATAATGTCTAAGAAATGATATATTTTGAATTTTTGCTTCTCCTTTTATACAATTTTGTTGTTCTTTAAAGCAGGGTTGGAAACCGCTCCATTCCGTAAACGATAATGGAAGAAAATATATCAAAGGTAATTTTGTTTTTTTTTTTTTGATATTTTAAGGTTAGGGTGTTTTAAGTACGTTTTGTTAGTGGTATTTAAGGATTAACAGTATTTTAAAGAATTTCTTTGAATTATTTTAAGATGAACGGTATTTTAATTTATTTCGTTAATAATTATCCTTTAATGGTGTAATGTTTAGCGCGTTACAGATGGTTGCATGTTCGATCCCCAGCGACGGGAACATCAATTTGGAAAAACGCTATGCTGGAGTTTTATATCGCTCATATATATCGCAACTTCATCCTTCGGTGTAGCACTTAACCCCACAGAAGTAAAAATAAGATAACAGGGATATGAACTAAAAAGCTTTCATAATTTCGCCAACTCTCCATCAGATGGCGGGCAACACCTGCTCTAAGATTTGTCATCTCGCGCATTTATAAAGTTGCCAGGAAGAACTTCCTGAGAGTTGCTTGTTAAAAAAAAATAATAGCGATAAAATAAAAACTAAAATAGAAGTTTTAGTTTATGTTTTTGGCGAAAAGGATGTTTTATGTTTATTGCTTTTTCAGAATTATTTGGTTAGGATAGGTTTTTATTCGACAATAGTGCTTCCCAACCATGTTTAAAAGTCTATGAACCATATTGACAATTTTTTACATTATTCAAGGACCAATTTTCATATGTCGATCACATGTAAAAATCCCTACATTATCATTAACTTAAGGTTCAATCTTTCCAATCTATTGTCATAAGAAGATTCAGCTTGTTTTTGAAAATTCTTTTGTTTGCGACTAGACTAATCTTAAAACGGTACAAACACATCTTATACTATCATTGCCTCATCGTAAACGTCATTGCTACCTAGTGTTTTACTTCAACATCCTTGTTAATTTTTTTCATCTTCTAACTTATGTTCAAAAAAAGGATCTTCCCATTTGTACTTTGTCCTAATATTTGCCGGCATCTAATCAATTTTGCACACTTTTTTGTATCGGATATTTTCCTTAAGATCTTTTTCGTTTTTATTGTTTTCATTTACTTATTTCTTCTTATAGAAAAAGATGACGAAAAAGTAATTATCCTTACCGCAATGTATTTGTAAGTAATTAGCAATAAGCTGGATATTGCCGTTCTGTTATAAAGTATTTTATTACTTTACCGTGGTGCCCTTGAATTTAATAAGTCGTTTTGGACAATTTGTTACGCTCTATGGTGAATTAGAACTAAGAGGGAGTTTTCCATACAACGCCTTATACTTAAAAAAAATTAATTTAAACTAGTATCGAGCGAATTTTATTGCCATGAAAATTCTAATCGGCAAGATTAGTTCAATTTTAAAATTAAATATTTCAATTTTGCAAAGTCTGATAAAGCAATATGGTGTTCAATCTTAATTTCAAATTCCAGTAAACTGTTGACAAATCTTAGAAACATAAAATTACCTTCGATTTTATTTTAAGATCAGTTTATAACACAGAAAAGTATGAGGAGAATAAATCAGACAAATATAAATAAAAATGGGTTGGGTAATAAATACATTCAGTGAACCTTGAATTTTGTTTACTTTTTGGATAAATTCGTACCTTAGGCTAGGTAGAAATAGCAGTCGTCACTGTGTAGGCTTCAGCAAACCAATAGAAGTAAATTTTTAATACTTTGCTGAACCCCTAAATCGTTGTGGCTATTCGAATATTTATGAAGCTAAGAATATGTGAATTTTTAACATACAACAGATTAGATAGTTAATAAAAGTACGCCGAAATAAATAGCAAGAGTGTATGCCTTGAAAAAGCCAAACAGGAACAAAGAAAATATGAATTACCTTCTACCTCGTCTATGTAACTTCGGAAAATGTTATATGTCAGCGTCCCTTCCGATACACCTCACTGGGGAGTAATTTAATATTGGCCAGACTTGTTTTGTGATAGGTCGTTTTATAAAACCATCTAGGATTAATCCTTTTTGCAGCATTTATGCATGTATGACTGGGATCTGCGATATAAGGACACGCATTTTTCAAATGGATATGATGGACCCAGAAAAGATGAGGCGTTTCAATTTAAGCTTGCGGTAGTTTGGATGAACCCCATTCATTCATAAAATTAAATGATGCAACTGTTGTAGCATTGATGGTCTATGAACCAGCTCTTAAGTATAATGATAAAAGCGTTTGATCTTTCAAGATCGAAAAAATAAAACCAATTTATCAATGTATACTCTTGTAATAGCAATATCTGCATTAGTGAATTGACTTCATTATTCTCAGGTTATTAATATGCAATGAATTTATTTTCCTAAAAAATTAAATTAAATTTTCTCAAAAAATATCTTACAACTTACATCGTATTGCCACCAATATTGTTTTATTTCAGAGGAACCTGATCAGACTTCATATTTGTAAAAGAAGCTAATTTGGTTGATGGCAGCAAGTTTTTAAAAGATCTGATGGATAATACAAATCTACTTGGCTAATACTAAAAATACAAATTTCTAAAATACAATTGGGAACTACTCAAAGCCTATCCCATTCTTTTAAACCCACAATATTTCATACCCATCCTCAGAATAACATACATAGCTCCCATAACCTCATACAAATTTTGCGCAATCATCTTCATCCGCTTTAAAAGACAATGTCCAGCATATTAATTAGTTACATATGTCTGTCTGCCACCAAAAACGACTCTGTTACAATGAAATTGCATATTTTCTGTCATTCATTCGGTCGTTATAATTAATTTTCAAACTAATAGAGATTGTAACATGATACACTCTTCAAAAGAGATCTGAAATAAAAAAAAATTGATGATTAATGACAAAAATTCTATTGTTCTAATAGATTTGACACATTTTCTACAATTTCCTATGAATTTTCTTAAACCTTCATATAATAGGAAAATTTAAAGTGTAAGGTCCTTTTGTCGGGACATATTGTTAACAGTGCATACATCATTTGCAACAGAGGGAGACAATGACCTTTAAATGTGTAAGTGTCTACCTTTACTTTATAATATGTTTGTTTTTTTATGTTTTTTTTTTTCAAATCTTTAAGGATAAACTCATAATACTCTATTTAAATCTTTTGCGATTATTACAATTTGTATGAAAAGTATGTGGAATTTTAAAAATATTTCAAGTATAGGTGAGAAGTTAGTCTAGTATTTTCGAAAACAAAAAAAAAATCGACTAAATTTAATCTAAAAACTTTTCCAGACTTACAAATATGAACAGTCGAGTATTTGTAAAGCATCGGATTTTTATTTTTTTGCTACAGGTATTAAGGCGAAATAATAAAATCTAAATTTGTTTGTATATAGTTTTAAGAGAGAATTTTTTCGCTCGATTTCCGTTCTTGTCTAAAAGCAATCAATCACTGCACGAAGTCGTACACATATTCCATTACGAATTATGTTGAAGATATTCCATATAACTTCCTAAAAAATATAGCAATTTGTATAGTAATTAAATCAGACAACTGTCTGGTGAGTGCTTGCGGAATAGCTTCATGTCGGTAAGTAGTGTATTAAATAAAAAAAAGATAGATACAATTAGAAACAAAGCATATGAAAAGACGACAAGCATGTCTTTGACGATGTGCGGAATATTTCGGATCATGCTCGGCAATAAAAAATTGTGTGTCTCTATTCTTTAGTCTTTTACTTATTGCTAAGGAAATTATCATTAATCTAGACGGGAGTTAAGGGCACATGGGTTCGGGACAGAACTTAATGAGCGGTGAGTTGCAATTCGATCAAAACCATTAACATTTATTTATAAGGATTTTATTTATAATACGTAACCTATAATCCCTTAATTTAGCAAAAATATGTCATTGCTAATTAAAAAGAGGGAAAAGGAACCAAAAAAAGAATACTATTATGCAATTTTTAGTATTTCCAATCAACTTTACGAATAAAATTCGTTAAGAAATTACGTACAGTATGTGAAAACTAATATTCGCTTGTACCAACTGATTTTAGTCGTAGTAACCATATTTTAGTTTAAAAATTAAAAATATGTATCCCTGTGTCCAGGCCGTAAGGTCCGCTACATTTTGGCTTAAATTTATATTATATTATATTATTATTTATATTTCACATAAATATTATTGCGTTCCACAAAATTTTATTTTAAGAAACATTTTATTTTTAGATTTTTTCCGGTATCGAACCAAGGCATTTAGATTCATAATTCACACTTACTGAACCACAATTTAATTTAAAACATTTTATTTTAATTGAAAAAAAATATATATATTTTTTAAACGTTTGCCTTGACCGGGATTTAAATTTGGAAATTAGGAGTACTAGGCTAGCTCTCTACCCACCAGCCCATAAACTATTATAAATTTTGATGACTAATTTTGAATTTAAATATTTTTTTAGAAAAATAAATTTAGCAGAAAATTCGTTTACAAATACCAATCGTTAGTGGCTTCTATAATCAATACAATCCACAATTCGGTTGGTTCAACTGAAACCCTAATTAAATGATGTATTTGATCAGGATAACCGTATTTGTAGTTATCACTTTCAAATATCGACAATTTTTTTTTAAATAAATTTGATAGAATGTACTAATTTTCTAGTACATTCACTAAAAAAATGGTTGTTTCTACTGTACGCAATTTCTTAACGAATTTTATTCGTAAACTTTCGTATAGTTGTTCTAACCGAATTTATTTTAATTCGTTTGGAACTTTATTTTTCTGTATGTTAGATTTAACAGATGAAATTCTACATTTATAGTCTTCGATTGTACCAGAGTGCAAGGATTCTCTAAGTAGACTTAGTACACTTAGTACATTACCGCGGAAAGGCTAGGAACGAAAAAGGACATACATTAAGAAAGCAGGGGTTCCAGCTGCCTGTTGGGTCAAGTTTTTGCTACTCACACGTTTCAGAGCAAATTGTTAGGAAAATTATTTTTTTATAGATATGAAGATGGAGATGGAATTTAGAGATGAAATTGAAGTCTTTCGGCATTTTGAAATGTCAACGAAATCAAGCAAACTCAGGGATTCAAAAATGTGAAATACGTCTTACACGATTACTTATGGTTAAAATTATGAATATTTTTTGATTACACTTTAACAACATTCGGCATCCAAGTGTTTTTTTTTCTTTGTATTTTGTAGCATTTCAATAAAAACCATACATTGTCAGCAGGTTATTTTTTTAAATTTACTACATTAGTATTAAGTGTGATCTGAACCATATGAAAAGTTCTTACACAATGCATACGGCATTCTTAGAAGAAGAAAAAAATACCATGAATCCTTAAGAAGATTAAAACGGCATATTTCCATTCTACACCCACATAATGGCTTAAGGACAAATTTAAAAGTGCGAATATTCGTTCTGTATGTGCTCGTTTGTGCCTATAACAAGGAAACTCTGTTAGGGGTTCCTCTAGATTTCGATAAAAATTTGGAAGGAAATATAGCAAACCAACTACTTATTTACAGGGTAAAAATGTGTTTCAAAGTTGTTCTAAACCTTTATGTTTTAAAACTTTTTACATTTTTTAAAAGATACCAAATTTGTATAACGTTTCTTTGAAACTTACATGAAAAATATACAAAAACGACAAATGGGGTAATTTTAACCCCCTTGAGATTGGGCCGCTATTTATGTTATCCAAATTTCATCGCATTCGCAGGGACCCATCAACTGTGATTCCTTGTTAGTAAATATATTCTGTTTATGTATTTAAATTTTAATACCCATGGCTGGTTACCAAAGAAAACATTTGTCTCCTTGATCTCTACGGACGATTGTAAAATGATCTCTTGTCTCTAAGTGCGAAATTAATGAATGAAATAACAATAGAATTTTTTATGATCTAGAGAAGTTGTATCATATGGATTTACAATTGTTTTTCAAAGGAACAATAGATTGTAAATAAAATATTACCTACAATTCGGATTTAAGGTCATGGTTTCAAAAAATAATTGTTTTCATGTGTTTGCCAGTCTCTCAAACTGTGTGCGGGATTTTCAGAATTTTTTTTTAAATCTAAGACAAATGAGTAATTGTTTTGTCGTTATAAATATAAAAACAATTTTAATTTTAACACGTACATACATACATAATTATATGAAGAGTAATAGCGATTCAAAGGAAATTTTATAATTATATAGAGATTTTTGCAGAAAATAAACGCGAAATTTGTTAACAAAATTATCCTTGAATTTTTTGAAGTTAAACTACTTTGAGGATATTAAAGTTAATTAAAATTTTCATGGTCATTATAATAAAATTTTACTTTAAGGAAATATTAATAAAAATTTTTCCAAGAAATTAATTATTTTAAGCTTAGTTTAAAATAAATCCAATACAGAGAGAGAGTTTATCTAATTTAATCTCTAGGTTGTTAATACTATATGGTTTTGATAAAAAAAAAGCACTGTTAATTTCCATCTGAAAATTTCCATCAACGTTTGCTACCCAATTTCAAGAATGGAAAAAGCTAATGAAAGAATTCCAAAGAGTGAATGAAACTGTTTAAATAAACTTTAGGGGTTTTTAGAGTTTCTCTGTTTTCAAGAAGAAAAACTCTGAGGGCATTTGTCCCTTCAAGTTCTTACGTTTTTTAAAGGACCCACGGATTTTAGGGAATAGGAGATAAAGAAAATAGGAGATTATGAAGACTCTTGACAAAAGAAAAACCTTTAAGTTCTTAAAACGTTCTCAGATTCCTATTAGTTTTTAATGAAGAACTCTTAGGTTTCGATGTCTTTTTTCTATAGAAAAACCCTGGTGTGATTTCCACAGAATCTGAAGGTATTTCTATGTAAAAAAAGTTCATAGATTTTTAGAGTTTTCTATTGGAAAAGTACCTGAGAACCAAAGTTTTTTTATATACGATAAAGTCCTTTAAGTTTGCATACTTTTTTGTAGAAAAAATACTAAGAATGAGTTTTTTTCTAAAGCCTAAAGAAACATTCCGACAATTTGAAGGGTCTTTAATAGGAAAAAGTATTCAGATTTTGATAAAAATGTCATCAGATGCTGAGGGTTTTTGTTAAACAAAAAGTTCTTAGAATCTGATCGATCTTTTGTAGGAAAAATTCTTTAAAATCTGAGAATTTTTCTACAGCGAAAATCCCCAGAATCTTAGGGTTTTTTTTATAAGAAAAAGGATAAAGAGTTAAAAAACTCTGAAAGTTTTTCATAGGAAAATTCGTCACAGTTTGAGAGGTTTCTTTAGGAAAAGCCGTCAGAATCAAAAGATTTTTGTATAGAAAAAAAATTGTCAGAATCAGGTGGTATTTCTGTTGGAAAAAGTCCTCAGAATCTTAGGATTTTCTTTAGGATATAGTAAAGAATCGGAGGAGTTTTCCATAGGAAAAAGTTTTCAGAATACCAGGGGTTTTCTTAGCAAAAACTCATCAGAATCTGAGGCTTTTTCTTTAGAAAAATAATAAGAAAAATAAGTTTGTCTGTAGGTCCGATTTTAGTGTTGTCTCGTACTTACAGAAAACATATTCGTTCTGAAAACCGAATTTGTTGCCAATCGAATGGTTAGGTTATGATAACAGAATTTTTTAGTTGTGCTTACCGAATTCTTGCTACCGAATGGTTCGCTTATAGCAACAAAAATCGGTTGTCATCACGAATTCGTTTTCTCTGTGGAAAGAATTTTAAAGAAAAAAAGTTATTTTGGATTGTTTTGTGAAGCCAATAGCGTCTTTCATGGACTGGGGATTGACATATTATAAGGTTTTCTCAGTGGAATCTAGTTTTTTTTTTAACTAAAGACCAAAATCAATTTTTACCGATATTTTTTAATAGAGAAATTGGGAATACCTTTCGTATTATCTTAATGAGGTTTAACAAACTGGTCAGTAAATGTTAAAGAAACAAAATTATGTTCTTAGTCAGTACAGAACTGACGATATTAAGTATGATCATCCATATCCATTTCGCAAATTTTTCAATCGCAGAAAAAGGAATTATATAGAAATTTATTTTCTTGACCGTGGAATGATCTAAAGGCAAAGTTTTTTCTGTTCTATCGCGCTAATATTTATTGTAGTAAATTGCACGAATCGGCAGAAAAAGATTTTTAATTTGAACACGAAAATCACTAAAAACAAACATTTCAGATCTTTGTTAGCAGAATAAATAGGATCTCGAGGAGAATAAAGCAAACTTCAGTGAAGATCCAAACTTTGAGACAAGTTTTTTTATGATTTTATCTTTCTAATTAACAAATTTCTTATCCTCCAAATCTAATATATATTTTCAATCTTACCACATCATTATTGACAGGGTAAAACGGGATCACTGTCATATACATATATATATTGCAAGAAGTCAATTTATAACTTAAGAACAACATGTTCTGTAAAAACACACCATCACGAGATAAAAAAAAAAACTATCACAACTTTCACCTGCTATCAAAACGCCCTCATACAAAGTATACCATTGATCTGAAAGATTATAAAAAATATGTAATAAATTTCAAAAAATACATTCATAGACAGACAAAAAAATATACTGTGGGAAAAGTGCTAAGAGTGGAGGAGGTCATGACATATTGTAACAAAAAAAAAAGAAATCAAAAAGGATAGCACAGCAGGATATAGAGAAACAATACATAGACAATACTAGATTTTTTTTGAAAGAAAAATATCTCATATTGTACGTAAGAGCCAGTGTGTGTTGTTTTTTGATTTTCCAAAGAAACTTAATGGAAAATTAATTAGGTTTCATACTTTAAAACAATAGATATCCAGAAGAGACGAAAACATGATTTTGCAAATCAAAGTAGAGAAAAAACGTCTCAGTACTTGGTGATGATCCTAAATATTTCAAGGGATTTGGATTTAAATAGCGGGAAGGCATTTAAATCTAAAATTTGGTATCAAACACGATTTTGTACTAAACACTTTTTCTTTGCAAAACTATGATTTGGCGTCTGCAGAGCCACGAATCAGTCCTACATTAATACTATAAAATCCCGATTTAGTGCTAACCAGAGCTTTGAAAAAATTAATTTAAGTTGAGCTTAATTTGTCAAAAATTGAATTCAAAACTGTAAATATCCAATTCCATCAAGTCATTTCCTAAGAATAAATTTATAAACTTCCTACTGAAAGCTTACTAAATAAATAAAAAAAATCATTCCTAATTGAATTTCAATCAACTGTATTGCTAATTCTGTTTTTTTAATTCTAAACTTTTACAAAATGGCTGATCAAAACACTCTATTTAATAATCACAAATTAAGTAAAAATGTGGCATATTTACGCGAGCTAATATTGATATCATAGATATCAAACATTAACGACATCTACATTTAAAGCCACAATTTACACATTTAAGTACCAAACATCTTTCAAATTCTATATAATCCTAATTTAGTACTAAAATCCGAAGTTCTTAGAATACAAAATTCTGCACAAAAATTCGAACTTCTATAAATGTACTACCAAAATTTGTACTTTATAGAAAGCTACGATTTAGTACCACAACTCAAAATAGTAAGAAACCACGATTTAGTACTACAGTTTACAAGGAAGCTATACTGATGAGTTCTTTCCGATCTTAAAGAAATTCGGATATGTGATAGAGAACAGGTGTTTTTAGCGGCCCAATCTTACGGTCAAATATTACTCGGTTTTGAAACATGTCTTAAATTAACATAATTTTAAATTTTGGGTTGAAAAATCGCTAGAAGAACCTAAATTATAAAAAATCAAAAATTTAGCGATAAATCGTTAAAATTTTCGAAGTTCGCTAAATAGTTAAATTTTTTTAAACTTTCTTGAAGTTTTATTAACTTTTTAAATTTTTCTAAAAATTTTGCAATAAATCACATGGAAATAAATCTATGCTTAGAAAACGTCCCGACTAAATTGCAAAAAAAATCTCCCGCTAAAAACAAATATATGTTTAACAAGGCAGTGGTGATTGTAATTTTGAATTCAAATCAACAACAATTTACCATACAAATTTGCTATTCGAAAAAAAAAAAATTTATAGTAACAAAAAGTTGGATATTTTATATAAAGTTAGGTTCGTCTTTAAATTTTAATATACTATATTCAGAATTTGTATAAAACAAAACTCTCTTTTGAATTGTAGTTTGTCGCTTAAATTGTGTTTAGTATTTTAAAACCAATAAATCATAGTTAATAAAACTAACAAAAAAGAATTTAAAATCTTTCAGCTTGATCCCTATTGAAAACATACGGATATTGTCTAGAAGATTTAAAGAAATATACATAAATAGTGGAAGAATTTTAAAGGTGAAAATTGTGTGTTTAGATGAAAACTAAAGAAAGAACAGTAATTTAAGACAAGTGGAAAGAAAATGTGCTATTGATGAAACACAAAATTTTAGAAAATTTTAGCTACACACTCTCACAAAAGAAAATGAAAGAAAGGTCCAGAGAGCAAAATAGTATAAAAGCAGGGTGAAAATTTGAAAACAACATCAGTCTGCTTTCAAAAAGCAAAACAGTAACATCGCATTTCACAAACGTACCTTAATTCTAAAATTTTAAAACTTATTGTAACTACTCTACAAAAAAAAAAATGCCTCCTTCACAAGTGGAACGTCAACCAGAACAAACCTTGGAACAAGAATACAACCACAAAAAGTTTAATTGTGGTTATTCACACAAAAAATTGGGAATGCGTTTGAAAAAGCGTCAGGAAGAAATCAAAGAAAATGTTGAAATCGTCTCCCAATCACAACCAACTGAAGAAAATAAGACACCTAAACACAAGAAAAAGCTGTTTCGTCCTTATGCTTTAGATGATAACACACCAAGAAAACGTAAAATGTCCAGAGCTTCCAAATCATCAGATGAAGAAAAGAAGAAAACATCCAACATGAACTCAGCACAATCATCACCAGTTCTTTATCATCATCTTGTTCAACAGCCACCTGCACCTGTTTTAACATCATCACCATTTCCTATTCAAACTTGTGCTTCACCTGTTTTAAGTCCAAATACCTACTATCTGCATTTACAAAGTCAACGAGCTGCTCTTTATACGCGTTATATGTCACAATTCCAACAACTACAACTACAAACTCCCGCCCATTATGCTACTATGGGTTATCCAAATGTTACAGCTCCCATTTTTAATCGTTATTAATTGCTTTTGATTTGATAAACATACGATAATGCTTAATATAGTAAAATTTTTAAAGTGGCAACGTGATAATAATATTCTTTTAAAGAATATCAGATATTTTATAGCTTTATGTATTTATTTGTAAATATAATAAATTATTTAAAAAATACTCAAAAAATTGAATTACGAATATAAATTTTAATTGAGTTACGAATAGAAAATTCTCAAATCTTGTAAACATAGTTTCAAAGTTCCTTATTTATTTGGATGAATTTAATTAAGAAATTTTGGAGAGATAGAATATTAGGGTGAATAGAATTGGGCATTGGGATGGCGGTAGACAAATTGTGGAAAGATTTAAAACATATTTGGAGAGTTTTAGCCAAATCGGAATTTTCATCTAAAAATCTAAAATTTTCGAACAGACTTTTTTTTGAAATCGAAATTTTATTCACAAATAATATTTTTTTCATTCTTGATGAGAAAAAAATTAAAATTTCAATCAAATAAAATTTGCGATCTGTACTAGGTTTGTAAAAGTTCGTTACTTTTGAATACTTGATACTACTTAATACTTCTCAAGTATTGACTTAATTATTACTCAGATATCCCCACAAAAAAAAATCCGGAGCAGTCAAATCAGGCGACCGTAGAGGCCGATCAACATCACCATTTCTTGAAATAACTTGTTGTGGAAAGAGGTCTCGCAGTTATTCCATTGTAATCATGGCTGTATGCGATGTGGCACCGTCTTGTTGATACCACATGTTAATCAAGCCCGAAGCATGCAGTTGTGGCGTTAAAAAGTTTTCATTCATATCATGATATCGCTCCCAATTTACAGTTACCGTTACGCCGTTTTCATTTTCAAAGAAGTAAGGTCCAATGATTCCTCCTGACCAAATTGCACACGAGACTGTCACTTTAAATGGATGCAAAGGTGAATGATGAATAATTTTAGGGTTTCCATTGCCCAGAACCGATTATTTTGTTTATTCACATATCCATTCAAATGAAAATGTGCCTCGTCACTCATTATAATTTTTTTATGAAAATCGGAGTTGTGATGGGCAAGCTGTAACACGTAGGTTTATTGTTGGTTTATCGAATGTTTTTCCATAATAAATTTGCCACGTGTATACTTCACGACTGCCAAATATGAAGTGTCAAGACTAATGTTTACCAAAATGGCGGCAAAGTAGTATACCTTCCCGGCGGACACCCTGTACCTCACTAGACAAAATATTTTGCACAGAGAAAACAGATTCATGGTGACAACCGAATTTATTTTGGTTGCAGCAATCAAATTATTTGATTGTCGCAACAAAATGTATTCCTAATACAATTTAAATATATGGTTCCAACCGAATGATGTTATGAAACATGTTTCATAAAATTTTATTAAAAGTTTCATAAAATATGATAAAGAATAATTGACAAACGATTTATGAAATGCTAATTTATAGCGAGCTTTCAACCTCCGTATATTTATAAAAACAATGCAAATAAACGATTTTTAGCTTGGTTGATTCATGTATTTCGATCCGGCAAAATACTACTTCAGAACCCAAAGTTTTAGACAAGCTAGAGCCTCTAGAGGAAGGCAGAGCAAAAAACTTATTTAAAATCTATATTTGGTTACATTTCCGTCTTCTTAGCAATAAGTTGTTTTCCTAACGGGCACAATGATGATACTTTTCTTTAACTCCAATTTCCGATCTACATTATTATACGGATGCGAAATGTGGATGCGGCCCCTCGTGATATGCATGCCCTGCAAGTTTTTATAAACAAATGCCTTAGAAGAATTATACTAGTCTTTTGGCCACAATACATATAAAACAACTACTACATCTACTGAAATAGAATGGCGAAAATGGAACAAGATTGATCACACCATACGAAAACCGGTTACAGATATTGCCAAAACAGCGATCGAGTGGAATCCTCAAGGCAGCCTTAGAAGAGGTCGGACCAACTCATACATCGCGAAAACAAATTGAAATTAAAGCGTCAAATATGCAAACTAGCCGGAATGAAGTAAAAAAACATCGCTATGAACAGATCCAAATGGAAAGATTTTGTTGAGGCCCTATGCCCCTTATAGGAACTACGGAAACATATATATACAATGATGATACTATAATTGATACAAGTGATATTTTACCGGATCGAAATACATGTATCAACCTAGCTAAAAATCGTTGATTTGCTTTGTTTTTTAAATATACGGAGGATGAAAGCTCGCTTTAAAATAAAAATAGTAACAAACAAAAAAACTCAAGGTATACAGAGTGGGCGATTTAAAATGTTAAATTTGAATCGGCTATAAAAATAGGACTATTTTTTTCAAATTTCTGGTTTTATTGGCAAAGTTGAACTTTGTCATTTATAAATAGAACACAATATCATTCATATGACTACCACAACTGAAACATTTTTCTTCGATAATGAGCAATGGCCGCCGTTACCGTCAACGGTGAGTGCTAACCTAGCATGCTCAACGAATTTTTGTTTTTTACAATTCAAGATAATGACATGGAGGGCATTTGATTTCAACAAGACGGAGCCACATGTCACACAGCCAACGCAACCATCGATATTTTATGCACTGTTTTTAAAAATCGAATAATCAGCCGAAATTGTGATGTCAATTGGCCTTTTGGATTATTTTCTAAGGGGAGCCATTAAAAATAAATATTACGTAAACCATTAAGAGACAATTGAAGCGTTGAAACATGAAATCGAAGTTGCCATTGAAGAGATTCGAGCCGAAACAATCGAAAATGTACTGAAAAATTGTTTTGTTCGGGTGAGGTACTGCCGAGCCAGTCGTGGTAGTCATATGAATGATATTTTGTTTCATTCTTAAATGACAAAGTTCAACATTTCTAATAAAACCAGAAATTTGAAAAAGAAATCAGAACTTTTTTATAGCCGATTCAAATTTAAAATTTTAAATGGCCCATCCTGTATAAAAACTTTAAAAGAAAAAAATCTAATGATTTATGAAAAAGTTTAATGATACTTATTTCCTTGAGTGTAGACAACACGCACAGTAGTGGTTCGATCATGGTATGGGGGTGTTCGATCATGGTATGGAGTAGGTAATTTAGTTTTCATAGAGAGCACTATGAATAAAACAGATTATACGTTATACACAATTTTAAAACATATTAATACATTTAACAAGAGAAGTTAATATTCACTGGTATTAACTATTTTAAACAGTAGGGTATTACAAGGGCGTTCACCAAGGACGGTCCTCAGATCGCAATGAAACTTGGGTATGATGTCGGGGATAAAAATTTAATAACACCTTTATTTTTTCTAGCAGCCATTTTCAAATTTTCCATTTAATTCATGTTTACAAATATATGCAAATTTGATATCAAAAAAAAAATTTCTAAAAAGTTATTAAACAAAAATGTTTCTAACAAATTTTAAACTAATTTTTAACCCCTAAAAATTATATAAAATACTTCTTAACTTTATCCCCTCTATCAGGGTTTATTAGGCGTTCGGTGGTCTGCCCCCGGAGTCTTCACTTGCTACAAAAGTCTTTTTACTACTTTATTTAAATATTGTTAAAATCCATGTAGTTTTGCAACAGTTGTCTCGTTGGTTTATATTTTAAATTTACTTTTTTCTCAGAATCATCTTTAACCACAAATCTTTCTTTTGTTAAATTATGCAATATGTTTCTCTTTATCCTAAAAGAAACAATAACTTTGCAAATAATAGTATTTCAAAAACAATATGAATATTCTAATGAATTATGAACAATGGAAAAAATCCTAGTACAATAGCAAAAAATATACAAATTTTTTAGAATTGCACAGTACTAAAATAGTGAATTTAGGCGCCAGTACAATAAAAATTTCAACTTAATAATTCTCGATAAGTACAATTAACATGAGTTCATTTCTTGGAAGAAAAAAAAAACATTTATAAAAATATATTGAACTGTGTAAAGATTTGGTCATAAAGGTGTTTTTTTTAATTTACTGTTTAACAAATAATTATTTTATAGCTATTAGGAAAGATATATGTACAAGGTAGGTGTCCTTGAAAAGGTATGTTTACACAGTAAGGTATGAAGATAAATTGCACAAGAGAGTTCCCTTTATTTACCATTTGGCTTAAAATAGATTTGGTGACAATCGAATCGTTCGGTTGCTGCAAATGAAAATACGGTTGTAGCATAAATAGGAATCTGACAACCGAATTTTTGGTAGCAGCAACTGAACGATTTGGTTGGAAACTTTTCTTTTTTTACATGTAAAGCCTTCAAGTTATCGAAAAAAATATTTTTTGTGGAAATGTTTACTTTGTTAAGGAGTTAACTTTTCGCTTAATTCCCTTAAGGATAAAAAATAATGTGTATTAAAACAAATTTCCTAAAAATGCATCATTATTCTATGGTTTAACGAATTTATTGCGTGTTTTCAGGTCATAATTGATTTTATATAAAAAGTCATTATTTTTCTTCGCTTGATGATAATGGCTTCTTGTTTTCCCCCTGCCAAAGAACAGATGAAAAAGGTTCTGGTAAATACTCATGATACTTTCGCTTTCTTATTTCTTATTTTCATAAATATTGAAAAAAATTTTATTTTTCTTCTTGAGCTTTTCTTAACCCTGAAGGTTCATCATTATTCATCGAAGCGACGCTAAAATTTTACCGTGAAGTAGTGCTATATTTGCAACTATAAAATATTTGTATTTTAATATCATCTTCGTCGATTCGACGAAGTATCTCCTATATGCAACAAAAATAAGAATGATATTCTGGGTTAAAACAGATAAAAAAAAATCTTTTTAAACAATCATAAAAGAAAAGGGACTTCTTTAACTTGAAATATGTCATCTTGCCATGTTTTTCTCATTTGTTAATCAGTTACCTGCTGTTTGTTATAAACCCGGTTTATTGTTGTGAAGTGTGTTTTTGTCCAAAATTACTATAAATAAGAACTCATAGTTTGCTTTGGAAAATCGTTCATTTACCTTTTAAACGACCTTTGTCCGTCCACTACTTGTGAAGGTAGAAATGTCTATGAGTACAATGAAAACTAATCCATTTTTTGTTTAGCTTAAAAGGTTATGTTTTTGATCTCTTTTCAAAGATAAAGTTAATTTTTAAAATATTGTATTGTTATTAAAGCGGAAAATTTGTGGTCTTTTACAATTCTTAAAACTTTATTTATAAAAAAGTATCAATTAAATATTTATAATAATAAACAGAGCTCTATAAAATATCACAAAAGTTAACAACTTATGTACTTCCCTTTATTAATGGACCGGTTATTTGAAATTTTAAATTCATATTAAATATATAAGAATTTCCAAACTTTTGTTGTTTAATCTTTCACGGTTTAAAATCATTCAGATTTTTGCCATAAATACTAAATGATTTTATTTAATCCATTTGGATAATATAACATCACACTGATAAATTTTTAAATTCTTTTTGAAGTTAATTTAAAAAATAAAATTCCAGTATTTCTGACTTTAAAGCCACGCCCACTAAAAAGAAGATCGGTCCGACAAGAAGTAATGATTTAATTGCAATAAGTCAATGGACAAATATTCATGTATTTGGATTTGGTGCTCGTAAACTTCAGGTTAGTCATAATTTTTCACGTTTTTCTATATACATATTTACTTTTTTTTTTGTAGTTTGGAAACGGTAAATTGAATAAACAATATTAAAAATGACTTACATGATGTTACTTGGTCATAATTAAATCCAATATGGACACCTGGTAAAGGGCACAAAAGGTTCAATAACACTTTCAGTTTTAATATGAACCATTGGCTTAAATTTTAGACATTTTTTTAATTAAATTTCTTTAAAACATAAAAAGTTTTCTAAAATTTTGCATTGTATGAATATGAATAAATCGAGCACGTGTTTTGCTTTTAGTGTATATTCTTCACTATTAAATATTAATAACTATATGTTGTGTTGCATAAATTAATTACATTTTGAATTGGTATAAATATTATTTTATATTTTTATTCAATTTTTTTAACAGAACTGACACTTTTTCCCAATTAGAAAAAAAAACAAGTAAGAGCGGCTAAATTCGGCTATGCCGAATCTTATATACCCTTCACCATGGTTGGGAAAAAACTGAAGTTTATATATGGACATATATGTAATGGACAGATTTATATACGGACGCCTTACAGAGGAAATTAACCATTTAGTTTGGTGATAAAACTTGGACTCGGGAAGATTTATGGTTCCAGAAAATAGGTATTTAAAAAAAAATATGTTTTGGGCATAACTTTTTTGTATCTGAACCGATATTTCCGAGTTTTTCAGCAAATATGTTATATTAAAGATTTTCGATATTTTGCTAGAATAGTGTTTGTTGTTTGTGTATAAAAGGTGAAGAGGTGAAAGAAAAGAATTCCAACGAATCCGTTAAAGAAATCACTAGAACTGCATGTGTTTTATTTCTACAAAAACGTTTGATTTAGCTTGCAAATTTGCATTTGGGATTTTATTTCGCTTTTTTATTAAAAATATTTTTAATTTCTTTAGCTTAATTTTAAAAATTTGAAGGAAAATAGTTTATAATTTTGTTTTTATAAATTATTATAAGTTATGACCTAAAATAGTTGCACTCAAAGGGAAATTATGTATAAAATTTTCTTAATATATGAGAATTAAAATGGTTTAAAAATCTTTTTATAAATTGTTTTAAATCGGAGCAAAAAATAGAAATAAAACCGTTTGTATTTTGTTTGTATCAGAAGGTTTTTATAAAAATTTTGATGTTTTTTAGCCTATTTATGGATTATTTAATTATTAATATAAAATTTAATTTAAATTAATTATTAAATGTTAAAAAAAAACAAAAAATAAACAAAAAATCTCAAGAAAATAAAAAAAAAGTGAATTGACCGTGATTCGAACTCGAGACCTTTCCACCTGTGGTGAAGGGTATAAAAACGTTTGTGTTTTGTTTGTATCAGAGGGTTTTTATAAAAATGTTGATGTTTTTAGCCTATTTATGGATTATTTAATTATTAATATAAAATTGTATATAAATTAATTATTAAATGTTAAAAAAAAACAAAAAAAAAAGTCTTAAAGAAAAATATAAAAACAATGTACAAAAAAAAGTGAATTGACCGGGATTCGAACCCGCGGCCTTAGAGAAAAAAAGTATTTGTGACATAGCGTCTAGACAACTGAGCTATTGAAGCTTACACAAAATCATCGTCAATAGAGGTACATATATAAAAGTCTTCGTTCATTAGAGATTTGTTTAGTTTTTATTTAAATGACAAATCTTTGTATGGGTCTTGTTTGTGTATAAAAGGTGGAGATGAAAGAAAAGAATTTTAACACATGGATGTGTTTGTTATGCGTAAAATTCTACATACATATTAAACAAAGGGATTTTACGATAAAAAATTAGAGGTAGTCCTGGTTTTTTGCTAATATCTCAGCCATTTATTAACCGATCCTGATTTTTAATAGCAAACAGAAATGGATCACATGTAACAGAAATAAAAAACAATCAAGTCCTTATCATATCTGGTTCTTCGGAAAACCCATTTTAACATACAGACGGACGGACATCGTTAAATCAACTTCGCTCTTGATAAGGACCCAGAATATATATACTTTATAGGGTCTAAGATCAATATTGTAGAAGTTACAAACGGAATGACCTGTGGTGAAGGGTATAAAAATACTATTAATATGCTGCAATAGCAGTGATGCCAACAGATGCTAAAAGGAAAAACGTCATTGCCAATTTGGCGGGTTTTCGCTAATCTAGCGTCTTTGTATGTGTAAGCAGTAAGTGAATGTTAATTAAATTTGAAATTACAATAAACACATATTCAGCCACAGTAATAACAATTTCATTCACATTGAAAATAGATAAAATTCGGGAAAAAAAAACTAATTTGTTACTCCTTTAAATATTTATCGACACTAAACATTTAAATTTTTAATTTCTATTGAAATGTCTGCTTCTGTTACTGTAATTTGAAACGTACCATAAGCACAAACTATCGAGTAATTAATGATCTCGATTTGAAACAAGTAAAAATGTCCTAAAAAATGTTGTCACTGTTTTTGATACAAATAATGTAAAAACGTTAGAATTGAAATTATGGAGGTAAAAAAACATTTTTTGAGGTGAAAACTCTAGGGCGTAAAAACAAATTTTGTGGTTGGAAAAATTATATAAGGTGAATATAAAATTTTCAATTCCAAGGGACTGGTTAAAAAAAATATTTTACTTGCCAGTCGCCTTTATGAAATTGTACTAAAAACACCCATTTGTATCGAAAATTTTCACTTATAACTTTTTAACAGCTGGACTGATTTTGCTCATTTTCAATAACAAATTGCTCGGTGGGATGTACGTTTATCTAGGTAAAAATGATTACCCGTGATCACCATTTAAAAAGACAGAAATAGAATATATATACTTTATGGGGTCTTAAACTTATATTTCGACATGTTACAAATGGAGTGACAAACTGATATATACCCCTCCCATGTATAGGGAAGGATATAATATTTGATGGTTATTTTAAAGGACTTAATTGGTTTTACTGCTTTTGTCGATTATTAAACAATTATTGAAAATAAAAATTATGAAAAATCAGTAGTCCGCTTTTTGATTAATTTAATATGTAATTTAGATTGTTTTTAATGAAATAATATTGTGTTTGTATGGAAAGTCAATACTTTCAGTCTTAAACATTGTATTATGACTGTCACATCTCGTCACAAGTAGTAATAGGCACGTAAGTGAATTAAGACAGGTATGAAAAGAAAATCAATATTTTTAAAATTAAAAATTTTAAATTTTTTTTCATACCAAAACAAAGCTTATGACACTTAAGCCAATTATGATTAGACTATAAGATTAATTTTTGTCTAATTACCATGAATTTTCTTAAAATCAGAATGAAAGTTTTTAATTTAATTAAAATAATTTAATTTTCTTACATATTATGTAACCTAAAGGACATAATCGGTTACAAACAATGAAATGGAACACAAATAATGTAATAAAAAGTATTAAATGGCATAAATTGTAGTTTGTAAATTATAAAAAAATATAGGTATATGTATATTCATATATTATATATAAAAAATATATATATATATATATATATATATATATATATATATATATATATTTATATATTGCATATAAAACAAGAGTGATAACAGTTTCTTATTAAATACCCAGGTTCTTAAAAAGAAAATAAACATGGCTACAATTTGAAAAATAATGACCAAAGAATTAAGCATATTTTGAAATTATTTCAAACGTTTATCCTTGTACATGTCAATAGAAAAATCAACTCCTTTTAATGTGAGTGGCAGTTTGTTGTAATTATAAGCAACCGTAACAAGGACGCCCCAATAGCGGAGAAAGTTTGGGAATAACTATCTATTCATACATAGTAGATCTATCAAACTTAAAAATATTAAACACAATCTGAGGAGTTTGTAGTATATGTTTATCAAATGAACATCCAAAAAATTTCAAATCATAAGACTAAATGATGACGCAGTCTAATCTAATTCAGTAATGGGGCCTCCTAAATCATATTTTATAATGCTTTATGTGTTTACGTAGACTTGAATGTTTTAATATTCAAAGTTGACTTTAATGATATTCAAACTTGTTTCCCAATAAGCAGATGATATGTTTGCAATATTTGTCAATTTATCTTCTGGGAGAATCATTTTCGTATTGCTTGGAAGTATTGCTTTCGGGAAACGTTTTCTACTAAATGGGGTATCTTCTGCAATACGAAAACTATTTCTGCCGCAATACAATTTTTCATTTAGGCAATACGATTGGGGAATCGTATTCGTATTGCCATTATTACTGGGTTATTTATATTCCAAATACAAAAAGAGCGCTTACCTTATATCCATATTGGTAAATGTTTTCCACTGTCCGTGCTAATAAGCAAGTGGAGATTTTAAGGATTATATTTTTTACTAGTAAATTATTAAGATTGTATAAAACTCGTCCGCAGGCAATATTTTCCAAATGTGAGGAAAATGATCCAAAAATTATGTATGTATCGCCAAAAATCTTGAGGAAATAATTTTTATTTCGTTGGAAAATGTAGCCAAAAGTGATATATTGTCGGATAACACAATTTAATTACTTTTAAACACAAAAAATATGCTACAGTATATATGAAGATTTAATTTCAATGAAACCATTTTGTTTTTGAATATAAACACAAATTTTTATAAGTTTTTTCATAATCTTTTTATTTTAATTCACTTTTTTACACTCCACAAGGAAAAAAACATGAACAACGGTAAATAACTTTGGCCATACTAGTTCGTTTTGATGATCGCTCTTTCTAGCTCAAAGCAGTAGTTCGCCTATAGGTCAATTGCTGCTTTTTTCGGTAAAAATCATTGTTTAATTGAACTAGTTCGTTCACGAAAGACACATCTAATCGGCGAGCTAAAATATCTTAAACGGAGTTGCCAGGATAAACAAATGCCAATTGGAATGATTCTGTGAATTACCTGCTATTTTTTAAATTATTAAAATCGTTTGCACTCAAATTACATAGAAACATTTATCTATTAAAAAAACATTCAAATAAAGTTTGTATTAATACATTTCTAGTAAAACGAGTAAACAAGAAAAATCTTGAAAAATTTGTCAAAATAAAAAGTACTTGAACTAAAATAAGTATGTTAAGTAGTATGTTTGAGTTGTATTTTTAAACCATATATGGCCCTCTGGGCTCGGTTTTTGTGTAACATTGATTAAATAAATAAATAAATAAATATAATCAAAATAGCAAACACGAGAAATTCGTGCATAATGTACGCGGAGGGAAAAACTTTAAAGCGAATCTATAAATTTAATTAACTTAATAATAATAAAATGGTGTTCAATTATATAAATTGTTTTACACAAACTTTTATTGATGGATGTGTTTGCTAGAGCAAACTGACTTGTGTAGTCTATTTGCCGCATAAAACTTATTTACTTATATCATTTGAGGCTTAAGGATCAAGAGGCTTAAGGATTTCTTTCACTCAATTTTAAAAGAATTTGATGGTAGTGTTCGTTTTTCTTAAGCCTTTCTTGTGGCCAAAGCTAAGAAATTTTGGAATTTTTAGGAAGAAATAATAAAAAAAGATCCTTATTTAAAACTTTACCGGTAACTGACTTATTTTAACCTATTATTATTTGAGTTTGGAATTATTTGTTTCGACTTTTACAGAAATAATAAAATCGTTTCGGTTTATCGATTAACCGAATTGGAAACATTGAAAATTTTGTAAGAATTTTAAAAAAAGTTGCTGTTGTAGCAGCATTGGTTTGGTTTCGGCTTCCGCTGAGATGCCAGTCCTTGTTCCTTCAAAATTTTCGGAATTATGCATTTTTATTACGTTGAACTTGTGAAAAATATTTTTCATGTTATGCGTTTACAATTTTTTGTTTTTAATAAAAAAATATATAATTTTTTTTTTTGTTTTAAGTATTTATTTTTATTATACGGATAGAAAAAATACTCTAAATAATATGATAGGTTTTCCATATAAAGAAAACATCAACAGCGATGAAAACCAATGAATATAAATGAATTTAAATTCCAAGAGAATGTAAAGAATAACATAAACCTTTTTTAAATAAACAAAATAAACACAAACTTAAAAAGATATAACTTAAAATACGAATAATATTGAACAGAAAAAAGCGTAGAATACACGAGAAACAATAAAGACAAGTTAAAATTTTAAATAACTGCTTATTTCTACAACTTATAAACAAACAGATAATGTTATTATGGAAATTATTTATGATTTTTAAAATGTATAAAAAAGATTCCAATATATGTTCATTTGTTAAAATTTTTAATACCTCAAATTTATTACAATTTTAAATATAATGTAATAGGACAATGATCACTACCCATACATTGAGAACGTATACAATTATCGACAACACGTTTGATAAAACGTTCCGATACAATGAAATAATCCAAACGCCAACCAACATTACGAGATCTAGCATTACCCATATAAGTCCAAAAAGTATAGGCTCCTTTACGTTCGGGATACAAATGTCTAAAGGTATCTATATAACCCAGAGACAATAATTCCGACATTTTATCTCTTTCTTCCTTAGTAAAACCAGCATTACGTGTATTGGTTTTGGGATTTGCCAAATCATGTTCTTGATGTGATACATTCATATCACCACATATGACTACGGGCTTACGAGCATTTAGATTTTGTATAAATTCTTGAAATAATTTTTCCCATTTCATGCGTGACTCCAAATTTACTAATTTTCTACCCGAATTGGGTACATAAACATTAACTAAAAAGAATTTTTCATATTCAGCTGTGATAATTCGACCAGCATCATCAAATTCTTTGTTGCCAATACCGTATTCAACATGTATGGGCATGATTTTCGAATAGATGGCAACACCAGCATAACCTCCAGGCATACACAACCAATACGGATGATAACCCGGTATACGTTGAACTTCATCTGGCAATTGATCTGTAGCACATTTAGTTTCTTGCATACAAAATATATCGGGTTCTTCATATTCCAAATATTTTAGACCCTCTTTCTTAAGCCATGATCTTAAACCTGCAACATTCCAACTGGAAATTTTCAAATTATATCTTGGTTCATCGGCAATCTGTCCCTTTGACAAGGGTGCTAGTTCAAAATCGGCCTTATTGTATATAGTTGTTGTTGCATTTAAGGGAATTGAGTCAGTTTTCTTTTTGGATTTTTTAGCTGTAAAACAGGAAAATAAGAGATTTTTCAGTTTCGTGCCGCACGACGTCATATCTAACTTACGTTTAGAGCCATCTGCTTCGTCATCATCTCCTAAATCTTCTTCGTTGTTCAATTTATCATCATCTGCAGCCGTTTTATGTTTGTTAGCTGACGGTGCGGCACGTTTACGTCCACCACCACGTGCTGTTGTTGGTTTCTTTTCAGCTTTTATATTAGATGTTTTAGATTCTGGAACACAATTTAAAGATATTAAATGAGAATTAGATTTAAAAGATTCAAAGGATTCGTCTTCCATTCCCTCAAATAAAATATGTCACAAAAAATTAGTACACTTTTTAGTATCTGTATAACACCTGTGTTTGCGTTGTAAATTATGTTCGAAAATCACATATAAATTTGACAATAGTTCACGTCAGATTTTGAAAAAAGCAGTGAATTCCTTAAAAAATTCATTTAATTCTAGGAATTTAAATAAATATAATTTTGCTAATGGGTCCCCTGAACAAAGCTTTAAATATTGAACCAGACCATAACCGATCGTATTATTAAAAAATTCCAGGAGACTAGAAATGAAAGATATTATTGCTTGAGATATATTTTTGTGGTTTTGTTTTGAATATTTAACGAAAGAATAAAATTCGATGGTGTTTGCAAATTCAATAATTTAGTTTCAAAAAATATACCAAGTGTTACGGAATTGACAGTTTATTTTGTGTGATTATGATATATCATATCAATTTTCAAAAACATACTTTATTTCTGTTAAACACAAAATTCTGTTAAATAAAAGTGTTTAGAATACCACCATGATAAAATTTATGTTATTTCCCTGTTATAGTCAATGTTAAAGATACAGAATATGGCTATTAATGGTTTTTTACATATGCTCAATGCGATTAGTTACTTTAAATGCTGGAGATTAGCTAGACGTTAACGTATCTCTGTATAGCAAATTCAAATAAAGTCTGAAATAAACTTTAACTTTAATGTTCTGAGATTTCAAACAATTTCTTATCCAGTATTTGATACATAAGGTCTATTCGTTTACTTTTCTTAGACAAGTCCAGTAAGAATTACTCAGTAACAAACTTATAAAGAGTAAGACAAAATTACTCTCAAAATTTTCTAACGGAAAATTTGCAATAATTTACAAGTTAAACAGATGATTGTAAAACCAAATGCAAAAAAAAATATATAACTGGTCAATATGGCAAAAAAGAGTATTCTTGTTTTAAAATATTAAGCAGAAACATTTTAGAAGGTTTTCTTATGTTTTCTTTAATTCATTTTTTGTTGCTTTGGATTTGCATAATACAACGAAGTTGTAAAAGATTTTCATTTGTATTTACAAAAATTAACCAAATGTTTTTCAATCTTACATTTTTTCTGCTTGAAAATTCTTGCTGGCAAAAATTTGCAAACTCTCAACATAGAATTGTCATTTTATTCTCTCTTTTTTCTTTCTGATTACTGAGTATTTGTGTAAATGAACGCCATCCAGTAAAAATTTGTACAAATTATTGAACGGTACTATAATGACAAATTTTTTGATGTTAACAATTTTAGTTTATTTAAAAAAAAAATTTAACAAGTCTCTTTTTTTATTGGACCATACAACACTTAACACATCTTTTTTTTAAATCCTTCATGGTAAAAATATAACACGTTTTTGTCATTTTGTGTACAGACAATTTTCCATTTTTTAAATAAAATATTTAAAAACCTAAGGAGTATTTATTAATTTATTTATAAATTTTATTTAATTTACCTTCTGTCTCTTCAATATTTTCTGGTTTAACTTGTCCATTTGTTTCTTTTTCTTCTTTTTCCTGTATCTCTGCTACTTCTATGTGTTTTTCCAACTTTTCTATCTTCTTAGTACGTCCCTTTTTGGGCTTTTCTTCAACAATTTCTTTTTCAACACTCACTGCTTTGCGAGAACGTTCTAAAAAGGTTATAATAAAAACAATCTTGCAAAATGTGCTAACAATTAAAATAAAAATCAATTACTTTTCGGTAACTCTTCCTCTGTGACAGCAGTTTCTGAAGGATCATCTGTTTTTGCTTCAGCTTTTGAAGCTGCTGCTTTTCCTCTTTTAGTGGGTTTCTTTTCTGCTACATCTGCTTCCACGGATTCTTCAATTTTTTCTACAGCTGTATCTTTTTTGGAAGATCTACTCTTTTTCTTAGGGGGTTCTTCTTTAGAGGATTGCTCTGCATTTTCCACTATTTTTTTTAAATTTCTTGAAGATTTTTTTGCTGAAATCAAAAACCAAATTTTTAAAACATGCTCTCTTTATTTTCCGTGACAGCAAGAATTTTTCTCGTAATTCCTGGCATTACATTAAAACCGATCGAAAAATAAATAATAAAATGTTTCATATTAAATCATAATTTTTAATATAGAAAATATAAAAAATAAAATTCAGAGCAATGAGAGCGTTGATGAGAACAAAAGTCTTATACCACCCGAGATTTTACTTAAAAATAAAACCTATTTAGGACGGTTAAGGTATTTAAAAAACAGTGGTTGTGGTTTTCAAATTGAATTAATAGGTGTGTTCGACGTACGTTACCGCGGGTGCCCAATCTTACCAGAAAGCGTTTCTTGTAACATAAATTGGGTTAATGAGAGCGTTCATGAGAGAGTAAATGTGTTTCTCTTTTTACCAGAACTTACTCGTACTTTTTGTTTGGGTAAAATGGTAAAATTGTCAAATCATCAGCTGCTGCTAATAAATTAATGGTTTTGCATTTTTGAAAAAAAAAATTAAAGTTAACTAAAAGTTTACTATAAACAACTTTTCCTTCTTAATAATGAAAAATACATTTAAAAATGTAAATAGGTATTTGCCATTTCAAATATATTTATTAATTAAGCTGTTTTTTATATGAATAAATTTGACGTTTATTTTTGGGTATGAAATGTGGTTTTGTGCGTTCGCAGTATTTTGGGCATTTTTATGATTTTGTGAGAGAATTTTTTGCTTACTCTCATTTTACCAGACTTTACCCGAAATTACCTCGTACAGACCTAATATTTTAGCGTTTACGGCATATATCCAAGAAAGGCAACCGCTCTAATTTTTACAAAAAGCTTTAACTACTATCTTGTTGTTCCCCATATAAAACTTTAATTAGGAGGTGTTAGGATAAATTTCGTCACTGAAATTAAGTGTTTGGGTGTTTTTGTGGATGATCAATTACGTTTTTCAAAGCACATTGATTACGTTTGTGCTCGTGTGAATGCTACCTTAAGGCGATTGTGGTCTTTGGATTTATGTTTGCTTCTACATGTGAGGAAACGTGTTGCTAGTGGTCTTCTTATGTCACAATTATTATACGGGTACTACTAGTGTTTTACTTAGACGCCTTCATCTTACATTTAATCGTATCATAAGATATGTTTATAGATTAAGAATAAGGTAACACGTTACTCCTTTTGTATTAGATTTTATTGGTATTTCTTTTGAAAATTTAATAAAATTGAGAATTTTGTTGCTGTTTCACAAGGTGATTAAGACGAATTGTCGTAGTTATATTGTTGAGAACTTTAATTTCACAAGATCGAGTAGAAACCCTCAAATAGTTTTTCATCGTATAACTTCATCCATTTATGAAAGATCTTTTAATGTGAGGATAACTAGAAATTGGAATTCCCTACCTAGATACCTTAAAAATTTCGTTTTTCAAAGGCTACGTTTAAATGCAAATTAGTGCAGTATTTCGGTATGTTACACCCTCTCTAATTTATGATAACTCTAATTTTATCTTTTCTTAATTGCTACATTATGGACCTTAAATTTTAAATTTTATTTTATATTTTAGTTATTATTTTAGTTTTAGGCATTTTATATAGATGTATTTTTTTTATAGTAAATTGTTTTTTTTAGTAGTATACGAACCATATTTGGCCCAGAGGGCTTGGTTCTTGAATATTTGAATAAATAAATAAAATTGCCGCTATCAATTTAAACTGTACTGTTAACTCTTAAACCTTAAGCGTTATAACCAGAAAATTTCACAAATATTTTCATGCCTTTTAGAGTAAAATGTAAATGCCACACATTTTGTATGGTGTGGAGGTGGTATCAGACACTTGAATGATATTAAAGTGGATTGTTAATACGGTAACTTGTTATTAATATCCGTAGACATAAACAAATTTTTAATTTGTTAAAAAAATTTTGCATGATATTTTTATAAATTTGTAAAGATTCGTAATATTATTTTATTTCATCGAATAATGAAGAGTGGCATGAGTTTTCTTTTTCACGCTCTAGTGTTTTTTTTTTTTTTTGTTGTGAGAGTTCCTTACTGTTCGAAATGTTTTTACCTTATGATTTATGTAGGTATTTTTCTCAATCTAACAATAGGTCTATTCAGTTACATTTTTTAGTCAAGTCCAGTAAGAATTTCTCAGTAACAAACTTAAATAGCTAATTGTAAAACCAAATGCAAAAAAAAATTATATCTGATCGATGTAAAAAAAGAGTATTCTTGTTGTAAAAAATTAGAAGGTTTTCTTATATTTTCCATTATTCATTTTACAATGTTTGTTGCTTTGCATACAACAAAGAAGTTGTAAAACTTTTTTATTTCTATTTACAAAAATTTATGATATGTTTTTCAATCATATATTTTTCTGTTAGAGAACTCTTGTTGGATTTTTACTGGATGGCATTCGTTTACACAAAAACTGAACAAACAGAAATAAAAAAAGAGAGAATAAAGTGACAGATCGATTTTGAGAGTTTGCAAATTTTTACTAGACATATTTTTGCCTGCAAGAATTTTCAAGCAGAAAAAACATCTGATTGAAAAATATAAATGTAATAAAATTCTGCAAATACTAATAAAAATGTTTTAAAACTACGTTGTTGTATGCAAATGCAAGCCCACAAATATTGTAGATTGAATTATGGAAATGACAAGAAAACTTTTTTAAATGTTTCTGCTTAATATTTTTCAACAAGAATCCTTTTTTTCATATTTACCAGTCATAATTTATTTTTACAACTGGTTTTACAATCAGCTGTTTAGACAAACTTGTAAGATATTAAAAAGTACTTCTAACTAGACTTGACTGAAAAAAGTAAACGAATAGACATATTGTTAGATTGAGAAAAATACGTAATTCATAAGGTAATAATGATTACTTTTTATTTTTGTTTTTTTTAATATATTTATTTAGCACAACGACAATTTAATAAATTCTACATATATGGATTTTTTACATTAAAAAAATTCTACAATTTAACGTTTGAAAACAAAAAAATTATTTGCATTAAATAATTTAAGACCAATATAAAAGATTTTGATAAAAATTTGTTGTACTAAAATATAGTCTAAAATCAGAAATGTTACGTGAATTATACGGTTGTACGTCTGCTACATAAACCAACTGTTTTTGCATATAATTTGGCAAGATTCCATTTTTCATCTTTAAGACATATATTAAAACATTCATCACCAGTCTCTGATTGACCGACAACCACTGCAATCTATTTAACATATCCCTTATGTGAGTTAGCCTATGACACCGTAGTATACATCTCATGCCTTTATTGGCTGAGGAGCCAATGAACTAAATGTGTTAATGAGTGTAGTTATTTGTTCATAAATAACATTTATTATATATTTAAGTTAGTTTAAGAACTTTTCTTAGACTTGTAAATTGCTATGCAATACGTTTTTGTCCTGGACGGCTTTGTATTGGAATATGGATTAATAAATAAGTAAAATAATTAAATTTCATTATAGGCAAACAGTTGGTGGAATTATGAACTTATTGCTTAGTAGTAGACGAGATTTAGCATTCAGCATTAGAAAAATCAAAAGGGTATTTAGGTAGTTAAACGTAAACTTGAAGTCAAGTAAATCACAACTCAAGAACAACCTTTTGATGTACAGCATTTGAGACTCAAGTACCTTTGAATCTGGGGTTTAATAAAATATCACATAAGAAAGGAAAGTATTGAAGTATTGTTATGTTTTGTTAATATTGTAATATTTGTTTTAATTGTACTTGTTGTTTTAATATTTAAACAGTCTTTAAAATATCTGGTTTTTTTCAAATTTGTTTGTCACTTAAAAATTTTTTTACTATAAAAATCAAGTCTTCAAGGGATTCCTAGAATTGATAAAGAAATAGAGTGAACCCTTACTCTGAGAGATGTCAGAGTAATAGTAGTTCCACTCCACATGCAAGGAATTACGAATCAATATAAGAGCACAATGATTCGAATAATCTACTTTAAAAGTAGCCCGATCTCTAGGGCCATCTCATGAGCCTGCACTTTGTCGGGCGTTGTTACATATGACTTTGCCGATTTTTAAATTTACCTTCTATTAATGGTGGCTCCAAAACTTTATCATTTTCCTCAATAGTATCCTCCATTTTTGTTTCCTGTTTCTTTTTTCTTCCGCCTGTAGATTTAGACTTCTTTTCTATAACTTCAGATTCTTCTATAGGTTCTTCTTTAGAAATTTCATCTTGCGGTGTTTCCTCAATTTCTTTAGATTTAGCTGTTGTCTTTTTTAATGGTGGCTCCAAAACTTTATCATTTTCCTCAATAGTCTCCTCCATTTTTGTTTCCTGTTTCTTTTTTCTTCCGCCTGTAGATTTAGACTTCTTTTCTATAACTTCAGATTCTTCTATAGGTTCTTCTTTAGAAATTTCATCTTGCGGTGTTTCCTCAATTTCTTTAGATTTAGCTGTTGTCTTTTTTGTTGCTGCTGTCACTTTCTTTGCACCTTTTCCTTTTGGTTTTATAACTTCTATTTTTGCTTCTTCAGCAGCATCTTCGTTTTTCCCAATATTATTCACTATAACCTCATTTTCATCTGCCTTTTTTTTACCCCTTCCCTTAGCAGAGGGCTTTTTCTTAGGTACCTCCTTTTCCACGGTAACCACGGCAACCAATTTTTCTTCTTTTTTACCACGACCACTGCTACGTTTTGTTAATTTAACTTCCTGAAAACCTTCCTCAGTTGTAGAACCATTTATTAAAGTGGAATTATCAGTATTCAATTTTTCTCCCACCACTACATCCTGGACACTGATAGCGTCTGCTGCAGCCGCTGCCTTCGTTTGTGCCTTTTTGTTAGATGCTTTTGCTCTGGGCATTTTAGAATTTAATTTATATTCTTTTTGTTAAAAAAAAATGTATCACTTAAAAAATATAGTTTATTTTTTTGTGTTATAAATTTGTGACCGCTTTTATAACTTTTCCAACAGACACTGCAAATGCTGAATTTTGCATCAAGTTGTACAGAAAAATTATTTTATCAAGTTCTTTTTGGCGCCCATTCATACAATGCGAAGAATATGTGAAAACAAATTTAACCCTCTGTAGTTGAGATATCAATGATAAGTGACTGAAAAATAGAACTGCCAGTCAAGAATTCCTCAAAAGAGAAATTCAACACTCTGGCAGACCCGCTCTATACCCAATTACATATTTACCTCAGAGGTTCTAACATTAAGCTGTCACTGCTTTGCTGCATGTTTGCATTGCAGTATTAATTATTTGTTGTTGGCAATGCCAGCTAAAAATACAACTTGGTACTTGCAAATTCTTTTTCACTTTACTCAATATTTGTTTATCCTTCGAGTTGTGGTATTTAAAAAAAAACAATAAAATAAATATAAGAATACAATACAAAAACAATATTAAAAATCATCTTGAAAATAGTAGTTGGATTTTTGCGTTTTAATTCATTAATTAATAATATACAATTTTTCTACAAACAATATTTTTATATATAATTATGTATGAATAATGACAGTATTACACATAATTTGTATCAGTTGTATATACACACCTCAATGGTGACCTGCGCCTTTTTATTTTAATATAGTTCATGGTATTTTTTCTTCTACTTTTTTCAGTTCAATAGAAGGACGTCAGACAACGAAGAATAAAACGGGGGTAACAAAGAAAATTACCATTAGAAAAAGAAAATTTCTTTAAATTCTTTGGAATCAAACTTCAACTTGCAATTATTTCAAGTTCCCGAAAAACGGGCAGGAGAGAAAGTTTTAGTGTAATCTAATTTGATTGTGGTTATTGGGGAAAGAGCTGAAGTAAAGAAGGCTTTATCATGTCTGGAGAAGAAACGTCAGCAGATCGTAATGTTGAAATATGGAAAATAAAAAAATTAATCAAAAGTCTTGAAATGGCTCGTGGGTAAGTTTCATTTTTATTATCCAAAGAATAATTGCTCACCAAGTTATTTAATAAATATCAAAAAGTTTGATTTTCCAATATTTTCATTGAAAAAGTTCTTGTGATAACACGTTTTTTGATTCCCACCTCCAATTTTTCAATTTTCTGTAACTAGAAACATTTTTTTTCTAGAAATGAACGAAAATTTACCAAAATCCAAGTTATTAAATGATGTTGGCAAAGGAATGAGTCCTTTAATTCTTGAAATTTTTTATTAGGAAAGGTTTTTGATGTCTAAAGATTTGTTTATGAAGAAGACCCTAGTATTTTGCATAATTTTTTTTTAATAACAAAAAGAAAAAGTTTTTTGTATTTACAAATTCCTTTGTTGGTGCCTTTTAAAAAAAAATAATTTGTGTACAAAAATGTTCTACGAAAGATGTTTATTAATACAAACAGAATTTTTTTATTTTTTTCTGTATAGGTTATAATTCTGAAAGTTTTCTACGAAAGTTTTCTATAAAACAGTTCGTACAATCTTAAACATTTTTTCAGAATCCGAATATGAATATGACAAAAAAAAATGTTATAAAAAAAATTATGGAAAAATTATTTACAAAATATAGTTTACGAATTTAAAAAAAAAATAAAACTAAAGCAAAAAGGTTGGTGTAAATTTCTTAGAAAAAATTAAGCGTAAAAATATTTTTGCCGCGAATTTCGCTTTTTAACTCATTGACCGCTTAAGCTAATTTTCAGGAAAACTAAAAACATTTTCTTTTTTAAATTCAGCATTCACGATCAATTATTGATTTCGTGGAAAATGGTTCAATTAAATATAAAGATAAATATTATCAACAGAGACTGAGAATTTCGTTATAGAAAAGTCCTCAGGTTATACCATCAAAATATGTTTCTTTATAATCTAAACAAAACTCAGATTTAAATTTAACAATCAATATATTTATAAATTTTTCAGCAATGGCACTAGCATGATTTCTTTAATAATTCCTCCTAAGGATCAAATATCTCGTGTTAGCAAAATGCTAGCCGATGAATTTGGCACAGCCTCTAACATTAAATCTCGAGTCAATCGTCTATCTGTATTGGGTGCCATAACCTCAGTGCAACACCGACTAAAATTATATACCAAAGGTAAAAATGCAAGATTTTTTTGTTTTATACTTTTAACTAATCTTTATAATTATTTTAGTGCCTCCTAATGGTTTGGTTATCTATTGTGGTACTATCGTTACCGAAGAGGGTAAAGAAAAAAAGGTTAACATTGATTTTGAGCCCTTTAAACCTATTAATACTTCGTTGTATTTGTGTGACAATAAATTTCACACTGAGGCTCTGACGGCTCTTTTAGCTGATGACAATAAATTTGGTTTTATTGTTATGGATGGTAATGGTGCCTTGTTTGGTACTTTGCAAGGTAACACCCGAGAAGTATTACATAAATTTACGGTAGATCTGCCGAAAAAACATGGTCGTGGTGGTCAATCAGCATTGCGTTTTGCCCGTTTACGTATGGAAAAACGTCATAATTATGTGCGTAAGGTGGCCGAAGTGGCTACTCAGTTATTTATTACGAATGACAAACCAAATATAGCTGGTCTTATTTTGGCTGGAAGTGCTGATTTTAAAACTGAACTGAGTCAATCTGATATGTTTGATCCGGTAATTATAAAATTGATATTTTGTTCCATATCCCTTTCCAATTCAATACAAATTATCTGTTCTCATTTTGTATAGAGACTGCAATCAAAAGTAATTAAACTTGTTGATGTTTCTTATGGTGGTGAAAATGGTTTTAACCAGGCCATTGAGCTGGCAGCTGAATCATTACAAAATGTTAAATTTATTCAGGAAAAGAAATTAATTGGTCGTTACTTTGATGAAATTTCTCAGGTTTGTAAAATACTTTCATGTCTTTTATGTAAAAATAAACTTTTTTTGTTTAAATTTTGATTTTATTGAAATTATGAAAAACAAAAAATCATTTGTGTTTACAAAGTGCACACAAATTTCCATAAGCAAAAGTTGTGCATTCTACTGTGTTATCTATTGCAAAAATGATCTAAATGAATTTTTTTTTCATCTATTTCTATTTTCGTAATAGATAAAAAGACCTTAAATAATTTTACCAAGATTTCGTTTATTTATATAGGATACAGGTAAATATTGTTTTGGTGTGGAAGACACTTTACGCGCCTTAGAATTGGGTTCCGTAGAAACGTTGATTTGTTGGGAAAACTTGGATATACAACGTTATGTATTAAAAAATCATGCCAATTCAACATCCACTACAGTATTGCATTTGACACCGGAACAAGAAAAAGACAAATCGCATTTTACGGATAAAGAAGTAAGTTGGAGATATAGAAAAAGTGGTTGATTAGCTATTTTATAATATTTGAAGATAGACGGGTTAGAAATAGAGTTCTAAAAGTATTGAGTATTTGGGTATCGTTTTTCTTAGTACTCAATCCATAAAAGTACCTACTTTCAGATATCTGTTTTTTTTTTGTATATACGCGTAATTTTGCAGTAAAAAATACTACAAAAATACAACCCTGGTTTTGTTATAAAAATTCCACTCATTTCTAGGTTTTCAGACTTGTTTTTCTTAAAAATATGTAGCTTTATTAAATTTATAACAACCAGAGCCCACGCTCTTATGAAACAAATTTCTTTTATATAATTTTCAAAAGCTCTACTGTGTGAGTGAATGAAAGGAAGTCTTTTAGCATATTTGTTAATGGTTTTATTTAAAAAAATATTAAATAATTCAAGTGATTGGACATTCTAATATGAATTAATTTATGAGAGAATTCATTCACTATGCATTTTTGACTTTGAAAATTAATATTTAAACTTTTAACTCACGTTATTTGCTAAACAAAAATAATTTATATATTAAGTTCATTCGTTTACTTTTCTCAGTCAAGTCCAGTAAGATTTATCAGTAACAATCTTACAAAGAGTAAGAAAAATTTACTCTTAAAATGAAAATTTTCCAAAAAATTAACGCGAACCGAAAATTTGCAATAATTTACAAGTTTGTAAAACAGCTGATTGTAAAACTAAATGCAAAAATAAATTATAACTGGTCGATATGGAAAAAAGAGGATTATTGTTGTAAAATCTTAAGCAGAATTATTTTAGAAGGTTTTCTTATCTTTTCTATAATTCATTTAACAATATTTGTTGCTTTGCTTTTGCATAAAACAAAGTAGTTGTAAAACATTTTTTTTTGTATTTACAAAAATTTAAACACATTTTTTCAATCAAATGTTTTTTCTGCTTGTAAATTCTTGCTGGCAATTTGTCCAGTAAAAATTTGCAGAAAGAAGAATTCTCAACATCAAACTGTCACTTTATTCTCTCTTTTTTCTTTATGTTTACTGAGTATTTGTGTAAACGAACGACATCCAGTAAAAATTTGTACAAATTATTGAGTAAACGAACGGAACTATTATTTATGTATTATAAAAATTTATATTTTTTGCGTAAAATGTAAAAACGGATTTTGTTAAAAGCCGATACAATACCGTACGATTTGGAATACCGAACAGGTTTTAGAATACCAGTATTTTTAAAGTCAAGAATTTCGGGATTGGTAACGGTTATAAATTTAAATAGTTTAAAAATGGATAAGGTAACGGTTGCCAACCATGCTTATGTATAAGAGAAGGTACCCTAAAAAAAAGTAAAAGAAAAACCGGTTTCAAATAAACACTCCTGAATAAATTATAAAAGTTGAAATAATATGCTTGTTAACTAATTCCAATTTTTATATATTTTAGTCTGGTGTAGAAATGGAACTTATTGAATCTCAGCCTCTCTTAGAATGGCTGGCGAACAATTATAAAATGTTTGGTGCCACTCTAGAAATAATAACTGATAAATCTCAGGAGGGTAGTCAGTTTGTTCGGGGTTTTGGTGGCATAGGTGGTAAGTTGATGTATTTCATATATTGTATCATACTAAAGTGTAGGCTAAAATTAATTTAAAATTACCCAAATTGTTGTTCTAAATGTATATCGTTTTTTTTTTTTCTATTTTCTTCTCTGTGTCTCCCCTTTTCATTCCTTAAAACACCATTTATGCTAACTACTAATTTAAACAAAATTTATAACAAAATCTATTTTTTCATAAAATTTGTACATTAATAACGCTATTATATTTAGGTATATTACGCTATAAGGTTGATTTTCAATCACTACAAGCTGATGAACCTTTGGAAGATGTTGATCTTGATGATTATTAAATTTGTTAATATGAGACCTTTTTTCCAGCATTTTCATATATTTAGAAAGCAGCTTGTTCATATATAACATTAATGATTAATAATTTTAAATAGTCATAACTATGTAAATGGTGGCTAAAGTAGTTTTATAACACACAAAAAAAAAACATAAAAGTGAATTTTAAAATATTCCCATTTTTTGCATTTGAATTTAAAAACAAAAAATAAAAAATAAATAAACTGTTGTGTATGTAATTTAAAATCTACAGGCTGCTGTCACGTAGAATGAATACAAAAGAAATCGTAATAAATTTAAAATTTTGAATTATTTATAAAATTGCTTATTGTGTATGTACGACTTTGTTTAGATGTATATATATAGATTTTTTTATAATTTTATATTACTTTTATAATTTTATTTTTTTGTTTTGTATTCTTATCTATATTTTTAGGCATTTTGCGTTACAAGGTGGATTTTCAAAGTATGCAACTTGATGAATTGGATAATGAAGACTTTGATTTAGATGATTACTAGATAATTTTACAGCAACATTCTGATGTCATTAATATTTATAAACAAATCCTATTCACTCCAATCCATGCCAAATTGTATTTATTATAAGTCCAACTGCTGCCTTCGGTATTTTCTATAAAGTCTATTACTTTATTTGGAATTCCATATTTGTATTATTAAATTTTGAGCCTTTGTCAAAGTGAGATTTTTTTTTTTTTATTTGTGACACTAATTTATTTTTAATTATTCAGACCCTAGGTCTCATATAGCATAGTAATTCCATAGAATTATGAAGATTTAACAAGATACTTATTAGCACTTTAATATTTTATTTTAAATTAATAAACATGATTAAATTAACAATCTCTTAAAAGTTTTATTATTTTTTCAAATGAAAATGATTCACAAAATATTTTTTTATAATTTTTAGAAAAAAATGCTGTGCAAATTTTCAGTCGTTATAGATCCTTTATTCCCAATTCATACTGAGACCCAAAATAAGTATTTTCGTAATTTTTAAGTTTTCGATTTAAAATTTGTATGGAATTTGAAAGTTGAAAACTTGAAAAAAAACGAAAATACGTATTTTGGGGATCAGTGTGTATGGGGTTTTATTTACAAAATTATTTTAAATTTATTTCAAGAAATTTGTGAAATATTTTTCTAATTTTTATTAAATTTGAGAGAAAATTACTAGAAGTTCGTATGACACTAGTTTATTTTCCAAATTTATTTTCATTTATATTTTTTTAATTTTTTTTTATTTTAATTATTTTTTAGAAAGTTAAGAAAAAGTTAGGAAAAAAGCTAGTGTCAAAAAGATTTAATTTTACCCACATTTCAGAAAACTTTTTCTTATTTGATCAAATTTTATAAACAATTTGTGTTTGAAAAATCTGACATTAATTTTAATTATATATCTTCCGCACTTTTACATCAGACGAAAAAAATCGAAATTTTAGTTACAAAGAAGTAGTGGGGAAAAATTAAAAAATCTCACTAAAATATTTTTGAGTTAAAAAAAATTCAATTTAAAATAATATTTTTTTTTGGTAAAAAAAAAATTTTTTTCTAGTAAAAAAAAATTCAAAAATCCCTTCTGTCACTTAGAACTTTTAAACCACTTGTCCAAATTAATTATTTTTTTTAATACTAAACTTAAGCACAATCTTTTCTGAGAATAAATCGTTGTTTATTTAATAGTCTATTCGGGGAATTAATCGTAGTTTATTTAACCTTTACCCTAAAGTTTAATCGTATTTCTTATGGTAATGAAAAAAAAGTTGAATCAAATAAAACGATAGAAAACAGTATAATTTAAATTAAAATTTCACAGGTATTCGCACTAATTCCAGAGTATGCATAATTATATAAGTGTCAAACTGTGCAAATATATATATTTTTAAAAACTTACAGAAGTATATAAACTAAATATTAATTCACGATTAAAACGGTTAAACGAAATGATCTACTAGAAAGTGTCAGAATATATTTGATTTTTTCATACGTGCAAACAACTAACATATATGTTAGCAATTGTCGGAAGGTGTTAAGAGCTAATAAAATAATAATAAAACAAAAAACTTCATTTGATTAGAAATTCATTGAAATATTTATTATAAATATTTTAAACATTTTAAGAAAATACAAAATAAAAAAAAAATCATTTAAGTAATTATAAAAAATCGAGAACATTACCCTCAGTATGCTCATTATTTTCACCCATATTGTCATCACTACAATCAAATGCAAAACTCATTTTGCTGTTTGAGTCAAAATCGAACATTTCTTCTACTACTTCAGCATATTTTTGATCCGCAACGGAAGATGTTGAATTTTGTTTAGAATCAATTGAAAAATCATTAGTTTCATTGAAATATTTGTCAAAATCTTTTAATATAGATCTTTTAGAATAATTTTTAGTTTTTCTTTGTGATGAAGTACTGGGAGAAAAATCGGAGGACAGGGAAGCCTTTAACAATTCGTCATAAAATGAGTTTGTACTAGATTTTACAGTTGTAGTATCATTTGGAGACATCGATTCGCAAGAAGATGCAATTTTGGATGGATTAGATGTTGTATATGAATTCTCTTTATCTTCCGATTTTGTATTCTTACATACTGGGAAGGGAGCTTTGAAAATAATACATTCTTGTATTTCAATTTTAGGCTTATTGGGAGGAAAATTTTCCTTTTCAGTTTCTTCTGTTGTTACAGGTTTATATTCGGGCGATTCTATATCTTCCATGTTTTCTTGTTTTTCTGCTGGTGTTAATAAATTCACAGTTTCTATTTCAGTTTCATTTTTCATTTCTTCCGTTTCTTCTATCATTTCTTCGTCCTCTTCGTTTAATTCATTTATAGCTATTACAGTTTGTTGAGATGATTCTGAACTAGTTTCCGATTCAATATCATATTTACTATTATCTTCTTGAAATTCTTCTAGTGGTATTTTAAAACGTACTTGTTTAGTTAATTTCGTGGTTATAGATTGATTTAATTCCATCGAATTATTTTGAGAATTATGTAAAATTGATTTTATACACGTAGTATTTTGTATAACCATTATTTCTGTGTTTGTCTTACACTTTGTTTGAAAAGCAGATAAAATGTCAGTAAATGATGGCAGTTTAGGCATGGCAAAATTAAAATTTGTCAAGTTTCCTGAAGAGTTATCCGATAAACCTTGTTGTTTATAAGGTACGATTGGATCAAAATTAAAAGTCTGAATGAAATGGAAAGAATATATTAAACTAAAAAAAATACTTTTTGTAACAAAATAGTTAGAAATTGCAGTTTTGTTTATCGAAAAACATTTTGGTATAATTATAGGTTAAATATCTTCAGAATCCAAAAAATTTTTTAAACAAAAAAGTCTATAGAAAAAGTCGTTAGAATTTGAAAAAGTCTCTTTACAGCCTGAAGATTTTGATAATTTTTCTATAGAAAATAGTCCTTAAAATCGAATGGTTTTTCTTTGGCGAATGATGTTTTAAAATTATGGATTTTCTGTAGAATTTTTTTTTCCAAAAGTAGTTTGGTGGGAGTAAAAAATATATATAAAAAATATTGACTAAAAAAATCATTAATATATTTTTTAGAATTTAACGTACACAGAAAAAAGTATCACAAAATTTAAAGCAATTAAAAATATTTGTTAAAATTCAAATTCGATTTGTAACAAATTTGTGTTTGTTATTGTTCATATAAAAATTATTTAAAAACAAAATGGAAAATTAAAAAAATTACAAAAAAAAGTTTGTATTTAAAAAATCTTTTTTTTTTATATGCATTTAAAAAATGTTTAATCATACAAACAGAAGTTTGTAAAATTTGTTTTTGTGTAGAAAAAGTCCTTAGAATAAGATGATTATTCTATAGAAAAACATCCTTAAAAATGGTTTTTCTGAAAAGAAGTGTTTTAAAATTATGGATTTTCTACAGAAATTTTCATCAAATCTAATGAAAATGTTTCAATAGAAAAACAAGTAAAATAAAGGCTTAAATTCGGCTGTGCCGAACCTTTGAGTACCCTTCACCAATATCTTAAAAATGTTCTCTACCATTTTTGATACAAAAAAAACTTTGAGGTAAAATTATGGGGGCGAAAAAATTTTTTGAGGTGAACATTTTTTTTGGATGCGAAAACAATTTTTTTTGTTAAAAATAATTCTGAGGTGAAAAAAATTTTTTGTGGTGAAAAAAAATTTTTGAGGTGAGAAATATTTGGGGTAAATACAAAATATAATTCATTTCTAAGCGACTGGTGAAAAAATATATTATGTACCAGTCGCTACTATGAAATTGTATTAAAATACACCAATTTGTATGAAAAATTTAGAGGTATCTTCACAATTTCACTCAAAACGTTTTAACCGCTGGACCGATTTTTCTCTTTTTCAATACCAAACTGCTCGGGAGGATGTCCAATAAACTGTGTAAAAATAGGCACCCCCGCTTCCGTTTTCGCGTCGTAATCGCCATTTCAACAGACGGACATCGCTAAATCGGCTTAAAATAACATAAGGATCACGAATATATATACATGTTACAAACGGAGTGACAAACTGATATATAGGGTATATATCAGTTTGTCACTACTCTACCATATTTGATAGAGGGTATAAAAAGGTTTAAACTATTTCCTACAGGTGTTTTATATATATCTTCTGTTAAGAAACTTTAATTTGCAAATCCTACCTTATGTTGTGACAATTCCAATTGCTTTATTAACTCCATTTTTACTTTTTTTAATCCCTCTATATTCTCCTCATATACTTTTAACTGTTCCATCTATAATATAAAATCAAAAACTTAAATATTTATCATCACTACTTTTTATAATTTTTTCTGTTACCTCTTCTCTTAGCTTCTTAAAATCGTTAGAATCTTTTACTAAATTTACTATAATTTCGTTTCTTCTCTGTGTTGCATTGTTAATAAGCTCTGTACCTTCTTTAAAGCTATTTCTCATTGACTCTTTTTGTTGCTGGCAACTGGCTTCCGCTTCTTTTAGAACCACTTCAGATTCACGATATTTTTTTACAACATATCTTTGTTCCATTTTTTCATGCCATTTTGCAGTTCTAACCATACATTCTTGTATTGGTTCACATTCTTTGCGACATTTTTCCTCCATTTCCATATAATGACATTTTAGGATTTTTACAAAATCTATTTTAGCTATAAGATTACGTATGCCAACACTGAGTTCAAAGATTCTCATATTCATGTCATTGCAGTTCTTAATATCATTTCTATCATATTGCGAAGTTAAAAGCTCTACGTTGCACAGTCCCATTTCAAGACGAACTTGTTCACGATCTAGTTCTAGAAAAAATATTAAAACAACTAAATTAATTGTAGTCGTTAATTGTCAGTTATTACATTTTTTTTAATAGTATATTCTGGGGTTTAATTGGAGTAGTTCTTATTTTAATATCCGATCCGGAGTTTTTTTCATGGTCATATTTTTAATTTAACCATTAAACAAAAGCATATGTCAAATATTAAAACAATAACAAAACTTGGGGTTAACTGATAGCTCAATGTGAAACCTATCCTTAAGCCTAAAGCAGATAGTTAAAGGGTCAGTGAAGATTGGGAGTTCTGTTAAACTTTATTCTTGACTTTAATTTATTTTTTTTAACTTATTTCTTTATTGTTAATTATATAATTTTTTTTTTTTCAAATTATGATTGATTGATTGATACATAATTACATATTACGTAGTAGTGTTTTCAGTGAGATGTTTGTGAACCATATTATGTCCTAAGGGCTTGGTTTGAAATTGTATAATAAAATAAATAAACTGTTCAATATTTTTAAGAATTTTGTTTGAAGGCAGCTCTTGCCAGTTTAGAAAATTTTCTAATTTTCCGAGTGACAAATAAAATAAATAAAATTGAAAAACATTCTTTATCGACAAACTGTCTCACTTCTGTCGTCGCTGGGTTTATCTGAGTTGCGCTTAAAACTGTTTGCTTAAGGGATTACGTGGGTTTGAAAATTCGTATTTATCACTGGCAAGACTTTGCTTTGACTTTATGGTACCGGAATCGGTAGTTATAAACGAACTTTTTAAAATTTTGCACACTTCTTCAAAATGATATTATCTAGGGCTGGAAGGATTTTTTATCACAACTTGTTTTATAAGGCAATACGTGGTTAAAATTTTACCAAAAATTGGATTCCGCCAAAAATTCTACCATATATATAACAACCATATATATATAAAAAATAAACATAAACCCCTAGAATGTCAAATCCCTAAATTCTACCTAATGACCACCTGGTATTGTTTTGCCATGCTGCACGGAAATACTTCAGTACATTTAAAAACAAATGGTCGACAACTGAAACTATTCATTGCAGACATATACGAACCTTTCGTATATCGTACCAAATATTTTGTTGGTTCGCACCACGAAAATCCAAGAAACAACTAACCTTAAATACAGAGAACTGCAGTTTTGTTGTCGCAAGGTTTTTAAAAAGAAGTTCATAAGTAAAAATTCATAGGAAAATAGCGTGACGAAAGTTCTTTGGTAAAAATAAATCGGCCCTGCTTTCATTCAAGGCTATTGAACAAAACTTACCTTGCAATTGTGTTTCCATATTATTATTTTCAAGTTGAATGCGGTCAATATCAGTAAAAAGTTCCGCAATTTCTGAATTTTCATCACAATGTTTTTGCATAAATTCCATAATAGTAAACAAATAACTCATGTTTAATGTTTCTTTTTTACAAAAAATCAGAGGTAAAAATCTTAAAATTATTAATACCTTCACAACTATACTTGCAACTCTAACGGCAAAAGGAAATAGAAAGGTTTTGGTTTTACTGCTGCCAACTTGGCGCTTTTCCTGATATTCTAGCGGTTTTTAAGTTCTGATAGCAGGAAAATAAGCGAACAAAAAACACAGCGTTGGTAAAACATTTTTTTAACAATAGGTTCATTCGTTTACTTTTCTCAATCAAGTCCAGTAAGATTTACTCAGTAACAAACTTACAGAGTAAGACGAATTTACTCTCAAAATGAAAATTTTCTAAAAAAGTACGTGAACGGAAAATTAGCCATAATTTACAAGTTTGTTAAGCAGCTGATTGTAAAACCAAATGCAAAAATAAATAAAACTGGTCAATATGAAAAAAGTATTATTGTTGTAAAATCTTAAGCAGAAACAGTTTAGAAGGTTTTCTTATCGTTTCTATAATTCATTTAACAATATTTGTTACTTTGCATTTGCATAAAACAACGTAGTTGTAAAACATTTTTTTTTTTTTTTTGTATTTACAAAAATTTAAACACATTTTTTCAATCATATGTTTTTTCTGCTTGTAAATTCTTGCTGGCAATAATTTGTCCAGTAAAAATTTGCAGAAAGAAGAACTCTCAATATCAACCTGTCACCTTATTCTCTCTTTTTTCTTTATGTTTACTGAGTATTTGTGTAAACGAACGACATCTAGTTAAAATTTGTACAAATTATTAATAAAAGAAATTCAACGGTTTTATAAAATAAAAACAAAAGAAAAGCAAAAATTGTTAATGTTTTGACAACACTTCACCAAAATAAACAAAACAAAAAATAATAACAACCCTGTTTTGAACTCGTATTCGCTCTTTTTTATAACTGTGTCTATAAATTGTGTTAAGTATTTGTGGAAAATGCCGGAAATTTTTAAAATTCTAAATGGTGAATTTAAAACAATGTCAAGCTGGAATTCTGTATACTTTGGCTAAATTTTTGAAATTTTAAGACAACCTGCACGTAGCCTAAGTTAACTTGAAAGCAACTGTTTAAAGTGAAAACTCATTTGTTTTTTTTTACTGATTATATTTATTTGCACTTATAAATTTTGTTTCAACTAATTATGGAAATTTATATCTGACAAATTGCTGCAAATTTGGTTACATTATACTTGCCAATGTGCTTGTTTGCAAACACTAACGACTTTAAATAACCCAAATCGGTAGATGCGGCAGGCCAAGCCCAATCAACGAAACACGTGATTACGCCTGCTGAGAAGACATCTTTCAAACTACGCATTGTGTCTTGCGCCCTACGACAAGTGGTATCGTCATGTTGGAATTCCGGTAAGAAAAATTCAGTTAGCATGGCTTTATAGTGGTCACCATTCAAATTAATTAATATTTTTAAATTAATCGGGATAAAAATCACCGTAGTAGCGTAACAGCCTTGTTCTTCAAAAAAACAAAGAGGGTGTAATGAATTATGCATATATTTTTGGACTCCCAGAACCGAGACTTGCTTATTGACTTGCCTACTTCACGAATGTCTAAAATAAACTGTAATACAATAGGGTGGCACTTATTGCCCTACCTTTTATTTTAAAATCTTATATTATTAAGATATCTACACATGTTTAATAGCCCTTATAATGAAAAATGGATGGATTTTGAAATTTTTAATTCTGATACCATTTTTAAATTGATATTTTTCCTTTTTTTAACTTCCTACTTTTTGGCAATCACTTGGCCAAAATTTTAAAGCATTCTGTGTAACTTCACAACCTTTCACATAAGCTTCTCCACCTTCTAAATACATGGGAGTAAATTCTCTATAAGCTAAACAGACTCGTCTTTCTAATACATCTTCACGTAAAACGGAATGTTCAAACTGATATCTGGCTGGTCCATATAAAATTATTAGAGATAAACTGGAAATTAAAAAAATATATATAATTTTTTTTTACAGAAAATAGGTATTAACCTAAAGTATTAGGTACATATCAAACAAAAAACTTACTTTGGCATTGGTATTCTCAAGACCTTATCTTTGAAAACTTTTAATTTGTTTGTGACCAACAAAGGTTCTATTAGTTTATGTTCATAAGATGTAATCAAATCCAGATTGTATTTTTTAGAATCTTCTACATTCTTCTCCAATAGGTCTGTATATAAGGACAACGTTAACACAGCATCTCCCAAACAATTCACTGTTACCACCCGTTCTCCCCATATCCAGCAATCATCTATATGAGGATCTATGGAAGCTCCCTTTGATGGATCGTATTCAAGAGAACACTGTTCTATGGTTTGGAAACTTTTAAGTAAAACTTCTTGTTTAAATTTTTCTTGTACAAATTGTGTGGTCCCAGGAAATCCTTTGAATAGACCATTATGCAGTTTCTTTTTCTTAAAATTTGTTTTAGGACCAAAATTTTGTTTTCTACGTCCACTTTGTGAAATACACCAGGGTAAAATATCCAAATTTTTAATTAATTGTTGGCCTTCTTCAATATTAAGAAATTGTTCTTTGACGAAAATACCAGATAACTCTATGCCATTGTCCTGTTTGTGTATGGGATGCTCCTGTTGAACTATATCACAATTCCAGCCTCGATAAAAACGTTGACATTTTATACACCAAGACCAGGAATCAAGTTTTTGGAATTCTTCTAGTAAATTGGGTTTTTTTATATTAAAATCTTTTTCGCATATTAAACAAGTTCGAACTCCTTTGCAACCACAAGGTCGTATAGTATTCATTTCTTATTTTATTCTCGATTTATTTTTAAAAATTTTCAACAATTTTGCACGATTAGCTACAAAGCCGATTGAAATTTTGTGGAGGCGGATGAAAAGCAAAATCTTCGACGGCTTATTTGCTTTACGAAGCCATTTCCTTATTCAAAACACCTAAAAAATTTCGGTCCATGCTTGGAGCACATACATTTCTTACAGTCATTAGAAAAAATCATAAAGCTAAATGTCACTTTTTTTGCTACATTTTCAAATGATCTTGTATATTTAATTCCCACGCAAATGAAATTGGAGTTTAATATAATAAAATGAGAATATATATTCGATTTAATAATTTGTTTTATGATTTTATTCACGAAATATAACTCAAGCAAACGATTTTTGGTTGAAATGATTTGTTAAAATTGGTTTATATTGTTTGATTTTATTAAAAGAATCAACAAAAACTAATTCTGTGAATATTATTGAATTAAGTAGAGAATTATTCAATTAATAAAAAGAATTTTACATTTTTAATGTGACGGCTTAGCCGAAAGTCGCGCCGTAACTGCTTGCTCTCTGGCACCGCATTAATAAACACAGCTGTTTTGTCGTTAAACATTCACTGTACATTTCCAATAAATATTGGAAGGTTACAGGAACTTGTTTAGAACAGAGACCCAAAATAACAGTTCTTATTTAAAAGAAGTCAACACAAATTTGATCAAATATAAATTTATAAACACATACAAAAATTACACAGTTTCAAAAATATTTAACATATATTTTTTTCAGTTTTTATATTTCACTCTTTAAATTTCTGTTATTTTTTGATTTTTATTTAAAAACATTTAATAAAAGTTTCGGACTGATTTTTAAAAAATAAATTAATACATTTTTGTGTCAGAAGTTGATGAATTACTGAGATTAATTTCCTTTATATCACTGTTCATTATTTTATTAACATTTCTTGACATCAACAGTATAATATTGCAGTTTGTGAATATTCATTAGTTTCGTAGCTTTTAATTTATATTATTGTTATTTATTGATGTAGAAAAAACCTTTTATTTAAAATGGTCATTTTTTGAACTGTTTTTGATTAAATTTAAAATATACATAAGTCACACTGGGACTAACAAATTTTCAAACAAGAAATATTCGACAAAAACTGTTAACTGTTAGGTCTTTGTTAACAAGTTCTACACATTGCAATTTAAATTGCATAATATTATTAAATAAATAAATGATTTTTTAGTTTTTTACACTTTATATTTATTTTTCTTTTAAATATTACATCAATTAATACGTATAATTTAATTTTTGGAATATTTTTTTATTTTACATTTAGTATGATTTGGAATTAAATTTTGAACTTATATATTTATTTTTTTTTTTAAACCTTTTTAAGGATTTTAAAGTTTTCATATTGGCTTTGCATTGTGTGGTTTTAGCTTGAAAAAATATTGAAAATATAGAAAATGTTTAAAAAATAACTTAAAATTAAAGAATACAAAATAATTTCAAAAAAAAAAAAATTTTAATAAACTTAAAGGTTTCTATACTGATTTCGCCAAAGTTTTAGTTACAAAATATCTCAACAAATTTTGGTTGAAACTTAGGCAGCTTATTTACTAGTGATATACTCACAAATTTTATTTTTTTGGTTAAACAACAACGGCACCGGCCTCAGAACGACTAACGGGCAAGTCGGGACAATTTTTCCAAGTATCTGTTAAAGGATCATAGCATTCGACAGCACTGATAGTAACCTGAGCTCGATAAAATGTTGCTTCACAGGGCTTTTAAAAGTGAAGGATATTAAAAAAAATATATATTTTAAATGTTATTATTTTTAATCATTCTTTGTTGAATTGAAAAATTTTAACTATTTATTTTCTTAAAAAAAAAAAAAACTTTTTATATTTAAGTATTTATTTTCGAATACTAAAATTAAGTATAAATTGTTTACTGAGTACAATCAAAAATAACCGAAAGTTAACACGAACTAAAAATTAAAACATCAAATTTATTTGAAATTTGTCTATGACATATGCATAGAAAAATTTGTTATTGTTTTACATGTTAATTTATAAGTTTGTAATAAAAATCATCTAAATGTGTATGCATTTGGCTGCAAGTTATTTTGCTATTGTTAATGGCCCTTATTGAAGATTTTGGTATTATTTTTTTATCAATTTGTTGTCAACCGAAACGGTGCGTTTACCATTAACGTAATTTTTAAATATTTTGTTTATGGTAGTTCGTTTATTTTAAAATTATCGTGCTTATTTTGATAACTGTATTTTAGAGGTATCGATAATCCAAGGATTTCGGTAACGATACCTTAACGGTATTTAAATTATTTCTTTTTTTAAGGCTAAGGGCAATCTATTGAATAGGGCTTTATACCGGTAATAGTATTTTAGCAGTTTTGCCTGCCAAACCGGATTTTAATTAAGAACTTCAACATATTCGTATTTACCTGATCTCCACCAGCTACATATAATAAGCCATCAGCAGCTGCCACTGCTGGTATTGCACGTGGTACCGACATTGCACATACGGTGGACCAAGTATTATCATCAAAACTGTAACGTTCTACGGAACTTAAAACTGCTTGAGAACTGCTATTACCGCCCACAACATATAAATAACGATCCAATATGGCCACACCCATTTGACAACGTGCGACTTGCATACGTGCCAATGTTTGCCATTCTTGGGTAACAGGATTATAGCTGAAATATTAAAGTTATTGAATTTAAAACAATATTTGTATACAATTTCAAAACTCACCTCACTAAATCCGGTAAATGACGACTTGATATAGTACAACCCCCCAATATATAAATGAGACCCTCAAAACTTACTACACCCATGCTGAAACGTGGCTCTGGTAAATTACCTATTATTTGCCAAACGTCTTTATCGGGGTCGTAACGTTCGATAGAACCACCAATATCATCGCCTATCCAGCCACCTACAGCCAAAAGACTATTATCCATGGCACATAACCCAAATTCACAACGTGGTATAATCATAGGTGCTATGGGAGACCAACAATCATTTTGTGGATCATATACCTCACCATTGGCCAAAATTTGAGCTCCTCTCTCACCACCAATAACATAAATTTTACCATTTAAAGCTGCTACCCCTGGTAAAATACGCCCAATTTCCATGGGTGCTGTCTCTGACCATTCCCTACGGAATATATCAAATTTTGCTACCGTATCGAAAATATCATCGGCGGGATTCCAAGTAGAAGAGGTTTCTCTACGGGAACCTCCTATAATATAAATATTTTTCTTAGCTAATTGCCGAGGGCAAACTCTCAAAGGCACCAACTGTCCTCTTTTTGAGGCTATGTCGCGACATATTGATCTTAATGCAATTTTTACCGACATGTCACGACAATCTCTTAATGCCTGATCGATAACTTTAACTGGCACCAAAGCCAATCGCACCAAGGATAAAATATCAAAAACATAACATCTTCTTTGGGTAACATCATGTTTAATCCAACGCAAGGCGGCCTGAAATACTTGAGATTCAGAATCAACACGTAAAAGTTCTGAGGTTAGAAGTTGTGATAATAAAGTTTGTGGTGTTTCCAAAAATTCATCTTCCTGAGTTATCTAAAAATAAAGCAGAATATAAAGGTAATTAAAATCTACAGTATCACATATTTTACTAATTATACTCACCGTGGGAAAATTGGCATGTACAAAGTTTAATGCACTTTTAGCTAAGGCTTCACAATTATGAGCTTCAGCAAAGCGTAAAATACCCAAAGCATTACTGGCATGTAATTCACGGCATAAAAATTCACAACAACCATCCACAACTTCATGTAATTGTAACATATCAGCAGCAGCTAATAATTCTTGGACGTTGGACTTTTTTGAGAGAGAAAGAAAGAAGCAGAAAGACATTAAAATTGAATTGTTTACTTTACGTTTTTTTATGGATGTTGGTCACATAAATTTTAAAGACATTTTTATAGATTTTTTCCTATAGAAAAAAAAACATTTAAAAATATTCTCTTTATAAATTTACGAATTAATAGGATAATTTTTCCAAAATAATTTCCTGCTTTACTGGGAAATTTAAAAGTACTACTTTTTGCACTACCTAATAGTGATGCATACAAAAACTATTTTTCTAATCTTTAAAAATTATCTACTTTAGTTTTACACTTTTCACTTACCTGTGTTATTTCACATCTACCAGTGTAAATAAAATCCAATAAAATATTTAAAATTTCACCATCAATTGTATGCAACACCACAGTTTTTTGATTCACCTCATTTAAACCCAATTCCGGCCTAAACATTGCCTCAAAATAGGCACTAGCAGCACTTAAAATAACACGATGTGCTGCATAAGTGGCACCGCCGGCTACAATATCAACATCACAAAAACGACTTTGTGAACGTAATTGATTAAGATTGGTCAATACCTTAAATGGATACTGGCCATTACAATACGGTGGTGCTTTGGTGGAACGTTGTGAATTTATATTTAATGAGGTGGTGCCATTAGAGCTAGAGGCCGTAGAGTCTGTCGCACTAGCTCCCGAAGCATCGGTAGGTGAGTTATTGCCATTACCATTATATTCGTTTTGTGGGGAATATGATTTTAAAGGAGGCATACTAAAAATAGCAGTTTTTTTTTAATAAAATTTATGTTTTCAACAAAATTTGCTCATTACACCCACTTTTTTCCAAATTTTGTGTGTACTGTTTACTTTTAATATAATTTTTGATTGCTTGTGAGTTTTCTTTAATTAGTTTTAATTAATTTTAATTGGCCTGCAATTGTTTTTAGTATTTTTTCTGCATTTCCTTTTGCATTAACAATTTAATTTGCGTTCACCAACCGATTAAAAAAATTACAACTGTTCGTTTTTAGTTGTATTTTTTTTTTTTGTTTTTTTTTAGTAAACTTATAAAATTTTGTATTTTTCACAATAAAATAATCACATATTTCTTAACAAAGTTTTACGCCTTTTTTTCTTATTGGAATACAAGCAAAAAGGAAAATTTGTGTACAAAAAATTGCCAGCTGACAAATTCTGACAGTTGTCATAAAGCAGTACTGCCACATTGCGGTTAATATTTAGCTTCGTGTGTAGAGTCAGAATGGCTATGTAATTCTCTCATCCTATGTTAACAACTTGTGTCCGCAAACAGAATCGGTACATTTTTAATGAAAAATGCGATTTAGATTATTAAAAATAATAATTTGTTCTCAATACAAGACTATTATTTTTCTAGTGGAAAAGTGACATTTTAAGTTTATTGTGATTGTGTATTTTATAAAATAAATTAATAATTTTTGCAATTTCAATTATATTTTGAGGCCACTAAAGTTCGAGTGAAATTTTCCACATGAAAAACATTTTACTATGCTTTGCTGAGAAAACTGCATTCTCATTTTTTTCTAAACCCTTTGGAAGGGTTCGCATAATTCAGACTCCATATATACTATTCCTTCGTACTGAACCCGACTGCTCTTTTTTTCCTTCTTTGCATACAACAAAAGAGTAAATATTCTGTTAAAAATTTAAATTTTGGTTGGAAGTTGGATAAATTATCGGGTCTAACTTTTTCGAGAGATTAAGGGGAAGTATAAAATCTCTCTATAATAAGATATAAGTTTTTCTAGAAACTGTGAAACTTAACAATTTTTTTTTCTTTTTAGAATCAGAGTCTTGAAAAATAAATTCTTTTTTTAATGAATTCGCCATAAATTTAATTTAATTTTCATCTAAATAAAACGAATTCTTGTATCGGGAACGTTTAATGCGAACCGTGAATATCACTCAACCGTTCAGTGACTTACAAAATATATTTCCGTTAAGTAATATAAAAAAAATCTTACGCTAAATTTATTTTAGACAAAATTTTGAATAAAATCACCTAACTAAAAAATTTGGGAAAGAAATTATGGAATTCGGGGAGATATTATAAAAATTACTTAAAAAAATTTACACCTTAAACTATTTTTAAGAAAAATAATAGGGGATTTATGAAAAAAAAATAATTTTGTAAATTTTTTTTAAATATTTTATTGAGTAAAAATTGGATAAAAAATATTAAAAAAATTAAAAAAAATATAATTTATAAAAAATATCTTTTATACAAAATGTATTAAAAAAAATATTTTTGAAAAAAAAAATTAAATGCAAGCAACCAATGTTTCCGCCCGGGTTCGAACCGGGGACCTTGTGCGTGTGAAGCACACGTGATAACCACTACACTACGGAAACTCACAAACTATGTTGAATTAATGTCTCATTTAAACCAAACAGCAAAAATTATAGTATAAAACAGCTTGTCTTTAAAACACATTCATATAGAGCTCCAATTCGCGGGGCTTAAAGCCGGCATACAGCCGCCACCGATTTTAAGTTTGAAACGCTAGCTACGTCTGCGGTTATTATTTGGCAGCCGACTTATATCCATTCATCATGAAAAACAGCTTTTATTCATGACATATTTGGCTACAAAGTTAAAAATTTGATTTTTTCAAATGAAATTCTGTTTAATTAAGTATAAATTTTATTATTAATTCTTTAAATAATAAAACTTAAAACCATAATGCATACGCTGCCGGACTTTTTTTGCTCAGTTACCGCCGTTAAATCCAGAACGAATTGGACTAAGATTCATTATAAATAACCGCAAATAATTGTGTTAGGCTTGCCAATTTAGCACATTTTTTAAGAGTTAGCACCCAAAATTTATAAGTGCCAGGTGCTAGCTTAGAACTTTTAGATGTAAATTCTAAAATTACCCCCCAAAAGGTATGTTTACGACATTTTTAATGGGATACTAAAAGCTTTATAAAGTTTTTTTTAAAGCTTTAAACGACTGAAAACCATTTTTATGTTTCAATAAACCCTCAAGATAAATGAAAAAAAAAATCAAGCACTTTTAATTTTCCGTCTAGTACTTTTGGCAACACTGACTGTGTCAATAGTAAACAAAAACAGATGATGTATTATCAATAAGCTGCTTATAAAACGAGTTATTTAACCAAAGTTTTTAAAAATTAAAATAAATATAAAAATCTTATAATAAAATGTTTTTAAACAAATTATTAAAAGTGAATATAACAAATAATGTAATAGTACAAGTAAATAAACTATGTGGAACGGGCAATCTGGTTTACAATACTCGTTTATTAGCAACTGCTAGCAATAGCACAAATATCTTGAATTTTAATAATGAAAAACTGCAATATTTTTTAGAATCTTTGCGTAAAGAATTCTATGCTTTACGTACGAATGCGTCGGGTAGTGAAGAAGACTACCGTAGAATGTCACAATTGTCGGATATAGTAGAAATGTTGGAGCAACGTCGTGCCTTGCAGGGTAACATGCCTTCCCCAGAAGATATTGAAGCAGAAAAGGATGAAGATATGAAGCAACTGATAAAGGAAGAAGCTGAGGTATACTCACAACTCATGAAAAAATCTGAGGATGAGTTAATAACCAAAATGCAATCATTGGCCGATTCTGAGTATTATCCATCTTTGATATTTGAGATAAATGCTGGTGCCGGTGGTCAAGAAGCCATGTTATTTGCTAAAGAGCTTTATAATATGTATATAAACTACTTTGTTAACAATAATTGGGATTTTAAAATATTAGTTGAAGATTTTACAGATATTGGTGGTTTGAGACATGCTAATGTTATAGTTAATGATGAAGATTCCTACAAGCATTTGCAATATGAAGCTGGAGTTCATAGAGTTCAAAGAATACCAACTACTGAAAAATCAGGACGTATACACACTAGTACCGCATCGGTAGCAGTAATACCAAGACATGATGATGTTAATGTAGTCATAGCCGATAAAGATTTAAAGATTGAGACTAAAAGAGCAAGTGGTGCTGGTGGACAACATGTTAATACCACAGATTCCGCAGTGCGTATTGTACATATACCTACAGGAATAGCAATTGAATGTCAATCAGAAAGATCACAAATAAAAAATAAAGAAATTGCTTTACAAAGGATACAAGCTAAATTAACACAAATACAATTGGATTCCTCCGATGCTAGCACCAAAGCTACACGTAAGGCTCAACAGGGCAACTTGGATCGTAATGAAAAAATACGTACTTATAATTTTGTACAAGATCGTATTACTGATCATCGTATACAAGGCGGTACTGTACATAACCTGAAAGAGTTTTTGAAGGGTGGAGAAGATCTTAATAATCTAATACAAAAATTGGCAACTGAATTTCGTAAAAAGAAATTGATTGAAATGATCGTAAACTGGAAAGTTGACGAGGTAATGACTATTAATGAAAAATATATTAAATAAAGCAACTTTCAAAAGTATATTAAATTTTCAAGTTTTAAATATTACTAGTTAGGAAAGGAACATTTGTGCATATGCCGTAATTAATATGATAATTGAAATTTATGTGTTCTAAAGTTTTATTTGATCAACATCAAATTCTTGTTTATTAAATGACCATTGTACAATCATAATTAGTTCCAATTTTCAATAAAACTAAGTAAGGAAGTTTAAATTTTTACTTTCAGCTAAAAGGAAAATACAGAACATGACAGATTGAAAGTCGAAATAAAAACAAAAATTTTGTAAATGTAAAACTGGAAGTACTAGAATAGTTTTGTTTTTAATAAATTTGTTAGAAATTATTTAGCAGAACAAGAGAAACTACTTTAATGATTTTTAAGAGTTTCTGAAAATTTCCTAAAATACTACATTTCTATACTAAAGGTAAAAAAAAGCAAAAAAAAACTATTTTTAAATAATTATATTAAATTTTATTTAGCAATATTACTCCAATCGCCAGCTGAACCCATTTGCATTAAATGTTTTCGTACAGCTGTTTCCATAATAGCTTGTATTTCCCGACAACCGGCCAAAGCCTGGTCCATAACTTTTGGTAAATTATCTAAATGAAAACGTTGCGACATTTCCATAAAGGCGATCTTATTAGAAGTAGGCAAAGATGCCACAGTTAAAGTGGGACCACCAGAGACTTCTTCAAAATGGGAGACATCCGTAAGAGGCACATTATTTTTACTCAGAGACGCAGTACAAGCCACAACGTACTCTTTTAAACATATGCCAGCATCTACTAAGGCCAATGTTGCAGCATTAAGGGCTACTGCATAATTAGCTCCATCTGCTTGCAAAACCTCCACGTAGACGTCAATTTGAGATCTGGGGTATAATTCCATCTTCACAGCAGCTCTTAATGCCTGTCTTAAATATAAAGTAATTTCCTGAGATTTTCGATCACCTCTAGGCCGATTTTTTCTTTCTGCTGTGGAAAATGTAGCCATACTGTACTGGCAGTTAATAACCACCTCATTAAGATCAGATTTTTTCGTAGTGGCTTGATGGGGACCATAAACGGCAGCTAAAACTTTCGTATTGCCTTGTTCCAGATAGGCACTGCCATCAGGTTGTTCGAAAACACCCAATTTACACTTGATTCTGCGCAACTCATGTGGTCTACGACCATCCAAACGTAAACCCTGATCACTTAACAATTCAAAATTAGACATTTTCGTATCTATAACTATTGTATAGAAAAATTTTGAACAAATGAGCCGCGTGTTATTGTAGGAAAAAAAGTTGCATTGTTTACAGTTTTTCAATGCATATGTTCAGTTTAGGAAAATATGTTTTATGTTAGAGTTGTAAATGTACTTGATACTGAATACTTAAAAGTCCCTACTTCCAGATTTACGTTTTTCGGTAATAAGCTTAATGTTATCTAAAAATCTATGAAATCACAACCCGTGCCCAAATTCTGCAAGACAATAATCGTTTATGGACCATATCTACCATATTACATACAAATTTCAAACTGTTAAAAATTTGGTAAAAGATAGTAATTTGCAATCTTATGATTCAACAGTTTGGTGAGTACCATCATAAAAACGATAGAATTTCCACTTCGGAAGTGGACAATAATCGTCGTCTTATAGAATCTGTGCTTAGATCTTATAACTTAACTATGGTTTATTGTCCACTCGAAGTTAAATACTCATACAGAAATTTTAAACTGTTTCAAGTATTGAGTAGTGTCGGGTATTCAAACGTATCCATATTTTACAACTCTAGTGTTTTATTAAAATAACTGGCATCTCTAAACAGCTGTTTTTGATAGTTGCTAGAAAAGTAATTGTTTTTCCGGGTGTATAAGGACGCATTTTTCTGCTGTTTTTGCTTTACTAAATAATTCAAAAAATGGAAGCTAAATTAATTGATTTTGTTTCAAAAAATCCCATTTTATATGAAAAACAATATCGTTCTTTAAGGTATCATGATGAAAAAAAAGCTAAATGGGAGCAAATATCTAGAATTTTACGCAAAGATCGTAAGTTTTGTTTATGTCCACCAACTTTGTAATGCATTATTATTAAAAATATTCCGTTTGTGTTTGTTTTTCTTTAGCGAATTTGGTACGCCAAAAATGGAAACATTTACGTGATACCTACGTACGTTGCTATAAACAAAAATTGAAAAATAAAGATGAAAGTGATGTATTGTCCACAAGAACCTGGCAACATTACACTGCGATGTCATTTTTGAATATAACATTAGATGAGTAAGTATTTTAGAGCATATTGTGGGCGATAGTGCGATAAGGTAACAATAGAATCAATGACCAAAAGGGAGAAAAATTAAGTTTATATGTAGCCAGCATCGATTGGATGCAGGGTACTTAATTATATGATAGGTTCGAGGACGGCTGCAAATATAGCTTCCAATTAATTTCTCAGCTAAGCCACTAAAGTTCTATCACAGAAAACCCCCAGCAGCAATAATACAGTCATATGGAAAGATTCTTAAAACAGTTACATATGAAATTTATTTATTTTTTATCAAAATTAGCGAAATGTGTATATATGGCTCAAAAGGGCTCGGTTAATTTGAATAATGAAATGTGCTATGCATTTGTCTAATAGTCTCTGCAATATTAATTACTGTCTAGATAGCAATATCTGGAAGAGTTTGGGGCTCTCTTCGTAGAATCTTTTTCTAACCTTCCGTATAAAGCTTAGGCTTGCACACGCGATGTTAATATAACAAATCTTGTATGGCCTTGATGTAGTTTCTGGCGCTATTGAGATTAATCTTACTCGATTAAAACGCCTTATCAATATTTTCCGATTTGTATTTAATGTTTCATGCCGTTATTTAAAGTGTTCTATTGGATGTTCTTTTAAAAATTTTGTAAAATATCGTAACATGGTGTTATTTAATATAGTCGTCTACCTTTAACGCTGAATATAAAGAACTTTTGTTTTCTCACGATCTACAAGAAATCGACGGATTAGAATTCCTAGGGTTGTGATATCTGTGTTTAATGGGTCGTTTTTAATTCGAATTGCTAATTGTTGGAATGAATAACCTTATTATTTTAATCTTTCGTTTAAATATAAAATTTTGTTGGTCTGTCCTTATAGTTATGAAATTTGATTTTTCGTGTTTGGCTTGATTGTGACTTCTTTGTATGACCTCTAAAATCAGTTATCTCTTTTTGTTTTGATTTACATTCGTTCTTATGGTATTGCAACAAGACATCATTATGAAATATATTTTATTTGATGAATTTGCCACATGTGCAGTAAAACAAACAGTGGTGTAAGTGGCAAACCAATGTTCATTTAATGGTAAAATTACGGATGTGGAGTTAAATCGATGCTGGGTGGCTTAGATATAATAGAAGTTAAGGAAGAAAACGGGACTAGCTTATTATTGTAAAACATAACTAGCGTAGATCTTTACATAAAATAATGAAAGTTGTATTCCGCAAAATAATAAAGTGCTTTTTGGATATATTTTTAATTTGAGGTTATTTTCATGTTTGTTTCTTTACAAAATTGCAAATGTAAATGGTCAAAATTTTTATGTAAGATTTTCATTCAAATTGCTTAATTTAAAGGCATGTAAACGCAGCATTATCAACAATTTCCTTGTTTTTTATTTTCGTAAACAAATTTACATATGGTTTTAAAATCTGTAGAGTTTTGAACAAACTAGTTCAACTGAACTATTCACCTAATCGAAATACAGTACACTTCAAAAACGCTCTTTTAGTTAAATGTTTATTAAAATTTTTTGGACTTTACTTTTAATTATTCAGCAGGTACCTGATTGTGTTTCACAAATTTCACTTTTAATTATTCATTAGGTACCTGATTGTGTTTAATAAATTTAAAATGATATTTGAATTCAAAGTTACATAAAGAAAATAAAAACCTTAAAATATACTTTTTTTTTGTTTTTATTATTTTTCTGATAATTTGTGTCTTTATTAACTAAAATCAATACAAAAGAACAATATGAATAGTTCCCTAACAAAATGGACAAACGAAAGATTGAAACATGAGTTTATGTGAACGATTTCTATTGAACTAAAAGTGCGAGCTAGTTGTGTATAGAAAACTGAACTAGAAAAAAACTCACCAAAGCAAACTGGAATTCCCAAGTCTAAAAATGTGTAGTTTTTAATTAGCATAAAAGATTAATAAAAATTATGGACTTAAAGGAAAAAATAATATTAGAAGTAAAAAAACACGAATGTTTTTATAATCCAAAAACGAAAAGTTATAACAACTTTCCATACAAGCAAAAATTGTGGCGGGAAATTGGAAAAATGTTCGGCCTAACTGGTAAGAAAAAATGGATATTAGCTTTTTTTTGGCTTTAAGATTATTACTTGTAGGTGAAGAAACAAGAACAAAGTGGAAAAGTTGTCGAGACGCATACAGAAAATACTCCAAACTCGAGCATCAGCCATTTATTAAAAAATACAAATATGCAGAGAGTCTAAGATTTTTGGATGACATACCGTCAATTCCAAGGCCGTAAGTAACATTGTTTTCATATTAAGCTCATTTTCTTACTTTGGTGAAACTATCTGTCCAATTCCATATAAAAATGATTTTTCACTTGCAAAATTGAGGTAAAATTTTATTTAGCGTAATTTTCAAAACGTCCCCTTAGCTACTAACTGGACTTTAACTGACACATTTGCTGTTGCTCCTATATAAAATTTAAATTTAACTGTTGTTAAAGAAAACTTAATACTAAAATATATTGTTTTAATGGATTGGTAAAAAATGTGTATAGTGCTTTGCTTCTGACACATCATTTCATTTTATTTACAAATTTTCATCTGAAATATTCACTGAGCTTCGGCTACATTCGTGTACATTTCAATTTTATATTCGCAAATTTACGCATTTTTTTAATCGAATCTAAAAATTTAATACGGTACATAAAAAAATTTTTAAGAGACCAATTAAAATTGCACAAGCCATGCCGTCACCATTAAAGGATTTGGATCATATTTATTGAATAAAATAAAAAGGCCCTGCGCAAGAAATTGTTTAAAATCGCTATGGTTCGAATATAACGTGGTTTGAATAAAACATGAGAATCACTTAACACTTCCACAGAGTGTTGTAATGCAGGGTATAAAAAATAAGCTCTATTGAATCTGTGTTAACCATCGTGCAGCGTATGTAAATATAAATAACATAAATAAGTTTACGAGTCTCATGGCAAACTACATAAACTTTACAACGTTCACACAGTTTATGAGCTACAACTATTGTTTTTATTAACTGAAAAAATATTTCTTGATATATAAATCGGTTATTTTAAGGCTGAAATTTGGCCAACAGTTAAATTTTTATATGAAAAACAGGAACAAGTGCAAGTTAAAATCCCAGCTTGTAGCTAGTTGAACATTGCGAATATGAGTAAAAGATTTTATGGACCAAGGGGCTTTTTTGTATAATAATAAATAAATGAATAAAAATCAAATAAGGAATTTTTCGTTGTATTGAAACAGAGAAAGTAGATTTATTAAGAGTTATATAAAAACTTTTAAAATTTTTAAATTCATTCATAAATATCATATTTTTTTATAGTAAATGACTAAACGGTAAAACGGCTAAACGTTTATATTCAGTAACGGAAATTATATTTTTCAATTCAGTGAGCGATTTTTTTTTAAATTCACTAAACGGTAATAGAATTGAAAGTTTGAAACATAAAAAAAGTGCAGTGTATAAAAAGTTAATCATTGCAACAGGATAATATATAAATATAAACTTAATTAAAATCATACAATCTTCTTTATCGGGCACTACAAGGAAGAATTGTGGAGAAATATTGGCTAGACATGCAGAATATCTGTTCAGAAGAATTTGTTCAATTGGCTTTATTTTTTTAAGATTTAAAAAAGTAAATAAATATTCCGAACTCTTTATCGGAAAAGCAAACGTGTTGATTGTCAGCCATTTACTAAACCATATAAATGTTCAAAAGAACTGGGGTTTTCCCAGACAACTTTCCAAAGGTGCTACGGGTGTAAGTAGTAACATAAATAAATATTTTAATATACCACCCTACAATATGGGTTTGTAGATAAGTTCTAAATTTAAATCAAAGTTCGTCCATACTTCTTTATCTTTTTCTTCTCGAAATTAAATGGTTTACCCTTAGGCTCGCTCGTCAGTTCGTGTGTTAATATAAACGCTGTAACCAAACTACGGCACACAGATATGAAGATATTTAAATAAAATAAGTTCATTGGCCTAAAAACGAACCATAATAAAATTGGTAAGAATCTATTTTTCGTTGAAAGCTAACTGAATAAGTCTTTAGTTTTACAAAAACCATGTTTACCTAATTAAACAGCTTGTGAATATAATTTACTTTTTTTATTGCATTTTTTTTTTCTTATTTTATAAGAAAGTCGCAATCGCAATAAACATAAAATGTCACTTTTCACAGGGAATTGTACACAATTTTCAAGTTAAACTCACTATCGTCAAAAGTAATTTTTTTAATAAGGAGTATATCACTTTTTTAAGTAAAATCCAAACAATTTGCTATGCTTAATGGTGTTATGATGTAGGCTTTTCTTTACTTTTCAGCACCCAGTTCTCGAGAAATAATTATAAAGTTGATTGTATTTTCAGTGGACAATTTTCTAGAGCTTTTAATTTCTGAATCTGTGCACATCTATTTTTGTAATATAGCTTTTTGGATAGCGAAATAACATGAATACAGCTCATGATTAGCTATATTTATACGGTAATTTATGTTCGGAAATCCCATACAAATTTGACATTTGTTTACGTTAAGAGGTAACGCATATGATTTTCAATCTCTAACATGGGAGCTATCAGTTTATAGTGAAAGTTCCTGTTAACAACTTGCCACACAAAAGCAAAAATCCTTAGATTCACACATCGGACCAATTGTTTTCATTAGCATTGCATTATCAATTGTAATGAAATTATTTTCATTACAATTTTTTTAAATAATGATTTTATTTGTTTTCATGAATTAATGGTAATGTTTTTAAAATTCCCTCGCAATTAATAAATAATTAAAACAAATAATCAAAAAAATATACTTTTATATTGATACTCTACTAGAGCCTTGACTCGCTTAGTTTTCAAGATACCTGCCATTTTATAAAATGGCGAATACCTCAAGAAATAATCTAGATAGCTCAAAACTGGCGAAATTTTTCATCTAAAGTGTTAATATACTACCGATTACGTTTGTAAATCAATTTAAACATTCTCCCTTTTTGTAAACAAATGTTTTTGTTTTTGCTTTAAAATTTATTTACTTTGTAATACTTTATTTTGACCATAAAGGTTTTTTGTATTACCTGTTAAATAAAAATAAAATGGTTTTTGGGGCATTAGTACGATTTTATTAGCATTAATAGGAGAAATAATAGCCAGAAAATTTCATTTCCATTAAAATGAAATATTTTTGGCGTTAGCAACTCAACTAATTCTAATGAAATTTCAGTGCCTATAAAAAAATCCCAAGTATGTTTAGATTTATATATGTGTTTAATCACTTAGTGTTGCCATTCGTTTGATAATTCTATTTTTAAAGTGTAAATAGAAACATGTGTTTTTGACAGATTGATTATAAAGCATAAAAGAAAACTACCGCCATTCAAGAAAAACCGCAATAAATAAAGATTTTTCATAAAAATTTTTGTACAGTTGATAAATATGGAAGAAAAACTTATCGAATTGGTTAAAAGACATGATTTTCTATATAATATAGCACATCCAAATTATAAACATGTAGCTTTAAAAGAGGAAGCTTGGAATAAAATTGGTCAAGAACTTCACTCGCCAGGTAATTTACTTTCTGATGTTTGCTATTAAATTACATTATTTTTTCTCTTTAAAAAGGTGCACTCTGTAAAAGAAAGTGGAAGAGCTTAAGGGACTCATATAAAAGAATAAAACAATTCAGACTTCCTGAAGCTGAGGGATCAATGAAGAGAAAGCAATGGAAACATGAAGAACGAATGAGATTTTTGGACGACGTACAATGTTCAAGGCTGTAAGACAATAAACAAATTACTTTGAAAATAGTACATATATTATTTTTTTTTGTTAATACAATTATAGGATTTTGGAAAAAATTGTATTACTATAGAATTTGAAAATTCGTGTATTTAAATAATTCATATTCATATATGCGTTTTGCCCCTAAACGCGTTTTACCCGGAAACGCTAAAAAATTTATGGTTTATATTTTTAAAACTTCTTTATTATTTTATAACTTTAATTAACTTATTTTGTTAATTTTTTTTCTTACAGAAATTTAATTTTTAAAACCGAAGATACTTTCTATGAAGATGAAACTGACGCTGCAATAAACAATTTAAATCAACAGGAACAAACAGATCCAGAAGTTCATCAAGATCAACCATTTGATGTTTTATATACTGAACAAGAAGTTTCAAATGAAGCTGATTTCGAAATAGAAAACTTCGATTTAAATGACTATGTTAAAAAGATTGACCATCCAACATCTACAAAACCAATTAGTACTACGAACACTACCACAAATAATAACCCCACAAACAATACAGCGCAAGAACAAGATCTTGTACGTAGAAAAAAATACGACAAAGAAGCTCTAATACAGGAAGCCTGTCAAGAAATGACTTCTCTCTTGCAAAATGCCAAAAAACATTTTACACCACCCTCCTCCAATCAAGTATTTTTTAATAGTATGGCCCTGCAAGTAGAAGAAGCTCAATTGCCTGCTTTAACGCAAATGCGTTTACAACAAAGAATTCTGGAAATAGTTACCCTTGAAATAGTCAATCATCATCAACAAAATAACATGCAACAACTATAATATATTATTAAAATTAAATTTTATTTTTTATTAACATTTAGATTTTTAGTATATAAGAATACATAATAAATTTAAAATTATTATTTAGCATTATTATCATAGTACAATTTTGATTGACCAATATCTATATCGTGTTGACGCCATTACTCTTAATATGTTTTTTTTATTTACTATTGCGTTCTTTTTTATAACTTGGGAGCCAATGGAATTTGTGGATGATTGTTTTTAAAATTTTATCTTACAATGAAAACTCAGGTTTTTATTACTTTATATTTCAGAACTTAAATATATAAAATTTCATTTTTGATTAACATATAAATTTTTGGTATATAAGAAATCTTTTAATAAGTTTCGGTTATGAAATGCTTCATTTTTAGCATTATTGTCATAGTACAATTTTGATTGCACAATATCAATATCGTGTTGACGCCATAAACCGGGTATAAATTCCAATGTTGTATCATTATAATGATCTACGAAAGTTGGATGAAAATATACCGAATCATGTTGCATTGCGTAGTTATGAAGTATGATGGTAGCCTTTATAATATGCTCTGCGCACTGGGGTAGACGATTGGTAAATTTGTTCTGTAAAACTTTCCATTTCCAAATCAACAAACCCAACGAATTTTCCATTAATGTTGCGCCGACTTTTAAATGTTCATTTAAATTATGTTTTTCTGGTGTTAGTATTTTACCTGGATAAGGTCTCATTATATTCTCTACCAACGGAAAATTTGACGGTGTCACAAAATATGGCTGTAACATTAATCCAGTATCTGGCATTATCATATCATTAGGTAGTGGTAGACGTTTTTCTATTATTTTATTTAGAAAAGTATCTTTTTCCAATATATCATTTGATAATCCCACTTCCACATTGGTAAATTGATATTTCGCATTACAGGAAGCCAATACTACAATGGGCGATAAGCATTTCTTTTCATGCGCAAATTCTATGGCATCTACACAACCCATACAGTTGGGTAAGCCTACTTCTTTTTCAAATTGTTCCGTTATTCCGAAATAGTCATCAGCTGTTAAATTCTTTAAATATGTTGGTCCCAACTCTTCGACAATTGTTTGACACGTTTCTAATATTATTTCTCTCACTGTTGATTTGCCCATACGAAAGGCCATAGATAATAGAGCTTTGCCAGAATCATGTGCTAAATAACTGAAAAATATAAATAAAAAAAAACTCTGTTTTTATTAAGCAATCGGAATAATTGCGCCATAGAAATTGTTTGCATTTTGTTATTGTAACAAAACAACCGATTCGGTGTAGGGTAAACTCCTACTAGACGTAGAAACTACTTGTTTAAGATGGACTAAAGTCAATTACCTAAAATCTTATGTAAAGAGTTCCAAAAGAAACGGTATACTAAAAGTTTAATTCCCCAGAAGAAACTTTCTTTTAATGTGGTTTCCCTTATTTTACCTGCCATAAATCCCATCTTTGTACTTACATCAAAGTCAACATAAGTCTACATTCTGGCGGTATCGGTTTTCTCAATGAATATTTACATAGCTTTTTCCGTAATACAAGTATTAAGTTTTGATATGTAGATACATTTAACCGGGTAAATTTTCGAAATTCTTTACTGTTGTGCTGTTTTATGATATCCAATAAATTATTGTACAAACTATGTAAATCGCGTTCATGTTGCCGAAATTCTTCACGCGTCCAGAGATGACGATTTTGATTTGGTACTACAACGTCAATAAAATTTACGAAAGCTAAGTAAAATTGAAATATTTCAATGAATTTTTCCACATAATCATATTGCATTAATAGCATTTTAAATTATAAAATCAGTTTATAATTGTTAATATTTTTTGCAAAAATTAAAAAATTGTGTGTATTTTTATTCGCTGTTGCAGCTGTCAATGTGTTTTGGAATATGTTGTGTCAGTGCTGCCAGATTTTTGTTTTAATAATTATAGCAGTGCGGGAATTTAAGAAATACGGGCGATAAATAAATCGTATCTACATATGGCTGTCTCTTTTTAACTTATTAATTTAGATTGAATCAGCTCATTCATCACTTCACTTTTGGAAAAATTTTCAAAATTGTTATTAAAATCCTAAACAAATGAATGTTTTTTCAATAATTTGAATACAATTGCAGAACAATAATGACACCTAATCCTGTTTTTACATGGTTCATACGTTCCAGAACATATTGTACAAAAAAATTGCACAAACCGTAATGGAACAATTTTAGATTGCTTCAACAACCTCAAAAGATCAATAAAAATGATTAATTCGGTAAAACAAACACAAATGTTGTTCATCACTATTTCATCATCCATTTTATTTCACATATAATCATTTTGTAATTAAAAAAAAAAAAATTTAATATAAAAACACAACTTATATATTAAAACAATATTTTAAGAAGCATAAAAAATAAAACTATTTTAAAGTTTTAAAAATTTTTAAAAATACTGTGCTTATTCTACAAGACGAGCGACGATAATAATCCACATTCGAAAATAAAATTCTATCGTTTTAAAGATATTATTAAGCAAATTGCTGAACTATAATATTAAAAATTACTGTCTTTATCAAATCTGGTCACAGGATAAGTTTTGTCGTATTTATAAAAAAAATGTAAACGACGTTTAATCTGTCAACCGTGTTATTTCGAAATCGTGTAAAAACAGGATTAGGTGTATACATAGAAAATCATCACATCTGGCAAAAGTGATTATGGGGTATGTTTAGTCAAATTGCAGCTGCTTTGACAGTCTGTCACTGTAGTTTTTATTTTTACAATAAATGGCGACTGCTGCACAACATTTGTGAAAAAAATATAACATTAGTTATAGTTCAACGTCAATAAAAAGTTATTAAGATCTAAAATAAAAACAAAAAAATCGCCATCAAAATAAATAAAATGTCTACGACAACGGCCGGTAAGTGAAGAAAATTGAACATAGTATAAAAAATTCGTCAATTTTTACAGACAAAACCCATAACTGATTGAAAATTTGTAGAACTTTGACCAATATAGTCAGTTTTATAGATTTGTATAAAGTAACAATATAAATTTGTAATAATTTTATGTATGTTTATTGATTTCAGGCCAATGGGTTAAATTTTTCAATGCCTCTGGCATACCTTCTCCGGCAGCTGCTACTTACGCCCACATATTTGTTGAAAATCGAATACAAGTTGATATGTTGATGGATTTGAATAAGGAGTACTTACGGGAAATGGGCATAACATTGATGGGTGACATTATAGCCATATTAAGGTATATGTTAAAAGAAAATTATCGTATTAAGATATTAATATTTGTAATGTGGTTTATGTTTCAGACATGCTAAAAGTGTGTGCGACCAGACTGCCAGAGAAAAGGTACTAAGTTCAGAATCACATGTACCCATAGCCGCCATACCAGCTAATCCTATATTACCTTTAGAGAAAACTAAAATCAGATTGAAGTGTAAGATTTGTTGGTATATTCTTTTTAAAACTTCATTTATTTATAATTTATTTATTTATTTAATTACAGCTTCAATATCGTCCACATCTGCAGCTATAGTTGCACCCTTGACTGCTGTTAAACCTCGACGTGTTTTGCCAGAACATGAAGGAAAATATAAAATTAAATTACCTACAGGCAGTACCGAAAGAAGTAAACAAATTTTAGCTAAACAAGCTAAATGTATGAAATTTTATTAATATAACAAATGAATTACTATTAACATTACAATATTTATTTATTTTTTTAGTATATTCTGATCGAGAAGCCGCTAAAGAAAAATCAGACATTTTCAAAAGATTAGCTAAAAACTCTAAGAGCGCTATAGATATTGAAGAAGAAGATAGATCCTCTGAAAGTTCTGATAGTGTTAAAGTAAGAATTACCGGGCTAGGCAGCAAAACTAGTCAAACATCATCAATATTTTCTAGACTTGGAGGAAAATCTAGTGATCATACGGTTACAAAACAAATAAAACCTATTTTGAAAAATACTGCTAAAAATGTAAGTTGAAAATTCAAACATTTTTAAATATGTAGTTTAAGGTTTTTTAAGTATATACATTTTTTTTGATATATAAAATTAATAATTTGTGTAACTTTTAAATTTAGCGTCTTTCAACTATTGTAAAAGCCAAAACTGTATCAGCACCAATTGTTAAACCTATTAAACAAAAAGTTATTCTGGTTAAAAAAGTTCCCCTTAAGAAAGACAGTGATGAGGATGAAGATGACAGTAATGATCAATCAGATCAAGATATGTATGATGATGTGGATATATCTGGAGGAAGTGAAAAATTTGTTAAATTTGCCTCTACAGCAGAAGTAAGAGAAATTGCACCACGAAGATATAGCTCTCCAACAAGGAAAAACTTTAAATCGCGGCAAGATTTTTCAAAAGAAAAACCGGCTAGCGTCAAGGCCAGATTGGGCTTAAGTATGTATTATAAAAATGTTCTAAAAATGATATAAATCTAATTATAATATTGTTCTTTTATAGCTTCAAATTTGCATACAACAAAAAAATCAGTAAATCTTAAAGTTTCACCACCAGCAAAATTAAAAAACTTACCAAAAATGAAAGCGGATGAGTTGTTAAGTCGCCATGATCTGCCGGTACATAAACGTTTGGGTAATACTTCTTCAACGTCATCTTCCTACAAAATGTCATCTTCCCATTCTTCCTCTTCCACTTCTGTTACCACCATATCGAAACGTTTGGGAAGAGTTAATATTGAACAACCATTACCTAAAGGCTCAAGACCAGGCAAATCAGTTTTTGATAGACTGGGTTATAGTAGCTAAATATGACATATCCTTGAACTTTAATATCTTCTTTTGCTCTCATTTAAATGTTTTAACAACTCATATTCTAAGTTTTCTTGTTGTACCTTTGTAAGGTAAGATAATGGTTTTGATTTATAGTCAGCATTAAGTATGAGTTTTTTACTCAAATGTTATGTTACAAATACGTACTATGTGCTGACTCTTAATATTTAATTTTTAATTTTATCTTACATTCAAAAACTACAATCGTTTAAAATTAAAATAATTTTTTGTTCATTTCTTTCATTGCAGATTTTATAATATTTTTCAGATAAATAAACATTCATCAAAACATTAATGAACAAACACTTATTGGGGACACTTTTCTTTCACAAATAATCTCAATTTTTTGTGAGTTTTGATCTAGTAAGTAAATAAATATAAGTAAACAAAATTTTTGCAATTGTTACTTTTAGAATTTGCATTGTGCCTTTTTAATGCATATTTCTCAAAACTACATATAAATAATAAAAACTTTGTGTAAATTATGCATAAATAATGCAGGACTTATAATAAGAAAAACAAATACCCAAAAAAAAATAAATAAATTTAATTCAAATAGATAAAAAACTGGTAAAACTATTTATTTAAAGTTAATACAATGTTAACATATTTATACAATTGTCACAATCTAATTTTTTTCAAGAGTATTGTTGATGTTTTTTAGCTAAAAGTAACAATTTTAAAAATATTTTTATTTGAATTTTGGCAACGATTCTATTATTTCCTTTGTCATGTTGTGCCTGCAGTGTAAACACCCCTTAAATTTATTTTCGGTTTCTAAATTTTTATATCGCATCACATTTTTAAGGAAGTCTAGATTTAAAATTGCAAAATATTACTACACTGAAAGCTCTACGGACAAATTTATTGGCTCCTTTCTGGAACTTAATTAGAAAGAAACTACCCTCTCCCACAATCGGTGTCCGCCTGCGGGAGCTTTCACTGTGTTTACATTATAACCAAAATATATTTTGTGAATACTAGTATACGGTACAGTATGATCTAAATCCTATTTAAACTTGATTTCAAGCATAATGTAAAAGTAGTTTTAGATACAACAAGTTTTAAGTGCATCGTCATATAATAATATAGATTTCTATTTTATTTTTTTTGTGCATATTTTATTTAGTTTTTTTTTTTTTTAATAAATATAAAAAATATCACTACAGTTTAAAATCCTAAAATTCATGAAAATTGAATCTTCTAATCTCTATTGTTTGTATTTAAAATACCTTCGAAATACTCGTTATATAGATTTGATCGTTTATCACTTTAAGAAAATAGAACGTAATCCTGACCCTCAATTAAATTTAAACTCTGTAAATTTATTTCAAAATCTCCATTTGTTAAATCTAATTTCATGCATATAATCACAGGCGGTTGTACTTGTGAAAAATGTACTATCGGTATGGAATAAGTATCTTGGCGTAATACACCATCGTAATATTTATAGACCTTATTTATTTTATCTGAAAATACAAAATTATTTCTTAATGAACATATATAATTTGTAATTTTTTCGTTTTTTGTTATATAAGTACAACTTACTTTTATCGACATCACAAAAAGTTTTTACATTATTTTTATGTTCTGCCGGCAAATCTCTGAAGAATTTTCTACCCTGTTTTCCTGCATTCCATATGGAAAATCCTTCTGACCAGGGTTTTTTCCTTAAAACATTTTCTAATAAATGTTTAAGCCTTATTTGCCATATGGTTTTAGCTTGCACCGTAAATGTGGTAGCTTCTGCATGATAACGATATTTTAGTAAACATTCTTCAACTCTTTTTACCAAACCTTGATTGTCTAAATGCTTGTAAAGGAATATTAAATCCTCGGGACAACCTCGACCTTCTTCGGAAAATCCTCCTTTAATTTGTGTATAAACTTGGCGATGACACAGCCAGGTTGGCATTATTATAGTAGGACCATTTGATGTATAAATCTGTAACATTAGTTTATTTGATTGTAAATCGTTGGCCCATTTAGTAAAGCGGCATGTTGAATTATTGGGTGTGCGTATAAATTTAGAACCTATAATCTTTTTTTTTTTTTTTGGTGGAGATGTAAGAATTTCATTGTTAAGAATTTTGTGACTTTATTATTTTTAAATTTAAGTTCCTACCGCATTTTTATGCTGTTTTGCCAAATTATATTGCTTCCAAATACGAGCTGGTAACATTTCATCGTCTATATCTTGAAAGCACAAATAGTTTCCTTTAGAAGCTTCTATAGCTCTATTTCGGCCGTAACCAACTAAAAAATTAAATTTTAAAATTTTATTGAATAATATATTTAGGGTGGATGCGAACTGTTTAAATAAAATCTAAAACTAGTTTCGGTTTTACAAATTTCTATGAAATTTGAAAACTTTTCCAAACAATTTTTAAACCCTTTTTTTTAATACGTTTTTTAGTTAAGAATTTATTTGGCCACCTCGCAAAGGGCCTTTATAAACAAATTTTTATTGGTTAATTTTTTTTTAATATTAAATTTTTCCGTAGATTTCAAAAATGGTAGCAAAATATAAATAATTAAAAATTTTATTTCAAACAAATTGAAAATGTGTGTAGTATGGTTTTAGGGTCACAAATTCTAATTTTGCGATTGTATTTTAAAAATTGAAAATAGCACAAAAAAAAAAAAAAAAATTGAAAATAGTCAAAACTATTTCATAGAATTGAAACACCTTTAATTTTATCAAAATCGTCTGATGACACACACAAACATGTTTTCGCTGCTAAGCATTTTAAAGACAATACACTCACCAAAAAAAGTCTGTAATGGCAACTGAAAATTTTGCTGTTATTACAAAAATTTTGCTAATATGAGCCCAGCGGTATTTTTTTGCTAATCTTAGCAACACATTTCTGCTGACGTGTAAAACAATGAAATTAGTAGAAAAATTGGTATTCGCTACTAAATTTTAGTAAACTTTTTGTTAAGCGGAATTTAAAACCGGTTTGCTAAAATCAGAAAAAAATTACTAAATATTGTGAATATTAGTACAAAATTTTAAATTTATTTTTTTTATTTAAAAAATATTTTATACAAAATTAAAAGAAATAAAAGGCTTTAAAATCTTAAAAATTGTTAAAACATAAATGAATTAATCATTTTGTTTTTATTTGTTAATTTCTGTTTTGAAAAATATTTTAGTCAATATTTTTTTACTTTTAAGATCAAATTTTAATTGTTTTTAGGATGTCCTATTTTCACTTCCGATCCCTATTTTAATCTATGTAACATTTTAAGGCAATTTAAGTTTGTATGTGTAAGTTTTAATTAGAAATAACATTTCCTTCAATAATATCCACTTTTTAAAATTAGTAATCTTTCTTGCTAATTTTAGCAAATCGGTTTTCAAAAATTTGTAAAATGATCTCTGATTAGCAACAAAAATTTGTAAATATTCTGTAAAAACTTTGTAATTTGTAAGATGTAACTAGCAAAAAGATTTGCTAAAAATCTGTACTAAAAATCGGTACAAATTTGAATTTTTAAACTAAAAATTCAATTTGAAATCATTAAATGTAGTTAGAACTGATTTTAAAAATGAACTTAAAAATTCAAAATTGCTGATCCAATATAGCGATGAAAATTTTACTTTTAGTCCATTGTAGTTGAATTTTGCATTAATCTGAATTTCGTTTGGAATTGGAAAAAAAATCAAAATGTAGTCACAAAATTTGGTAAAGAATTGTTTCTAAAAGTGCTAACAGTGTCTTTTACAGGCTATGCAAGACAATGTTGTAGAGTCGAGTATTCCAAAAATAATCTAATAAATTTGCATTAGTAGAGCTTTAAACGTCTATAGTATGTAAAATATCTTAAAATATTTTACCCAATTCGGGCAAAAATTCGAGTTTGTTGCCAAAAATCTATATAATTATTTATTTCCTTTTTTTTAATATAAACTAAGTATTTAAAAAATTTATTGTATCGCTAAATATAAAAAAGTCGCATTGATTCTAATATATGAACGGGTCGAAACTGGTTTCTATCTCGCTTTGTTTCCGGGATATGGGCTATATTATAATTATGGAATAAAACATAAGGGCAAATAGCCCCATCTATATGTGAGCCTGAGGCATCAAATTATAATTATTATTTTTTTTTATTTTAAACTTGTTTTTTTTTTAAGATAATCTAGGAATAAATATTGAAGTTATGTTAATTTTTCCACAATATGTCCACGGTACGTATGATTAATATTTAATAGGTTGTATACATATGTATGATTGATATTATAGAAAATTTGCACAAATATTTGGCTTATGATTATTACATGTTTACAATGTTAGTACTATTTGTATCTACATTAAAAATTATTTTCAATTTTAATATTATTTACCTCCTTTTGATTTTCCAGTTGTATTCAATACTATTTGCATTTCAATATTATAATTTTCTAAAAAATCACCCTTCCATTTTAAAAGTAATTTCTGAGTATTATCACAACTGTAATCATCAAAGACACAAACCTCAATATGCAGTTGTTGCTGCCATGCAACATTATTACTCTCAAATTCCATTGTTTTACTTGTTGCCAGTTGCAATGGTGAGGAGGTGGTCATGGTTGACAGAAATGGATTCTGCGCTTCACAATTTTGTGTTACATACGGCAGTTCAAGGTGGTTGCGTTTTTGGTGTCTCTCCTGTGATTGTACAGCTGTTTGTTTAACAATCGATTCCATACAATTATCAATCCATTTGTCACCATTTAAAACCGTAATAATCACAGACTTTGAAAGAATATTAAAACATTTTATTAGCTGATTAAAATTACTGCAAAGAACTTACAACTAAATCTTTAGTTTCTTGTGTATTTGGCATTATTGTGTAGATATATTTTTTTTAAAGAAAATTATGCCGGTTTAATCATGTAATATGTTATGTTATGCTGCTGACTGTTTGCAAATTGCTTCTCTATTAATTGTCGGTTCATTTCGTTGTAAATATTTAGCTTCTCTTTTACATGGTGGTGTATTAATTTGTTCTACTTCCTTTACTGCCAACAATTTTTTTGTTGTTTTTGATTTTTTTTTTTTTTGCTTTATAACAATTATAATTTTATCTCTTAAAGTGCAGTGTTTTATGTGTTATTTTGCATTTGTTTTTTTTTTATTTTTTTTAAATAGTTTCTGTGTTAATTTAACAAGATAATAAAAAATACATTTTAGCAACAACAATAGTAAATAATTTTGTATAAATTATGTTTTTTCTGTTTTCCATCCTTTATTTTAAATTTCCTTTTCAAATAGTTGTCAATATTTCTTAAAATTGTTTAAACTTAATTAAGTAGTACAAATTTAATTAGATTTTATTAAGAGCTTTATTTTATAGAACACGCAGGTGACAAGATGTAATGCTCTTGTTAAAAAAAGAAAAACAATTTCCATATAATTTGCAACAATTTTAAAATCGCCCAACTACAATTGAAATTTGGTTTGACACGAAATATTAGAAATACAAATTCTTAATTTTGAAATATTTTGAATTTTCGTTTAATAGCCTAATAGTGTAATTTTAATACAAGAACATTTTGTGATTCTTAAATATTTATGTAAAAAAATTTCACAGAATTTCTATTAAAATGTCAGCTTTTTAGTCATTATTTCCTAAAAAATATTATTAAAACAAAATATATAAGATTAACTTTTCAATGCATCAAAATCCATACCAAATCTCTGAGTTTCCCAGAGATTTATGTACTGTTAAATAGCCCTTAAAATTCCCTTTCATTTAAGTATAATAATGAGTGAAATTTTTTTTTTTATTTTTTTTGGCATCCTTTTTTACAAAAAATCTAAAATTTGTTTTCACTTAATATTTACTCAAATGAAAGCGAATTTAAAGAACTATTTAGCAGCGCATAAATCTATGGGAAATTCTAAGATTTGGTATGGATTTTGATGCATTGAAATTTTCATAATCGATTCTCTATAAACATCATTTTCTCAGAAATAAAAAGGAATTTCGCAGTGAAAAGTATTGTTATTGGATGCCCTTGGAATTCCCTTTCATTTGAGTATAATATTTACTGAAGAAATTTTGTTTTATTTTGCTTTTCTGCAAATAGTCGAAAAATTTTACCAAAAATACAGTGTATAAACTGTATTCTAGTGCAAAAGTATTGGCATTTATATAAAGCAAATGATAAACAATGCCTCAATGCTTGATAATCAAGCATAATTTATATAAAAAATAGCATAAGCTACTTTTAAGAGCATAAAAGAGTTAACACTGGATTTTAAAACATATTCCTGTTAGGTATATGCTAGCATATTTATATAAAAATAAGCTACATATTACAATCTATTCGTAGACACCAAATTTTTAAAAATCGGTTCATTAACTCCGGAGATATACGAGTTTTAACATTTTCAGGGATTGTCTGGGATTTTAGCAAAAATCCCCCATTTTAACGACACCTAAAAGTATGCTATGCATTTAAATCAATACATCCGGTTGTTGCATGGGCTTTAAATACTGATTATGTGGGTTGTTGTCTGTGCTAAAATTAAAAATAATTTTGGATATTTTTAATTTTTTCCCCAACTACCAGGCCAACAGAATTTTGTAGTAGGTAGATTTCCAATCTGGAAAATGTTAAAACTCCCATATCTCTGGAGTTTATGAACCGATTTTAAAAAATTTGGTGTCTACGAATAGCCTTTAATATGTAGTTTATTATTATAGTGATATTTAGGCATATACCAAACAGGAACATGGTAAAAAATCCAGTACTAACTCGTTTATGCTCTCAAAAGTACATTTTTGGGTCTCTTATGCTATTTTTTATGTAAATTATACTTGGTAATCAAGCATTTAGGTATTGTTTATCATTTTCTTTATATGAATGCCAATGCTTTGGCACTAGAATACAGTGTATACACTGTTTTTTTTTTGGCGAAAATATTTAAGAAATTCCACTAAATATTATATTCAAATGAAAGGAAATTGAAAGGGCATGTGATATAAATACTTTTTTAAAGCGAAATTCCTTTTCTTTCTGAGAAAATTATGATTAGGGAGGACCGATTATGTAATTTTCAATGCATCAAAATCCATATTAAGTCTCAAAATTTAATAATTGGTAAAAATTGATTTTTTTTAATTTATTTAAAAATCTTATAAAGATTTGCATTCAATTAACCATCTTCTGTATATATAAATCGTCTTTACATAAAATTAAAACTCAAGTTACACTTTTTTTAAGCAATTAAATTTTATGTTATATTTTTTTCTACTTGTAATATACATTTATAAACTAATATAATTACAACTTTAACTTAAAGAATAATTAAGTAAATGATAAATATGTTTTTTTTTCTTATTTTGAATTCATTCAGTTATAGATTTGAATAATAATGAAAGCAAACAAATAACTATATGGGGATGTTTTAATGAATTTAAATACTTTTTTTACGTAAAATTATAATATTTTTTATTATTACAAAACTTTTATGACTAAACAACCAAAAGTCTTTTAATTAACTACAAAACATGTTTTCCAATATGGAAAATTTATATAAAATATAAATAAATGCTATTATAATGAAAATGTGAATAGAATTTACAAAGGATGAGTACTTAATACATTTGTTTTGATTTATATGTATATAAAAATGATCAGTCTTTAGGAGAAAAATTTGAAATAAATTTTAATTTTTTTTCAATTAAATTTGGGACGCTTTTAATCAGCAAAAGTTGTTCCTGTTGTTTCTGGCTGGATGTAAACCCAATTAGGCAAGTAATTCCAATTTGATTTGAAATGCTTGATTCTTTATGTGATTACTTAAACGGCATCGCCTTAACACTCTGGTAATTTAAATTTGTAAAAATCTTCTAGCTGAAGAATGTTGTTTATGGTATACATTTTCAAATGATTGTATAAGTTCATCCATGCCTTTAAGCAGACCTTCTTCACGATTACCCGGTATCCATTCTGATCTATGATTAACCGCACAATTTTCGGGCAAAGGCCTTGACTTGGCAAAATCTATGAGCCAGCAACCCACCTTGGAATCATCATAAACAATAAAAATACTCGAACCCACAATTTCATGGGAATGGAAAAATTGTGATTTTTCTACAACCGAACGCATATGCTTTAAGCGTTTCAACAGCTCTTTTTGTATCGACTTTTTAGCATTAACAAATTCTTCTATTGTCTGCGTTATCTGTTCATTTGTCCTTACAGTCTTCAAATCTTTCATTGGTGGTTTACCTTTTAAACGTAAGGCCTCAATACGAAAGCCCTTAGAGTGTGATGAAGACATAGCTTCACGGAATAACATATAACGTAGTTTGGTTATAGCCTGGTTTTGATGTTCTTCGGCCGTAGGTGCTAGGGGATCTACCTTAATCATTTTTTGATATAAATCTGGTCTTAAAGTTTTATTGATAACTTCTGATTCCAAAAATGTACGACAACCCATTTTAATATCCATAACACAGGGATCTTTGAAGCCTTTTAGTAAGTCCTGTAATTCTATAAACATTTCTCCAGATTCCAATTGAACACAACCATAAAATTCCGGTATTATCTTGGATGTTTGTAATTCTTGTGACAATTGTTGGTAGGCCATGACTTCATAATCGGAAAAGGTGACCACACGTTTACGAACTACACCACTGGCACATGGTACAATACTTTCGGGATGACCTGATAATTGTAACCATCCTGAGGGTTTAGTGCAGTTAAGTTGTTGTTGTTGCTGCTGCTGTTGTTGTAATAATACAGGTGTTGCTGGGGCACTTAATTCTAAAGCATTCTGCAATTAAAAGAAAGAAAAAAATATTTATTTAATGATAAGCAAACAAAAGCTTTTTTATATTTCTTTAATTGATTAATAAAATTTCTTTAAGATTCATAGCTAAATAGTTATTCAAATAGTTCTGTGTACAATTAAATACATTTTTTTTCTTATCTACGCTCGTTTGTTTTTTGGGGCACATTCACCAAAAATTTCCACAGATTTATTGAATATATATAAAAAAAATCATTAACCCATTAAAGAACAAATAAATGGACAGACATCAATCAATGGTTAAACATTTACCCAAAAATTTTTAACGCCATTTTTTTTTTATATTTTCTCTGGAGATCAATCTGATTTTTGTAGAAAAATACAATTTTTTTTGCCAAATTGGCAACGCATTATTTCGATGATACGTATTTAACTGAAAAATTTAAGTTTTTTTGTTGTCTAAATCGATCTTAAATTGTTGTTTTCTTGACATTTAAATAATAGGTATTAAAAAATACACATTTTTTAATAAGCAGCTAAATTTGTGCTTAAAATCGGCATCACTAACTTGGCCGAAATACAAATAATTGGCTCTTTTTCACTTTTACTATATTTTAAGACAAAAAATATTTAGATGCAGCAAATGGGAAACTAATTCCACACCAGTTAAGGATCAAATGGCTATGATAACCGTAGTTAAATAAAAGTAGTTAAATAAAAATTTTATATGGAAACATAAATAAATGTGACAACAGTAATTGTGACGTTTACCCTCCAGTGTACTTTATACATGGAGGGAATTTGACATCATATTTCTGGATACATTTTGCATCATTATAGTGGCATTTATGCATCTGTAACTTTTGCTATATTTTATAAAAAAAAATATTTTTGGCGTTGCCAACTTATCTGAAATAATTGACACTTTTTTTCTTTTTTACTTTATCGTGCAGTTATATTTATTTTTAATTTTACAAAATATACAAATATCGGTTTACTTGACAACGCATTCGATAGATGTTTATTTTATTAAAAAATTTAATTATTTTTTGTTGTAAACCGACCTTAAGAAGTAATTAAATTGCCCGTAGTTAACGGCTTTTTGTTGCCAACTTGCCGGCTAAAGTACATATAATTTTTTATCTTATTTCAAATTGACAGATAATACTCATATATGTTTGCAACGTATTCTTTAAATTTCTATTTTGTTGTGTAAATGGATCTCTGTGAAAATTAAAATGAACTACTGGAATTTAAGTCGCATAAAATTGTTTGTCTACTTTAAAAAAGAAATAATTTGCTTTTGCGTTGTTATACCTTGTAAGGTTAATGGGTTAAAGCTTTGTCTTTTTGGCGATAAAATAAATATTGCTAGACATTCACCAGACATAGGAAACATTTCACACAAAAATAGCGTGTTCAGAGGAAAAGTATAATCTTTTAATTAGTTTTAAAATTTAATAAAACAATATCAAAATCCTACAATGTCTTTTACTTATAAACGCCAAATAGCATGTGTAGAAGTGTTTTAATTAAAATTATTTTTTTTTAATCTGTTGATGTTAAAAATGTATTTTTTTATCAAGAAATATTTACTTATATTAAAAATATATTGAATGAAAAAGCAACTCATGTATAAAGTGTGACCAGTAGAAATGTCTTTAAACAGTTTGGATATTTTAAAAATTAGACAGACAATAAATAGTATATTATTTACAAACTTTAATTTTTTTGATATTATCTAAACATAAATTGCTAAGATTTGAAACGGCCCTAATACTGATTTGAAAAATTTTCAAAATTTTCCAGCTGTTTCTAAAACAATTAAGCTGTCAAGTGATATTACCTAGACTTAAATTTTCATTGCAAGATTGCTTTATCTTATTTTCAAAAACCCTCCAAACATTGCTTTTAAAATCGATTTATAATAATGTCTAGGTATACAAAATATTAATACACATGCCGTCTATTTTTAATGAGGGTGTGTCAAATTTCTAATCAATGCGAGTTTAAAATTAAAAAAAAAACTGCTTATATTTCCATAAAGTTTTTATAAATAAAAGTGCAAGGTAATAATTGACGCGTTACTGTTTGAAATGCATGCTTAATTTTTGTAAAACAAAACTGACAATAATAATAAAAAGGGACTTTAAAACTAAATGACGCAAGCCTAAGTTTTGATTTAAATGATAAGGTGACAATTTTCTTTATTCAAATTAAGCTATTAAAAAATGATTAATAAAAGAAATACAATTTAGATTAAATCAAAATAATACAATGTGTTTATTGTTTTTTCTAAATTTAAAAAAATTTCATCATCTTTTAAAGAAAGACCATCATTTTAAAAATTAAAAAAATTGCATCATATTTCACTTTTAATCTTATATTCTTCAAAGAAAAAATCTCATGTGTTAAATCCAGATGAAATTTATATTGGTCATAAAGAAAATATTAAACAGTAATTTTATTATTTGGGTTATTTTATTTATTAATCATTTTTTTTTGTTTGTTGCCTTCATTGTTAACATTTTGTAATTGGCGCATAATTATGGTTTATTTAATTTCTTATTTGGAATTTCCTTAAACTTTGTGTTAAGTAAATATTGTGATCTGTTCAAAAAATTCCATTCATGGAAAATTTTTGATTGAACTTCTCTGTTTTGTAAATATTGTAATTTATGATTTACACTTATTTGCAATAAATTTGTTGTTATTTATATTGATTTAATACTTACAATTGCGAGAAATTTTAATAAAGACATACGGCTGGGTGCATCGAAATCACGTTGACCCAAGTAATCTGTTATATTTTCACAGTTTTCATAGGATAAATTCTAAAAATAAAAAAAAAAAAATTATAAAATTAATAACAAATTGAATAGAAATAAAGCAAATAATATAAAACTATAAATTTTTAAATAATTAATAAAATTTAAAATATTTTTTAATGCTTTATACTTTTGTGTATTTGTTTAAAATCTACCTTAGCATCCATTATTTAAGTTATTCCTTTAACTTTAGTTCACTTCTTTCTAGGTTAAATTTTAAAATTATACTAAAATAACATTTTATGGTTTTTTTGTTTTAATTTAATAACTTTTATAAATAGCGCTACTATTACATTTTTTTATTGTTGCTGTTTTTAAAACATGTACTAATTGTTAACTTGACAGCGTTATCATGTTCGAAAACCACTTACTGTGATAACAAAACCTTAAACACATTCAAAAATGAAGTTATATATTAAATGTCATTTTTATGGGAAATGATAAACAATTTAATTTTTTTTTTTTAAATTATATCAAAATGATAAACAACTTTTGAGATGTTAAGATGTTGATATCAGCAACATGCACATGATAAAATACGATTTAAATTTTATACACTTGACACAATAATTTCGAGATAATTATAATTTTTTTTATTTTTAAATTGTACGTGCGTGTGGTTGTTTTTGTTTAGATCATAAGTGTTGGCCCAGAATAAAAACGAAACGTGCAACGATTGTCGCTGTAAAAGAAATCCCAAAAACTGTTATATTTATTTTAGTTTCAAGAGTACCATAGAGATTCTTTCCTCTCCAGTGTCTGCTTCTCTTACTAATAGCACATTTAAATCTTATAATAACAATAAAAAATGTATTTTTTAAATTAAAATTTAAAATCGAACATACTAAGATGATTTTTTATTACGTTGTTCGCTAGTACAAAAATGCGGCAACACTGTTAAGAGAATTAGAAACAAAACAAAAAAAAAAAATTAAAGAGAAAACAAACGAGTAAAATAACATTGCATTTACTCATTGGATTTAATAACCACTGAATTGTTTAGATATTTGTTTCTTTCTAACACCAAATAAAAAATAGTTGCCAATAATAGTATTTTGGGCAAAATTTCCAAAAGTTGCCAGACTTCAGAACCTAGTGTCGTTTTTGATTAGTCGGTGACCTTAAATTTGTTTTGTTTAAATAAGCGATTTGTTTTTAATTAGTGTAGCCTATTTATAAAAGTTTATAATCAACACAGTTTTAAATTTTTGAGACAGACAAATATTGCTTTCATTTTAGCAATTATGATAAAATTCCAAAAATCAAATATTTTACTGAAAAATCTATTTTTTTTTTAGTTTTTTTCAACTTTTTTGTTTACTTTAAATTTATATGTCTTAACATTATAATTAAGAATAAAAATTAAAATATATATATTTTTTATTATTTTTTATAGTCCAATATTTTTATTAATAACTTTTTTTTTTTAAATATTTATACTTTTTTTATAGCAAATAGTTTTTAAAATTGATTTTAATGATACTAGCTGCTGAAATATTATGTTATTAAATCAGCTATTGTAGCACAAAAATTTACATTTGTATACAGTTAAGTTTTCAATATATTTTTTGTTTAGTCTAGCTTAAAAAAAATTACTCTGTGACGTCAATGGTGACCTTAATAACTGAACTTAAACGAAATGTGATGCATTATAATTATGTATGTATAATTATGTTTAATTTTTGTTTTTGTATACATAATATTTCGATATTTAGAAATTAGTTTAAAATATAGGATAATTTTTACATTCATTATTTTTTAATATTTTTTTTAAATTTATTCAGACTTTTTTTATTACATTGACGTAGTTAAAAAAAATCTAAACTGGTATCCAAAATAAAAAAATATAAAAAATAATGAATTTCTGTTTTTTTGACGTCACTTGCATAAATTTTAAGTCTGTTTTATTAAAACAAAATTTATATATAAATTTTTATATTTTTAAATCTTTTTAAATTCCCTTTTTCAAAGATTTCCCTTTTTCAAATTAATTTTATATTTAAATTAAGTGATCATAAAAGATATGTTGCAAATCTACAAATTAAAATAAAGCTAACTTATAGTTGGCAACTCTTCATGCCATTTTGGTAATTTCTAAGAAAAATATATATGTATGACATAAAAAAGTTCAAATTTAATGTTTGCCATTTTCTAAAATCATTAGTGCTTATTATTTGTTTACTTTTTTTAAATAAATCATTTTGAAATACCATTTAGGAATTTTTGTTTTATATTCATTAAATATGTATAAATACATTTTGTTATGTTTGTTTTCATTATAATGAAGGTTAAACAAAAAACGTGTATTAAATAAGTTATTAAATCGTTTATAAATAATTGGGCGGTGAAAAATATTTAAATATTTCTATATTTTTAGACTGATCAAAAACTACCTAGTTTTTTTGGCTCTTGCTAGTTTTTACTTGTCAAGTTTTTTTTCAGTCTGGTTTTGTTCAAAAACTAAATTTATTTTTGTTTAGTCTAAAAATAGTATAAGATTTAAAAAATAGGAAGTTTTCAAAATTTTCTGTTAAATGACACTATAACATTAAGACCGAGTTTTTGGGATGTGAATTAAACTTAATTTAGTTAAACCCAAAACAAATTTTGCCAGCCATTTCCAAGTTTATTCACATAAATTTGTCGGAACAATTTTCCTTTGGATAGAATTTTGGTGTCCTTTGAAATAAAACAAAATATACGAAATAGCAATTAACTAAGTTTAAAGATAATCTACATCCTAAAAACTCGGCTTATTATTTAAAAGTAAGCATGATGTAGTTATTATTAAAAGCAAACAGTTATTTTAAGTTTTACTTATTTTTGTACAAACATGTTTAACTAAGTTTTAAAACCATTGTTTGTTAATTAAATTTCTTTAAAATTTTCTTCAAACTATTAAAATGCCAAAAACACTGTTGTCAACTTTACGTTTTTAAAAGTTGCCAACTCGTCAATGTCAAAAATGTAAAGCCGTACAAAAAAGTGTCAACTTTGTACAAGATTTTTTAAATGCTTATAAAATGATAAATATAAACTAGAGTTTCACTTTTTGTTATTAAAAAAATATATTAAAACTGAGCCTCATAATTATATTTCCCGTCACCATTAAAATGACAATGTAACGATGTCATTTATAAAAAAAAACATAATTTCCGATTATTTATAAAAATTTTAAAATATACATATTGAATTAAATATTATACAATTATAATAATTTTTAAAAAGAAAGTATAAATAATAGTAGTATTAAAATAAATTTTAAATGACAAATTGTTCTTAAAATGCATAATATGGGATGGGATGTGTACCAGGCATTGTTATGCCATGATGTAAGCTATTAAAATGTTAAATTGTTTTATTTTTATCTTTAATATAATTGATTTGAATTATTACAAATTAAATTGTTCTAATTATTGTGCTATCAAGTTTGCTTTAGCATATGGAAAAAACAAGTTAATATTATTGATTAAGTCTTGTTAAATTAAAGATAAAATAAAAATAACTTTTTTACACATTTAAAGTATAATTATTATTTATTATATAGTTTAATAAAAACAGTAGTTTAATTTAATTTTAAAAAAAGTTGTAGTAGGTCGGTAAATTTAACCCTTTGGCTACCGCCTAATTGCTTGTAAATATATTACTATTTTGAGTTTAGAGATTGCAAAGTGACATCAAATTTGTAAACAAAAAATGCGTTAGAAAATCAAATTTTTCGAACCCCTCAACCTTTTTTTTAACCCCAAAACATTTAAATGCGCAAAAATTCTTTGGTTTTGTATGGTCAAAAAATGATGCCACTTTCAGAATTTCATGTTTCTACATTTATGGTTTAAAAAAAAATATCAAAAACCCCTTTTCTCCCAGATTATGGCTGATTAAAAAAAATAAGACTTCATACATTATTCCTCTGTTTTTTACACATGATAAATTATTTTTAAAAGATAAACTAATAAATAAATTATAAAAAATATTAAGTTTATATCAACTATTATATTTTAAATGTTTGTTTTTTTAGGATGTATACATTGTAGTATACACGGGTAGTGAAAGGGTTAATAAAGTAAATACATAATTTAAAGTGTTATTAAAAATTGCAAAAATTCTTAACTCGTTTGAAAAAAAAAACAATTAATATTTTAATGTGCATGCATTAAAAAATATGTCTCATTTAAAATGAATAAAAAAAATATATATTTTAAATTTTAATTAATTTTTAAGCTTATTTTAAAATTGACATTTCACAATTTATTGTCTTTTTAAGATTTTAACATCTTGTTTTAATGTGTGTGTGTATTTTTTTTTTATTATTGCCTTTCTTGATAAAAAGAAAAAACATTTTTTTAAATATAAGCATTAGTTTTTTTTTAATGTGAGTATATAAATTCATTCCATGTTTTGTTGTCGAGCAAAAATTACAATTACAACTAGTTTCTTTTAATTAAAACGTGTAAGAATTTATTAAAAAAAATTTACATAATATTTTTTGAAATTTGCTTGACATTAACAAGTTTATAAATAAACTTAATAAATAGAAAAAAATTTTGCAAAAAAAAGCTTTATAACCATCATACCCTCATTTGAAAAATATAAAAAAAAAATAACTTTTATCAGGTTAATAGTATAAACTATATGAGAATTCTCGTTTAATTATGATATTTTTATGTTTCCACTATTAGCATTTTATGTCATAAGTTTATAAATAATTTTGGTTTGATCATATCTAAAAATATTTTATAAATCTAAAATTTTATTGATTTTGAGAATTTTTTTTTTTAAACAGCGAAAACCTGATTTGTTTAAAATATTTATGGTAAATGCATTTTAAAATTAACTGTGGGTGGTTAATTTGTTATTTTATTTGTAAATTGTTTTTTTTTTTTTTTATATTTGCATTTACATATAAAAATTAATATTTATGGCTTAAAATTTGTTTATGGTAAGATTGAATTTTTTTTCGTACCTGTATATTTATTATATGGAATTTTGCTATTTTTATAAATCTTTCTAAGAAAATAATACAATAAAAACAATATTATTATTAAATGTCAAATCAAAAAGAGTTTATTGTTCTTTTAATGCTTTATAAATATTCAATCAATGACTTTTGTAGTTTATTCATACACTAATAAACAATATATTAGCTAATAATATTGCGCATTTTTAAAACAAAAAAAAAAAAATAAAAAAAATTAAAACTGTATGTAATGTATAGGGGCGAATGGTCTTTGCAAAATAATGAATCATCGTTTTGTTAATAAGAATTAAAACTGAGTCTTTCTTTAAATAATTTAAGGAGGTATTTAAAACAAATAATATTTAATGAAATGACAAATAAATTTTCAGAAAGTGATATGCAATAAAAAAAATTATTACAAATTTGGATTTTGCTGATAAACTCAATTTTCACAGCAATATCGATTAAGTGATGTTAAAAAAAATTAAATTTTTATTTTATTTAATTATTGAAAAACTTAATTTTAAAATTTCAAATCAAACCAACTAAGCAGTTGTTAACTTTATGTTCTTTAAGTTGTCAACCATAATTCCTTTCTTAGGCAAAACTTTGAAACAACGTTGTTTTAAAATTTTTTTTAAACAAAAACAATAAAAACATTTTAAATTTCTTATCTACTCTAAAAAAGTAAAGAGTATTTTTAATAATTAAAAATCTTTGTTTAATATTTGATAATATAATAATGTTGCAATAAAAGCTGTGTTTATTTAGAGTTTATTATTTTACAATAACAATATGATAAAAATATAATTTTATACACAGAAAAAAATATCACAAAATTTTAAGTAGTTTAAAAATATTTGTTAAAATTCAAATTCAATTTCTAACAATTTTTTGTAAATTGTTATTTTTCATATAAAAATTGTTTGAAAATAAAAAGGGAAGTTACAAAAAAATAACAAAAAAAAGTTTGTTGTAAATATAAATTCATTTGCTGGTTTCTTTTAAAAAATTTTTTATTTGTATTTAAAAAAAAATATTCTATAAAAGATGTTTAATAATACAAACAGAATTTTGAAATTTTTTTTCCCGTGTAATTTTTGTCTTAAGATAATATAAAAAAAAATATATTTACAAATCTTTTATTCAAAGTCAGTTTATTAAAGTTGACACTTTTTAAGCCTTAAAGGAAAAATTAATTAAAAAATTTAAGTTTTTAAATAATGTGTATTATTTAAAATTTTTTTTTAAAACATCATATATAGTTTAAATATTACTACTTTTAATTACACCAAAGAGGTTTTAAGTATTTATTGCCAATTAAAAATTGTGCAATAAATCTTTAAATTATAGAAAAAATTAAGACATTTGTGATATGTTTAAATAGACATTTTTCAATATTTATTTGTACAAAACCTATTCCTACTGGTATTACAAATGAATTAATATTGACGTCACTGCAATAGTCTATAAATTTTATATTGAATTTTAGTTTGCTACAATTAAAACACCTGTAATTATTTTTATAAGGAATTGAATTTTGTAAATTCTTGAGTAAATATTTCATTTTAACACTAATTAGTACAAAAAATTATTCTTAAATTAGACATTACGATTAGTAAATATTTTATTGGGGGTTTTCCTTAAAAGTATGTTTAAACTTGTGTATTAATAAAAAATATATAATATAATATATTGAAACAAGTGTTTTTTAGAATAATATAAAAAAATTGTTCAAATGATTTAATAAGAATTTCTTTTGTCTACATTTAACAAAATATGTTTTAAAAACATGAGATTTCTTTATTTAATTTTTGTTTTTGATATGATATCATAATGGAGTATAATGATAGAATTATGAAAATAATTTTAATAATCATTTTGGGTGGATTTTTCTTAACAAGGTTAACCACCTTTTATGATGTCTTATGGCTAGTTAAGCCAGTTTACTGACAACGGCTAGGACAACAACCTCAAGATGTGTTAAATAAATAATAAGTAAACAGAACTTGAAAAACAATGTAAATAAAATAATTTTTAATTTCTTTATCAATTCAGTAATTTTTTAAGGGTTTTCTATGAAAAATAAATATAAAATACAAAAAAAAAAAACTTGTAAAAATTTTAATAATTTGTTTTGTACACCTTTTTGAATTTTGAAGCTGAAAACAAGTCTAACGAGGAAAATTTAATACACCAATAAACTGACTAAAAAACCCATGTATAACGAATCATATTTTTTGTTAGATCTTAGGAGGCTCTAGCTCTTCCAAAACTTCGGTTTGCTATGAGCCTTTTTGCTGGATTGAGTTACATCTATCAGCCTAGCCAAAAATAATTGCTTTGTTTTATTTTTATAAATATACGGAGTATGAAAGATCTTTATAAATCAAAAAAGATATGACAATTTAGCTAGAAAAATTTTTGCCTAAACTTTATTTTAAATTGGCCATAAAAAAATACATAAATAAGCATTTTATATTGCCAGATTTATTTTTAACATTAACAGTTTATTCTTGTTCCTAAAACTAGTATTTTTTTTTTAAACCAACCCTGGATTAAATGAACTACAAACAAAGTTCTAGCTATCTTTACATCATAAATCAAAAAATATATACATATGTATATATAAATTTATATACCACAAAAGAACCTTGTAAAACCGCATACAATGTAAAATATATTACACACATAATGTAACCATGACTTAAAAAAAAAAATTAAAAACACGCGTCGACACAATCATTAAAAAAAAATCATCAGCAACAAAATCATCTTATTATTAATATTTTAACATTACTTTTTATATTTTGGAATTTTCAAAAAACAATTTACTTTTGAAAGCATTGACGTCAATAACCGTAATTTAACGTACTAATTATATTTTAATACATTTATAAAAAGTAATTTAAAATGTTGTTAAAAAATATTATTCATGTTGGTTTAGCTAAAATTATTATAAACTATTTAAAAACATAAACGAGTTCATTATAACACTTCTTTGGTTTGTTGGTAGTTGTTAAAATGTTTGTGTTAACTAGACCTCGTTTGTGTTAACTAAACTATTAAGATATATCATTTACCATCAACAAGTTTTATGAACCTGTTTTTTGGCGGTTCTTAAAGACAAGCGTGGGAATTATTAAATGCTTGACAAAATTTATAAATAAAAATAATATTTATTTTTTCTTTATTTCTTAAATATATGCCGGAAATAAATGATTAAAAATGCTAGAATGAGTTAACATTTTAAAATCGTTTGCACGTTTGTTTTTTTATAACTATAAACAATTAAATAACATAACTGTCCTATTAATACTTTAACCCTCGTAGGTGATTGAACTTGTTGAATTAAGATGAAAAAATATAAATAACTGTCCTATTGATACTTTAACCCTCGTTCGTGACTGAACTTGCTGAATTAAGACGAAGAAAAAATATTTAAAAAAAATTCAATGATAAATAAATTATAGTTGGCAACGCAAATTTTCTTAAAAGCCAAAATTTTGTTCACAACAGCGAAAAAATTTCACCCTAAAGCATAATAAAATGTTGGGGGCTTTAAAGCTGTAATAAAAACTTTAAAAGTCACAAAGTTTTTACAGTCATAAAAAAGACAAATGTCACTTTTTGCTACATTTTGAAATGTTCTATTATATTTATGCGATTCCACAATTTCGGACCAATTTCACGCAAGTGAATTTTATTTTTTATTTAGTATAGATATTGACGTCTTTTTTTTCGCAAAAGTACAAACAATATTCTACGCTTAACTGATAGGAAATGAAGCAACTGACTTATAATTGGAAGTGTTGCCAAACTTATTAATTGATTAAAAATCTACTAATTTTACTAAATTTAATTTTAATAAGAAAATTATTAAGAAACAATCTTTCAAATTCTTTTTATTGTAGAATTTAGTCTCAATTTCACATTGTCCCGTTAACTACTAGCGGGGGGCTTCAACTGGCACATTTGTTGTTGCTACCCATATACAATTTAAATTTAAATGGGACATTTAATAATCAGTTGTCATTATTATTTCAAACTTTATATTAGTTCTCCTCTTTGTGTTAAAACATTTATATGTTTAGTACTGTTTACTTTTTTATATAATTTAACACGTATTTAATACGTTATAGTTTTGTTTTCCAAGTCATTATAGAACTAATTATTCAGGGTCTCGATTTAGGAAGTCATAATAAGTTCTAAAGTACGTGTTTTTGTATTAAAAAAAAATATAATTCTCTTATCTTTTATAAATTTAAAACAAAAAAAAATAAACAACAAATTGTATTTAATAACTATTAAAGAAATCACACACCTTTGACTTTTCCATATTTCTCAAACCAACAGACAACAGCCAATTAACCAAAATATTTGTTAAACGAAAATCATTTTATTACGGCATGATTTTGATAAGGTTTACTCCACTGTTTCTTAGATCAATTGGGTGAACAATCATTCTTACTATACAACTTTTTCAAATAGACATTATTTAAACATTAATTTTTTGTTAAGCATTCTGTTTAGTTTATTTATTTTAAACGAATTAAAATGTTTAAACAATTAAATGTATTTAATAAAACCGTATGTTTTAAAATAAAATCTTTAAATTTAAAATGTTATTTTATAGTAATAAGGCTCAATTTCTATAGAAATAACGCAACACTTTATAGTTTTTAGAAGATAATAAAATATATTAAACATTCTTTTTATACCCCATTCAAACTGAACACCAAAATACGTATTTGTAATTTTCAAGTTTTCGTTTTAAAATTTGTATGAAATTTGAAAGTTGAAAACTTGAAAAAGAACCAAAATACGTATTTTGGGGTTCAGTATGAATGGGATATTATATAATTTTTTTTGTTTAATTTTTTTAGTTCTGGTCATAAAAAATCTATGACAAAATAAATTAATACTTCAATGAATAAATTGAATATCTTAGTGAATAAATAAGCAAGCTATTTATATTATTTTGAAATTATTTTTAACAAATAAAGAAGGAATGATTAGACATTTTTTATGTGATTTTAATTAATTAATTATGTAAATTATAACATTTTAAGTGAAAGTTTAACTATGTGAACTATTTCAATAAAATTCATTAAGAATTAAAATTTTACTTATTATAATTTTGAATAGTTTTTATTAGTCAGTTCCACTGTAAATCAATACATAAAAGTGACTTTTTCATTTACATATGTATGTATGTCCCACCATTTGTTGTGAGGTTAACAACCGTTTAGTTAATAGTGTTGCCAACTATTTAATTTTTTTAAAGTAAGCAAAATGAAAGATGTTTATTGTCATTATTATTTTTCAATTATCTTTAACATTTATACGTAAGCCATACTTTTTAACATAAGAAATTTTTTATACCCTCCACCAAAAATTTTGTTTTCGCATCCAAAGAAGTTTTTAACCAAAAAAATTTTTTTTCACCTCCATAATTTTACTTCAAAAGTGTTTTACATTATTTTTATGAAAAACAGTGGAGAACATGTTTTTTGGATATAGGTGGAGGGTATTCAAAGATTCGACACAGTCGTATTTAAGTCTTTTTTTTTACTTGTTTTATAAACAATTTGTTATCTTTTGATTTTATTGTGCAAACCTCCTCCTCGTGTATCACAAATCAAAATTTTATTTGTATTTTGGGAAAAAAGAAAGCATTAATACTTAAGCTATGATTGTTTCCAACAAATACAAATATTATCATTGAACAGTCAACGTCTTTAACCACAACACCATTTGGTTTCTGTATCGTTCTGTGACGTCAATTGTCTTTTAATGGCATACAACAACAGCAACAAACAGTAAAATTGTAGTGAATGGTTTTTAATACGTGTTTTATATATTTCTGTTTTAAATTTAAAATGTTGAAAAGAGTTAAGTGTGAAATTTCTAGTATTGTGTGGTTACATGTTTTTTGTTTTCTTTCAAAACAAAAAAAAGAAAAAAAAAACTTTATTGGTTACACATTTCTTTGGTATGCAACGGATATCCGTGTTTGTTTAATTCGTTTCTTTTAGTTGAGTTTGTTTTTTTTTAAAGAAAGTTCAAATTTAGTGTATAAGTTAACGATTGAAGATGAGTTGAATACCTTTTTTACGGTTTACATAATTTATGAAATGGGATTTTGTTTCTTTCAAAATTTAAGTGGATCTCGTTTAACGTTTAAATGAATGACAGCGAAAAAAATGTTAAGACCATGTTAAGACTTTTGTTGCCATAACATTGGCCTGTTGATAGTGGTGACGCAAGTCACGTTTGTATAAGTTTTTACTTTATACAAACAAGTTTATGAAAAATTGTTTATAATAGTTTATTGATTAAGAAAAAAATTAAAAAATAAAATTGTATTTATTTAAATGCTTGAGAAATACTTGATTTGAATAAGAAGTACTACAAAATTTAATAAATTTTATCTAAAAACTTGGGTAAGGTTTAACTGCAAAAGTACTTTCTGCGTAGTTGTTCCACATTTTACATACTTAAAATACATTAAAGTTGCAAAAGTCAAAGCTTAGCTAACTTTAAATTTTTTTGAAGTTAGTCTTCTTGTAAATGGACAAAAAACTATATTAAGAGATCATAGGTAAATAGGCTATTACATGACAGCCATTTCAAAGACTGCCTTTATGCTTATGCTATTTTTTTTATAGCCAAATGCATAGACATTTTGTAGATTTTTATAACAGTAAGCCTTATTTTTATAATGTTCAATTAGATACTAACTTGGAATTTGACTGACAAATTGGTTGCTTTTCATGTAAAATTTTAATTTAACGGGCCTTATACATCAAATTAACAGGTAAAAAAACAACAAAATTAATTTATAAGACTGTTATCAAAATCAACAAAATGGGTATGCATATGGCTATAAATCTTTTAATTTAAGAGGTTTTTTTTTCTGTATATTTGGCCTCTTAGTCTTAGTCTTTTTGGATAGAATAGGATTATTCTATTGAGTTGTCCTTATATTAATAGAAAGTAACCATTTATTATAACAAAGTGGTTACTTTTATGCTTTAGATTTTTTATAAAAACTTTTAATAATTTCTCTAATTTATATAATTTTATATATTATTTTTAGGATGTATATAAATTCTTATTATTTTTAAATATTCACTACTTTTTTAAAAACTTTCAAGTTTCATTAAATTTTCCTTTAACAACCTCAACTAATTATCAAATTTTTCGCGGTTACTCGTTAATTTTATTTTAAAACAATAACAAATTGTTGTTATTTTAAACAAAGATTGCTATCAGTTCAATAAATTTACGCTTTTAATTTTTTAACTTATTATTTACTTTAAAAAAAAATTTATACATACTAATCAAATTATTTACTTAAAAAAATATTTTATACATACTAATTAAATTATTTTCTCGAAAAAATAAAATAAAAAAAATATTTAATTTGCGTTTTTTTTTTTTTTTTTTTTTTTTATTGGTTTTTAAAACGAACCTTACCTCGTTATTGTTATTTTTTGTTTTATTATTTGTGGAACTAGATTGTTTTGATGTTGCATTGTTGGATGTCATCGTAGATGTTGTTGTTGTTGAATTTGTATCCAATGCTATAAGTCTCCATAATTGTTTTAAACCAATATTGTCTACACACGAAAATTTTAATTTATCATGAGACCAACCCATGTTTGCGGTTTCTGAAGATGTTGTGGTAGTTGTATGTGAAGGAGGTTGCAATACAGTTGAAGTCATACTTTGTGTATTGTATTTAAATATAATAATGTTTTTTTATTTTTAAGTAATCACTCTTTAATTAAGTACTTGGTTTTCAATTAAATTTTCTTGATTGTATGTTTGGGTTTACTATGTAAGCATGTTTGTGTATTTAATAATGATGAATTCATTTATTTATTATTTTATTTTTGTAAAAAGAAACCGGTTTTTAATTCATAACTGCATTTATAGAAATTCTTATATTCTTTCTAGCACTTTATTTTAAATAGGTCTTCACTTTATTACTTTTTTATGTTTGCCAGTTTTGCTATTTAGCATGAAACTTGTTTTTTTTATGCAATATTATATTTTTTATTTGTTAATTTGCAATATTTTATAAATCTTGTGTTTTATACATCCAGATGTGTTAAGCTTTTGCTCGTAAAAAATCGACTAACTGGTTTCCGTTTATAACAGCAAGTTTTTGCTTAATGTCTACTACTCACTGTGGGCATTCGTAAACAAAGATCGTTGTTTTACGAGTTAATGGTTTGTACTCACTGAAAACGAAGCCATTTTGAGTGAGAAACCGAGTAAATTATCTTTTATTTTATGATCAAGAAAATCGATTCCCCCGTCTATATTTAAACGGTTATCTAAAGGGAGTACCTTTTTATTTACAATTTGATTTTTTATTTAATTTTTATTTGTGTTTTATTTTCTCGTTCGTTTAATTTGTTATGTGTTTGATAACACTTTGTTATAACGAGGCTGGCATGATAAGTCAGCAGAAACTAAAACTTGTCTCCATTTAGTTACTCGTTTTTGAAAACACAGGTGTAAGAAGTTTTTAAAACAGCGATTCTCACTGGTAACTTCACAGACCAGTTAAGAAATTTGTAGTGTCTCAAGGACCCACATTTTTACTATTTTTAGGGCACTCAAAAGTAACTTCTCTATATTTTTAGATTTGTATTTTCCCATTTATATGCGTAGTTTTATCATTAAAATAGCACTACACTCAGAAAATTATGTCGTTAAAAACCATCTGCAATTGTGGTGAAAAAAAAGTGTATACTGCAATTTCTTTTAAAATTAACCAGCATCGCAGTTATTTTTAACTGTAATGCCAGTCACTTTTAAATTCAATTGTTAAACAGCGATTGGGAGTAATTTTACTTTAACAATTCTCTTAGTGTATGAACATACAACTCTGTTTAGGAGAAAAACAAATTAAGATGGACGAAAATGGGCCGTGAATTTAGCGAACAAATTTGTTGAATATTAGTAGATCACAAAAATGTTCAAGGTTTTTTATATTTTTTTTTAAATGTGAATAACAATCTAACCTTCAGAAATCAGCTGTTCGTTTTAAAAGGATAATTTTTATTTATATTCAGCCAAATTTAACTAAAAAAACAAAATTTTGTAGTTTTTGTTTAGTAATTTCAAAAATATTTTATTTAAAGTATTTTGCTAATTTAAGTGGGCAAATTATCATTTACAATTAACTTAAATTAAACTCAAATAAGTATAACAAAAATAGTTATGCGAATTAAGCCTGATTTTCACAATGACACAATTGTTGTTGTTTTCCATATAAAATTTGAATTTAGCTAATTGTTTAATTTTATTTGGGCTTTAAAACACTTATTTTTGTTAATTTTATCTTACAAATATTTAGCAGAGATTCTGCTGATTTTAGCAGATTTTTCTGCACAGCCCTTTTTAACTAATATTTAGTACCTATTTTTGCTTTTTGGCCAACGTGTGACCATTTGGAAAACTTTTTAAACTAAATAATATAATCCATTTTTTTTAAGGTATTATCGCCTATGGTTTATTTTTACTTGAATTATTAAACCGGCCTCGTAATTCATTAAATTGCCTTAATTTTTTTTGTATGCGTTAATTAAAATTCGAAGAAAATTATGTTGTATATAAAGAGAATGATTTTTATACCACCATGTCAGCATGTTATCAAATTTAATACAGAGATGGGAATGTTGGTACTGTTTTAGATTACAAAGTGCCATCGAATATTTGGCGTCTAGGTCAAACCAATAATAAGCTGGCGATATGTTTTTAAACTGTCTGTAAACTACACCGGCACCTTCTTATACTTTTTTAATTATTTTAAAATTCAACGGGTACCCAGTACGGGTTCGCCAGTACTTGATTTTTTGTACCATTGGCACTTTCTGATTGGGTAGTGTTATTTTTTAATGTTATATGAAATCTAGTTTGCTTTGTTATTGTTGTTGGATTTCAAGTGTGCTTAAAGTTTATTTTTAAAACCCATCATTTAATTATTTAATGAAACACAAAAAACGTGACACTATGTCACATGTAGAATAATTATAAAGATTGTCATATAATGAATATTTGCTACTGTATTCTTAACTTTTTGGTATGGTCTGCTCTTCAATTTATTCAGCAATAATCTTTTTTTGATTAATTCTAGAAGAACTTCTTTTGAAGTCTTTTCTAATTTTTTAGTTAGCTACTAAGCATAAAAACTTAATTTAACTCTTGGGTTAATTTTGATGGGACATTGTATTATCGGGAATAAGAGAAATAAGAATTTTAAAATCTTCATTTTAAATTTTTAATAATTGAAAAATTATTCGTTTTTTTATATTAAAAATATATTGTAAATTCTTTCAGAAATTAGGCTGTAGTATTTTATTTAAAACGATTATGTATAAATTCTCTATAACAAACAACTATTGTCAATTATGACATAATTTAAACACGTTCAAATTAAAATAAGTATTTTTGCATAAATACTTAATGTTCATGAACGTGCATATTTTAAGTTAATTAAAATGTTTTTATTGTTTGTTTTAAAATGCCTAAAATAAAGCAATAATTATATTTTTACAACTTTGAATGTGCAAATTTTAAAATGTTAACCCTTAATTTATAAATGCTTTATAATGTTAATGGTTTATGGAACAAATATTATAAAATGTTAATAAAATATTTAAAAATTCATCATGTGATTAAAATTTAATCACTAGTGATTGCTATTCAAATAAATAATCGAAGATTATTTTTTTTTTAAAAAGAAAACAAATTATAAATATATTCTAAGGTCTTATCTGCATTGAATTTAGAAACACTTAAAAGAAGAAGCAAATAATCAACGTACTAAAAATTAAATCAATGCAAAGCAGTGACGCCTTAAACTAAATTAATATAATGAAAAAAAGAATTAAATATCAAGCCATATGCCTTTAATAACTGTGAAAAAAAATCAGCACTATTCAATTAAAAAGAAATATTTAGTTATAAATACAGTAGACACCTTCTATAAACTGAATTTTCAATAAAGTATTTAATTTAATTCATTACTACATTCAAAATTATAGGTATGTCTGTAATTTGACAGATAAATATTGCTTCTGATCATTGACTTAAAATAAAATCTTCTGAAATTAAAAATATTCCAGATTAAAATTAGTAATGTAGAAATTTGAAATAGAATTTCAATAAAATTCTTAGGCTTGATATATTAGCCTGCACTGACAATAAAATCCCCCAACATTTTCACCCCGGTTTAGATGAAACTTTGATATGTTATTTATATGACACCTCCGATATGTAGGATATAAAAAAATGGTTCTTAATATTGGTATTATTTTCGTTTTTGATATCTTAAACATTTCTTCTAAAGAAAATGTATAAAAAAGTGATATTTGTAGAAAAAATTTTCAAAGGACCATATTTCGGTACCATAGTTTCTTTTTACATTAATTTTGTTGTTGTTGTTAAAATCATATAAAACTGTTGCTAATAATTTATGTATAAGGAGATGTAAGTATAGTCAAACCCAAGAGCTGTTAAATTCACATATTACTCTTTAACATATATGGGCTGTGTACGGAATGCACCAGCAGTCCACAGACCATATGTGGGCTGTTTATCCTTACAGCCCACATGTGGTCTCTAAAGGCAATTTATAGAAGATTCTGCTTCATGGAGTCCACAGCCCATATGTGGGCTATTAAAAAAAAACCCTTTCAGCTATTTACATGCATTTTAAAAGATGTAGATATTTATATTTATTAGGGTTTACCCCAAATACACCGACTTTGCAAAAAAAAAAAAAACGGACGTGTGAGGCAATCCTCAGTCGCTGCCTTGGACAGTTAACGTGTTAAATTTCATCGATCATTTATTTTTCCGAAAAACGAAAAAAGTACCAATTTTAGGAACCTTTTGTTTTTACCCTTAACATCAGAGATGGCATATAAAATAACTGGGAAATCTTAGATGTTAATTCTCCATCAGATATCCCAGTGAATACTAAAATACCCGTCGTTATTATAATTTCAATAAAATTCTAATATATTTAACTACTAAACAGTTCTTTTTTTACTAGGTTTCACTGTTTTTTTTTTTTTTTTTCTTTATATAACTCTTTACAAGTGGCGCTATTTTAAAAATATTTAAGTAAATTATAACTACAATTTATTAAAAATATAAATCGTTTAAGGGCACTAGCACTTAAAAAATTTGATAAGAAATCAATTTTAAAATTAAAAAAAAATTGAATTTGCCCATTAAAATAAACAAATATTTTTTCATTATCATTAGAAATTCACAAAACGTGGATTACAACCATTTAAAAATGCATTCATTCATATATTCAATATTTAATTCATACTTGAATTATTTAAAAAAAAAATCCCAACCATCAATCTTCCTACAATTGACGGTAACCTTTGACAAGAATATTGACTCTTTTATTATAATATAATGCAGATAAATGCATTTTAAAATCTATTTTAAAAAAATTTTAAAGATAAAGATTTTTACGCAGTTTTCTAAAATTTTTTAGCACAAAGATTCTGCCTTGCATAGTAGAGACGCACGCGTATTGACATGTGATTTTCAATAGATTTTAAAAATGTTAATCTGGCATGTGAGGTAAAAATCGATCGATTTGTTTAAAAAATCACAATTTATGTAGTGAATGGAAAAGATAAAGAGGATTGTAAGTATTTGTAATCGCTTCATGAATCGGGTATAGTTTAGAAAATAAACTATAAGAAATACAAGATAAAATGAGGCTGCAAATAGAAAATTTAATTTTTTTTGCCTTTTAATTGATAAATTAATTTTTCTTTAATGTTGAATACGCCATATTTATTTTAATTATGTAAAGCATACAATTTATCAATTTGCCTTCGGTTTGTCTTAAAAATTACCCGTTTTCTGTAAACAGGCTCGAGGTTGTTAACATAGCCATTGGGTATCTGTTTAGATCTGTTTTTATACCCTTCACCACAGGTGGAAGGGTATATATAAGTTTGCCATTCCGTTTGTAAATTCTACAATATTGATCTTAGACCCTATAAAGTATATATATTCTGGGTCCTTATGAAGAGCGAAGTTGATTTAACGATGCCCGTCTGTGTGTTGAAATGGGTTTTCCGAAGACCCCAGACATGATGAGGACTTGATTGTTGTATATTTCTGTTAAATGTGATCCATTTCTGCTTGCTATTAAAAATCAGCCAGATCGGTTGATAAATGGCTGAGATATTAGCAAAAAACCAGGACTACCTCTATTTTTTTCCGTAAAATCCCTTTTTTATATGTATGTTTATATGAACGCGGGTTCGATTCCTACACAAGACACAATTCAACTTTTTTTGTACATTTATTTTTTATTTTTTTAAGACTTTTTTTTGTTTATTTTTTGTTTTTTTTTTTAACATTTAATAATTAATTTAAATAAAATTTTATATTAATAATTAAAAAAATAAAATTTGTATAAAAACCCTCTGATACAAACAAAATACAAACGGTTTTATTTCTATTTTTTGCTCCGATTTAAAAGAATTTATAAAAAGATTTTTAAACCAATTTATTTCTCATATATAATTTTATTTCTCATATAATATTTTAGAGTTGTAATATGACCTATGGATACGTCTTATATAGCAAGAGATCGAAATTCTTTAGTATAACATATTTGCTAAAAAAAAACTCGGAAATATCGGTTCAGATACAAAAAAGTTATGCCCAAAACATCTTTTTTTTAAATACCTATTTTCTGGAACCATAAATCTTCCCGAGTTCAAGTTTTAACACCAAACTAAATGGTTAATTCATTTTAAAGGCGTCCGTATATAAATCTGTTCATTCCATATATGTCCATATATAAACTTCACTTTTCTCCCAACCATGGTAAAGGGTATATAAGATTCGGCATAGCCGAATTTAGCCGCTCTTACTTGTTTTTTTATTTTTATATCTAAGAAAACGCACGCGGGGTTTCTCATTTTTACCAAAATAAATGGACATCCTCCCGAGAAGTTTGGTGTTCAAAGTGGACAGCGGTTAAAAAGTTGTGAGTGAAATTTGGAACAGCCAAAAAATAATGAGTACCCATTACTTTTTGGGCATCGGGAAATAGGCTGGTAAGTACTAAATAGGCTGGTAAGTAGTTTATACAATGATTTTGCTGGGTATGATTTTACTTATTAAAATTAAAAATAATACAAAATACTCATGATTGATATTTTAAAAACGATCGATTTTCATCACACACCAGAAGATGTGTGTTTCTGTAAAGCTTCAAATTTGATTTACATACATATTTGGTAGTGATGTCAACAATTTGCGAGAAAAAAAAAACGAAAAGATAAAAATCAGCTATTAAAAAATATTTTTAGAAGATAATTCTATTAGGAATGGTTTAATAACTGGGTGCCATTTTTATTTTTTTTGCACTCAGAAAATTATCGTTATGATATTAATAATTTGTTTTATAAAATCCATGAAAATTGCACCAGAAATGTGTAATTTTTCATAAAATTTTACAAAAATTGATTTTTTGTTAAAATCTTTCATAAACATTTCATTAAAAGAACAATTTTCATACATATTAATTCTATTGAGAAACACGTAAATTGGTGAAACAAATATATTTTTATATATCGTATATAAAAGTTCCATGCAACCATTTTAAACAGGGCCTTTTTGATAAGACAGGAAAAATGGAACGAAATTAAATTTAACATTGTTGCAAATCGGAGCGATATGTCGCGGAAATGAAATACTAAACACGGGGCATGAAATGCAACAGTGAATGAGTGGAATCGGAATCCAAAATTAGGGAAACGGAGCGAAATGGAAAAGAGGATGAGTGGAATTGTAACATCAAACACAGGTCAGAAAATGAAATAGAGAGAGATTTGACGATATTTATTGATTTGAATATATATTAACAATTTTGGCGTTTTTTTTAATTTCAGCGATTTTTTTTTTATCAAATTCTTAATTGATTAATATAATCATTGACAAAAAAATGTTTGATCTTGTAATAAAATCACTAAATTCTTATTATTGAATACATATTTTGTTGATTACAAAACTCATGCAAATGAAATGGACAAAATAGGTAAGAACAACAACAAAATGTTATTCAATTTAACTCTTTTTGTATTCTATTTACATATTTACATACATTTATACTCGAACATCTCGTATACAAGTCAGCAACAACAAAAAATACATATAAAAATGTATTAATTCACACTTCTCGTGTCAAAATCCTATAGTTTTAATATCACAAAGTTTTTTTAAACAAGTCGAGGTCAGTCAATATTTTTATTTTTTGTTAAAATTCATTATTTCAGTGAAAATTGTATCCAATGTAACAACAGATGGATGACAGATGGCAATAACAACAAATACAAAAAATGTAGCAACTGATCAATGTTGGTGTGAATGGAAGAACTGTGAGATGTATTTCATTAAATAAATGTAATGTTGTCGTCGTAAGAGTGATTTTGAATGCATGAACTGTAATTGTAATGAACAATTTTTGTTTACATGACAAATTACGTTGTTTGTTTTTGTTGTTTATGACTTTGATTGAAACATTGTTTGTATTATAGATTTTTTTTCGTTGTTGAAAAGGTTGATGATATTCTGAGATATTATCTTTATGAGGCATAGCATCTTTAGACTATTGGCAATATTTGGAGCTTAAGTTTAAAACGTTGTATAATTTAAAATTATGAATTCTCAAATACAATTGTTTTTACACTATAACAACGCCAAACAACATCTCTATCATACGTCATTTGGTATAGTGGAATGTCGTGTACCTTGGAATACGTGCGTGCACCTTGAAACTTTCCATTTTTATTTTTACCTATTTGTTGATGTTTTATTGTGAATTCTTTTTTTGTGAAAAAGAACATCTCCCATGCTTAGAGGTTAAAAAATAGTGCCAAAAATTGTTATTTTTTTGGTATTTTCTGCAGAAGAAAGTGGTATTAATGAGGGAGAGATTCCAAAGGATCATATGAAGGTTTATTATAAAAGTGGAATAAATCTCATTTCCAAAAAAAAAAAAATAAGTTAATTGTGGACATCTATAACTACACAAAAAGTTTTTTGAAACCGATTACAATCGCTTAAATTTTAAGAGAATTATGAGTTATCTCGCATCACGCAAAAAATTGTTTGACCCTTATTTGACATAAGCACATATTTTTTTTTTGTTTATGTCGAAAGTTTTTTCACGCTGTCGAACCAAATAAAAACAAACCACCAGCACTCAAACGTGGATTTGGATTCTCTATTACATATTCGACTTTCATCAAATCGGTGTGCGAGCGTTGGGGGTTATTCACTAATAAGCAGAGCTTTAAATAATTGATTTAAATATTTTTATTTCAGGGACTGAAACCGAACCCGGTTCGCTGTTTAGAGAAACTTTGAACCCGAACCCGCTGAACCCAAAAATTTAACCAGGTTCGGATTCAAAAATATAAATAAATATTCTTGCTGTTCATGGCGTGAAAAATGTTTGATAGAAAAATCATAAAAAATATATCATTTCTTGCATTCCTTTTAAGCAAACACTTGAGCAATGCAGAGTAATTTGCAAAAAATTGCGGACACCAAAAATTTCACACAGAGCAACATTTGTTGCGCAACTCTTGAGTTTGTGGGAGAGAGGGGAAAGAAGAGTGGGGGTTGGTACGGAGTTGCTTGTTCTCCGCGACACGTTTTGTTTTTTGCATTTTTCGTTTTGTTTTTTAATTCTTCGTTTTTTTTCATTCATTTTAAACCAAATGTAGACTAAAGTTGCTGAAAACAGTTTCTCTGTGTGAAATAAAAGGCAACTTTAAAAGAGAATTGACAAGAATCGTCTCGACAAAAGTTGCTCTGTGTGAAACGGGACTAAGTAACTAAAAAGTTAAACTTGAAAAAAGCCGTGCTCACTAGATGGAATTCCAGTTATGACATGGTTCAAGTCTTATTGGAATACAGAAGTTTTTGTTCGGAATTACTGGATGCTATGAATGATAATATTTGGAATATTTGTGAAGAATTCGTAGAAGTTTTTGAACCTGTTAAAAAATTACCGCTGAAACTACAACATGAACAGATGACTTTAGGCGATTTTTATAGAATGTGGCTTAGTTTTAAATTAGAGCTAACAAAAGATGACAAAACAAAAACATTTTCACAAGAATTATATTTAAATATTATAAAAAGAGAAAACAACTTTATTAATAATCCACTATTATTTGCAGCATTATATCTTAAGTTAATGCTAAGTTAATGCTAAGTCCCGAAGATGTTGAAAATGCTAAAAAAACATATTTTAAAATCAATTAAAATTTTTAAAAACTTGCAAATGGAAAGAGCTGAATATATTGTTCTTCAGAAGATGATGCAGATATGCTCGAACAAGTTTTAAAAAAGAAGTAACGATTTTCTTCAAATGAGAGGGCATTCTCAGCCTTGAAATTCATTTTGTCGCCACAAAGAACAAATTTAAAAGAAGAAAACTTAAAGAATATATTAATTATAAAATTAAATGAAAATTTCTTTGAAAAATACATAAATTTCCTATTGATAAAACATTTGTACTTTTTTTAATAGTTGAACCCGAACCCTGAACCGAACCCGAACCTGAATTTTTTATTTCGATTAACCTGAGCCCATTTTTTCAGGGTTTCAGTCCCTGAATTATTTTAAATAAAAAAAATAAGATATAATTCGAGCGAATTATTTATTTAGTTTTATTTCGCGAATCAAAATTTTATGCTGTGATTTGCGAATTTTTGTAAATTTTTAATTCACTGAAAGGTCTCGATTTTAATTAGAAAACTGATTCATTAGGAGTTAATTCAATTTTTTAATTGAAATTTTTATTAAATCTATGATTTCAATAAAAAGCTATTTCTTACACACAGAAAAATAAGGTGTGACAGAAAAATAAAATGTCACAGAAAAATAAGTTGCGACAACCAATAAATTCTGTAAGCACAACCAAATTTTAATGTAACTGGCGAATATATTGGGTGCTGCAATCAAAATTCAGTCGCATTAACTGAATTTTGTTGTGGAAACCAATATTCAGTTGTACCAAACAATTTTTCTCCGTGTGTATAATCACATTTAAGACAAAAAAATAATTCCGAAATTAAAAAAAAAAATTATTTGCGATTAAAAAAAAAATAAAAAGATAACTTACGCGAATCAAAAAAAAAAATAAAATTAATTAGGCGTTAAATACATGTTTTGAAAATGTTCAATTTAGTAGTTTTATGTACTCACATTAGTATTCTATCAAAATCAAATGACGTCCGTTATTTTATATTATTTCAAATCATTAGACTGGTATTTTTTTTAACTTCAGTATAAAGTGTTTAGAATAAGCACTCAAAAACCTGTATTAGTTTTGTTTACTATATTACTTAGAAATACTAACAAAGAAAGTATTTCAAGCTAAACTCTCCAAGTTAAGCAACCTGTCCCATTTTGGCCACCTCCGGAATCAAGAAGATGTTATAAGGGGAAGAAAATTTGTCATTTTCCGTACTTTTTTTTTGTTCGAAACCAGTAAAAACCAAAATAAAAACTGAATACTAATAAGGATTAGCACAGGCCTGCCAAGTTGTCCTCTTGAATTACATATATAGGATATAAAATATGTGAATTCGGAAGTGATTGCAGCATATTTCCAGTAACCAACAACAAATTAAAATCAAGTACCAAATCCCTTTTCAAGGATATCACATTTGGTTTCTTTGAATGAAATGCCATAAAAATTCGAAAAGGGCTGATTTTGAACATCATTTTGGCCACTAACATTTTCGAGGTTAGCCAGGGCCGAGACAGGTCGATCTTAGAATTTTTACTTGTAACAAGTTTCATCAAAATCGGAGTGTTTAGCTTGGAGTACCTTCCTTGCAAGCATTTAATATATTTTTTTTGTATCTAAAGAGTTTTGCATTATAAATCAATGTCTTGATTTACGTCATTAATTATGAAGAGTATTAATATTAATAATATGAAAGAAAACAAAATTCACACATTAATATTTAGTTAATAAATTAACATTATTTAGTTATGCTTAAAGAATTTTAATACGATGTTCAGATTAAGTTTTATAATTCACGTGATGATTAATTATTGTTTTTTTTTCTTTTTATTAAAATTTAAATTTCCGTATATTTTAATTTAAAATTTAATTAAGAATTTTGAAAAGGACTCCGTCAGTTTTTTTTTTATTTAAGTTGTTTGCCTATTGTGACAACCGAATATCTTGCCAACTTAATTTGTTAGTTGCAACCAAATGTATTTCTGATCCGAAATTCTGTTGCACTCGTATTAACCAATTTTGGGCGACAAAAACAACCAAGTGGCTCCAACCAAACCATTCGGTTGGCAAAAAAAATCGGTTGTCAAAATAAATCTCTGGATATTCTATGAGAGAAAAGAATACGTTTTTTGGTTTCCATTACTTTGGAAGGAAGCATCTAGAAATTAATTTCAATATTTAAACATTAGAAGATTCCAATTATAGCTAAGCTTTATTAAATTAAGGGCTACGATATATTTCTTGTTAGCCTAAATGTAGATATTTACAATAATATATTGAATACATAGAATTATATCGGTAACAAACAACTACAATTGCAATTAAAAAAGACCATGTACTTTAATTTATTTTAAAATTAACATAAAAAAATATCTCACATTTAGTTATAGGCATTTTTATATAAGAATATCTATATTTCTATATTAATATATAATTATAACAAATTATATTTAATTAGGTAAATAAAATGATCCAATTAGAAAAAATGTTTTTCCAATGGCAAATTGAATTGCGAATATAATATTAAAAAATAATTTAATATGAAGATAGAATCCTAATAGCCAAAAATACAATTGGCAATAAATTCGGTGGCCAGATCTGCAATTGTTTTCTGAATGTATGTATAGGAACTAATCAAGAGTCAAAAAATCCCTAATCAAGAGTCAAAAAATCCCTAATGAACTAAATTCTTCAAACATTTCAATACTTTTTTGAATCTTTTCTATTTTGACAGTTATATAAGTCCTTTCACTACTTAAAAAAACTATTTATTAAATTTAGTGTCCTCTAATGAGAACTGTGAACAAAAAAATTGCGTAAAAGTTGTTATAACAGGTCAATTGAAAAGTCCCCGGCCTACTATACTAAAACACATTTTTTTTGGCAAAATTCGTTTTTTTGTTCAACATAGTTCCCTTCAAGGGTGATACACTGATTATAGCGACCCTCCAACTTTTCGATACCATTTTTGTAGTACGATTTGTCCTTTGCTTCAAAATAGGCCTCAGTTTCGGCGATCACCTCTTTATTCGACGAAAATTTCTTCCTAGCGAGCATTCTTTTGAGATCTGAGAACAGCAAATAGTCGCTGGGGGCCAGATCTGGAGAATACGATGGATGCGGAAGCAATTCGAAGCCCAATTCATGGATTTTTGCCTTCGTTTTCACTGACCCCACTTTGCACAGAGCTTTATCATACTCAAATATTCGTGAATGATATGATGTACACATTCAGTTGATATCTTTAGAGTACCTGCTATTTCATTCAATTTCAATTTACGGCCATTCGAAATCATTTTATGGATTTTTTTGATGTTTTCGTCCGTAACAACCTCTTTTGGGCGTCCACTGCGTTCACCGTCTTCAGTGCTCATTTCACCACGTCTAAACTTAGCATACCAATCCCTGATGGTTGATTTTCCTGGGGCAGTGTCCGGAAACTCGTCATCTAGCCAAGTTTTTGCTTCAACTGTATTTTTTCCCTTCAAAAAGCAATATTTTATCAACACGCGGAATTCCTTTTTATCCAATTTTTTCACAATAACAAAAGTTGCTTCACTCAAAATGCTATAATTCAGGTGTCTTTTAAAGGTTAGGGCTAACTAAAAATCATATCAATTTAAGTCTAGTAGCGCCATCTATGTGTTAGGCCGGGGACTTCTCAATTGACCTGTTATCTCAATTTAGAAATACCACTTTCAAAACAAACCCTTCATATACAAACAAAATTTAAAATACTAAAATAGGAATATTTTCGATATTTCATTATCCCCGTTCAGGTAAAATTTAACGATTCTTAAAAATTCGTGATATAATTTTTTCTAGAAATTTTTTTTTGGAATAATTATGGGCTCAGTTCACTGTGCGACATTTGCCCTTTTCAAAATTTACAATTCAATTATAATAAATAATCATTAAAAATTAAAATCTATTTTTATTTAATCAAAATAAATTATATTGCTTAAAGTAAACATGACGTCAATGCTGAACCAAATTATAAAAATATTTATTATTGTTATAATTTCAATATTTTATATATATAAAAAAAAATTAAGACCCATCTACAATTGACTTAAGCTTTGGTATGAAACGAAATTTTAAAAATACAAATTTTTAATTTTAAAAAAATTTGAAGTCGCTTAAGCTAGTTCGGTTTATTCCCGTACTTTTTGAACTTTGACTTGAATCCCAATATATTTGGTTTTTTTTATTGTTGATAAAAAAAACAACCCTTATGGCGTTTTGATTTTGTCGTTTTCACGTTTTTTTTTTCGAAACATTTTGAAATTTTATATAAAAAAAAGTTTTTAAAAAAGCCAACATTATAATAGCCTTACTGACGCAAATGTTTTATATTTTTTAAAAAGTTCACTCACTTTTTCACAATTCCAATTTAATCAAAATGCAGTATAAACATATTAGTTCAAAAATTAAAATTCTAATTTTATTCTAAAGATTCGTTTTCAAATTCATTTTTAAAATTTAGCATATTTGTTACGCTTTAAATTTGAAAAGTTCATGGCAAATCACAGGACTTTAAATTTGGCGCCATTGTTATTATATGAACTTTTTTTTTATCGGCACCATGTTGTTTTTTGTTATTAACACCATTAAATGGTTATCAATTTATTGTAAATTAAGACAAAAATATTTATTGTATGATATGGAACATTTGTTTAGAATTCCATACGAAACGTTACTTGCATGTTCAATTATATTTAAATTTTTGTTTTTTTTTTAAACACTCAAAATAATAAGTCAGTAGAAAAACAAAATGTAAATCTGATTTTCGACCAATGGAATAGTTATATTTATTATAAATTATTACCAAAAATAACCAAGCTGGTTTCAGTCGATGAAAATTGATAAAATTCGTTAATGACAACTTATAAGATTTTACTTAATTTAGCTTTTTGAACACTAGTTAGTCATGACACAGAAATGGTGGCATAAACAGCAAAAAGTTAAGTTTATTGGAAACATCCATCTATCATATATTAATTTGCTCTGGAAACTCATTCGTATAGTAACAGCTGTTCAAAAAATACACTTCATTGATTTTTTTAATAATGATAAAATCAGAAATTCGAATGATTTATCGGGACAAGAAATTCATAACAATATGGTGAATCTGTTAGGTGAAAGTGCTCCTTCAAATGCAACAGTAAAAAATTTAGTTCCTGAATTTAAACGTGCTCGTACAATCCTTAAAGTTGAAACACGAAGTGGACGTCGAAAAACTACAACAACAGCAGAGATCAGAGCTAGACTACATAATATGATATTAGACGAAATAGTTTATGCCGTAGGCATCTCGAATAATAGAGTACATTTTATTTTTCATCAAGAATTACACATAAAAAAGCTTTCTGAAAGATGGGTGCCGCATTTGTTAAAAGTTGATCAAAAACGCATTCGTTCGGATCGAAATATTGAAAAAATAAATATTTAAAAAAAAAACAACCTCAAGCTCGAAGAATTGTGAAGTTATACAACAAACGATAATAATTATAAATAAAATTGAATTTTAAGCGCCGTTTTATAACTGTTGATAAAACATGGATCAAACACTACACACCAGAGATGTATACTATTTTTTTTTTATACAAAATACCAGCAGCATAATAAAAGTAAAACGTTTAAAAAATCATCACTTGGCAGCACTTACGTCAAAAGTTTTTTTATGCAAACAATTGACAGTGCTGCTGCAAATTTTTGCAACTATGGCATCCTTTAAGTTTCTGATGCAATAGTGCGAAATCATTCTTCTTTTTCGTTTTAATTGATTTTTAATAATCAAAAGTCGTTTCATCTTTCTTTTAATTCTGTGGTGAACATGTTTTTATCTTTTGCAAAATGTTCTAAAAAGCAAACTGTGCAGTTGTTGAGCAGTAGCAAAGCATCTGTACTTCTTCCAAGTACGAGTTTTATACATCAACTAACAGAACAAATTAACTAGTCATGAGTTATCCTGACTATGCCGAGAAAATTTTATTTTTTGAGAGGTCAAAGGATATGAGGTCCCAATGACTGAATTTTCAAAATTTTTAAATAAAAATTTCACAAAGTACTTGTTAAATAAAATATTTCTTTTGCCCGCTACTATATGCAACGCTTCAAAACACAAAGTCACAAAACTAAGAAACTAAGTATACACCAATGTACGCTTTAAGGGCTAACTATATTATACTTTTGCTAACTTAAGCTACTGTCAAAAATTAACGAAAAGTCTGTCAAATGCTTAATCAACTTATTGAAGACTTTTGGGTGGCTACAATGTACTTTTTAAACTTAAATACTTACTACACTTAGTTGCAAATATTTGTACTTTTGCAAAAACTGTTTTCTTCTTATATTTCCAAAATATATGTATCTTTTCGAAAAATATTATTTAATGTGTTCAATTTACAAATATTTTACAATTAACAAGTAAATCTATATTAATTTTAAATAATTAAAAGAAATAAATGAAAACATAAATAAAAAAGTACTAAAAAATGCAACAGTGCTTGCATCTCAATCGAAAAACAAATACAAAACCCACCCCTTTTGTTATACATGCACGTTTGTTTTTTAACATTTTCAATTAAATTTTCTATAAAAATATTTTTCGCGTACATTGCAATTTGTTTTTTTTTTTCATAAACAGTTTTTCTAAAAACACATGATTCCTTAAGTAAAGTGCGGTCAGTTTCGCTGTTTGCTTAAGCAAATGACACTTGACGAAACTTAACGAAAAGTTTGTAAAGTACAATATAGTCATACACATTTGATTACATGTATTCGCACATTTGCTTAAGCTAGCAAAAGTATAATATAGTTAGCTCTTTAGAATTCTAAGCCTCAATATTGCAAAACATCCCTGCATTTGACGTCACAAAATTTCAAAGAATTATAAAAAATTTCCATTTTAAATGTGACTTTTTCATTAATAAGTAATTAAAACGTATGTTCGTTTGTGGTAAGCTAGTATTTTCTAGCAAATGATAATTTCTAAAGAAACACCCAACCACAGCAGTTTTAACATAAGATTATTAATATTTCTTTATATGGTGTGATTTTGATAATTTTTGGTTTTACTGCAGATGCTAAACTGATTAAAACAAAATGTATCAAGTTTATTGACTGACTGATGAATGTCTCATAAGATTTATGAAAAACGTGACGCACGTCCGTTGTCTTTTGGCATTTTATAATTTTATATTTTGCGGTTTTTAAATTTAAAATAGTGATTAATTTAAAAAACTGCAAATGTTTTAAAACCCCCTTGAGTTTTTAACCTAAATTCTAATTAATAAATAATTATTAGAAATATTACAATAAATGACGTATGTATTTAGAATGAAAAAAAAAAACCATGGGTTTTTTTTTATAATTAATATAATAAAAATTATCAATGATGGCTCGTGCCATTTTGGTATTATCATTGAACTTACGAGTAGATTCTAAAAACAATAAAAAAAATTGAATAAATGATGCAAAATATATTTAAAAAAACAACATACGATGTTTTTTTTTTTTTTTGAATATATTTGCTTAGGATAATTTAATGTATTTATTTGTTGTTTTTTAGTAAAATTTTTACGTATTTGAAATCACGGTCAAAGACCCAGACACAAATTAATTCCTTTCGCTTAATTCTCTAAAAGAAACACAAATGGAAAATATTTCTCTATTTCTGGTGGCTTAAAAACGTTTTAACTTTCAAAACTTTAAGATTTTTATTTTGAAATTCTCTGTTTATTTTAGAAGCAGACAAAGACAAAAATTCAATGAACTCTTCTTCAATAGTATGGTATAAAAATCCAGACAATTAACATATTATTCCATAAATGACGTCAATAATGAAAGAAAAATGAAGAGGAATTATTTAAATTTTGATGTAATACAATTCATTTTACTTTCAATCGAAAGTTCATATGAAATTTTTAAATTTTAATATCAGCTTATAGACTGTAGACAGGGTGTAGTGTGATAATATAACTAAACAGGCACGACATGAGATTTTAAAGTCTGGCGACTCTGGCAAAATTTTGCAACACTTTTTTTTAATTGAAATAAGAACGAAACACAAAACAGTGTATATCAAATCTAACTACATAGTTATCTAAACAACAAGTCCTACCTTAACTTTTGTAATAAATTTTAAGGAAACTTATTATTAATTTAGTAAAAAAATACGTATGCACGTATTAAATAATTAATTAAACTTAATGGACGTTTACTTGGGTATTTATTTATATTTTTTTATTTAAAAAGTTCATTTATTTTAAATTCACTAAAGTGGAGCTACGATAATCCGAATCAAAAAAAAAATTAAAATAAATTTACAAAAATTGGAGTTAATTCAGCAAACTTGGAAAAAAAGCGAATAAAACCCAAAGATTTCTATATTTCTTTCTAACTTACAAATATTGATATTCTTTCGGATAAAAAATTAAAAACAACTAAAAGTTTCAACAAACTAAAAAATCTGGATTCCAGTTAATTGGTGTTAGTATAACCAATGCTCTACTGTTCGGTCAACTGTCATTTAAAAACTCATAATTTTAGCGTTAATAAAAAATGTACAGTTATGTGACGTAATTTTAGCGGTTTTTTTTATAACAACTTTAACTGTAAAAACTTTAATGAGAAAAATCTAAATTTATACCCGATGACCGGTTTCAAGTTTAAAATAAGTATTACAAATATTTTTTTTAAATAAATTTAAATGCATTGCGTTATAATTGGTTGCAAAATTAAAAAATAACAACAGCAAAACAAAAAAAAAAAAAAAAAAAATATGTGCCAAAAGATCATTAAACTTATTGCGATTACGTCATAAATTCCAGTTTCGTAATATCGGTTTATTTATATTAAAAAAAAGTGTTTAGCTTTATGAAGTGTTAAAGGGTTGCGAAAGTAATTATTTGTGTGTATTTTTTTTTAATAATTCGAAGTGTGTTTGATCATCATTAATTAAATATTTAAATGCGAACTCGAAAAAGACTGAAATTGATTCATTTATAATAATAGAGATGTTTAGTAAAAAAAATATTTAGAATTTTTTAATTCCAATTTTTAAGAAATTTAAATATTTGCTTTCTAGGAAATATATTATGGGAAAATATAAATTTATTTATTTCACATTTATCACAAGAGTTGCCCCATGGGGTTTTTATTTTATTTAACACAACTATTTACTCGATGAAAATAAAAAGCAAGCACTGATAGAATTTTCGTTCGTATCGAATCGATTTAATTAAATTGCATTTACTGATTTAATGAAAAATTTTCATTAAATTCATTATTATAAAAAAACTTTGTATAAATTCAATAAACGTTTCCAATGAAAAAAATTCATTATGTAAATGATAAAATTCATTATATAAATGATTAAATTCATTAATAATACGCACAAAATTCTATCAGTGTGAGAACTCATTTTAATACCATGTTTCCATTATGACCAAAATAACATGTTTTAAGGAAAACATTTCAAACTGTTTCCACTAGCAAAAATATGTTTTGAGTGTTCGAATTTTCGAAATTAATTTGAATATGAAATTTATAACAAATAAAATAAAAAAAATTGAACTTTTATAGTCAATTTTGATTAACTGAATTTTCTTTTTTATATATTTATTACTACCACCTTGAATGACGCTTAATTTTTTTTTTTGGATCTTGTCAAATGCAAATGTTTTTTTTTCGAATTTATCATTCTCCATGAATGGATAACACTGAGTTGTATAGACACAATTTAGTGTTGATCAGATTATTTTTGATATAATATGGGAAAATATGTTCCAAAACATATATTTTGAGCAAATCATGTAAAAGACAAAGACAAAATCATTATGACAAGGATGTTTGATTTCTGCCCCAAAACATTTCCTTCTACGTATCAATATGTCAAATGTTTCATATGAAATTTGTTTCCTAATGGCAACCCTTCATTTAAAATAATTTTTATTAAGGTTTATTAACTGGGTTATAAAATAATTTATATATTTATACCGTATTTTTTTACTTTGAAAGCAAATATTCGATATTCTTAAAAATTCTTACTGTTTGCACAATATTCATTTAGTCAGAAAGAAAACAAAAAATTTGAAAACTTGCAATAAATATTTCAATAGTAAAAAATGAGTAAAACAATAATAACACTGTGCTAGTTCAGAAACGTAACAATCGGGGCATTCATTAGGTAAACAAAATTAGAGTAAGCTAAATACAGTGGTGCTAATCGTTTTTCTAGGTTAGCTCCTGTTTTGAAGTATTTGATTATGATACCAAGTTCTTAAAAAAAATCAATTTTTTTACTATTTATTGATTTTTAATCGATATATATATATCGATCGATGAACTACTTCCAAAAAATTATATCAATTTAGTTGACTTTGGGATGATTTTTTATAATTTGTTTGCAAAAATCACCAGTTTTTTTTAGTTTTTTGTATCTACCACTGGATTCATCGTACTCGAAGTAGTATTACCCATTGGATGCCCCGCTTTTTCCAAAAAAAAAGTGTCCGATTCGGACACAGTGTAAATATTTTAATTGCTTAATAAACTTATCTTCATAGACAAAAAATAAGATTATTGTTGTTTTGGCAAATATTTGCTATTTTGAAAATATTTTTCCTTAAACAAAATCAACTAAGTAGTAAAGTGAAATGCTTATTTTTGTTTTAAAAATTGTTTATTGTTATTAAAAAATAACCATATTGCTCCAATTTAAATATATAAACAGCAAATTTGTTTAAAAAAGAATAATTTATTAATTAAAATCGTTAAAAAAGAACAAAGACCAAGCAACATAGGAAGCTTCTGCTAAAAATGAATCTCTTGAGATTTTATTTAATTGACGTCAACAACTCTTTTTTAGCCTTTTGTTGTGGTAAAGTGGTATTTTTTAAGTTTTGTTTTGACATTATTTGTAGTCGCTGTGTTTGTACAGTAAACAGAAGGGATTGGATGAACACAAAGGCATATGTTTAAGTCACAAGAAGAGTATTATAATGGGTTCTCTCCGATATTAATGAAATTCGGATAATCGATAAAGTAGAAAAAATAATAGATAGGAAATTTTGGAAGTCAAGAAGTGTTGTCAAATATTACCTATTTTTCCCTTTTTTAATTTATTTCTTATAAATTTCAAAAAACTGCTTAAGACGCATATTTTCTATGACGAATATACCGATTCAAAAAAATATTTTTTTAATAACACATTTGTATAGGAAAATTTATGTATTCATTATTGTCGGCTCTTAGATGACTGTTCTGAAGACCTTTTTTTCATATTTAAAAAATTTCAAATATGTTGCAACACTGGGGCAAAAACATCGATATATAAAGGCTTGATTTTTACTGGAATTACTTAACAACTCAATTACAAATTCAATTACAAATGATATTTAAATATCCTAACCGGCTTTTGGCTCGTTGTAGCGAAAACAGACCAGAGCCTCTGGTGGGAATCGAACCCACGAACCCCGCACTGATAAGCTAGCACGCTACCAACTAGCCTACCGGGGCGCTCAAATGGGTACCAAAATTTCTATTTTCTTGAGTAATATATTGGGGATACAAGTTAATAATGTCGATTTTTTGCTTGAAAAATGCATTTATTATAATAACAAAATGAATTGATACATTTTTCAAAATATTGTCCATCGTTAGCCACTACTTTTTCCCATCTTTCTGGTAGCATATGGATTCCAAAAGAACTGCTCCGGTTTTGAGGTAAAGAATGAATCAAGCCAATTTCTGATACCCTGTTCTGAAGTGAAGTGTATTCCAGTAAGGGCGTTCTGCATCGATCTAAACATATGGTAGTCAGAAGGGGCAAGGTCTGGTCTATAAGGCGGGTGAACCAAAACTTTCCATTTACTGTTTTGGCCTCGTGTCTGGTCGTTTTTCGTTGATTGCTCTCTTCAAATGAGCGACTGACCCGATTTCAACAGCTCATAATACAAAACACCTTCCTGATCCCACCAAATACAGAGCATTACCTTGGCGCCGTGGATATTCGGCTTTGGCGTCGATTTGGCTGATTGGCCATGCTTTACATATGACTTTTTGCACTTGGGTTTATTCTTTTTGTAGCGTTCAAGCAGCATTTCCGACATGCAAAATCGCCTTTCAACGTCTATCTGCTTCATTTCATATGGGACCCAATTTCCTTGACTTTGAATGAATCCTAATGCCTTTAAACGTAGGGAAATGGCTTGTTGTGTGACCCCCAATGATATTGCAAGTTCTTCTTGCGTTTGACAATAATCTTCATAGAGTAATGCTTGAAATTCCTGATCTTCAAACTTTTTTGGTTGACCAGGCCTTTCCTTGTCTTCTGTGTCGAAATCACCACTTTTGAATCGCACAAACCATCGTTCGCAAGGTTTTTTAGCTGGTGCATGTTGACCGTAAGCTTTTTTCTACCAACAATCGATAACTTTCAGCAACCGTTTTCTTCAAATGAAATAAGGTTATCAGACTTCCGCGCAAAGCATCTTTTTTAGGCACAAAATTCGACATTATTATAGCGATTGAAAAAAATGTATGTTTACACTTTGGCGTCTATCGAATACTGAATTATAATGACAGATGTTTACCCTCCAATATATCATATTTGTTATTATTGATACAAACCATATGTGATAGTTATGTCCTCTGTTGTCCAAATCGACATTATTAACTTGTATACCCAATATAACGGTATGCACAAACAAAAAATTCATACAAAAACCGAGTAATTTTAGATCTCATTTCTTAAACACTAAACGTGAGGTTAAGCCGCTAAAAAAGTAAAAAATAAAACAAAAATGTAAAAAATTAAACAAAAATGTAAAAAGATAAACAAAAATGTAAAAAATTAAACAAAAATGTAAAAAATAAAACAAAAATGTAAAAATAAGAAAAAATGTAAAAAATAAAAAAAATTAAAATATAAAATTATGTTGTGTAAAAAAACATGTATTTCTTATTTGTCTCCCCCTCGGAGAGAACCCATCTGTATACATTCCTTGTCAGTATTTAATTAGTTATGCAAAAAAGATTTTTCGTATGCATTTTTTACAGATTTCTCGAAAATAAAACTACGGAAAAAAGTTTTCATAAGTAATTCAATATGAAGTCCAGCGTTTCTGGGGTAATTGCATAAAAACAATTTCTTGTCGGTTGCTTTAAATATAATATAAACGTGACTTAAATGTTTAATACACAAATCGATTTTTTAATCGCTATATATAATATGGGGTTTCCACAAGACGTACGTTGCTAGGCGAATGAGTGATTTTATGTATTTTGTTTTTGTTTTGCAAGTATTTTGCTATTTTCTTTCGCCTGAAGCAAAACGCCATCTGGAAACACCATCTAAAAATTTAAGAATACCAATTTCAATCAGATATCAATTACAATCAGATATTGGGGTATTTCAAAATTATTATTTAGTACCTATTATAATTTCGAAGTTTTCTCCACTACAGTGCATTTGACATAAATTTAACGTTTATCTGAAATCAATTTGGAAATTGCATGCTATCTCTTTTCATGCATGTGAAGATACCAAGTAAGATTATAATGATGTTTCTATTAAATAGTTTTATTCCAAAAGTGTTGTACTTATGCTGAAAAAAGCTTGATCTAAGGTTTTTTCTTTTAAAAATGCACTATATTTAAAGAATTTTTTAAAAAATGTTTTATACCACATTTTACCATAAAAAAGTTTTAAATACGAAATTACTTTTTTGCCTAATTAATTTTAAGCCACAATTTCCCTGTTAATCCACTTGCGTAAATATATTATGATTAAGTGATTTCAAGCCATTTTAATGTACAACACAACACAATACTAAACTTGCTTGCTTCTACTACTGTTATTGTTAAGTTTTAAAAGTCAGTAAGCGTATTTAGTTTATTTAAATACTTTTGACGCTTGAATAATTTAGATCATGACACTTCTTTTTTTTAGTATGTACGTCATATACCAGAAACTTCACGATGCAAGCCAGCCTTCCTTTAAGTGATGATCTTAATGTTGTTGAAGATGATGATCGTCATTTTTGTCATTGGGATTTGATTAATAACAATTTGAACAACACCACTAGCAGTTACAATGAATTTTCACGTTAAACATCTGCGTGATTGTTTTTTAACACTCTGTTGTTTTCTGTCACACTTTTAAATAATGAACAATTTTAATATTAAATGAATTGACTGTGTTGTATATTTTATTTTAAACAATCATGCATCACATGTTGATGATGTTTAAATTAGTGTAAAGTTTTTGTAATCAAAACAAAAAAAAATAATCAAAACAATGAATAAATGATTTTTAATTGAATTAAATGGAAATATTTTGATTTTTTGTGTTCTGGTTTTAGACAGAAGGTTTTTTTGGTTTACATAAACAGACGTCACCAAAAAAAAAATTGAGATTGTAACGATGAACAAAGATAATACACAAGGGAGATGACGAGTTAAGTTATAAAATATATAAATTGCAACAGAATTTTATTAATTTTAATAAATTTAATCAGCTTTGCTTAATTTTACACCAAATTAATTGTTCAATTATTATTTGGAGTTTACAATTTATTTAAGAAAGTATTTCTAATTATTCTTAAAAATCATTGCAATTTCTTAGAATTTCTGCCCATCGTAAGTTAATATTATACTGCGTACTTTTTCTATGCAAATTAAAGTTAGCAAACGTTTTGATTTAATTCGCTAGAAAATACTTATTGTAAATTTTTCAATTGCCAGTATAAATAATGGATTAAGCAGCAAATAAAGCGAACAAAACAAATAAACAACAAGATACGACCAAATAGTTGAAAAAAAAAACAAAATGCCTGGAGTGTGTAGCTGTTAATGATATAGAACAACTACTAATAAAATAAACTAGTTGTGAGTAATTAATGTATGGAAAGAAGAAAAAGAGGCAATGCAATGTAAAGAAATTGGCCCCCTGATTAACAAAGACGATGCATAGTAAAATTTTTTAGAGTACATACATATTATATAAGTGGCGCCACTAATGAAATATCTGTATGATTTTTTCGAACTACCAACCTTCAGATGATACCTGTCAAAATTTATTGACAATTCGTTCATTAGTAAACAAGTAACAGCTGTTTTAGTGACGCTACTTTTGCGATTTTAAAAACAATGGATTCAAAACAATTTCGTGTTTTTATTTATCATTGCTTTTTTTTTAATGGGAAAAAAAACACCGTTCAAGCCAAAGCTTGGCTTAAACGTGTTCGTTTAATCACCGATGACGCCGAACGCCCAAAAGAGGTGGTGATACCAGAAAATATTAAAAAATTTCACAAAATAGTTTTGGCAGACCGTAAAGTGAAGTTGCAAGGATATCTAACACCTTAAAGATATCGAAGGAACGTGTCGGCTTTATTTTGCATAAACATTGGTTCATGCGAACGCTTTTTTAAAATGGGTACCGCGTTTGCTCACAGTGCACCAAAAACAACAACATGTCGATGATGCACAAATTACACTCCGCCAGATTTGGCTCCTGTTTTCGGACCTCAAAAAAAAATGCTCGCTGGGAGATTTGGTTCGAGTGAAGATGTGATTGCCGAAACAGAGGCCAAAGATAAATCATTTAAAAAAAACATATTGAAATGTTATAAAGGCGTTGGAGTAATTGCATCGCTCATGAAGAAGATTATGTTGATGAATAAAGTCGAATTTTGGCAAAAAAATTTTTGTCGGAGGCTCCAAACAAACCACTCGGTTGTCACAATGAATCTGTTTTCTCTGCATAGTTTTTTTTGCTTGTTTTTTTATTTATATGTCGAGGATTTACTCACGCAACCTCGTGGCTCAAAAACTGCTACTTAGAAGGAGAGACAAAAAAAAAAACCTTTATAATAAACATGTGACATTTTTTTTATTTTTAATCTTAAATGTCAAAAAATATCACTTGTGGTGTAATCCGTAGATCTTACTGAAACTTGGAAACTGATAGAAGGGACAAAAGTAATAAACATTCGGTTAGAATTATACTTGCCGAATCAAATTTTTAATATTGATTTGAATTTTTAAGATGGGTTTAATGTTTATTCAAAACTTTTTTGTTTCAGAACTTTTAAATTTTTTTTTGTCACATTGGCTAGATATTATTCAAAAACGACCCAAACCTCCATTCAGTTTGATTTTATATTTCGTCTTTCTAACACATATTCAAATTTTAACAAAATCGAAAAGTTCAGCTTGGCGTACCTTCCTTGCAACGTCTCTGACTGTAATTTAAAACATTTATGAAACAAGAGAGCATACTTTTAGGCAATAAGAAAAAGAACTCAGTACAACTCAAACTGTAATACGCTTTACCGAAAAATCACTTGTGGGAGGAATTTGATAAAAATCTTAAAACATAAAAGAGGTTGACCTTCTCTACAAACATTGATAAAAATCTTCTATATGGCTAAGACTATAAAAGCTTAAGATTTTTTGAAGAACATTTACAGTTGTTCACAATAAGTCCGTAAGAAAACTTCACTGAAAATTTAGCTAAAAGATGGTTTTTAGTTTAAAAAATCCTGAAAATGAGATAAAAAATCCTGGTTATGACATAAATTTTGAAGAGTACTTAAAACCAAAAATGGTTAATAAAAATTCCAAACAATTGCTACAAAATGCCAACAATTCAAAGAAACCGCAATTAAAATTAAAACTTTTGGAACATCCGGTATTAGTAGGTGATCGTAATACAAAGTGGAGTATATTTAAACAAAAATATCGTAATTACTTTAAAATACCTCAAGAATCCTTACAACCCAAAATACATTATACAAAAGATGATAAAATCCGTAAAATAGCTACCGTTTGGCATAACAAAACATTTAAAAGCTCAAATAATCGATTTAATATTAATAATATAAAATTGCCTCGATTTTTAGCTTTTCTCAAAGCTCGCAATGATGACGGTTTGTGTAAACGAAAGTCTGGTTTTGAAATCTATTGTGAAATGGCTAGTATTCATGGTTTTATTAATTTTGTGGGAGCTACTACTTGGCAAAGAGCATTTTGGTGTTTTATAGTGTTCCTGGCCATAGCAATATCAGCATTTATTTTGTTATTATCACATTTGATGAATACCAATACACCTACCATATTATATACGGAAAGTACACAATATCCTACATGGAACATACCATTTCCAGCAGTGACAATATGTAATATAAATCGTATATCGAAAAGAAAAGCTAACATTTTAGCGGAGAGATTGTAAGTTGTCTATGATTAAACTCATAAACCTTACAAATTTACATTTTTTTTTTAATTTTAAGTCAAAAAACTGACAACTTAACCCACAAAGAATTAGCTGAGTCATTTAGTTTGGCTCTCTACATCTCGGAAAATATAAGAGTTCCTACTACAGAGTATCAGCAATTGACTAATATTCTTCAAGCAAATAATTTTACATTAAGTGAATTATTACAGTATTTAACACCCAATTGTGAAGATGAATTATTGAGATGTAAATGGAAAGGTCACTTTGAAAGATGTAAAAATTTATTTAAAAAAGTTAAAACATCGTTTGGAGAATGTTGTGCTTTCAACTACTATGCCTTAATAGAAAATTTTAATAAAAGATCTGAACTTTTTACCTTTAACTATTTGGGATATTCCACTAGCAGCGGTTCTAAAACTGGTCTTACGGTATTGCTTAACCCTGAACTAGAAGATTATAAAGCTTGTTTGTTCAAAACTCAAGGCTTTCAAGTGCTCATCCATGATTCGCATGATTTGGCCGATACTACAGCGGAAAAACGTATAATAACGCCAAAAAGTTTTAATAAAATCAGTATAGAATCACAACAAACCCACGCTACAGAATATATAAATTCCATAGCATTAGAATCACGTCGCTGCTATTTACCCCAAGAACGGCAATTGTTTCATTTTCGTTCTTATTCTCAAACAAATTGTTTAGCTGAATGTCGCTCGGTGCTACTTTATGAAAAGTGTCAATGTATTTTACCAAATTGGGCTAAAAAGGTTAATTGGACTATATGTGGTTTGCAGGATCAAGAATGTATTTTGAAAAATAAAGGTATTTATTTTGAAAGCACAAGTTTTTTTTTAAATATTAAATAATTGTTTCTTGGTATTTTCAGCCCTTTTTAATTCCGACATTAAATTCTCCAAAACCAATTATTATGTTTATCATAATGCAAAACAATTGAAATGTGACTGTTATCCTTTGTGTGATACTAATATGTATGCCATATCTATAGATTCAGGAAAATTAGATCGTAGATTTTCTTTAACCGATATACGGTTTTTGTAAGTGCATTTTTACTAGAAATTTTTATTTTTACCAACACTTTTGAAAAACATATTGCAAGAAATGTATCCTTGCAATTTGGATATCTAATTGTTTTTAGCGGCCAAATTTTAATACGTAATTAAAAAAAAAGTTTCTGAAATAAGATGCCTGCTTTGTTAAAATGAAAAAAACAAAATATTGAATTTTTCACTTGACAAATAATTATGAAGAAAAGTTTGAATTAAACATTTTAGTAAAATTTAAAGGGGTAAAATTTACCACCACTTCACTATGTCCCATAGTTAAAGGCTAATATGCAGAAGAATTTAACCTTTCATATAACACCCAATTCACACGATGACTTTCCACCATGTTTGAAAATCATGATTGTTAGAGTTTGTAGGCGGGGTAGTGAAAAAATCACCTTTTCTTTACACACATTTGTTTTTTTGTTATGTTGCTTCATTTGAAATTTCTCTTTCAATGTGTCAACATCTCTACAACAGGGATGGAAAATTGGATTTTTTCGGTATCAAAAAAAAAAAAATCAAAAGTACTTTTTTGACGCTCAGAGAACTAAATTGTTTTTAACAAACAAATTACATAAAATTAATATACATAAAAACAAAAATGAACACAAAAAGTATATAAAATTCTTTTTTACATAAAAATAACATACGTTAAAAATATATATTTTTTTATATTAAACAAAAAACTTTGCTAATTTGAGCTGCTCATTTCTTAAGAAATTGCCTTCCGAATTCGAACATAAAAATTTATATTTTTTTATCGAGCAACATTTTTTTTATTTTATTTATTTTGTATCAACTTTTCCATCCCTGCTCTACAATACAAAAGCACTGTGTTATTACGTACACACATCGGTTGTAAAGAAGAAAATAAAAAAGAATAAGCGATTAAATCAATAAGCGACAAAATCATTGTATGAAGTTTTTGGAAGTTACTTTAAAAGAGAATTAAAAAAAGTCGTGATTTTAAAATCGTCGTGTGAATTTGGTGTAAGGCTGTAAAAAATTAATATAAATAAATCGTTGTTTAACTAAAACATCAATGACATATAAGTCAAATTAATTAGATTAAAACTTGAAATTATTTTCTTTAGGGAATCAAAAGAAAATTTTAATTCTTTCAGGGAATGGAAATAATAGTTAATTCCTTTAGGGAATTGAACAAAAAATAAAATTCGTCAAGAGAATTAAGTGAAAATTTTACTTTCTTCAGGAAATTAAGTGCACAATTGAATAAATTTAATTTAGGGGTTCATTCTTTGAACAAAAGTTGAATTAACGAGATTTAAATCAATTCATTAAAATTTTATGAAGGAATCAAAAAAAAAACACGATTTTCTCCAAGATAAATCGAATTTATAAAATTAATTATTTCAATTCCTCAAAGTTGGTCAAGGAATTTCTTCCCAAAATATAAATTCAGTTACAAAAAAAAGTGAATGAGGCAATAAGTTCCCTCGAAGCTCTATTACAAACTTAATACACTTACCTTTTATTTCTTATATTGCAGCAAAGACATTAATATAACTAATCATATACTTCTGCACGTATTTTATGCTGAACTTTATGGAGAACGTTTACGACTCGATGTCCGTGAAAATTGGTTATCATTTATTGGTAATTTTGGTGGTATAACCGGACTACAAATGGGCTATAGTTTTGTATCTGGATTTGAAATGATATTCTTTGTATTTGTAAGACCAGCTTGTAATTGGTTAACTAAAAAACAAATAAAATATCGATTAAAACAAAGGCAAAAGAAACAACATGCTGAGCAGGAAAAGAAAAGGAAATTGGAAATGGAAAAAGAAAAAGAAGAAAATTAAAGAATTTAAACATACTCGTATTACAGATCAAAACTATACTCTGCGGGTTAGCGTTTCTATAAAAAAAATATATGATTATTCCCCACTTTTTAAAGTGGAATTTCTATTGTTTTAAATATACTACAAAATGTTGAACTATGCGATTTAAATTTTTATGTAATTTGCTTTAAATTGAAATTTTAAAATTTCTGCAAAATAATATTTCTGTAAAAAAAAATATTAACGCAATCTTAAGAAAGATCGTTAGAGGGTTAAATAAGGAGGAGATGTATGAATCAATAAAAATAAACATTTATAATTCATGAAAACCATCATTATAAATTGTTTTCTTAATTATTAAACTATAATTAAGGTATTAATGATTTCCAGTTTGGAGTACATAAAACAACATTAAATTAAATTAACACACCACTTGTTAACTAAAAGTTCAACAAAGAAACAGTTGTTAACTGAAAGTGTTATAGGTCACTTAACAATTATGCCGTCTAAGAAAATTCAAACAAAAAATCAAATAAAACCAATTTTTACCGTTCACACTGTTTTGCCAAATACAAAACCAGTCCATGAAAAATCTTCAGTTTCCTCAAAGGACACTGCTGCTTGGATTTCACAAAAATCACATTCAAATTTCAAAAAATCATTTAGTGTTAAAAATATAAAAACTTGGTTTATGCAGAATTTAAGAAATTATTGTAATACCACCTCTTTACATGGTTTTAATTATATAACACGTTCGGATTTGACACAATATGAACATTATTTTTGGTTATTTGTGGTAATTGTATCCATAATAGTGTCTATAGTATTGGTAATAGTATCATATTTTTGGAATCGTCAAACGCCTACGGTGACGGTAATTGAAAGTTCACATTATCCAACATGGAATATACCATTTCCGGCTATAACTTTTTGTAATTTTAATAAAATCTCCAGGGAAAAGGCATTACATTTGGTAAAGAATTTGTAAGTAATAGAAAATTTACAACTGTATTCATAAGTAAAAATTAACGACTACATAATAGTTTCTGGTGGCGAAAATGTGAAATGTAAACGTCTCAAAAAAAATATTGTATATCGATGGCTTAATATAAAAAGGCCCTAACTCGATTTTTTGTTACTTGAGAGGAGAAGGAAAAAACTTAATAAAATCAGTAAAATTTTAGATAAAAAAAAGTTTTAATGCAATTTCAAAAAATGTGTTGCCTCTTTTTATTAAAAATTGCATTAAAACTTTTTTTGTATCTAAAATTTTACGTATTTTATTAAGTTTTTTCCTTATCCTGTCAAGTAATAAAAAAATCGAGTTAGGGCCTTTTTATATTAAGCCATCGATATGTATAACTTTCTAAAAATCTCCTTATCGCCACTAAAAACTGAAAAAAATAACTCAATAATTAAAAAAAATATGTAATTGATTTTTTTTTCACTCTCATCCAGGCAACGTCCGCCTAATACAACCGATGAAGAAATACTTCGTATGTTTCGTGTTACCATGTATTCCAGTTTTGCTTTAAATCAATCAGATATAGACTTTTCGTTGGCGGAACAGATATTTCATCGTAATAATTTAACTTTAAGCGATTTAGCACAAAGTTTATCGCCCGATTGCTTGGATATGATATCAAAATGTATCTGGAAGGGTACAAATTCACGTTGTGATAGTTTATTTCAAAAAATTTTAACACTTGAGGGTGAATGTTGTACTTTTAATTATTTTGGTAAATTGAGAAATAATTTTCCAGAGTAAGTATTTGATGGCGCTTTGCAATTAAAATAATAAAAAAAAAATGGTTAATGATTCAAAATTTTGCCCCATCTCTCTCTCTCTCTCTCTCTCTCTGGATGTATATTTAAATTTAATTCCATTTCTCTTTAGAATGAATATTTCCTAAATTAGGACAGAACTTTACAAAATGAAGTCTGTTTGGTTATGTATACATAACCTGATGAATGATACCGATTTTGACGCGGTTATCCCGCGTTTTAGAAGCTGACCCCGCCTTGAATATTTTTCCCATTTTTTAAACAAAATTTCCGCTTTATATTTCAGGTCTTCTAAACACATTTAGTATATACTATACCCATCAAAATAAAAGTAGCAAAAAAAGAGAAAATGAAGCAGTGATTTTGATTAAGGTGTTGTGAAAATTTGGATCGAAGTTTTCTTTCTTAATCCATTTTCATTGCATCTAAAGCAGTTCTTACGTTTTAGTGAAAAATGAGATCTTTTGATCATCAGTAATCGGGCCTTAGCCTCATTTTCACAATGTTTCGGTAGCTTCTACCTGGGTATTTAAGTGACACATTTGTTGTTGTTTCACATATAACGTTTGAGTTTGACTGTTGGTTAAATTAAAACGGGACATTCAGTAATCGGGCCTTATTTATTAAATTACTTTGTTCGAAATTCTTGCAATTTTACTATAATAAATTTTTTACGTTTTTTAAATTGTAAGTAAAAATTGGTAGAAATCACCTAAACCTGATAACTTGTTTCAAAATAACTAAAGGTTAGTACATAACCATAGTTATAAATGTCAAATTTATATGTAAATATCTGTGGTTAATGTTTAATCTTAGCTGTTTTTGAAATAAGATACCCGTCATAGATTTGAAAAGTGTTAATTTTATTCAAAATCACATTTTTGAAGTTGTGAATAATTTATTTTATATTTTATTTATATTAATCATATAATTACAAATGATATCCACTAGCAACAAAGGCCATCGGCGTGTTGTAGCGAAAACAGACCAGAGCCTCTGGTGGGAATCGAACCCACGACCCCCACACTAATAAGCTACCAACTAGCCTACCGGGGCGCTCGGTTGTGAAAAAGAACTGCTTTGGAAGAGGAAAATAAGTACTAAATGATAATTTGGAATCAATGAAAAATTGATTTCAAATAAAATGCTATAAAAACGTTCAATATGGATCTAGAGATAAAATGTCTTTTCAGTTTTTTTCACTTGTACTTTTTTTAGAATTTTAAAATAAAAAAAAATAAATTAATTGAAATCCTAAATTCAAAATCGATTAAATAAGAAATGGAATAAATTCAGTTTTTTCTGAATTAATTCAATGATTGATACAAAAAAGATATGTTTACGTTGACTTCGTTTCAGGTCTTGGAAATTGTCTAGCATATCGGGAGTAATTCTAGGTTAAAATGTAAATTTTTTTCAATTTTGACCAACTTTATGATATTATCGTGGAAGTTTAGATAATTTTTCTCAATTTCTGAAAACACGATCGTAAATCAATAAAATGGATTTAAAAATTTTTAATCAATTAACAATTAATTTGTATTATCCTTAAATGCGGTATGCGATACATACTGGTTTTTGTTTTTCCTCCATTGCAGAAAAATTGCCTATCAAGTTCCCAAAAGACCATATCGTGTTACTGGTTGTGGTTATCCCACAGGATTATCGATTCTACTTAACCCCTTGGCCTATGATTATTTTGGTACCTATTTTAGTAGCTATGGCTTTCGTTTACTAATACATGATTCCTATAATATACCTGATGAAAATGCTGAAACGAAAATTATAACATCTACAAGAGAAAGTTTTGTTCGAATTAATCCCGAGTCTACGTATGCAACAAGTGATATCAAAAATATGGATATTAATCTAAGAAATTGTTTATTTTCAAATGAACGTAAATTGGATGTAATGCAGAGATACTCTTTTATTAATTGCATGTCAGAATGTCGTATTAAATATGTCTTTAAAATATGTGGTTGTATACCTTCAAATTTACCAAATAATGGTTTATATCCAAAATGTGGTATAAAGAAAGTAAAATGTGTTTTAGAGAACAGAGGTAAAAAAGAGATTTATTTAAAATTTTAATTTTTTAATTAAAATTTTGAAAATTTAAATGCAAATCTGCACCAGATAGAAATAACGTAGATTCAGATAAAAAATATGAGCGACACAAATTTATTTTGCATTTTTGCTCTCTATGACGAATGATTAATAATTTTACAAATAGTTTTGAGAATACACGATATATTGTACTAATTAATAAAATTCAACTCCTCTCCAAAGTCAACGATCAAAATTATTGTTCGTTTCAAATATGATTTTTCTCTAACATACTGATTTTGGTCGTACGCTCTATATGAGAGAAATCTGTCAAAGATACAGAGATTTTATTTCATAAACTCTTGAAAGTCTACGATATTAGTTAAAGCTCTACATAATTTCTATCTCCTGTAGATGTGTCTTAAAAATTCTCTCATCTTTTATCAAACTTCTCAGTTTATATAGGAAATGGTGAAGTTTTTTATATTTTTTTTAAACCATATATTTTCAGACGTTTTTATCCGTGCTTTAGATCTTCAGCAATCTGCAATTTCTACAGTGTTAAGTACCGAAAGCTCTCCTTGTGACTGTATGCCAGACTGTGAATCGAATCATTATGTTTCTGAAATTACTATGGGAAAATTAAATGTAAAATTATCATTTCAAGAAGAAAATGAAATGTATGTTTAAAATAAATTGCAAATTTTATATGTATTAAAAATTCATTAAAATTTTCTATTATTTCAGAAAAATTCCCAACGATAATAACAATATTTTGTTACACGTTTTCTTTAGTGACCTTATGTCCACTAGATATCGCAAGGAGATATATCAAAATTGGTTATCAGCTTTGGGTGAGTTTGAAATTTTTGTTTAAACATACATAAAAAGCTTTCTTGTTTGATTTCAGCTTCATTTGGTGGACTTTTGGGCTTAATTATGGGCTTTAGCATTGTTACAGCCTTTGAATTTATATATTTTCTAACATTTAGACCAGTTTTTAATTATTTTAATAATCGTTAAGGCTCAATTACTAAAATGTCCCGTTAAAATTGATTAAACATTTAAATTTTAAAAATCGTTATAAGTTAAATTTTTAAAAAGAATACGGTCATAAGACTTTTTCAAAATAAAATCAGTTTCAAATTCTGTGTGTATATTAGTTAAAAATTTTAAAATAAGATCATATATATTCATGTATGAATTTATATATAATCATATATGAATTCGTATTTAATCTTATATTAATTCAAATACGGAGAAGTATATTATATATGGAACAATGAGATATATTTTAATACATGATATTATATATTACCATATATGAATTTTTATTCGCATGTATAATTTCATATATGTACTCCATATATTTTTATATATGCTGATACATGGAACCACATATGCTCATACAAGAAATCATGCATCTTCATATATTAATATATACACCCCTATCGTGAATAAAAAGTGAAATCTTTATTCCCATGGAATTTTCATTCACCTTCAAGTGAAAATTGGTATCGTGAATTTCCCATGATTTTTTTTTTTCACTTTGAAGAACATCCGTTTAAAATAACGTGTACTATCAGTTCACTGAATGAAAAAACTAAAAGTAATTTAAAAATTAAAGAAAAATTAAAAATATCAACATACTTTATAATTATTGAAATAAGAAAGTTTAAAGAACGATGTTATTACTGCAAAAGGGAGGAAATACAACAACAACGAATTGCTCGTCGTGATTTGCGATATTCATCTAATCCTTTAGAGTTGCCCGACACATTGTAAGTAACCACACGCAATTTGTCTATTGAGGAGTATGCGCTTTATTCACAGATCTTGACCTAAAAAAATTTTATTTACCGGAATATCCAATTATAAACAATAATTACTTACATTTTCTAAGTAGTTCCCTAGAAAAAACAATGTGAACAAACTGATGGGAAAAAGGGAAAAAACTGTTTTAAAATAAACATTCACGATATGGGGAGATTCTTTGAATGTAAACTTATTTTTCTGGGATATTACTCACAAACGAATGATCAGAAAAAGGGAACAAATTTCGAGGGAAAATTTATTCACGATAAGAATTGAGGGAAAAGGGAAAACATTTCGAGGGAAAAAATATTCACGATAGGGGTGATATAAGGTTGGTTGAAAAGTTCCTGCGCTCGAAATGAAAGAATACTGTTTTTGTTACGAAATATATTTTTTATTCAAAATAATCTCCTAGAAGCTCAATACACTTGTTCTAATGATCTTCCAATAATCCCATCCTTGTAATGGTTTTCCGGAAGCTCTGCAAAATAACCGTCTATGGCTGTTTGAGATTTCTGAAGAGATAGTAGTCACTGGGAGCTAAACCTGGCGAATACGGTGGATACTCAAGCAATTCGTACTTTAATTCATTGAATTTAGCCCATCGTCAAAACACTTTTGTGAGCAGGTGCATTGTCTTGATGAAAATGATTTTTTTCTTCTTTAAACCAGGTCTTTTCTCACGAATTTTTTCATCCAGCTGATCCAAAAGGCTGCAATAATATTTAGAGTTGATTGTTTTACCTTTCTGAAGAAAATCAATCAACAAAATTCCTTTTGCATCCCAAAAAACTGATGCCATAACCTTATTTGCTGATCGTTGTGACTTCACCTGCTTTGGAGCTGAACAACCAGCTTCAGTCCAATGTAAACGTTCTTGTTTTAATTTAGGATCATGGTGGTAGATCCAAATCTCATCCATAGTTATAAACTACGCAAGAAGTCGGTTTTATTCGGCTTAAAACGCTCCAAATTACGCTGAGAAATTTGTTTTCGATCCAGTTTTTGTTGAATTGTTAATGTGCCGCACTAACTTTCCAAACAGTTTTTTCATACGTAATTCTTCATGTAAAATATGGAGTACTCGTTCGTCTGAGATGCCTATGGCATTAGCAATTTCACGCTTAGTCAAACTTGGATCTTCACTAACCATAATTATGTACCCGCTCAATGATTTCTGCTGTGGTTGCAGTTTTTGGTCGTCCTTCGCGTGAATCGTCTTTAAGGCTGGTACGACCACGTTTAAATTCACCAGCCCACAATTCAACGGTGCGTTTTGAAGGTGACGACTCCTTATAGAATGACTTGCAACTTTGCATGTGTTCTCAGGACAGTTATACCAACTTGAGGAAAAAAAAAGTTTGGAGCTAGCAGTGCCATCTCTTGGTGAGCGCAGGAACTTTTCAACCAACCTATTTCAATTTTTACATGGTTCAACAAGTTTTAAATTTCCAAAGATACCAATCGTGTATTTCTTAAGGAAAAATTTGATTTCTGAAGCAATCACTTTTGAGTCCAAATAAAAATCAATCATAGATTACTAAGGGACATTGTTTTAAGTTCCAAAAAAAAAAACAACAATCATAAATATCTGAAGGCAAATTTTGTAAAGGCCCAAAAGAATCATTCGTGAGTTTGTTAAAGAATACGTTTTGAGTTTGAAAATGTGCTCATCATGGATTTTTTAAAGAAAAAAGATCAGTTCAAAAATTACCAATCGTGGATCTTTAAAGGAAAAAACATCATTAGAAAAGTGCCAACTGTGGATTAGTAAAGGAAAAAGTTTTCAGTTTCAAAAGATACAAATCGTGGATTACTAAAGAAAAATGTTTTTAGTTCTAAAAAGTACCCAAAGCGGATTGCTAAAGGAAAATGCTTTCGTCAATTTCTTAAGGGACAAGTTTTCAGTTCCAAAAAGTACCAATAGTAGATATTTAAGGGAAAATGTTTCCAGTTCTAAACAAATATATTTTCAGTTCTGAACTGAAAGGAAACTGATGAAAAAATCGTTGAGTTTAAAAACGTACCAATCGTAGCATCCAAAGAAAAAAGTTTTTAGTTCTAAAAAGTATCAATCGTGGATTTTAAACGAAAACAAATCTCAGTGAAAAAATTTCCAATTGTAAATTTCTAAATGAAAATAAGTCTAATAAATTTGCAGACGAGACATAATTTTTTATGTGAAAACTAAGGGAGGTTTTCATAGTTAATTGATTGTATTGTATAGTTAATTGCATGCAGGAAAATTATATCCTGTCTTATATTCAATTTATACATTTAACAAAACTCGAATGATTAATGTCTTAACAAAAAAAAAAAAATAAAAAAAATCATATAAATACTATAGTTCAACATAAACTACATATCATTTATCAAGACAAAATGTATACATCTAAAAGAGTATTTCATAAGTACAGCCTTTTAAAAGATTTTCTAAACCAAAGTTCAATACATGGTTTGCGACTTTTACTATTTTATACGCCCTATAAATATGCCAGGTAAATTTTAAAGAATTTTCAAATAAAAATTGCAAATTTATTTACTTACTACAATTAGCTACTTTTACAATTTTAAACAAAACTTTCCAATTGTAATAAAAATAGCGAGCAAACACCCAGAAAAATTAATGTGTACTTTTTATATTTAGAATTATTTGGAAACTATTACTCTTTGGGATTATCGTTTGGACTCATTTTATAATCTTAATTTTAATAATGCAGTATTTAGAAGCACCAACTGAAGTACGTATGTCAACTAATCTGGTACACGTTTCAAATACACCCTTTCCGAGTGTTGCAGTTTGTAGTGCTAATAAATTTAGTCGTGCAAAAGTTCAAGCATTTGCAGAAAAAGTGTAAGTTTTTTTTCATAGGTTAATAACAACAAATGTGTCAGTTAAAACTCCAGTTAGTAGGTAACGGGGCATAGAGAAAAAAAAGGCCAACAAGAAACTGCTATGTGGCGTAAGCCGCATATATCTTAATCAAACTTGTATGTTTTATATGGCAAACAATTAAAAGGCACGTATGTTTAAAGTGCCCAATCTCACGTTTGGGGGGTTAAAAATTGAAGTCAAATATTACCCAATTTTTTGATATTTTGATTTATTTCTAAACATTTTTTTACAAACCGATGAGTATATAACACTGCTTAAAATATCGATTACACATTTAACTTTTTTTAATCACTATTTATTAAAATTTCGTAATTAATTTGTTAATGAACTTCATTGCCATTGAAATAACCCAATTTTTGAACTTCATTAACCATAGCTACAATAGAATCAACAATCTCTTCACCATTGGAAATTATTTGATCTGCTGGCAATTGAAAGCGAAGTTCATCCTCTATAGGATGACGTAATTCATAGACAAAAGACATCTTGCTACCAATATTCTCGTAGGCCCAATCAACCGAAGTACCAGATATAGGAAAGATGGCTTTAGAAATTCTACCACCTGTATATGGAATACCATGTCGTCGGATAAGAGCAGCAAGACTAGCATAATAAACTTGTTTCAAATCCTGGTAGTTGGAAGGCAATAAAAAAGTGTAACCATAAGGATATAACAACTTTTGAGCGGCGGCATGTAAAGATATGTACAAGAAGATTTTACCCTTTAACGAAGAAATGTAATTGGATAAAGAACGTGATTCGATTTCCGAGAAGGCTGAAGGACCGGAATAAGTGCTATCGCAAGCATAGTTGCTAGAATCAGCAGTATTCCGTTGAAAACCCCAATTACGATTGAGGTCAACGCCAAAGCAACTGCCATAGGGAGTACGTGTCTTACGCCACATACGATCGGTAGTGTGACTATACACATAACCATCAGGATTGGTGTGGGGAAATATGTACCAGTTGTAATTTTCAGCGATTTCTTTAATACTAGCGACATCGGAGGTCAACAACTGATTAATCAAATAGGTGGCAGTAGCAGGAGCAATCCATTCACGTGCATGCATACCGGCTTCAACAAATATACCCGGTTTATCGGTTTTGCTCTTTGAAATTTTAACTCCTAAAATGGTACGGTTTTGATAACTTTTACCACCTTCAATAACAGTAACAACATCGGGATAATCAGCGGCCAATTGTTGAAGCCATTGGTAGGTGTCCTCCAATTCATAGTATTTTGTCCAGCCATAAGAGATAGAACGTGTAAAGCGATTAGACCGGGCAACATGTTTTTCTTCATCATCCAATTTCTTTTGCCAATTAGTTTCCAACAATTTATATTTAATTTTATAGTTATCCATGATTTCCAAAAAATCAGGAACTTTATGAGGTGCTACGACAACATTAATGGGTTGATTGATGTGATGAATGTCATTTAAAAATATAACTGAATCGCTGGCTCTTTCTAAATTCTTTAATACCTTCAATTTGGCAAGATTTGATGCAATTGTTTTGTAAACCTTATAATTATCATAACGAGCACGTTCGCCTAGGCAGGCTACCACCAAAAGGCAGACACTTAAAAATATATTAAATTTAATTCCCATACTTGTTTAACCGTACTCGTCAAAGCGAATGATTACTTTTAACAGAAGATTATAAATTTATTTAGAAATCTTTGCAAAAAAAAAGCTTAGTACGAAATTCGTGTTAAAAACAAATCTTTAATTAATGCTGATAATAAGTCGACATTAAGGTTCAAATTAGATGAAGAGTTGCAATAATAAAAATTTCCCTTAAATAACATTTATTTAGTATATAGATTTTAGTAATCTGATTTATAAAGCTGTATTTTATAACATATCTCAAAGCTCAATGCTTTTTAAATTGAAACAATACGCAAAGCTTAATTTAAAAGCTTTACTTATTTATTAAGGGATGCCATCAACTTATCATAAAGTTCTTAGACTGAAAACAAATTTATTATGACAACCAAATTGTTTGGTTAGAGAAATGGTATATTTGGTTATCACAATCAAATGTTTTTTTTGGTATAATTTAAATGTATAGTTTTTCTGTTTATTAACCAAATTTCTGTCGTCACAAACAAATATATCGATGGCTCCAATCAAACCATTCGGTTGGAAAGAAAATCCGGTTGTCACAATGAATCTATTTCCTTTGTGTGAAATGTGTTCTAAAACTTATTGTATTAAATTGAAATTTAATTTAAAATTTAAAACGATTTTAACCTCTTTTTTTCAACTTTGCTGGGATGTGATTTAAACGAATTTAGCTTAGTTTTGTAAATACATATGATTTGGATTCATAGATAATAAGTGCTAATTTCTTTGTTATTCTTTTATAGTTGCTGATAAAATTCTTAAGACCTCAAGTGTTTTGTAATCAAAATATATTGATTGTATTACTTTGGTTTTAAAATCACTTTAATAAAATTTTTATTAAACTATTAAAAGTTGTTGTTGTTTATTTAAAATAACCCAATTTTTGAACTTCATTAACCATAGCCACAATAGAATCAACTATTTCTTCACCAGTGGGAATAATTTGAGAAGCAGGCAATTTGAAACCAAAAGAAGCAGAATCGGAAGAAGGACGCAATTCATAACAGAAAGACATCTTGGTGCCAACATTAGCATAGGCCCAATCGACAGAAGAACCAGAAGCAGGATAGATAGCATCATAAATATTACCACCGGTATATCTAGTACCATAACGTTTGTTGACAGCAGCAATACTGGCATTATAGACTTGTCTCAAGTCTTTGATGTTGGCAGGCAATGAAGCAGTATGGCCATAAGGATACAACAAATATTGGGAATAGGCATGGAAAGAGATGTACAAGAAGATTTTACCCTCTAAAGAAGCGATATATTGAGAAAAAGAGCGGGTTTCGATTTCCGAGAAAGCAGAAGAACCAGCATACGTATCAGAGCAAGCATTACTGCTGGAACCAACAGTATTCCATTGGAAGCCCCAGTTGCGATTAGGATCAGCACCAAAGCAGCTGCCATAAGGAGTGCGTGTTTTACGCCACAAGCGATCAGTGGTGTGGGTGTAAACGAAACTATCAGGATTGGCATGAGGGAAAATGTACCAATTATAGTTTTGAGCAATTGCGTTGACACTGACAACATTTGAAGTAAGCAATTCATTGATCAAATAAGTGGCAGTGGCAGGAGCAATCCATTCACGGGCATGAATACCAGCTTCAATAAATATACCAGGCTTTTCAGATTTGCTCTTGGAAATTTTAACACCCAAAATAGAGCGTCCTTGATAAGTCTTACCACCTTCAATCAAAGTAACAATACCGGGATAATCAGCAGCCAATTGTTGCATCCACTTGTAGGTATCATCTAATTGATAATATTGAGTCCAGTCATAAGACACGGCACGAGCACTGGCATCAACTTTTGCAACTTGTTCTTCGTCATCTTCCAATTGGCTTTGCAAATTATTTTCCACCAATTCATAATTAATTTTATTAGTGCCCATGATTTCCAGAAAATCGGGTAACTTATGGGGAGCTACTATAATATTGATGGGTTTGTTGATAGAGTGGATGCCATCCAAAAACATAATGGAATCACTGGCACCTTCCAAATTCTTTAAAACTTCCAATTTAGCGAGATTGGAGGCGGTTGTTTTGTAAACGCGATAGTTATCGTAACGAGCGCGTTCTCCTAGGCAGGCCATGGCCAAAAGGCAGAGACCCAAAATTAGGTTGAATTTGAATTTCATACTTATTTCTTTGTAATCGCTGAAGCGAATGTTTTAGTCTGGCCTTAAACAAAACATTTATAGCTTTTTTTGCCACCACCAAATGTAACCTACATAGTTTTGATATTGATAAACGCTTAATTCACATGATAACCAATATTTTAAAAATACAATACACAAGTATTTTATTTGACTTTAATAAAGGTTGTAAATTAAAAAAAAAACAATGTATTGGATTTACTATCTTTGAGTCCATTCAATATTTAAATTTCTTTATAGTCTGGGTTTTTTTTTATTTAAATCCTTTAACAACAACTCATAAATTCATGTTATTTTAAACTCCATTATTCCACAGAACTGTTTTTTGAAGATCAGATTACTTCTATAACACAAGCTAGGAAACAAAAATATTTTAAAAGTGCAACTGTTTTGAAATTTAAAAAAAATATTATTAATTTTATAATACATATCAGCCGTTTTCCTCATTTAAAATAATCTTGTTTTTGGATTTCATTAACCACAGCGACAATAGAATCAAGTGTTTTGTAATCAAAAGATATTGATTGCAATACTTTGCTTTTAATATCACTGTAATAACATTTTTATTAAACTATTAAAAGTTGGTGTTGTTTATTTAAAATAACCCAATTTTTGGACTTCATTAACCATAGCCACAATAGAATCAACTGTTTCTTCGCCAGTGGGAATAATTTGAGAAGCAGGCAAATTGAAACCAGTGAGAAGAGAGTTGGAAGAAGGACGCAATTCATAGCAGAAAGACATCTTGGTACCAACATTAGCGTAGGCCCAATCGACAGAAGCACCAGAAGCGGGATATATGGCATCATAAATGTTACCACCAGTATATTTGGTGCCATAACGTTTGTTGACAGCAGCAACACTAACATCAAAAACTTGTTTCAAGTCCTTGTAGTTGGCAGGTAATGAAGCAGTATGACCATAAGGATACAACAAATATTGAGAATAGGCATGGAAGGAGATGTACAAGAAAATTTTACCCTCCAAAGAAGCAATGTATTGGGATAAAGAACGGGTTTCGATTTCAGAGAATGCAGTAGGACCGGCATAAGTATCAGAGCAAGCATTGTTGCTGGAACCAACAGTATTCCAATAGAAGCCCCAGTTGCGATTGGGATCAGCACCGAAGCAGCTACCATAGGGAGTACGAGTCTTTCGCCACAAACGATCGGTGGTGTGGGTATAAACGAAACCATCAGGATTGGCATGAGGGAATATGTACCAGTTGTAGTTTTCGGCAATTTCACTGATACCAGCAGCATTGGAGGTTAACAATTGATTGATCAAATAGGTAGCAGTAGCAGGAGCAATCCATTCACGGGCATGAATACCAGCTTCAATAAATATACCAGGCTTTTCAGATTTGCTCTTGGAAATTTTAACGCCCAAAATGGAACGGCCTTGGTATGTCTTACCACCTTCAATCAAAGTAACAACTCCGGGATATTCAGCAGCCAATTGTTGCATCCACTTGTAAGTATCATCTAATTCATAGTATTTAGTCCAGCTATAAGAAACAGCACGAGCCAGGGGATTCGATTTGGCAACTTGTTCTTCATCACCTTCCAATTGGCTTTGTAAATTTGATTCCAACAATTCATATTCCACTTCATTAGTACCCATGATTTCCAAGAAATCAGGCACTTTGTGTGGAGCAACGATTACATTGATGGGTTTGTTGATGGAGTGAACGCCATCCAAGAACATAATAGAGTCACTAACACCTTCCAAATTCTTCAAAACTTCCAACTCAGCGGGGCTTGAAGCGGTAGTTTTATAAACGCGATAATTATCATAACGAGCACGTTCGCCTTGGCAGACTATCGCCAAAATGCAAAGACCCAAAATAACATTCAATTTCATACTTGTTTGCTAGTAACCGTTAAAGCGACTGTTTTCTTGTGCTTTAAATCACAACATTTATATCATTTTGTGTCTTTATTACAACAAAATCCAACCCTTAAAACTTTTGTATGCATATTGATAAAAGTTTCAAAAGATAAGTATTGCTTTGAATTTAAAGCAAATTAAAAATATCGTTTTTTTTTTTTTAATTTCATTAAAGGCTGTAAATTTTTGATTTAGCAAAATAATGTTCGAAATCTTCAGTTTTTGTTTAGATTACGTTGACTAGACTATATTTAGTGTATTATTTAAGTTTGCTATCGTTTAGTTTTTATTAATATTTAAATCCTTTTAAAACAAATCATAAATTTTTTTCTTACGAGCGTTCGACATTTTTTAATCTTGTTTTTTTTTTTTTCATACAACACTTTAAGTGTTCTTTGATTCTATAGTTAGGTTGTTCACAAAAGGTGTATTAAGATTTATATTAAACAGAGTTGTTAAAGTTTTGTTGTAAAATATACAACTATAGATAGAACGGTTTGACATTTGTACCCACACTTAAAATAGTACGTCAGTAAACAAAATCTGTCAAACGTGTTTCAAATCGATTTGACAAATTTTTATCCAAACAAAATTTTTGTGAAACACTGATTTAAACAAAGAGTTTAGTTATCTTCACTTAACACAATACTAAAAATATTTAGTGTATTAATTTATTATATTTATGTTCCCGTCGTTCCAATAAGGTGCATATGGCCTCATTTAATTTATTATGAACGTTAATTTATAAAATTTTAATTTTTTTTTTAATATTTACACAATTTGTTGTTAAATATTATGTTTTTATGTTTCTGCTATTACCCGCTAGATGTCATATCTCGAAAACTAAGAGAGATAAAGCAAAATGAATAAAAATTTGACTACCGCTAGTTTCACCTCACCCCCAAAAGAAAGTCTCTATCTAAAAATGGATCTAGTACCCTCGGAAATTTGTTTAAAAAAGGTTAATTTTATAACGTGTCTTATAACTCCAACACTAAGCGAGATAAATTTAAACGTTTGCTCCTGTAGAGTATCCATACATGTCCTTACAAAATATAGACCGGGTCCGAGATTCTATAATTTGAACAAATTTTATACCACAGTATAATTACAAATAAATTGTAGTTTTACTAGTTTTTTGTTTGTTAAATGTATATTTGTTAAATTTAACAAAAATTATGTTAATAACAATTTCGATTCTAAATTAATTAAATTAACAATTTTTTCTGTTGGGCCAACATACATGTTATTTTTGAGTGTTTGATTATTATGATATGTTTAAGTGCACTAACAAAAAAAAAGCAAAAGTTTTTCTTAAAAAGTCTTGTCTGAAGTCATCCGGTCGCAAGCCCGGGAAAAATGGCGAGTGTTTGAAGTAAAAGAGTGGTCCGATCCTCAGAAAAACTTGGAAGCCAACTTTCTGGCTTAAGCCTATGATCTATTTTTGGATATGAGTCGGCAGTAAAGAGTATCTTCACACCAATTTCTCTTTTCCAACCTAAGCTAAGGGAAATAAAAAGTTTTAACAACTCTATAAATAAATCACTTAGTACACCTTGTGAAATCCTTTAATAGGTTTGTATGAATACATTTCAAAAGCACTCAAGAGTAAATAATATAAATAAACCAAAAAGTGGTATGCAGACTGCAAAAGTTTAGACGAATAATTAAAGTTAATTAATTAAATAACGATTCGCATAAAAATGTGTTTAATTTAATCATTTGATAAACATATATGTTGTTTTTTCTGCAAGAAATTTTTCGAGTAAAAACTAATAAATTTTTCAATTAAATTTTTTCTTTTTATTTTTAAGTAAAACTAATTATTATTATCCTAGCGTCATCATATGACGACATAACGAGAAATTGATCGTAAATTAGGGGGAAGATATTTGGAAATTTTTGGCTAATTTAGGTATAAAATTCATAATGCCTATGTTTTAGCATAGGGCTTCAAAAAAGGCTTCGAGAAGAATTTAATAAAATCCAAAATATCACGAATATCAAAAATAAAAAAAAAAATTAATTAAGGAATAAAATATCCCAATAAACATTGAAAAGTTAAAAATTCAATTGCTTTAAATATTGCTTGTATTGTGCTTCGATTTAAAGATTTTTTACAGTCAAAATCAAGTTCATATAAATAAAAATAATTTGTGTTATGCCTTTCGATAATTGGCAATAAATCTAAAATAAAATTAAAACATTTGGTCAAATGTACAATTTTTCTGTTAAGATTTTTATAAAATCTGAATTTCTTCAATGGATTTTCACGAAAAGTTAAGCCACATTTATTTGGAGCTAAACACTGTCCTTACATTATCGTTTTTCTTATTTCAGAAAGATTCTACAAATTTCTACACTTCTGAATAAAAGAAGGATTACACTCAGAAAAAAAAGTTAGTAGAAAAATTTGTAAACTGTTTTCAATCCCACTTTACTATTTTTGAACTGATTTTTAGTAAAAAAGTTATTATTTAGCAAATCTTTTTGCTATTTACATTTAACAAATTACAGAATATTTACAAATTTTTGTTGCTAATTTCAGAAATCATTTTACAAATTTTTGAAAACCGTTTGCTACAATTAGCAAAAAAAAAAATACTAAAAAGTGAATATTGAGGGAAATGTTATTTTTAATTAAAACTTTTACCTACAAACTTAAATTGCCTTAAAATGTTACATAAATTAACAAAAGGATCGGGAGTGAATATACCATTATTCATTTAAAATAGCACTAAAAAGTTTTTTCAGTTCTAAAAATCGGCCCTAAAAACATTAAAATTTAATCTTAAAAGTAAAAAAAAAGTAATAAATTCATTTATGTTTTAACAAATTTTAAGCCTTTGATTTTTATTTAATTTTGTCTAAAATATTTTTTGAAAAAAATAAATAAAATAAAACAATTTTTATGCTCGATAAAAAAATAAATTAGAAATTTTTAACTAATATTAATAATATTTAGTAATTTTTTTTGCTGATTTTAGCAAACAGATTTTTAATTCCACTTTACAAAAAGTTTACTAAAATTTAGTAGCTGCTACTAATTTTTCTACTAATTTCATTGTTGATAAGATTAGCAAAAAATACCGCTGGGATCAAATTAGCAGAATTTTCCGTAATAACAGCAAAATTTTCAGTTGCCATAACAGACTTTTTTTGGTGAGTGTAGTGCAAAAATATCAAAAAACAAAAATCAAGTTTAAATATACAAAACTAAAATTATAAAAATTTATGTATGTTAAAAAGAAGTAATAAATTTTACCAAAACCAATCATGTCCGTGGCTTTGTTTAAGCTTGAAGTTAGGGCTTGAAAAGAAGTGTAATTATTATGTAGTTTGAACTTAAATTGAACTGTGATTTAAGGCTTGAATTATAGCATATTCTCACTGTAATGTTTGACTTAAATTCCAGTGTCCGTTTTGCTGGAATATGCTATTGAATTAAGGTGTAATTAAAGTATAATTAAAATATAATTTTGTACAAAAAAAACAACTGATATGAATCGTTTTACGTGGTATATTTTTTTTTTTGTTTGGAAATTTTGGGTTCGCATATGAAATCAAACCAATAAATTTCACTTCCAATTTTTAACGCAATTATAAATCATCCTATAAATTGATAAGATTATCAAGAGTTTAAATACAAAACGTCATTTTTTTTTTGTTGGCTACCGAGAAACGTTTGGATTAATTAAGGGGACAACCTGATTAAGAGCCTTCAAGGAAATGATTTTTGTTTTACAAAAATCGATAGAATTTTTGCCCCAAAAAATGTAAAATTAAAATTTTGTAAGGAAATGTAAGTGGTTCCAAAAGAAATTTAAAAAAAATTATTTGCCAAAATGTAAGTAAAATTTTTGAGTTTAATAGATTAAAATTTAAGATCTACTTGGAATTTTGTTTAAAGTTTTTAATTTTGAGAAAAATAAATATCAATTTTTGCAAAAAAAAAAAAAAAACGATTTCCAGCTGTACCGTTCATGAATTTAATTAAAGAAGCAATAATAAAAGCACAGAGTTCTTAAGAAAGGAAAATTATAAATAAACAAGTCGAAGTAGATAACCATAAAAATACTATGATTTATAAGCCTAAAATTTAATGGAAAAAATACAAATTTAATTTTTTAATATATAACATATAAAATATAATTGTCAAAATTTGTTTATGGCTGCCCAAGCTACAATAAAGTCCACATGACGCTTACTGATACGAAAAGTTATAAGTGTGAAGAGTTAAAAAACATCCATCTGCCAAATTGAGGTCGTTTACTGAATGTCCTCATAAAATTTAGGGAACTTTTAAATTCGAATACAATATGAACGGAAACTATTGCAATTTTGTCAATTAATCGCCAGTCTATCGTTAGAAGTTAAGAGAACATTGGACAAATTAGGCTTTAAAAAGGCCTAGTCAAAAAAGGCGTTCTGAATTCGAAAAAGTACGAACTTTGATTCAATTTAACTAACTACTAAATTCAAATTTTACATGGGAAACAACAACGGGACATTCAAAATAAGGCTAAGAAAACGTACAACTTTTCTCAAACTTGTAGTGTTTTCTAAATTTTAAAATCGGTTATTTATTATATTCTCAATGTCTTTGATCACTCAAATCACAGATTCTAATTAATAATGCTTTCATACTAAACCCCAAAATACGAATTTTAATTTTTGGTTTTTAAATTTTCGAATTTGAAAGTCAAAGTAATTTTGGAGATTCAGAATGAACGTTCAGCATGAACGTTAAGTCTTATATGTTTTTTATATCTTGAATAGTTTCATTTTTAAATTTGCCGGTTATTTTTTGGAATACATATAAAAAAAGTTCAAAAATATATTAAATACAATTTATGGTTTAGTTTTTCTTATAAAAATATTATTTTTTTTCTTTTTATTTAAATTATCTTAAACGAAATGCGTAATACCAGCTTCTTTGATCATTGCAATCAAAGAATCTAAAATTTCTTCGCCGGTGGGTATAATTTGTTTAGCAGGTAATTTAAAACCAGTCCAAAAAGCTGATTGGGAAGGACGTAATTCATAACAGAAAGCATATTTAACACCTTGTTCACCATAAACCCAATCAACACTAGCACCAGCAGCCGGATAGATGGCATCATGTATATTACCACCAGTATATTTGGTACCATAACGTTGAGAAGCGGCATCGACTGCAACATCAAAAATGCGCTTTAAATCACCATAATTTGGGGGCAATTCACCGGTATGACCATAAGGGAACAACAATAGTTGAGAATAGGAATGGAAGGATACATACAAAAAGATTTTATTCTTCAGATTAGCGGCAATATAGTCAGCTAAAGATTTAGTTTCGATTTCAGAGAAAGCATACGGACCAGCATAAGTATCAGAGCAAGGACTATCAGAAGCACCAACTTCATTCCAATGGAAGCCCCAGTTGCGATTAGGATCAGCACCAAAGCAATCATTTCCATAGGGAGTACGAGTCTTACGCCACAAACGATTGGTAGTATGGGTATAAACGTAACCATCCGGATTGGCATGTGGTACAATGTACCAGTCAAAGTTTTCAGCAATCATACGAATTTCCTTATTCTCACTGGTTAACAATTCATTGGTGATGTAAGTAGTAGTTGCAGGACCAATCCATTCACGAGCATGCATGCCTCCTTCCAAAAATATACCCTTTTTATTAGGACCATAGGAAATTTTAATACCTAAAATTTCACGTCCTTCATAAGTTTTACCAGCTACGAATAGAGAGACCAATTTAGGATATTTAACTTCTAAACTGCGTAACCAATTATAGGTATCATCCAATTCATGGTATTCTTGCCAGGAATAAACACCAGATCTTCTTTTAGGATCAGCTACAACATCATCTTCCAAAGAAGCTTGAGCATTAGTATCTACAAGTTCAAAGGGTATGGAGTTATTTTCCAAATCCCCAACAAAGTCTGGCACTCGTTCAGGTGCTACTACTACATTTATTTTCGAGTTTAAATAATGAACGGCATCCATGAAAATATAAGAGTCGCCTGAAGCATCCATTTTTTTAACTACCGCCAATTGTTCTTTAGTTTTGGGTTGTAATTGATAGACATGATAGTTGTCATAACGTACTTTTAAACCCGAAGTAACGGTAGCTTAGCCAAATATGGCCACCACCAATACGATGATTAAATATTGCATGGTGCGCGTACTTTCGACAAATAGTCTATGTTGTAGGACAAACAAAAGCTTTTATAGTTTTTTTATAGTTGAAAGATAAGAAAATCCATTGGCATAAACTATTGTTGTATTAGAATTAAAGATATGCCAGTTCTTTGCTGCTTAACCAACAAATAGCAAGACTCTATTGTACATAGGCAGAACTGATAAGGCTATTAAATCTTGGCAGTATGAAAACATTCATTCAGTTAAAAATGTTTTGTGACTTTGTGTGTTGTCTGCATATTAATAAGTTCGATTGATGAAAGGAGTAATTGACAATAAGGAAACAAGTTAAGAAATGTAAAGAATTTGTATAAAGGGCTTACTGACAAATGGACATGTGCCACTAATGCTATCCAACCTAATAAAACTTCAGAAGTAAATAAATCTTTACTGATTTTATACCCTAATTTATGTCTTCACCCCGATTGATTTATGGCAGGGTTTATACAATTTTTTTTAACACTAAATAATATATTATGTGGAACATTAGCACAATCTGATATTGAAAAAGCTACATAAACCCGGAAAAATGGTATTTACATGGCAGTTAGTTTATGGAATTTCATAACAATAAATCGAGGGCCAGTAGAATTCTTATAAATGATGAAGAAGTTGTCACAACCAATTTTCGGTATTGGAAATTTATTGATTTTGTTCGTTTTAAAGTTTTTTTTATTTGGATTCGTATACTTTTTTGTTGTAAGCTTACTTTTGTTACGGTAATAGAGTCATATCTTGTAGATTAGTAGTTTTTAGTTATGACACCAATAAATCTTTTTCCCTCCCTATACTCCAAGCAAGGTAGTCCCTAAAGGATTACACCTCTAAACACTTTTTATTTTGCAGCGCCTCGGTAGGCTAGTTGGTAGCGTGCTAGCTTATCAGTGCGGGGGTCTTGGGTTCGATTCCCACCAGAGGCTCTGGTCTGTTTTCGCTACAATGAGCCGATGGCCTTTGTTGCTAGTGATCGGTTAGGGTATTAGCATATACTTTGTAATTATATGATTAATATAAAATAAATAAATAAATTTTTCTTTTGGCAAAAAATATATTAAAACGATTATCCGGAGAAACTTTGGTTGTAGAAGAACATCAAGGCTAAAAACCGTGTAGATATTTGGGAAACATTTTTTTTTTTCCAAAAGAAGAAACTTTTTCCTGTGATGGTTTAAAGCTTTCGAGTTTTGGAATAAGAATTCAAACCCTATATAACTAAACAAGGCGTCACACTGGATGTACATATTTGTCTTCCTGATCTTGTTGAATTTCAACTTTTCCAAACTCTTAGAGCCACCAGAAGGGATCGATATAAAATTTTAAGCTAGTGATTGTAAAATATTGACGAAGGGCTATAATATTAATAATCTATTTTGAATTTCACAAACTTCTGAACGAAAGAAGTAAAGGTGCAACTAGAGATTACATTCAACTTCCTTATTTTATCCCTAATGTATACCACACTATAATTGTAACACGATTGAGAACAGAAACAAAATCACTAGCAACTTAGGCTATCGGCCTGGTCCATATAGTAATGAAATGTAGTCGAATGTTTACGACACAGTTCGATGGTCATATGTTGGTACCTTGTAATTTACAATTTAATTGCCACTTGAGATGATACCACATGACTTCAGTTAGGAGTTGTCACTCTATAACTATCGAGTTCTTGTCAGGATGTAATCAGAGGAAACCCGAACCACGTTCTGACAAATTTAGACCCCCTCTGGAAGTAGACCCTCCTCTGGAAGTAGAATAAACGGTTTCTGCTGGGATGTCATCCTTACTAAGACATAACCTGTAAAAGTATAGTGTATTTGTAGTATGTAGCTCTATTGTGCTCGACTGCATGGTATGCAAGGGGGCGAGAGTAATCACGTTAATATGCAGTTGTTGTATAGACGCCATAAAGAGCGAACTTTGAATAAATAAACTAAATTTGTATTTTAATATTAAACTAAACGTAAAGAGTTTTATTCGGTGTCCTAACAAACCTAAGCAGACCTTTCTCGCCCAAGGATTTAACCTTAGACGGGAAGCTCTCAATGAGTTGCGTTCGAAATTGAAGAAACAGTTACTGCTGTGTTGTCTTCGACGGGGACATCCTATCTATGCCCTAACGGTCAAGCCATGCCATAAAGGATCTTCACATCTGTTGAATTGAGAATAAACCCAGAAAACAGAGAAATGCTGGCAATCGAATTCATTGCCAATCGAATAGTTCGATATAAGTTACCAAATTTTTATGTTGCGACTATTGAAATATTGTTATTAAAATAAAAAATCACGAGACCTTAACGACAAAAATCTATTGCGACTGTTTTTGATCACAAACGATTACACGATAAATAGTACAATAATTTTTTGTTGAAAAAATGGGAAATCAAAATTTCGTTGTAAAACCCTGTCAAAAGACTAAAGTAATTTCCTTAATAATTAAGGGATAGTCGTAAAATGTTGGTTCTTCACAGGAGCCGACTACTTTGAAAGGACCTGCTGTATTTCTTTATTCTCTTAAAATAGAAATGTACAGATATGTTAAAAATAAAGCCTTATTTCAATTCATAAACAGAGTTGTAAAGTGTTTATAATAGTACATATCTCCATCATAATATAATTTTATATTGCAAACTACATTTCGCTATAACCCTACAGTATTTAAAATTTTCTTTTAATTATTGTAATTTCTCCTAATTTTAGTTTTGACCAACAGCAACTTTATAAACCTTATTATCTAGCAGGAACCACACAAGAAATGGCCCATTATTTGCTGTTACTAAAAGGTTTATATGTATTTCCCAATGATAATGAGCCACTTAATACAACTATTATCAATAGATTGGATAAAATATTGACTTTTATGTTTAATACCACTGACTATCCAACGAGAGATTATTTAAAATATTTAGCACCAGATTGCAAGGATCTAGTAATTAGAGGAATGCTATTTGGCACAGCAGTAAATACAACGGAATATTTCAGTAAAAGATTGACATCTTCAAGCGTATGTTGTATGTTTAATTATAAAAGAAAAAGTTATTCTTTAAATAAGTAAGTGGAAAATAATAAAAATTGGCTGGTTGACAATGTAAATAAAATATTAAATTTAATGATATATATAAATGTATAGTACTATTTAACTATGAGAATTTAAGTTTTAAAATTAATCATTTTAATGTTTAAATTTTCATAGTTTACAGTCATTTCGAGCACAGAATTCAAATATATTTTTTTAAATATAAATTCCACGAGGCAGTTTGACTATTCGACTATATCTCGACACAAGAAAAACAAATTTTTCAATAGATAATATCAAAACCAATACAATCAAATAATATATGTAGTTGCAAGTGCAGTAGAAAAAAACTTATTAAAAAATATGTTAATTTTACACAACTTATTTTACAAAATAATAATTTGTTATTTTGTACCTAGAATCCATATTCCATTGTGGATAAATTCCGAAGATATGATAAATTCATAGAGGAATAATAAGTATAGAGATTGCAACGCCGTCAGCGGCCAAATAAAATTTTATACAGAATACAAAGGTTCGGAAACTTTGAGAAAACAGGGGAAAATTGAGCAAATTTCCCTGATTTCTGCAAAAATTTGAGAAAATCTCCCTGTTTTTAAACATTTTTTTCAAATCCAATTGGGAAATCTGCTAAAAACTAATTGGATTTGCAAAGAAATTCAATTGGAATCGCAAAAAACCAATTTGAAAGGATGCTGAACCTTTGTAATTTGCCCATATAAAACCAAGAGAACGTTTTTTACTACGTGAGCGGCATCGTCATGGTGTGATAAATTGTTTTCAATAAAATATGTGCATTTTCACTAATATGAGTACTAAAGGCGTATGAGTAACATGTTTAGTATTAATTAGAATATTGTTCATACGCCTATGGAATATGGGCTTTACGCTCATTCAATTTTTTGAAATTTTTTTAATTGAAAAAATTTTAGTTTTGACAATTTTAAATATATTTCTAACATGTACCTCTTCTAAACAGAGAGATTATGCTTCTCACGGTTTTATCGATATATTAGAGATCTTCGTTAAAGAGAAAAATTATAACAAACCGCAACCAAAAAAAAATAATTATTTAATAAAAATTTATACACGAACATACTAAGATGGCTTATAGTACGTTGTTCATTCGAGTATACAAAGAGAACATAAGAGTCATAGAATATCGTATGCTAATTTTACTCATCATATGTTTTTTGTTAAAAAAAAACTTTTGAAATGCGGGAAAAAGAAAAAAAATCGTTTTGAAAATAAAATATATACTATTTTACAACTGCAAAGCTCGGCGCGTTTTAATTGTCAATTTGGACGAAAAAATATATCACGTTGTTATTCTGGTCCTACTCTAAAGAGTAAATGTTGAGTACGTAAGAGAAGCAAAGAACTAAAACTACTAAACTGTTTCTTATTTGCTTGTCTTTATATTGACACCGTAATTAAACAAATTGTATATTGTTGACCGAGATATGGTTGAAATAACCAAACTAACTCTGAAGAAAGTCTCAAAAATAAAAAAAAATTAAAACTACAAATCCATAAAATAAAATAAAATTAGAATGCAATTTTTGATATCGGCTGGCCAAAATACTTTAAAAATTAATCGCACTCAGTGGACAGAACATTTAATTATTCTGCAAACTAGTGTTAAAATTAAAAACACATTGTCAACTTTTCGTAATACATAAATGCACATGCAAAAAATATTTTTTATTTGTAATATAATTTTAAGGCAAGTTCGAGATGCTGATAATGCCTTTGTTTTAAATAGCAAAAAAATCGAAATTCAATCAAATTCTATTTTAAATGCAATACAATTTGTTTTAGAAACTGAAACGGATGATTACACATTTACTGAATATTCAAATGAAGCTTTTCAGGTGAGTTTACTGTTTTCAAGTAATATAAATGTTAGCGTAGTATGAATAGATGGCCGAGTTTCCAAGGTCCAAATATTAAGAAATCATATTTAAATTCAATAATTTGTTTAAAAAGAAAGTTGTCTACATTTAAAATTTTCTAATATGAAGCAAAAATAATCGAACCATTCCACTCTAAAAATAAAAATTCTTGAAACTTGCCGTAAGTATTAAAAACTAGTAATAGAGGGTGGAGTCAAACAATTTCGATCAAATTTGACTTGATAATTTTCATATTTTCTTTTACTGTTTTTTATTTTTTTATTTTTTATTTTTGAGCAAACCAAAAAGTTTGGAATTAAACTTTTTATAAAAGCCTTTTTTATTGGCTGTCGAGTGGAGGATTTTTTCTACAAAATTAAAAATGGATTTATTCCAAAATATATATTTTTTTTTGTCAATATTCTAATCGAAAGCAGACATATTTTTCAATCGATACAGAAAGCAGTTACTTTTTATTTCTGAGAAAATTGACTCTGAAGTTGGCAAGCACATCAATTTCCATATTAACATATACGTTTAATATCAAAAATTAAGGTCATCTCTAATTTCAAAGTCGATGTCTCTGTAAATTTTTTCTATATCGACAGAAAAATTTTCTCTCCCAATTTAAAATATTTTTTGGAAAAATTAAATGTAATTTTAATTTAAATCTGAAATATTCAGTAATAGTTTTGAAATTTTTGTGAAAAAAATACTTTAATTAATAGTCAAGTGTAATTCCAATTTTTTTAGTTTGCACAAATCCAAATAGTATCAGCTAGACCAATTTTGTAATTTTTTGTAATTATAAAAAATTGTTATTTGTATAGTGGGAAGGGTTCGAATTATTTAGTCCATATATATTTTAAAATCATGTATTTATTTATATTTTAAAATCTTGTATTTACAGGTATTTGTTTTTCCACAAAAAGACTTTGCCACTATTCAATCAAATCGCCAGGGAGAAATTCTGGTTAACCACAATTCAATAGTGGAAATACCCATACAACCTGAATTTTTTGGTTCTACATATCGTGTACGACAGTTTTTACCATCTGTTAGAAAGTGTTACTTTCCAGATGAGGGCCAGAAGTTATTAAATCAGTAAATATGAAAATATTTAAAAACAATTCTTGAATTTTAAGATATATTTTTTTTTATTTTTTTAGCACATTTTCTTAGATTTTTTTTCTGACTTTTTACAAAATGAAGGTAATAAAGAAAAATTAAATATCAAATTTAAGGTATTTAAAACACGTCCAAGTATGTCCAACTTATTTAACAAAACATACAAATATACATTAAGACATGGTTGACCATGTTTTATACTTAGTAAGATTAAAATACCTTTAATTTGATATCTAATTTGTCTTTATTGACTTTTTATTACTGTGCACAAAAATACATTTTGTAAAAATTTCTTTTCCGTTTTAGAAAACGGCATTACTCCAATTGTTGTTATAGAAAATTTCTGAGTTTTAAAGACATTTTTGATTTTTAATTATTCCTTAAATATATTCTAAAATTTTGCGATAAATTTCTGTGCTGTGAAAATACCCCCAATATTTTCATTATAAAAAAAATTCTCAGATTACCGATTTTACTATGAAAATATTTTCAGTTTCAGAAATATTTTTGATAAGGATAAAACACATTTTTCTTTAATAAAAAATTCTCATAAACTAATAGTACAATACCGCCTCCGAAAGCATTCAAGATTTTTTTTTTTTTTTGATTATTTGACATTTTTACAAGAAAAAAATCTAATACACTGTCGTTATTTCCAAGCAGATCCTACTATTCTATTAACGAATGTTTACTTATGTGCCGCATGGCTTCTTTAATTAAATATTGTGGTTGTGTTACACCTCCTATGAGCGCCAGCGAAGTAAATCAAACATACTGTACGTTAATAAATTTACCCTGCCTAAGAAATTGGAAATCCATATGGTATGGCTGGAAAACCTTTGAATATGTTAATGCACATAATGGTAAAGATATAAATGATGATAATACTGCTATTCATAGATGTCCACATTGTTTACCAACTTGTAATGGTGTCGATTTTAAAATAGAGGTAAATGTCATGCCTATGGGACAAACATATGGAAAAGTTTATACTCATGGTATATTGTAAGTGGAAATTAAAAGCAAATCAAAAAATCTTTCCGATTCTGGCGACAGTTTTTTTTCTATTGCCTTGTAGCAAAAAGTTTCTTTAGATAATTTGTATCAGAAGGGATAGAAAACTACAGAAAATGTTTATATTTTTCTTTTGTCGCCAGTTTTCAGAGAAAAACTGCGTTTTCATTAGGGTGTATAAATGCATCCTAAATTTTTTTAACTTACTATAACTAATTGTTCATGTTTTTTTAGAAAAGGTCTTTCCAGCACAAAATCTTTGGCTATTATAAAGTTATACTTTAAGCAACGTTATGCTCAGGCTACTGAAATGGATATTGTAGGCGATTGGGTGGTTTTATTAAGTACTACAGATTCTAAACTTTGCAGATCGAATAAGTATACTAAAATATCCACAATTTTATTTATAGATCGTTTCGGTGGTATTATGTCTTTAATGTATGGATTTGGCTTCATCAGTTATATTGAGATTTTATATTTTGTTACTGGGAAATATTTCGTGTTGTACTTTTTAAAATGGAAAAATAAATTAAATACAAAAATATCTTCGTTATCTTCTGCTGCTAAGGTTAATGAAAGAATTGATCAGTGTAACGCCTACAATTTATATTGGAATGAATTGAAACCTAAACAACCAGTGAATATGGATATATTTAAGCATAAAGTTATATTAAATTTATATAAAAGAGAAGAATAATATTAAAGAAAAATAGCAAATGTAATTTTAAAAATAATAATAGTAATTCAAAAGCTGGTACAAAAAAAAAATAGAAAATTTGTTAAAATATGAAAAAGTATTCAAACGAAAATATAGTGTATAGGTGTACACAACTTTAAAGCAAATCGTTAAATTTAATAACACCTTACATAAGAATATGTTCAATGAAAGAAATTGTTCAAATAAAACCCAGTAAAGTTTTCCCTCAAGTTTTTCCTTTAAACCAACTGGCGTCTCAATATGAAATGTATCTGAAAGCATTTAAAGAGATAGATTTTATTTGAGATATTTAAAAATAATCTTTTTCAACACCTCGATTCCTTTATATTAAAATTGCCTTTTTCGCAATAAGGCCCGAAAAAAGATTTGTATTTGCAAGCATAATGAATTTTAATTTGGGAGTAAATGTTAATTTATAGTAAAATAAATTTTTTAAGAAACAAAAAACTAAGCCTTTATTACAAAAACCAGAAGCATAGACTGCATAGTTAACAAAAGGTAAATGTATATTCTCAAAGTCCTGGATTACGTCATTACAAAAAAATTAGTTAAAACATATTCAAAATTCAGAAAAAAAATGTCTGGGCCCAACCGGGCTAAATTAAATTGATCAACTTACCTCAATTTCTTTTAAGTTCAAAAATGATATAATTCAAAAGTTACTAAACAAAATATGACTGCTACAATATTACAACACAGTTTTTTTTAATAAATATTCACGTTAAAATTGTTAAAATGTTAAAATTTTCACTATTTAAATGTAGTTTTAACTAATGCAAAAAAATAAAAAATGGATACCGTTAAAAATGCTTCGATTCAACAGAGACCTGTGCCGAGCAAATTAACTATTGGCGGCTGACAAAAATTGCGACGGCGGCTTATAAGCCGAAAATGCATGTCAGCCTTAAAAACAATAATATGTAAAATTGTTTTGTTTCAATTTAAAGGAAAGAGATTTATACAACTTTCAAATTAAACTTTTCATGTATTATTAGAATTTGGGATTGAAATTTTTCGTTGTATATTAGTGTTTTATACTTAAAATAGTAAGCGGTTGGCTTAGCCGGCAATAAGCCGTTCTGCGCAAGTCTCTGCTTAAAAACAGTGTTGCAAAACGTATTATTGATCGACTGTGGATATCAGTGCTGCCAATTCAGTGAAGATTCTTGATTTTTGCTAAAACTAAAATATTGGCCATGTCATTCCCATGCAAATTTGATATAAGTAACGTTAAGCGTTTTAGTACCAAACATTGACATCGCCAATTTTAATAGTTTGCCACACAAACACAACTATTTTTAAAAAACTTGTTATTGAACTTAGTTTAAAGGTCGCTTTTGCTAATTTAGAAAATTTTCTAAACAAACTGTCGCACTGCAGTAAAACACTATTGAATTGATCGAAGTAATAAATAGCTTAAATTAAATACAAGAAATTTTTAAAATAAATTTTTTTTTATAGAAAATTTCTTTGGATCAGAAAAAACCAATTTGAGATATTTGGGGATGGTAAATCTATAATTGGGAGTATGGGTAAAAAAAACAGACAGCACTGGAGAAAGTAAAAGGATAATCACAGATTACCAGTGTAATAAAAGGAATTAGTAAACAAATTGATTTTAAAATAGTGTTATTTTACTTATCTTTTTATTTGTAACATGCAGTTTAATCAAGAATTTTTAAAATTATTTACTAAAGGGCCAGCAATAATTATTTTAATTCAATTTTTAAGAAGAAATTAGGTAAATATGATTTTGATTTGCGAATTTCTTCTTGATATTTTATTTGCGCAAATTATCTTTTTGTTTTTTAATTGGCAAATTTAAATTGTTTGTTTATAGTTTGCGAATTAATTTTTGTCTTTAACTTAATTTTAAATCATTGATTTAATAAACATTTTAATTAAGAAATTAAATTTACTCATAAATGTCCTAAAACCGATATTTAAATTTTTTAAGTAAAAATTTTTTATTATTTTTAAAAGAAGGCCCGTCAAAATAATCTTTAATATTGGAAAAATAACAGATTCTATATTAAATTTGCCTGAAAACAAATTGTACTTAATCTTAAGTGAAATTTGACTATAATACTGGCCCTAAAACTAAAAAATTACAAAATTATGGGAAAATAAAGTATAAATTTTAGTTCAATCTAAAATAAGGCTTTTGAAATTTGCCAATTGGCATACGATTGCGTTGCCTTAGACGTCGAACCGCTTCACGTAAATATTTAGGTTGTAAAGCTCCGGTATCGCCCATTTCTTCCATAACATCTAAAGCTAAAAAAAATCATTAGGAATGAGTTGCATTTAACACAGTCTGTTGTACATACCTTCTTCTACAATTTCTCCTACAAACACCTTGGCTATACCGGACATGGCTATCACCACATTCTGTGACACTGAACAGCCTGTTATAGTTTGCATAAGTCTTTTAACGGCCGCTTTGGGAAAAGCCGATCTCCTATACATTTCATAACGATCTAATTGTTCTTCGGTAAAATTGGATACTAAAACTCTTAAAATAAAAGGATATAATACAATTTTATAAATAATATTACCATTTGTTCATAAACTTACTGCATTTTTTCTCTTTCCTCCTCTTCCAATTCCTTTTTAGATTTTTGTTTCTTAGCTATTTGCTGTTGAATATCAGAATAATCCTTATCGAAAGTTTCCGTCTTAACATCATCTTTATTGTCGGTTTTGGAATTGGAGTCCTTATCATCAGTCTTATCATCAGTCTTATTTTCAGAGTCTGAATTCTGACTGCTCCCACTGGTAGAATGGCGTTCACGATGGGAATCAAAAAATTTCATATCCACATCATCGGAATCATTTAAATTTGATGATTTTTGTGTTGGAAAGAATATATCATCCATTTTATGGTATTTTATAGATTGCAAAAATTTTTTTGTATCTGTTCTGCTTTTTTGGTGGTTTGTTTATAAATAAATGGTATGTGTCGGTAGTGAACGAATTAGTTCAATTAAACTATTCACTTATAATATAGAAAGAAAGTTCTAGTTCACAATTAGAGATTTTCGTATCGTGGAAAGATAGAGAAGAGATGAAAGATAAAGGGCTTCAAACACGGCAATACAGTAATTACGTGAGGTGATAAATCTTAAAACAATTGTTCCCGTCATCTGCAGGAGTTGGCGAAATCGTTAAAGCTTAGCATATCCCTGTTATATTATTTTACTTCGGTAGTATTAAATGCTATGGAAACACTGAAAGAGGGTGTTGCGTTTTCTCTCATGTATAATTGTGTCTTAAGATTGTCCGTTCAATTAAATTGTTCGAAGGAGCAAATTGAAAAAGAACTATTAGTAAAAGAGCGAACTAGTTCATTAAATATTGTAAATTATAGAGCGCTCACGAAAACGAACTGGAATGTCCAAGTCTAAATAAAATGTAAAAAATCATTGACAGTTGGAGGTGTTCATGACTATGACAGTGTTGGAAAACGATTTTCTCTAAAATCGCTTTTGAAGTACTTAAAAAAAAGACATCAAAATAAGTACTTCACAATTTTGCTGATATTTTAATAAGACGATGCTGTATTTTAGTTTTTTTTAGCTAGATTCATATTAACTTTAATAATATTCATTCTTAATTTAAAAATATTGGTAAAATTAGATGTCAATTTAAATGATATAATTGATTTCACTAGGTTTTTTTTCTCCGTGGACTGTCAGCACTGTTTTTATAGAACTGGTTATTTTGGCAGTGTTCATTACTTTCTCCTATCATTATCTTTTACTATTTGACATTTCTTGTGGTTTAAAAAAAAAACTCGTGTTCTATTTCTCTTTCATTATCCATTCTTTTTTTGTAAAAACGACATTTTGTAGGATTGTTGAAGCGCAAATAGTTAAAAATTATTTGAAATTTCTTTTTTTTTATACAAAATTATTGTAGACTTTTATAATTAGCAAAAAAGAAAATTGCAAAACCATGTCAGCCGTTGAAGAAACAAAAGTTGATGGCAATTTGGCCTCCCATGTGGAAAAAACCGAAGAAGCCAATGAGGTCTCTGGCGAAGCTGCACAAGACGAGGTTAAGAAACAAAAGAAGCCAAAACCGAATAACAAGAAATTAAGACAAGGTAATAATAGGATGAAGCAAATTAGGCTATAAATTTCTGGTTATTTAACATTATTTTTCAATTTATATAGAAGCTGCTGCTAAAAAAGCTGCCGATGGTGGTGAGGGAGAAAATCCGGCCACTGACGACGGCAACACAGAAGCTAATGGTGATGCTGAGAAAAAGTCGGCTAACAAGAAAAAGAATAAAAACAAAAATAAAAATCAGAAAAAGGGCCAAACAGATCCTCCTACCATACCCATTGCTGATTTGTTTCCTGATGGCAATTTCCCTGAAGGACAAATTATGCATCATCCTACTCCCAAAGATTCACATGATGATTGTGTAGCTGCCAATCGTTTCACTTCTGAGGAAAAACGTGCTCTTGATCGTATGCACAATGATATTTATCAAGAATTACGTCAGGCTGCCGAAGCCCATAGACAGACTCGTCAGTATATGCAACGTTACATCAAGCCTGGCATGTCCATGATTCAAATCTGTGAAGAACTCGAAAATACTGCTCGTCGCTTAATAGGCGAAAATGGTTTAGAAGCCGGTCTGGCCTTCCCCACTGGCTGTTCGTTAAATCACTGTGCTGCACATTATACACCGAATGCTGGTGATACAACAGTATTGCAGTATGATGATGTTTGTAAGATTGATTTTGGCACTCACATCAAAGGCCGTATCATTGATTGTGCCTTTACTTTGACATTTAATGATAAATACGATAAATTATTGGAGGCGGTAAAGGATGCCACCAATACTGGTATTAAGGAAGCCGGTATTGATGTACGTCTATGCGATATTGGCGCGGCTATTCAAGAAGTTATGGAATCGTATGAGGTAGAATTGGATGGAAAAACGTATCAGGTTAAGGCGATACGTAATTTGAATGGTCACTCAATCAGTCCATATCGTAAGTAAATTCATTTTATAAACTTAATTTTTAATTTCTTTAAGAAACTCTTCAAACCCTTTTTCTATTAATATTTTTAATTAAAAAAAAACTATTCAGAATCGGCCTATATATTTAAAGATACTCATATTCTGAGACAATATAAAAAAATATTTAAAATCTGAAATAAGTTTTCTTTAAAAAAATTTTTTCTGAATTTAAAATTTTTTGTATAGAAAAATTCTATTAGAAATATTTTATATAGAGAAGTTTTTAATTTTTTTTTAGAGTGAATTTTCGGAATATATCCTTATTTTGTATAAAAATTCTTAAGATTCTGAAACATATTGAGATGGAAAATTTTTTAAATAACAAAATCAGGATTCTAAGAATTTTTTTGTATCGAAAAATTTAAAGATTCTGGTACATTTTTTGTATAGAAAAGTTCTTAGGATTCCGAGATACCTTTTGTGTAAATATAAATTTTCAGGATTCGAAGAATTTCTAACAAAATTCTTATTATTTTTTTCTAAATTTTTTATATACAAATAATTTCAGGGTTCTGATGTTTTCTTTAAAAAGGAAAACATTTTTTGCATAAAAAATATCTCAAGATTGAAAATTTGTTTGCATTGTCGTATATTTTTTTTGGAAAAATATTCTTGGAATTGGCAGAAAACTTATGAAAATCAGAATCTTGACTTTTGTAGTATAGAAAAATTTTCATGATTTTGAAAAATTTTTTCTATAGAAAATTTACCAGGATTTTAAGACAGAATTGCCATGGGTCTAAAAAAAAATTTCTCAGGATTACGTATGAGGCAATTTTTGCATAGACAAATTCTCAGGATTCTGAAATATATATCGTAAAGGAAATTTTCAAGCTTCTAGAATATTTTCTTATTTTAATTTGACATAGTGTGGATCTTTTTCTTATATGAAAACTCACACATTTTAGACCTCCTTGCTATAGAAAAGTTATCATATCCAGGAACACTTTCTTATAGAAAAAATCAGTCTGCGTTTTTTTCGTCCAGAAAAATTAGTATATTTATTTCTTTCTTCAGTTCAGTAGTATAAAGCCCTAAGGGCCAAAAATATATTCCGAGAAGTTGTTTATATGGAGGAAAATGTTGTAGATTATGTAACATTTTTGTATTAAAAAATTTCTTAGTTTTCCTTATTAATTAATGTCTCATTTTTTCTATTGCAGGCATTCACTCTGGTAAAACCGTACCCATTGTTAAGGGTGGTGAGTCTACACGCATGGAAGAAAATGAATTTTATGCCATCGAAACTTTCGGCTCAACCGGTCGCGGTCTTGTTCATGATGATATGGATTGCTCTCATTATATGAAAAATTTCGATGCCCCCTTTGTGCCATTGCGTTTACAATCTTCCAAACAACTTTTGGGTACAATTAACAAACATTTTGGTACCTTGGCATTCTGTAAACGTTGGTTGGATCGTGCTGGTGCCACTAAATATCAAATGGCATTGAAGGATTTGTGTGACAAGGGTGTTGTTGAGGCATATCCACCATTGTGCGATATTAAAGGTTGTTACACTGCTCAGTATGAACATACTATTATGTTACGTCCCACTTGTAAAGAAATCGTATCACGTGGTGATGATTATTAAAATGGTTTTGGCGATAGCCACAATGAATGCAAGGTTTGTTGTGTTACTTCAAGCAGTTTGAACTTTTATTGAAAGAATATTTGGAATTTTTTTTTTTTTTTTAAATATATATATATAAATATATATTTCAAAAATCATCTTTAATTTTAAATAAACAATGTTATCCAGTTTCTATTAGTTTTTGTTTTATAATTTTATAAAAGAAAAGCTAATTTCTATACATAAATAATAAAAAAGCATAATTAACAAGCTACAGAAAATGTTATATTTTATTAACAAATAATCCCTGCAAAAGAAAAGAACATCCACATCACATTATTTTCTACATCCCACAAGAGAAAATACGCAAATAATACAAAACCATATAACAACAACATCTAGAGATGATTTAATGCACACGCATAGTTTTCTGCTGAAAACTTGTTCAATTTACAATTGGTATCGTTTCTTTCCTATGAAAAATATGTGTGTGTGTGAAATCTATGAGCATTTGTATTATTTTATTTTTGTATATTCTCTTGTTGGATTTATATGTATAAAAAAAATCATGCATTTTGAACGACCCCATCTTTTTTGCCAGGATGTCATGTTAAATTAAAGTGACGATTCATTTAATGATGACGATTAAATACTTTTTAAGATAGTAACGAATATGATATTTTACATAAAATATGTTTTTTTATGACTAAAATTTTATTTTAATATATTATAGATAAATTTGCTTAATTTTTCTTTAAATCTGAAGGAAACTAAAGAAAATTTCTTCTAATTTCTATTATTATACATTAGTATAAATTCAGATCCTGAAGTAACATAATTTAAAGGTATACCATCGCTTAATAACTGGTCTTGGGGCATAGATCTACCATGTGCATTAACATCCTGTGGCATGACTACATCATGAGTGTAAACTTCTTTGGCTACTACTGTTTGGGTTTCAACATAATCTAATCCTGGTTCTGGCTTGGAACCCATCAATAAATTACCCTTTTGTACACCCATATACTGTGTAGCCTTAGCATTGAGAGGCAATAAACCACAAGTTTCGGCTTGAACTTTACGATGAGCCTGCAAATTGGAAACACAAGTGAAACGTTTACCACAACCGTTACACATAAAACGTTTAATGCCAGTATGTACTGACATGTGTGTTAATAAGCTCTCACGATAAGGATATTCCTTAGGGCACAGCTAAAATTGAAAAACAAAAACATTACCATTAATAATCAGCAATTGATTTTTTTTTTACTCAATAAAAAAAAACCTGATATAACTTACATGGCATTTAAATCGTTTCTGATCAGTATGGGCATATTGAATATGTGTCTTGTGTTGTGCTTTAATTTTAAATGTTTTACCACACTGATCACATTGATACGGTCGAGCATCGTCATGTAGTAACATATGAGTTTTTAAAATACCCGCTGTGGTTAAACATTTACCGCATTCTTTACATTGATATAATGGTATACGGCCACAATCTGAACGTTCGTGATCGGTTAGTTGGGTTCTGCCCAAAAATTTCTTGCCACATTTCATGCATACCAAATTGCGAGAATGTTTATATCCCTTATCACCATGTATACGGTCTCTGTGTGTTTTTAATGCATCACATCCAGTCAAAAATTTCTCACATATATCACACCATAACATGTCTCTATGTTTCTCGTGTGAATGGGCTGTGGCTTCTTCGCGCGTAGCAAAATATATTTGACAATAACAGGGACATTTGTGAATCAAAGTACCATCTGGTCCATGCTTGGGTATATGATCAATTAAACGTTTTTCCATAAGATATATTTTATCACAGATGGGACATTTGAATACATCATCTGCATCTACATCCACTACTTCATCTTTGAACATATCCTTTAACTCTGTTTCACTTATATTGTGTTCATCGCGTAAATGATTTTCATATGGTTTACGCATAAAATAGATTTTGATACAATGTGGACAATGATATATTCTATCACGCTTACGGAATAATTTCATACGTTCTTTTAATTGTTCAGCGGAAATTTTTGCCGAACGATATGATCTAACTGGTTTAACGTCCTCTTCTTTTTTAATTCCTCTGGGACGATATTTACCTCTTGCTTTTGGACGATATTTGCCACGTTTTTTAATGAATCTTTTCATTGTTTCTGATTTAGCAAAAAACGGTTGAACATTTTTCGGAACCCTCACGCTATTTTCTTCGTTTAATTCTGGAAATCGATGTTTAACATCTTCAACTACCACATAGCAATCAGTAACATCATCTTTGGTAGCGACACGTGTCTGTATGGGGAAAAAAGAAAATGTTTATAGTGTTACGAGATTTAAAAGAAGGAATTTTCCAAGTTTAATTGCAAATCTTTCTATGCTAAGGACCATTCCAAAACAAAGTTCAGCGTAATTTTTTTAAATGCTTATAATGAGATAGGTTTAGATAATTAATTAAAAAAAATTATCCTATTAGTGGCCTATTCTGAGGATTTCGGAATTAAAATTTAGGATACTATATTCTATATCTTCTTGGTTCTTTCATATATCTCTTAGTAATCCTATCTGACGACCAATCTTAGATTTTATAAAAGCCTATTTTCAGATTCTTTCTGAAGTTTATTGGGACTCATGCGAAGGTTTTTTAGTATGTTATAAAAATTGCGCAAAACTTTAAATGCAGAATCCCTTATGTTTTTTTTAGTAGCATGTATCGAATTTTAAAAGCAGGTATACTACAAATTTGGAATTCGAAAGTAAGTCTACTGCTTCTGACGTTTCCAAGTTCAAACGTAAGTCAATAAGTTACCTTTTCAGTGGTTTCATTGTAGTTTTTATTAGTCTATTCTAGAGTGCGTTTATGAGTTCAGTATTGAGTCCGTTATGACAGGTCTAGTCTTTGGTCTTGTACAAGCCAATTTGGAGATGCGTTCTAATGTTCAACCTTAGATATATTTTTAGCTTAGTTGGGATTATGTTTCTTTTTTAAATATGACAAAAACTGAGATTCGTCTGTAATAATCTATTCCATGGGCAATTTGAAATTTATTTTAAAACCATATTATTAAATTATAATCATTCCTCTTAGCAAACTCTTCCCAACTCGGATATAAAAAAATTAAAAATTTTTTTTTTGCTTACCTGCGGTTTTTTATCCTGTAATATATCTTCCTTGGCAAAATCACTATCGTCGCTATCTTCATATTTAATAAAGACTACTTCAGTTTCTCCTAAAATATCATCTGAATCTGCAGTTTTTTGTCTGCCTTTATAGGATCTTTTTCTTTTTAAGGTGTCCTTATCACTCTTGTGATTATAATCATTTTCATTAAGTAAATGTTCCAAGATTTTATCTTTATCATCGAACAAATTTGATTCATCATCCTCATTTTTTACATCATTCTCATTTTTTATATCAGCATCATAATTATCCAAATGATTATATTCAAATTCTACTAAAGGTTCGATTTGTATATTAGTAACTTCCATATCCTCATCGTCGAAATAATCACAAGTTTCTTTTTTAATATTGGGCATTGATAGTTTAAAGTCTTTATCATCATCCTCATCGGAATCTTCGGGTTCAACATCGGGTACAAAATCATCATCGCTATCATCTGACCATTGAGTAGTAGTTAAATTTTGTAGAGGCTCATCCTTCTTGAGAAGTGGTGGTCCTAAAGAATCTTCCACTTTTTTGGGTGTAGATGTAGAAGGTTTTTCCTCTGGTAAATATTCTTCATCATCTTGCTCTATCTTAAGATCTTCATCATCGAAATCATCAAAATCTATTACTTTTTTCTTGGCAGGTGTTCTCTTACGTGTTATACGTGTTGTTGCAGTCACTGGTGGTTCTATCTTCGTTGGTCCCAAACCAGTGCGTTTTCTAGCTGTTCGTTTTACTTTAGGTTTATCAAGAAATTCTCTTTTCGAAGCCGCTACTTTAACCTGATCATTGGGTTTAATAATTTTATTAAGATTTACCACTTTTATTTCAGAAGTTGGATTTAAAGTAGCAGGAACTAAAGTTTAAAAAATATTTTAGAAATTTAAAACAAATTTAGAATACATATTTTATATTTTGTTTTTCAGATAGATCTTACTTCTAGATGTATGCTTCCTTATTCTATTTCTGGGTGGATCAAATTCTGGCAAACCACAAGTATCGGGGCGATTACGTCTATGTTTGATTAGATTGGAATAACAAGAAAACCGAGAAGAACAACATTTACATTCTACCAACCGAATGCCAGTATGTATGGATGAATGGGTAACAATGCTTTCACGATGTGAAAAACTTTTACCACAGACCTGAAAAATACATAAATTCAAAAAAAAAAAAAAAAAAAAAATTAACACTATTTAAAGATGTTTAATTTTGACGTACGACTATAATAAGTACGTTGGAATTCAAAAATAATAATATGCGTTGGCATATGACTTCCTTTGATACCATAAAATTGAAATAATTTTTCAAATGAACAAGATTTGAAACAGCTTTATAAAGAAATTCAGCTTGTATGTACCAAAGTACCAAAGTTTTTCTTAAACATTGGCAGTGAACTTACATCACACTTATATGGTTTTTCTCCTGTATGTGTCCTTTCATGTTCCACTAAACGGGCTTTCTGTTTAAAATTTCTACCACAATAACTGCAACAAAATTTCAATTCACCGGAATGATTATCGACGTGTTGCTTTAAATTGTACTTTGTCACAAATGCCATTGGACATTTATCGCATTTAAATGGTTTATTTTTACCACATTCAGTTTCTATATGTCTACGATATGGTTCAATTGTCTTATAGGCTGCCCCACATTTTTCACAATTGTAAAGTTCGCGATCTACTCCCTTATGAATATCACGTATATGGGTTCTATAATCATCTTCATTAGTAAATGTTACGTCTTTACAAAGACGACAGGCTATAGTAGTATGTTCGGTTTCACGATGTTTTTTCAATTCTTCGTCATGGCAGAAACGGGCGTCACAATAACGGCAGAGAAAACCCCCGGGAGGTTCATGTTTGCTAAGATGTTTCACATAGCCAGCCAAGGATACCAGGGCTTTGTTACAAATGGGACAAAATAGTTTTGGCATGCCATCGGTGGATATTTTAACAAGCATAGCTTGGGCAGCGGCTGCAGCTGCAGAAGTAGAAGCTGCATCAGGATCGGCTAAAATGAAAAATTATGTAAAAATACTTTAGATTAAAAAAGTGGATAAATTTGGAACAAGTGGAATTTACTCGAATAACTCCGATTCCTGCAATATAATTTTTTGTCAGCCACGCCCTTTTTGATTCAATTCCGAATAAGTCGAGACAAAATGTACACCATTTTCAGTAAAGTCTAATATAATAAAAAAGGCGGAAAGTCCAAGTTTGAATCTAATTAATGTAGCATTTGATAATGCCAGCCATATATCAAATCAGAGCTTGATTTCTTGACTATCCATTTCTTAATAAACTAAATTTAAATTTTTTTTTACAAAAAAGAAAAATCGTAGGCTAGTCCCAAATGGGTCAATCCATGGGATCATATTAACCATATTGGAAATACATTTCAGAGACATTTCCTATAATTTACATTTTTGTTCTCATAGGTTAAGTATTTCTTTCAAAAAATTTTGAAGCAATCGGTTAAGCCTGCATATTCCTCCTTTTTTATGTTATGTGTTTTTTAATATTGGTTTTACTCATATATTTCTTACATATTTCGTTGTTTTTTTCAATTTCCACAAACGAAAAATGAAAATATGTTAAAAATGACGAATCACATATCAGAAAATATAGCGAATACTATACGTATTCGCTATGTGTATCGGACCCTATATTCTTCCTTTTAATACTTAACAATATTTTATTTATTTAATAATCTGACAGCTCTTCTTAAAAAAACCCTTTGTACCATTTTTGGGTTAATCACGGAATTTATTAATAAAACACAACTCTGTGTTAGCGGTCACTTTCTATTGACACTTGCTTGTACAACAAACAATAAAAAAAGAGGGAATTGAACACCATTAAATATTTTTTAACAAAGTGATAAAAATTTTATAAAGTGCAAAATCTAGCAAATTATTTAATTAACCTACTACAAAATAAATTAAGTGACTAGCGAAAAGTTAATTTAACTCACCCATTCTTCAATTACTTTGAGAATTCAACTTTTTTATGGTAAGTTCACTTTTTTCTTTATTGAATTATTTCTTTTGCTCTTTGTTTCTCTTCGCGTTTTTTGTAATTATCACATTTTCCAAATAATTTGTCCATACAATTATAATTTATAAACAATCAGCACTGTGAAAAATTTATAACTTTTCGTGTCCAATTTCTTAAGTTTATTTTATTCTACTTTTTCTTGTTTGGTTTTTTACACATTAAAAAATTAATGGTAAAATTATTAAATTTTTAGAAAAAGTATTTTTTCTTGCTGTGCTGTATACACATTGAAAAATCGACACGTCTTTTTGTGGCGTTGCTTCTCTATTAAATATGGCTGCTTTTTCGTGGTTGTTATGTGAAAAATATTTCTCACACTGCATGGGAAAAAATAGATGCCAGACTGTTTTTTTTATTGTTGGATTATTGCTGCCAACTCTGTTTGCACATAAAACAGCTAAAGGCACATTTACACGCGAGAGAAAACTGCTAACAATAGAGCAAAAAACACTTAAATATCTTTATTGTGAATGACACAGATTACTTACAGGTTTGAAAATATGACTTTACATATATAATTTTTTTTGTATATATGTATATTTTTTTTTAAATATTACTATGTAATGGGTTTTTTGTCCTGGCTGGCTTTTGTGTTACAATATGGATTAATAAATTTATTAATCTGGTAGCAATGACGTTTCATTAAATTGTATACATAAACCGTATGGTTTTGTTTGCATGGTAGTAATATGAGGAAAGAGGTAGCAATAAAAATCTCCATATATTTAGTATTGCACATGTTTTGCATATATTTTTCTCTTTTTAAACCTTTGTGTTTCTCCGCCATATTGCCACAATCAGCTGATTCCCACATGTCTAATAATCTGTGGTAAATGATTTAAGCCACCGATTAACCAGATGGGAAAAATCAATATGACGGTTTGAAAATTAGTAAAAGGAAATGTCAAAATGGTAGTTATATTCAGAAAGAGATAGATATACAAAATATATATACAGTGATATGTACAATAAAATTTGAATGGAGTTTAATTTTGCTATTCTGCAAATCATTACAATGTAAACAAAAACCAAACATTTGTTGACGTACATATGTCATTGGTAAACCTATATGTGTATTATATGATTTAAGCTTAGAGTATTCAAAAACCGAAACCGAAAACCGGTCAACCGGTTTCTTTATTTTTAAAAACCGATCGGTTTCGAATATTTTGTAAATTCGAAGAAAATCGAAAACCGGTCTTTTTTGTTCGGTTAACCGGTTTTTTTAATTATATCACCAACTGGGTTACTTGGTCTCTTTTATTTTTCCGAACACTTTTATAATCGTTTGTTTGGTTATGAAGATTTAGATGTAAGTCTGATAGATTCCCATGAAGACTTAACTGTGGATATTCCAAATTCAAATAGTTTAATTTCTTATCTATATAACACAAAGAGCATTCAAAATCCTCAAAAAGAGACTGTACAAAATCATTCATCATTATATGTGACCTTCTCCCAGAAAAGGGACCTAGTGTAAGAAAGTGAAGTTTTGGGAAAAACGCATTTAAAGTTTTATAACGCATTACCACTGTGAACACACCTTCAGTTGGGAGATGCGATTTGGTATGGTTAGTTATGATTGGGTGCCGACTTTGGTGACGTCTTGCCTATGTGGTGACGTATTTTTTTCGCTTTTAGAGTGACAATTTAAAAACAATTTAAAATCAAAAAAAGTAAAATTTTAATGTTTTTTCCATTTTTATCGATTTTCCCAAGTTCGTTTTGTACGTTTTTATGGGGTAAATAATTTTTTTTCAGAAATCTAACTCATTTCATCTTATTTTACACCCTTTTAGGTACCAGAATCCACTCTTAAGTCCAAACCCGTTTTTTGACACATTAGGTCTCTTTTCTCGGAGAAGATCACATATGATGATTTCATATATCTTGATAAATGCCACGAAAGAACTGAAAAGTTGGACAATTTATATAATTGTCTTTTGACTATTTGTCCAACATCTACTATTAGTGAAAGAGTATTTTCCACTTCTAGCTTTATTAAATTTCTGTTTTTTAACAAATTATATAAGCTTTTTATTCAAATTAAAAAAACCGAAAAAAACCGGTTGACCGGTTTTTTCTGCAAAAACCGAAACCGGTTTTTTTAAAATTCGATTTTTCGAAGAAAACCGAAACCGGTTTTTTCAAAAGGCCGGTTTTTTGAATACTCTATTTAAGCTGTTTGGGGTATTTTTTGCTTTATTTCTCTTAACATTTCGTCGTGGGAAATGTGTTAATACTCATTACCCTTTCCCAATGTATTTGGGGGTGTTTCCGGCAGAGCTTCAAAGATTTAATTCAATTTTCGAATTCTGAATTAAAATTTAAATTTTCATCGTTCATTAAGATAAAAAAAAATCCGTTCAGCAGTTTTATCTTATAGTTTTTGTTAATAGACATTGAAGATTTAAAGAAAATAAATAATTTAATTTTTATTTAATTTACTTGGTGTTTTTTTACAGAGTCGCTTACAAATAATAACCACAACAATACTGTTGGATTAACTGTTAATTCAACAGTTTAAAAATGGTTTTACTCATAGATCCTATGAACATTTTTTAACCAAATTTTCTTGATATTTTGATTAATGCTTCGTTAAAGCCTATGTGACTTTATCAAGTGACTTTACCAGAGGGTTTTTTTGATTAAAAATTTTAAATTTTGTATATTCTGTTTTATTTTGTAAACCATTTTATAGAAAAACTATGAACTCTGCAAACTATGTTTGAAAAATGTGATAGAGGATTAAGAAATTTTTGCAATTTTTTGCCTAAAAGCTTCTTCTATTGGAGATATTGGCAACCAAATATGATACTTTAATAGGATATGAACCCTGTTAATTAACAAAATTATCGTTCGTATTTTAAAAATTAACATTTCCTAATCTTAAATCAAACCATGCATTTCGTTTATATTATTTTGCTTATTTTATTAAATATAAAACTTAAAATAATCATCTTATAGACAAAGTTTAAATTTCCAAAATTTGTCATTAATTATATTAATATTTGTAATCCTTAAATTATTAAAAAGCGCATTAAGCCTTCTTAGTTGTTATTAAGTCCTATTAATTAATATCACTTGTTCGTTGTTGTTAATATTTCAGTTTCGTTTTTTTTTTCTTAAAAAGATATTTACAAATATTTAATTTTTTTTTAAATATGTACATGTACATTTTTACAATCTCTTTGCGTATTATAAAGAACTTGATAGAGAACTATAATAATTGTAAATTTGTGTGTGTACTCTCATAATGTTCAATTTTTTCTATTATTCTATTATTTATAACTTCTTTAACATTGACGGACCATAGGAAATCGTAATGATTCCAATCATCAAACGGTATACGATATAAATCCGTACATGGCATTAGTGTTGCCAAGTGTTCAACATCTGCTACGGCGGACATATAATCATTATTACTGTAGTACATATTGACACAACTTTTAATCTTGCCAACTTCATAATGTGGTGGAGTCTTTTGATTATACTTTTTAAGATTAATATTGATACCATGGTCGAATTGTTTAAAATCTCCTGAGGTATATAGCTGTAAATAATGGATAATTTGTGTAGTGGAAGCACCAGCTGGGTGGGTTTCACAGACATGAGGCAATAGAGTCTGAAAAATAAAGAAGCAATAACGCTTATTTTTAGTATTTACAGATAAAATTCTTCTAAATTAGATAATTAGAGTAGTCATCTTAAATTGTTTTTCTAATAAAGTTAAATCACTATAATGAATAAAACGCTTAATTTACAACACAGTTTTAAGCACCAATGTAAAGAGACTATACCATGAAGATAAACCATGGACAAATCCCTACAATGTTAACCGAAACAAAAACTTAAAGATAACCAACTAATTAAATCATAGTTCATCAAATAAAAATTCTTCAGTCTCAATTGGTAGTTTTCAATTACAATTATTATTTTTCGAAACACAAATGCTTTTAATTTTAAAAATAATTTTGAAATTACGATTGGAATTTTCAGATCTTATAATTGATGTGTTTTTTTTTTAATAAAATGTGAAATACAATAGTATAGAGCAAAGTTATCATACTTATGTATTTCGTTAAAATTACTCAAAATTTTATATTACTTACATGATTTAAATGCCTTGAACCCCATCCACCAATAAAATCCAAAATTCCCGAACATAAGAATTTAAAATGGGAATCCGGTGAGCATAAATATTCACAGAATAGCTTTTGTATACTTGTTTTTGGCAACAGTTCTAAACCACTCAAAATCATACTCATAAATGAAGGATACCCTAAAAAGATACCTCCAAATTTTGATAATAAAAATGCATGATTTCTCATAAAAGCAATGGGTGCCAACAAGTGTACAGTTCGTACTTTATCATTGTACCAGGGCATTGTTGACATCAGTACAAAATATGTTGTTGTGCCCTGAGAATGCGCCACGAAATGTAACGATTGTTGTTCAGTTTTGTTCAAAACATAATCAACCATGGCTGCTAAATCATAGACTCCTATTTCATGCCAACTAAAATTCCAGAAATCTGATGAATCTGGATGTTTATGTTTGTGTTGGCGGGAATAAGTATTTCCACGTGCATTTCCTAGCCATACATCATAACCCATATCCGCAAACATATAGGCCAATGATGTTTCAGGACCATTTATAATCCAATCATCTGAGGCGCAGAGTATACCATGTTGTAAGAATACTACTGGTTTTTCGGTGATATTGTTATACTTTAATTTGGGTGAATCTGGAATGCGATAAATTGATAGTATATAATCATCGCGTGTATGAACTGTATGTTCTTCTACAGGATAATTGTCATTAGCAATCAATTTGGCCTGGAAAGAAAGAAAAATATATACATTTATTAAAGATTAATAAATTTAAAATAAATTTGAAAAATTATATGAGTAACAATTTCAAAGAGTTAATGTTTTCGCTGAATCAATTCTAATTCTCAAAAATAACCTAAGATTTAAAGAGGTATTTGATTACAATCTTAGTAGGCTTTTTTAAATGTAAACGATTACTTTTCTTTAAAACGTGATTTTATAGTTTCGAAAGTCTGAATCCAAATACCGTTGCGTTGGAAACTTGTTTCAAAAAAGTGCTCAAACAATTTAAAACTAAGAAATTTGATCTGGAACTGTCGCTTACTGTTAAGTTTTGATGGATCAAATAATTTTTGCTATTAATTTGAAATCCAAGTGGATTTCGTTTACACACGATAGGTTAATTCATGGCATTTTTCCATTTTTATTTTTATTACATTTTTATTACAATTATTTTTAAACATGATTCAAAAAAAAAAAAATGATGTAAAATTTGCAAATCAAAAAATAAGAATAATAATAATAAATTTTTTGTTTTGATTTGCGAATTATAAATAATAAATTTTTTAATTCCATGAAAGGTATCAATTTATATTAAAAACATTAATTTTCTTTTGATATTTTGCAAAAAAAAATAAAAGAAGCTTCAAAAGAGAAGATTTCTAAAACTGCAAATCAGTGCTATTTACTGTAAAAAATTTACATAAAAAATTTATTTAAAAAAAAAAAAAATATATATATATAATGAAGTCATTTTATAACATCGTTTCGCATTTATGATTTCTTAAATTTATTGTTTAACTCCATAGTCCAAAATCTAACATTTATCTCTTTTGATCGTTCTTTTACCCAAAATGTTTACAAAATGCTTTGTTTGATTTTTATACAAAGAACTTTGTGTTCTTATAAAATTAAGTTTTTTTGTGTCATTACCTTCTTGGCAATTAAGCAATTAATTACCACTATATAAATATTATAAATAATTCATGACATTAATTTCCAGTCTGCAAACGTTGCCAACTGATTAAAAAAACAAACAAAAAATATTAAAAAAAGAGGTGTATATTTTTAAAAATAAATAAGAAAAAATAAAAAAAAAAAACATAAACAAATGAAATTTAAAAATAGCAAACCATTTACGTACATTAGAGAAATTTAAAGTTTACCAAAAAGAAAATAAGGAATATAAATGATTAAAAATAAAGACCAAAAAAAAAAAAATACTTTTTGAGTTCAGTGATGGTGGCTTTTAGGATCGGTTACTTGTCAAATTAAAAACCCAAATTCTACCTAATGACTTTACCCTGTACTCAGAGATTCTATAAGACGATTATCGTTGATCGTCAACTTTCGAAGTTAAATATTTGTCATATTATACAAATTTTGTAAAAGACAGTAATTTTCAATCAAATTGGTAAGAAAGTATTCTTAAATTGAATTTTAACTACGAAAGTTGACAATAATCGTCGCTCGTCTTATAGAATCTTGGCATTGGGTGTTGTTATGCCATGAATAAATACAATCTAAAAGTTATAAACAAAAAGAACAAGCTTTTTACCTTCATATAAAATTAGTAATAATGATTGAAAAACTTTTTGTGAATGTGCAAAAATGTACATGTTTGATAAAAAGTAACATTATCAGTCATATTTGAATTTAAAATAAAATAAACCAACAACAGCCCAAAGTCCATTAAAAACAGCACACTTGAGATCTCTTACAAACACTTATTTAAATGCACATGTATATAAATTACGTATACCACCCTAAAGTCCAATTATTCCTCATAATAATATGATCATTTAAATTTTGCCGGTTGTTATTGTATTTTGCAAAAACTTCAAAAGCTTTATTACTTTTTCCATTTAACCCCTCTCGCTATCACCAATCTGTCTCTGTCTGTTCCCCTTTCTCGGAGTATTTATAATAGCAGTGATGATAACTTTTGTACTAAAAAGAATTATTTTTTATGAATTCCGTGCTTTTCCTTAAAGCAAAGTAAATTGATTTTTCCCGTGAAAAATTCTCACTTACACCTTAGCGGTCTCAAATAGTAATTTTAAGACACAATTACAATAAACCAATGTTGGCAACCGATACTTTTTAATACCGTTATCCGTTTCAAAACCCTTTTAAACTTATAACCGATATTTAAACTCTTGATTTCACAAAATACTATTAAAGTTTTCTCCACGAATGAATGAAAAATTTCTTAAATTTAATGAAAAAGCTTTATACTGGCGATTGTAGCAAATGTACCAAAAAAGTACTTTTTGAGATTATTTCTTCACACTCATGGCAAAATAGTACCAGGTAAAGTCATTAGGTAGAATTTGTTAATGTGCCTACCAGGTATTGTTATACCTTGTAATTTATACATATAAAAAAGAACCCTTGATTGTCAAATAATAAACCCAAATTCTACCTAATGACGGCACAGAACAACAACGTGCCGCATTTTCCCAAACAAATTGACAATTAAAATGCGTCGAGTGTTGCAGATGTGAAATAGAATCTATTTAATTTCCAAAAAAACATTTAATTATTCTTTTGTTTTTTTTGGTTCCAATTCTTCTTCTCTTAACAGAGTTCCCGCATTTTAAAAAATGTTGTAAACAAAAAACGCATCAGTAAAGTACTAGCGAATGAACAACGTTAAACAACTATGTTCGATTTTAAATGTTTATAAAAAAAATATTTTTTTGTGTAAAAACAAAAAAAAAAAAAAAAAAAATTGGGTCGTCAGTAAGAGAAGGAGACACTGGAGAGGAAAGAATTTATCGGTACTCATTCCACTAAAATAAATATGATGTCGTTATTTTGGGCGCTTTTTCTCTCACAGCAACAATCGTTGTACGTCGCGTACTTATTCTGGGCCTACACTATCTTGGAATTGTTGTTTGCGTAGAATTTTAATAAAATTTTGCGTAGCACAAAGTTATTAAGTTTTTTGTTTTAATTTTATTAATCTTTAATATTGTTTTTTTATATTTGGGGGGTCGTAGAAGCGCGTGTAGATTACATTTTCTGAAGTACTAAAAATCGTAAGATAGATTATTTTTAATCATACGATGATAGTGTGTTATCGTTAATAATTTTTGGTGACACTTTTATAAATCAAGATAATTTATGTTTTTTGTTAAAACTACTTTATGATAATGCGAATAAAAATTAAGTACTTTCACACATATGTATTAAAGATTGTATAAGAAATGAATTGTAGTCAACAAGAATTACTTGATATAAAAAATATCATCTACAGCTGAAAAAGTAGGTGTGTATATTATGAACCTTGAGAGATTATTTGCTTTTTATAGTCTAGAATTTTACTCATTATCACGTCATTGTAAGATCTATATGCAAATAAACAGAATACAAAGGAATAGGTACTGAAAAAAATTTCCATAAAGGAGAATCCAGGCAAAATAAGTTTTATTCTGTGAAAAATTTCGATTTAAGACATATTATTGGGAAATTGGTGAAGTATTTTCCTCTAAAAAGGTGGTTATTAGTTTCTTTAATTTAAAAATTTTAAAGGAAAAAAAGTGAAGGAAAACAAAAATTGATATTTCTTAACTGATCCAATGTGTGGAATCGTAATTTTTCTACATTAATAAATAAAATTTCCTTAATTTTGTAATATGTACTATATTTAGTTTGAGCAAAAACTATTTAGTTATTAGCTGTTGCTAGTTTTTACTTATCAAAACACATATTTGAAGAACAGGCAAAAACTAGTACGAAAACTAGGTAGTTATTAATTTACAATAAACAAAAAACATCTTATCTTATTTACTAACTACGTGTTGATAGGCTTTTTTGTGGGTTTTTAAACTTTAGAAAGTAAAACCATATAAAAAAATATCTTATCAATAATTGATTCGCTAAGCATAAAAACCTATAAACTAATTTGTCATATTTCGCAGCAGGTGGTAGAAGTTTCATATAAATTAAAAAAAAAAATTCTTAAGAATAACGATAATTTATTGCGCGATTCACGAAAGACCTAGTAAGTTTACGAGTTTTATGCCCGGACGCCGCTTATTGTTAAGAAATTGAATAAGCAACTTAAAAATAGGGTTGCCAAAAAAAGGTTTTTGCTCTGCAAAATTAAAACTTAAAGTCCTTAAATTCAAACTGGCAACAGGTCAGGTTTGTAGCGATGCCAATTCAGCTTTATTTTTTTTTAGTTCTTGATAACAAATATAAAAAGTTACTGATGTGACATAAGTTTCTCTATGTCATTTATATGGCACCATCGGGCAAACTCAATGGAAAATTCCAGCAGACGGTTAATCATTTGGTGTAAATTCGCGTCATTATTTTCTTTGCCTTAGTTCTGAACATAATATTCAGAGTATTCCACAAGAGTGACTGACTGAAAAGTGAGTGATGCCTGTATTTTGTTTCAGCGGGGTTGCTCATTTTCCGTATATTAATGGGCATTCTTTCGAAAAGTTTGTATGGAAAATGAGCAAAATCGGTCTAGCGGTTAAAAAGTTATGAAAATTTGAAAGTACGTCTAAATTTTCCATACAAATTGGTGTATTTTAATACAATTTCATATAAGCGGCAGATAAATATTTTTTCAACAGTCGCTTAGAAGTGAAAAATATTTTATATTCACCTCAAAAAATTTTTCACCTTAAAAATGTTTTCCACCTCAAATTTTTTTCACTACAAAAAATGTTTTCACATCCAAAAAAGTTTTTCACCTCGAAACAATTTTTTTTCACCTCCATAATTTCACCTGTACTGTGGTACTATTAAAGCCTTCAAGGTACTATGGTACTCGGTTGGTACTAATTCAGTTGGTACAATTGACAAATATTATCTTTGTAATTTTATATTTTTTAATAACAGTTTTTGTGATATAATTTCTTTTAAATGATAGTTGATAGAAAATATTTTTTTCCAGTTGCTATCATGGTACATTTTGTGCCACAATTTAGTACCTTAAATGTACTTTTATGCCTAAAAAAGTTAAATATTTAAATGTATGTCATTTTGCTATTATTACGGGAAATTTTGCTAATTTGAGCCCAGCGATATTTTTTGCTAATCTTAGCTACACGTGTCTGCTGACGTGTAGTACAATGAAATTAGTAGAAAAATTGGTAACCGCTATTAAATTTGAGTAAACTTTTTGTAAAGTGAAATTTAAAATCGGTTTGCTAAAATCAGCAAAAAATTTACTAAATATTATTAATATTAGTACAATCAAATTAGTATAAAACATTAGTAAGCGCTATTCAATTTTATTAAATTGCTGTAAACTTAATGAATTGTAAAATATAGCAAAATTTTAATTTATAAAAAAAAATATTAAAATGTACAAATTAACTTAATTATTTTTAGATACACTTGTTACACTTTCGAATATACAAATTTATATTTTTTTATCGAATTTTTTTTTCCAAAAAATATTTCACACAAATTAAAAAAATCAAAGGCTTAAAAAATAGTTAAAACAAAAACGAATTTATCATTTTATTTTAATTTGCTAAATAATTTTTGTTTTGAATTAAGGATTTTAAGGTCAAATGTTAATTGTTTTAAGGGCTGATTTTAAGAACTAAAAAAGTTCTTAGTGCTTTTTTAAGCAATATGTAACATTTAAGGCAATTTAAGTTTGTATTACACTAATTTGAAATTAGTAAATTTTTTTTGCAATTCGGTTTTCAAAAATTTGTAAAACGATTTCTGAAGTTAGCAACAAAAATTTGTAAATATTCTGTAAAAATTCTGTAATTTGTAAAATGTATATAGCAAAAACATTTGCTAAATAATATTTTTTTTTACTTAAAATTAGTACAAAAATATTAAAGTGGGATTGAAAACTGTTTATAAATTTTTCTGCTAACTTTTTTCTCTGAGTGTATGTGTGGAGATACCCAATATGTTTTAAACCTTATTAACCTTATTTAGGACATTGATGAAGCCCAGCCGAATTTAAGCCTTTCTGCTGGTTTAATATTACTTGTTATCTATAAATCTAACATTTCCTCAATTCTTCCTTAAATGTCTTGGTTACTCACATCGAACGGGTTGCAACACCTTTTTTTCTAATTTTTGGTTTTGCTTTTTTTACTCTTTCAATGTCAACGTTGAACTTGTTACTCTTTGTTAATGATATCTTTATTTGTTGTTGTTGCAGACAATAAGTGTATGCAAATTTAAATGTTTAGCATTTCCGTTTTTGTTTTCTTTTTTTTTCCTACTTACCGTTACTTTGAAAGCTTCTGCTGCTTTGAGTTGGGCGCCAAAATTTAAAATTACCGTCCAGAAAAATATATGTAAACATATATTTTGATATTTCAAACGACTTCTATTAAACATTTTTCTTAATGTTTTCAATATTTTGTAATCACAATTTTTTTTTTTTTGGTTTTAATTATTGTGCAAAAATTTATGAGGTAATTTTTTTATATGTAATATTTTTTTTTGTAGATTTTTGCAATAAGCCTAAACTTCACAAACACTTGTTGTTGTTTTTTTTTGTTATTTTCTTGTATGTTCGACCAACTTCTTTAACTATTTCTTAAGTTTCTGCTATTTATATGTGATATTTTTAAATTCAAGTCTCTTCTATGTTCGATCGAGCGCGACCAAGCTGTTGACCCACTTAGGCTGGACTGTGTGATGGTAGTGTATGCTACTTAGCTTTTTAACTAGGTAGTGTTCAAATAAATGTTTAAAGACTTTAAGTTTGATTGTATGTTATTTTTTAACTTTTATTCATATTAATAAAATAAAAACAAATTTTTCGCGATTGGTAATCGTATATTTTATATATATATGTATTTTTGTTTTGATTTATAGATTGTATTTGTGCCTTTTTAAGGGGTTTTTCGTTTTGTGCTTGTATGATTCTTTAAAGCAGTTGTTTTATATTTTATTTAATTATTATTTTTTTACTTAATAATATGTATGCATTTATTGTTTATAATAAACCTTTATAATATATAGTATTTTCTTTATTGTTAAATAGATTTTGTTGTTGTTGTTGTTGTTTCACTTTAATGTTTTGCCTTCATTGAGTAAATATTTTTAATTATTTTTTTTTTGTTTTTTCAAATTGATAACATTTATAGCTGGTTACTTTTCTGTTGTTTACATTTTTTTTTTATTGATAATTACGTGAATTTAGTTAATGTAGTTTGTATTTAATTGAGATTATGTTGATTTTGTGACTACTGGTGGTAGGTAGTGTTCTAGAACCCCTAGATCTTAATATTTATTTCTTATTAATGTATTTTATAACAAAAAAGTTCAAGTTTAAGCAAAAATGTATAAATGTAAAAAAACATTTTTAACAGCGGAACGAAATGGAATTATGTGAAATCCTGTGTAAAATTAAAATAAATGTATTTGTTATATAATTTTGCTTAAAAAAATATTAATTTTAAAGAAGATATGAAATATAATTATCATATATATATGAGATATTATATTCTTGTGGGATTGCTTTTTTTATTAACTGTAACATGAACTTAATTAACAATAATTTTTTTTATGGGATAAAATGGAATTAAGTGAAACATTCACCAAAATAAATAGAACTTAATTTTCTAAGTTATTTATGCAACTTTTCTTTAAACAGAAAAAATGTTCAATTAATTTTGGGATACTTTCCTATAGAAACGAATTCAACTCAAACATTATGTAAAATTAGTATTAAACTGAATTTCAAAATATACTGAATTCCAAAACATGTATTTTTGTTTTTTTTTTCTTCAATTTATCGACATCAAATTCTATATAAATTTTAAATTTAAATTAAAACAAAAAAAAAAAACGAAAAAACGTATTTAATAGTTCAATATAAACGTAAGATAAATTAGTTTTTCAAATTATAAAATTTTTCTCGAAAAGAGATACATTTTTAATTGAATTTGTGATATTTTTTATGGGAATGAAATGGAATTTAGTGAAACATTTTTTTTTTAAATCAATTATAAAAAAATCTTGATATTTTACATCTAAAGTATTACCAACTAAAGTAAACAAATATAACAATTCCCGTTCAAAAAAGTAATATTTTAATTAAGTACCAAATAAATGTTTGGTACACAAAACAATACCCAGTAAAGTTATTAGGTAGAATTTGGGGATTTTTTTTACTAAACATTCTAGGTGTTTTTTTTTTGTTTACTTTTTGTATCAATTTTAGACATTTGTTGTTGTAATCAAGAGGACATATTTTCAAATATGTCTGCCAGGTATTATTATGCCATGATTACTATTTGTGTATTAAAATTTTCAATATTTACGCGACAATGACATCAAATAAATTAGTTTGTTTGTTAAAAATAATTGCGTTAATTGTGAGAAAAGTATACTTTCTTTGTCTTAAATTGATAAATATAGGATTGAAAAATAAAGAAATCATTTTAATCTTAAATATAAATATTTGACAGCAACGAATTTAGAATCAATAATAAACACATTAGTTTCTTCATTTGTCTGTATCTTTCTATTGATTTTGATGTTAATGTAATATTTTGCAACTGTTGCATACAATTTACCATAGATGTGAAACAAGTGACATATGTCAATAATTCTTTATATAAAACATAAAGTCTTGAGTGAGATGGAAACTAAAATTTCCATATAGTGTGCATTGATGTATTTTTCTCTGCCTAGACTTCTCGACTTTCGATTCATATCCCACTTTTGACGAGTTAAGACGAGCACCGACAGGCCTGTGACGAGCACAGACAAAAGTATTCTCAAACCGTATGATTTTTTGACATTGCAGTGATTTGCAAAATGAAATAGAAAAAATAAACTCCATATTAATTGTATGGTACATATTTTTTCTAAATCTATCCCTTTCTGTGTATCACCGTTATATTTTTTACACCTTTTCTAGCCGCAATGTTAATTCAATCAGGTGTTTCCTGTGTAGTCTGTGATCAAAACTTTCGAAACAAAACAACAATAAAATTAAAATTTTATTTGCCAATTTTGAAATTGTGTCTGTCTTATGAGATCTAAACTTTTTGAATTTTTGAAATAAAATTTTTGTTTGACTTTTGCAACAACAAACACAAGTACACTGTACAACAATAATCACAGACTTTTTTTTCAAAGGAAGAGACACAAAGTTCTTTTTTGTTTTTTTTTTTTTCATTTATTTTGTTAAAATACTTCCATTTTGGTTTATTATTTTAAAGTAGTTATAATAGGGCAAGGAATTCTATGCAAACATGCCATTGATTTGTTGTCGCTGTTTTTTTTTTTTTTTTTGCATATTTTGCCAAAAGTGCATTTATTTGCTGCTTATTAATGCATTTTGTTTTCTTTATGTATGCATATTTTATGCTTTTTTAATGCATACCTTTTAGTATTTTTTTTTTTTTAATTTGTTAAGGTTCCTGGTTTTTTTATGAACAGTGTGGAAAATATAGAGATAAATCTGGACGAAATCGCCTAAGAAGTTCATTTATGCAAATTTTGAGAGCATGGGTTTATATGGGGACAATGTAGGTCCGATTTCCTTCAAATTTGAAGACATGATTTATGGTTCCATATAATATTCAAAACCCAAAGTTCAATCACATCTACGGTGCTATATTACATTTACTACCCAGAATTGTACGGTTATGTGAGTCTAAATACCATTTAAGCCCAATTTAGGTAGAACCTTGACCGATAGAATTTGGACCGATTCTAATCAGGCCTACTTAGGCCAACAGAAGTTTCTATAAAAAGTTGATTTAAGCATATACACCCCGGAGGGTTTGTATGGGGTCTTGGACCAACGATTTTCTCCAAATTTGAAAGCATGATTTACGGTTTCATATAACATTCAAAACTAAAAGTTGAGTATACAGTTTGTGTGTCTAAATACCATTTAAGATCAACCCAGAAAAGACCTTTCATGGGAGGTTGGTCTGAATGTGTTAACAAAAAAAAAAAAAAAAAAAAAAAACGATATATGGTTTTTAAGGCATATTTTATGCTTTTAATGCGTATTTTTTTTTAGCTGCAATTTGTAAGCGCGTATTTTTAAGTTAATGAAATTCCTTACCCTAATTATGGCACTGTTTACTTCTTAATTAAAAATGCCGTTTACATTATTATATTACATATTAGAAAAACAATATATTTAATTATATATTTGTTTAACCATGATTTAATTATGGTATAATTAAAATCACAGGTTTATAATTATTTATTAAAAAATATTAATTATATTTATTATATAATATAAAATCAGACACTCAACTGTTACTCAATAATTCGGGAAACAATTTTGATTTGAAGTGTAGCTATTTGATTTCAAAGAGTGATACAACAACTGTTGTTTGTTTTATTATTTTCAAAGAATAACAAAACTTGCTTAATTATAGTTATAGAAAAAAAAAGAATATAAAAAAATCAAAGAATATTGGACAAATATTTTTATTAAAAAAAAAACAAAGAAAGCATAATTTAGCAGATTAAGTAAATCATAAAGTGATACTCATCAGTGGCGGTTTTCTCTGCTGAACCTGTCCAATATATACAAAATAGTAAAAACAGTCTTAGGGCCCAACTATATTTAACGAAGTTGAATAAAGGAAAAGACGCGATACCAAATAAATACCTTGAAGTACCCATATTTAGCTTAAGTTAACTATTAACTCATTAAATTAACAATCAAAACTTGGCGTACCTTACTTAAGCAAATTAAAGACATGTTAAAAAAAATTGGACTTAGCAATTCAAAAATAAAGCAAATTAAAATTCAACCATTTAAAAAATCTCAACTAATTTATTTAAGTCAAATATGGGTATCGTATAATTTGGCGCAAACTCAATTTTAATTGCAGCAGTTCTGAGTGTATAGAAGAGGGAGGAAGAACGGAAGGGGTACAGACTTGCTTGTACTTGCAATTATCTTGAGTTTTCTAATTAAAATTATTTTGTATATGTAAAGGTACTTAAATTGCAATAAGAGACTTTCACAGTGTAAACACAAATGCAAGTTTAAAAGAGAATTTAAAAAAATTGCTGCAAGAAAAATTGCTTTGTATAAACCAGGACTCACAAATTAAAAATGAAATCGTGTCGACTGCTGAAATTGGGAGATGAATCTGTTTTATTTCTACATTTTTACTTATTCCCTAATTTGTTTGTCGCATTCTCTCAACAGAATTGTATACATTTTTCTAAACATGTGTGCTCAGAGTGTACCAGCATTCTTCCTCTATGGTACCAGTGAATTCGCAACATAATATAAACCAACTTATTATGTTCGACTTCTAAATTTTTATTAAAATAATTATTTTTGTTTATTTTAATGTAAAAACAAAAAAAAAAAAAAAAACAAGTAAAAAAAAGGCTAAATTCGGCTGTGCCGAATCTTTGAATACCCTCCACCATAGGGGCTGAAAATGATATACGTATATACTAAATTTTGCATGAACTGTAATATGAATATGTTTTGTCAATTTATGTAACGAACTTTTGTTATTTAGTTTTAGTAATGTTATTTACAGAGGTCTGCTCTGTTAGCGACTCTGTTAGCGACTTGTTGCTTTTAACGTTAACTTAGTTTTTAAGAGTAACACACATATAGCTCTAAAATGATATTATTCTCATAGTATGTAAGACAGTAAATGTAATCGAACAAGAAGAAGACTTAATAACATTTTTACTAACTTATCAGAAAACAAAAATAAATACAGAAAAATTGTACAAATTTGTATGGAAAATTTAGAGGTACCTTCACATTTTCACTCATAACTTTTGAACCGCTTAACGATTTTGCTCATTTTAAATACCAAACTGCTCGGGAGAATGTTCAATAATCTGGGTAAAAATAGGCACCCCCGCTTGCGTCTTCGCGTCGTGATCGCCATTTCAACAGACAGACGGACAGACAGACGGACATCGCTATATCGACTTAAAATTGCATAAGGATCACGAATATATATACTTTATGGGGTCTTAAACCTATATTTAGACATATTACAAACGGAATGACAAACTGATATATACCCTCACCATATATGGTGGAGGGTATAAAAATGTATGTTCTTAGCAAGCGAAAGAGATACTAAAGAGAAAATGATCTCTACTGTACTCTTTAAACATTGTGGCTTTTAAATATTACGATAAATAAATAAAATAAAATAAATAAAATAAACTAGAATAAACGTGATAGTATTTGCAGTCACCGTCGTTATTTTGGGCGTATTTTCTCCCACAGCGACAATCGTTATACGTAATGTCGTTATTTTGGGCTCACTTAGGACCAAAACATGCCGTATTTGTAAAAACGTTTTTGTAAACAAAAAACATATGATGAGTAAAATTAACATATGATATTCTATGGCTCTGTGTTTTCTTTGTGTACAACTAAGAATGTTCTTCCTATTTTTTTATAAAAAAAAATATTTTTAGTTTTTATAAAATTAAAATGTAAAACCCCAAAAAAAAATTTTAAAGTTGGAAGTTAGTATACGAAGGAGACACTGGAGAGGAAAGAACGTCAACGGTACTCTTTACACTAAAATAAATATGAAAGCAACAATAAGTGTACGATGCCTTCTTATTCTGGCCTGTCACATACTCGAACAATTAAATATGCTTAAAGCGTAGTATATTGTTTTTCCCGTAAAAAAATTCATTCGAATTTCAAAAGCCTCAAATTGAAATTTTGAAACTGACCAATTTTTTATTATACAAGAAACATAAAATTGTTAAAAATGTTTTTTTTTTACCAGAATAGTAGTACATACATACATATATTAATTAAATTTTCATGTGAATTTCATTATAGAGAAAAATATTTTTTTAAGTTTTTTTCAGGTGAAACCCAAACTTACTATGCTATAACTGCTAATTTCTTAATCGGGTGTGTTCTTGAAAAACGAATCGACATAAAATCACGCGGTTTTGTTTATACAACAACATAGAATTTTATAACAAAACTAATAATTTTATGTGGATTCGTTCTCCAGAACACCCTTGAATGTATAGATTAATTTTCGTAAGATTTTAATATTTCTATTACTCAAAGTGCTGGCAACACTAAAAATTCAAACTTTTTTAAATAGATATCAACAACATAAACAACCTGTTGTCATATTTAAAATATATTAAATAAACTCATTTTGAATTAAACACACAAATGAAACTTCTACACTTTAGTCTTTGTAATTTTATATTTTCATACACATTTCTTTGTTTTTATTCACCTTGTATTTTAATTTTGGTCATTCAATCACCATAATTTATATTTCGTTTTATTTAAATTATTTTATTCAGTATCAAAAAATTAAATTTCCAATAAAGAATGCAATTTAAAACACACTCATTAACTATCAAACACGTTTAGTTATTTATTTATTTACATACATATAAATATAAAATAATTTTTATTTATTTCAAAGTAAACAATTTACTCGGTATTTCTTTCATTTAAAATAAACAAACGTGTCGTTTCTGCGTAAATTTACAAACTAAAGCTGAAAAATAAAAAGTGGGTAGTGGCACGATATAGCGTATGATGTTATTCTGTTTTCTTCTTGTTTATTCCAGGAAGCTTTTTTGTTTTTGTTTTGGCAGATAGATCAATAGCAGCAGCAACAAGAACGAAAACAACAAACATTTACAGCTGATGTGTTTGCATACAAACATACTAATAAAAGCTTTGACAAATATAACAGCACATCATTTTTGAAAAGAGATATAAGAGAAAAATATTAGATAAAAAGTCATTTATATTGGACAAATAAATATTCAATGAATTCATAAAAACTCAAAAGTAATGTCATTGCAGAAGTTATTTCCGGAAAAAATAATTTGAATGTTATAAGCCCCCGTCTAGACTTAAGATAATTATGGTAAGCTAAATATAGTATGTTCTATACATAACATTCATTCCCAGCAAAACTTACTATTACCAGGTAATGAGTAATTGAATAAGAAAAAAGATTGTATGTGTGAACCAGACCTTTAAAAACATAATTCAATTTTATAATCAGATTTATATTTTGACGCATTAATTCGCGAATTAATTTTTCTGATTAAATTCTTTACTACCATAATTCAATCTTTATCTTATTAGAAGAATCAAGTTGATTTAAATAATTCTTTTTATAAATCTAACGAAATAATTCAATTTAAATAATTAAATTTTAAATCAAAGAAACAAAAAAGGAATTGTATTGATTCTCGGATATGATTAGATTCGTGAATTGAAATACTTTTTTTTTAAATCACGATTAATTTAATTTTAAACCCGATGGTTTCATGGAGTTTTTATAAAACAGCCTCCTCGGGATGTCTTCCGGACCTGGCTTATTTTTTTAATATCACACTATATATCCGTTTTTCCTTATCTAGCTTAGTTTTCGAGATACCGGTAATTTTAAAGAATTACCAATTTACAAAATAGCGAATATCTCGGCAACTAAGTGAGATTTGCAAGTCAATTTTAATGTTTTTTATATTGTTTTAATTCGCGAATTAAAAAAAAATTTGTTTGAAATGGTTTGATTCAATTGAATTGAATCAAAAAAGATTCAAATGAAATTGATTAATCAACTATGATTTTAAATCTGATTTAATAAATTGATTTATTAAATATTGAATCAACTTTCTGATTTACAAAAAGAATTATTTTTATTTTCGCGATTGAACAAATAATAGATTCAATTAAAAATCGGGTAACAATACACTGTTTAAACAGACATCAATGGTATTTACCGACATATATAAAATATCGATACCCTTAAAATATCATTACCGAAATATCGTCTTCCTTAAACTACCGTTACCCTTGCTTTATTTAGTATCAAATCGTTGATTTAAAGCATGGTTGGTAGAAAGAACGATACGGTTATCGGTAATCGCAAAGCTATTTTGGATTATTTTGTTAACGGTATTTCAAGGATAACGGTATTTCAGTTATTTCGCAAGTGATCCTATTTTTTATCTATAGCGGCATGAGTATTTTTCATGACAATACGCTCTCTGTTAAGTATATATTTAAAACTAAAGTTTTAAATCAATTGGGGTATTCACAAAAGGTCTCGTATATCGTGTATACTAGGCATGAAAATACATGAGACACATTAAAAATATACTCTCTCGATTACAATAACAAAATGTCAAAAATTCATACAAGAAGTAAAACTTGTTACATTTTTCTATTTTTTTTGTTAAATATTTTTAAATTCTTTTAAACTAATTTTATTATTTGCTGCAATATATGTCTACAAATTTATCTATAGACTGGGGATAATCACCATAATATTTATGAACTGTAAAATTTTAGTGGCCGTTTTTTTTTTTGGAATAATAGTTGACATCAGTGATCATGAATCATTTCAATTTCAAGAGAGTACACAATTTTGTTTACGTCATCATAGAGACCGTTTATGTTGTAAATTTATGTTCTATGCACACATGCGAGCCCTTTTCTAAAGTATGTAAAGCTTTTTTTTTATCAAATGGTAGGTGTGTACAAAATGGGGGGTATGTAATGTATGTACACCACATGTTTTAAAAATCTTATATCAACGTGGAAATACAGTGTTGTGCAAAGCGAAAGCAACTCCATAAAAATAAAGTAATTTATTTCAGAATATAGTTCATATGCAACAAAAACTTTTTTCATAAGTATATTTACATAAAATAAACTTAAACCATGCAGTTTAACAACAATTTAATTTTTCCTTTAAGAACTTTTATTTTTTATAACTTCGGCACATCTGCGCGTCATGTATTCAATAATGAGTTTCACTCAGATATTAGAATTTCAAAAAGTTCGTTTGGATTTCAGAATCGTTCTCCGGAAACACTCCTTTTCAATATTCCAAAGCAGTTTTCAATGTGGTTTATGTTGGGTGATTGTGACAGCCAATTAAAGACTATAAACTCTTTGACCAACATTGATGTATGTTTCAGGTATTTTCGTGTTGAAACACCCATCGAAGTGGTATATTCCACTCAGCATGCACATTCAAATTTAGAGATTTTACAACCTCACTAGAAGTAGCAAACGATATTTTTTTGGAAAATGGAACATATTTTTCAATCATCAAGCGCGAAGCTTTTGTGGACGTCCACCAAGATGCTTATATTTTTGTCGATTTATACATTTTTAACAATCTGCAAACTATAGATCTAAAGGGTGATTTTTAATCGTTTGGGTTTGAAAATTGAAAAAAAAACAGAAAATTTGCAAAAGTGAATAAAATATTTATTTGGGGCGATAAATGAATGTCTCCTACTTAATGTTGAAAGATTATTTCAAGTAAATGTTGCTCGCGGCTACGCCCTAGGTGGTCCCTCCGTGAGCTCACATGTCACGAATATTTTTTTTTACACTAAAAAAATGTACACTAAAAAACCAAATAGGAAGAAAATCACTCTTTATTTATATTATACTTTTTTTGCAACGGATTCTTGCTTTTCTCCCTCTTTTCAAATCCTCAATTATTTGTGATTTAAAAGTTTGGCAATATTTATCCCTGGTCATCTTTAGTAGGCCAACCAGTACAAACAAAATTTAGAAACTAACTTTTAAAACTCATGCAAAGAATATATAACGACATTAAAAAGATTAAATTTTGGAAATGTACAATTATTTCAAAGATTTTTTTGTTATTTGCATCATTTTAAAATTTGTTGCTTTTGTTTTGCACATTATCTTTCCAAAATTTTTTGTTTTAAGTGATGCTAATGTTGGAAAACCAAACTGGTTTTTCTTTTTCTACCATGAGCGCTTATAAACTTGCATAAATAGAATTTCTTAAAATAATCAAATGAATAAAATATCGCAATTTAAAGTAAAGTACGAGTTTTGTTGTTGATGTTTTGCACAACACTGTACATACTACATATGAGACCATACATGTTTTCTAATGTGATACATAAATAAATTAAATGAGGGAGAGAGAAGGCCTGTCTCATATGATAATGTTAATTAAAAAGCTTTGAATCAAGCTAAGCTTACACAGTGATTTGATCAATTTGATTTTTATCGCCTATTGAATTGTTGTTTCTTTAATTTGTCTTGTCATTCCATAAAATATGCTGATTATATGTATTGAATAAGGTTTAAATGTTTGTGTGCCTAACAATGAGTAGTTAGTATGTCAAGTTCAACTGGTCATTTTGGAGTAAAAGAAGATCAATTGAAAATAATAGAAACAGGTGAAAGCACTAAGTAAAAAACGTGAATGAATCGAATGTTAAGCTAAACATGTGGGTAACTCCATTAAGGAGGTCTGTGAAACATATTTAAAAAATTTTAACAAAGAAAAATCCTCAGTTTTCATTAGTGTTTCATTACATCCAAGTGTTTTGTTTTACAGACGGTGCAATTTTATTGTAATGGTTTAATTCCATTTCTTTCCTTTGGAGGTGTTTGCTAAAGAGTCAGCAGTTCAAAGTATTAAAAAAATGACGAGAAATATAAAATTCACTTAATTCCATATTGTTTCTTATACATAAATCATTATTTTATCATTTTAAATCCAAGTGATTTTCAGGGAGTAAATAGGTGTTATTCCTCGACTTTTTTTTACCTAATTCCATTTCGTTCCCTATGCTAAAAAAATTTTTAACTACTGATCATTTTAATTATTTGTATGAATAATTAAAAAAGTATTTGTGGTGACTTTACAGCATTTCATTCCTTAATAGATAACCGCAGTTTAATCACTAAACTGTACGTTTGTTTATTGTTTATTGCTACATCTCATATATTGTTTCACTTAATTCTATTTCTTTCCAAAACAATTTAATATTCTTTTTTGCGTTATTCCATTTTATTCAATCAAATTAACTTCATTAACATTAAAGTTGTTTGAACATTTTAAAACTCGAAACTGTATTTTGTTTAAGTTTTCATGGTTTTTTTTTTGTTAGTTAATATTGTAATATTTTTCAAATTATAAATGTTAATTGATTATTATAATTATTGTCTTAAATTGTAGCTTCATTGTAAAATTTAAACAATTTGCAATTTTGCGTCACTTTTAGTTTTGAAAAGTTCAAAAAATTATTTATTTTATTACTTCCGTAAACGTAAATTGTAGAAAATAATCAGTTGAATGAAAAATGACATTAAATATTATAAATCAAATGATAGTTTATTCACTTGAAATAAATAGCATGCAAATTTTTGAAAATGAATAAGTTTTATTCCATTTCATTTCGTGTTTTTTGTATAAAATTTGTATATTTGATAACGTACAGACCTCGGGTGGTCCAAGTACAAGAGTGTTTTTAATAATGAAATAAAATTAACTAAACTTAATTTCAAATATTATATCAAATATTAGGGCTTTATTAGAAATAAAAAATATTCCCATTTTATATATGGCTCATGATTTCTTTTTAGTGCGCAAAAGATCGTTTGTTTGTTGAGCTGTGTGACATCCTGCGCAATCCTGCAGAAACCAAATATACAAGTTCATATCTTCCATTTCAGCCCATAAAAAGTCTCGTAAAATCTGTTTCCAGCAGCATTTTCAATAAAAAAAATGGTCCAATTATGTCACCACTCTCAAATCCACACAAAAATGTCACCCCCTGTGGATCCATTGGTTTCTCGACAATGATGTGCAGGTTTTCCGATCCCTAGATGCGACAATTTGGTTTGTTGACATATCCACCAAGATTAAAATGCGTCTTATCAGAGAAGATGACAAACTGAAAAGCCATAAAGAGGTGGCAGTTGCTTAAACATACGTATAAAGTGTGTTTCAATTTTTCAATTAACTTTGGGCGTTATCCGATCGGCCCCAAATTTTTAATTGGATTCTTGTAGGTCAAATGGAAACTTTTTTGGCCCGGCAATCAGTACAAAAAAAAAATAGTGTACAGTTTAGTAACATTTCACTTCGGTCCAATTCTAAATTTTCAATACTTTTTTTTACTAAGATCCTACCGGATCACCAATCAACTAAAATGAAATTTATTTGAAGTCCGTATGACACTACATTTATTTTGTATTGGATTGATATTGACAGCAATGTAAATCAAATGGGAGCGCTGCGTTACCGACATCAATTTGGCCAGATACTCATTTATTTTTTGTAGTTGAACTCCTCTTACTCCTTATTTTCCCATAAGGAAATTCATCAATTGTGTTCAAGTTAGAGGGTGCCCTCGGTAGAAGACTTTCCTTGTTGGTATAATTTTGCAATTGAACAATATTATCTAGCATTTAATTAGTGGGTGCAAAGTTAATTGATATGTCATTTACCCAAGACTTGAAACGAAAAAGTAGCACCACATTTTGAAAGTGATTAAACGTCATTAGCAACTTGCATTGTATTTTACTTAATTTTAAAACTTGAACTATAGCAAAAAAAAAAAAATCAGTCTAATCTATAGATGTCTACAAAATATATTAGTCACATATGAACACACTCAAAAAAGTTTGTCAGTTACTACATGACAATTGTAGTCATCTGTAGTTTTTGATTTACGGATTTTGTATGGCAAAATACATAACATCTGTTATGACAGTTATTTTTACAAAAACAACAAAAGAAAAGTACTGTATTTCGTAACAGTTGTTTAAAACAATTATTTTTTATATTGTATTGTTCAATTCAATTGTTTATTAATATAACCGAGCCTAGTGGGTCATGTAAAGGGTGGTCCAATTACAGGTATATTTTTAAATCATATGTTATTTTGACACTGATAGATTTTTTTGTTTAAAATATTGACTATCTCACAGCATTATAGCTCCGCTTAGCAAATTGAGTCGCTTTACGCTTGAACACCGTTAGAAAATATTAGAAATTTATTTTCAAAGCGAGAGCTATGTTGAAAATCAAGCACCTACCGCGAGTGCTCTACACAAGTTTGTGCAAACAGTTTGTGAGACTGGCTTGTTAGTGGTCCAGCAGGCGCCAACAGAAAAAAACTATCAGTGTCAAAATAACATGTGATTTAAAAAGATTCCTGTAATTAGACCACCCATACAAGGTTAAATTGATACTACATTAAGCAATATAATACCATAAATTAAAATAGTTAACCTTAAACTATTGTGATACCGAAATTTACGGACTTATTGTGCAAAAATGGTTACAAATATATTATTTTAACTAAGTATTGTCCTTTACTCGCCAAAACTTTTTCCATCTTTCTGGTAATTTTCGGATACCAGCTCGAAAGAACGACTCGTCCTTTGATGCAATGCAATCATCGACCCATTTTTGCATTGTTCACATGAAGTGAACTTCTTCTGCTGAGACAGGCCATGTGTCATCGACCGGAACAAGTAGTAGTCGGAAGAAGCGATGTCTGGAGAATACGGCGTGTGGGGTAGGACTTGTCATTTCAAAGTAGGTCTTGACTGGTTTTGCCACATGTTGGCGGTCGTTGTCCAATAGCGTTGCCTTCTGATCGTTTCATTCGGTTTGAGCAGCTCGTAATATATAACGCCGCCCTGTTCCCACAAAATACTGAGCATAAGCTTCATGCCAATGAATATTGGGCTTTGGGAAGGATGCTGATTTCTGTCCTGGTAAAATCCTTGACTTTTTGCGCTTGGGGTTGCCGTAATGGATCCATTTTTCATCGAGAATCACAATGCGATGCAAAAAACCCTTCTTTTTGGCGTTCGAGAAGCTGTTCACGAGCGAAAAATCGACTTTCGAGGTCGCGGGGCTTTAATTTTATGGCACCCAGTTTCCTGATTTTGGAATTAATCCCATTTCTTTAAGGCGTTTGCTGACTGTCGACTCATCCATTTCCAATGATTCTGACAACTCGAAGCGTTTGACATTCGTCTACATAGAGAAAGCAATGATTCCCATTATTCATCTTTAAACTTTTTGGGTTGACCCGGCCGCTCCTTGTCTTCGAGCTCAACAGTTTTTAAACGATCAAATTACCTTCGACACGATTGTTCGGATAGAGCAAGCTCGCCGCAAACTTCCACTAAAATTCGATGACCGCACTTTTCTTCATATTAATGTAATGAAGAAGAAATTCTCTCAAAAGCACTTCGTGTGGTACGAAATTCGTCATGTTTAAGGTAATATTTAGTATTGTTGCTGTTTAAGTTTCAACCAAATGACACAAGCTGCCAAAGACGCTCATTCACAGTAGGTTTTAGCAGCAAGACGTGTGAAACTGAAATATTGGTTCATATATTAATTCTGTGAAACGCTCATTATTAATTTAAGGTCCCAATAATATTTTTATATAACAAATCAATTGTTGAAACTACCAAAATACAAATTTTGAATTATACAGTTAATTTTTGTTAGGTATAAATAAAAAAAGTGGAAAATTTCGTTGATTTTTTAAAAATTCTTGTTTGGTTTATATTTTTCATTATTGATATTTTTTAAGTTTGGAAGTAAATATTTTAAATGTTTATTGTACGAGTATCTCTAAAGTATGAAAAGTAACTGGAAGATCGGAATTCGGATTTAAAATTTTTAGTAGGATTATATTACACATTTTTTGTAATCGAAGAAAATAATAAAATTAAAAAATGTATAATTTCAATATTTTTACAGTATTTATTTTACAATAAAAGTTTTTAGCACATTTTATTTTTAATTTTTTGATGTTAAATATTTCTCAGTTACTTCTACGGCATTGTCAGTTATTTTTACTAAATTCGTTAGTTATTTTTTAATGTCTAAAAATAACTACATTTTTAGTTATTTTAAAGGTATATATCTACCTTTATCGCGTTTTTAATTGCATATACCTTTGTTTTAACTGTAGATTCTACCGAAAAAATTTTTTGTTATACACATTACGAATCTTTTAAAAAAATAAATAAAAATTTAAAATATAATAAATTTTAAACCATAAACAACATATCTACAAAAGAAGTTTAAACTTGTTTTTAAAGATGCCTAAATAAGTTTACATTAACATATTAAATTGTTTTGTATTAAATTCATTATTTTGTATTTAAACAAGCATTTAATAAACAACTAATCCTCATTTTCACAATGTTCCAGTAGGTAGCTACTACTGGGACTTTAACTGATACATTTGCTATTGTCTCCTATGTAAAATTTTAATTTAAATGTTAATTAAATTTTAACTGGACATTTAGTAATCGAACCTAAAATACATTCATTTTTAAATTAGTTAATATATACTTTTTAATATATTTTATTGCATGATAAGGCATGTTATTGTTTACAGTTTATTTTATATGTGTATAATGGGAATTTTTTATAATTTATTGACAAAATATCAATAATAAAACTTGGAAAAAGTTGAATAAAAAGTTATATTGAGAAACAAAGAAGATCTTAAAATAAACTGAACAATAACTTAAATTTGATTAAGTAATAATTTAAACATGATCCCAACAATTCCCTTAAATCAATTGATATTAAAGTTTTTCAAGGTTTGGTTTTGTGAGTAAATCTAAATTTAGTTGAATTGACTAATTAAATAATATTATAGATAATTGGCTAATTACATTATATTACATAAGATTAAATAATTATATAGATAAATAATATTAAAGATATCAGAAACCAACCTTTGCCCTCCATACTTTTTTGTTCTTAAGTTTTAGCGGTCCTAAGGTTAAAGTTTTAGTATTAAAGTATTTGTATTAAATTCAATTAGTTATGTATACATAACATTATAGATTGCAAACTACGTCCAAACAAGGCCCGCGTTCCTTTTTGTTCTTCAGATTCAGAGGGGCCAAATATTTATTTTTTGTGTTTGCACTCTGCAGTTAGTTCAATTGGCTAATTAAAAAATAATGAAGATTGGAAAATATGAGAAAAGTCCAACATTTGGCCCTCAATTTTTTTTTGTTAGGATACGGCGGGGTCAAAGGTAAATTTTGTAGTGGGCAATCTGATTTAAGTTCAACTGACTAACTACGTATATAATATTGACTAGAAAATAAACGCCAACCTTTGGTCCCCCTGAATCTTAATAGAAAGTTGCGGGGCCAAAGGTTGTAGAAAATTGTCACAAAAAAAAATAACAAAAACTATGCTATTGTATGTTGCAAAAATATGCAAATTTGGTTCAAAAAATTTTTTTTTATTTTTCAAATACTTCTAGATGTACTTAATGGATTTAAAAGGTTGAACCCTCTATTTATCTAGTATGAACATTAGAGCGTACCGCCTTACAGGCAAAAAAAAGTGCACTGTACATCTTCAAATAAAAAGTATTGTGGCAAGGCCATTTAAAAAAAAAAATATTTTTTTGCCGAACGTAGCGGTCGCCTTTTTAAGTTTTTCGTTGTATCTTTAATATTTACAGTCCGATCTTAAAGTTTGATATATCGATTTTTTTTGTTTTAGAGATAACAATATTTTTGGTCTAAGGTTAACCTCAAGAGTCCCGTTCTAGTACTTAGCCCCCATATCTCATTTCCTACCAACCTAATGTGCCAAACTAATGTCAGAAAATCAAAGCTTGCAAAAAATCATAAAACGTTTCGATATTCCAACACAACTGCTTTAAAAATCTTTTTTTTAGAATATTTTTATTGCAGAATGTAGGGGTCACATTTTAAATGTTTCCTTATATCTTCAGTATTTACAATCGGATATTAAAGTATGATATATTGATGTTCTTGTGTCAAAAAGATCAATTTTTGCTTCAAAAGTCATTAACCTCAAGTACATTAGGGTGGCACATTAGGGTGGAAGGAACTGAGATTTGGGGGGTAAGTACTAGAGCGGAATACTTGAGGTCAATGGACCTGAGGAACTGAGATGAGTATAAATACCGCACACGCTCATTGGCGCCTACGTATTTGTTGTTGTTTTTTTTATATGGACAAAATCACAAGTTGACATGAAAAGTCATAACTCACGAACGCGTCTACCGATTTCGTACAAAATAAAGATGAACCATCTACACGACCATATGAACAAACTCTAAAAATTTATTCGAATTTGGTTTGACCGTTCGTGAGTTATAAAGTCATAACTCGCCACAATTTTTTATATATATAAATATGAACGTTTTAAGGACAAATTAAATAAAACTCAATTTTTGAGATCCTTTCGGTTGTCTTAAAATACCTTTTAACATTTCCCGATATATAAAGAAAGACTAATTTTATCCTTTCAAATCTGTAAACAAATTTTGAGCTACTTCTGCTCAATATTGAACCATTAATTATGTTTCCCTGGCAAAGGGGTTAAAAAAAGCGCCCCATATATCAGATATCTGTTGGAACTATTTTAATTATAGATTCGTATTTAGGAGGACAAATTACTTATAAAAAGTCAAAAAAGTCCATTTTTGTTGAGTGTTATTTCGTCAAAAAAAAACGTCAAGTTTGTTAATTTAATAGAAACACTTTTAAACACAAACTTACAAATAACTTATTCCCGGGGTAAACCTTTAATTTGAACCTGTTTAACGACCCAATCTAATCTTAAAGTTCATAAAACAAAAATTTTCCCACGTTTTTGTATCCCAGTATTTCCTCCTACATATATTTGCAATTGGGCCACTGAATATTTATAAATGTTTGTTAGTTTTTTCCACCGCCTTTGACATATAATTGGATCACCCGTAGGGCTACCTGCGTTGCCAGTTTATTTTCTTTTTTATTTAAATATGTTTCTACTTATTTGTAAAATTCGAAAACAAAATCTAAAATGTTGAAATAATAATTTAAATATGAAAGGTTTATTTTTACTAGAATTATAATTTATTTAAAAATGTTCCAAGAAAACTTGGATGTTAATTCAAATATTTATGATTTTTTCCCTGTGTAGGGTTCTAGACTTTAATATTTATTACCTTTTTGTCTATTAATCTTAAAAAAAGCACATCTGTTTTAACATTTTTTCCTTTGTTTTGATTGACATCTTTAATTATAATAAATAATTGTTTATGATTTAACTCTCTGAAGACCAATGATTTATATATAAATCCTATTTTTTAATTTGGTTATATTAGTCATATTTTTGTTTAGTTTAGTGTATTTTTTGTTGGCATTAAAATTTAAGTGATTCTTATTTAATTTTGTTTTGTGAAAAGTGATTTTTATAGATTTTTATTTCCTGATTTTAAATTTTTCTATCCCTGTAAAACTTTAACAAATCGAATAAGAGACTAATATATTTGACCCATAGAAGTGGCTAAAATTTATTGTGACAGTACATTTCTTTAAAAATGTTGCACTCAATGGTTATTCCACTTTTTAAGTGATAGATACTTTTTTTTAAATATGTTGGTTTCATAAGAAATTTTCACATGTTCGAGGATTTTAAGTTCGGTCGCCAAAGCGTTAGTTATTACGTTGTAATACATTTTTAGGTGAAACACTTGCAATTTTTTACAATTATTGGCACACTAACTGAAGTTAGCCAAGGTTATGATCAATAATTTTGCATACATACAATATTTATACATTTTGAACAACGAAACACAATTGATTGTGTTTATTAATTTAAATTTTTTGAAACTAATCAACAAAAGATAGTGGGAAGCGATTAAAAAATAGACTTCTCATTTTTGTTATACTGAAGTATGAACTTTCTCCTTTATTTATAGCTAAAATCATATATTTTTAAATGCTGAAAATATAAATAAAGGAAAGTATCCATAAAAATAATAGTTTTTTTTTGTAAATTTACTAAAAATGACTTCGCACACACCTTTTACTAGTTTTAGTCAAAAATTCAAACATTTGAGCCTTATTTTGTAAAAAAAATCGAAAAACTTTTAGACAAATAACAACTAATTTTACCAACTTCAAGCGCTGGTAGCCAGCTATAGGTACACCTTTTTTTGTTATTTTTTCATAAGCAGCTCTTTAAAATGCGTGGTTTGAGTGTTCTTTCGTCGGGAAATTTGCAAGACCAAAAACTTCGGGACACCCCATTGTCCTCAAATGCTGTTCTTTTCTGAACTAGATATCGAGACATTCGAGATAACACTCATATTGGTGCCACTTGTAGCAACAACAATGTTGCTGATGAACTGGCTGGCGTGGGGCTTTGATTTGGGATGGTGATATTGCCCACGAGCCGTACATAGGTTGAGCGTTCCTACCTGACATCTTGCCAGGACTAGATGTACTGTTGAACCAACTTGCTCGATTGTGAGAAATATCGGCGTCGTACTGGATCAGTTATTGGACTACACTGTTTCTTTTGAGCTGGCGGTTACCTCTTGTAAACCTAGGTTAGGTTGAAAAATGATAACCGCAAGTTAAGATACTCTTAACAACCTTCTAATATCCAAAAATAGGACACAAACACTTAAGCCCAAAAGTTGACTTTTTGTGCGCTCTCATGTGGCTTCGAATTTTACTTGGGATCGGCCCACTCCTTTACCTCAACAATTCACCAATATTCCCGGGATTGCGATCGGCTGACTTCAGACAAGGTTTCTGAAAAAACCCTTTGGCTTAGAGCCAATTTATAGGTTAATTTTTTGCATGCAATTATTGCGTGCAATTCTTGTTTGGTGGCGAACGGGATAGAAAAGCAAACGGGGTAACAAAAAAGCACGGTTTTCGTTTTTAGTGCATGGTTTTGTTTTTTCTCTTTCGCTTTTATGTGTATTCTTCTTTTGTTGCTTCATTCACATTCAGTAGTAGAACAAAATAAGTCACCGTATAAATACACACAACTTTGGAGACAACTTTGGAAGGGAATTGAGCAAAAAACATGCAATCGATTGCATCGTATAAATTGGCAAATCTCATACTAGGCAGGTTTCTTCTTACCTAATCTGCTAAATTTGAGATCAATTTAGGGAATTAAGAATTTGTTTTTTTGGGGATTTCAACTTTAATAATGGCGATATTAGCTTGAACTTTCCTGAAAGCACTAATGCTATATTTTATGTAAAAAAGACTAATTAGTTATTGATAATTTCCTTAGCATTGTATTGATATCAATTGTAATGCAATTATTTGCATCACAATTTTTTGGATTAATGATTCAATAATTAATGATTTAGGGATATGATTTCAGTGATTAATTTCAATTTCATTACCGTTAATAATGCAAAACAAAAATGATTCCCATTGAGAATTGAAAAAAAATCATTAAAATCGATAAATATTACAAAAGTATCGTTTCGAGTTGGGACAATGCATTATAACTTCTATGGTAACGAAAAATTCCCAGCTATGATATTTTATAACAGTACAACGTTACCTCATACAGCTTAAACTCACCAATTCCACCATTCGAATATGGCGCTAAGCAAAGACCTAAACCAGTTATTTTACTACAATATGGTTTTGTATTTAGTTCTAAGGTACTGGTATTGCCAGACCTTACCATCATGGTAACTGTTATTCCCGCCTTCATATTGAATTCAATTAACATCATATATTCGTAGTCTAATTAAATTTAAAAATTTGAAACTTTTTGGAATTTTTTATTTTTTGAAATTATTATATTATCTATGAATTTTCCTAAATATACATTATTTTCTTTGTAAAGATACAGTTTTTATATGTGAAGACTTTTTTTAAAATACTATGGCCCTCCAGTTTCCTCAAAACACAAGATTCCATCAACGTCATTAATATCAAAAATTTTTAGTTCGCAAGTTCCATTCTTGTAACTTAACTTGGGTAAAATTTAGTTAAATTTCAGAATATAAATACATTTTTCTTGTGGTGTCCACCCGACTGACGAAAATTAAACAAATTCTTACGGAGAGGGGCAAAAAGGGAAGTCTAGACGACCTGCCCAAACCCCTCTGGCTAGAAATCTAAAAATTTTGTCAGGAACGTGGTAAATATGGGAGTATAAGGGGAAATTCTCTTGACGGCCCTCCCAAATCCCTTAGGTTTAAAATCTGAAATTTGAAATTTGCTTTCCTTGGACAATAGACTACTTTACTGGAACTTTCGCCAGAAACGTGGTAAAAATGGGGGTTCAAATCAATGAAATGGCGCACTTTGACGGCCTGCCCAAACTGCATTGGCTGGAAACTAAAACATTTTAAATATATGTTCCCTGGTGTATGGTATAAGGTATGATTTAGAATTTTTTCCAGGAAAAATGAGGGTTGGAAAGGGCAAAACTGCCCCGCTCCCTTCAACCACTTGCCCAAAACTCTTCGATTAGAAATTTGAAATTTAATATATAAGCTCCCTTTGCTATGAACTAATACACTGATGAACTATACGGAAATAAGAGTTTGGTAAATACGACGTTTAAAAAGGACTCCATTAATTTTGCAGCTCAAACCGCTGGAGCCAGGAATTTGAAATTTGTCATGTGATTTCCCCATGTATCGTATGCATCTATTAAGGCAGAAGTTTTGGAAATTTGAACGGGAAAGTACAGGAAGGAGGAAAGGTTTTCCTTTAAAGAACCCTTTAAGCTAGAAATTTGAAACTTAATTAAAAAATCAACTACAAAAAAGTTTAAACAAATTAAAAAAAAAAAATTCTTAAAAAAAAGAACTAAATTTTCTCCTAAATATATTTCGATATTTAAAACTTGTGAAGCTTTTATGCCGGTTAACCTATAATACCCAAAAATAATAAAGGAGTTCACAAGGTGCACTAAGTATATTGTATTGTTGTAAAAACTAAAGTTGTTAAAATATTTATTTTACTATGAGGACGATTTTCTGTTGAGTTTTCTATTTGTTAGCCAACTTAAACTTACATTTAAAATAGTTAGAAAGTTAAAATTACAGAAAATACAATTTAAAATAAATGATATTTAATTTTAAACCCGGTCTACATAGCATACTTTTTAATTAAATTGTTTTTAGTATTAATTTTTAAATAGTGTTTAAACAACTGACACGTCAGTAAAAATAAATGATTATTTTTTTTTGTAGTTTTGTTTGTTCTTTAATCTTCAAAATTTAAACTCACACAGTCTAAAAACACATGTTGTGTGTATGGCCTTATGTGTGTGTTTATGAAGTTCTTGTAATTCGAAATGAAATAATTTTGTATATAAAAAAAAACAATTTACATAAAAAACGAAACTGGAATTTTTTTAATATTTTTTTGAACAAACACCAAACAAAATTTAAATTTTTAATAACTCCCAGCAAAACCACACATTACCAAATAATGTGTAAAGTAATGTATAAGTAGAGGTGATAATGTAATGGGTTACTTATATGGTTACGAGAATGGAAAATGTAATGTGTCTAATTTTTTTAAAAAGAGGAATTTTTATTTAAAAAAATTATTACAAATATTTTAAACGTTATTAAAAATAATGTATTCATGATTGGAATCGAACCAGGAAACTCTGGTTGCTAGCCAAGAACTCTACATTGAGCGATTGACGCATATAGTATTTGATTGCTTTAAACTTAAATGAATTGTTGCGCTTCGTTTTTTCGCTAGTGTTGTAAAAAAAACATACATTACCCTTTTGCTTACAAAAAAAAAAAACACAAAGTAATGTATCTAAAAATAGATTTTCAAAAATATTTCAATTATTATTATTTATAAATCATATATTACGTAATCAGTAATCAGTAACTTTTTACTTTATGCTTGCAAATAATGAAAAAGGTAATGAGCTATCATTACAAGGTTACGCAAATAAACCACAAATTGGTAAATTTTTATTAAATTTCAAACAAATGAATAAAATAAATGAAACTGAAATAATAGCTAAATGACAGCAAATCATTTTAAAGATATGTAAAAAAATTTAAAATAAATATTTCTTTAAAAAATAAATGTGGTCCTTTTATTTTAACTGAACTGAAAACTTTTTTATTAAACTATATACTATTCTGAGTGTAGCACACTAAACACATATACAAATCCGTTGTTGTAGATTTTTGGAAATAAATTTTAATAACTCTGTTTCCAACAGCACAATACAACACATACAACACTAAGCACACCCCTTGTGAACAACCTAAATAATTCTCGACATGCTCCCAAACTAAAAGAGTTTCAAAAAATGTAAAATTTGTTGCCATCTTTTTAACATCACTGATAGTACACATCGTAATTTCTCTAAAAATTTCATTAAAAATGGTATAATAGCATTGAGGTGATTCATTTCCTGTATGCTACCGCGATCTTGTCCCTACTGGGGCGCCATTTTTAATGAAATTAAATTTCCATCTGGGGTTTAAAAAAAAATCAAAAAACATAACAGACTTCTTTATGTTTTCTTACAACATTTATGTCCCAATTAATTTCTATACTTCAACTCTCAACTCCCTGCAATGTCCTTGCCTGATCTTAATTTAACCATTCCTTTAAAATAAAATTTGTATATTATCTATAGAAAATTTACTTTTATGTAATGTTTTCTTTTTTTCTACCAATTTTGAATAATTTTTATTTTTTTTGTAGTTAGTTAAGTTTATGTTATAAAAGAAAAGACACTTTTGTTTAGTTTGTGTATAAATAAGTGGTTTGATTTTGTTTATTTCTTGTTAAAATATTGGGAAAATAAGTTTTTCATAACCTTGAGTTAATAAATCAAAATAAGTTGTTATTTTTTCATAACGGCTTTTTAAAGTTTTGCACTTTTTTCCATTTTATTTCTTAGATTCCTTTTTTTTTTTTATACAATTCCTCAACAACTTTTTTTTCTGCTGCTGCTGTCGTTTCGTTAGTAAAAGTTCAAGTCCATACAAAAAGAGTTGCTTACTTGCGAGCTGCTATTCTAAGTGTTTTGTTACCTAATGTTGCATTTTTTGAAATGTCGTTGCTGTTGTTGCTTGAATGTTGCTGTTGTTGTTGCAATATTGCTGCTGCTTGTAGTACCTACTACTAATGTTGTTGTTGTTGGTTTTGTTTTTGTCAAATAAGAAAAGTAGTTCATTGCCAGCATAGCATGCTATAACCATAATAGTGGCATGTAATAACAGTAGTTGGTACATATGTTTGTTGTAATGTGGCAAGTAGTTTTAGTCGTTGCTTGTTGTTTTGTTGTATGATACTTTTAAATGTTGACTATGACGATGATGATGTCTTCTTTTTTATGTTGTAATAGTAAACAATTTACAATAAGAGTGAAACGAAAATATATAAAAAAAGAACTAAATAAAAATTTAGAAAAATATATAGAATTTGTTGAACAATCAAAAAAAATTCAAGCGCATGTGAATAAGGGTTGTCATGACAATAACATTGTAGTCTGCTGTTTTGGTATTTTGTTTCCATTTTTTTTTATTATTTACATAAATGTATTTAAAATAGGTTGGCACTTAATATTAATTTATACCAAAAATTTCTGAAATATTAAAAAATTCATACATTTTTGCACAAAAATGTTTTTTTTTTGTAATTTTAAACAAAAAATAGAACCAAAATAATGTGACAATGAGACAAAATTATCTAATATTAATAAATATTGTCTAATTAAATATATAATTTTAAAGATTATTTACAAAAAAACTACACAAAATCGTTTTTTTAGCACTAAAATACTGGTGATTTGAAATTATTGATTTTTTTGCTGTAGATTGCAAAGAAAGTTATTTATTAAAGAATTCAAATTAATTCCTGTTAAATCTAATTTTTCTCTGAAAAAATATAACTTTTTGAGTAGATTTAACAATGTCAAATTTTAAGAAAATCGTACCATATTAGGACCTAAAACCCACTTTTCGGGTATTTTTTTTTAAATGAACTTTTATCAGACTACCAGTCGCAAATATAAATTTATTTGGATGGAATTTGGTACATATGTTTTTAAATGCCCAGGGAAGAAACCTGGGGTCAAATTACGGCATTCGTGATCGTAATATTTCGATCGAAATTATTTTTTTTTTATTTCTGAAAATAAATCCTTTAAATGAAATTTCTTTTTGATTAAAAATAAAAATTAATGTTGCTGTGTTCATAATTAATGTTATTGTAGTTACTTCTTAAAAAACAAAAATAATTTGTAAACGATTTCATTGGATCACGAATGCCGTAATTAGGCCCTGTTAAAATTTGTTAAGATCGGTCCATATTTAGACCTACCTCCAACAGAAAAGTGCTATCTGAATAGCACCTCTGGTTATAATTTGCGTTGTAAATATAATATGATATCATAAATCATGCTTCCAATTGGAACCAGTCCCCTTATAAACTCACCTACTTTCCTGGCTTAAATGAACTTTTTCGGCAAATTCTTTCAGATTTATCTCTATATTTTAAAACCAGTTAAAAAAAATGATCAGGACCTTCCTGGAATTTGAACAGCTTTCCGAAATTTAACCTAAGTTATACTTGGTGTAGGGTATCATATAGTTGGACATGCCCGCTTTAAACTTTTTACTAGGATGCATGTCTGAAATTTATGAAATCTAGTTTTAAAGTACTCGGCCGTAAAGATATTCTCGCAAAGAAAATTAACCGTTTTTGGTACTTTTTTGTTCGAAGCATATACGAATTTCAAAATGAAACTGCTTAACAATAATTTGTTTTTTAAAACAAAAAAATATTTAAGCACAAGGTTGCCAAGTTGTTCCAAAAAGAACCATAATAAGGCTTCGGAAAAAACTTGTTAGAATCCAAAGATAAAGATTGTTTTCTCCATATAAAATACCCAAAATGTTGTGTAACAATAAAAACAACTTAAAAAATGCAAAAAAAAATCCCAAAAAGGTACCAGGGAAGGGGCTTTTAACCCTTTTCAACATTTACATACACATAGAAAACTTAAAGTTAGATTAATTATTATATCACTTTTGAATTAACATCTTATATTTTCACGATTAATTATGAATTTTATTGAAGTAAATATGATTTTAGTAAACTAATAAATTTTTCACTATTTAAATTAATATGACAATATTTTAGATTTTGTTTTCGCATTTAAAAAATAAATAGAATTATAATTAAATTAAATAGAAAACAAACTTGGTTTGATTTTATAGCTGTTGTTTAATTTTTTTCTTAGAGTATGGTTGGCTTTGATCAAAAAAAATCCAAAAGAAGGAGATTTTTGAACACTTAAATCAGTGATCGGCACTCATATCACTCAAGGGCCGAACACAATCGGCAATTTACACGTACACTACACGAATGTCAACAAATCTCACAACTAAGAGCACAAAAAATACAATTATTTCATTCAGTAGTACGCTAACTTTCAACAGAGCAGGTATATGCCGCTTTGTTGAAGAAATAAAGTACACTCTAAAAATTTGTTTTTTTTTATTATAGGTATTTATTTTGTTTTTCTTTTACATTTTAACTTAAAAATGTGGAACGTTGAGTGGGAAGAATTTTTTTTATTTTCTTGAAATATATTAAATGAGGCACAGTACCTTGTATGCAATTAAAAAATTATTATTATCATTATTATGAACTATTTTTATTTTTTATAAAAGAGAAAACAAAAACATTAACTATTTTAATTCAATGAATAGGGATATTCTCTTATCGATTAATTCATTTATTAATTTATTCATTCGTTCATTTGTCTAGAAAGATAAAATAATTTCTTACGGTGTAAAACACCAATACATTCATATTCTCTCTTTTTGCCGACCACTGACTTAAATTCCAGAGGTGTCATAAAAGGCGAGGCAGGTTGATATTTGGAGTTTTTTTTTTCTACAACTTATCCAAAGCTTTATGAAAATCAGTTTGTTAAGCTTGGAATACCTTTCTTGTTAGATTTGCTTTGAATTTGGATTAAAAATTGTCACCCTAGTGTGAGCGGTTAGAAAAAATTGCAACTGTTTCAAAAAAAAAAAAATAAAATATATTTTGTATGCAAAATTTAAATGGGTGGAAAATTGTTATATCATTTTATAAAGCAAGAAAATATGTATGCTTACCATTACTTTCAAGAGCTTTTCTTTTGAAATTTTATTCAAATTCTTTTTAAATACCTCGCGCAAAAAAAAAAAATAATCTTAACAATTTTTATTTTTTCTGTCAATACATAAACATTTGTTTAATTTTAATTTTATTTCTGGGTTTCAAAATTTTTAATATTAATATAAATCATTTCTTGTTGTTTTATTTTTATTTAAGACTATCTACATTGATTAATGTTACTCAGGATAAAATTCTAAGGTTTATTTTCTTTTGTATTTGTTAGTTTATGTTTTATATCTTTGTGTGAGTTTTAATATTTTGTTACACGTTTTGTATTTTACCTAAACTGTCATTTAAAATATATAAAAATCATAAATTTTTATATGTATTGTTTGCTGACAAATAGATTCACAGTTACACAAAAACAAAGCAAGACAAAACGTGTTTTAATAACTTTAGATAAAAAAAATGATGAAGCATTTATCACTTTTAGAAATAAAAAAAGGAGTATTTGACAATTTAAAAGATTTGATAAATTTATTAAGTTAGATTGCTGATAAAATACATATCACACAGAAAAGTTTAATAGGAGTTTGTAGAAATTAAAATATTGCAAGTTAGTTAAAGCGGTATAAATCTAATGATTCTCCTAAAAATATGTGGCAATTTTTTTATATTAAAATGTCTTCAAAATATGCTACAACAAATTGTGATCTAAAGTAAACCCAAAACAAAAATACAAAGTTAGCAAAATTTATAGAATTTTTATAATTTTATTACTTTTCATGTTGCCTATTTTAAATTTATTGTCGAAATTTTAACAATTTAATATAATTTTTATTTTATTTTAATTGTATATGTGCCAATAATATAAAATTTATTGCTAATTACATTATTAACAACACCACATTTTATGCATAGCAAATAAATGGCAAAAAGACAAAAAAAAAAAAGAATATTAAATAAAAAATATATCATATATTAAAACTAAATTATAATAAATAACACAGAACAACAAGACATTTTATCCTTTAAGTGGTCTACACACTTACAATGAATTTGATACATTTTTGAAAATCAACCAATCAGAACATATCAAGACATCAAAAGGGAAACAAACTTTAGGCCCAACTACAATTGCCTTAAATGACCTAAAAAGAATGAAAAAAAAATTCAAAAAATTCTAAAATTAAAAGTTTGTATTTCTAAAATTTCATTTCACACCAAGAATAATTTGGGTCAAATTTCGGGAAGCGGTCCTTTTTTTATCACTGGGTATAAAATTTAGAAATAAATCGAAAAAAATTGCTAAAAATTTTCATTTAAGCAAATACCAATAAAATGGGTCACCTAGTATATGAGGGCTAGGTACAATTTGGTCCTTTGGAAACATGATTTACGGTTTTATATAAAAATCACAATTGAAAATTCAACTGCAATCGTATTTTTTTGATCGGAATTAGTCCTTTACAAACATTTTTTTCCATCAAGGATTTAGTAGTTCTGTCTTAGATTGGAAATAAAATTAAAAATGCCTGTTTTCATTATTAGTATTGTTGTACACTCAAAAAAAAAAAAAAAAAAAAAGACATGAACTAAAATGTAATCAAAAATTTCCTTCAAAATAGTTTATAAATTGTCCTCAATTTAAGTAAAATTTTATTAAAACTTAGAACAATTTTCTTAAAAAGAATAAAAATTCCTAAGTTTGAGGAAAAACGAAATAGTTTATATACTCAGAAATATTTTTTATATTTTTCCTAAGTAATATTTCTTGATTTTAGGCAAAAAACAAGTCAATTAAATAAAAATGTATTAATTTTAAGAAAAGGCATCTTAGTTTTAAGAAAATTGCATACTCAAATGTAATAAAATTAAGTTTAGTTCAAAAAAAAAAAAAAAAAAAAAAAAATTAGGACATAATTTACTCCCATTTAGTTGAAAAAATGTGTCTAACTTAAATCGAGAAAGTACTTGAAAATTTTTTTCCTTATTTTTTTAAATTAAAAAAAAAAAATAAGGAAAACATTTTTCATTTGAAAAAAAACTTTTCCTATGATCTCGAGTCAAACTAAAAATACATTTTCATACATATAAGTATTAAAAAAGATCAACTATAAAATATAAACTTTAATATTGAAAGTACTTGAACTTAATGTGTGTTCATTTTTTGTTCATTAACTAAATTTTAGAAAGCCATTTCCATATTCAGTTTTTAAGTATACCACTTTCTAATTTTGAAGAATTGTTTTCTAAAAATAAGTTCAGACAATTTAAAACAACAAGTAATAATTTTTTGTCCTATGTAATAATAAAAATTTACTTGATTTTAGAAACTGATATACTATTTCTAAGGAAAATTTTCATGCAACTTAGTTCAAATAAATTTTAATAAAATATTATTTTTTTCAAGTAAAAGTTTTCTAATTTTTAATAAAATAATAATAATAATAATATTCTATTCCAAAAAAAAAAAAACAATCAATTAAAAACAAACCAGTTAGTTTTCCTAATTTTCAAGAAAAAATATTATTAATTAAAAGAAATTTAAGTAACCATTTAAAAAAACTATCGTGCACGATTGTAATTTTTGGTTCGTGATCGTGTGTGAGCGTGCCCATCTCTTATCTTAACAGTCTTAACTATTGAACTTAAAGTAGCTTAAAATATATTTTAAAATTTTGTTAGCAAAGGGTAAAAAATTTCGAATTTTGTAATAAATTTATCGCAGGCACATTTTATACATTACGGCATAATGGCTTTCCTATAATTGACGTAGCGCTTATTTAACTTATTATTTATCGAAATATTTTTTTCACTTAATAATAAAAAAGTTTGAATTTGTATATGTCAAATAAAGTTTAAGCTAAAAATCCCATAAAATATACTTATGACTTTTCCATTTTCCAATAATAACAAGAAATGTAACTGTGATATTTTGTATTTTCGCAACAATTTCCTTAAATTAGTTAATTTAAGAAGACAAAGGACCCCCAGTGTTCCTTAGCCATAGATGCCGTGTGTCACGTAGGGCGTCCCTTTTTGTAGTTCTCTCAAGCAGAACCGTTAATTAACTACGAAATGGATCTGACTCTGTCACAATTTATTTCGTTTTAGGATATCCCGCAGTACATTTTTTTAATTTGTTTATCTTTTTGCTAATGAAATTTAATTTATATTTTAAATACATGAATTTAGTATAATTCAATTTAATTTTAAGACGAAAATGTATAGCAAAAAACTGACCAAATTTTAAGTAAAATTTGTTTCTTAATTTCAAGGATAATTTTGTAAAATATTGTTAAGAAGTGTCTTTGGCTCCGTTTTCATTTCAAATTTTCCTCTAAATAAGTTAATTTTTCTAAATTCGTTTATTTTTTTTTTAGTGTAATAATGAATTATTTGTTATTCCAAACAAAATAAAATCTTTTTTGATCGAATTGCAACCAATCTTTTCTCTGGGTGTAGAAGAATAACAAAACATCTAGGTTGAAAAAGAGCAATCAGCCTTGCGACTTCGAGCCGTGGTCGCCCTTAAAATAGACAGATATTTTAGACTAACTTTGCAAAACCCTTTTGGGAGTTTTATTTTATTCAGATTGCACTTTCATTTCACATTGAAACCATTGTTACACAGTGTAATTATATAAAATTTAAGTGTGTGTAAATGACCAATAACCTAAAAGTTTTATAAAATAAAGTTGGAAAAATTGTATTGTACATATATAATTTAATAATAAACAAACATATATAATGTATTCAATTGGTAGAATTTTTATAATACAATTACAAATTGATAAAGAAGTTCACACGGTGTAGTAAGTGTTGTATATGTTATATTGTCCTAATTAAAAAGCAGTGTTGTTAAAATAAATTTAAAAATAAATAAAAAGAAATAAATTTAACGGGGTTTTTCTGTTGGGTTTTCTTTTGTGTTAGCACACTAAACATAAAAAACAAAACAAAAAAATTAAAAAATCCTTTTATTTTTATATAAATTTTTAATTTGGTACATTTGAAAACGGCTATCTGAGCCGTTTTCAAATGTACCAGATATGATCCAATATAGAAAGATTTCCTCATATCTTACCACGAAAAATCACCAAGTATTATGGCACTAGATCTGATCAGATCTGGTCACAAAGTGCATACATCTTATAATATATATTTTTTTTAATTCTTCATATATTCAATTAGATCTTAACAGAGCTGATCAGATCTAATATTTTTTACACGGGATCGTTCTCAGTTGTTGTACATTTTAACAACTTTGTTTTAATAAGACAATACGACACATACCTGGTGAATAAGCTAAATATTTTATAAAGGAATACAAAAGCTATAATTAATAACATTTTTTAATAAATACATGATTAAATACATAAATTAAATACAGAATTTAAGTGTAAAGAGTTTTTAAATAATTTTTTTTATATAATAAAAATATTTTTTTTATTTATAAAACAGTTTAAAACCTTTATGATGTTGGATTTTTAAAGAGTTTTTATTTTTAGTAAGCACTAGTCTGCAGGAAAAATTCTTTTAATTCCACTGGCTTACAACTATTTTGCGCACTGAAAACAATGTTGATATGGTGTTTAGATATTCTGACCTATTAAACATGAAAATTTGCAAACATATTTTTTTGCTTTCATCAGAAGAACTAATCTGTGTATAAAACAAACTTGAGAATAATTTATTTTTAAGTCCGTTTAGTTGTTTAATTGCTAAAGGAAAAACTTAATTAAACAATAAATCTGAATTTGATAATGCCAATACTTTTAAAATTAAAAAAAAAATCTTAAAAATAGAAGTAGAAAATAGTTTCAAATGTTGTGATTTTTTACATTTTTTGAGAAATTGATTTTTTGCTATTTTTGAATAATTTGGGTTGAAATGTACTAGAAAAAATGCTAATAAGCATAATTTTGTTAATTTTTTCAAAAAAAAAAATAATCGACTTTTAAAAAATGAGAGCATAACAAAACGTACTTTTTTCATAATTATTGTCAGGTATTTGTTTTTAAAAACTAATGGTTTTTCTTGTAGTGTATTAAATTTTATTGTTTTATAAAATTTGCAAACTGATAAAAATATTTTTGTTTTGGTTGTATTTGAAGATGAATTGAGATATTTTAAAAAGTATTTGTATTAGCGTTAAAAAAACGCTATTTTAAAATGTATTTTAATAAAACTTGCTTTTCACATTTCCTTTCATCTCATACAACCATAAAATTTATTGTGGTGACTTCCTGTGGTTTGATGCATCTTATGATAAGCATAACATTTCTTACACTCACCAAAAAAAAGTCTGTAATGGTAACTAAAATTTTTGCTCTTATTACGGAAAATTTTGCTAATTTGAGCCCAGCGGTATTTTTGCTAATCTTGGCAACACATCTCTGCTGAGGTGTAGTTCAATGAAATTTGTAGTTTTAGTAAAGTCGAATTTAAAATCTGTTTGCTTTAAATCAGCAAAAAAAAAATACTAAATATTATAAATATTAGTATAAAATTTAAATTTTTTTTACCGAGCATCAATTTTTTTTTATTTATTTTTTTCAAAAAATATTTTGGACAATATTAAAAAAAATCAAAGCCTTAAAAATTGTAAAAACATAAACGAATTTTTAATTTTGTTTTAATTTTGTATTTTCTGTTTTAAAAAATGTTTTTAGGCAATTTTTTTACTTTTAAGGTCAAATTTTAATTGTTTTTAGGGCTGATTTTTAGAACTAAAAAAAAAATGGTAAGTGCTAGTTGATGTCCTATTTTTAGGCACGAGTGGGTACCTTCACTTCCGATCCATTTTTTTATTCCGTGTAACATTTTAAGGCTATTTTAGTTTGTAGGTGTAAGTTTTAATTATAAATAACATTTCCTTCAATAAAATTAGTATTTTTTTTTGCTAATTTTAGCAAATCGGTTTTCAAAAATTTTTAAAATGATTACTAAAATTAGCAACAAAAATTTGTAAATATTCTGTAATTTGTAAAATGTAAATAACAAAAAGATTTGCTAAATAATATTTTTTTTACAAAAAATTAGTACAAAAATTGTAAGGTAAATTGAAAACCATTTACAAATTTTTCTACTAACTTTTTTTTCTGAGTGTACTATTGCTAGGTTCATGCTGTTTTTCAAGGCGATGAAAAAGTAATCCTCAATTTCCCACAAATTTAAAATGAACAAAAAAGTACGTTCTGTTCTGCGACTTCTGAATTATAAGAAAATCAAGGAATAAATTCAGAACTTATGGCCAATTATGTAAAATGAGATATAGGATTTTTACACTAAACTAATGTAAATAACGTATACTAAGTGATAGGTTCTTTGCTAGAAGGCAACAAGATTTATTGGTTTTAGAAAAATGTCCTGCTGATTAAAGAAAATATGTTAAGTCTTCAGAATATTATATATATTGAAGTGCTATGTTTCAATATAAAATGAGTCACAATGTTTAATAAAAGGGTTAAGACATTTTTAATTATAAACTAAAAAAAAATCAATAATTTTATTATATACTTATTTATTAAAACCTATAACTAATAAATCTTTTTCATCTTCTACTTGTCTTTATAAAAAATAAACAAAACAAAAAATCTTAAAATGAAGAATCACCAAAAACTCTTAAGCCAACCTTATCACAAACCTTATCATTATATTAATCCTTTATACGTTTATTTTTTCTACTTTTTACCACTCTATAACAAAACACCATACAATACATGATATCACATATCATCATCTTATTTACAATTCCAATATTGAAAAAATAAAAACAACTACAAACAAAACAACCAAAGACCGCCAACAAGAACAAGACGAAAAAAATATACAAATTATCATATATCTAACCTTTTACATAACTCAGCATTTTAGCCTTTAGGCAAAAAAAAAAAATAAAATAGTTTATAGCCGAAAACAAACTGAAACATTAGGAATTGAACATATTAAATCGCCATGGGCTAAATTTGGAGAAAGCTTTAAAATAAAAATACCCAAATCAAATTTAAGTGTTTGATTTTAAGCATAATTTATTAGCTTTTTTTTTTGTATACGAGTACATGTATTTATGTATTTAACAAAATAAAAATAGAAAAATAGAGAAAGCATAAAATGCTCGTATACGATATTATAATTGTTTGCTTACATAGACGGAGCCAAAAGGGAAAAAATAATATTTTTGATGAAACTATGGTACGTATGAGTGATAATTTAATTTTAATATAACTCATACGTACATTCGAAAATATGGAAAATTTGTGGTTGGATATAATAAAATCATGTTGGAACATATATTTTCTCAAAATAAAATTTTTATGACTAATTTAATGGTAGTTTTTTAAAAGTCTATATTGTTTATTAATTACTAGCCGGCAAAGCCCGCTACGTTGTTAGCGTAGAAATGGTTATAGATAGGGTGGCCATTAAGGTTATACAAAATAAAAGTCCCCGCAGATTCGAATATTTATTAGAAGATTACGAAAAAAAAACAAGTAAGAGCGGCTAAATTCGGCTATGCCGAATCTTATATACCCTTCACCATGGTTGGAAAAAAACTGAAGTTTATATATGGACATATATGGAATGGACAGGTTTATATACGGAAATTAACCATTTAGTTTGGTGATAAAACTTGGACTCGGGAAGATTTATGGTTCCAGAAAATAGGTATTTAAAAAAAATTTATGTTTTGGGCATAACTTTTTTGTATCTGAACCGATATTTCCGAGTTTTTAAGCAAATATGTTATTCTAAAGATTTTCGATCTTTTGCTATATAAGACGTATCCATAGGTCATATTACAGCTCTAGAATAGTGTTTGTTGTTTGTGTATAAAAGGTTAAGAGGTGAAAGAAAAGAATTTCAACAAATCGTTAAAATAAATCACTAGAACTGCATGTGTTTTATTTCTACAAAAACGTTTGATTTAGCTGGCAAATTTGCATATGGGATTTTATTTCGCTTTTTATTAAAAATATTTTTAATTTCTTTAGCTTAATTTTAAAAATTTGAAGGAAAATAGTTTATAATTTTTTTTATAAATTATTATAAGTTATGACCTAAAATAGTTGCACTCAAAGGGAAATTTTGTATAAAATTTTCTTAATATATGAGAAATAAAATGGTTTAAGAATCTTTTTATAAATTCTTTTAAATCGGAACAAAAAATAGAAATAAAACCGTTTGTATTTTGTTTGTATCAGAGGGTTTTTATACAAATTTTGATGTTTTTAGCCTATTTATGGATTATTTAATTATTAATATAAAATTTTATTTAAATTAATTATTAAATGTTAAAAAAAAAAACAAAAAATAAACAAAAAAGAAAAATCTTAAGAAAATAAAAAAAAATGTACAAAAAAAAGTGAGTTGACCGGGATTCGAACCCGCGACCCTTCCACCTGTGTTGATTGGTATAAAAACGTTTGTATTTTGTTTGTATCAGAGGGTTTTTATAAAAGTTTTGATGTCTTTGGCCTATTTATGGATTATTTTATTATTAATATAAAATTTTATATAATTTAATTATTAAATGTTAAAAAAAAAATCAAAAATAAACAAAAAAAAGTCTTAAGAAAATAATAAAAAAAAAATGTAAAAAAAAGTGAATTGACCGGGATTCGAACCCGCGGCCTTAGAGAAAAAAAGTATTTGTGACATAGCGTCTAGACAACTGAGCTATTGAAGCTCACACAAAATCATCGTCAATAGAGGTACATTTATTAGAGATTTGTTTAGTTTTTATTTAAATGACAAATCTTTGTATGCGTGTTGTTTGTGTATAAAAGGTGAATATGAAAGAAAAGAATTTTAACACATGGATGTGTTTGTTATGCGTAAAATTATTAAATGTTAAAAAAAACCAAAAATAAACAAAAAAAAAGTCTTAAGAAAATAATAAAAAAATATATACAAAAAAAAAGTGAATTGACCAGGATTCGAACCCGCGGCCTTAGAGAAAAAAAGTATTTGTGACATAGCGTCTAGACAACTGAGCTATTGAAGATCACACAAAATCATCGTCAATAGAATAACATATATAAAAGTCTTCGTTCATTAGAGATTTGTTTAGTTTTTATTTAAATAACAAATCTTTGTATGTGTGTTGTTTGTGTATAAAAGGTGGAGATGAAAGAAAAGAATTTTAACACATGGATGTGTTTGTTATGCGTAAAATTCTACATACATATTAAACAAAGGGATTTTACGGAAAAAATTAGAGGTAGTCCTGGTTTTTTGCTAATATCTCAGCCATTTATTAACCGATCTGTCTGATTTTTAATAGCAAACAAAAATAAAAAACAATCAATCCTCATCATGTCTGGGTTCTTCGGAAAACCCATTTCAACACACAGACGGACAGACGGACATCGTTAAATCAACTTCGCTCTTCATAAGGACCCAGAATATATATACTTTATAGGGTCTAAGATCAATATTGTAGAAATTACAAACGGAATGACAAACTTATATATACCTGTGGTGAAGGGTATAATAAATAAATTAAAAAGTTATTATTTAGAGGTAGCCAAAGGCTGATAAATCTGAAAAAGGTTAAATGTTAAAAAATTGCATAATTTTTATATAGAACTAGCTTAATAGCCCGATACTTCTTTATCGGTAGTTTTAAATATCGGAATATTTTTAGAAAAAATTGTATTATTTTTTCTAAAGATTTTTCTCTTTAAATAAATTTGTTTAACTTTTTAAAAAGGAGGTTTCAATTTCTTGTTTATAAGTATTCAAGGGGGACGTTTCGAGTGTTAACCGTTATAATAGCGCCCCGGTAGGCTAGTTAGTAGCGTGCTAGCCTATCAGTGCGGGGGTCGTGGGTTCAATTCCCACTAGCGGCTCTGGTCTGTTTGCCTTTGTTGCTTATGGTTAGGGTATAAGGATATAATTTGTAATTATAAGATTAATATAAATAAAATAATAGCGCGTGCTTCCTTTTCTTTTCCCTTCCATTTCATTCTCCTTATCTAATATTTTAATTCCTCTCGTTCTTTTTCCATTCCATTTCTTTCACATTGTCTAGTGTTTTAATTCCACTCGTTGCACATTCCATTCTATTTCTTTCACTTTGTCTAGTGTTTCAATTCCACTCGTTCTACATTTCATTATATTTCTTTATCGTTTTCACTCGTTCACCGCTTAATTCCATTCAGTTTCTTTATTTAATGTTGCAATTCCAGTCGTTTATTTACCATTCCATTTCTTTACCCTTGTCTAGTTTTTCCACTCGTTCCACATTCCATTATATTTCTTTACCCTGCCTAGTGTATCGATTTCACTCGTTCGCCGTTTCATTCCATTTCGTTCCGCTTGTATAGTGTGTTAATTCCACTCGTTCCCCGTTTCATTCCATTTCTTTCCTTTGTGTTGTGTTGCAATTCCACTCGTTCCCTTTCTCGTCTTACAGAAATAAAATAAAATCATTTAAACAACTGAATATTGTCTAACCGATATTTTTTTGTGAATTCAATTTCGGTTAATTCAGCAGAATTTCGATTGGAATTTTATACATCAATTGACCCAGGAATTTATTTCAGACCTTAAATTCAATTTAATTTCAACGATTAAATTTGCAAAATTGTTTTCGTTATCTGAGTTATTTTTCACTCACTATAAAAAAATTTTAAAAAATTAATTTTATTTTAATAGTTTGCTTTTATTTGTAATATAATCTACTTGTATATTTAGGCAATTTAAGTTTGTATGTATAAGTTTTAATTATTAGAAATAAAATTTCCTTCAACATCCACTTTTTTAATATTAGTAATTTTTTTTTCCTAATTTTAGCAATTCGGTTTTCAAAAAATTGCAAAATGTTTTCTGAAATTAGACACAAAATTTTTGGAAATATTCTGTAAAAATTCTGTAGCTTGTAAAATGTTAATAGCAAAAAAATTTACTAAATAATAGTAAAAATTTACTAAATAATATTTTTTTTTACTAAAAATCAGTACAAAAATGGTAAAATGGAATTGAAAATCGGTTACAAATTTTTCTACTTACTTTTTTTCGGAATAGAATGACAAATGTAAACCCTTATCACATATGTGAAGGGTATAAAAATAGATGCACTTAGTGGGCTTCAATCATTTTGTAAACTAGTGTTATTTAAATTCTGTAATACTTAATTATATGTACATTTTAACCAAATTTCTGTAGAAAACTTTTATTACTAACATTAAGTACATTTCTTTCAAATCCCGAGTGGATTTTACTCCTCTGGATAACTCCCCCCTATCCTTTTGTTGTTTGCCTTAAGAAAGAAAAAAAAAAGTGTTTTGAACGCAATGTTTCCATTCCCTCATTACATCCTGTCACAGAAAGAGAAAAGATGGAAAAAATACTGAAAATATCTTGTGTATTTTTAATAGTTCTACATTATTTATATTTTTATCATTTTGTTAAGATATATTTTCTTCTTTTTGTTATTTTTGTTGGTGGTTTTTGTATCATTTTCTTCTTCTTTATATTCTGATAATGTGTTTGTTGTTGGAAGAATGAATGAACGGTTCATGTTAGCTAGTTAGTTAGTTAGTTAGTAGGCAGAAAGGCAGGCTGGCAGCAACATAATGTGTTGTGGTATAAAATATATTTTTGTATGCTTCTTCTTCTTTTTTTATCTATTTCCTATATAAAAATAAGTATTTAACCTTAGTTTATTTATATTATGTATGTATGTTTTTTCACAAACAACAAAACACTTGTACAAACACACGCACACACATACTTACACTGATGGAAATAAATCTGTCCGAATAGCAGAAAAATTTAATAAAAATTTTCTCAAAAAATCCCGGCAGTAAAAGAAACTGCATAAATTAGCACAGAATATTTTAATAAATACTGTTGAAGACCAATCAAATAACAAACAAGCCTGCAAAAATCAACAAAAATATTTGCTGAACTATTAAAGATCTATCTTAAAAGATTTTTAGAAAAATAAGAAAATAAGAAATATTTTTACGATATTTTTAATCTACTAATATTTGAGAAATTGTTTGTTGATTTCAGCCGGGTTAATAGTAACTTGCAATTAACTTTAATAAAGCTAAAATTTTATTAAATTAACAGAGATTTGTTCTTACTCTATTTATCTTACTTATGCCTTCATTTTGCAAAACGCCTCACTTCACAACATTTAAAAAAAAAAACTATTTTGTAAATCACTTGACTAAAGTTGGTGATTGCTCGCGTTGAAACAGCTGTTCGTTACGTTATTTGAAATTTTATACTTCATACAAATTAGAATTTAATAAATCACTGGTCTGAAAAATTAATCACTTGAGATGTCAAAATCATCACTTGAATTGTTTGAGCGTTGGTTTGAAATTTAAAAACACACAATTTATAATAAATTTGCAATTAATTTTATTTATTATTAAGCAGTTTTTGAATTTTTGTGTTCATGGATCGATATGTCGTGGAAATAGTAAAAATACCTCTAAAAAAAATCTTAAAAATTAAAAAATTTCAAAAATTGCTCCATAAATTTTTTTGCGGGTATAGGTTTCAGGTGGCCTAAATATTGGCGTTAGAAAGTGAGGTGTAGGTGAGGCGTTGAACGCAGGAGATTTACAAAATTTGGGCATTAATGTTTAGCAAAAAGATTCTGATTACTTTAGTAAACATTTTTTATAGTTTTTTTTCTCTGAGTGTATTTTATTTGGTACTTAAATCAAGGCATCTGCTTAGTGTTGTTGTTGTTGTTTTTTTTTTCTTATTGTATGTGAAATACTCAATGTTCATGTATATCATTGTTAGTGTCAATCAATTTAAGCGCCTTGAGGTATGTGAGTATATATTTTTTTTGCTTACAATACATGCATACGATTAGTTATAAGAAATGCCTATGTGTAGAAATGTACATATATGAGTATGTGGGTGTTAGTGTGTATATTTGTTCCTGTGAGTTGTTTAGAAAAATATATTGTTGTTAAGTCTCAAAAGGCAAAAATATGATGATGGTTGGAATGATGTGAATGATCATAATGATAATGCTTTTGTATGTTCACAAGTACCAAATACTATGTATGCTGTAATAGTAGTACTAAGTACTTTGAGCTATTAAAAATGCTAAAACTACTACTACCACTACTACTACTGCTATCACTACTACAGCTTATACTGCTGTTGGTCTTTAAGTAGTTGTTCTATATAGAACAAAAAATAAGTGCATTTAATATCTTTAATATTTTATTTTGTTCAATAAATAATATTCTATAAAAATACTTAACAATTTTCTTTTGATGATATTAGATGAAAAATAAATAAAAAAAAAAAAGAAAATAATATTAAACACAAAGTGTTACAAATAAAAAATAAATTAATAATAAAGCATAAGTTTTGTAGGGGTAATGTATTTTGATTAAAAAAACTAATTATTGGATTTTATTATTCGTTGAATTGAATAACATTATAAAGTTTTTCTATTTCGACGGACTATACACTCACCAAAAAAAGTCTGTAATGTCAACTGAAAATTTTGCTGTTATTACGGGATATAATTTGAGCCCTGCGGTATTTTTTGCTAATCTTAGCAACACATGTCTGTTGACGTGTAGTACAATGAAATTAGTAGAAAAATTAGTAGCCGCTACTAAATTTTAGTAGACTTTTTGTAAAGTGGAATTAAAATCTGTTTGCTAAAATCAGCAAAAAAAATTACTAAATATTATTAATATTAGTAAAAAGCTTTAAATTTATTTTTTTTATCGAGCATCAAAAATTTTGATTATATTTTTTAAATAACGAATTAATCATTTTGTTTTAATTTGGTAATTTCTGTTTTGAAAAATATTTTGGTTTTTAATTGTTTTTAGGGCGGATTTTTAGAACTAAAAAACCTTTTTAGTGCTATTTTAAGAGGATGTCCTCTTTTTAGACATGAGTCGGTATCTTCACTTCCGATACCTTTTTAAATATATGTAACATTTTAAGGAAATTTAAGTTTGTAGGTGTAAGTTTTATTTAGAAATAACATTTCCTTCAATATCCACGTTTTTAAAATTAGTAAAATTTATTGCTAATTTTAGCAAATCGGTTTTCAAAACTTTGTAAAATAATTTGTGAAATTAGCAACAAAAATTTGTAAATATTCTGTAAAAATTCTGTAATTTGTAAATAGCAAAAAGATTTGCTAAATAATAATTTTTTACTAAAAATCAGTACAAAAATAGTGGAGTGGTATTGAAAACCGTTTACAAATTTTTCTACTAACTTTTTTTTTTGAGTGTATATCGTGTTAAAAATAAACAATCGATTTACAATAGGTAACAATATAAAAAAAAAAAATTTATCGACCATAGGCAAAAATATAAATTAAGACAAGTATAAAAGTCGGGCATGCCAATAAAATGCTACATCAAGCATAATTTGGATTATATTGCGGGAGGGGGTATATAATAAACAAAATATAAAGAAAAATCTAAATGAAATGTCCTAAAAAGTACATGAAAGCAAATATCGGTAAGGTGATTTATATGAGGACTGGGTTCAAATATGGTATGATTTTCCTTAAATGTAAAGCCAAGATTTATTATCCCAAATTTACAATTAAAATTTCAAATAGGTATCCACGGTTTTATGTGTCTAAATACCATTCAATATCAATTAATTTTTATTGTAAAAATCAACGCTAAGGGAATTCCTCCTACTAATTAATGAGCTGCTTTCTTTGGAAAGGGGTTAGAGGAAAGATTAAAAATTTTCTAATGTCAGCAAAATCGTGTTGGTAAATATCAGCGAGCAGATTTTTAGCAAAGAAAAATAGTAAATTTAGCAAAAGTTGTGCTAACACTCGATTGCAAATAAAAAAAAAATCTTACTAAAACCAATAAAATTTTTAGCTAAATATAAGAAGAGTAAAAAAAAAAACTGAAAATGAAATTAGATCTACACTCACAATATATTTTCCGTTACCGACTGTAGTTTATTTAAAAAGTAATACGTAAAGTTTGTTTTTAAATGAAGAATCAATTGAAATTCATAGAAATATATTTTTTAACTATTTGAATCAGTCATTCAAAAAACAAACTATAAAAATTTACAGACATTCAGTAGGAGTTGATATTTTCAGTTAAATGTAAAATTTTATGTTTTCTGTTTCAAAAAATATAAATTCATATAATTCCTTTTTGTTTTTTTACCAAAATAAATTGTATATATACAAAATTATTTCAATAAAAATTACAAGAAATTATTCAAATATACATACACACAAATCCAATCAAAATATATACCTGCATGTGTTGTGTTCTGTTTTGTAATTACACACAAATAAAAAAAACTTTCAATTTGAAAAACAAACCACAAAAAGAGTTTTTTCTAACTTTTTCTTAGTAAAAATTTGATGGTTATTTTGAACGACTTTCTATTGTTTTTACTTTTGTCGATTATTAAACAATGATTGAAAATAAACAACAAAATGGGTTGAATATAATGACAAATCAGTAGTCCTCTTTTTGATTGTATTTTCGATTAACTTAATATGTATTTTAAGTTGTTTTTAACGAAATAATATTGTGAGTGTAGACATTGTTTTTTGTTGTGTGATTCTGACAATAATTTACAAAACTTTGTTAAAATTTAAAAATATCCAGTGGTCGAATTACGGCATTCCAAATCAAATGAATTCGTTCGAAAAATGTTTTATCAATATATAACTACAATTATACTAATAATAAAAACACCAAATTTAACTCTTTATTTCCAATATAATTCCGTTTAAATGTTTAAGCGCCCCGGTAGGCTAGTTGGTAGCGTGCTAGCTTATCAGTTCGGGGGTCGTGGGTTCGATTCCCACCAGAGGCTCTGGTCTGTTTTCGCTACAACGAGCCAAAAAGCCTTTGTAGCTACTGCTCGGTTAGGGTATTAAGATATAATTTGTAATTGAATTTGTTTATAATAAAACAAATAATTTCGATCGAAAAAATACAATAAGCAATGCCATAATTCGACGCCAGGCTTCCGCATTGTCGATATGATTTAATTGGAAATAAAAACAAAATTACACCCAAAGCAAAATCTTTATCATATCTGTAAAATGTTTCATAGATTTACATGTACACACGACAGATGGACGGACTGACATCGTTAAATTAACTCGGAAAGTGATTCTGAGTCATTTCACACAGAAAACTGATTCTTATCTCAATGGGTTTTCTATTGTTACAGTCAAAAAAATTTAGTTACCACAGATCGGAAACTGTCGAGCCGACATTTACGTGGCGTATCAATTCAGAAATTATAATATCTGACTAAACAGGCACCACACCCAAAAAAAAGAAAGGGAAATGAAATATAGAAAAATTAACTTATTTGGAGGAAACATTTTAATGAAAAAGACACTTTTTACTAATATTTAACAAAATTTTCCTTGAAATTAAGAAACAAATTTTACTTAAAATTTGGTGAAAATTTCTAAATTATAGAAAAATTTTACTACTGACAACTAAATTTTTATTAGAAAACACAGCAAAATTTCCTCTTAATTAGTTCACATATCATCTTAAATTTTACTTTTAATTAGAAAATGTTTGCTTGGTTTTAAGAAAAATTATGTTTTATTTAAGTTTATTAGATAATTTTTTTATTTACTAAAAACTACGACTTAACTTTATAAAAGTAAGAAAATATTTTCTAACATCAAGTTAAATAGCAGGTCTTTTTAGTGAAAATTAAGCGATTTTTGACTTACGCTCACGAACCAAAAATTACAATCATGCATGATCATTTTTTTTAAAGGATACTTTATTTTATTTCCTTTAATAATATTTTTTCTTTAAAATTAGGAAAAGTAAATATTGAAAATAAGTTATTCGTCTTCCAACAACAAAAACAATCCTATACCTAAGGTTATGATTTCTCAAAAATTAGAAAACTTTCACTTGGAAAGAATAACTTATACTTTATTAAAATTTTTAAACTTAATCTCAACTAAGTTGCATGAAAATTGTTCGTAGAAATAGTTCATCAGGAGGAGCTGAAGGAGGTACCTTAGACGGCACGTACTTTAAAGATTGATGATGACAATCAAATAACATCCTTTGGGGAAACTTTGGAGTTACTTCTAAGAGCTCATTTCCCAGGATGTAGTTTCAAAGGGGACGAGTCCACTGTGGACATGACAACGGGAGAAGCGGCAAACATATTGTTGCGGAGCTCCTTCGTAAGACAATTAATAACGAATGGGCCTGAAGCACTGAAAAGGCGATTGGTGCACATTTTTAGAGCTAGCCTTGAGCTTAGCTATATACCGACCAAATAGACTGAGGTTAAGGTAGTGTTCCTTCCAAAGGGTGGTAATAAACCTGCTAACCTCCCGAAATCTTATCGCCAATTAGCCTCTCATCTTTTATGCTGAAGACAATGGAGAAGATTATAGATCTCTATGTTCGTGATAAACTTCTCTCGAGAAAACCTTTGCACAGGCTTCAATTTGCCTATCAAATCGACGATTACATCCGTCCATAAGCTAACCTCAATGATTGAAAGGGCTATGGAATCTAAAGGTATTGCCCTATGCTCATTTATGGACATTGAAGGCGCCATTGATCAATTTATGGGGAGGGCTTTGGTGAAGCTGGGTTCTGATCCACTGATAACTGGGTGGGTAAACAAGGTACTCTCGGGGAGACAAATTATAGCGAATCTTGGTGACACCATTAGAAGGATCACAACGATAAAAGGATGCCCTCAAGGTGGGGTACCACCTCCGCTACTGTGGCCGATTTTAGTATATGAACTATTAGTTAAACTGAATCGACGAGATTTTACTACGGTAGAATACGCGGATGACATCATAGTTATAGTGAGTGGCACACATAATGATACGATTGGAGGCCAAATGCAGAATGCACTTAAATTAACATGGGAATGGTGTGAAAATGAAGGACTTTCTATAAATCCTACGAAAACCACAATTGTTCCATTTACTAGAAGAAGGAATTTAAATTTACCTAGTTTGTATATAAAGGACATTGAAGTACCATTCAGAGAGGAGGCGAAATATTTAGGAATAGCCCTGGATAAATCCCTCACCTAGAATTCCCATCTGGAGACAATAAGCAAAAAAGCCGTAAAATTAATTTGGGCTAGTAAACAACTCTTAAGCAAATCGTGGGACTTAAACCCAAAAATGTCGATGTGGATATATAAACAAATGATTCTCCCCAGCATATTGTACGGATCAGTCATATGGTGGGAAAAGACAACACAGAAAACAGCTCAGCAGAAGCTATCCAAGATACAAAGGCTAGCATGTCGGAACATTACAGGTGCAATAAGTTCGACTCCAACTGCATCACTGGAGGTAATTTTGAAACTGGAGCCTTTGCACCTTGCGATACAGGGAAAAGTTATGAAGCAAGCAATCGAACTCCACAAACTATTTAAGTTCAAAGAAGGTGACCATAAAGGCCATCTGAGGATCTTTACCGAGGCCAGTTCCATAAAGACACTATGTAGTGATCAAATAAATCCAGTGATTGAACTAGGAAGAGAATACAAAGTTCAAATTCCAACAAGAAAGGACTGGGAACTTGATCCCCATGGTTGAAGGAAGATGCACAGAAGTGGTATACTGACGGATCCAAAACTTCTAGCGGAGTTGGAGCCGGTGTATACGGACCTAGGTGCAGAATTCACATACCTCTGGGCAAAGATTCAACTATATTTACTGCGGAATTATATGCTATCTATACAGCAACGACCGAACTTCTGGAAAGGAATCTTGTAAGAATAAGGTTAAACTTAATGTCGGACAGCCAGGCTGTAATAAAGGCCCTAAAAAACCCCATCTATCACCATAGATCAGTGCTAGAATGCCATAGAGCCCATAGGCGACCAATAATAAGGTAACACTTATTTGGGTACCCGGTCACAGTGGGCATGAAGGCAATGAAAAAACTGATGAACAAGCGATACTAGGTGCGGAACTGCTATTTATAGGCCCGTGTTCTCAATTTGTTTTCACGAAAAAGGACATCATAAATATGACATCGGCTCTAATCAAGAGGAAATTCATTGAATATTGGAACAAACAGAAACCACTGAAACATTCAAAGAAGTTCTAATCATACAATGAAAAGAGGAGCAGATAAGCCCTTCAGATGAACAGGTACCAAATATAAGACTCCTATGTGGAGCACTCACTGGACACTATCCATGTAATTACATCCTAAACAAAATGGAACATGATCGAGATACAACATGCAGATATTGTTTGGAGGATAAGGAGACCATGGAGCATGTAATGGTTAAATGTCCTGCCTTTGCATACCTACGATTTATCACATTTGGCAGACCTGATATTATGGAGGAACAATACAAGAAACTGGAAGTAAAGAATATTGCACTGCTACTTAAGGCTGCACTGGAGAACAACTGAGGAAAACACTGGAGTGTGCACAATATATCTACTTGGTTGTGGTGCTGGAGATACAGACTACTCAACTCAACTACATCGTAAATCGTAATGTCCTTTATGTTGTTGATGACGTAGGATAAATATTTAACATTAAATATTTACCATGTGTATTTAAATTATTGTTTATTAAAGAAAAAAAAAAACAAATTTAATTATTATAATTTTATTTATGTACATAAAAAAGAAATAAAAAAAATAAAAATTTCTTCAATAAAAAACCTTATACCCAACAAGCAACCAACCAGTTTATCACAAATAAAAATAACGTCAACAATCCATAATCATTAATTTTGAAACTACACATGTATTTTTTTTATTCAAACCAAAATGGTGCAAATAACCAACGAGCATACACACATCTCCTACACCAACACATTAACAAAAAAAAAAAAAAAAACCATTGACGACATTTGTATTTTTTCATATCTTTCACGACATCAACTATTATATAGTTTTTATTCTCCATGTTTTATTTATTTTCGTTGATGCATTGCGTGCATTTTAATTAGTAACGTACAGAAATAAAAAAAATATATATAAAAAACTACGTAAAAAATGAAGAAAAAACTTATGATTGTTTAAATTCAAGCAGAGCTGGGGAATAACTAATACACCCACCGCTCGCTCTTCACGCGTTATAATTTGTCTACATTGACTTATAAAGATAAATTCTAACACACACTTACATAGACAATACAATGCAATAACTACAACAACTACACTTAAAGTAACCTTGAAATTCTTTTAAAAAATATACACATACATACAGCTATTCACTTAGTCACACACACACACACACAATTACAACTACTTTGGCATTCATGTTTAACAAAAAAATAAAAAAAAACAACATATGACATTCATAAACGTCACTTCAATTATAGTGAAATTTTTATTCACACGTTTTTCCTCTATTTTTTATGATTTTTAAGTGATACAACTACAACAGCAAGACTTACTGTCTCATCAGCTTTAAAATAAACACTAACAGGGAAGTTTTCCTTGACATACAAAAGATTTAAAATCTTCCATTGTGGAATAAAAAGGGATACATTTTTGAAACTAATAATTGTACTTGAATTTTTATAAAATTCAGTTTTGATAACGGTATTTGATAATATTCAATCTATCAATCAGTGTGGGTATTCAAACGTAGAATAGATTTCCAAGTGCTTCGATTTCCAAGCGCTTCTTCTCCAATTTGTGACACCAAGTTTCGAGATGTCTTCCTCAACCTGATCTTTCCACCGAAGTTTTGGTCTTCCCCTTCTGCGTGGACCATCACTAGGTTCGTATTCAAATAACCTTTTAGCTGGAACATCTCGGTCATTCTCACAACATGACCTAGTCAACTTACAGCTCTTGTTTCATACGACAACGATATTCTCAGTCAACACAGATTGGTCCATAGAATTTACGAAGAATTTTTCTCTCGAATACTCCAAGTACTGCCTCGTCTGCTTTCGCAAGTACCCATGCTTCAGAACCATATAACAGCACGAGAGGTGGCTTTGTTCTTAAATTGCCTACTTAGTCCGAAGTAGCATCTAATAGCCAGGATTGTTCTTCGTTTTATTTCAAAACTTCGTTTTATTTCAAAACTTCGTTTAATTTCAAAACTTCGTTTTATTTCAAAACTTCGTTTTATTTCAAAACTTCGTTTTATTTCAAAACTTCGTTTTATTTCAAAACTTCGTTTTATTTCATAACTTTGTTTTATTTCAAAACTTTGTTTTATTTCAAAACTTATAACACTTGGACGAAATATGAAAATATAAATTTGTTAATGAACTCATGAAAAAAGTTATATCCTTATTTCAACGCAATCGAAGTTTCACTCTTAGCAGACTTTCCTTACAAGATCTTATACACACACACAGTGTGGTATAAAGAGAGACACAAAACCCATACATGGATAAATTTTTGTTGAATAGTATCCAAGTAATGTATACTTGGTTTTCAAATAACAACGATATAGAAAATTTTTATAATGTTTTGTGTGTTTATACAATGTATATAACAAAATGTCCTTAAAGGGATTTTTAAATCTAAAAAAAATTAAAGAAATATGGCATATGTATAAAAATATATGACATAAACCACAACGAAATTATGATACACTACACTAAAGAAAGAATAATTTAAAGGAAATTACACAAACATAAATTATCTTGTCTACACTCACAATATTATTTTGTTAAAAATAATCTAAAATGCATATTAAATTAATCGTAAATACCATCAAAAAGAGGACTACTGATTTTTCATTATATTCAGCCCATTTTGTTGTTTATTTTCAATCATTGTTTAATAATCGAAAAAGATTGTAGTAGAAGCTATCGAAGGTGGTTTAAAATAACCATTAATTTTTAACTGAAAAATCGTAGAAAAACCGATTTTTGTGGTTTGTTTTCAAATTGAATTTTTTTTATTTGTATGTAATTTTACAAAACACAACACACACACAGATGTATATATTTTTATTTTATATGTGTGTATCTATATATGTATAATTTTTTGTAGTTTTTATTGAAATAATTTTGTATATAAACAAACTATTTTGGTAAAAAACAAACAAAAAGGAATTATATAATTTTCTATTTTTAGAAACAGAAAACATTAAAATATTGGATTTAACAGAAAATATTAACTTCTTATGAATGTCTGTAAAAATTTTTTATTCAATTAGTTCAAAAATTTATTTCTATGATTTCAATTGACGGAAAATATATTGTGAGTATATGTGAAAAGTATATCACACATGGTCTGAAATCATGAATTGATAAAAAATATTTCTAGTCTAAAACACTACGTGGTCAGAGTATTATAAGTCTGGGGTGATATTTGTATTTTGACTCAAAAACACATTCTGACAAGGAATATTTTTCAATAGGTTCGGATAGAGGAGTAAAAAATATGAGACTCGCATCTCAGTTTTTGTATAAAAACATGATTTTAATTTATAAAAAATTAAATTTTTTAATGCACCAGTATAGTACTCAAGAAAACAATGATTTTGATACCCATATTGCTCATATTTTCGCCCTAGGGTTACCACTTATTTGAATTTTTTGTAATACGGGTGCAAAAAGCTCTTGGCTAAAAGACAAACGGTATGAATATCGAAAAAAGTCAATCAAATTAGTTATTATTATAAAAACTCTAATGCAGCAATAATTTTCTATGCAAAATTGCTATTCGAAAGTAGAAAATTTAATAACCAAAAAAGTTGGACATGCTGGGTTATGTTTCATATGTGGGATTTTTTTTCATAATTAAGGAGTGTGACCAATCTTTGCACATGGGAGCATGGGATTTTTTTGAAATTATATAAAAAAATAATTAAATAATAAACGTGAAATATGAAACAAACCGTAACGTGAAATTGGGCTGCTAAAAAAGTACTTGCCTCTTAATTTATTTCATTAAGATCGAAGCTATTTATGTTTAGACCTAAAAATGTCCCCCCGAAATGGGATTAAGTAACTTGATATTTGGCACACAGATTCCTCCTCTGGCATAAAGGTCCGGTAACACGTGATATTTGAAAGTTTCCACGAAACTTTTGGCTAGATATGTATGTAAAATGTTTAGTATGTTTATGTTCCCTGGAGAATAAATATGTATAAAGGCCCAACTACAATTGGCTTAAGTGGTTTTAGCTTTGTTTTGATAAAATAAAAATTTAAATACAAATTTTTAATTTTAAAAAATTTGAATTTTCGTTTCATACCGATACCTTAAGCTTTAGTCACTAAAACTAATTCTGTTTCCGCTAATTATCTCAGTGATAAGATCCTTTTTGAAATTTTCGTCAGGTGCGTGGTTAAAATGAGAATTTAAAAAAAATATTCCACTTAGCGGCCTGTCTGAAAAATTAATATATGTGTTGCCTGGAGCTAATTTACTGACGAGGAACTTTTTTAAATTTTTCGCATTGATCGCTTTAAATTTGGGAGCTTAAAAGAAAAAAAGTGAAATGGAACGGGGAATGAGTGGTATTGCAACACTAGACAAGGGAACCGAAATGGAATGGAACTGTGAATAAGTGAAATTGAGGAACAACACGAGGAAAGCGAAATGAATTTGAACGGAAAACCAGTGGAATTGAAATATTAGACAAAATTGGAATGAAACGGGGAACGTGTGGAATTGAAACATTAATGGAGAAAAATGGAATGAAACGGGGAACGAGTGAAATTGAAGCACTGGATAAGAGGAACGAAATGGGTCGTATCTAGATTTTAATAATATTTTTTGAATTGAACAATTTTTTTTCTATTTTAGCGAGTTTTATCCACGTTTTATTACCATTCATTTTATTTCAATTAAAATGAAGGCTTTGATTAATCTCTTAACTTTAAAAATCAGAAAATTTAATATATATCTTCAGGAAATTTTTCCTACTTATTACTCGCAATGTGCTGCTTTCATTGGAAAGGGGATAGAGGAGAGATGAAAGGTGATGAAAGATGAAAGACTTTAAATATGGCAACACTGTAATTGCGCGAGATGATAAATCTTAGAACAGTTGTTGCTCGCCATGTGATAGGGATTTGACGAAAATTGTTGAAGCTTTTTAGTTAATAGCCCTGTTTTGTTATTTTACTTTGGTGGGGTTAAGTGCTATCAAAACACCGAAGGAGGACGTTAAGATATGCATGAGAAAGAGAAATATAACACGTATAATTTTTTTTTCTAAATTGATGTTGCCGTCGCAAGGAATCGAACCTGCAACCTTCTGTATAATAGGCCATTACCATTACACTACAACGCCCACCTTTTGGAATATTCGCCGGCAATGTGGTAAAATTAGGAGTTTAAAAAGGGAAAGTTACCTTCCTTAGAGGCCTGTCAAAACCGCGTTGGTTTAAAATCTAAAATTAAGCATGTTTGTGCCTTTGTGTAAGTGCTAATTTACGTGACAAAAATGGGCTTAAAAATGGGAAAAAAGTGCCTGCTTAATTACCCAGCTACGATCTTGAGATTTGACATTAAGGTTCATAACCCGACGTGGACAACCACCAAGATGGAATTTCAATAAATTTTTACCTAAAGGGACAAACTTCTGCGGGTAGAAATTTGAAAATTAAAATATGTTTCCTGGGTCACTGTAGATACTTTTTCGAATCTGCAATAAAAACTTGAAAAATGTGGTAAAAAAAAGTGCGCCCTTACCCTCCCAAACCGCTGCAGCTAGGATTTTAAAATTTGTGGGCTGCTATTTCGTTGTAGACATTCTAAAAAATGTTATGGGGAGGAGCAAATATGAAATTAGTGTCCCCCTTAACGTCCTACGCAAACCCTTATGGTAAAAATCTTAAACTTAAAATATGTTTACCGGATAAAAAAGGGAAAAAGTGCCCCTTAATCGCCCAGGCCAAACGATGGTGCTAAAAACTTAAAATTTGACATGTATGTTCTACTATAAAATCTCCCCATAAGTAGCCTGGCTAGAAAGCTGACATTTAAAAAATATTTTCCCTGGGGTATGGGCTTATTGAATAAGAGATACTTTTTGAAATACCAAATTATGCTCAAAATGGTAACCCCAGCCGAAAAGTGCACCTTTAAATTTGAAAATGAAACAAATTTATTTAAAGAGGAAAATCCTTAGAAAAAAATTCTTCTTTATATATTCTGATATTTAAAATAAATAACCGTTAATGAAGTATCGGGCTATGGGGCTTTTAAGCTATTTTTTTATTTTGATATTTATCAGGAATAATTATTTGGTTTAGAGTTTGACTTAATGGTGAGATTTTTCTTGTTTAGAGTTTGACTTGCAATTAACGATGTGTTTTTCTTACATTCACATCCATTTAAAAAGTTTTCGATTTTCATAATTTGACTTTATAGTGCAATCAGTCGTGGAGTTTGTTACACATAAACTTTTTGATTATAGAAGTATTTACCATTTCTGGCCATAGTCACATTATGTAGGGTATAAAGAAATGATAATAAAATCCTTAATAAATTTGCATATTTTTTTACAGCTAAAAAAAGATTTTTATATCATATGAATATACCCAACATACCAAATGACTTGAGAAAAATATTATTATAAACTTACAAACACAAGCCTTAAGCTTAAAAAAGTCTTGAGAATATATTGAAAAAGGCTATCGTAACAATTGTAGAAAAATCAAAACGAAACCCTCGTGAAAAAAATTAGGTGGATGTAACAAATTGGTATTATTGTGACAAAAACATTGATATATAACCCTTTATGATCCGACTGTAAATACAGAAGATATGACAAAAAAATTAAAAATGCCCTACACTAGGCAACAAAAAAAAAAAAAAATTAAAAAAAAAAAATAAAATAATAGTTCCGCTGGAATTATTGGAATACTTTACTAGCAAAAGTTTATTGCTTTTTGCGAGCTTTCATTTTAAAATATTAGGGTTGTACATTAAGGTGGTAGCAACTGAGATCTGGTGGGTTAATACTAGAACGGGTTACTTGAGGTCAATGGCTCCTTCGAGGAAAACATCGGTCTCCGCGAGACAAAAAACATTGATATACAACACTTTAAGATCCGACGGTAAATGGCGAAGATATAAAGAAAAATATAAAATGGCGACCCATACGTTCGGCCAAAAAAAAAAATACATTTTCGAAATTTTCTTGTTAAAATACTTTATATTTGAGGGTGTACGGTGAACTTTTTTTTTGAGGTACGGTCTAGTGTGTATGATTACTATAAGCTTATTCTTGCAATTGTAGAATAAGCTTACAAAAATAATATATTATTAATAGTTGAAAAAGAGAAATCATAATTATTTTCATTAATTTAATTTATTTTTTATTCAAATTTTAAAAATAAATAATAATAAATAATTTCAAATATAAAAATAAAAATTCATTTTAAATATAAATAATAATTATTAATTTTAACCATAAATAAAAATAATTAAATTTAATATGCAATTCACTATATAAAATTTAAAACTAAATGTACACGCAAAAGTAATGCCACTTGTTGTATGCATTATAAGCGTAGAACAAAGACAACAAGACTAGAATGTATTGAAAAATATTTCTATTTCAATTGCCATATTGCGTTGTTCAATATGTGTATGTTGTTTATAAGCATACTTTAGAAAAAGTTATGTATAATAATCTTTTCTCAAGCATTGTTTAATACTGCTTGTGAATTCACATTTTATAAACATTCTTATAAGCGAAATTAAGAAAAGCTTAAAACACACTATTTATATAAGCTTATTCTCAAGTTGTATTGCAGTTTGATTGCTATATGTTATATTGGGTATGTATATTTTCTACTACTACCATTGTACATATAAAACAAATTTGTCCTTTTTATACTCTTTAGCAAAGACGACAAATTTAAGCCTTTAAAATGTATGCATAGAAGTGCAACTTTCTTAAATTGTAAATGTAGTAGTTGTTAAAAAATCCCCTTCCAGTTTAGCTTTTTAGCCTTCTTTTTAAATACACATTCACACACAACTACCAACACACTTACACTTTACACACATTCTAGCTTGTACACAATCTTGTTGTATATTTTTACGTTTATCCATAACATATGCATGTATTCGAACATAAAAATGCATGTTATAAATTACTTGCATTAGCAGCCACTTGTGTTACGTTTGTATCGTGTTAAGTTTTTTTCTATAGATTTTTTTTAAAAGGTTTGTTTGGACTTTTTTTATGTTTTACTAGGTTTTTCTTTTTATTTTTAACATCTTTTCTTTTGTATTTTTTACGATTTTCGTTGTTAGTTCTTTAAATATGGTTGGTTTAAAAGTAAAAAGTCATATTTATAAAATTTTCATGAAAAATATTAATATTTTGCTTAATACTATAAGAATGATTACAAATTTTTATTCTATTGGATCTCTATATTTTTGTACTTTTTGTTCCATTAACACTCTTTTGCCTTTCAGCCATCCATATATATGTTTGCTTTAGCATTTAGTATACTTAAACTTGAGAGCTCCAGCTTTTTTTTTTAAACACTCTGTACATTTATTAAAAAAAAATGTCTGTTTGTTGTTAAATTAACAGCAGATTGTTTAGTTATATACTATATCACGATATTATATATATATCTTTTGTATTTTTGTTGTTTTTTTTTCTGAAAGTAAAAATGTTTTATATTTCTTATTGTTAGTTTCGTAAAATTAAGCGTAAGAAAACACAAAAACTCAAATAATTTGTTGTACAGGTTGGTTGAAAAGTTCCTGCGCTCGAAATGAAAGAATACTGTTTTTGTTACGAAATATATTTTTTTATTCAATATAATCTCCTAGAAGCTCAATACACTTGTTCCAATGATCTTCCAATAATTTTATCCCATCCTTATAATGGTTTTCCGGAAGCTCTGCAAAATAACCGTCTACGGCTGCTATGGCCTCTTCATTCGACGAAAAATGCTTTCCACGAAGGAATTGTTTGAGATTTCTGAAGAGATAGTAGTCACTGGGAGCCAAATCTGGTGAATACGGTGGATGTTCAAGTAATTCGTACTTTAATTCTTTGAATTTAGCCATCGTCAAAACACTTTTGTGAACAGGTGCATTGTCTTGATGAAAAATGATTTTTTTTTCTTCAAACTAGGTCTTTTCTCACGAATTTTTTCATCCAGTTGATCCAAAAGGCTGAAATAATATTCAGAGTTGATTGTTTTACCTTTCTGAAGATAATCAATCAACAAAATTCCTTTTGCATCCCAAAAACTGATGCCAAAACCTTCTTTGCTGATCGTTGTGACTTAACCTGCTTTGGAGCTGAACAACCAGCTTCAGTCCACTGTAATTGTTCTTGTTTCAATTTAGGATCATGGTGGTAGATCCAAGTCTCATCCATAGTTATAAAACGACGCAAGAAGTCGGTTTTATTGGGCTTAAAACGCTCCAAATTACGCTGAGAAATTTGATTTCGATCCTGTTTTTGTTAATGTGTGCGGCACTAACTTTCCAAACAGTTTTTTCATACGTAATTCTTCATGCAAAATATGGAGTACTCGTTCGTATGAGATGCCTTTGGCATAAGCAATTTCACGCTTAGTCAAACTTGGATCTTCACTAACCATATTATGTACCTGCTCAATGATTTCTGCTGTGGTTGCAGTTTTCGGTCGACAACGTTTAAATTCACCAGCCCAAAATTCAACGGTGCGTTTTGAAGGTGAGGACTCCTTATACACTTCTAACAATTGTTCATAAATTTCCTTTGCTTTTAAACCCTTCAAAACAAAGAATCTAATGACTGCACGATATTCAATTTTTTCCATATTAAAAAAAATCAATGACACGTCAACTTCAAATGGCTTGTAAACAAAGAAAGAATTGACAGAATGACTTGCAACTTTGCATGTGTTCTCAGGACAGTTATACCAACTTAAAAAAAAAAAAGTTTGGAGCTAGCAGTGCCATCTCTTGGTGAGCGCAGGAATTTTTCAACCAACCTGTATGTAGCAATTTTATAAAAAAGCTTTATTGTTTCGAAAGTTGATTTAAATAAAAAAATACAATTTTAATGGAAACACCATAACAAACGAATGTATGAGTAATATTTAATTAAAGTTTAACATACTATTTTAAAATCAAGCAGAAACAACATTCAATTAAACAGAAACAGCTTTGAAATCAAACTAAGGTTGTTTTCTTTTTTAATTAAATATGTTCCTACATATTTTTAAGTTACTAGTTTTCCCACTTTTTCCCCGCCCATTTTTTTGCCACTAAACATAAGATTGGACTGCTAAAAAACACGAGTCCATTAATTGTATCTCCGTTTTGATGTATCCAAATATTCTATTCAATTTACAATTTAGCTTTTTCAGGATTTTGCATACAAACGGATACATTCTTCGTCTGCGGCAAGCCCAAGTGAAATTTTCAGCAGAACATACTCGCAGAATATTATAACAACGAAAATGCCCGGTTTTGCCAAATATTTTGCTATATCTTGAAAATATGAAAATGGCATATGGGTTATAATATTCATTGAAAAATTAACTCATACAATTTCATTGTAGAAGAACTTTTGTTGTGGTTTTTAATCTTATTTTATACATGTTTTCTAATAAAATTTTTAAGCTTTTCTGGAATCTGTAAGTTACTTTATACTTAGTAATGATTTAATTTATCTTTGTTTAAACATCTTACACTTTTACCCAGTTACCGGTGACGTATGAGTATTTTTATTTAATTACATAAATATTAATCATACGCCATGGCGACTTTATTAATTCATCTATCATTTTTTCTTATAAGAAAATTTTTTATTTTAATTATGCATTTATTTTTAACAATTAATTACTTTTTTATATCTGTTACAGCAAATAATTAATTGTTTCTGTAATAATTATAATATTGGCTACAAAAACAAATACCAGCATACTTTTTGATTTTAGCACAACAGAAATTGACATTTTGACAATTTAATCTTTAGTTCTATTGTTTATGGTTTTTAGAGAATATTCATAACAGAAAAACAAAGTTTTTCTTACATTTCTCCTACTACTCCATATTAACTTTATGTATACAAAATAGTTGAAACATTCTTCGTTTCATATCCTTAACATGCAATGACTTCAATATTTAAATATGTAATTCATGAATATGTGATGTGGTTTTTAGCTGTAAAACTATATTTATTAATTGTGGTTTTAGTGTTTATTATTTGTAACTTTTGTCATGTATTAGTGTAGATATTAAATACATTTACTTACACATATTAATGGCTAAACATCCATACACCACCATACATGCATATTTGTGTACAGCTTAATGTTATATTACTATGGCTCAAATAGGTATTGGAAACAGTTAATTTATGTCAAGGAGAACAACAACAGACCAAAACTAATAGTACATTTAAGGGATTTTTTTGATTATGGGGGTTTTAATCGTCATTATGTCTGTGTGTGTGTGTGTTTGTGCGTGTGTGCAATGTATATAAATCTGCCATTGTTAAATTATGCATGCATGCATGTATGTGTGCGGTTATAATTTTGTTTGTTAACCACAAATACCAAATTACGTTTATGGTGTGTCTATTATTAGACTACAGATATTAATAAAATAATCATTTAGGGATTTTAGGAGGCAGCCAAAATTAATACTCTCGTGTTATTATCAGTAGTCAGAAAGTTTTATAAGGAAATAATTAATCAATATGTATTTCTTTTGTGCATGATTTTGTCATTTTTTGTTTCTGTTTATTGTCTGGCTAAAGATTTTTAGCATTTGCTAGCACATAATAATTAGAGTATTCAAAAAAACCGGCCTTTTGAAGAAAGCGGTTTCGGTTTTCTTCGAAAAATCGAATTTAAAAAAAACCGGTTTCGGTTTCGGTTTTTGCAAAAAAAAACCGGTCGACCGGTTTTTTCGGTTTTTTTAATTTGAATAAAAAGCTTATATAATTTGTTAATTGTTTTTATTACAAACAAAAAAAAAAAAGAAATTTAATATATAAAGTAATAAAAATAAAAAAATACATTCTTTAAAAAAAATTTATATATATATATATATATATATATATATGAAGACATTTTACTGGATACAGCGAATATTATAGGGACTTTTTTGGATGTATATACAGATGTCTTCAAAGTATGGGCAATGAATATATATATATATATATATATATATATATATATATATATATATATATATATATATTTATATATATATATATATATATATGTATATATATATATATATATATATGTATATATATATATATATATATATATGTATATATA